>CM032379.1:1935699-3135699 GCA_019023105.1 Diglossa brunneiventris | reverse complement strand
TCTGGGCAGGGTGAGGCAGAGCTCAGAGGGGCTGGTGCCAAGATAAGGCTCTATCAGGCTGGGCACACTTGGATCCTGCTGGTGAAGGAGGAAAGATTCTGAGAAAGATTTTCTTTAATGCAGCTGCTTAGGAGCAAGAGCTGTTCCAGTTTGATAACTTTGTATGTCGGGATAAACGTGCAGGTGGGTCCCATCTGTGCCTCTGGGCTGAGGAAATCCTCTGCAGTGATCTGCCCGGGGTTACAGCTGAGGTTTGGGTGCCTCTCCTCCTCCCTGAACTCACATGAGAGACCCAGAAGGTTCCATGGCTGTGGGTGAAGCCAAGCCAACAGTGAAACAAGCCCTGGGTGTCCCTGGAGCTCTCCTGGGACAGGCACCCTGTGCTGTGCATGCCCAGCTGTGCATCCCCTTCATGCAGACCCATCCTGGCCCCTCTGTGCTCCTGCCCCAAGCTCTGGGATCGCACAGACAGTTCCTGGCAGGGCTTGGTGGAGCCTGGAGCTGAGCAGGGCTTTGATTCATGATCTAATTCTGAGGAGAGTGATTACTTAGGCCCCTGTTCTCTTTCTGGCAGCCAAATGCAGGCGAGAAATGGGGTTATGTTCCCTGATTGTGGCGGTTCCTCAAAGTGAAGCCTGGCACTGGCACCTGCAGCCCAGAAATGTCACCCTGATAAGGCAGGGGAGCTGCAGTGGGCTCCTGATTGTGGAACATGAGCCTACTGCTTTCAGGCCAAGCTGGCTGCAGATTGGTGTTCCTGGCCAGGTCAGGAGAGGACCTGTTCCCCTGCCCAAGCTGCCACCTCCCTACCAAGTTCTGCTGTGGAGTGGCATTTGGAGGGATCATTTAGGGAATTTCTCAGATCACTCACAAAGGGAGGTGTGGGAGAGCAGCACCTGGAGCAAACTTCACCCCTACTTTCCTCTCCTGTCTGCAGGGGCCTCATTGGACTGGAATACTGCCCTGCTCCTCTGGGATCTTCCAAGGCATCTTGTTTCACGATGGAAGCCCTTGATAAGGAGACATGAGCCTGCCAGGGACCAAGCTGAGATCCCTGCCTGGCTCTGTGTCTCTTGTTGGAGAGCTGGGGCTCCCTGCCAGCCTGGGCTGTGTTCCTGGGCCTGGGCAGTGCATGGGACCCCTGGCAGGGACCCCTGTGTGGGGGCAGACACAGAATCGACCTCGAGGGCCTTGGGCAGCATGCCCCCCTTTCTGGCCATGCTGAGAAGGTTCTGGGCAAGGCTCACCTGAACAAAGAGCGTTGTTTAACAGAGCTGAGTCAAACCATGTTGCATCCTACAGCCCAAGAGTGACCCATGTGCCTGTGGCCTGTCAGTGCTGGCCTTTGGGCTCAGTGATGCCCCAGCAGCAGGCAGAGGTGCTGGCATGGTGTTCAGCCAGTGCTGCTTGTTCAGCTGGGACCAAGCCCCTCACATGCTCCAAGGGGTGCAGGGCTGAGTGGGGATGTGGTTGCTGCTCCCTGCTTACCAACCAGAGCAGCTCCAGACAGGGAGGCCTCGCTCACACTCCCGGTTGGGAAGGAGGTTCCCGGCTCCTCGGGCAGGTCGGGTGGGGGTAGCAGAGCAGAGATCGGCCAGGAACATTTCATTAAATGCGGGGATCTGTGGGGAGCAGCCGTGCGGGACGTGGTGCAGGTCAGCAGCTCCAGTCACCCTGCGGGTGCCAGCCTGGCCTGCAGGAGCCCATGACTGCCTTCCCTTGTCGATCCACTCCTTAATGTTTCCGGTATCGTTGAGTAGAAACAATCTGACCTCAGGGAAAAGAAATCAGCGGTGGCCTCAATTGCTTTGTGTTTTGTGTAAACAGCCTCACCGGCAGAACAACCTTCTCCTTCAGCCGGGACAGACAACACGCTCTTGTCCGGCTGCTGGCTCCCGCGGGGCTGACACACACCTTCGACTCTTCCTATTTGCCTGACCCTAATTTCGGGATTTCGGACCATAGTGACCCCGAGCGGGATTCTCTGGGGCAGCGTGAGGGGGAACTCGCGTCCCGGCAGCGGCACCAGAGGCAGAAACTCCGAGGAAATGTTTAAAGCGGGGACGTTCCTGCTCCGGCTGCGTTTGTCACAGCAGCCCCGGAGCCCCACGGGGGCGGCGGCAGGGAAGGGAGCCTGTCCTGCGGGGAGGGGACAGCGAGGAGCCCCGGGATCTGGGTGGGCGCCGGGCGGTGTCCCCCGGCTGGGACGGGACATCCCGGCACGCCGGGGTGACCGGGAGCGGTGCCGGGGCGCTCGCCGCTGCTCGCGGTGTCGGTGCGGTGCCCCTGCCCGGTGCGGTGCCCCTGCCCGGTGCCCCTGCCCAGTGCGGTGTCGGTGCGGTGCCCCTGCCCGGTGCCCCTGCCCGGTGCGGCCCTGGTGCGGAGCCCCTGCCCCTGCCCGGTGCGGTGCCCCTGCCCGGCGCGGTGCCGGTGCGGTGCCCCTGCCCGGTGCGGTGCCCCTGCCCGGTGGCGCAGCACGGCCGGGGGGCGGCGGTCGCTCGGGGGCGGACCCGGGCGGGGCGGGGGCGGTGCCGCCGGGCCGGGCGGGGCGGTGGCGGTGCCGGGGTCGGTGTCCGGACCGGGTCTCGGCGGTCGCTCCCGGTTGCGGGCTGGCGGAGGCCACGGGTGCGAAGCTGCGCGGGAGCGGCCGCTCCCGCCGGGCTGGAGCCGATGCTGGCGGCCGAGCCCGCCGCTACCGGAGCCATGTCCCATCCCGAGGCGGAGCGGGCGGACGGCGGCTCCGCGCCGCAGCCGGAGCCGGAGCCGGGTCCGGGGCTCACCGGGCGGGCCCCGCACCGTAACCGCAGCCGGCGGCCCTCGGGGCGCGATTCCCGACGTGCTTCCTCCCGCTTCAACCGGCGGAGCTCGGCCGAGCTGGAGCTGCTGGGGTACCCGGCACCGGACGGAGAGCGCGGGGGATCTCCGCCGCCGCCGGCCGCCGCTGGGCTCCGGGAGCCCGAGGAGACGGAGAGCGAGGAGGTCGAGACGCGGGCGGTCGCCACCTCCCCCGACGGCCGCTTCCTCAAGTTCGACATCGAGATCGGCCGCGGCTCCTTCAAGACCGTCTACAAGGGGCTGGACACGGAGACCACCGTGGAGGTGGCCTGGTGCGAGCTGCAGGTACGGCCCCTGCCCGCGCCCACAGACCCCAGCCCGGGCCAAGGGGCTCCGCACAGGCACTGGGACCCTCTGCCGTGCTGTTTCCCTGCTCTGTGCAGCCCTCCCCGGCCCTGACCCTGCCTGGCTGCTGTGTGGGACTCGCGGGGCACCTCCCCGGGCTCCCTCGAGCCTCCGCTTGTGCCCGTCCCTGTGGTGCCACAGCAGCGGGGCAGGGCGCGGTGCGGGCTCCCCTCGCTGCCCTGCGCTGTGCCCATCACTGCCTCGGTGCCTCGTGGGTCCGCTGGCCCGGACCCAGAGTCCTGCTTAGCACCGCCGCTCCTGGCCCTCCTGCTCATCACGTGCTGTTTTCCATTTGCTTTCTTGCTGCCTGCACCGTGGAGCGTGCCAGGGTGCCCACGTTCTTGATGCCAGCCCCTGCTCTGGCACTTTACAGGTGGATCTGGGGCTGAGCATCCCACTGTGTTTCTGATGCTCAGCAGCTCGCAGCTCTCCCTCCAGGAGCACAGCGAGGGCAGCAGTGCCCTCTCTGCGTGCCTGCCTGTGCTTGTGTTGGATCTGCCTCCCAAAGTTTGCTCCCATAGCCCTTGGTGTGCCCTGGGGCAGGTGCCTGCAGCGAGCTGGGGCTGGCTGTCAGCTGGGAGCAGGGTACAACACGACCTTGGTGCTCTCTGCCTGCTTGACCTTGGCTGGAGTGGTGTACAGGGTCACCTGTGGTGGCTTCTGTGGTGCTGCCAGGGGCTCTGTGCTGGAAGCAGCTGGATCTGTGCTTCCAGGTCTCTGAGGAGCATCCCCATGCCCCCTCTGCTGCCACACTCCTCCATCTCCTTGGCTGTCCTGCAGCCTCTCAGCAGGATGCTGAGAGCAGTGGTGACAGCGTTGCCTCCACAATGCCTTTGCCCCCTCAAGTGCTTTTGATGGGCCTGACCTTGTCCATGGAGGTGCCCAGGGGGATCTGTGGGGCTGCCTTTTCTCCTTGGAGAACCTTTTGGTGAAGTCCAAAGTCTCCCTCAGGTTCCTGACCCTGGGATGGCTGCTGTGGTGGGAAAGGTCCAAGTCCTTGTTGACACAGGAAAACGTGTCTTGCGGGTTTGTTGTCTTGTTCCCAAAAGCTCAGTGCAGTTACAGGTAGCTGCCTGGGCTGGGTCCTTGGGGTGGCTGCAGCCCAGCAGAGCAAGAAGAGATCCTGAGAGACTGATGGGTGGTTTCTAGAGGGCTGACTATAGCCTCTTAGTGAGGAAGGTGAAGATTTGCCCCCCATCCCCATGGGTTGCACAGTTGTTCCAGTTGTTGAGAGCTCAGTTCAGAGCCAGCTCAGTTCTCCTGCCCTCACAAAGCCCCACAGCTCTGTCCAAACGCCCCTGAGCTCTCTTGAGTCCCTTCAGGTGGCAACAACTGACTGGAACAGGCTCTCCTTGGTGAGCCCAGGACCTTCCTTCCCTGGATGAGTCAGCTGTCCCCAGCGCTTTGTGTCCCTCCCCGTGGGTCTCAGCCCCATGTCACAGCTGTGCCCCAGCTCTCCTGCCCTGGGGCCTGCAGGGCTGGCAGCAGCTCTTGTTCCTGCTCCTCCCTGCCTGCAGGCACTGCTGGTGTCCTGGATGAGCCTGCCCCACTCAGGTGGAGGGGCACGGGGAGCTGGGCAGCAAAATGCTCCCGTGTCCCAGCCCAGCAGGAACGTGCTGGCCCTGAGAGCCAGCCAGGCAGGAGTGGCAGAGCCCCTCACCTGTCCCCTGGGAGTGGTTGTGGAGAAGGTCCCCTGCCAGGGACCCTCCAGTGAGCGCCCCATGGTGCTGGGGAGACCTGAGCCCTCTGGGGGTCACTGCCAGAGCCAGGTCCCTGCCCCTGCCCTTTCCCCTCCCCACCCAGTGCCTGGCTCCATTCCACTGACTGCTCTTTATCCAGTGTCTCTTGTACCCAAATCCCTGTCCCACAGGGAGCTGAGAGCACAGACACAGACATTTAGGAGTTTGTTGTTTTTTTCTTTTCAGCAATCATGCAAAGAATTGGACACTGTGACACAAATACGGGATTTGGAACCACAAATAAAAATGGTTGTGGTTCTGCCATTTTAAAAATAGCTTTGTCCTGTGCACTTCACAGTTCTCCTTCTATTGCCTTTCAATTCCAAATGAGTACTTAACCTCAGGCCTGACCTGTTCTGCACCAGAGAACCTGGTTCAGCTGCTGTGATGGATCCCAGTCCCAAACCCCAGCTCTCCCTACTGTCCTTGCCCTGACCTTCCCCCCTCAGAGCCTGCTGAAGCAGAGCTTGGTTTTGCCTGTCTTCTGTCTCCCTGAGACCCTCAGGGGACCTGCCCATCCCTGTCCCCTGTCCTGAAGGCAGCGTCTGTCTGTCCACAGCCCCACTGTTTGTGCTTTCCAGCTTTAGCCTGGCACTATTTCTGTCCGAGGTGCTGCGGGTGGTGGGGAAGGAGGAAGCAGGGAGGAAACCAGAGGCCCAGAGTGGGGTCTGGCTGTAAATACCTGACTGTGAGATTTTCCTCTGGAACCCCTTGGGGTTCCCCAAGTGGGCAGGAGCGTTCTGGGCAGCAGGCTCTGGCACCCAGGTAACCTCAGCCAGCAGCCCTGGGGCTGCAGGGCACCTTGTGTGTGTGTGCTCACCTGGCTGTGAGCACACAGCACCTCCTGCTTGGCAGGGCAGACCCGCAGGGAGGGCAGTGAGTGCTGGCACCCACTGCTGACAGAGAGCTGGCTCCTCTGGGGGGCTTGGGACTCCCTGTGGCTGTGGGTGTGGATGGAGGGACGGTGCTGAGCAGCACTGGCTCTGTGCCCCACCACGGTGTTGCTCTGAATGCTCCTCCAGAGTGCAAGTGCCAGTGCAGAGGCAGGGATGGGGGAGCCCTGCGAGTGCTGCAGAGAGCACTGAGCACTGCCAGGCTGGGGACAGCCTCCTGCTGCAGGGACAGCAGCCATCCCCACCCTCCCTTCTCCTGCCACTGGCCTCAGCTCCTGGTGCTGGCTGTGCTGGGCTCCTCAGCAGCCAGCTCCTGGCTCACAGGAGGGGCTGGACCGTTGCCACCATTGCCACCAGCTCCTCGTGGTCCCCATGCCACCACCCCCAGCGTCCTCCTCCGCCCTGTGTGGGTGCTGTAAGGAGAGGACACGGTGTGCCCATGCTGTGTGCCATGTCTGTGCTGGCAGCCCTGTCTGCCCTGCCCCTCCTGGTGCTCCTCCAGCCCAGGATGGGCTTTGATGCCCACACTCAGCGGGGAGAGTATCAGCACAGGGCTGGGAGCTGCTGCCACTTGGGTCATGTGGAAGGAACGATGCCAAGTGAGCCCAGCAGCCCTGGCACAGCCTGGGGGACAGCCTTGCCTCCCCCAGACCTTACTCCAGGCACCCTGGGAGAGGTGGCCTTGTGCTGGAATTGGGCATGGCACAGCGAGGGCTGTGCTGGCACAGCTGCTCCAGCTGGGGTCCGCTCTGCTGAGCTGGGAGAGCCCTGGCCACCCATAACTCCCCATTTCACAGCCCATGCCAGCTTCCTCACGCCCTTGCAGGTTTGTGGGGTGCAGTGAAGCCTCTGGACACCTCCCAGTGGGTAGCAGAGGGCCAGAGGGGTGGTGGTGGCCGTGGCAGTGGGCAGGGAAGCCAGTGTGTGTGCTGCTGGCCCTGCAGGGGTTCGGGTGCTGTTTTCCTCCTTCCCTATGAAAGGTCCCATTCATGCTGCTGCAGCAGGCTCAGGTTCTCCTCTGGGCAGAGCCTGTCCCTGAGCATGTATTAAATGTGGGGGGATTATGGAGCAGCTCCAGCCAAGCCTTTGGGGCCGCCTGTGATGCAATGAAAATGTTACGAAAGCCGAGGGGATTGATGGATGGTGGCCACTGGCCAAGGGGCTGAGACAGCTCTGGCAGCTCTCTGCTGGTGGGGCAGCTCCAGTTTCCTTGGCATCTGAACGTGGGCTGGGCAGGGGTCCCAGCTTGGAGGCCCCCAGGCTGTGCAGCAGCTGAGCTCTGCAGGACCCCAGGCTGTGGTGGCGTTGTCGCTGCTCCTGCTCCTCCTGCCCAGGGCTGAGCCCTCCCTCGGGGCTGGAGCTGCCTCCTCCAGCTCTGCCCAGCCAGCTCCCCTCTCCCTGCACCCCGGGGCTGCGTCCCTTCAGCAGGAGGGGGCTGTCCCCTCCGCTGGCCCCTGCCCCAGCTGCAGTCAGCACCCTCGGCTTGTGTTTCCACTTTAATTAACTCGAGCAGGAGGAACATGGAAAAACCTGGGCTGGAGCCTCCCCCGCCTGCTTTCCCCAACAAAGGCCTCATTGAGGCTGGCCCAGCACCCGGCTGCACAGAGCCCAGGGCTGCTGGTGCCCCGCTGGGGGCAGAAGAGCCGTGGCCATCGTGTCTGCACGGGGCAGGATGGCAGCAACCTCTGCAGAGCCCCCAGATGTCCCCTCCAGCTGCAGGATGGGGTTCCCTGTCCCCAGGCAGCGTGGTGGGCTCAGCTGGGGGCTGAGTGAGGGGAGTGGGGATGGGTGGGCTCAGCACAGGGCAATGGGGAACTCCTTGGGGTCCTCATTGTGCACCCACACAGAGTGGTGGGCTGGGGGGGACCAGTCCAGGGTGGCCCAAACCATGTGTGTGCCACTGTGCTGGGGGACAGCAGCTCTGTGCTGGGGCCACAGAAGCCTCCTCTGCCTTGTTTGGGGTCGTGAGGGTTTTCTGTGGTCCCTGTGCTCAGCAGGACCCCCCGTGTGCCCCCCTCACACCCCCACTGGCTCCCACAGACACGGAAGCTGTCCAAGACGGAGCGGCAGCGGTTCAGCGAGGAGGTGGAGATGCTGAAGGGGCTGCAGCACCCCAACATCGTCCGCTTCTATGACTCCTGGAAGTCAACCATCAAAGGGCAGATCTGCATCGTGCTGGTCACAGAACTCATGACGTCTGGCACCCTCAAAACGTGATTGGGGCGTGCAGGGGAGGGAGCAGGGTCTCTACTCTTTGTTGTGGGGTCATCTCAGTCTGGATGGCAACGGGAGGAGGGTGGGCTGGAGCCAAGGCTGGGCTACGAGGCCGAGCCCCACGGTCTGAGCCCTGTTGGTCCCTGGCAGGTATTTGAAGCCCTGTTGGTCCTGTTGGCAGGTATTTGAGACCCTGTGGGTCCCTGGCAGGTATTTGAGGCTCTGTTGGTCCCAGGAAGGTCCCTCTGGGTCCCAGGCAGGTATTTGAGGCCCTGTGGGTCCCAGGCAGGTATTTGAGGCCCTGTGGGTCCCAGGCAGGTATTTGAGACCCTGTTGGTCCCTGGCAGGTATTTGAAGCCCTGTTGGTCCCAGGAAGGTCCCTGTGGGTCCCAGGCAGGTATTTGAGGCCCTGTTGGTCCCTGGCAGGTATTTGAAGCCCTGTTGGTCCCAGGAAGGTCCCTGTGGGTCCCAGGCAGGTATTTGAGGCCCTGTTGGTCCCTGGCAGGTATTTGAAGCCCTGTTGGTCCCAGGAAGGTCCCTGTGGTCCCTGGCAGGTATTTGAGGCCCTGTGGGTCCCTGGCAGGTATTTGAAGCGCTTTAAGGAGATGAAGCTGAAGGTGCTGCAGCGCTGGAGCCGGCAGATCCTCAAGGGTTTGCATTTCCTGCACACTCGCTCGCCTCCCATCATCCACCGTGACCTCAAGTGTGACAACATCTTCATCACGGGCCCCACAGGCTCCGTCAAGATTGGGGACCTGGGTCTGGCCACGCTCAAGAGAGCCTCCTTTGCCAAGAGTGTGATAGGTGGGGCTCTGCTGTGGGGGCTGCAGGGGGTGGGCATGGCAGGGTGCTGAGCTCCCCTGCTGCCCCCAGGCACCCCCGAGTTCATGGCCCCCGAGATGTACGAGGAGAAGTACGACGAGGCCGTGGACGTCTACGCCTTTGGGATGTGCATGCTGGAGATGGCCACCTCGGAGTACCCCTACTCTGAGTGCCAGAACGCTGCCCAGATCTACCGCAAGGTCACCTCGGTGAGGCCCAGCCCCTGCTGGGGTGATGCTGCCCTGGTCACCTGCCCATGCTGGGGGGAACCACAGCCCAGGGTGGCCCCAGCCATGTGTGTGTCACTGCGCTGGGGACACAGAAGCCTCCTCTGCCCTGGGTCTTTTGTGGCCAGGGCACCCCCTGTGCTTGGCAGAACCCTCTACATGCCCTCCTCACACCCCCACTGGCTCCCAGCTCCCCAGTGGAGCTGCCAGGCCCTGCCGCTGACAAAATGTGTCACTGTGTGGGTTGTGTGAGCAGCTAAAAGGCAGTGAGGGGCTGCTCTGCCAGCCCATGGAGCTGTGGGTGGTGGCGGTGGTGGGGCATGGCTTGGCCAGACCCCACATCCCTGGCTCTGCACCAGTGTGTTAATGGGGTGGAACGGGAGCAGTCTGCTCAGTCACCCCAGCCTGGGGCAGCTGCAGCTGCCCTGACCAGTCACAGCCAGCTCCTGCCAGCTCCTGCCTGTTGAGGTGGAAACTCTGAGCCCTGGGGCATCCTGGCCACATGCAGGCACACGTGGCCTGGCCACAGGGGCCATGCAGAGCTCGTGTGGCCCTGGGCTGGTTGTCCCCTGGGCCCTGGGCAGGCACAGGAGATGCTCACTGTCATTACCCCCAGGGCCTGAAGCCCAGCAGCTTCTACAAGGTGAAGGTGCCCGAGCTGAAGGAGATCATCGAGGGCTGCATCCGCATGGACAAGAACGAGAGGTGGGGACAGAGCAGGGCCCGGGTGGCAGGGCAGGGTCCCCCTGGCCCCGAGCCCACGCTGAGCTGTGCCCTCTGCAGGTACACCATCCAGGACCTGCTGGAGCATTCCTTCTTCCAAGAGGACACAGGGGTGCACGTGGAGCTGGCTGAGGAGGATGATGGAGTCAAGTCTGGGCTCAAGCTCTGGCTGCGCATGGACGACACGAAGAAGCTGCACGGCAAATACAAGGACAACAACGCCATCGAGTTCCTCTTTGAGCTCTACAAGGACGTGGCAGAGGAGGTGGCTCAGGAGATGGTGGGTACAGAGATGGGGGAGCCCTGGGGCGCTGTGGGGTCCCTACACAAGTGACAACCTCCCTCCTGTGCAGGTGGTCCTGGGCTTTGTCTGCGAGGCTGACTACAAGCTGGTGGCCAAGGCGGTGCGGGACCGTGTGGTGGCCATCAAACGCAAGAGGGAGAAGCTGAAGCGTGCCCAGGGCGCTCCATCACCTGCAGAGCCAGAGCAGCCGCCAGGTGTCCTGCGCCTCCTGGAGGAGCTCAAATCCCCGCTGCCACCTGGTGGCCCCACGCCTGCCCCGGCCACCCCCGGCTCTGGGGACTCTGCCTTCAGCAGCACCTTCCCCCTGGAGCCTGAGGAGCCCGAAGCTGACCAGCACCAGCACTTCACCTACCGGCACACCAGCTACTCCTCAGCCACCTGTGCGTAGGCACCGAGGGGGAACAGCCGGGTGGCCAGCAGGGCTGGGAGGTGGGTGGGGGGTCCAGCAGCATCTCCCACCCCACAGCCCTTCCCCAGCTGCCCAGCCAGGGGAGGGACTGCCTTTGCCTCATTGCAGCTCTCCTCCACAGCCGACTGTGAGACCGATGGGTACCTGAGCTCCTCTGGCTTCCTGGACTCGCCAGACCTGGCCTATCGCAGCTTTGTGGCTGTGGACCCCACTAGCCCTCCCCCCAGCCGGCCTGTGCGCTGCTTCCCCACGGTGAGCATGGCCCCACGGGGTCAGGGGGCTCAGGGCAGCTGTGGCACCAGCTCACCCCCTCCTCTCCTGCAGAGCATCGCCGTGCAGCTGCCCACGGAGCATTTGCCCCCTGCCAGTGGCTTCTCCTCCTCGGTGGACAGGTGAGGCTGGGGGGGCTGGACAGGGAGGGTGGTGCTTGGGAATGGCCATGCTGATGTTCTGGAGCTGGGGATTCCTGCAGCTACACCTCGGATGTGGCATCAGGCATGAGTGATGGCTACGAGGGGCTGTCAGCCAGCGAGCAGAGCACCAAGCTGCCGCCCAAGAGAGCCTCAGGGAAGCTGCTGCGGCGCCGAGCCCGCTCCAGGCTGCGCATCACCAACGTGAGTGCCACCAGAGCCAGGCTGGGGACAGGCAGGTGCCAGGTGGGTTTTCCTGGGCTTGAGCCAGCCCTGCCACCCACAGATCTCCGACAAGAATGACCGAGTGGTGGAGTGCCAGCTGCAGACCTACAACAACAAGATGGTGACCTTCAAGTTCGACCTGGATGGGGACAACCCAGAGGAAATTGCAGCCGCCATGGTGAGAGCCGGGGGAGGGTGAAGGTGGGGTGTGGCTGGCTGGGCTGCGTGCTGACTGACCCCTCCACACCCTCAGGTCCACAATGAGTTCATCCTCAAGTCAGAGAGGGAGAGTTTCATCAGCCGCATCCGGGACATCATCCACCGCGTGGAGACCCTGCTGCGCAAGGACGGCCGCGGTGGCACCGAGCTGCCCAAGGGCCCCGAGGCTGACAGTGCTCTGGGCAGCCCTGTGAGTGCCAGCCTGGCCCTGCCAGCGCTGGGGAAGCTGCTGCTGCTGCTGAGCATGGCTTGGGATGCTGCCTGGCCCCAGGGAGTCCGGGTGGGGGCTGGGGTGCAGGGTCCTCCTGTGGTCACTCGCCCGCTCCTGTGACAAGTCAAGGTGTTCCCCAGCACAGAAGAGACTCCAGCTCCTGTGCCCAGGGTGGGGGCCAGTGGGGGCTTGGCACAGCCTGGCTGGGGCCTCTGCCCCAGTGCTGGGCTCAGTTCACCCTTCTCACAGGTGGACCTGCAGCTGCAGGGGCTCTCGCGCTCCATCTCCTCCTCATCCTCACTCAGTGGTACGTCTGTGCCCCTGTGCAGGCCTTCCTGTCTCCCCCAGCCCCATGCAGGGCAAGTGATGGCCTCAGCCAAGCCCTGAGGGTCTCAAAGGACACGTCCTGCCCTGGCTGAGGCTGGCTGTCACCCTGTGCCACAGACCTGAGCTGTACCAGTCCTGGCCTCTCTGTCCAGCCCCCTGTCCTGCCGCTGCTGAGCCGCTCCCCGTCAGAGACCAACCTGGCCAGTCCTGTGGAGCCTCTGGCAGCCCCAGTGCCACTGGGGTCCCCCTCAGGTACCAGTGCTGCCAGGGTGGGCCTGGGGGGCTGCCAGCTGCTCCCCTGGGCAGGGCTACGAGGTGGCCCTGGGGGCTGCTCCTGATGCTTCTCTCCCTGCAGGCCCAGCACAGACCTGGCCCCTCATCTCCATGGCTCCCTCCTGGCTCACGTCGTCACCAGCACCGACACCAACGCTGACCCCCCAGGGGACCCCAGGGGGGCCTGTCCCCCCAGCCCTGCCCCAAGCCCTCCTGTCCCCCCAGCCTGTCCCCACAGCCCCTGTTCCCTGTGAGCCCAGCAGCCCCCTGAGCCCTGCTGTGACCAGCACACCCTTGTCCCCCACTGCTCCCCTCTTGTCCCTGGCCAATGTCTTCTCCCTGGCAGTGATGACAGTGGCCCACACTGTCTCCTCCATTGCCAGCTCAGGTGGGCACCTGTACCCACCCCTGCTGCCACGGCCACAGAGTCTTGCCCTGGGTGCCCCACGCTTTGTCTACCCTGACCCCACCAGCACAGACAAGCCAGTCCCACCTGGCAGTGGGACCCCAGAGTCAGTGGGAGTGGCTGTCCCCATTGCGGGGGTGCCCATACCCTCCATTCCCTTGGCACCAGCCCCAGCGTGCCCCCCGGGCAGCGAGGCCGTGGGGAGCCCTGTGCAGCTGCTGAGCACGTCCACACCTGGGAGTGTAGAGGGCAGCACGGTGAGTGTGGGTGCACAAGGGCTGTCCAGGGCTGCTCCAGGTGCAGCTCAGTGCCAGCAGGGCTGGGTGCTTGCTGCAGATGCTGCACTGGGGTGGGATGGAGCCTTGTGGCTTGTGGAGCCACTGGGATGCAGGGAGGGCTGAGAGGGTGGCAGATCGCAGGGAACAGAGGGGAGGACTGGAGATGTGGTGGGACCTAGGGTGGGGCTGCTGATGGTGCTCAGGTGCCCACAGGGGAGGACAGGAGATGTGCAGGACCTGGGGTGGGGCTGCTGATGGTGCTCAGGTGCCCACAGGTGCTGCCCGGTGCCCCCAAGCCCAGCCACTCTCTGATCATCTCGGAGGCACCGGCCCCCAGCGTGCCCAAGGCGCAGCTCTCGCCCATCAATGAAGGTAAGGAGAGGCAGGGCTGAGGCTGTGCCGGGGCACAGCAATGCCCCTGCCAGCCCCTGTGCCCACCAGCTGTCCCTGTCCCCAGCAGAAGCCAAGCCGCAGGTGCTGGGCCGGTTCCAGGTGGTGCCAGCCAAGGACCTGGCTGTGAGCTCCGCGGGGCCGGGCAGCAGTGACGGGGAGCAGCCCGGCACGGAGCCGGCAGCGAGCGCCTCCCCGCCTCCCGCGGTGCCCGACACGAGCCACAGCTCCAGCAGCGACTCGGACGTGGCACCGGAGGCACCCAAGGCTGAGGAGGTGCCGGCCGAGGGGGGCTCTGCGCCCGCTGCGCCAGCGGGGAGCGACCCCGGGGAGGGCCCTGGAGAAGAGAGCACAGAAAATGTGCCGCAGGCCATGCTGAGCCAGGTGTGGCTGAGCTACTCCCGCAGCCTGTCCTACGTGAGCAGCGACGACACCGAGAGCGAGGACGAGGAGATCTGGGAGGAGCTGCAGAACCTGCGCCAGAAGTGAGCCGGGGCTGGGCTGCACCTGGGCGGCCACACGTGTTCCCAGCCAGCCCGCGGGGACCTCGCTGTCCCTTCCCCAGGCCCCGCTGCCAGCCCTGTCCTCTCTCCTCTCCCCAGGCACCTGGCGGAGGTGCAGCTGCTGCAGAGCGCTCAGAAGAAGGAGATCGAGGAGCTGTACCTGCGCATGGGGAAGCAGCCGCCGCTGGGCATCGTCTCGCCCGCTGCAATGCTGTCGGGCCGCCAGCGCCGCCTCTCCAAGGGCAGCTTCAACCCCTCCCGCCGCAACAGCCTGCAGCGCCTGGAGCTGGCACCGCCCGCAGGTACCGGCACCGGTCCCCTTTTCCCGTTCCCCACCGGGCAGGGCCCCGGGTGAGCTGCCCAGCCCCGTGCCCTCACCCGTGCCGTCCCCGCAGGCATCATGCGCCGGAACTCGCTGAGCGGCAGCAGCACCGGCTCGCAGGAGCAGCGGCTCAACAAGGGCGTGACCTTCGCCGACGACCTCGGGCGCGTGGTAAGGGACAAGGGCGCGTCCCACGGGCATCCCGTGGCGTTCCCGCGGCACTCGGTTCATGGCTGCTTCTCTCCCCAGTAGCCGGCTGGCCAAGAATGACTCCATGAACTACCTCATCCAAGTGCCTGCTGCCCCGGGGGGGCAGAGCCAGCCCTGCAGAGCCCGCGCTGCCCTCGGCTATGGTGCAGGCCTGTCCCCGGGGCTCTGCCCGCTGTCCCCAGCCACTCTGCGGGAGGACACGGGCGAGGTGTGTCCGTGCTTGGTGGCTGGAAGGAGCTGAGCCCCCCTGAGGACCCCCGGCTTGTCCCAGCCCTGCACCGACCCCGCCTTCAGCTCCCGACGGCCCTGCCGGATCCGGGAGCAGTTTGATATGAACTGGCGTTGGAAAAGCGTTTTCATAAACACGGACTGAATACAAACTGGCTCTGCGTGTGTCTGTCGGGCAGGACGCGTGGCTGCTTGCCTCACTGTGTGAGGACAAACAGCAAAAAGCAGAAAATCTCCCCTCAGGCGGGCTCAGCCCAAGAGATCCGTGACAAGGGGCGCTGGGCGGTCTCCAGTGAGAGGATTTATTGTGGGGAGTGGCGGGTCCGGGCGCCCCGTCCCTCCCATGGGCACGGCCCCGGGGCGGGCTCTGCCCTGCCTGCGGGGAGCCCCCGGGGCCTTTCCTGGCCAAAGCAGAGCACGGGGCAGGCCCGAACCCCTCAGGCGCGTCTGCCTCGAGGCCCGTCCTGCCTGGCGCGGGCGGCAGCTCAGTCACGGGCCGGGCCGGGCGCTCCCCGCTCAGCTTGCGGTGCCCTCCGCCCGCGCCCGGGCCCGCGCCCGCGCCGCCTCCGCCTCCTGCTCCAGCTCATCCAGGAACCGCTCCTGCGACACCGAGTAGAAGGTGTAACCGTCTGCGGGGGGAGTTAAGAAAAAGCAGCGACCGCGGCCCCAGAGCCCCCCGGCCCCACCGTTCCGCGGCCCCGGAGGATACAGATGCCAAATGTCACCGCGCCGATGCCGAGCGCCAGCAGCACGTTGCGGCTGCGGAGCCGGCGCTGCAGGACGCGCTGGCGCTGGGCGTGCTCCACCTGCGCCATGAGGCGGCGCTGCTCGGGGCTGAGCCCCGGCTCCCGGGCCGGGTCGATGCGCCGCGCGAACGCCGCCTCACCCGGCTCCCCCGGCGCCGCCATCTTACCCCGCCGTCTCCGCGCGGAGATGTGACGTCACATCCGGCGAGGCGCGCTGGCCAATCGGAGAGCCCAAGCGGCGCGTGGCGTCCAGTGGGCGGTGCCGGTCGCGGCATCAGCGGCTGCTGATTGGCGGTGCGGGGTTACGTAATGGAAAACGCCCACGGCCTGAACCGGGCCGGGGCCTGAACCGGGCCGGGGCCTGAACCGGGCCGGGGCCTGAACCGGGCCGGGGCCTGAACCGGCCGGGGCCTGAACCGGGCCGGGGCCGCCCCCGAGCGGCCGGGAGAAGGCGGCGGATCCCCGTGCCGGTCTCTCCCCGTAGGGCCGGTGCAATCACTGCCGTTACGGCCTCGGCCCTGCCCCGCTCCATGGGGACTCAGGTGCCCCTGGGAGCCCGGGGCCGTGACTCAGGGCCCGTGTTCAATGGAGTTGCTCCTGAAATTATCGAGGACACCCTGATCCACTTGGCCACGGAGAACGAGCACTACCTGAGCGGGCTGCCCGAGCAGGCTGGGTGCTTCAAAGAGACGCGGATCGTGGGTGAGGCTCGGCACAGCAGCTCCCGGGGCAGCTGTGCACCGAGCTTCGGGGGCCTGCAATGAGTGCCTGCTGTGCTTTTTGCAGAATTTATATTCCTTTTGTCTGAAAAATGGCACTTGGACCAGTCCACACGGTACCAGGCAGTGGAGTTACTTGAACGGTAATGAGAGTGCTAAACACCCAGCACATTTCCCATCCCCTGGTGGGATTTTATTAGCCAGCCCTGTCCCACTCTGTCCCAAAACTACACGAGATTAATGAGCTTTGTCTCCTCTTTCATTTCATCTGAATTATTACTTCTACATATACTCCTATATATACATACATTCATACATACATATATATACATCTATATACACATACATAATATATAGATGTATATATTTAAAAATACATACATAATATGTATAATATGTATATATTAGATATGTATACACATATGTATATATAATATTATGTATGTATATATATATACAATATATATATTATATACTATATATATTATATTGTATACAATATATATTATATACAATATCATGTATATTGTATATCATATCCATTATAATGTATATAATATATATTATAGAATATGTAATATAATACAATATATATTATACAATATAATATATATTATATATATACAATATATATAGTATTATTTATATATATTATTATATTGTATATAATATATATTATAATGTATATTGTACAATATATATAATATATATACAATTTATATTATATATTCATGACATATACACAATATATATTATATATACATATATATTTACATATATACATGTATATATTTTATATATAACATATATCTATATATACATATATATGTGTATATTTTATATATATATATGTATGTATATATATTATGTATACATGTATGTGGAATTGCCTTTGTTCCTTTTTCTGAGCAGCCAGAACCATTCTCTGAGCAATTGTGGCTTTTGTAGGTTCATGATCAAGCAGGTAGAGCAGATGTGTGATGACAGAGGGAGCACACAAGGCCAGAGGAGCAGCTGGAGCTCTGTCACGGATCAGATCACCACCACCTTTGTCCTGAGACTCGTGTCCTGTGTTCAGCTTGCCAGCAAACTGTCTCTGCACTACAGTGTAAGCCAGCTCAGCCTGTCCTTGCTTTAGGATCATGGTTAAATCTGCAGTGTATTAACCTCTCTTAAAAATAGATTTCCTTTTTGGAAGCCAGTAGTGATAATGAGATGCCAAGGACACCACATTCCCTTTAGGGTAGGTGAATTGCTGCTCACCCAGTAACAATTTGCTGGGAAGCGTTCCCAGTTATGGGGTGCGGGGAGTGCAGGAAAATCTCAGCCCTGTGGTTTTCAAAAACTGTGTGTCCACACCTGCCTGGGGATGGTTTATTGAGCTGAAACCTGTGGGGAAGGTCAGAGCTGGATTTCCCATGCCAGCTCAAAGGACTGGTGCTCAGCAGGAGCAGAGAAGTGACAGCACTTTGTTCCTGCCTTACTCCTGGAAGACATCTTGTCTGTTTTTCCTCTTCAGAGAGTGACCAGTGACACAGCTTTAACATTTCTGCAATCCATAAAATATTCCTACACTAAACAGGAATTGCTGGAGTCAGAGCTTGCTGTTTTAAACACTCTGCAGTTCCATATCAACGTTTCAACCCCCTTGGCCTACGTGGAATTGCTCCTGGAGGTTCTAGGTGAGAGTATAAGTCAGGGAGAATGGGAAGAAGTTTTTCAGTAGGGTCACAGAGCTGTTGCTGCTCTGAAATGTCTCATATTACAGATTTTTTTGCACATGGAACAGTTCAGATTGTCCAGAGCTTCACTTTTTAGATGAGAACTTTGTCCTTTGTAGAATGTTGTTGGACAGCCAGCCATGAGTCATTCAGTAAAATATTAAGAGTTTAAAGCCCCCAAATGTGGTGCCAGGCCAAATTTTCTACAATCCCTCACCATTTTCTTGGCCTAGTGTGGAAACCCAGGGCACAGGGAATATTTCTGTGTCTGCTCTGGGGCGCCCTGACCCCTGGGGGAGCTCTGACTTTGACCCTCATTCATGGAGAAAGTTTCCCAGACTTCAAAATAGACTGGAATCCACAAAAGTGTGAAATAGATTATAGAGAGCAGTGTAGGTGTATCACTGGGTGAGAAATTGAGGTTTTGGGATTTTTAGTGTGTTGTGGATGGAAGCAAGATGGAGGGCACAGGGTGTTGTCCTGGGTTTCTTCTTCATGCTTCTTCTTCCTCCTTCTTCTTCATGGGTTTGGGTGGCATTTTGTAATTGGGCAGAAAAGTCCACATTGGGATCAGTTATTGGGTTAAAAGGGAAAATAATCTAGGTGTCAGTTCTTAATTGGATAGTTTAGTCTTAAAAGATCTTGTACCAAGAGATTATTGGCCATTTTGTGCCTTCTAATGAAAAGCTGCCTAACTCACAGTAATGAGACTGTTTTACTGATAAGAGATAATAAACATCTGAGTCTGAACATGAACTACTGTCTCAAATGCCTTCAATCCAGACCCAGAAAAACCCAGAACTGGTACCACCAAGCCCAGTTCTGACAGCCTGAATTTCAGAGTGAAATTACATTGAGGCTGAGGGATCCTGTGGCATTCAGAGTCAGGGCAGTTGTCCTCAGAATTCCCTCTCCCTTATGGTGCCCAAGACTCAATGTAGTGACCCAAAAGGTGGCACTGATGGTGTGATCTCTGCCAGGATACAATGGCTGCTTGCTTCCTGCCAAACCTTTACACCAGCTGTGTGTGCAGCTGCTGGACTTCTGCTACCTGACCAGAGAGACCATCTATGACACCCTGCTGAAGATCGCCATCGAGAACTCCACACCAAGCAAACTGCAGATGTAAGGCCTGACAATGACTTAAAATAATAAAACTAACCCTTTGAAATTAAAAACCTTGAAAAAGCTAATAAATAACAGCATATGCAGCTATTTATGCCATTTTGGGGCATTTCTCATTATGCCATTTTAAAAAATAATTTGGGGGGACATTCATCATTGTAACACGTTTTTCCACAGCTGCTTCAAGGGCAAGTAAAGTGTTTCATTTGGTTAAAATGAAACCCTTTCATTTTAAGGTTTCATTCATTTCACTCCAACCTTGGACTGTCAGTTCCAGTAGTTTATTCAGGCTGGCTTAAATAAACCAACATGTCCTGGGCACTGGCAGCTGCAGCAGCAGGTGCTTTTGAACTGTGAAGCAACTTTTACACCTGAACACACTTTTCCTTCTGCAGAGCCAAGTTTTTAACAGTGAAGGAAGATTTCATGCTCCTGGCTGTTGGAGTCATCAGTACAGGTGTGTTCATCCTGAGCCCCGGGCACTGGGAGCAGGTACAGTCACTGCTGAAGGCGTTGGCTCCACGGGAACACAGTGCCAAGGTGGTTTATCTGTTCCAGCACAGCAAAACACAGTGCCAAGGTGGTTTATCTGTGGTGGTTCCAGCACAGCAACTGGGGCTGCACTGGGAGGGACACCTCTGTCTTTTAGCACAAAGCATGTGGGTTTCTGTCAGAGCTGTGTGCTGGCACTGGTGAGTGTCTGATGTGTTGTTTTTTGAGTTAGGTTTTATGAACTCTTAGAGAAACTGATTACACTTGAGATAGTTTAGCTACTTTGAATGGTATAAAATTAGTAGGATGGCTTTTGAGGTAGTGTTGGAAATAGAAAAAGGTTTAATAAAAGGCAAAATAACAAAGCTCTTACAGAGAAAAACTGAGTTAGGGGGAAGAGGTTTTTTTCTCCTGCTAAAACACCCCACAAAAGCAATTTCCTTTGTTCTCTTCCTTTTCTAGTGAATTACCTAGGCTGGACCTCTTGGCCTCTGTCCAGTTGGACATCCCCAGGTCTGAAGTGAAGTCCCAAAGGTCCTATGAGGTGTCTTTAGTACCAAACTGGGAGAGAAACTTCAGGGCTTTTTGCCTTTTTAAGCAGACAAAGAATAATTTAGTTATTCCTTCAACAGGGGGCACATTCCTGGCAGTGTCCTCACCTTTAGTGCTTCAGAGAACAAAACCCCACAGGCAATGTTCCACTGGCAGATAGAGCAGTGACTCTTGTCAGTCTGTAAACTCACAGATTTAGATGATCTTTTCTTTTTTCCAGGCTGTGGAGCATTTAAACTGCATCACTGGCATTACTCCCCAGAGCATCCTGGAGTTCTCCTACGCTGTGGTGAGGCGCATCGTTGGCAGCACCACACCCAAGCAGCACCGTGGCACCAAATCTCCTCAGGACAGAATCCCTCCTCAGAAATAGAACCACCCTGTCCCTCCAGTCACTGGCCCAGCAGCAGGAGCTGTCACACTGCTGACAACTGTCCCTGCTCTGTGACACTGCCCAGCACAGCTCAGGGCTACCTGAATTCTGTCACGTGTTAATTAGCAAAGCTCGTCCTGCTGGACATCACAGTCATGCTCTGGAAGGAGGCCCAACAGCACAGTGTTTACAAATGCCCTAAAAGTTTATTGTAACAGCTGCATCTTTGAATCTAAGCTCCCTTTAATCAGAGATCCCTCAGAGTGGTTGTGCTTGAAAGGTGCTGCCATGGCTGGTGGGTCCAGCTCTCACAAATGGGGCTGCTCTGTCTCCTCCTGCTGCTTTTATAAAACCCCTGTTTTATAAACAGGGATTGTCCCCTCTGTGCCAGCACTGTGACTGTCACCACAGCAGTGCCCAGCCTGGCTGTCCCTGCCAGTGCTGGGGGTTTGTGCTGTGCCAGGCACTGCTGGCTGCAAACACCTGGAATAATTTCATTCTTTCCTCAGCACAGCCCTGTGCAGGAACAGCCTGCAGGAACAATTACAGTGCTGTAATGGTATCAAACCTTGCTCAGTGCAGCAGCACAAAAAAGTGCTGATATGACTTAGAAAATACTTTATTTTAAATTCTTTAATGACCAGGCAGAGTTCTGGCAGTTTTCCCACATTATTCCCTGTGTTTGTAATGTCTTGCTTTTCCAACCTTGCATTAGCTGTAACAGAGCAGCATCAAACTGATGCTCATTTGACAATGATTTATGTGCTTGGCCATAAACCCCCAAAATAACAATTTAGAATCCATTTAATAGCTGGGTTTTATTCTGTTCAACTCAAGGATACAATTTTGCATATTGCTTTTCTACAAACTACTTGTAATAATGGCATTGAAAATAAAGTGTCTTGTGTATTTTTGGTATTGTAAACATTTTGTACTGGTTAATATTAAGAGGCATCTTCATTTGCCTTTCTCCAACACAATGCAGACACTCCATGGCTGCCAGGCCAAGTTCTGATCACAGTTACTTGTTATAGAACTGGGATGAGACCCAGGCCAGGCCCCACTTCAGGTTAGTTAACATGAATTTTAGTGCTTTTGTCCACTGCTCTTCAGAGTTAAACTGTGTTTTAATTGAGTAAGAGCCACCACTGCCACCTGTGTCTTCGATCTTTCCTTTCTCCACGTCCATCCTGCATCACACACAAGCTTTAATTAGTGTATTCCTACTGCAACCATTTAACCTCAGTATGACACCAAGCACTACATTTTAAATCTGACAATAGCACTATCCTGTTTTTAAAGGGATTTGAGCAAGCCTCAGGACTACACCCAAGGGGCTGGCTTTAAGTTTCATGGTAACTATCAAACACATCATAAAGAATTCTAGATGATTTCTGAAAAATCAGGGCTGAAACAATGCTAGAAGAGCACACAGGGCTGAATTTGACAGTTTTGTGGCAACACTCACCTGTAAGGCAAACAAAAGCGAGTTTCACCTTTCTCCACTTCCTCTTTGAACTGTTGCACACAGTCCAGGAATGCCACCATGGCGTGATCAAACTTATTGTCCCAGAAGAATCTCAAGCCTCCAGAGCAGTACAGGGGAAGCTCCTGGAAAGGAGATTTGTATCAGGAACACCAAGCACTTGTTTTTGATATGGTCCCGCAGCTTTTTAACCTCACGTGAGGCTTAAATTTGTCATGAGATGCTGAGAAATGCCTTGTGGCACAGGGCAAGTGTGACTTGGTTTTGTGCAAGTGCCTACCATGTGCAGGCATATTTTTCTGACTTCCACCAACCCCAAATCATGCAATCTACCTGCCAATCACCCCAAAGCACGCCTCTGCCTCTGGCCATTCAACAGTTCTGTCACTTTTAACACTGCTGGCTGGCAGCACCAGGGGCTTCATAGAGATGTGAGATGTCACCATGCTGGAGGATCTGGGGCAGCCAGCTTTCCTGGACTCCAAATCCACAGAGACCAAGCTTTGTTTCCTGGATCCCCAGTGTGACCAGGGCTCTGGCACTCAAGATCAATGTCCCATGATTTGTATGGGATCTCTTACCTTGGATTTATCTGTGAGGGACTCCAAATAGGAGTGGTTGCCATAGGGGACAAGGCGGTATCTGAAAAAAAGGAGACAGAATTCACAGGCACCTGAGTCTGCCTGTCCTCCTCTAGGCCATGAATGACCTGTGTGTGGTATTTGCAGGTACCTCTGGAACTTCAGGCCCATTTTGTTGGCCAGGGCATGCAGCAGCAGCACAGTCTGCCCCCAGGCAGCGTTGATCTCGTTCCACTCCACAGGAACGCTGGGGAGGCGGCCAAGCCTGAAGTTATTTATTGTGCCAAACTGCCCACTGTGCCTGTGATAAGAAGAATTATAAATAAATGTGCTAGGCTGGGAAAAGCTCATGGCCTGATAACCAAATAGGGGCTGTGTCCCAAGAACACAGCACACACAGTGCCAGCCAAACACAAGGAGGGTTTGGGGCTATTCTTAACAAGTGTATGTAAACACCAAACACTTGTTCTCTTTTTGTCATAAAAACACAACAAAAACCCCCATCCAGCCTCTCCAAGCTGCCTGCTCTGTGACCCCTAATGCCAATGTCACTGCTGGCTGGCACAGAGGTTCCCAAAGTGTTACTGGGACTGATGAAGGAGCCATTTCCCAGTCCCACAGCCTGGCACACTTTACTCAGCTGCCACTCCTGAGAGGTGGCATTCATTGCTTTGCTGGGAGGTAACTGTGAGCTGGCTTGCACCTTTCCTATCAAATGCAGTGACTTAAAAACCTTCATACTGCAGATTCCAAGAAAATGGATATAATATTCCAGTGTCCACATTACCAGATGTGAAAGGTAGCATTGAACACGTTGGTTTTCTTTAATTTGTCCAACTGCATCTGGGCATAGCGCATTTGGTTGTCCACACTTTTCAGCTCATCATCCAGCTCCAGCTGCTGCCTCTTGAACTCACAGTATTCCTTCTGGTACCTTTGAGCACAAACAAGACAAGAAGTGCTGAGGGCTGGCTTCTACCTCAGGTGACAGCTCTGCAGGCCAGTTTTGTCTCTCTTTTTTTGCACAGAGCGAGACACTGGCATTTGGGCACATTTACAGGTTTCTCATTTATTTTTTTGCCTCCAAGCCCTGCCACTCACTGAGCCTCCTCCTGCTCCAGCCGCTCAGCCTCTGCCCTGACTTTCTCAAAGTCCTCAGCCACAATCTTGCGGTTCTTCTCCACATCCTCCAGCTCCTGGATCAGCCGCTCTTCCTCCAGTGCCAGCTCCTTCAGCTCTGTCTGCAGCTTCTCTTTATCATCCTCGTTCATCTGCTCCAGTATCTCCAGGCATCTCCTAGAAGAGAACAACAGGATTGCCAGGACAGGTATCCTGGGAAGTCCTGCACAGGCAGCCCCTGCAGCTCTTGTCAATCCTTAGCTCTCCATGAGACATAAATTTTAAGGAATTTCAAGATTTTAGAGGAGCTACGGTTTTAGTTAGAGATAAGCTTTATTGGAGTTAATTAAAATAAATGGGTAGGCCTTGATGAAGTTAAGAGTTAGTGGTTAACTAATAATTATTGCTTGTCAACATAATGTTTGGTTAGCTGGGTTTATAATGAAGAATATAGAAACTGATAAATAGCTTTGAGGAACATAAGACAATTGTTTTTAGGAACGTAAGACAATTGTTTTTAGGAACATAAGACAATTTTGGGCCTCCTCTGTTCTGAAACCAATTGAAGACGGGGAATGGGAGTTCTACCAAGGGTTCATTTGTCATATTTGCATTGAAAAGGCAGAAAGGTCAGAACAAGGAAGACTTCATTTACTTCCTCATTTTGGGACTCCCGACCCATTTCAAGGAACAAACTACTCATGCTTAATGGCTTTTGAACTAATCACCATGCTTAGTGATGGTGAACTTTTGAACTAATCACCATATGAAGCAGGAAATGGGATGTACCAAAGTTATGAAGATGCATTTGTATTTCGGGTATTCAATACTTGTATAGATAAAAGGACTCTGTAACCACCTGTAAATTGTGGTGTGTATTTGGGAGTTATCTCACAATAAACATACACTTTCTAACTCTAAGCTGTCAGAGAGTTTTTGTCTGTCACAGCTGGATATCAGTACTAGATCAATATCCATATTTTTTAATAAATCATCCACATTGATTGTGCCTCAAGCCACAGCAGCTCTGTCCCCTCTGCATCACTCACTTGTAGTTCTGGCACTCGTTCTCTGTGATGTTGAGCTGTGTGTCCAGCTGGTCCAGCAGAGTGTCTGTGCATTCCTCACACAGTGGGTGATCCACGTCTGTCTGCCCAGACATGATGTCAAAGAGGTCGCCAGTGACCTGGAGGAAGGGCCCACATCAGTGCAAGTGAAACCACAGGCAGCTGCCTGCTGCTTTTCAGAAGCTTCAGCCAGCAGAAATCTTCTTTGCAGGCCAAATATTGATAAAAATAACCTATTTCTGCTCAACTACTCACCAACCAAGCCTCTGTAAGGCAAATGCTATGGGAAACTTTGCAGTTTAGTTTTGCAGAGCATCAAGAAAAGCTGATGCTCCATTCCCAAGGACCTGAGTCTGCCAGCTCGTGACCCACTTGCCTTCAGTCTCCTGCTGAGGTTTTCCATGGTGCCACCATCCGAGGCCTCTCCGATCAGTGTGAAACTGTTGGCGCTTTCTGTTGACATCATTCTTGGAAAGAACATTACTGACATGAGTGCTAAGTGCTGAGGGGAGGCAGCTCCAGCGCCAGACCAGAATCTGGGGCTGGCTCAGGGCAAAGGGAGAGCAGGAGAAGGGGCAACCCGTGTTTTGGGGGCTCAGGTCAGGTTTGTGCTGACCCACAGTGCCACAAGGACTGCGCAGTTCTGGGTGAAAAGGAGCCCGAGGGCCAGGGGGATCCTGCAGGGGAAGCTCTGGGGGCTCACCGGAGCTATTCAGGGTGACCCAGCCCCGTGAGGGGACATTTCTGAGGAGCTGCCCCAGGCTCGGAGGGAGAGGCGGGACTGTGGCTGTACCTGGCAGGCGGGATGAACCTCCTGGACACGCCATCCTGCCGGTTCTCCACGAAAGCTTCCTGGAGGCAAGGAAACACCGTTACCGGCAGGCCCGGTGGAGCTGCCGCCGCCGAGCCCCGCCGCCGAGCCCGGCCGTACCTCCGTGAGGGCGCTCTCCTCTTCGTGCAGGTCCCCGGGCCTGGCCGGGGCGGCGCTCACCAGCGGGGCTGTGGGAGAGACGGCGTCAGCCGGGCCCAGGCCTAGGCCCGGGCCCCGGCCGCCCACCCCACCCCACGGCGCCCGGTACCGGTGAGCTCCTGGATGGTGAGGCGGTCGAGCACCTTGAAGGAGGTGTCGAGCTTGAGCGGCTGGCAGCAGCGCTGGCACACGAAGCTGACGTGCGCGGTGCCACCGGTGCCACCGCCGCCCGCCCGCGCTGCCTCCATCGCGCCGCCCGCGCGCGCCCCGCCATCGCCGCGCGCCGGACGTGACGCAGGCGGGGGCGCGGTCCCGGCGCCGCCATTTTCGGTGTCCCCGCCCCGGGCGGCGCTGGAGCGGCCGGGACCCGGCGGCGCGTGCGCGCGCGCGCGCGCGGTGGGGGCCGGTCACGCGGGCAGCAGGCGCGCGCGGCATTGGCGGGCGCGCGGCGTGAGGTCATTTCCGGTGTGGGCCCCGGGGAAGCGGAGCGGCCCCGAGACCGGACCCGCCATGGCCTCGCTGCTCAAGGTGGACCCGGAGGTGAAGCTCAAGGTGCGCCCGGCCCCCGCCGCTCGCCCCGCCCCGCCTGGCCTCGCCCGGCCCCGCTCCGGCCCCGCTCGGCGGCCGCCTCCGCCCCGCCGGCCCGCACCGAGCTCTGCTGGCGCCGGCCCGGGGCGGGGCGGGCTTGGGGCCGCCCCACGGTGCCTCCCGGCCGTTCCAGCCCGGCCGCCGAGCGCGGCCCGCCCGCCCCGACGAGCCCCCGGTGTCTCCACCCCCGCCCGGCCCTGCAGCGCCGGGGGGCGGGGATGCGGCCGGGGCTGGGCTGCGGCCGCCCCCGAGCCGGGCCCGGGTGCCCCGGGGGGCGGCCCGGCCGAGCTTCCCTCCCGGAGGATCTGAGGTTCCTCCCTCCCGGCGGGAGCTCCGCGGTTCCCAGCTCCCCGCAGCGCCCGGGGTCGGGGCGGGCGGGCGGAGCGGCCCCGGGCAGCCCCCGCTCGGTGTTGGCGGGCTCCTCCCGGTCCCCCGGGAGAGCGGGAGCCGAGCCGGGAGGGTCATGCGGGGCTCAGCGCGGCCTCCCCGGCTGTTCAGAGCCGCCCTGACGTGTCCCTGTTTCGTTCGGTAGGTTGACTCCTTCAGGGAGCGGATCACGAGTGAGGTGAGTGCCGCGGGCCGAGCAGGAAGGGTTTTTTTTTTTGCCCTTATCTTTCTGATACACTCGCTCGTGGGTTGAGCCTGCCCTGGAAGCTCAGCAGCACCCAACTGATGCCCTCCTCAGTGCAGTGAGGCTCCTGAGCCTCGTGGCTTTCTTCCCACCTGGGCTTTGTTTGGCGTTGGCAGCAGGAAGCACTGGGTTCTCTTTGTTTCCTGCTGGTGCACAGATCATTTCCCTGGTGTTCTTGCCTGCTGGTGGGAGCCACGTGGCCTTCTCTCACATCACTGTTTGTTCTTCCTTTCTTTCTTAGGCTGAAGACCTCGTAGCAAACTTTTTTCCAAAGAAGCTGTTAGAACTCGATGGATTCCTTAAGGTAGGGTGTGCCTTGTGCTCTGTATCCTCTTCCACTTGCAGCTACATTTTGAAAGTGTTGTGGCAGGTCTCTCCAGGGCTGTTTTCTGAGCATCTCACCTTGCTGCAGGGACACAGGGCAGCAGCTGCAGTACTGTTGGCTCTGGAGGGGTGCTGCCTTGTGCACTTTGCTTTGTGTGATCTCTCACATTTATTTTTCTCCCCACTGGGCTGTCCCTGGCAGTGCTGGGCTCTCACAGGGACACCATGGCCTGGCACTCACGGGTGGGGGGTCCACAGTCTATTTCCAGACTTTTTATCTTCATTCACCCTAATTTTGGACAAGAGGGAGGCCTGAATCTTTTCTCTTGTTGTGTTTGGTGTGGCAGAATTTGTTAGCTCGTGATCAAGTAACAAATCTGCTTTATTTTGCAGGAACCCATCCTGAATATTCATGATCTGACTCAGATCCATTCGGACATGAACCTCCCAGTGCCTGACCCAATTCTTCTCACCAACAGCCACGATGGACTGGATGGGGTAAGGTTACTCTGCTGGCTGTGATCCCAGCTCCTGTTCAAACTGCATGGTTTGCCCTGTGCTGGGGTAGGATATTCTTATTTAATACCAGGCCTTGGCCCAGAGGCTGTTAGAGATTGATCTCTCAAGCCTGGAGGTAACACTGCTCTGCAGCTCTTCCTGGGGTTTAAGGAGCAGTGCTCAGAAACATGGCAGGGCTCTAAGTTTTCCTTTTTTTTTCCCTTTGCAACATTTCTACAGCTTACAACTAGTTTGTGAGTAAAACATTTTGTATATTTTAGCCAAATATGAAAAAGAGGAAGCTGGAAGACCACGAAGAGACCTTTCAGGGTAAGACCCCCCAAGTCCCCTGTATTGCTGCCTGCCCCCTGAACTGCTGCACTGAGCCTTGGAGATGCAAATTGTGCAAGCCCCACTTGCCCTGCCCTGACAGCAGCTGCTGCTCATGCAGGCCAGAGCCTGGCCTACAGATGTTTTGATGTGGAGGAGTCAGGTTCCAGCTCTTAGAAGCATAATTAGTACTTCTCTGATACACATAAGTAGTGCTTGGCTGGGTCTTGGCCTGCTGACAGAGGCAGCTGATCTCCTGGTGGCTCTGTGCAGTTCCTCTCTTTGTCTGGAAGAACATTTTGCATTATGCTGAGACAGAAACTTCTTGTGCACCAGGAAAACCCTTTGTGCCCAGCATCCTCGAGCTCTTCAGTCTCATCCTGCTCTGTGTTTTTTCCTTCCCTTGTGGTCGCTGCTTGTCCCGTGTCCCTTTCCCCTTCCCTACAGGTGGTCACAGCCTGGCTCAGCCCCTTTCTGGCCTTGGTGGGAGCTGAGTGAGGCTCAGGTGGCCCCTCAGTCCAACCCTGGTGCAGCTGCTCCTGTGAGTCCCTGACACTGGGGTTTGTCTCTGCCACAGGTACCAAAGTGTTTGTGATGCCCAATGGGATGCTGAAGAGCAACCAGCAGCTGGTGGACATCATTGAGAAAGTGAAACCAGAGATCAGGCTGCTCATTGAGAAGTGCAATACGGTGGGTGTGAGCCTGCAGCAAGGGGAGGCAGAGGGGTGGTGTCCTGGAGAGGTGGAGCTGTGGGAGGAGCAGGTCCCTCTGTGCTGCAGATGAAGAAAAGCTGGGCTTTCTCCTGTCTGACAGGGGCTTGGGGAGCTCTGTGGTTCGGATGTCTGATATCAGGCCTCATGAGGCTTTTCCTTGCCCTTCTTTTGCCCAGGCACAGCATCCTGCCAGGAGCTCCTGTGGCATGGTGAGGAGAGCTTTCCATGGGAAGCTGGGCCTGTGCTGGCTTGCATGGCATCCCAGCCATGTGGGAAGTGATCTTGGGAGTGTTACAGCTGCATAAGGGACCTGCAGCAGTTGATCATGAGAGCTCTGTTGCAAGGGCAGGGTCCTGGGAGCTTTTGCTGACATTCCTGAGAGGAATCTTTGTGCAGATGTTGGCATTGGTCAGTGCTGTGATCTCTCCCCTGCAGGTCAAAATGTGGGTGCAGCTTCTCATTCCCAGGATAGAGGATGGGAACAACTTTGGTGTTTCTATTCAGGTAATGCACTGCTCTGTGCTCCAGGGACTTGGATCTCTGGGCTTCCTCTGAATCTTTCAGTTCATGATATCCAGCAGCTGCACTCTTGGGGTTGGCTTAGATTTTAAAACCCAAACCTGAACTTGATGTGGTGCTGCTGAGACAGTGCTTCCTGAGCCCTGAAGGCCAGCTGCAGCCTACTGGAGCTAACTTTCCTTGTCTCCCCTGCAGGAGGAAACAGTTGCTGAGCTTAGGACTGTGGAGAGTGAGGCAGCATCTTACCTGGACCAGATTTCTAGGTGGGCATTTAAGAACTTCTTCTTTGGGGTCTCCTTGGAAGAATTTTTGGGAAGGGTCCCCCAGCTGTTGTGCAGGGTAGCTTGGACCTGAAAATAATCCTGGTGCTGTTTATCTGAGCTTTAATCTCTCTCTTTCCCTGCCAGATACTGTATCACAAGAGCAAAGTTGGTTTCCAAAATAGCTTTATTGGGATCTCCTTAGAAGAGGAATGATTTTGGGAAAGGTCCTCCAGCTGTTGTTACAGGGCAGCTTGGACCTGAAAATAGTCCTGGTTATTTATCTGAGCTTTAATCTCTCTCTTTCCCTGCCAGATACTATATCACAAGAGCAAAGTTGGTTTCCAAAATAGCCAAGTACCCTCATGTGGTAAGTCAGCGGGGACGTGCAGATTTCCATGTTGGTGCTGGGACCCTGAGCTGCTTTGTGACTGTCCTTTCTGAGCTGAGGGTGCTGGGGGAAGAGGGGGGGATCATGTGAGGGTTGAGCTGAGGTTGGGGTGCTTTGTGGGAGGCTGGGCTGAGCTCTGTGTGCCCCACAGGAGGATTATCGCCGCACCGTGACGGAGATCGACGAGAAGGAGTACATTAGTCTGCGCCTCATCATTTCAGAGCTGAGAAATCAATATGTGAGTGCAAACACACAGTCACACTGTGCTCCTGCTGCTGCTCCTCTCCCCTTTCCCCCTGAGCCTGCCTGCTTCCCGCTTTGGCTCCAGTGAAGTGTTTCTCCACCCTCTGCTAAAGATGCAGATGTTTCCAGCAGTGCTCACAGGGCCATAGTGCAAAATATTTGTGCCCCCTCTGTGACAATCTGATCCTCAGCTCTTCATACAGTACAAGGCAATCCTAGGGTTTCTGAATGAATGTTTTTGGTATTCTGTATACTGGCTTCTGTAAGGTCTGGCTGAAGGGAGGCCTTACCTTAACCAGGTGTGTGGTTGCGCACAAGGTTGAGGGTGGTGCTGCTGTGGTAACCAGTGCTTATGGTGAAAGCTGGATGGCTGGCTTCCTGTCTGAAGCCTGTTCTTCCTTTTTGCAGGTCACTTTGCATGACATGATCCTTAAAAACATTGAGAAGATCAAGAGGCCTCGGAGCAGCAATGCTGAGACCCTCTATTAAGTGTCAACGTTTGAACTTGAGAACTGTTCAGTCAACTAAAGACCGTCATTGCCTTGGTTTGTTACGTGACTATCGAGATGGGAAACTGGCTGGAAATAGTATTGCATTCTTAGTTAAACTCTAAAGAAATTCTTGCCTAGTTTTGTGATTGGTTTTGTTCAGGTCTCAGGAGCTCTCCCTCTTCCTCTAGTCACTGGTAGTAGAGGCCATGCTGCACTGGACGCCCCAGAGGCTGCTGCAGCCAGGCAGGGACATTCCTTCATGCCTTGCTTCCTACCTGAGTGGGAACAACACTATAGACCAAGCCCTTGTCCTGTCCCATCTCTTGTCTGGTGGCTGCACTGGGGTCTCTGGAACAGGGCAAACAGCCCAGCACAAGGGCAGCCTGGCAGTGCCACAGCAGGGAAGCTCTGTTCCCACTGCTGGCTGTGGCCAGGCCCCTCTGCCACCAGCTCTGCACTGACCAGGGACCCTGCCCCTTGGCAGCTGTGCTCTGGTGCCACTGAGCCATCTGCACTCCCTTTCAGCCTGCCCCACAGGTCTCTGCCTCACCACTCCTGTCTGGATCAGTGCAGAGCATGAGGCAAATGCTTGGAACTAGAGCTGGTGCTGTCCTGGCTGTCATGAGCTCAGGTGGCTTCTGCCATTTGACTAGAGCCACTTTCTTGGCTAAAACCAATGTTCTTTCCCAGTTGCCCCTTCAGCATGGGCTGCTTTTGCCTGGGCTGAGGGAAGGGAGGGGCTGGAGATCTGATGCTAAAGTCCTAAAATATCTCTCTGCATGTGATCAGAGCGAGTCCCCCTGTCCCTGGCAGTGCTTCCTGGTGCCTGGGCAGAGCAGGCTGGCTGCCACAGCTGGTGCTTGACGGTGAGGGTGGCTGATACCCACCTGGTACCTTGCAGAGCTTGCAGTCTTTCCCCTGCAAAGGGCACACTCCCGTGCCTCGTGACTCCTCCAAGCTGCCAGAACATTTCGTGGTCCATTACAAACCCCTTTGGAAATGACTGGTTGTACTGCGTCAGTTTTTGTGTGTGGCAAGTGGGCCCATAACGCTGCAGGCTTCAAAATTTTCTTATTTATAGTATTTCTACTTAAGTCCCTTAATCAGGGAACGTTAAATCATTTGTTTCAGGAACCTTGCTGTTTCCCAGGTCTCGCTGTTACACCTGTATATTCTTATTGTGCAGTAGCCTTAAGAGTTGTGTTAATCTCATTGTAACAACAGTGACAAATGGAATGAACTTTCTTCCCTTATTTTTTTTACTTTGTTTTTAGTTTTTTAGTTTTTTTTTTTTTCTCTGCTTCCACATCTAAGAGCCATGTTGTCTCTTGCTGGTTTCCCAGGGATTTGCCCAGAGTGTGGGGGGCTGCTGGCCCTTGCTATAGACTCTTCTGTTGTTGTTTGTAGTTAAGTCAACTCTTAGTCTTCCCGCTAATAAATATTCAGTAACAAACCAACTGCGTTGAGCTGCTGTCTGGGAGCAGCACTTCCCCTTGTGTTTCTTTGTATTGATTCCTTTTAATTTGTTCAGCTTTCTTTGCCAGATGAACCTATGTAAACTTTTACCATGTCAAGAAATTAAAATGAGGTACTTGGAATTCTTTCAAGGCAGCCCCCTGTGTGTGATGCTGGGCTCTTAGGCCATGCACTTTTAGTGTCCAGTTCTGGTTCTGCCTTTCTCACATTCAGTTGCTCCTTCCCTTCATTCTCCTTTGTTATAAACTAGTCTGCTGTGCAGGTTGTTTCTGTTCCATCAGCAATGCCTCACGTTGGGCATGATTTTACTCATGGGCTTGGGTTTGATGGAATCTGTCCCATCTCAGCCCAGCGTGGGCCTTGGGCTGTCCCAGTTCAAACAGATGTGATGTTTCTGTGAGCCTGCAGTTGCTCCAGGGTTTCTCTGTCTTCTGGGCAGGTGTCTCTTGGCTGTCCTGGATGTCTCTGTGGGGCACACATCTCTTGCTCCTGGCTGGTCCCTGTGTGTGGGACCCAAGGAGAGGCAGCTGCCCTGCTGTCCCCAGCCACAGTGCCCTCTGCTCTTCTGGGCATCATCCTGTTCCTGCCTTCCCTGCCTGCTGGGGCACAGAGGCCTCTCGAGGGGCACTCAAAGCTTTCCTGAGTGTCCTGCAGGGCTGCAGCCCCTCTGAGCCAGCAGAGGGTGCAGGGTTTGGTGCCTGTTTGGGGTTGTGCCTGTTGCTGCCCAGCAGAGGCTGCGACTGCCCTGGGAGCAGCTCCAGACTGGGGCTGTGGCTGTGGCACCTCCAGCTGCCCAGGAACAGGAGCAGGGAAGTTCCTGCAGTGTGGGAAAGCCCTGCAGGTGCCTGGCCCATGCAGGGAGGGGGCACTGAGCTGCACACACATCCCAGGGCCAAGGCAGCTGGAGCAGAGCCCAAAGGAAGGACTTGCTGGCAGGACTTGGTGTGGTGCAGCACGAGGGGCTCCTCCTGACCACAGCCAAAAAATCTGAGCTCCCAGGGAGCCAGCACTGCCATGGGAGGATGGAGCATCCAGGACAATTGTCTTGGCAGGTGCTGGCAGGGAATGGGGTTCATCCATGGGAGCAGGGGAGGGTTTGTTGTGTGGGAGCAGCTGCAGTGTGCAGTCAGGGCTCTGCTTCACCAGCCCTTGAGACATCCCAGCTTAATGCAGGGGAGGAGAACAATGGCTCAGCAGCTGTGTGCAGCCACAGGCACTGCCAGCAGCACAGCTGGCATGGAGGAAGGGTCAGGCAGGTCCCACTGTTGTGCTTTGCATAAGCTGACCCCTGAGGTGAGGCATTGGGAGTGGGAGCTTTCTAAAGTCTGAGCTCTACTTTGGGGCTTGCTCAAGCCTTGCTGGTGTTGGGGTTTTCCTCCTGTGCCCTTTCCCCAGCTGTCACAGTTACTGTCTCTGAGTTTCCCCAAGCTAAAACCTGTCTGCATCTCGTTTGGGTTTCAGTCAATTTTAGATGCTATTTTTTGCCACCTCTACCTTTCTGTGTGCGTGAAAAACAGCACTCCCATCTCCCTTGCTATGTTTGAGGAACGTGGGCAATTTAGCAAATATAAGATGGGCAGTGCCTAAAAGCAGCCACATAGCCAAAATAAAGCATGGGTTTTAGCCAAAATAGCCCGAATAAAACATGGGTAGGATGTGAGTTCTCCACGGGATGTGGATCAGTGATGGGATGGTCACACTGGGGACTGGCATGTGGGAAGCAGTACGTGCACTGGGCAGGTCATAAACAAGTTACAGAGACGTGCAATTTCTTTAATTCTAGGTTAGCTTTAAGCTGCTGCAGGCTCCTTTTGGAGAGCAATTCCATGGTGTGTGTGGCCCCCAAAGATCCCTCATTGCTTTCCATCAGGCAGCTATTGACACAGGTTCTGGCTCTGCAGACTTAGTTAATTACTCTGCTTCCTCAAATTCCTACTGCAAGATGAAGGTGCATTTTAGGGCTGTTTTGTTTATTCTAAACAGAGCTGGAAAAGTCCAGCAGAAACAGACAGGACAAAAAAAACCCTGTTATCAGACAAGGCCTCCATGGCACAGGCTCTGCAGTGGGGCAAAGGCAGTGCAGAAAGCTCCATCCTTATCCAGCAGCCCTGGGGTGTGTGCTGTGCTTGCTTTGTCATGGGGATGTCAGTACAGATTAGGGTTTCTCTTTCTTTCCAAGCCCCCAACATGCAGAGAACCAGGAGTGTTCCCACAGTCTATTTATGGATCTCTCTCGGCCCAGCTGCAGGGTTGAGTTGTGATTTGTGGGGCAGGAAGGCCTGTGGAGTTTTCCTAAACTACTGCTGTGCTGCTTGGAAAGGGCCCTTCAGTAATTGCAGCCTGTGCCATGGCTTTGAGGAGCTGCAGATGCAAACCCAAGGGGCGAAGTCAAACCTGAATAATCTCTTTGTGTGCTTCTCAAAGGAAAGGTCCACTGAGCTTTGTCCTGCAGCCATGGGGGCTCTGCCACAGTCTCACCTTGTGTGTGGCAGCAGAACACTTGTCCTGTTCCTGGGAGGCAGCAGGGATGTCCTGGCTGTGCTCCAGACCTGACCCAGGACAGCAGAGCTGCTGCTCTGGGCTCCAAGTGAAATGGGCACCATGTTCCAGGCCAAAACCAAAAGGGAATTTTTCTTCCGAGCCTAACCCCAGGTAATCCTTGAAACCTGACTGCCTAGGAAATCAGTGCTGCTTTGCCTTGTTTGGGGTTACTCAGAGACATTTGATTCTGCTGCTCTGAGGTGATGAGAGCAGGTATTAGGAGGTATTTGTGGCATTGTGGCTGCTGTGTCGCATGCAGCCACGGCTCTCTCCTCTCTCTTTCCCTTCTCTTTCCCTTCTCCTTCCCTTCTCCTTCCCTTCTCCTTCCCTTCTCCTTCCCTTCTCCTTCCCTTCTCCTTCCCTTCTCCTTCCCTTCTCCTTCCCTTCTCCTTCCCTTCTCCTTCCCTTCTCCTTCCCTTCTCCTTCTCCTTCCCTTCTCCTTCCCTTCTCCTTCCCTTCTCCTTCCCTTCTCCTTCCCTTCTCCTTCCCTTCTCCTTCCCTTCCCCTTCCCTTCTCCTGTGCTGTCCCTGCCCACTGCTGTGTCTGTGCAGCACTGAGCTCCCTTGCTGGCTCTGTGGCCACATGAAGCAGTACTGAGGCTCTGAGGCTCTCCTGGCTGCTGAGGCAGAGCCCTGTGTGCTGGCACAGACAGGATGAGTGTGTCCCTGGCCTCCACAGCTGCAGCCTGCCCTGAGGAAGGCTCAGGCTGCCAGTGGTGGTGAGGATAATGGAGTGTGTCCCACAGCAACGTGGCCCTTCTGCCTCCCAGACTGGTGTCTGAGCACAGGGGACACAGAGGGGCTGAGCCAGACAGGATCTGCTGCAGAGGAACAACCAGGGGCTGGTGGGTGCTGTGTCCCATCAGGAAACTGATGCAAGGAGAAGAAGACGAGGGTGAGGTGAGGTGAGGCTGGCAGCAAGAGTGGAAATTTTGGGTTGAATCTCCAGCCTTGGTTCTCTTGGATGCCTTGTCCTACTCAGCACCAGCTCTGGGACTGGAGCCAAGGTGGTGAGTCTTGTCTACCCCGAGCATCTGCTGCGTGGCAGGAGGGAGCACCAGGTCCTTCTGGCTGCCCTGCTCTGCCAGGGCTGTGAGCAGCACTGTGAGGCCAGCAGGGAATGTCCTTGGGGTGGCACAGAGCAGATGTGGCTGCCCAGCCTGGGCACTGATAGCAGGCACTGCCCTCAGCTGCTGCCAGCTGCAGGTTCAGGGTCCTTCTCTCCTTGGGGGAACCTCTTGGAAGCTGCACCTCAATTTATCTGAATTGGAGGCAGAGACAAAGGCTGGATGATCCTGTGGCAGTGCAGTGCTGGGGATTCATTGGCTCAGAGCTGTTCTGAGGTGCTCTAAGAGCTGGTTGTTCACAGCACGTTGGTGCCTGATTCTCATCCTGAACTACATCTCCATGTCTGCCAAAGTTTTTCTGCTGCTACACAGGAGGATGTGTTTTCAGCAAAGGCTTCCATGTGGAAGACTAAAAAAATTAAATAAAAAGTAACTCCAAGCTTGGAATGGTGTTGCCAGGGGGAATGTTTACAAGGAAGCAGCCTGATAAACAAGGAAAATCGGTGAGTTGTAAAGAGGTGAAATTGTACAGTGTGGCAACAATTCCCAGCTTGTCAGAGCCTCACAGTGGTCACAGGCACCTCAGGCTGACTGCAGAATCTCCGTTTTCACAGGCAGCCTCAGGAAAGCAGGCTGGACTGAAAAAGTAACGGAATTATGTGGAACTTGTCTGAGTCACTGACCCTACATCTCCACAAGTTCTTTCAGGGCACTGCCGTGAAGGAGGACCAAAGAGGCTGCAGCTGAGAGGAGATCTGCCCTTTCTGGTCACCAAGTGTTTCAGATCTCCTCCCCTAGCCTCTCCCAGTCTTTTGTGCTTTCTGTGCTAATCCATCCAGTGCAGCATACACTGACAGAGGCAGGAGCTGGAAAGCCTGCTCTGAAAGTCTCTGAATGCTGCTGGACCAGCTGCAGGCATGAACTTGAAACCCGTGCTCATCCTCCTTGGTCTGGCCTTAGCCACGATCTTCGCTTTGGTCTGCGTGCTGCTGACCAGGGAAAGGAGCCCCAGAAGATGCCAGCACCTGCCCCCGCAGCAGGAGGACGCAGAGGATGGCCAGAGCCTGGTGTTTGCTGACCTGACAGCCGAGGAGATGTCCCAGGTGGTGCGGTACCTGCAGGGCCACCTCGGGGTGCCACTGGTGGAGGCGTCGCGTGCCAAGCCCTCGGAGAACTGCATCGCCTGGCTGGACGTGCAGGTGCCCGCCAAGGCAGAGGTGCTGCGGTTCCTGGACTCAGGGGGGGCTCGTCCCCCCCGGGAGGCTCTGGCTGTGCTGTACTTTGGGAAGCAGCCAGAGCCCAACATCACCGAGCTGGTGGTGGGGCCGCTGCCGAGGCCGGCGTACCACCGGGACGTGACGGTGCACAAGTACGGGGGGAAGGTGCCCTACCACCGCAGGCCCACGCTGGCTGTTGAGTACAAGCAGATTGGGGGGTTCCTGAAGAGCCAAGTGTTCCCCTCAGCTCCAGCTTTCATGCAGCAAGTCATGGAGTATGATGGAGCCAACCTCGCCACCGTGACAGCTGCTCCTCGTGGGTTCCAGTCTGGGGACAGGGTCACCTGGTTTGTCCTGTTCCAGAATGTGAGCGGATTCTTTCTGCACCCCGTTGGGCTGGAGGTGCTGGTGGACCACAGCAGCCTGGACATCTCAGAGTGGGCAGTGAGCAGAGTGTTCTACAATGGGCAGTACTACAGGGACATGGTGCAGCTGGAGAGCGCCTACATGCAGGGTCGGATCAGCGTGGAGAAGGTGAGGAAGGCACCGCGGGACGGGGGTTTCTCCTCCATGAAGCCTCGAGCGCCCGCGGCCGCGCCATTCCCGCTGCAGTTCGAGCCGCAGGGTCCCCGCTACAGAGTCAGGAACAACCAGGTGCTCTTCCAGGGCTGGAGCTTCGCCTTTGGCATGAGCGTGAGCAGGGGCCTGCGGCTGTTTGACATCCGACACAAGGGGGAGAGGGTTGCCTACGAGATCAGCGTGCAGGAGGCGCTGTCCGTGTACGGCTCCAACTGCCCGGCAGGGATGTCCACCCGCTACATGGACGGCAGCTTTGGCCTGGGGCGCTACACCTCGCCCCTGGTGCCAGGGGTGGACTGCCCCTACCTGGCCACCTTTGTGGACACACTGTCTCTGTCTGACAGCCTGAGGCCCAAGAAGAGGAAGGCTTCGCTTTGCATCTTTGAGCAGAACCTGGGCTCCCCTCTGAGGCGCCACTACTCCAACTTGCAGTCGCTCTACTACGGGGGGCTGGTGAACTCCGCTCTGGTGCTTCGCTCCATCGCCACCGTGGGCAACTACGACTACGTGTGGGACTTCATCTTCTACCAGAACGGGGCCCTGGAGGGCAAGGTGCAGGCCACGGGGTACCCAAGCTCCTCCTTTCTCCATGGGGATGGCCTGAGATATGGCAATAGGCTTTGGGAGCACACCCTGGGTACAATACACACTCATTTTGTCAACTACAAGGTGGACTTGGATGTGGCAGGTAGGTCTGGATCTTCTTTTAATGTCTGCCATTGTTCTGATAAGCCCCAGAGCTTTGAGGTTTCATACAGTCCCTAATAACTGACATCAGAACTCTTCTTTATTCTCCTAACCTCTTCTTTCATTGCAAAATGATTTTTCGATATATAAAGCAGTCTGTCAAGGTCACTGGGTGGAAAGCAGTGGGAATTTCTGGGAGCTCTGTGTTCAGCTCAGGGAAAGTATGAAAGGTAGCAGCTGAAAAATGTTTGTATTTCCTTGAGGCCTCATGTCTGGCACGGGGTGTGTTGCCATAGGCACGGGCGGGCAGACGGGGAGTTGGCCCTGTCTGAGCACAGACACAGTGAGCCTGCTTTCACAGAGCCTGCTGCTGCTCCTGGCACTCCTTCTCCCTTGGGAAAATGCTCCTGCTGTCTCACTGCCCCATGGAAAGCAGGGCAGCTGTCCTGGTGCTCCGTGGGGCTGAGCTCCTGCAGATCCCTCCCCTTCTTCTCTTGGGGGGACACTCAGTCCTGAGTTGTGAAGCCACTGCAGCCACCCAGCGAGGTCCCCTGCTCCATGTGCAGTCACAGTCTGGCAGTGGATATCTGCACAGGGTTTTGGAGCCCCCTGCTCACAGTGAATGCTGGAAGTGCAGGGATGCTCAGCCTCAGGTGGTCAGCTCTGCTCTGGTGCTTCGCTCCATCGCCACCGTGGGCAACTACAACTGCGTGTGGGACTTCATCTCCTACCAGAACAGGGCCCTGGAGGGCAAGGTGCAGGCCACGGGGTACCCAAGCTCCTCCTTTCTCCATGGGGATGGCCTGAGATATGGCAATAGGCTTTGGGAGCACACCCTGGGTATGATAAACACTCATTTTGTCAACTACAAAGTGCACTTGGATGTGGCAGGTAGGTCTGGATCTCGTCTCTCCTTTTGAAAATGTAGTCTCCAAATACTTCTCAAAGAACTTTACTTTTTTGGTGGTTATACAGGTTTTCCTTTCCACTTGTGGGGCAGGGCGGTGTGCTTGCTGTCAGGGGGTGGCAGAGCTGCAGGAACAGGGAGAAGGCAGATGAAATCAGACTGTCACTGTTAATACTGCCAGGGGAGGTGTGGGCTTAGAAGTTTTGTTCATGTGAGAAAAAGAAAGGAAATGAGCTCAGCTGTGCATGGATCTTCTTCTTTGGGACTCAGACCTTCACAGATGGCCACAGATTCAGCTCTGAAATGGTTTTTGTGAAAGCTGAGAACTCATGTGTTAAAGGACCAGTACACAGAGGGGTTTACTGGTGGGGCAGGCAGGAGGTTCTGAGCAATAACCCCTCTGCCAGAACTCACAGGCACTGGCCATCAAATGCTCTCAGCAGCCTTTTGCCACCTCATGCCCAGATCAATTTGCTCCTGTTGCTCCAAACCTTGGGCCCACTTCTCTTCTTTGTGGCAGGGCCTGAGAGCAGCCCAGCACTGCTCTTGTCTGTGATGTGCAGATGTGTGCAGCACCCAGGCTGCTCCAGGGGCCTCCACTGTGCAGGATGAGCACTAACAAAGCTCATGCTCTTGTAATTAGACTGTGGAGGCAAACAGGGAGGCAAATGGGAGGCAAACCTGTTCTTCTGCCCTGGGGTGAGGCTCATCCCTTGTCCCCTCTTGTCTCTGCTGCAGAGTGGTGCTGCCCAGCCTGGACAAGTGTCCAGCCATAGATCCACGCATGGGGTGTTGTCATGGCACTGGGAGCTGTCGCAGACATCTTTTGTGAAAATCCTTTTCTTTAGGATTTTTCCTTCTGAGAAGCTGAGGCCTCAGAAACAGAAAGTAACCAATGGTTATCTGCTGCTGTGGAATGCAGCAGGTGGATCCGTGATTGGTCTCGTGTGGATGTTTTGATTCAGTGACCAGTCACGGCACAGCTGGCTCTCTCTCTCAGTCTGAGCCAGCTGCTTTTGTTATTATTCTTTCCTTTCTATCCTTAGCTGAGCCTTCTGAGGAAACCTTTCCTTCTATTTCTTTTTAGTATTGTTATAATCTAATACATATATCATAAAATAATAAATCAAGCCTTCTGAACATAGAGTCAACATTCTCGTCTCTTGCCTCATCCAAGAACCCCTGTGAACACTGTCACAGGGAGCTGCAGAGCAGCAGCTGCTCCTGGGCTGCTCAGAGCCCAGGGTGCAGGGAGAGCAGGCGCTGTGATGTCCTCGGGGAGCAGGGCACTGTGAGGATTCTCCTCAGTGACTTTGTTTTGGCTTCACAGGGGTGAAAAACTCCCTCATGGCCCACGACATGGTGTTTGAGATGGCACAGGCTCCCTGGAGCCCAGAGCAGCAGATAGAGAGGCCACGACTCACCAAGAGAGTCCTGGACACAGAAGACCAGGCTGCCTTCCTGCTCCACTCCAAGATGCCCAGATACATCTACTTTGCTGCCAACAGCAAAAACAAGTGGGGCCACCAGCGTGGCTACAGGATCCAGATCACCAGTTCTGCAGGGGACCACATCCCTGAGGCCAGCTCCATGGAGAGGGCCATCAGCTGGGCAAGGTCAGGCTGCTCTGGCTGGCAGGGCAGGTTCCCAGAGACCCCCTCAGCCCTGCCAGCTGGGAAGGCATTGCTGGATGGCCCTGGAGGGGAGGCACAGGGAAGCTCTCTTCTGGGCTCTGCAGGCTTTCAGGAGTTGATTTAGCTCTGCCGTGCCTCGGGGGGCTGCTCCCGTCTCTTTTCTTGTCCTCAGGTACCAGCTGGCTGTCACCAGGAGGAAGGAGGAGGAGCCCACCAGCACCAGCATCTACAACCAGAATGACCCCTGGACGCCCACTGTGGCCTTTGCTGATTTCATCAACAACGAGACCATCACCAACGAGGTGAGCTGGGGTTCCTGGGCTGAATGTAACACCCAGCCAAGGCTCAATGGGAGCCCCAAGGAGCAGAGAGACTCCAGCACCACCCCTGGGACAATGGGCGCAGTTTTGAGAGCAGCAGACCAGAGAAAAGTGGGTTTGGGCATCCCCTTCTCTGTGTGTCTGCTTGGTACCTTGGTCAGAGAACATAGAGAATGTGTGCAGAGCAGAAACTTCTTTCTCCCTGTGGAGAAACATCATGAAAATGTTGTGAGGCCACGGAGGTCAAAGCAAGGGTCCTTCCACTGGGTGGATAGCTGCAGCCACGGCTGTGGCAGGCCTTTGGGGCAGGGAGGAGCTCTTTCCCAGGAGAGGGGAGCTGGGTGTGTGGGGACACAGCTGGCTGGTGCCCATCAGGGTCCCCCTCCTTCTCTTCTGTCACTCCCCACTGCCCCCGTGTATTTTGGCCACTGCTGCTGCAGCTTCTGAAGTAACCCTGGGCTTGTGGCTCTTCCCTGCCTAGGACCTGGTTGCCTGGATAACTGCTGGCTTCCTCCACATTCCACACTCTGAGGATATTCCCAACACTGTGACCGTGGGAAACTCCGTTGGTTTTCTCCTGAGGCCCTACAACTACTATGACCTGGACCCCTCTATATACTCCCAGGATGGTGTGTTTTTCACCAGTGAGCAGGACTTTACAGCATGTGAAATCAACCCTCTTGCCTGCCTGCCCAAAGCTGCCTCTTGTTTGCCAAACTTCCCCCCATTCACTTTTGATGGTTTTCGAAATATGAGCAGGCTTTAATGCTACAGGATGGTGAGGAGATGTGGGCAGAGACACCAGGCTGACTGTTCTGTCTCCAATTTTCAGCTTTTTAGTGAAGTTGTCTCAATTTTCAGTTGTCCGGTGACTTCATGTTTTATCATTGCTTTTGAAATAGTGCTCTTGAAAAGGGAAACATGATTTTCCTAGTATGATGTGAGATGGAAGTCTATGTTATCTGTAATTCCTGAATTTGAGTCTATTACCAGAGGAAAGTCAGGAGAGAATCCTGTTCCTCTGCTGTAGAAGCAAGTGCTGTGTAGTGCATATCTCAGGTTAAAATAATGAAAATGGTGCTGGTCCAATGCTCTCAAGTGTCTCATTCTTACAGCAGCATCTCCTGGGGGGTGGTGCTGCTCTCTGCCACCTTCCCTGTGCCACAAACCAGCCCAGTGTGGCTCTGGGTGTTGTCTGGGCACTGGGATGTCCAGCTGGAGGGCAGGAGGGACCAGCTGGGGTGGAGGTGGGCACTGGCACCAAGCCCTGTGGCTGCTGGGGGGAGGCTGGGTCATGGCCAGGACTGTGTGGGTTGTGGCTCTCAGGCCCTCAGTGCTGGGCACAAGAACAGGACCTTGCAGGAAGGGGTTTCATGGCTTTCATGGTTTCACCTTTCATGGCTGCTGATGATGCAGCAGGGCCAGTGCCACTGCCTGTTTGCCAGGGCTGGGCTCTGGTTCCCCTGTTCCCCTCCTCGCAGCCCAGTCTGTGCCAGGCTGTAACTCAGGACCAGTGGGCACCTTCACAAGGTGACAAAGCTGTCACCTCCCTCCTGGCTGCAGGACCATGGGGATGTTGGCAGCAGCAGTGATGGCAGAGCTGTGTCAGGACGGGGCAGGGTGCTGTGTTTAGCACTGCTCTGCACAAGGAAGATTTAATTCTACAGCCTGCCCAGCATCTGCAGGGTTAAGAGAAAGAAGAGAAGTGAGAATGTGCTTATTTCCTCTAAACGACTGCATCCATCCTCTCCAAGCTCTGCAGTGTAGGATCTGGGACCAGAGGGAAAGGACAGATGTACAAACATTGAGTTTACTTAAAATTATGGCCCTCTAGGGAAGCAGAGCATAGATGCCTTTTATGGTTCCCAGCAAATCCTGGCAATGTGTGAGAACGTCCCCTTGCACCCTCCCTGCGAGTTCCAGGGGCTGTTCCCTGCTGAGGAAACAGGGGCGGAAAATAAACCCGAGCCAAGCCAGCCCCTTGTTCTAGTGAGCGGCTGGGAGGATTCCACAGCTGGAAACGTGTCCTGCCAGACTGTGAGAGAGCACTCAGTGCCTCAGCAGGCATGAGCCTCAAAACCGTGCTCATCCTCCTTGGTCTGGCCTTAGCCACGATCTTCGCTTTGGTCTGCGTGCTGCTGACCAGGGAAAGGAGCCCCAGAAGCTGCCAGCACCTGCCCCCGCAGCAGGAGGACGCAGAGGATGGCCAGAGCCTGGTGTTTGCTGACCTGACAGCCGAGGAGATGTCCCAGGTGGTGCGGTACCTGCAGGGCCACCTCGGGGTGCCGCTGGTGGAGGCGTCGCGTGCCAAGCCCTCGGAGAACTGCATCGCCTGGCTGGACGTGCAGGTGCCCGCCAAGGCAGAGGTGCTGCGGTTCCTGGACTCAGGGGGGGCTCGTCCCCCCCGGGAGGCTCTGGCTGTGCTGTACTTTGGGAAGCAGCCAGAGCCCAACATCACCGAGCTGGTGGTGGGGCCGCTGCCGAGGCCGGCGTACCACCGGGACGTGACGGTGCACAAGTACGGGGGGAAGGTGCCCTACCACCGCAGGCCCGTCACGGGCAGGGAGTACACGGAGATCAACGCCCTCATCCACAGGGAACTGAAGAAGGCGCCGCTCTTCCTCACCGCCTGCTGCGAGTCCGACGGAACTGACCTGGTCACCCTCACCACAGCCCCGCGGGGATTCAAGTCTGGTGATCGCCTGACCTGGTTTGTTCTTTTCCACAATGTGGCTGGCACTGGTTACTACCTGTCCCCGGTGGGGCTGGAGGTGCTGGTGGACCACAGGGACCTCCACGTGTCCCGGTGGCAGCTGCGCAAAGTCTTCTACAACGGCCGCTACTTTGCCAGCACGGGGGATCTGGAGCAGGAGTTTGTGGCTGGTGCGCTGGAGGTGGTCAGACTGAAGCAGCCCCAGGCTGATGCAGTGCTGGGCTCAGTGAAGCCCCGGTACCCTCCTGGGCCCCCGGGCCCGCTGCAGTTCGAGCCGCAGGGTCCCCGCTACAGTGTCAGGAACAACCACGTCACCTTCCAGGGCTGGAGCTTTGCCTTTGGCATGAACCCCAACACTGGCCCGCGCCTCTTCGACATCAGGTACCGTGGGGAGAGGATTGTCTATGAGCTGAGCCTGCAGGAAGCCTTAGCCCTGTACGGCTCCAACTGCCCCGGGGGAATGTCCACCCGCTACCTGGACGGCAGCTTTGGCATCGGCAGGTTTGCCTACGAGCTGGTGCGGGGCCTGGACTGCCCCTACACAGCCACCTACGTGCACCGGCACTACCTGGCAGAGACAGACACTCCCAAAACCAACCAGAACTCCCTCTGCATTTTTGAGCATGACTCTGCCCTCCCTCTGAGGCGCCACTTCTCCGACTCGCAGTCCTTCTACTACGGCGGGCTGCGGAAGAACATGCTGGTGATCCGCGCCGTCTCCACGCTCATTAACTATGATTACATCTGGGATTTCATGTTCCACAGCACCGGGGCCATGGAGGTCCGGGTGCACGCCACGGGCTACATCAGCTCCTCCTTCCTCCACGGCCGAGGCACTGACTATGGCAACAGGGTTGGGCCCCACACGCTGGGGACGATGCACATCCACCACATCCACTACAAGGTGGACCTGGATGTTGATGGTAGGTCTGGCCACCTTTGTGCATGGCTGTGGTTTATTGTGGTCTGGGGTGCAGGGCTTGAGAGGGTTTTCTCTTCTGCTTCACAGGGCAGCTGAACTCCCTGGAGAGCCAGGATATGGAGTATGAGTTTGTCAAAGATCCCTGGAGTGCACAGAACACCATTGAGCGGCCGTACCTCCGCAGGGAAAGGCTGGAGAGGGAGGATGAGGCAGCATTCCCACTCAACGTCCCCCTGCCCCGCTACCTCTCCTTTGTCAGCCCCAATCCCAACAAGTGGGGGCACCCACGCAGCTACAGGATCCAGGTCATCAGCTTTGCTGGGAAGCACCTGCCCACCAACAGCTCCATGGAACGCTCTGTCAGCTGGGGCAGGTGGGTGCCAGAGGCCAGCTGAGGCCTCAGCAGCTTCTGCTCCTGGTGGAGGGAGGTTCTCACCCCTGGGCAGGCCTGCAGCAGGCTGCAGGGAAGGGTTAAACAAAGGGTTAAAGCAAACATGAGCAGCTTTTGGCTCTGAAATTTCCTTGAGATGTTGCTCAACAACATCTGCTTATGGTAGGTCACAGGCAGGAGTCTGACCCCACGTCAGACTAATTTAGAGCAGCCCCATGTGTTTTTTCCTTTGAGGGGAAGTAGGCTGCAGAAGGAATTCCTAAGGGAAGCTCTGGCACTGCCAGGTTGTGATATCTTCCCATGAGGACAGAATGCCTCTTGGAAAGTTCTTGGGATCAGCACAGACCAGTCTCAGTGCCAGGGTGAGCTGATGGAGCTCATGCTGGGGATGTCTGTGTGGGGCAGAAGCAGCTGTGGCTTAGGGGAGTGCACTGGGCATTGAGAGGCAGCATTTGCACCTGGATCCATCCGTGTCCCAGCCATGCTGGAAAAGCCACAGGCAGCAAGGGATTCCCCACAAAGCTTGGAGATGCTGGGGCTGCTGCCCATTTCTGCCCTTTTGGCCCTTTCCCTCCCCACCCCAGGGCATACCAGGGATGCCCAGCCCCAGTTTGGCAGTGCCTCCCAGCTGGCAATGGCATGGCTGGTGTGGACAAGCCCCTGGGAGCCCTGTGCTGGCAGGTACCAGCTGGCTGTCACCCAGAGGAAGGAGGAGGAGCCCACCAGCACCAGCATCTACAACCAGAACGACCCCTGGACACCCACCGTGGCCTTTGCTGACTTCATCAACAACGAGACCATCACCAACCAGGTAAGCTGGGCTTCCTGGGGTGGGGAGAAGCTGAACCTTGTGGGGCCATCCTGGACAGAAGCTGCTCCTGTCCCAGAGCCAGGCTGAGCGGCTGCTGGGCTGGCAGAGTCCTGCTCAGCCTGACAGATGCCTCACTCCTCTTCTCCCAGGACTTGGTTGCCTGGATCACTGTGGGGTTCCTGCACGTCCCTCATGCTGAAGACATCCCCAACACAGTGACAGTGGGGAACAGTGTTGGCTTTTTCCTGAGGCCCTACAACTACTTCAACGAGGACCCCTCAGTGGATTCAGCTGACAGTGTGTACTTGAGCAGTGAGCAGGATGCTGGGGCATGTGGGGACAATCCCCTCGCCTGCCTGTCCTCTGCTGCCACCTGTGCCCCCCGCCTGCCGCCCTTCCACTTTGGGGGCTTCCTCAACCTCAGCCTGGCACCGCCTCTGGGTGGGCTCTGATGGGCCAGGGGCTGCTGGGGGGGCACTCAGGGGGTCTCTGTCCCACACCAGGACCTGCCCCATCCTGCCCAGGCTGTCCTGTGCTCAGGGTCAGGTGTTGGGGGAAGCTCCGTTCTCGTTTCAGCACTGCAGCAAAGGAGGACCCAAAGCCTCTGAAAAGCAGCCCCTGGGAGTGATTTTATTTCATCTTGTATGTCACCCTGTGAACTGTGGGGTGCCCACAGCCACTCCTCTCCTCTGGGATGGAGCTTCCACCTCCTTCCCATCATCAGTGCACACAGGGGACAGCGCTGGCCACAGCACAAAGCTGCAGCTGCCCTTGGAGCTGTGCTCCACCTGGGGTTTTGCCCACAGTGGCAGGAGTGAGTGATGTGGTGCTGCTGTGGAATGCCCAAAACCTCCTCCCCAGCCATTGCAGCATCAGGGCCAGCTCTGCAGATGGAGGTGCTGCCCTGGGCTCGCTGGGAGGCTGCTGGAAGAGCCCAGGCTGAGCCTCTGGATGGGCACAGCCCAGGCTGGGCACTGCCCTGTGTGTGCCCTTCCCAATAAACAGGCACTCTGTGCTTTTCCTGAACACACTCCTGGCTGCTGCTCTGTCTCCTGTGGCTGGGGCCAGACCCCAGAGGGCTGAAGCCCTGTTAGGGAAGGTCCCGGCTCAGCTCTGAGGGGCTCCCAGGGCTGTGGGGCAGCCCCAGAGCCTGGCACAGTGCCTGGCATGGCTGTGTGGGTTGCCCTGGCGATGCTCCTGGACCCTGGTGCTGGCAGGAGGTTCCTGCCAGGGAATATGGAGCAAACAGGGCAGTTAATATTTAACGGTTGTTCTGAGCCGTGTTAATCAGTCCTGGGCTTGGCTGCTGCCCAGCCTGCTCAGCCCCCCTGTGTGGGGACCCCCGATTCCACACCCCCAGCTGCATGTGCAGCCCACAGAGCCCCTCCCCACCGGGCCAGGCTGGCATGGGAACACCAAGAAGCTTGGTGAGGTCAGTGCCACCCCTGGCACACGGCTGCAGACACTAAACACTCACCAAAGTGTCCCTGGGGGCATGGTGGGTATGCATCCCCTCACTGTAGTGGATGGGTCTGTGCAGAACTTGCTGAGAGGGGCTTGGGCAGCCCTCATGGCTGTGGATGTGCCTCTGGGAGCCAGCTCAGCCTGCTGCAGCACACGGGACAGGGGAGGGGAGCGGAGGGCAGCTCAGGCTGTGCCTCAGTGTGAGGCTGCAGTGGCCCCTGGGTGCCCTGGGGTGACAGAAGGGGCTGTGTGAGAGCAGGAAGGTCGTGCCCAGCCAGCTCCCTGTGCCCACATGGGCACTGCTCACGCAGTGGCCACGCTGCCACAGCTCAGCCTGGACCTTGCAGCTGTCAGGGAATGTTCTGGAGCAAACACGGGCACTCCACGTGGCACGTTCAGCCCCCACTGGTGCTGTGCTGGCCAGAGCTGTACCCAGAACCTTGGGAATCACGGGCACAGCGTGTGCCAGAGCCAGCTGGGCCACTGCGGTCACACAGCTGGGCCTGCTGAGGCGCAAACTGGGTTTCCCCAGCCTGGCCCCAGTCCTTCCCTGGAAAACCAGCCCATTTTCAGTGCACATCCCTGCAGGGATGAGCAGGGATGGGCAGGGGAGGGGTGCAGGGCATGAGCAGGACCCTGAGCAATGGTCAGAGCAGCCAGAATGCAGAACCTGCAGTGCCCAGGCAGCTCCTGCTGCCCTGCCCTGCCCCAGGTCCTCACAGGGACTTTGGGGCTGGGGATTTTTCCACAGGGGCAGGGCATGGAGCAGGGCTGGGACCATCTGGACCCTGGCATGTCTAGCACAGTCCTGACCAGTGGCATGTGCACCTGGCACTGCACAAACACACTGGGGTACTGGGCTGAGCCACTCTGTCCTTTGGCTGCTCCCATCCTGCTTCCTGCTCTCTCCCCACTAGGGCCCCAGTTTTCCTGCAGTGACATTTTCCTAGGGGATTGGAGTGCTGGCCCCCAGCCCCCAGCACCTTTTGCCCCATTTTCCGCTGTGAAATCTCCTGGGAAGGATTTCTTGCTGATGGTTTCAAAATATTTTTGGAACAGAAGCCAAGTCTGTTGCATTCCTTCACGCTGGCCAAAGCCACTCTCAGTTGAAGACCCTGGAGTGAGCTGTTGGGGAATTTGTTTTGCAAGAGTAATTCAGTTTCTGTGTAAACTCCTGTTTTGTTGGGATGTTTTTGCAGGTCAGGAGCTCAGTCCAGGGTCTGGGACCACCTTCCTTGGGTGCAGCACAGCCAGGCTGGATGGGACAGGCCTGGGTCTGTGGCCCCTGCCTGTTTCCCCCCAGGCCATGTCCCAAGGAGAGAGGTTTGCTGCTGTTGTGCCTGTCAGACCCCATGGCTCCCTGAGCTCTGCATGGGCAGAGGGGCAGGATGGGGCCTGTAACTGCTGCTGTTTGTCAGCAGGACTCAGTACTGGACACAGCTCTCCCAGAGACAACACAGGGCAGGGGTTCAAGGATCCTGACATGAATTTTCTCAGGAGGAAGATAAGTGATGCATTTCACTGGCTGTTGATCATTAATGCCTTGCTGCCTGCTCAGCTGTGCTGGGTGCTGCCTGGGCACCCTGTGCTGCTGCCACAGGCACTGGTAGCTGTGGGTGACAAAGATGCAGTGCCAGCAGTGCTGGCAGGGACAGCAGAGTGCAGCTGGGGTGCAGGGGATGGCCATGGGCACTGCAGGACGAGTTCTGTTTTGGGCTCTGTACCCACAGCTGGGGTCTGATGGGGCAGGAGGGATGAACCCAGTGGAGGAGTGCAGTCCCTATTTGCAAAGGTCCTTCAGCCCCCCAGTAGAGATCAGAAGAACACAACTGGCAGCCAGGAGCATCCCAGGCCTGGCTCTCTGGGACTGCAGGGACCTCCTGGAACGGCTTTGAAAGTTTCCCTTTATGCAAAATTAAATTAGACTGGCAAATGAGGAGGGGGGTGGGCAATCTGCCCTCTGCTCCATGCACCCACTGCATGCTCCTGGGCATCCTCACCATGCTCTGGTGCTGGTTCACAGGGGGATGGCAGAGACCAAAGCAATTGTCAGCCCTGGCTGCGGCAGCTCTGCAGGACTGTCACACACAGAGTGTGGGATCGTGGAGCAAGGGCCGTGGCTCAGTCAGAGCTGTAGTGCTGGATAGCTGGAGGAGCCAGGGCTGCAGGATCTCCCTGAGTGAGGGATGGTGAGGGGCAGGGGATGGTGCTGGGGTTGGAGCACTGCTCTCCACGTGCCCTCAAAACCTGTTTTCCCCTTTTACGTAAGCTGTTCCAAACATGTTTGCTACAGCCCCCTGGTGATGTACCTTTGGAAAGAGTGGTTTTGGGTCCAAAGATCAGTGCTGGGACAGTGACCTGCCTGCTGCAAACAAGACCCTGCAGAGTATAAAACCCCAGTGGCACAGTGGAGCAGGGGACAGCCGGAGGCACACCGAGGGCAGCAGAGGAGGATGGAGGCCAACATGAACCTCCTGCATGATGTGGGCATCCAGACCACACACTGGCTGCAGCAGCGCTTCCAGGGCTCCCAGGACTGGTTCCTCTTCATCTCCTATGCTGCTGATCTCAGGAATGCTTTTTTTGTCCTCTTCCCCATCTGGTTCCACTTCAATGAAGCAGTGGGCATCAGGCTCATCTGGGTGGCTGTCATCGGAGACTGGCTCAACCTCGTCTTCAAGTGGTGAGTGGCCCCTGAGCCATCACTCCCACCTGTGCTGGCACACCTGGACTGATGTGGGCCAGATGGGTGCTCTCAGCCCCAGGGTTGGAGCAGAACAGAGCTCAGCCCCAGCTGGGCAGTGACAATGGTCACTCCTTCCCAAGCCATGCAGTAACAGCTCTCCCCCTCTGCTCCAAGCAGAGATGGAGCCTCCTGCAAACAGAGGCTCCCATCAGCCAGGGCTGTGGTGCTGAGTGGGGGGATCTTCACAGAGCCCCTCACCACAGGAGACAATACTGACTTGCTTCCAGGACTGGGGATGGGGACATGGGCAGGCAGTCAGCTGTCAGAACCAGGCAACCAGCTGGGTGCTGTGTCTGTCAGGATACCCTGCACCACTTGTGGGTCCTTTGCTTCTTCCATCTCCCAGGACAGATCTAAAGCTGCAGTTGTGCCCTGGACCTCCCCAGATCCCTTCTCTTTTCTTTTCAGGATCCTTTTTGGGGAGAGACCATACTGGTGGGTCCTTGACACAGACTATTATGGAAACAACTCTGCACCAGAGATCCAGCAGTTCCCTCTCACCTGCGAGACTGGCCCTGGTAGGGTTCCCTGAGCCATGGGAGGGGCTTGCAGCCGGGGGCAGGGGGTGCTTGCCCATGGTGACCTGAACAAAGAGGGGGGTGCTGGCCTGGTGCTGGCAGCCTGCAGGGAGCACACACCCCTGCACAGCTCTGCAGAGAGGCTGCTGTGCTGCTGGGGACACTGGCTGTGCCGGCAGGGGAAGGAGGCAGGGCAGCCCCTGCACAGAGCAGACCTTGACCCCTGGTGAAGCTGTGGTGGCTCAGCACAAACAGAGTGGGTGCTGAGCTCTGGCCCATGCAGAGCCTGACCTGGGTCTCTCTTCTTGCCCAGGGAGCCCATCTGGCCACGCCATGGGTGCAGCGGCCGTGTACTACGTGATGGTGACAGCCCTCCTCTCTGCTGCTGCGGGAGAGAAGCAGTCAAAGACACTGGGATACTGGTAAGCTGGTGCCAAAACCACCTGTGCCAGGCAGAGGTGGCTCCAGCACTGACAGGCACAGCCAAGCCCATCAAGGCTGTGGGCAGACAGCTGGGGTCTGCATGGGGACAGGCTCAGCCAGGCATTGTCTGGAGTACATAATGACAGTGCCATGGGCAGTGTGAGCTGGCCCTGGCACCCACACGGCCACCTGTCCCTCACAGGGTGCTGTGGACAGTGCTTTGGATTGGGTTCTGGGCAGTTCAGGTCTGTGTCTGCATGTCCCGAGTCTTCATCGCCGCTCACTTCCCCCACCAGGTGATTGCAGGGGTGTTCTCAGGTGAGTGTACCAGACACCCCTCCCAGTCCCTGCAGCACCACTGTGCTGGACTGCAGCACCTGCAGCACTGACCAGTGTTCCCACTTTGTTACTGGCAGGGATGGCTGTGGCCAAGACCTTCCAGCACATCCGCTGCATCTACGACGCCAGCTTCCATCGGTACCTGGGCATCACCATCTTCCTCTTCAGCTTCACCCTGGGCTTCTACCTGCTGCTGTGGACATTCGGCGTGGACCTGCTCTGGACACTGGAGAAGGCACAGAAGTGGTGCAGCAACCCTGAGTGGGTCCACATTGACACCACTCCCTTTGCCAGCCTCCTCCGTAACCTGGGCATCCTCTTCGGGCTGGGGCTGGCCCTCAATTGCCACCTGTACCAGGAGAGCTCCCGGTTAAAGCAGGGCCAGCAGCTGCCCTTCCGCCTGGGCTGCATCGCTGCCTCCCTCCTCATCCTCCACATCTTTGATGCCTTCAAGCCTCCCTCCCACGTGCAGCTGCTTTTCTACGCCCTCTCCTTCTGCAAGAGCGCGGCCGTGCCGCTGGCCACCGTCGGCATCATCCCCTACTGCCTGTCCCAGCTCCTGGCCACACAGCACGAAAAGACTGCCTAAGGCACCCCAGGGGTGGCTCAGGGGCGGCTGCCAGGCCCTGGGCGCACCTCAGCCACTGGTTCTGCACTGGGAGCAGACCGTGGAGGCTGGGCCGGTGCTGCTGCTGGGTGGCTCCCACAACACGGACCCACAGCGCCAGTCCCGCTGGGCTGGGCTGGCTGATGGCACAGAGAGAGAGCCCTGCATGCCCACGACTCCCCTGCTGTCCCTCCTGCACCCACAGCTGGGGGCACCTGCCCAGGACCCAGCAGCAGCAGCAGGAAGTCCTGCACTCCCTCCCTTGCAGCTTGTGGGGACAGGCCACCTTGTGCTGCAGGGCTGGGGACAGCACCACTGGCCACAGGGCTGTCACCTCAGCGTGTCTGGGGTTTGCTGAAGAGGCAGCTCTGTGACAGGAATGGACAGACTGAGACATGGAGATCAAGTGCCAGTGTGGGTGAGGGACCCCCAGCCCTGGGACACTTGGTGCTCACGCCTGTGGTCAGTGTGGGGGGCACACATGCATTGCATGGAGCTGTGCACATGGGGTGGCTGGGGCTGGGCACAGGAGGTGTTTTATTAAAGATGAAGGTTGTTTAGCTGGAGAGTCTGAGTGTCCTGCTGGCCAGCACCAGGGGATGGGGGTCAGCTCCTGGATGCAGGGTTGTGCCATGGCCTGCAGATGGTAGAGGAAGGACATTTCTCCTGGGGGCTGAAGAGCCTCAACAGCTGCAAGATATGTTCAAGCCACTGGGAAGGGCACTGCCCAGTGCCCTGGGTCTTTACCTTTTGTCCTGAGCTGCAGCTGAACACTGACAGCACAGTGGGGGCTGTGAATAAACAGCTTTTTGTGCTGTTTATCCAAGGTTTCTGGGTGCACTTTGTGCCAGGAACAGGGACAAACTTGTGTCACTTCACTATTTGCAGAAACAAGCTCAGCTTTGGGACCAGGTGGCTCAGCTGGGGCTGTGCTGAGTCCCCAGATGTTGGGGACAGAACTTGGCCATGGTGTGGGGTTGGGGTCTTGCCCTTCCCACCTCAGTACCCCAGCCCAGTGCTCACTCAGGTGGGCTCAACCTGCTGCCCTCCAAGCTGTGCAGGCTGCACAGCCCAGCTAAACCTGCTCAGGAAACATCCTTGCTCAGTCTGAGATAGTCCAAAATACACAGGGAGGTGCAGACACTTTCTTCCTGCCAGACTCTGTGCATGTGCAGGATCACTCCCAAAGCACCAGCCCCTGCAGCTCTGACCCACACGCAGTTCCAGGCCTCACTGGTGCTCCCTCTGTTCTGGTGCCATCCCAACAGCTCAGCCAAGGCTGTGGCCATGCACCAGTCACAGCAGCCATGGGTGGGAACCCAATCTGCTGGAGCTGCTTCCATCCCCATGTTCATGACAGATAAACTTCCTTAGGATGGAGGTTTCCTTTATTCTGTTTCTCTGTTTATTACCAACACCTGGAGTAAACCTGTCCCACCATTTCTAGCAAAAAGGGGAAGGGTAAATTCTCAAATTACCTGTTGAGCCCCATTGTGGCTCCACAGCGCCCTTTAGTTCCTTCAGAGGAGACTGCAGCAGCTCCAGGCCCTCCCTGGGCAGGAAGGGTGAGCCGAGGGAACACCAGGGACAGCTCTGCCTGATCCCGAGGGAGTTTCCAGCTGCATCAGCTCAAGAAACTCCCCATGGTCAAAAAACGACCACTAACAACTGCACCCCACCAAGGGAAAGGACTTCGTACGTGGTGAGCAATGATCTCCTGTTTGTGGGGTACCTGCTCTCCCTTCCAGCTGCTCTCTGCCCTTGCCCAGCCCAAGGAGTCTGGGGGAACCAGCTGCCTCTTGCTTGAGCGTTCATGCCAAGCAACTTCTCCTCAGCAACTGGCACAAAGCAAAATGTCCCAAAGCACTGCCAGCAGGAGGCCCTTTCTGGGTTTGGGAACCCTACAAAGCGGTTAACTAAGGACTACTTTAATCCTTGCACCATTTTTCTGACAATTGAGCCCTTGCAGGAAAGCCTTGATGGCAGATCCCCTCCCCATTTCCGTGAGCAGCCCACGCAGAGCATGTGCACACCAGCTGTTGGGTTCAGGTCTTTATTCTCTGGTAGAGAAGCTAGTAGAGCCTAGGCAAACAAATACAAGACAAACCTACTTTGAGAATTGTTTCTTATGCTCCAGGGTTTTGATGGCTAATGAATTCCTGGAGCAGAGCTTGCACTTCTCCTCGCCGGCTCATCTTGGCTGCCTTGCCCTGGAAGCGGCCGCGCTTCCCAGCTCCTTTCCCTCCCAGCAGTTCTGCCACCCTGCAGCAGCAACAGCACAGGCTGGAGCCCAGGCTGCTCCAGCACACACAGATCCCTGCCTGGATCACACTGTGCAGCTGCTCATCATGTCTGCAACATCAGAATTCTCATTCGAGTTAAACAAATCACAAAACGTTACCTGGGACCTAAATTTTCAACTGCTTCAACAGGTCCAGCTAGAAGGAAGAGTCCTGCTTCTTTTTCATCTCCCACAGTCAGGAATAGCAGGGTTTCCTGTGGACAGAGATGGGCTTTGCTCCAGATAAATCAGTGCTTTCCACACTGGCCACAGGACACAAACAGCAAACTGACAATTTGGAAGTCTATGTACACTGCTGAGACTGAGACTGCTTGGGGTATCCCAAATTAAAAGGATACAGCTGGCAGCTGAACTAGGTGATTGTGATTGAAACTTGCTGTTCTTTCAATTCTACTCCTACCTAATCCTATCCTAACCTATTTCAGCCAATGAGGCTCTGTACAGCTCTTGGAGGCTCCTCTCCAGGGCTCTGAATTCTCACTGTCGAGGACTGCCCTGCAGACTGAGGTTCCTGTCAAAGGAACCAGATCTGCAGATGATGACTGTGGCAGGAACAGCAGCCTGGCCAGCCCCTGGCCATGTAAAACTGGGGTGAAAAAAGAGTGGTGTCAATTTAGTCTTCATCAGTGACTCACCTCTGTCCCAATCTCATTAGCGATGATGTTCATAAATTCAGAATCACCCTCTTTCCTGTATGGATGGATAAAAAAAAACATTTCAGAAAGAAGCAAAACCCCCCTCTAGAGTACAAAATCTCAATCAGAAACCAAGTGCCTGATCAGGGATGTTGGCCTCTTGCTCTTATTTGTCTATAGATGTAAATCCTCACTGGGCACTCCTTTAGGAATTATGTGTTATCCTTAAGAGATAAAGCTCCCTGGTTTTATTTGAAAATATCAAGTGCAGAGGGAACTAGATGGACACAGCAATTTCTCAGCTACAGCACCAGAAGAATTCAGTGACTGAATTACAGATTCCTTTAATTACACAACTTTGCAGCAGGCCAAGGCAGTTTAATATTCTATTTCCTTTGTTTACATTCTCCCTTGAGAAAACAAGCTGCTCTCACAAGGTGTGAGAGATCCAGCTGCCATAAAACCTGTGGGATACTGTTGGCCCCTCTTCCCTGAACTCCCCCATACCTGTGCAATACAAAGAGCTGCTTTGGAGCAGGTTTGCTCTTGAAGTCCCGGGCTATCAAAACAGCAATGTCTCTAAGCAGGTTCAGGTTATTCTGAAAGAAAAGAAAACTAACTGAACTGCAGCTGGAGAAGTCAGTGTGGACACAGTTGTGTTCCCAGAGGTTTGAGCACTTCTCATAATATCCACAAAAATTGAGGCAAATGATTTGACTCCCAGTTACCACAACTAATGGCCTACAGGAAATAGTGACAACCCACTTTTCCCAGCCATTCTTGTACCTTCTGGAGCAGCTTCACAGAGCTCTGCAGTCTCTTCACAGCCTCTATGTGCTCACCTGGTCCATTTCTGAAAGAAATGAGAGACTTTGGATCACTACTCTGAAAGACAAAGGAAGGATTTCCTAAAAGAGCAAAACAGGCAACATCACACAGAGCCCCACAACGTGCACCCTGAGGTTTATGTGGTATCTCTCAGGAGGAGGAGTGAAGATGAAATAACAAAAGTGGAAAGGGGATTACTTGAGCAGGGAGGTTAGAGCCTTCTCAGTACTGTGACTTTGTTCAATTGACTTCAGCACTCTGTTTCCCACCAAGAAAACCAAGTTGGTTTTGTTCTTTTTCCCTTTTTCCACGCCAAGGAGTTTAATAACCTTCAAAAGAAAATCAACCTGGTCAGAACAGCATTCGGTAATTCACATAGGTGGTCAGTTCCTGCCAGATTATGCCCAGTGGTGAATTTTGACTCTCTGCTAGTGAAAATAAATGGATTAAAATCAGCCATAAGGTCAACATACAAAAAAAAAGGGATGGTGATACAATGGAATTTATGCAATCTTCTAGCTATGGGATGTACTCTACAGAACATCTGGATGTATCTGCTGGGAAACAGACTCCAACCAATAACTGAGAAAGTACAAATACTTAAAGGCAGTTTAGGATTTTATCACAATTTCCCTGCACAGATTTCTCATCCATGATGAGCACTCAAAAATAGCAGAGCTTTAAGCAGAGGGAACATGACCAACACCCCTGGCAGTGGAAAAATCTCACTGCTACACACAGGGCTGAGTTCTGCAACAAGGAAACAAAAGCACCTGTGGCACCCAGCCCATGTGTGACCCTCCTGGGGCTCTCTCAGCCTGGGGTTCTGCCACTCCCTTCCCCATCAGCACAGTCTGGAGCAGCCTGTGGATCCCAGGGACCCTGGCTGTACTTCATGTGGAGCGTGGCTCCCAGAGGCAGCCCAGCTGCAGCAGCCCACCTGGAGGTCACTCAGGTTGGAGACGTGAGTCCCACAGCACAGGTTGGAGTCGATGCCTTTGATGTCCACCACCCGCACTGGCCCCGTGTGGTCATCGGGCAGCCCCCGGCTCCTCACCTGGCAGAGGAGAAGGGTGACAGAGCAGGTGACATCTGTGCTCAGTTATTCCATGAATACCATCAGTTCTGTCCCACCACTCACTGTTTCAACTTCAGGGTCATCTGCAGCCAGTTCCCTCACTGTTACAGGGACCCTGGCCCGGATTTTCTCATTCACGCTCTCCTCCAGGGCCTGGACCTGCTCTGCTGTCACCAAGGGGGTGTCCAGCTCAATGACACTGCGCTGACGGCCCAGCTCCCTGCACCAAGGAAGAACATCTGCTGAGACCAGCTGGCAGGTCCCTTTGTGCAGCACCAGCATCCCACTGCTGGCAATGTGGTGAGTGAAAAACCAGAGACTTCCCTCCTCTCCCTGTTATGTTCAAAGCACCAGATGGAAACCAAACACTTAAGGAGGACAAGACAGAGCAAACACTTTGTACAGCTTCTCTCCAGGCCAGTCACCTCTCCTGCAATGTCTGAGCTCAAATAAAACATCCAAATTGCTTTTGGTGTTTCAGTGCTCAGGCTCTGTGCAGGGCAGCATGGCGGAACTTGCCAAATGGGTGAAAAGGAACCTTTATCCTGCTCACCATGAAGTCGTCTTGAATCCAAACATCTGTTCTGCAACGGCACTGATGAGATGCTGTCCTGGAAGAGATGTGCAAGCACTAGCTCTGAGTGCCACTGGCATTTCCAGTCAGGCCGTGTCTTTCCTGTTGACATTCTCCACAACAGGCAAGTGCTGGGTGCTGAGGGGCTCCTGCCAGTGCTCAAGAGCAGCAAGGAGAAGCTCTGGCCCCTGAGCTTTGGCTCCTGGCACTGCAGCACACGCTGGGGCTGTAAAGCACGCTGAACTTTCTCTTCCAAACCTGTTTTTGGTGCGTTTACAAGCCAAGGAGAGCTCGCAGAGGGACACCCGCTGCCCTCAGTAGTCCCGGGAACAAACTGTACACACAGAGCCGGCGGATTTTCTCCCTACCCTGACCGGGGTGGGGACACGGTGTGCGCTGACCGCCCCCCCGCCCCACCGGCACGGCCCGCAGGGTGCTCCGTGCGCTCCCCGGTACCGGTACCGGCACGGACCTGAATGCTGCTGCATGTGGTCGAAGCGGCGCTCCCAGTCCAGCGACAGCAGCACTTCAGCGCCCGGTTCCAGCGCGGCCGGCACGAAATGCACGGCCTCGGGGCCCCGCCGTGTCACCCGCAGCACCGGCACGTCCCCGATGAGGCCGCGATCGTCCGGCTGCGGACACGGGACATCAGCGCCGCCGGTCCCGGCCCGGCCCCCGCCCCGCCCGGCCCGGCCCGGCCCGTACCTGCCCGCCGCCCTCGGGGAAGAGGATGGTGTCCTCCAGCACCACCTGGAACCCGTGCACCGGCTCCCCGCCGCCCTCGGGCCGCAGCTCGGCCGCCCGGCACGACACCACCCTGGTGGTGAACTGAGACAGACACGGCGGCGCCGTGAGGGCCCACCCGGGCCTGCCCCGCGCCCCGGCCCCGGCCCGACGCTACCTGCCGGGCCCAGCTGTCCCGCTGGCACCGGAACACCATCGCGACCGTTCGGCACAAGCGAGCCGGCACTGGCGGAGGGACACGGACACGGACACGGACAGGGAGCGGCGGTGGCGGCCGCCGTGCGGCGAGCGGGCGGGGCCTGCACGGGGACGCGCGGGCGCGCTCCCGCCGGCGGCGCGCGCTGCCGGGGCCGGTGCGGGCGAGCGGCTCCCGGTGCCCGGCGCGGCACACGGCACACGGCTGCGGCAGTTCACGTTTATTGCCCCGTGCCCCGCCAGGTTAGCTGGCTACGGGAGACCGGACCGCGTCCGCCGCCCAGGGTCGGGAGCGATGCCCGCGGCGGCGCTCGAGCTGAGGCGGCTCCGCTTCCTCGGAGAAGCCTGCCCGCGCTGCTCCCCGGTGCGTGCTACCGGTGCACCGGCTGACTTCCGCGGCGTCCCCAGGGGCCTGGGCGTCAGTCATCCTGCGGGAGGGAGGAGCGAGGTGCCAGGGACGGGGCCGACACCGGGCCGGCCCCGGTGGCAGCGGGTGGCACCACCCGGTTGTCCCGGGGAGCGTTCCCACGCCGGCTCCAGGACACGCTGCCCGAGGTGTGCAGCGGGAGGTGCTGCCGGTGCCCTGGAGCCTTGGCAGGGCATCAGGAAGCAGCTGGCAGGTGGTACTTACATCCAGGTCATCCATGGCTGGCGGGGGGCCTTTTTCTGTCACCTTCTCCAGCATCTGGATGGTAAACAAACATCTGGATCCCCAAATTCCCGGCGTTCCCCCATCCCACACACCCATACGATGTGCACATGATCCTGAGGCCGGTGGCCCAGCTCACCTCTGCGTACTGTTCCACCATGGCTCTCTCCACCTCCTCGTCCCCTTCCCAATCTCGCCAGTTGTCAAAGTCCACGGAGAGCCAGGCTGGCTGTGGGCACAGAGAGCAGCCCCTGAGCGGGGGGAGCAGCACTGCAGGGACCTGCAGCCCAGGGGCAGCTCCTGCACAGGCGGAGGGCAAGGGCAGGAAGCAGGAGTGTCCCTTTGCCTGCAGGCATTGGTCCTGATCCTGAGTGTGTCAAGGAAAAGAGGTGCCACGTCTTTCCTGGAGGGCAGAAATCTGTGGACTAATGGTGATTATGAAGTAGGGCTTTTTGGGAGCTCTGTCTTGGGATCCCCTGTGGAGGCCTCTGTGTCTGTCCTGGGGGCAGGTTGGTTCCTAGGAGGCACGAGGTGCTGAGTGGAGATAGCACATGCACTGAGGCACCACACACACCTTGATGTTCTCCTTGGTGATGCGTGGCCAGGCCACTTTCTCCTTCCACTTCCTCATAAAGCACGTGATGGAGCGGTCAGAGCGCTTCTCCCGTGAGTCCTGCCAAGAGATTGGGGTGCCTCAGGGTCTGCCAGGCTCCTCTCTGCTCAGCCCTGTGCAGGCTGTGGGGTCACAGAACCACAGAGACAGGTTGTTTCTGGCTCAAGGCAGCAGCGAGAGTATCAGCCCCAGGGCTGGGGCTCTCAGGATAGGCAGTATTCAATGTTAAGCAGTGTTGCTCAAGACTGCACAGATTGGCTCTGACTCTGAGCCACACAGAGGATGACAGAGAACAGTTTGTTGGCAGGAAACCTCACCTTGGAGTTGACTCTGGCGTACAGGTTGATCTCGTTGTAGAACTCCACACCGTCTGCATTTTTGCAACTGACAAAACATTGTAACAACAGGGTTTAGGAGAGAGCTGAGGCCACGCGTGCTCTCCTCTCATGGATTCCTCCCGCTCCCCTGAACCACCCCCAGAGCAGAGCAGAGCCGTGCCGGTGGGCAGGGCAGCGGCAGCTCACCTGAACACCAGCCGGTGGTCCTCGATGACGACCTTCACGTCCGTGCTGTCCTCCACACAGAACTCCAGGTACACGTACCGGGGCCGGTCGTACCACAGCGTTTTTGCGGGTTGCCTTGGGGAAGAGCAGAGCAGCGGCTATCACCATCACCAGCGGGCATTTCTCGGTGCCCAGCAGTGCTCGGCAGGGCTCGCGGGCGAGGAAAGGGCCCCGAACACCGGCCCTGCCTGTGCCGAGCCCCAGGACGGGCAGAGGGAGCCGGGCGGGTGCCGACCGGGCGGTGGGAGCGACACCGGCCCCGTGACTCCCCGCTGCCGTCCCACACGCCCCTGGCCGGGCGGTCGGTGGGGCCCGGCCGGCCTGTGTCCGCTCCCCTCCGCTTGGCCCGGCGCTGCCCGCTGCTCCAGGTCGGAGGCTCCTGCCGGGCGCTGCCTCTACCGGGCACCGGGCGCCGTGCATGGGTTCGGTGCGCTGCCTGTCCCGTCCGGCCGTGCTCACCTCGCCATGGCGGTGCTGACCCCGCCCCGCGCTATTTCGGGCCGGGGGCGCGGCTGCCGGACCGGGCAGGCCGGGCCGAGCCGTGCCCGGGGCAGCCAACCCGCGGCCCCGTCACGCCCCTCGCTCCCCCCGGGGCGCGCCCCCGGGGCCGCCGCCGCCGCTTTGCCGCGAGGGGGCGCGCTGGCCCCGCCCGCTCCCGCCCCTCAGCGCCAAGATGGCGGCGGCGTCGCGGCGCCGGTAGCGGTGGCTATGGAGGGGGAGAGCGGCTCGCTGGGCCCCGGCGAGCGCTGGGCGCCGGTGGGCGCCGTGTCGGCGGAGGAGGACGAGGATGAGGAGGACGAAGAAGCGGCGGCTACCGGGGGAGATTCGGCGGAGTCGGTGCCGCGGCTGCGGGCCGAGCGGCGCCGGCTGCACGGGGCGCTGCTGGCGCTCGCCTCGCACTTCGCCCAGGTGCAGTTCCGGCTGCGGCAGGTGGCCCGGGCCGGCCCGGCCGAGCAGCAGCGCCTGCTCCGCGACCTCGAGGACTTCGCCTTCCGCGGCTGCCCCGCGCCGCTGCCCCACGGTCTCGGCGCCGCTCCGGTGAGTGGAGCCTTTGCTGGGCATAGCCCGGGGGTCGGTGTGTGCGCTTAACCCCGCCTGAAGCGCATTAGGGCGGCTGTGCCCCCGCTGCCGGGAGCGGCTCGGCCGAGCAGCCCGCGGTGCTCGGGTTTGCACGGAGCTCGCAGGCTCCTGGGGACTCGGAGCCGGCTCGCAGGGATGTGCCTTAGAGCCCTGAGCGGTGTGTCACCGCTCCACGCCCTGGTACAGCACGGCTGACTCACAGGATCTGTGATATGTACGTGTTATTTGGCCTCTTTCTTCCCGGATCCTGGCCTTGTGGGACACGACGTGGGTGCAAGTGGTCTGGAGAAGTGCTTCCCCTCCCTTATCAGATGAGGCGATGTAGCTGGTACCTCTGCTTGGTGCTCACATTTCTTTCTCAGACTAGTTTGCAGTGCTGACTAGTGAAGTACATGAGCTGCAGGAGATATTCCTCACATCACAATCCTATTCTCTGTGCCTTGGGTATGACAATAAGCCTTCAATTTTATTTACTGATAACTTTTTTTCAGGGCGAGCGAGAGAAGCAGGAGCAAATTGAGGTCCAGAAGGAGAAGCAGAGAGAGTTGATCCTTCAGCTCAAGACACAGCTGGATGACCTTGAGACCTTTGCTTACCAAGAGGGCAGCTATGATTCCCTGCCACAGTCTGTGGTTATGGAAAGACAACGGGTAAGGGTCACAAATCCTCCTGCTGTATTTCCTAGCCCTTCTGAGCGTCTTACATACTGTAGGCACTCATCAGTCTGTATTTCTCATCAGCAGCTATAGAATGTCAGGAGTTTGTCTACACACGTGAACCTGTCATGTGTCTTTTGCAGTTATTTCTGTGCAGTAAAGGTATCCTGTTTCTGAGGGAACCTCTGGGAAAGGAGTTATTTTTTCCTGAAGAACTTGAAGTTTTAAAACCAGTGCTGCCCCTCCTTGTTCTGTGCAATCCCTCCAAAGTGTAAGTTTGCTCCAGCCCAGCACTCTGTGCCTCTGTGTTAAACATGAATCATTACCCTGCAGAGCTGGATCAGCTTCTCCCCTCTTGTTGATATAAAAATTCATTTGATGTAAAAAATTATTTGATAAAGCTCCCACGCAGCAGTGCCACATGGTGAAAGCACACTGCTCCCTTGTGTTTTGCAGATGATTATAAATGAGTTGATAAAGAAGCTGGACATGGACTTGAGTGAAGATTTTGCAACGCTCTCTCCAGAGGAGCTGAGGCAGAGGGTGGATGCTGCCATAGCACAGATTGTGAATCCAGCCAGGGTGAAGGAGCAGCTGGTGGAGCAGCTGAAGACCCAGATAAGGGACCTCGAAATGTTCATCAACTTCATTCAGGGTCAGTGATGAGTTTTTGAATGGGCAGACTGAATTCCTTTGTAGTTCCCTGATGTAGTCGTGAGGAGGAAAGTCACAGATGTTGGGAGATGTAGGAACAGCTTCTGGATCACAGGAAATTACAAATCTCTCTAAACTGATGGTGAGGAAAAGTATTGATAGAGTGACAAAAGAGGTTTAGAGGGGTCTGAGGAATGTTGACCTTAATACTTGGGATATGCAGCTGAAATTCACAAATGTGAAATAATGATGTGAAATGCTTTTTGTAGATGAAGTTGGAAGCTCTGGCAAGGCAGAAGATGGCCACTGTGACTGTGGAGGCTCCTACAAACCCAGCACCCGGCCTCCTGGGAACAGAGGTGGGCACTGCTGGGCTCAGCACTGTCAGCAAAGATCCAGCTCCTCCCTGGAGCTTTGATGAGCACGAACCAGTCACTGTCTGCTTTTTCCTGGCAGCTGCTTTCTGTGCTTTGGCACTCCCTCTGCTGAAGGCCTGTGCCCTGTTCCTTTACCCTCCTTTCATGGGATTTCCAGAGTAGTCACAAATCCTGAGCAAGTGGCATGGAGGGTGGGCTCAGTCCTCAGTGGGGGTCAGGAAGAGACTGCTGATACTTGGTGCAAAACACACTGTAATTTGTGCTCTTCAGGCTCTGAGCTCTGTGAGCTGGGGGGGATCCAGTGTTCTTTAGAATTTGAGACCTCCCTGCTTATCCCTTGAACCTGCTGGAAGTACAGTAATATAGCATGAGGCATCTGCTGCTACTCAGAATGCTAACCTGAAGGGATTTTCAGATATTTGCTTTCCCTTTGTGTGTATGAACAAGCAGAGTTGTTGACTCCCTGATGAGATTATGTCTTTCTCTTTTCTAACCTGGTCAGTGAACCCAGAAGATGCCAGAAGGATGCAAGAAACGGGCCTGCAGCTCATGCGCCGCGTGCTGGCCGTGCTGCAGATCTTTGCTGTCAGCCAGTTTGGCTGTGCCACAGGTCAGATCCCTCGCACCCTCTGGCAGAAGGACCAGGACAACCAGGACTTCTCCCCCTTAATAGAGAAACTGGAGTTGTCGGTGGAGCGGGTGAGGCAGCTAGCCCTGAAACACCAGCAGGCAGAGCACGTTATCTGCTCCTCTGAGCTGCAGGACGTTCCCCTGGGCGGCAGAGACGAGCTGACCCTGGCTGTGCGCAGGGAGCTGACCCTGGCCCTGCGGGACCTGCTGGCCCACGGGCTCTACGCCTCCTCCCCAGGCATGAGCCTGGTGCTGGCCCCCATCGCGTGCTTGATTCCCGCCTTCACCCCCTCGCCGCAGACCATGCACCCCTGGGAACTCTTTGTCAAGTACTACAAGGCCAAGAACGGACGAGCCTTCGTGGAATCCCCGGCTCGCAAGCTGTCCCAGTCCTTCGCCTTGCCCGTGACGGGAGCAGTGGTGGCCACCCCCAAGCAGAGCCTGCTGGCAGCCATCCACACGGTGCTCACGGAGCACGGCCCCTTCAAGCGCAGCGCGGACTCGGAGCTGAAGGCGCTGGTGTGCATGGCGCTCAACGAGCAGCGCCTGGTCTCGTGGCTCAACCTCATCTGCAAGTCTGGAGCTCTGGTTCAGTCTCACTACCAGCCCTGGAGCTACATGGCCAACACCGGCTTCGAAAGCGCCCTCACCCTCCTCAGCCGCCTGAGCAACCTGAAGTTCAACCTCCCGGTTGACCTGGCTGTTCGGCAGCTGAAAAACATCAAAGATGCGTTTTGATGTGTTTTTATTGCCGTTCATCCATTTTTCCACTAGTAGGCAGCTGTTGGGCTCAAGAAGCCTGGCTTTTGTAAGACCAAGTTTGTCTCTTTGGTATTTGCTTTTAGGAAAATCTTAGGGTCTCGTGTTGTTGGCAGTGTGTTGTCTGCTGGAGGCTGCAGGGTGGGCAGCAGCACCTCACCCTGCCCACTCCCTGCTGCTCTGGGGCCAGACTGCCCTGCCCAGTGGCCAGTGACAGTTCAGGGGTGGGGGACAGAGGCCTGGCCACGGGGACTGCCCATGGGATGTGCAATGAGCTCCTTTGTGGTTGTTTCTCGCAGTTTGTGCTCTACACCTTGCACACACACGGTCCCTCACGGAGGAGGGAGCTGGCAGGGTTTGAGGCACCTTGGGGGCTGTCTGACCTCCCCCGGCAGGAGAAGATGAGGGCCGGGCCCGAGGTGCCCGGGGGCTCCTCCAGCGGCTCTGCACTCTGTGTCCCTTGGGCCGCCGGGGCGCTTTGTCCAACGGACCCAGCTCCTTGTTCCGGGCTTTTGTGGGGCGTCAGCGCCGCCCGCTGTCCCGCGGGGTGTATTAAATACCGCTGTACTACCTGTGGGCCGAGCTCGCCGCTGTCCCGTGTGCTCTGTCCGTTACCGGGGCTGGGAGGGGGCGGGCGAGGTGGATACCCGGCACCGCCGTGCCGGGGAGGGGGCGGGCGAGGCGGACTCGGCACCGCCGTGCCTCGGGGTACGGGGGAAGCGGACACCGGCACCGCCTGCCTAGGGGAACGGGAGAAGCGGACACCGGCACCGCCGGGGCGGGGGTGGCTGAGGTGGACCCGGCACGGCCGCCCGGTGCCCGGGGGAACGGGGGAAGCGGACACGGCACCGCCGGGGCGGGGGTGGCTGAGGCGGACCCGGCACGGCCGCCCGGTGCCCGGGGGAACGGGGGAAGCGGACACCGGCACTGTCGAGGCGGGGGTGGCTGACGCGGACACGGCACAGCCGCCCGGTGCCCGGGAGAACGGGGGAAGCGGACACAGCACCGCCGGGGCGGGGGTTGAGGCGGACCCGGCACGGCCGCCCGGTGCCGGCAGCAGCTCCCGGCGGCGCGGCGGAAGTGACGCAGGGTGTCCGGGTAAAACCCGGGCGCTGCTTTCCATTTGCCTTCCGGCCCAGCGCCATCGCAGTGGAGCCTCGGTGAGAGCGGGCGGGCGCGGCATCCGCCGGCATCCGCGGGGGTGGCGGCCGGGGCGAGGGTGGCGGGCACGGTCTGACTGCCGGCTGCTGTCTCCGCAGAGATGGGGAAGTTCATGAAGCCGGGGAAGGTGGTGCTGGTGCTGGCCGGCCGCTACTCGGGGCGCAAGGCCGTCATCGTGAAGGTGAGCGTGGGGCTGGGCCGGCGGGGCCGGGGCGAGCGGGAGACCGGGGGGAGGCACGGGCGCGGGTCCTGCGCGGCCCACGGGGCCGCGGCTCCTCGGTGTCACCTCTGCCGCGGCTCCTCGGTGCGGTCGCCGCCGCCGCGGCCTGTTTGTTTCAGAACATCGACGATGGCACCTCGGACCGGCCCTACAGCCATGCCTTGGTGGCCGGCATCGACCGCTACCCGCGTAAGGTGACTGCTGCCATGGGCAAGAAAAAGATCGCTAAAAGGTCCAAGATCAAGTCCTTCGTGAAGGTTTACAACTACAACCACCTGATGCCCACCCGGTGAGTGCTGCTACCGGCTGCTTTCGTGGTTCTTGTGTTTTCTGCTGAACACCGAGAGTTACCAGGGCTGTTAATGCCGTGGCTGAATAAATGTGAGGCTCAGGCTCTGCAAAAATGGAGTTGGGGTCTGAGGCTAAGTGGAAATATTAATGAGCTTTGGGGATGAGGCAGCTGGCTCTTATTTCAACCACACTGATCTTCCCTTTGCTCAGAGGGTGTTAGAGACAGCTGTGAGGGTGTGGAGCTGGTAGAGCCATTTCTTACTGTGCCTCAGAGCTGTCAGAGCAGCTCCCAGGCACCACATGGAACAGAGCTGCATATCCCTCAGAAAGGGTATGGCTCCTTTATAGGCTGAACTGAGACTGCTTTAATGGTTTGGTGATTCCTGAGCTGAGAAGACTTTAGGAGCTGTAACCCCTTGGCTGGACATTAGAATGTGCTTGGTTTTCAGCCCTGTGCCAGGTACCATGCCCCTTTTGAACTGTTCTGCTCTCTGCCAGGTATTCTGTGGACATTCCCCTGGACAAAACAGTGGTCAACAAGGACGTGTTCAGGGATCCCGCTCTGAAACGCAAAGCAAGGCGTGAAGCCAAGGTGAAATTTGAGGAGAGGTGAGTTGGGAGTTCGTCTCCTCAGTGGTGTTTGTGCTGTTACTGGTGTGAGTGATCAGTGTTGCTGTGCTGCAGTCTGTGCTTTTCCAAGTTGGCACTTCCACCCTGGCTTCTTTGCAGGAGTGTTTGTTGAGCGTGTTCTTTTCACCTGTGTGTGTGTGCACCATTGTGCCAGCACATGTGGGGCCTTTCAGGTGTCACAGGATGATCTGACAAGGTGCTGCCAGTTCATTCTCTCTCTTATCACTGGGCTGGGCGGGCCATGGCAGTGCTGATGGTTTGCTGGGGTTTCTGCTCTTTCTTGATGGGTTTCTGTTGAGAAGCTCCTTCAGAGGAAGGAACTGTGTGGTCTCAGTGGGACACAGTGTCTCAGACAGCCCCTGAGCTGTTCTCCAAGGGCATCTCCCCCTGCCACACAGTGTCCAGTGGGATGGCCGTGCCCTGTGCTTGTACCCGTCGGGGTGGAAGCTGCCACAGTGCAGGTGTCCTTCATGAGAAATCTGGACCCTGGCTCTTGCTTCCCTTGGAATTTCAGTATTTAAAGTGGGTTTAATTGTAGCCCAGGCCATAGAGACCAGGTGAATTACCTCTGGGTGAATTAGGTGCTACATCCTGTCTGTCTGGGACAGCTCAGGTACAGGTTTGGTGCTGTTACCTGCTGGTACACATCCTTTAACCTGTCTGTTCTATTTCAGGTACAAAACTGGCAAGAATAAGTGGTTCTTCCAGAAGCTGCGATTCTAAGGGTGTAACGAGGTTGCATCAATAAATGTTTATTACAAACCGTGCTTTTTTTGTTATTTAACAAACAAACAGTGGCCTTGGTGGTGTGGTCATGTTTGCTCTGTGTCTCTAAGAATTGGGGAGGGAGCCATTGCAGTCCAGGAGAGCAGGGGCTGGGTCGAGTTGTAAATCCAGGAGTGGGGCAGAAATGGACCAGTTAATATTTAGTAGCTGGTCCATTCAGAGTAGTTTATTTCTATATTTAGTAGCTGGTCTGTTTGGAAGAGTTTATGCCTATATTTACTAGCTGGTCCATTCAGAGTAGTTTATTTCTATATTTCGTACCTGGTCCGTTCGGGAGAGTTAATTTCTGTATTTAGTAGCTGGTCCGTTCCTGGCAGGCCCGGTGGGCGCTCGGAAGGCGAGTCAGGCGGGGTGGGGATGGAGGAAGAGGAGGTGGTGATGGTACCGGACGGGGCTGGGCGGGCCGCGGCCGGGGCTGCGCTCGGAGGAGCCGGGGCGGGGCGAGTGCGCGAAAACGAAAGCGAAGGGTGAGAACGGACACGGGGTCCGCGGTAGCGCGGACCGAGCAGGGAGAGCGGTGCCGGTGGGCAGGGCAGGGCTCCCCGCGGGACCGGGGATGGATTCGGAGGAGGTGAGGAAGAGCCGAGCCACGGGGAGCGGCGGGCGGGGGGCGGCGCAGCGCGGCTCAGACCCCTCCTGTCCTTAGGAATCCTTCGTCCGGCTGCAGGATGAGAGCCTGCAGAGCCCCGAGCAGCTCCGGCGGGAGATCGAGCGCTGCAAGGTGGGTCCGGCTGCTCCGAGAGGGGTCGGGCGGCCGCGTCCCAACTGTGCGGAGTCTGCCCGCTCCGCCCTGGCCAGGAGCTCGAGTCTTCTCTAGGAGTCAGAGGCGGCAGAGAGGAGCAATCCCATGGAGGGGAGAGCCTGTTCTAGGGCACAGCCTCTGCCGGGGCTGGTGGGGGTGATGCAGTGTCGTCAGGGTCTTGCTGTCTGATGGTGCTTCTCACAGGAGCTTTACAGTGCTCTGGAGAAAGACTGTGCAGAGCTACAAACGGCCAAGGAAGCTGCAGAGCAAAGGACACAAGAGCTGAAGAAAGAAGGAGAACTTCATAAAATTTTAGAGCAACAGCTGTCTTTAAATGGAGACGAAGAAAGAGCACACCAGGTCAGTGTTCAGTGCATGGCCTAGGTTTGGAAGGGTGGCGGGGGCTGCATGATGCAGGTCACTGCTCTGAGATCACTTGCCTGGGATCCGGTGGAGCTTTCATGGGAAACACAAGGCCTGTGCTGAGAAGTGAGGCAGTGCTGCAGCAAGGGGAGGGCTGTCCTCAAAGGAAGGGAACCAGGACAGAGCTGCAGGCAGTCAAGAGCAGAATGGGCTGGAGCTGTGTGCTCAGAACAGAAATGTACTGCAGCCCTTTGTGTCCTGGTGTTCCCTACTTCCCATTCTGTCCTTACTTCCTTCTTTCCCTCCTTCCTTCTAGATCTTTGCAATAAGGGAGGAGAACAGCAGACTGAGGCTGGAGAAGCAGGTTCTGGAAAAAAAACTGGAAGAATTGAAGAAGAGGGTCCTCTGGAATGATCCTGTGATGGTAACAGAGTGTGTGTGGGCACTTGGGTCTGCTGGCAAGGGCACAAGCCTGGCTGGAGAAGCTGCAGGTGAATGCAGCCGGGCACTGTGTGATGACTGGAACAGCTCCTCTGCCAGGGCCAGGAGCTCTGGTCATGGCTTTGGGATTCCAGGCACAGCCAGACACTAGAAGAGACTCTGCTGAGGTTCTCCAGCAGTTTATTTGAGCCATGAGTTTATTTCTAGTCCATGGATTGGCAGGGACATGCCCTGTGCAGGGTCCAGTCTCCTCCAGGTGCTGTCTCTACTTGTACCTAGATACTGTCTGCCCTGCCAGAAAAGAAAATGATCTTTAAAGGACTCCCAGCAAACAAGGAGGACATGAACAAGCTGATGCTCATCCCACTGATCCACTCCCCTCTGCCAGGGGGCTCAGCTCTCATCACCTTTGAGGAGGCAGAGGGTAAGTGTGAGAAGAGCACTGCTCTGGCCAGGTGTCCTCGATCATTTTGGAGCCTGCCCTGTGTCCCCTCCCTGTGCCAGAGTTTGGTGCTCCCCCTCTCCCTGCCTTGTGTGGGGCTGTGCCCCCTCCCCAGCACCTTTGCTGTGCTATGTCCTGTCCTGGAAAGCACTGGGCAGTCACTCCCCTGTGCTGGGGGCTCTCCCTGCCCACAGTGGCCCAGAGGATCATAGAGAAGAGGGAGCACATGGTGGAGCTGAGCTGTGGGCAGCTGGAGGAGCTCGACCAGTGCAGAGTGCAAGTGCAGGCAGAGCCCATGGACATCCTGCTGCCATCTGCCCTGGAGGTAGGGCCCGTGGGTCCCCGTGCCATGGGGGTGCCCTGGGCACGCTGCTCCCCCTGTCTGAGCCTGCCCGGACCAGGGCACTGCTCCCCTGAGCTCTGGGCCAGTCCTGCCCTGGCATTGACTGGCCGGTGCCACCCACAGATCAGGCTGACTCAGAGCAGCAGGAGCATCCTTGTGTCTGACTTGCCCAGCCTGGACATCCCCAAGGAGGCCCTGCTGGACAAGCTGGAGCTCTTCTTCAGCAAGACAAAGAATGGGGGCAGTGAGGTGGAGAGCAGGGAGTTCCTGGAGGACTCTGAGCAGGTGGTGCTGACCTTCACACGGGATGGAGGTGCGTGGGGTGTGCTGAGCTTGGGTGGCTGGCAAGGGTGGATCAGCCCAGCCTGCTCTGGGGGGAAATCTCCTGAGAGCAGATGAAGCTGTGTTTGAGGAACAGGGAAGGTAGAATGAGCCCCAGGCTGTCCTGCCTTCCCCAAAACTGTGCTGGTGTGGGTGAGCTGAGCAATGAGCTGGGCAGTGTCAGCCTTGGTGCCTATGCCAGGCACAGAACCTCCCCTGGAGCTGACCTGGGCAGCCCAGGACTTTCCTCTCCATATGCAGTGGCAGAGCCGCTAATTGAAAGAGGACATATCCAGGTGCCCATTGGGAAAGGGAAATACAAAATCAAAATATCACCATGCATGAGTGGAGACATCTCTAAGCTGCAGGTAAGGGCTTGAACCCTGTGCAAACAGCACCTCCCAGCCTGGGTGGAGGCAGCACAGCTGGGGGGGCTCCTGAAGCCCCTCTCCCTGCGCTGCCCTGCACTGACCCCCTGCTCTGCCCAGCTCCAGCCCTCCCGCTGCCCCAGGACCGTCCTGCTGCTGGGCATCCCCGATGTGCTGAGCGTGGAGTCCATGAGAGACGCCCTGGAGATCCACTTCCAGAAGGCCAGCCGCGGCGGCGGCGAGGTGGATGTGCTCGCCTACGTCCCAGCGGGGCGGACAGGGGTGGCCGTGTTCGTGGAGGACACTACGGGCTAGTCCTGGCTCAGCCCGAGGCTGAGGAGCTCCGTGCGTCCGTTGACCCGCGGGCACGGGAGAAATTAAAAGTGTCTGTTGGGAGCACCCACCGTGTCTGTTGTGTTGGGGCCGGGCCGGGCGTTGCCTGCAGGGGCCGGGGCGAAGCCGAGCCCTTCCCGGCCGTGCTCTGAGGGGTCGGGCGCTGCCTGCAGGGGCTAGGGAGAGGCTCGGCCCTTCCCGGCCGTGTTCTGAGGGGCCAGGACGAAGCTGAGCCCTTCCCGGCCGCGCTCTGAGGGGCCGGGCCGGGCTTTGCCTGCAGGGCCCGGGGGGAGGCTGAGCCCTTCCCGGCCGCGCTCTGAGGGGCCGGGCCGCGCCCTCCCGCGGGCCCAGGGCGGAGCGGCCCCGCTTTCGCTTTCGTTTCCTCGCGGCGGCGGGGTCGGGGCGGTGGCCGGAGCGGTGGGAGCGGGCGGCGAGGCCGCGGTGTGGCGGGGCCCGGGCAGCCGCCGCCGCGGGCATGGCGGGCCGCACGGTGCGGGTGCAGGGCTTCCCCGCCGAGCTGCCCCCCGACAGGGCGGCCGACAAGCTGACCATTCACTTCCTGCGCTCCCGCAACGGCGGCGGCGACATCGCCAACGTCCGGGTGCTGCCCGGCTCCCTGCCCTGCGCCCTCATCACCTTCGAGGCGCCGGAAGGTAACGCCCGCGGGACCCTCGGGGGCCTGGGCTGTCCCACCATCCCCAGCCCCTCTGTGCCCTGCCCCACCATTCCCAGCCCCCTCTGCCTTCTCCCACCATCCCCAGCCCCCTCTGCCCTGTCCCACCATCCCCAACCCTGACACTGCCTTACTCACCCTCCCCTGTCCCACCATCCTCTGTCCTGCCCCTGTCCCCATCCTCTGTCCTGCCCATCCCCATCCTCTGTCCTGCTGTCCCCAGCCCCACCATCCCCTGTCCCACTGTCCCCCACCCCACTGCTGTCCCTTGGCCGAGCTGACGCAGGTCTGGATGGCTTTTCCCACCAGTGGCCCAGAGGATCCTGCAGGTGAAGAACCACGTGCTGGCAATCGGGAAGACACAGTACCCGCTGGAGGTGACGCCCCACGCTTCAGAGCTGAGCCCCAATGAGGTACTGAGGGGATGTGGCAGCCCCAGCTGCTCCCACACAGACTCTGTGCCTGGCAGACAGCTTGAGAAGGGAGACCTCGCTCTCTCCTTTCCTCTTAATTACACTTAAATCCATTCTCATTCATATTCAAATGAAGATTTTTTTTTCCCCCTGTGCTAATAGCACAGGGACAGGCAGGCAGGCTGTGCTCTCAGTCATCTGGCATTTGTGCCTGTCAAATGGAGGGTAGTCAGGCTGGAAGAGAACAGGCACTTTTCCCCAGTCCATCTGGTGCCACACAGGGGATCCTGTTAATGCCTCTGCCGTGTCATCAGCTGGATTCACGGTGTATTGTTCCTCTTTCCTTCTCAGGAAAGCTTATCACACAGACATGCTGGTGTCTAGGAGCACTGGAGAGTTCTTGCCCCTTCCTCCATTATCAAGAGCCCATGGCTGTAGCCATGTCTCATGTTTTCATGTCTGAGCCCCAAAAACAGGGGCATGGGAATTAACCTGGCCTTGCAGAGACTTTTGCAAGCCTGTGGTGCCAAAATGCTTGAAGATCTGGAGATAAAGCTCTGCAAAGGCAAGAGAGCAACTGCATTTCAGATGCAGAAACAATAGTGGATTTCTTGGGTTTGGGCTTTTTGAAGAGCTCCCAGCGTGTAGAAATGTGGCCCTATCTCTGTGCAATTTCCCCCTCTGATTCCTTGTTTGCAGAAAGCTTTTGACGAGTGCACAAGGTCAAGGAGTTGCTTAGTCTGGGTCTTTTAGTCCAGTCTGTGTCAGGGTCCATCTCTTGAAAGCAGGATGCTGAGGGAGAGAGCTGGAAGAGTGTGTCACAGTAATTCAGGTGCCACTTGCCTTCTGTGCCTTTGGAAGGGGTTGGTTTTGGTCCTTGCTTTCTCACTCCCTTGCTATCTACTTGCAGATCTTCATACATGTGAGCATGACAATTGACTATGGCAAGCTGCCCACGGGCAAAACCCTCCTGAAGGACTTGCACAAAGAGTACAGCAATATACACTTCAGCTTCGACTCAAAGAATATGCAGTGCATAGTCCAGGGGCCATTCACTGAGCTGCAGACCTTCAGCAGAGACCTGCTGGGCAGCCTGAACCTCAAGAACCAAGGCACTGGCCAGATCCTCCTGCCAGCTTCCAGCTGTGGGGCCAAAGAGATGGGAATGGCTGATCAGCAGCAAGTGCCTGACTCCACTGAGTCAGCACAAGAGGCAGCAAAGCTGCCAGATTGTGACCAGGTGCAGGAAATGGCAGCTAAAGTCCCATCACCTCAGAGCCCAGTGGGTGAGGAAGCTGTGGAACTTTTGGGGAAGCTGGAGGACTTTTCCCTCGCCATGGACTCGGACATTTACTTGTACATGCAGAGGTTCTGTGCTGCTGAGTACCAGGGTGTGCTGCACCAGCATCACGTGGATGTGGTGGATGTCAGTGGCGATGGCATCGCTGTGTTGTACCTCCAGCCATCTGGAGCTGTGTCTGGGGACACAGATGCCTTGAGACAGGCCCAGCTGGCCCTGCAGCAGCTCTACCAGCAGCTGGAGGTGAGCCTGCGCAAGGAGAAGATTGCTAAGAAAGGGCTGGGGATGGACAGCCAGGCACTCAGGGCTCTGACACGTGAGCTGCAGGAGCTGTACCCCCAGCTGCTCTGCCATGAGGATGTGAAGCAGCTTTATCTCGTTGGAAACCTTGTTGACGTGTGCAAGGCCAAGCAGTTCCTTGAGGATTCTGTCACCAGGAGAAGTGCTGCACACACGGTTGACATGCTGAGCAGCTCCCAGCCCTCTGGCACCACAGAGGCTGCACTGCTCCTGGCCAAACCTCCTGTGCATCCTTCAGCCACAAGACTTAGCCCAAGCAAGCAGGAGCAGAAAGGTGAGTTCAGGCTAGCTGCCAGCTTCAGCACCCTGAAAGCTGACAGGTCTCAGGCTGGCCAGGACCTCTTGGTGAATCAGGACTCTCCACCAGTGGGACAGGTGCAGCTTTCTGGGAAACATCCATCAGAGACAGATGTTCCTGGTCAGAGTGACCCAAGGGCACTGAGCCAGCAGTATCAGCCTCCCACCCCTATGGCAGATAAAGTTGTGGGGTCAGCACAGCCTCCCACCCCTATGGCAGATAAAGTTGTGGGGTCAGCAGCAGAGCCTCAGCAGAATGACCCCACAGAAGGGGGCCATGTGGAAGGAGGTGCCAGACTCACAGGAGAAAAGATGCTGGTGCCTGTTGCAGGCAAAGAACACAGCACTTTTCAGCATCCTGAGGACTCTAAAGGCTCAGCTCCCTTTGGGTACCACTCCCTTGCTGGCATCTACAGTAGCTGTGATGTGACCTGGACCCCTTTTGCTCTAGGCTGCAAACCCTCAGCAGCCAGCCCTGTGCTGAGACGGTCCAACAGCTTCTCCCTATCGAGGTCAAAGGAAAGCAGCAACGCTGGAGACATCAGCAGGGTGAGTGAGGAGATGAGCCTGGACACTCTGCAGTGGTTTTACTTGAAAGATGTCTGCCATGCTGCTATTGATGAGCTGTGCAGGGCTGGAGGGGTGCACATCTCGGAGCGCCACGCTGGGGACTGCACGGTGCTCATGCTGCAGGCAGAAGACAGGAGAAGGCTGCTCCAGGCTAAGTGGAAGGTGGAAGATCTTGTGCAGAAGTGCCCTGACTTGGTGTGTCAGAGTGTGAGCTACTCAGAGCTTGCTGTCAGTGGTCCAGATGACAGTGACCTGAGTGAACTGTGCAGCCTCTTGCGAGGAAAATCCTTCCAGGTTGGACTCAGCAAAGACAAGTACAAGCTCTATCTTGCCTGCCCCAAGGAGATGCTGCCAGGAGTGAGCGAGGCCTTCCACATGTTTTCCTCCAGGAGGCTCTGTGCCATGAAGTCTTCATCCCTCTCTCCTGGACCAGAGAGTACAGGGAAATCAAGTGTCATCCAGCCAAGCAGAAGCCAGCACCCAGTGCTGGATGTAGCCCTTCCTGGCAGCCTGAATTCCCCACATCACCTGAACATCATCAATAAAATAGACTCTCCAGATGTGCTCAGGGCTCCCTGGCTGCCAGAGGCTGAGGAAAAGGGGTGCCCCAGTCCTTGGAGGTACCAACAGGCTTGGGGGCAGGAGGAGGCCAGGGGCTATGTTGATTCTGGGGCTGGCAGACAAGGAGGCAGCCTTCTGACCCTTGGTACAGGGGATAAGCCAAGCCCTCCTGGCCTCAGGGAGTTCCAGGAACAGCGCAAGACAAAACTGACCCTGGGGGAGCCTGACAGCACCCGGCTGAAACAAGTCTTGCCAGACAGATTCCAGTTTGCAAGAGACAAGAGCAGAGGAGGCCACAATGAAGCAATGGGACAGCAGCACTGTCCAGTGCCTGCAGCTGATGAAGCTCCTCACTCTCTGCCCACATGGCTGCCCAGGCCTGTGGCTGCTGAGCCACCACCAGCTGTGGCCCAACAGGCACCTGCAGCAGAGCCCACAGATCAGGGAAGGGCCCAGCTCCCTGGGGGCAGGAGAAATGAGCAGGAGGAGCCTGAGCTCCCATCACAGCAGAGAAGAGACCCCAGCCTTGGACAGGAAAGCAGCACCATCCCTCTGGAGCAGTGTGATGCTTGCCAGGGCGCAGGTGTGACCTGCCAGGGCTCCTGTGGTCACGCCTTGTGCAGGACATGTTTTGCAGCAGACAGTATGCAGCCAGCTTGCTGTGACTCCTCCTCAGATATCCCAAGCTGCAATATCCTGGGGACACTGAAGATCTCCTCCCTGTCTCAGAGCCTGCCTGGATTCTTTGGAGAGAAAACACTTCAGCTTGCTTACAACATCCCTGATGGAGTGCAGGGGGTAGGTACCACCACAGAGCTTCCCCATCCCACTGCAGCCCACACAGGGAGGGGCTGTCAGGGTGGTTGTGGGGGGAAAGAGCAGCCACAGCTCCCTGCCCCACAGAAAAATCAGCAGAGGTATTAACCTATGAAAGGCAAAAAGCTCCACAGCAGGTTTTGGAGCAGCTTGCTGCTTCTCAAGAGCATGTGTGACCTCTGGTTTTAGTTGACAGTGACTATCAGCCCATGGGGGTCACAGTCACGAGTGCAGTTTTCAAGCTAGACAAACCTTAGAAATCCCCTCAGAGGCAAAGCACTGCAGCCATTGTTTAAAATGTCTTGTTCCTGTTCTAAGGTTGGGGACCCTCGCCCAGGACACCCTTACAAAGGGGGGAATTTTTGTGCCTTCCTGCCTGAAAGCACGGAAGGGGTGAAGATAGCAAAGCTGCTGAAGAGAGCATTTGAATGTGGGCTGACATTCCAGATCAAGTCCTGCAATGGAGAGGAAAGAGTAACATGGGGCCCTATCCCCCACAAAACCTCCTGGGATGGAGGCAAAGCCAGGTATGGCCCAGCTCATCCTAAGCTTCTGGGTATGGTTGTGGGTTTTTTAGCAATGGGAGGAGGAGAACCAGGGGTTCCAGCTCAACAAATCCTGGCAGGGATGGCACGGTGGCAGAGTTGGTGCTCCCCTTTGCTTCAGCTTGCAGGGCAGCCATGGCGTGGCAGACCAGCCCTGGCACTCTCCAGCTAGAGCAAAAGCCCTTGCCCATCCCACATGCATAAGTGGTGTGGAAACCTGTAATTCCCCATGGACAAGAAGTGTGGGCCCTGTTCCTTTGCAGCCTTTCCCATGCCTGTGCTGGGTACAAGCTGTGCCTGCAGGCAGCAGGACATCCCAGGAGCAGGACTTCCCCTCTCAGCCCCTCTGAATGGTGGGGCAAAAATAAAGGGCTGCTTCCCACTGTGGTTTTGGCACATCAGGATTTACAGTGCTTCCTCTCTGCCCCACAGGAATGGCTACCCAGATGCCCGGTACCTCCATGAGGTTGGCACAGTCCTCAGTAAACTGGGCCTTGTGTGATTCTCCCACAGCCACAGCCTGTGCCTTCCCTTCACCTTCTTTTCCTGCTGAGAACACTGCAGCTTCACAGAGACAGCTCAGGAAGAAGCAGGTGTTTGTTGAAAGAGCTCCTGCTTTCCCCACATGTAGCCAGAACTCTGCACATTAGCAAAGAGCAGCACCTCTGTCCCTGCCCCATGCAGCCTCAGCATGGATCAGTGCTTCCCAGAAACTCCAGCTCCTCTTGGATGCATGTCCTGAAATCACAGAGCTGATTGCAGCCTGAGCCCTGTTTGGCTTCCAGCAGCAGACACAAACCTGGGCAGGAGTTTGCACCTCATCCAGGCCCAGCTTCTGGAAGTCTCTTCCACCTCTTGCCACTACAGAGAGGTTCCAGCTCAGCTGCTGCCAGAGCTGGGGTTGGAGATGAGCTGTCCTTAGTGTCAGCTCTCAGGCCCCAGCCCCTGCTCTGAGGCCAGCAGGTGACCTGGGGCTCTCTTGAGGAGAACATTTAACAGCTTTCAGCAGCCACAGCAGCTGCCTCCTCCCAGGGACAGTCTCCATGCTGACAAATAAACAGGATTTATTCTCATGTTTGATAGTGCTGTTCATGCCTTGTCCTACCCTCAGCCCAGGCACCCACTTCAGTCCTACCTGGCTACTGACACACCCAGATATGAAGGGCAGAGCCCAGGTAAAGGCTTCACAAACAAAAATCCCCATGGCTGCCCTCGGGATGAGTGTCAGGAACAACACTCAAGCCAGCAATTAACAGAGAGCAGAGGCATCTCCTCCTGCTGGGAGAATTACACTCTGTCAACTGAATCTGCTGTGGGCAGAGGGTTCACGACAACAGAAACCTGAGCAGCACACTGTGGAAGGTTTTGTTATGCTTTTAATTACCATTTGAAACACATAAGGCATATGGTAACGTTTGACAGAGGAGCAGTACACATTGTAGTCATGTAAACAGCAGTGGCACAGTTGTCTTCTGTCCAACTTGGTTACACAAAAAAGCGAAATATATTTTTTAAACAAAAGATTTGCTATGTGTCTGTAGGATGAGCAGCACTCATATCACAAATCTGCAAATCAACACAATTCAGACAGTACAGACCAGACCATATGCTGCAAGAGGCTCACTCAGAGTCTAACACATTTCACATCATGCTCATGTACTACTTGCCAATAACACTTTGCCATCACGAGGGCTCAGCACACCAGAGGCTTCAGGCAACTCGAGTGGTTTCACACCTATGACAGCAGCTGTCAGCAGGCCAGGATCCTGCACCAGCTGAAGCCTCACACACACAGTGCTTCTTACTTCTCCCTGGCCAATCCATTCTAGTTTAATACAGGTGTCTGAAACAAATCCTAGAGCTGAACTCCGTCCCAGAGCACTGGGCAGGGGCCACCTCTGCTCCCTTCCCCTCCTGCAGTCAGCTTGCAACACAAGTGAGCTTCAGAGAGTCAAAAATGTGGCAACTGCTGCCTGGTGATAGCAAAGGAGTTGCATTTTGTCCAAGACCAGCAGCACCAGGCTGGGAGGCCACTACAGCAATGACAGGAGAGGCACTGGCACTGAGCTCCCTGCAGCAGGCAGGGCTGGGGGTGCCTCCTCCACTCACCAACTCCTTACACTTCCACTTGGACTCCTCATGGCACAACCTTTGAGTCAAGACAATCAGTAAAATAAACATTAAATTGCACTTCTGGAATGGCACACATGATTAAGTACAGGAATCTCCCAGCTCCTCAGTAGCACAACTTTGCCCTAAACAAGCAACATTGAATGGAATGATTTTTATCCTAGGGTTTCATTTTGGTTTTTTTGCTTTGGTCCTTAGTACACAAACTGGCTGGTAACTGGATTAAGACACTTGAAGTTGTTTTACACAGGTTCTATACTTACTGGCCCATAAAAAAGAAAAGTAAAAAACCAAAACACAACCAACCATACCCACCAGGAGCAGAACTTAGAGCAGAGGATTGCAAGGTTACATTTAATCTTGGTCTTCCTGTAGAAAACACTGTTGCTACCAAGAGACACAAAATAGTGCTGACCTCGAACAGGCAGTAATTGCTCGGCATTCCTGCCTTGATAAGGGCTTCAGGAATTTCTGCTTAGAAAGACATGTGAGCCCATAAAGAGCCAGGAGCTAGGATTGTTTCTAAAGAGCCAAGGCTGGAGCAGCTGATAAAGCCTCACCCTGAAGCCAAACAGCTGCTCTGGGAAAGACAAGGGCTTTACAACAGGTCTTATGGACTGGGGGGTACAGAAGCACCAGGTCAGCCCCAGAAAGGCTGAAACACCTGGGGAGAGAACAGCTAACTTATGGAAAGTCCAACAACATCACCAGTGTTCACAAAACAGAGATAATAAGAGTCAAAACAGTGTTTTGGCAATACTTTGAAAGGCCAGAATGGAAAAGGCCCCAGTGACTTCTTAGTCATGTAGCAGAAGGCACTGAGATGCTGTTTGCTGTGGCACACAGGAGGCAGCAGGGCAGAGGGGTCTGAGGGGAGCTGTGAGGGCCCTGCCACACTGCCTGACCCAAGGCCATCCATGTAAGGCACTGAGCACAAGATTGGCTCAGGATAAAGCAGGGAGAGAGAGGATGTTGCTACGAAACACCATTAACAGCTTTCCCTTTTACAATCTGAAGATGTGCAGGGTTGTGTGCCTTTTGAGCATGCTGCCCTGGCATCAAGGTGAAGTCCAGTTTCTCAGAGGAACAGGTCCAGACTTTCCATTTCAGCAATTTAGACAGTCCTTCTGTTTTCACACCTGGTAAAGCAGCATTAGACAGTGTTGGATTCAATCTAAATCAGCACAACAGGGCAGGCTGAAAGAAGCAGCAAGATTTTGGATTCAGAAAGGTAAAAAGTTGTGCTTGAGAGTTCCATCAGCCTGTGTTTATGAAATTCAAGAGATGAACTGATAAGGATCTGTGAGAGGACACCAGCACTCCTCTGAGGTTGTAGGGAACAGGATTGTTGCAATATTTAAAGTTAGCCAGGGGAAAACCCCTGGAAGCTGTGCCAGTGCATTTCTAAAGAATCTGGACTGACCCCAAGCACCTGAACCCCAGGCTGCACTGGCAGAGTCCCACTGGAGCAGGCTGAGGGAGAATTCAGAGAGGAACTCCAGCCCTGTGTGCCATGGGCTCTCTTGGGTGGCGATGGGGCTGTGTGCCCAGCCCTGTGCCCAGTGGGTACCTGCCCTCCTTGGGCCCTGGGCCCTCCCTGTGGGCTAATTAAGTAGGATTCTAATCTCAAGGTTTTGCTTCTGAAGCACAAGTTCTTCCATGACGGGCAGCTCTTCTTAGTGCTCTTAGGTTTACCATTTAAAATCCAAAATGAAGCCCAAAAGCCCACAACACCTACAATCAATACCAAATAGCACTGACAGCACCAGAGTTGCCCAGAGCTGCAAGCAGCGTCCAGGACAGCATCACCCAGGGCTCAAGGTGCTCACAGAGCTGGGCTTGGGTCTCTACACAGCTCTGTTTCCAAATACACACAATGAAAGAAAAGTAGAAGAGGAAACAGTTCTGGTATAGGGAGGAGCATCCCAAGCAGCTCCTAAACCCTCAGTGCCAGAGCCCCAGGACAGATTCAGGGGGAGAAGAGCCAAGCCCTGCTGCAGCAGATGAGCTGGGAGACAATGGAAAACTGCTCAGAATGTGCAGGTAAAGAGGCACATTGACACACAGCTGGGCTGTTTGTCATCTAACTGCCACCCTGGCAACAGCTTTAGCAACCACAGTGCCACAGGGAGAGCCAGCCCAGGCTGCTGGGCAGCCAGCCCACTGGAGGGCTCTTGAAAGTTCCTTCCCAAACTGCAACACCTCCTCAGTGCACAGGGCACTGCACAAAGCATTAATAGGGGATTATTTGGTTTCCATCTCAGTGAAGTCCAATTCAATACTGCAGCCCTTGGAAGTACAAAGACAAGGGTGAAGCCCTAACAACACCAACTTGGAGCCCAACATAATAAAACACAGAGCCAACATCAATTGTTCCAGTTGTTTGAGACACAGTTGAGTCCTTATGGTCTCTAAGAATCAGACACTGCTCAGATCTCTCTACACAATTTGGAAATAGAAAATGGACAGGATCAGGTTATCTAATTGAAACTTTTCTTCTGTAGTCAGACATAGCCCAGCCCAGCCTGTCAGGGGATTTACAGACTGCACAGAAAAGTGACTGCAAATGGAGTGTGATCTGCAACAGGCTCCAGATTGCCAGGATGGTCAAGGCAAAAACAACATGAGCTGTTAATATCTGGCTGTGTTAAAGGCCTACAAAAAGCAGAGGGAATAGAGCTGGATTAGTGTGAACAGAAGAGAAACCCCTGCTTGAATTTAACTAGGCCAGCTATGGTTTCCCTTTGGCTGTGGAGGAAACATCCTACATTTGGCCAATCCTCTGCTGAACAGGCTTCCCAAAGCCGAGAGTGCAAATGCTTCAGCAGGGCTCAGTTTCTGCAGAGACACTTGGCAGTTGTTACAGTACATTGTGCCTTGACTTTACAGTGACAGGCTGTGCAGTTGTTAGTCACCAACTGCTTGGAAGCTTCAGCCTCACTGCCAGAGAAAAAGGAGGTTAGTCTGGAAATTCAGTGGAGAAACAAGTGGTTAGAAAGCAGTATGAAATAAACAGGCTTCAAAAGAGAGAGCAGGAGGCATATCTGGCAAAGGGTCAGTCACAACAAGAGCATGCAAACCTCGTCTGAATGATAACCATGATGTTCTTGTACTGGTGAAAGATGGGAGATACTGATCTGTCCATTTCCAGGTCCCAAAGAGATCAGGGAGTTAAACCACGAATTCATAATCTGCATTCATCTCTTCTCCTTAGTTCTCTGCTTTCTTAGCTTCTTCCTTGGGTGCTTCAGGAACCAGGATGACTTTTCCAACATTCTTCTTTTCTTGCATCTGCTTCATAGCATCTGCCACCTGGAGGCAAAAGGAGTCTGGTAAGACCCCCACCCACTGCAGAGAGCATCCATGTCCCTCCTGGGCCCCTCAGCACCCCCAGAGCACTCTGATAACTGGGAGGCAGCTTTCCTGGAGTTCAAGCATGTCCCAACATTCAGGTGCCTCTGCACAGGTGTGTTTTGGACAGACCTGGGCAACCACCCCAGCAGGCCTATAGGAAATTATCAAGAATTCACACAGCCCAATGTAAACACACACAAGGAGGCTCTGCTCACACCAGTGTGGAAGTGCAGTGTGTGTCACTCTCCAAAGGGAGGAATCCAGCCACCTACCAGCAGGACAAAGCCTCCACCAGCTACATAAAACAATATATGCACAGAATTGTATCATTTTTATCATTATTTCAAGCACCTGTGCTAGGCCTGGAATCAAAGCTTTCCTTAAGCCTTTGCATCAGACTAGTTCTCAGGTATGAACACTGACTATCATCACTAATTTCTTTGCTCTCCTGTAGCAGGTCCTGCCCCAGCATTCCCAAGGGAAGAGCCTGACTCTGCCTGGACACATCAATGCAATAACCCTGAGCAGAGCAGAGCTGCTGGAAAACCTGCTGCTCCCTTTTAATACCCTCATTCTGCTTCACTGCCCGGGCTCTTTTGCACTCTTGGAAGGGCAGCAACAACCTCCCCATCTGTCTGCTTAATTACAGGCTGCAGAGCACTCAGGGCATGCTGCAGTGTGATGTACAACCCAGCCCCCTCCTGCTGCTGCTGCTGCCCGTGGAGCTCAGCTGAGCACCTGTCCTGCTCCCCAGGGACCCTGTCTGGCATTGCCCAGCCCTGTGCACTGCAGCAGAACAGCCCAGCCACTTTACTCAGCCTTAATATTTTAAAAGGAATAAAAGAATATCTGAGAACAGATGGTTATTAGACATTTTCAACAGTTCAGGCCCCATGGACAAGGTGCTCACCCTGTACCACTGGATGTCAGCTCAGACTCACCTGATCAAAGGGCCATACAGAGTCTATTTTGGGCTTGATTTTGCCTTGGCTGTACAGGTTAACCAGCTTGGCCACAACACTTCTGAGAAGCTCAACTTCTTCATCCATATATCCCAGATGGTAGCCACACACAGCCTTGTTCTGGTGCAGGAGCTGCAAGGCAGTGATGCTGAACTGGTTCCACCAGGTTTTAGCCATAGCCATGAGGTTCTTCTTCTGCCCAGTGAGCAGGTTTGCTACACCTGAAAAGAAGGCAAGCCACAGGTGAGCTGGAACACAACACAGGAGGCAATGGGCACCCCATGGAACAGCTCAGACCAGGCACAGAGCTGAGAATGGACCACAGCAGGACCTGCCCAGTTGACCTTCAATATAAACAGGCACCTGCCTCAGCCTCAAGATAAGCAGAATTTGGATTATCAGCACTCATGTGGCAAACATGCACATGAGAAATGCAGAAATGCAGAACAACTCCTCTCTTTGCCCCCCCTAAGGCAGCAGCAGTGCAGCTAGGAGGGCTGGCAGAGGTGAGAAAGGGTTACAAGTGCCACCCAGCCAGGCTGGCAGGACAGTTTTCCCCTTCTCCTCCAGCCCTGCTTCTCCAGGGGAATCACAAGCTGCAGTGGCAGGGACAACCAAAGCAGCACACTGCTGCAAGTGTCTGGAATCCCACTGGGGGTTGTGTGAGGGCTTTGTCTGTGGGACAAAATCACAGTGTTCCAGGGCTGGGGAATGGAGAGATAAGTATTCAGTAGCCTCAAACCTCATCTCCCACACATCCTCTAAAAGAAAAGCAAGGCTGTGCATTAACTCAGCCTAGACAAAGCAGCTATGCCAGTATTCCTCCCTGAGGACATTCCAGCTTCCCCTGCAGGCACCAGCTTTTACTCCAAGAGAGATTTCACCATGGGAGGGAAGAGCCTTGCAGCCTGTGAACACAGCTCTGGGGACAAGGCACAAATCTCACTCCCCCTCAGTGCCTCACCAATCCAAAGCATCCTAAAGACCTTAATGAAATAAGAAAACTACAACACAGTGTGGAATAGTGTCCCTGACAGCCATGCACCATTTCTGTGTGGATCCCATTCCACCACCACATAGTCCCTGGGTTTTTTGGGCACTTTGCCCACCCCACACTCACCATAAGTGATGAGTTTGCCCATTGGCTTCAGGAGGTTAAAAGCTTTGGACGTATCAGATCCTCCCAGAGGGTCCAGGACAATGTCAACACCTAGAGAGGGAATTGGAAGTAAATAAAAGCTTCTTTGCAATTGAAAGAAATGCAAGAGAGAGCTGCACAAGTCCTCCACCACATCATACCTTTGGGAGAGATTTTCCGGACCTCCTCTGCATAATCCATGGTTCTGTAGTCAATGGGGTGAGCAACTCCACTCTCCTTGAGGGACTCGTGCTTGGAGGCAGATGCTGTGCCAAAAATGGTGACATTTTCCACAGTCTTGCACAGCTGGATGGCAGCAGTTCCCACACCACCTGAAAATCAGCAGTATGAAAGGTTTAGAAGCAAACAGCCCCAGCAGTCAGAAAAACCTCATGTAAATTAAAAAACCTCATGTAAAATTATCCCTGCCTGTATCAATCACACAGCACAGCAGCCTGGGGAACAGAGGCTCTGCCTGGTGAGGTTGGTGCCTGGACACACTGGGAGAGACTGGGAAATGGGGTCAGCACGAAGCCTGCATCTCTGCCAGGTGACATTTTGTCAGTCCAGCCCCATTCTGATCATTTCCTCACCCAAGTCATTTATTCAGAAGCTGCATGGTGAAACCAAGAGTCTCAGCATGGTCTGGCAAGAGCTATTTACCTGCAGCCATGTGGATGAGGACACTCTGATTGGGTCTCAGGTTTCCAAAGTCAAACAGGATCATGTAGGCAGTGATGTAGTTAACAAGAAGAGCAGCAGCTTCCTCGAAGCTCATCCCCTCAGGCATTGGGAAGGTGTGACTGGCCGGCACATTCACCACTTCTTGCCAGAGCCCTGACCTGGCCAGGACCATCACCTTATCACCGACCTAAAATCAGAGGACAAGGTGGTCTGAAACAAGCCCCCAAGGCCAGCAGAAGCCATCAGACCCTTACCCTTGGTATGTCAGAGCTTCTGCATCCACGCAGTTCTCTGTGCAGAGGTCTGCAGGGACTGCAGCACCGCTGGACTCAGGCAGGAGGGCACAGCTGGTTTAACTCCCTCCTCATGGGGAGGCTGCAGCACAGAACCTCTCACCAAAGACCTGGGCACACACCAGGAACCCCAGAGACCACAGGCACCCCAGGCTCGGGCTTTGTAGTGGAACCCGAACCCAAACCCAAACTGTGTTTTCCCAAACCAACAACTGGATTCATGCTGGATCCCCCACAACACAAGAGGGATGAGGATCACGTCCTGCCCTCCTTGCCCAAGCTGGGTGCAGAAGTCTAAACACCAAAAAATATTATTGCTGCTCCTTTGCCATCATCCTGCCCAGAGGCAGAGCCTTTGGGAAACGTTTAGTAGCATCAATCATGGAAAATGCACCTCCAAACTTAGGAAAACCTCCGGAATCCGAGGCACACGGCCTCCTCAGCTCCTCCCCGCCCGTTCTCCCTGGAGACCACAGGCACACCAGGCTCTGGCTTTGTAGTGGAACCCAAACCCAAACTGTGGTTACCCAAACCAACCACTGGATCCGTGGTAGATCCTGAACAACACAAGAGGGATGAGGACCATATCCTGCCCTCCTTGCCCAAGCTAAACACCAAAAAACATTACTGCTGGTCCTTGCCATCAGCCTGCCCAGAGGCAGGACCCCGTGGGAATCGCTTAGTAGCATTAATCATGGAAAATGCACCTCCAAACTTAGGAAAACCTCCGGAACCTAAGGCACACGGCCTCCCCAGCTCCTCCCCGCCCGTTCTCCCGGAGCGGCAGGGCCGGCCCGGGGATGCTCGCCCGCCCTGCCCCTTTGTCCCCGGCCTTTGTCCGCCGCCGAATCCCGGGCGGGTGGGATCGGTGGGGCCGATCCCTGCCGGGGGCTCAGCGCTGCCGGGGCCCACCGGGACTGCGGGCTCGGCCGGGGCCGCAGCCCGGGGCGGTTCGGGGCCGCAGCCCGGGGCGGTTCGGGGCCAGCGGGCCGGGCCGCCCTCACCTGTCGGTCGCGGACGCCGTCGCCGAGGGCGCGGACGGTGCCGGCGCACTCCATGCCGGGGCAGACGGGCGGCGGCGGCAGGCGGTCGTACAGGCCCTGCCGCGCCATCAGGTCGGCGAAGTTGAGCCCGCAGGCGCGGACGGTGACCGAGACCTCCCCGGGCCGCGGCTCCGCGCCGCGCCGCGCCTGCACCTTCACCTTGTCGTAGCCGCCGAACCCGGTCAGCACCAGCGCCCGGTGCTCCGCCGGCGGCTCCCCGCCTCCCGCCGGCGGCTCGGGGCCGGGGGCCGGCTCGGGGGCGGCGGGGGCCGGGGCCGGCTCGGCGGACATGGCGGTGCGGAGCGGCGAGAGCGGCGGCGGGCGGCGGCGGCGGCGGCGGCGGGCGGGGAAGGGCCGGGGCGGCGGCCGGGGGCGGAGCGGCTCGGGCGGGGCAGCGCCGAGCGGCGGCGGCGGCGGCGGGCGGGGCGGTGAGCCCGGCCAGCCCCCGGGCCCGCTCCCCGTGCCGTACCAGCATCTTCTCCTCTTCTCCTACACACCGCCCTTTCCCCCTTTATTTTCCTTTTTTCTTTTTTAATTTTAATTAATTAATTAATTTCTAAATTATTCCTTTCGAGCGACCACGCTGCTGCCCGCGTCCTTCCTGGGGACATGGTTGAAATGCCAGCAGTTTTGCTGGAGCATCATTTAATCATTTCCCTGAGTTACTTTTATAATTTATAGTGCGGAAATCCTGACGCTTGCGGAGAGCTCAGCGGCTCTGCGGCAGGGAGGAGGCTCGGGCTGCGCGGAGGTCGGAGGGAGGAACTGAGCTCTAATCCTGCAGCTAAAGACAAGTAAATCAGGCAGCGTGTGCAGGCAGATCGCTGGATCCAGCCTCTCTTTCTGCCAGCAGACATCAGCCTCCTCCATGAGCTCACTGCTCGGGTCCCTGTTTGGCTCCCAGACAATCACATTCCCAGATATCACACTGGATATCACACTGAGAACACCCCCATTTCCATCGGGAATCCCGACTCGGTGCCATTTTGTGCGTGCAGAGCACAACACGATCCACACCTCGCTTATCTGATCTCGATGAGCCCATCCCTAACAACCCGCAGCCACTGCAGGGGGACTGCTCAAGCGAGCAGATCAGAGAGCCCCCGAAACAGAAGAATATCCATGCCCAAAAAGAAAACACAAACCACCTGGAGGATAATCGGTGTGCTGGGAAATTTCTGTGTCATTCCCAAGCCAAGCAAAACCTTGCACGGAGCACTGTCAGCACTGTGACAGCTCTGGCTGGCCCATGGGTCAGCAAACCCTGGTGTGAAAAATGTGTATTTTATGATTGGCTTTTTGCAAATATTCAAATGAATATTATATGTGTTGTGTTAGAAAGTTATGCTGTATTAATTTTCTTAAGTAGTGTGTTAAATACAGTTTTAGGTTATAACATGATGTTAAAATAGCAACTATGCTGTGTAAGATGTTTTTTAAAAGAAAGAACTCGACAGCGAGGTAACAGCCACAGGACACCTGAATCTTTCAGAGAAAGAGAATTTATTGTTCCATTAGCAGAGAAACGAACTTCTTCCTGCCTCGCTCAGCTCTGAAGACGCCGTTAAGATTCAGAGGAAGAAGCTGACACTGCCCATACAGAATCCTGTGTTTGAATGGAATTTATGCATCATGCATGAGGTGTATGAATATGCAACAGGCTGTTGCTTTTAAGGGTTAATCCTTTGTTAACGTGGGTCCTTTTTCGGGCTTATTTTGCCCAGAAAGAGGTACCCGGACTGTCCATAACTCTTTGTTCTTATTGTCTCATATTGTCCTAATTCAAATTGTCCAAATTTTTATTACTCTAATTATGTTACTATTTTTATAACCATTTTATTACTGCTAATAATAAACTAAATTTTAAATAATAATTTATTATATTTAATAAATTATTATGTTTAAATATAAATATATAATATTATATAAAATTTTACATGTGATATTTATAATTTATAATAATAATAAATTAAATTTTAAAATTCTAAAAACAAGTGATAGGCATTTTTCACACTGGCATCTCCAGGGCCTTTTCTGGCTGCAGTGTGAGCTGCTTGGCTGGGCTGCAGGAGCTCTGCATGGCTGTGTCCTGCAGGATGCTCCAGGCTGGGCTGCCCTGACCCTGGCACTGCCTGGGACTGCTCAGGAAGAGGAGCACAAAGACAGGAAAGGAGGCAGGAGGACAGAGCCTGGGGCAGGCTGCTCGTGCTGTGTGGCAGATTTATGGGTGTTGGGGTGGCTGCAGTGGGGACAAGGAGGAAATCATGTCCAGTTGCACAGTACAGCTTCACCCTTTGTTTGCTGTTGGTCAGCTCTGAGAAATACAGATGTGCCTTCCAGATGTGTGGGCATGTCCCACAGCCCAGATTAGAAAGAAGCAGTCAAAACAATCCCCTATCTTCTGCTGCTCTTCCTAGGAGCTTTCCTAGCCTTCCTTCTTTCAGTGATTTTTATTCACAGCTGTCAGGGCTCTTGTGGTGGGTGAAACCAAAGGTGGATGCTGGCCCGAAGGGAGCCTCTGTCCACCCCAGAGTTCAGGGATGATCCCCAGAGACTGAGTGGTCAGTGAAGGCAGTGGATTTGGTAAGTCAGATTCTTCTTCTGTGAGGCTGCTCCAGCTGTGTGAATCTCTGGGGCAGATTGGACAGGACAGGGACATTTCTGCACGTGGCAGGTCCCTGTGGAAGGGCAGGATGCTCTTTCTGCCATGGTCTCTTTGGTGTTTCTGAGTCAGTATTTCCTTATCAGCTCGGTCAGTAACATTGTCTCTGTACATCCTCACCCACCGTTGTTTTCTCACTGTGTTGGAGCAGCAGGGTTAAGGTCAGTCCTGGCTCTGGAGTTGGTGTGAATGAGGCTGTTTGGGGAGCAGGCAGGGAGCTGCCGCTGTGCAGGGCATGGGCTGGGCATGTGCAGCTGGCACACCCTGAGCTGGCACCCCCAGCACATCAGGGGGGACATCAGCTGCTGCAAATGGGGTCAGCATGAAGCTGCATCTCTGGGACATCAGCTGCTGGCACCCCCAGCACATCAGGGCACTGCCCACAGGACATTGGCAGCATTAGCTAGACAAAATTATTTTTCCCAGTGGAATTGCTGCTCTAGCCCATTTTCCAGCAAGCTCTCCAAATGTGAGCTCTTGCTGCTGTTCTGAATGGTGCTGACTTGTGATTTACAGCCAGAGGTGGGCACAGGCCACCGAGGTAGCTGTTCTCATTCTCCCTCTGCCAGACACTTAACTTTCCAGCAGCCCTGCACCTCCCTGTAAGCTGCTGCCCTGCTTTTTCCTTTTCTCCTGCTTTTTCCAGCCTCCTGCAGTCCCCCCATATCCCCTGGAAGGGGTTGAGGAGGATGTGCCACAGTAGGAGCAGTGCCAGCTCCCCTGCCTGGCCCTTTGTTCCTTGTCCTTTTATTCCTATGAAGGGCTCTAGCACTCCCTCTGCTCTGCTCTGCTCTCAAGGACATTTGAACAATGAGCAGGCAAAAGATAAAAAAGCCCAACTGGCAGCAGTTTCCTTGTCAGCAAGCAGCTGTCTGTGCCAGCTCCCAGGGCTGTCTCAGGACACAACCCCAGAGGCTCAGGCCCACAAAATCCTTACCCTGGACCCCACTGGTGGCCAGGGGATGGCTGCTAGGCATGGGATGGCTCCACCCCACAGGTGAGGAGCTCAAATTTGGGGTTCCCCATTCCAGCTCTGGCCCTGACCTGGTGCCACCATCCTCCTGTCCTGCTCTGCTGGAGCTGCCCATGCTCCTTTCATCCTGCCCAAGCTGCAGGCCAGGGCAAGGGCTGGGCTTGGGAAGCAGCTCTGGGGCTGCTGGGACCCTTTCAGGGCTCTGCAGTTTGGTGTCCTGGCTCCTGTTGACCTCCATCCATCTACCTGGGTTTGTTGGGAATTCCAGAGAAAGATTCCTCCTGCCTCTGCTCTGCCTTTTCTTCACCCTTGCATGCAGCGTGTTAGGATGAGCAGAGAGGGACACACAGACAAGATCCACCTGCCTCACACGTACCAGGAGTGCTGTGCCTCCTGGTGACACTTTCTGTGCCTGTATCACAGTAAATGACATTTAGATTTGACAGCTAGAGCAGCAGGTGGAAGAGATCTGACAGAAGCCCTCAGACACAGCTGCCACTCACAGCTGCAGCTCCCTGCGCTGCTGTTTTGATTACAGACAAATTGAGGCACTTGTCAAGTGCTAAAGAAGCTCAGTGGATGGCAGCTCGCTGAAGAAATCCTTCTAGCACAGAGCATCATTCGCACAAAGGCTGTGGGAATTCTCCATTTTTGCCCAGCAGCAGAGGCTGTGGATGTGCAGAGGCAGTGAGTGGCACGGGGCCAGATTCCAGGCGTGCACAGAGCAGCAGCCTCCTCTGGAAGGAGGCATTTTCTCCACTGCAGTCCTTGGAGAAATCGTGTGAAATGAGAATCACTCTCCTTAACTTCAACCTTATGCCACAGCATCAATAATTTACTGACAATTATAGTCCCAAAATCACAGACTTAGCACATCCACATGCTGTGCATCCACGAGAGCCCCATTATCAGATCAGTGGGTTTTACCATGCTGGAAATGCACAGACTTGCCTCTGTGTGCTGAGGCTTTCTGGGGTACAGCAGGCAGGACTGGGCAGTGTGGCTGAGCCTTGGATCAAGACCTGGTGTGAAAAATGCGTATTTTATGATTGGCTTTTCACAAATATTAAAATGAATATTATACGTGTTGTGTTGGAAAGTGATGCTGTATTAATTCTCTTAAGTAGCGTGTTAAATACAGTTTTAGGTTATAACATAATGTTAAAATAGAAACTATGCTATGTAGGATACTTTTTTTCTAAGAGAGGAATGAGGTACTCACACTGAGGTAGCAGCAACAGGACACCTGAATCTTTCAGACAAAGAGAATTTATTGCTCCATTATCAGGAGAAACGAACTTCCTGCCTCTCTCAGCCCTGAGGACACCTTAGGATTCAGAGGAAGAAGCTGACACTGCCCAGACAGAATCCTGTGTTTGAATGGAATTTATGCATCATGTATGAGGTGTATGAATATGCAACAGGCTGTTGCTTTTAAGGGTTAATCCTCTGTTAACGTGGGTCCTTTTTCGGGCTTATTTTACCCAGAAAGAGGTACCCAGACTGTCCGTAACTCTTTGTTTTTATTGTCTCATATTGTCCTAATCCCAATTGTCCAAATTTTTATTACTCTAATTATATTACTATTTTTATAACCATTTTATTACTATTAAACGTTTAAAATTTTAAAAACGAGTGATTGGCGTTTTTCACACCTGGGTTTCTCTGCAGCACCACCACCCCTGCTGCTGTCCGAGGGCCCTTCTTTCATGATTTTCACTCATAAAATACACATTTTTCACACCTCCAGAGGCGTGCTTCAGAGGCTCAGCTCACTGTCTCCCCACAGAGAAACCTGCAGCAGTAATTGAGGCATTGTGCTTCCTCAGCCTCCAGCACACATGCTCTGACTGCAGCCTTTCCAGCAGAAGCCTTGGCACTTGAATGCCTCCTTGCTTTAATCCCTGAGGTTGCTGAAGGATGCTGCTTTCATCTGATAGCATTTATGGACTGTTATAATGAGCTTTGGCTTGCTGAGATAAATTAAATTGCTCACCCAGAGGTGCAAACTTCATTAATGCCAGCAGTGAGTCAGATCAGCATTATTCTAGCCCAGAATGTAAACAGGCTGGACACATGAAAGGGGATTTGGCTGGGATTTCTTTTTCTCTTTCTTTTTTTAACCTTCCTAATTGCTGCTGACTTGTATTTGCTGCATCTCTACTGTTGGAATAAATCAGCCCAGACTCCATTTTCTTCATGCAGAAAGCAAATTCTTTATTCACCAAGCTCATATTTGTAGGAAATATCAGAAGGCACTATGTTAAACCTAATTGGTCAGCAATACAGTGAAATTAATTTCATTCATATTGTATATTTCTACCAAATTTTCTCTCTCTAGATATGTTTACATTGTTCCTTTGTGGGCTCTCATGGGACAAATTTCATTGTTTACACAGGTGCATTTGTTTTTCACCCTCAGAATAGATTGATGTGTTAAATGAACTTCTCATTTGCATGAAGAAACATCAAGGCAAAACAATACACGCAGTGAACAAGAAACTGACGGTAATCAAGAATAATTCAGGTACAACAATTAAGAATATTTCAGATAATGCACATAATTAATAATACATGTGAAATTAGGTAATTAGGAATCTCTGAAATACTGTACCATCATCCCAGAGTCTGCAAACAGCTGACAAACCTCAATTTAGTGAGGGCTTGGATAATTATTTCCAGATAATAATTCCCAAGCTTACTCTAAAAATAGGTTCAGCTATCATATATAAAGGGTCAAATTGTCAAGTCAAAGTGACCTGAATCTGGTTTTGATGCAGAAAACATTTGGGTTTGTTGGTAAATTCTCCATCCAGGTAGAGCCAAGGCCTGGCCACCACTCAGGCTCCAACTGGGAGGAAATTTCCTAAACACATTTCAAAACAAGGCTCCTAAAAATAGCAGTTATGAGTAAAGGCCTTGGGGTTAAACACTAATCAAACCATCCAGTAGTTGGATTCCTCTGAAGTTTCCTTCAGAATTGAGATGCTTCAAACACAGCAAACTGCTGGAGTGCTTCTGTAATAATAACTGGGGAAAACCACCAGACTAGCAGTTTGGAGGAGGGTTTCCATGAAGTTCGGGTGTCTTTTCTTGGAACTCTGAAAAGTACTTAAAATTCTGAGGCAGAATTGGGTCAAACCATAGAGCCAGTGCAGGGACTAGCCAGAGAGCTCAGCTGGTCTGAGAGATGCATAAGTGGCTAGAGAAGATAACAGAATCCTGAAATGATACATGTCTTTTAGATAATTACACAAAAAGATGATAAAGCATATAAGAAGCCAGCTATAAATACAGTAATATTAATCTGAACAATAATATGAATATGAACATCTGAATATGAACAGTAATACAGTAATATGAATATGAACATCTTATGAATGATGCCTATTATAAAATCAGTAAATTCACATCATGTAATCAATACATCAGCAATAACCATCTTAGGAAGTTGAGATAACACCTTTCTAAACAGTCATGTACCTGTGACAGCAAAATGAAACAGAGGAAAACACTGAAACAGCTCACAATCAATAACAGCCATAATGTAGAATCATCACTGACTCTTCTGTGTTATCTATGGAAGATAAAACAGCAGAGATTGTAACAAGCAATAAAATCTTTGACAAAATCAAGGGTGAACACGCTGTACCTTCTTTATTCACAAACAGGTGTTTGGCAGTGTTTCATCACAGCTGTTTTAGTCAGAGCCATCTCTTAAAATAAAACAATTGTACATCTTACAATGCAGAAAAGTGATATTTAACTGTCTTAGATTGCAATGCAAGATGTAACCAGGAGCATGTGTTCCATCACCAGCTGTTAAAACCAGGTGGGGCAGTTTTCTTTATCTCTTCCAGTCCTCCCTCCAGGAGATATCTTCTGTTAATGAATGGGCCATTAATTATTAATTATCTTCCTGTTAATGGGCCATTGAGCATCCCTGCATAGCTGATAAAATTCCTCCATCCCATTGGGAGATGCTCTGCCCAGGGGGAGGAGCCAAGCATTCCTACCTGGATATAATCTGAGGTTTGGATCACCACAGCAGCCTTTGCCCACTGCATTCCCAGAGGAACACCAGACCCTTCCAAGCCTCCACTGGACCTTGAGAGGAAAACTCCCCCCTTCTCCAGGATCCCTGCTCCACCAGAACCACAGCTGGCCCTGCAGGAGGGCTGAGCCACCATTGAATGGGACTGTGCCACCACCCTGACACACAGGGTTTCAGGTCCTGTTCTGACTTTGTCTGCTTCAGCAGTAAAGTTTTTTTACTGTGACCTAATTATTTCTAAACTATAAAGAACTGCTGCAGATAAAATTCAAGGTTATAGGACGTAGTTAAGAACTTAAAATTAATTGCTGTAAATAATCTTGGGAGAAGAGAAGAGCTGCAGGGCCACAGGGGAGAGGGGTGTTGTGGAGTGGTGCTGTGGCCTGGCAGGAAAAAACCCAAAATGGCCTCAGGTGCAGGAGTGGCAAATGGTGTGAGCCTGGAAGAACCAAAGATGACGAGGGAAGATTGGAGGAAAAAGAAAGAATTAGAAGAGCAGAGAAAACTTGGAAATGCGCCTGCTGAAGTGGATGAAGAAGGAAAAGATATCAACCCACACATTCCTCAGTACATCTCCTCAGTACCATGGTACATAGATCCTTCCAAGAGACCCACACTAAAGCATCAGAGACCTCAGGCAGAGAAGCAGAAGCAGTATAATTCCTCTGGAGATTGGTACAAACGAGGAGTTCAGGAGCACACCATGGCCACGAGGTACCGCAGAGGAGCCTGTGAGAACTGCGGGGCACTGACACACAAAAGGAAAGACTGCATGGAGAGACCCAGGAAAGTTGGAGCAAAATACACAGGCATGAATATTGCCCCAGATGAACACGGGCAGCCTCAGCTGGTGTTTGGTTACGATGGGAAGAGAGACAGGTGGAATGGTTACGACCCAGAGGAGCACATGAAAATTGTTGAGGAATATTCCAAGGTTGATTTGGCCAAATGTGCACTGAAAGCCCAGAAGCTTCAGGAGGGGCTGGCATCAGGGAAGCTGCAGCAAGTGAACTCCTCAAGATACCGGGGGGGAGAAGAGGAATCAAATTCACAGACAGAAAGAGATGACAGCAGTGAAGATGAGGACAAATACACAGATGACATTGATATGCCTGGGCAGAACTTTGACTCCAAAAGACGCATCACAGTCCGGAATTTACGTATTCGGGAAGATATTGCTAAATACTTGAGGAACCTAGACCCAAACTCTGCTTATTATGATCCCAAAACAAGAGCAATGAGGGAGAATCCTTATGCCAACACAGGCAGGAATCCAGATGAAGTTGGTTATGCTGGTGACAACTTTGTTCGCTGCACAGGCGATGCCATTTCAATGGCACAGACTCAGCTCTTTGCCTGGGAGGCTTATGACAAAGGCTCTGAAGTTCATCTTCAAGCAGACCCTACCAAATTAGAGCTCCTTTATAAATCTTTCAAAGCAAAAAAAGAAGATTTCAAGGCTCAGCAGAAAGAAAGCATCCTAGAGAAGTATGGAGGACAGGAACATTTAGATGCCCCCCCAGCTGAACTGCTGCTAGCTCACACAGAAGATTATGTGGAGTATTCTAGGCATGGAACAGTCATCAAAGGACAGCAGAAAGCTATTGCTTGTTCCAAGTATGAAGAGGATGTGAAGATCAACAACCATACATGCATTTGGGGCTCGTACTGGAAGGAAGGGAAGTGGGGTTACAAGTGCTGTCGCTCTTTTGTCAAGTACTCCTACTGCACAGGGCAAACTGGGAAAGAAATTGCTAATGCAGAGGCAAGTTTAATGGAAAAGCAGCCTGAGGAGGAAGAACACGTGACAAAACCCAAAACACTGATGGAGATCCACCGAGAGAAACAGAAAGAGAAGCAAAAGAAGAAGCACAAGAGGAGCTCAAATTCTGACAGTGAGGGTGAAGAGAAAAAGAAGCAGGAAAAACTAAAAAAGGCCCTGAATGCTGAAGAGGCTCGACTTCTCCACATCAAAGAAATCATGCAGTTAGATGAGAGGAGGAGACCATACAACAGCCAGCATGAAGCCAGGGAGCCAACAGAAGAGGAGATGGAGGCCTACAGAGTGAAAAGGCAGAGACCTGATGACCCCATGGCATCTTTTCTTGGGCAGTAATCACAGAAGCACCATTCCAGTACACAAAGCTTTTCCCACTGTTGTTTACAACTCTCTAGAAACTTAATTTTACACATGTCTAAAATGGCAGAAATCTCTTATGCTCTGAAGAAATTTGTGAAAGCTTCTTTCAGCAGACATGAGCAGTCTGGTAGTTACTGGAGTTTTGTGAATGTGTGTGTATATACACATACACACACACATATATACACACATTTATATAACATATGTGTAGATAAAATACATACACCTACTCTGTAAGTTCTTGAAGGAGATCTGACTGAAATCCTGAAATTTGGCCAACTAATACATACATATATATATTTGACCAACTAATGCATAAAGTTGTAATACAGTAAAACTCACTGGTCAGAAAAAATGGTCAGCAGGTGTCAATATACAACAAAAATGCTTGACAAAAAATTGACACAACTACTACTAGAGCTTCTCACTTGTTAAGCCTGTCTCATGACTGTAAAAGAAGACCTAGTTTCTTGATCACTTTGCGGTGGACTATCCCTGTCAGAGCTGGAAAAAGAAATTTCACAAATCAAGGAGCAGCATGGGGAAGCAAACAAAGAGAATATCCAGCAAGACTTTCAGTGACTTAATCCTGATTTGTCTGGATTAAGACATTCTTGTGCAGCATGTATTAAAAAGTACAAACCAGACACTTTGGAGATGCTGTGTCTGGGCACCTCTAGTTGCAGTTGTGTGAGGTGGTAAAAGGGTATTTCTGTCATTTCTTTTCCTTGTTTTAAATCCTAGGAGGAGGTAGGGTGGACTTAAAACATCCCGTTTAAATGTATCACAGGCACCATTAAATGTACTCTGAATTGTTTCACTTTTTATATACTTAAACCAGGAGCTGTCATGTTGTTGTGTTTTCCCCTATGCCTTTAATAAATCATGTTTTGCTTAAAAGAAAAAAATAAATAAAAGGAACAGAGCTGCAGCAGCCAAGCCATATCTACAACAGAGCAATTAAATAAATCAAACATAGATGAGCTGTTCCCAATTGATGGGCAGGTGCCACCCCAAAAAGGGAAAGGAAAACTCCATGGCTCTGCCCTCTGTTCTTCCCCCTAAAACACTTGTGGTTGAAAAAGAGGAGGGGAAAAGGCAATAAAAACCAAACCCTAAAAACCACACATCGTAAGGGGGAAAATACAAAAAAGAAGTAGAAAACGCATTTTCCCAGCATATTTTGCCTTTTCCAACTCACAGTTTGGCTTTCTTTCCATGACTCATACATTTCCAAGTGCCATTTCCACATCCCGGTTCTATCCTGCCACTTGTTTCCCACCACCTTAGCAGTTGTGAAAAGTGCATATTATATGGCTCTACACAGATATTTACTATATGTATTATGTTGTATTGATTAGTAGTGCTGTATTAACATTTTAATAGTATTGTAAATGTAGTTTTGTAGTTACAATGCACCTTTTGTAGTTAAAATAGAAACTATGTATGTGGGATATTTTTTTAAAGAGAGGAATGAGGTACTCACACCAGACAGCAGCCACAGGACACCTGAATCTTTCAGAGAAAGAGAATTTATTGCTCCATTAGCAGAAGAAACGAACTTCTTCCTGCCTTGCTCAGCCCTGAAGACACCTTAGGATTCAGAGGAAGAAGCTGGCACTGACCAGACAGAATCCTGTGTTTGAATGGAATTTATGCCTCATGTATGAGGTGTATGAATATACAACAGGCTGTTGCTTTTAAGGGTTAACCCTCTGTTAACGTGGGTCCTTTTTCGGGCTTATTTTGCCCAAAAAGAGGTACCCAGACTGTCCGTAACTCTTTGTTTTTTATTATCTCATATTGTCCTAATCCCAATTGTTCAAATTTTTATTACTCTAATTATATTACTATTTTTACAACCATTTTATTACTATTAAACTTTTAAAAATTTTTAAAAGGAGTGATTGGCGTTTTTCCCAGCAGCTGAGCGTTCACTCGCTGCTGTTCTTGTCGCTGCTGTCCCCAGGACTCGCTGTGTTTCCCTCCCCGGCAGTTCCTGGGCTGCCTCACCTTCCGCGGCTCCTTTGGCCGCGCATCTCCCGCCGTTCAGGACGGCGTCTGCAGCTCGCAGTTCTGTTCTCACCGGCTGCTCGCTTTCTCCCAGGCGTTGTGTTCCTTTCTGTGCGTTCCGCACCGCCTGCACTCCCCGCTCCTCTCCGCTTCACCGGCTCTTGTCTTTGCTGGTTGCACACCGATCCCTCTGCTGACCGTAGCCGTAACCTTTTGCTGCTCTGCATATTCCTTTTGCTGCTCTGCATATTCCTTTTGCCGCTTTGCATATTCCTTTTGCCGCTTTGCATATCAATGTTGCTGCTTTGCATATTCCTTTTGCTGCTTTGCATACTCGCTGCTGGAATTTCTATCCGCGCTGATCCTGCGGCCAGCGCTGCGTTGTTCGTGCGCTGTGCACGGTCTCGCTGCAATCTTCCTTTCACATCTTTGTGTATTCCGTCTCTAAATCCCGTCCCGCGGTCGGTTTGGCTGGTTTCACCTCCTCCTTTTGTGACAGGCTGTTCTTCTCTCCTCGATCACGTCTTTGGGGATGCCTTCTGTTGGAATAAATCAGCCCAGACTCCATTTTCTTCACGCAGAAAGCCAATTTTTTATTCACCAAGCTCATACTTATAGGAAATATCAGAAGGCACTGTGTTGAACCTAATTGGTCAGCAATACAGTGAAACTCAGTTCATTGGATGGTAAGGGCTAGTGTGTGTGCCTTTCAAATTTTCTCTCTCTCTAGATATGTTTACACTTTTCCTTTGTGGGTTCTCATGGGACATTTAATTGTTTACACAGGTGCATTTTTTTTTTTCACCCTCAGAATAGATTGTTGTGTTAAATAAACTTCTCATTTGCAGAATATATTCAACAACCTGGGAATATATATGTTCATGGGAACTTGCAAATTTCTTTTTAGCTGCACTTAGAAGAAATGCCAGGCCAGCGTTGGCAATTTTAGCAGATCAAGGCTTAATTTCATAAGACCCTTCTTTTATAATTCTTCTACCTGGCTATGACACTCTACTGCTTTTCTACCTCTTTATCTTCTAGGGGAAAGCATCAAATAACACCCCTCTGGGCTGAATGATTTAACTCCAAGTGTTCATATTTAGCAATACTCTGCAGCTTGGCCTGGGTGGTTTCTAGCTCTTTCCCATATTTGACAAGTCCAAAAAGATATTTCAGACTAGATCTGGTGAGACACTAAAGTGTGTCCCTTATTTCTGTCCCAGACTGGGATAAAAGACATTGCACACTGAGACAAATGCCAAAGAGAAGGGGGGCAAAAAGTGAACAATCATCATAAAAATGCAGGAAACTGTCACTGCATTATGTGATGAGCAGGAGCTCTGTCCCTGATCCCAGGGTGACACCAGGGCACCTCTCACCAGGTGTGTCTGTGCTTCTTGCAGGGACCATGGCTGTGTGACAGACCTCAGGACATCGCTCACTCAATAATTCACTTGCTCACCACATTTGAAGTTCACTCCATAGCCTCTGATTGGCTGTACAGGACCAAACTTTGGGGCTCTGTAGACCAGAATGCGATGTCACAGGCTCCAAGTTTCAGGCTGTGGGTCCTTCAGTGAAAATTGGCTTCTCACAATGTATTTTCCCAGTGCAGAATGTCTTCCTGCTTCTTTGTACGGAAAATGGCACCAGTATAACACAACAAATTTAATTCATAATAGCAATTAAGACCCCAAGAGGGTGGATCAGCAAGGGAGGATCCAGCCACTGGGGAAGCACTTCCAGGAGCAAATGTGTGAGAGCCATCTGTCTCCTCTCCACACACAGTGACAGCCACAGCAAGGCTCTGCAGCCTACTCAGAAAATTCACACCATGATGAAGGCTTGTTGAATACATTCTGCAACAGAATATATTCACCAGGGGGGAATTCTGCTCTGCACTGGAGGGGAGGTGAGGCTCAGCCATGGCGGTGCTCAGCAGCTGGCTGCCTCTCCCTCTCCTGAAGGAAAATGTGGCTGTGGGGTTTGCAGAGCCCTGAGTGCTCCCTGCAGAGAGCGTCCTGCCTCCACTGGAGCAGGCTTTCAACAACCTGATGGTGGGGAGCAAAAACCAAATTCCTACTGAGAAACATGGTGAAGTGCTGTCAGAAAGGGGAAAACCTTGCTCCAGGTGACAATGATGAATACCCTGCACTCCTTTACCTGCAGTCACAAGACAATGAACTTTCCTTTCCATTCTTCTGCATAAAAATGGAGTGACATGCACACATATAAGGCAAAAAAATCACTACAGGCCTTATAAAACCTGTCAGTGCTGCACAGGCTCCTTTCCCCAGGGAGAGTTGGAGGAAACAAGCATGAGACAGTCACTCATCATTCTGCTTAAGACAAGGCTGGGAGGCCCAGGGATGCTGCTGCAAAACCCACAGCAAAGCTGCAGAACAAAGAACCGACAGAGCCAGCTCCTGGCCCACAAAATGCAGGAATCAGATCAGCTGAGGACAGGAGCTGCAGGGATGCCAGGACTACCTTGTCTCCTTGGACCACCTCATCCCTTCAGCTTTTGGGTCTTCTCTGCTGCGTGATGATGAGGTGGGACCTGAATTCCCATCTGGCCAGGTGAATGTGCTTCAGACAAACCTTTAGCCCTGCTTGCACCTGGCTCCTGTCCTAGGGGTGCACCCTGAGAGTGGGACCTGTGTGGTTTGTGACCACATGAAGGCATCCAGCTCCAAAGTGCTGACTGAGGCTGGTGTATCCCTGGGGGCACGGCTGGCAGGGCTGTCAGAAGGCCAAGAGGCACCTGAAACCACTGGGTACCTGCATGGCAACCCCCCATGCCTTGCTCCTTGTCTTTGCTCTTTACTTGTCCCAACACTGTGCACAGCAACAATATTTATATACAAAATATGTCTGTGATTTCAGCAAAAAACAATCTGCCCCCTCAGTCCATTAATAATCTTGTTTCGCTGCCAAAACATTTTCATTTCCTTTTCTCCAGGCCTTCTTTGTCTTCCTTGTGTCTATTTTTACTGCATTTTCTGACAGGCAGCCTGTCAGTTTGCCATTTAGGTGACTCTTTCTGCAGTGTGGCCAGCAAAATACGAGCAGCAGAGAAGCCTGCTAATTAAAATCACTGCCTGTAATTTATAGATGTGCTGTCTGTGCTCAAGGAGGGATGGAGAGCAGAAATCACTGCCCTCTCTGCAGAGGGCTCTGAGGCCAGCCTGGGGTCATGCAGCTGCTGCAGTTCCCTGTCCCTGCTGATGTCACTTGGCCACAGACATTGGGGATAGGAGTTCTTTGAGCACAGAATGCCAGCTGTCCCCGTTTATAGCGGATATTTTTGCTCCCGATGAGGGGACAGAATGAGGAGGACTCCATTGATATCAAAAGGCTAATTAATTACTTTATTATACTATATTATTCTGTATATCTAAAACTGAACCTGCCAAGCACTCAACCCTGCACACACTGCACAGAATCTCATGAATGTCAGTGACAGTCCTGACACACACACACACACCTGGCCCTGACAGGCCAAGGAAACAAAACACCATCACTGTGGGTAAACAATCTCCATATTGCATTCTACTTTGGCACAATCACGGGCACAGCAAATTATAAGAATTGTGTTTCCTTTCTCTGAGGTTCAGAAAATGCGAAACCCAGAAATATTCTTGGGAAGAATTGCGCCTTGCTTTTTGCTGTGAAGAGAAATGTGGGGCTACACCTGCTTCTGCCGAATTCCTCAGGGAGCAGCTCCCGTTCCCTGGGCAGCCCCGGTGAAAAGGGCATCTCCGGGGCAGGGAGAGCAGCGTGGGGCCGGGGCTGTGGGGCCACCCTGGGCAGTGCAGGGCTGGGGGTGTGGGTCCATCCCGGGGCTGTGGGTCCATCCCGGGGGTTGTGGGCTCATTCCGGGATTGTGAGCCCATCCTGGGGATGTGGGCCCATCCCGGGCAGTGCGGGGCCGGGGGTATGTGTCCATCCCGGGGCTGTGGACCCCTCCTTGGGATGTGAGCCCATCCCGGGGTTGTTGGTCCATCCAGGGGCTGTGGGACCATCCCGGGGCTGTGGGTCCATCCCGGGGGTGAGGGCCCATCCCGGGGGTGAGGGCCCATCCCGGGGGTGTGTGCCCATCCCGGGGCTGTGTGTCCATCCCGGGGGTGTATGTCCATCCCGGGGGTGTGTGTCCATCCCGGGGGTGTGTGTCCATCCCGGGGGTGTGGGTCCATCCCGGGGGTGTGGGCCCGTCCCGGGGGTGTGTGTCCATCCCGGGGGTGTGGGCCCGTCCCGGGGGTGTGGGCCCGTCCCGGGGGTGTGGGCCCGTCCCAGGCACCCCGGATCCTCCACCCGCCGTGTCCCGGGGCCGGCGACAAGCGGCGGCAGCACCGAGGGGACGCCCCGAGGGGCGGCGGGGCCGGCGGGGGGCGGCTCCCGGGGCCGCGGCCGTGGCGGCTCGGCCCTGCCCAGCGCCGGCTCCGCTCCGCGCCTGGTTGGTGCCGTCGGGGCCGGGGGCGCGGCCAGGCCGGCGCCGGCCCGGTAAAGCGGCGGCGGAGCGGGCGCGGCGGCCCCGCACCATGGAGGGGCACCTGGCGCGCTGCAAGATCGTGGTGGTGGGGGACACGCAGTGCGGCAAGACCGCGCTGCTGCACGTCTTCGCCAAGGACTGCTACCCCGAGGTGCGGGAGGGCTGCGGGAGGGCGGGCCGGGCTCCCCTCAGCTCCCCTGGGCTCACCTGTGCTCTCCCCTCCGTCCCCCAGAGCTACGTGCCCACCGTCTTCGAGAACTACACGGCCAGCTTCGAGATCGACAAGCAGCGCACCGAGCTCAACATGTGGGACACCTCAGGTGGGCCGGGGGATGCGCGGGGGTGGTGCCGGTCCTTCCCGCCGCTGGGTTCCCCGTTCCCGGAGCCGCCGGGCCGGGCTGGGGCAGCGGCAGCGGCTCCGAGCCCTGCGAGCCTCCCGGGGCACCGGGCAGGGCCGGGCGGGCGGGCGCTCCCTTGTCCCTGCAGCGGGGACAGCGAACAGAACCGGCTGCGGCTGCAGCCCTGAGGCCGGAGGGAGCGGGGAGGAGGGAGAGTGCTGCTGGAGGAGGGAGCCCGCACCTCGGGAGGGACGCCTCGGTGCTGCCACAGAGCCTCCGCGGCTCTCGTGCGTCTTTTTGGCTCGGTTTGGTTTTGCCTCTTTGTGTCCTCGGTCGTGGTTCTGCTCAAAGCGCCGGGCACGGCTGTCCCAGCCCACCGAGACCCGTCCCAAAGTTTGTGCTGCTCCCGCCCCAGGGGAGGCACGAGTTGCAGGAGGAGTGTGTGATGCAGAGCTAATAGAAATATTGGCATCCCGCAAAGTTCACATGCACTTTCTAATTTATCTTTGGGTCCTTTTGTACGGGCAGTGCAGCTGAATGCTGTGCTCTGCTAATGAATATACATCGTGTGCTTGCTGATGCTCTTTCCCCATATTCTCTTAATTTTTGGAATCCTGATGATAAATGAAGTGCTCTCAGTCTCCAAGAGCAGTAGTAAATGAGAACATGACCTAGGACTTTCTTTTCCTGTTGTTCATTCAGATTCCTTGCTGTAATTTTGCATTCATTAAATGACAGCTATAGGATTAGCATAGCTCTACCTAGAGTAGTGGCTTTACTGAGTCTTGGACTAGTCCAAACATGTAAAATACATTTGAATCTTCTTCTGGAGCTTCCTGACCCAGGAGACCTTGCTTTGCTGATTTTTATTCCCTGAGACAAAAAGGGAATTAGATTCAGCTTTGCTGGCAAGCTGTGTGCTGTGATGTGAGCCATGAGGATGCTGGCTCCTGGGGATGAAGTGTTGGCTCTTGGTGTTTGACCAGGAGCTGTGCTTGAAGCACAGAGGGGTGGTTACATGGAAGCCCTTGCAGGGTGGCTGCTGCTGGGCTGGTGTGTGTTTGGAGACTCTCAGATGTGGCCACAGTGAAACCATCCTGGCTGGTCCTGGGCTGCAGAGGACTCCTTGAAGCTGCTCAGGGTGGTCCCTGGGGTGCACATGAGTGTTCACCCACAGCTTGTTCACCCCCATGGCTGGGAGAGTTCAAAACTTGAGCTTCTGCAGCCTTGGAGGGGATGTGGTGGGTTATCTTTGCTAGGCACTGAATGGCTTTGCTCTCGAGTATCTGTGTTTGATATAAAAAACTTCATCTTTGCAGGGTGTAGAAGCACGTTTGAAGTGTTGTTTGCTTTTTAGGAATCCTCCAGAATGATTTGCTTTGGTCTTACAAATGTTTAAAGAAAAGGACATGATAAAAAGTCCTTAAAGGCTGTATCTGGCACCTGCATCTGATGCTGTCACACGTTCATTTTTCCCCCTGTGACAAAAGATGTTTTTCCAATATTTGTCTCTGCAGCCAAAAACAAATGGACTTTGATTCTTTCTCTTTTCTCATCTGAAAAATGTCAGACCTTTTTAACAGCTTTACTGTAGACAGAGTTCATCAGGTAGTTTTCCAGATAAATTGCCTTTGATTTGAAATACACAGGAGCTAGTTCTTAATAAACAATCCTGCAAAGTGCTAGACAGCAGTTTTCCTTGGTAATCAAACTGAAATTTTTAGCTGTAGACTGCAAACTGCTGTTGAGTTTTCACTAGCCTTCAGAGGTTCTTATAGAGTTTTGGCAAAAGAAGTTTTGCACAATAGTGAGTTGAACCAGCTGAGCTGAAGGGATCAGGAGTAGCTCATTGCCCACCCCATGGAGAATTACAGGTATTGGTTGGCACTTCTCCTTCTCTCTGGGCTACTTACTCTTTCTTTTAAGCTGCTTTTCATATTATTCATGATGAATTCCATCCCAGCAAGAGTGAAAAAGGGTGATCCTGACATAAGGAGGGGAACACTTTCTATTTTAAATGCTCTCCTTCTCTGAGATAAGTGATTTGAACTGAAATTCCCTGAGAAATCAGCAGAGACCTGGAGAGAGGAGGTGAATTTTTTTTTTTTCACTTTTTAATTAATTTCCATCATGCCATACTTAGTTGAGGAAGCAGCTGGAGACTCTGGAAGCTGCACAAGGTGAGCTGAGCATATCTCAGCAGTGGGTGATGGGGAAAGTGCAGTCTGGCTGGAAAGCTGCCCTTATGATGGCTTTGTGTGCCTGCAGTCTGCCTGGCCACTCAGCCATCCCCCTGGTAAGCCCTGCACAGCCCAGGCTGTTGCCTGCTCCCTGTGTCCTGTCATCCTGTTGGAAAATGCAGCCTTTTGAGCTGAATTGACCCCTCCTAAGTGGCAAACAGAGGCTGTGACATTGGCAGCTGGCAGGCAGGAGCTCCCATTAGAGGAATATTGACACAGAGCGGATGGGAGTGATGGAGAACTGAATGGCTCCCAAATTGTATTGGGAGCTCTGATTTTCTTTAGATGTCTTTTAACTCTTTGTCCATTGTTTTCTGGGTCTGGGAGGTGACTCTGGAGAGTTTCCAGCGCTGAGAATCCTTCAAAAGGGTGAAACCTGTGGTGGTCTGCTGAGACTCAAGTGGGACTTAGATCTGGGAATGCACCAGAGAGAAAATCCCCTTGTCCAACATCTGCAGCTGCTGGTTGTGTTTCATGTTTGTTTTAATTCAGACTATGGGAGTAAAATTGCTTCATGTGCTGTGTCACAGCATGTCAGGAATGTCCCATGCCTGCTGTCCCCAGGTGCTACATGCTGTTTGCTAAAGCCTCCACTAAAAAACAGTTTGGCATCCTTGTCTGTGAGGGAAGGGGTGCAGAGCTGCATGGGGCAGGCATGGCTGCAGCTCCAGGGAATGGCAGAGCATGGATGGGGCAGGAATGGCAGAGCATGGATGGGGCAGGCATGGCTGCAGCTCCAGGGAATGGCAGAGCATGGATGGGGCAGGAATGGCAGAAAATGGATGGGGCAGGAATGGCTGCAGCTCCAGGGAATGGCAGAGCATGGATGAGGCAGGCATGGCTGCAGCTCCAGGGAGTGGCCATGCCCTGGCACCTCTGCTCCTGAGCCTTATGGAGGGCACAACGCTTTGCTGCTCTTCTTGTTCCTGTTCCTGTTCTGGCAAATTCTTTTGTTGGTTGAACACGCTCAGCACAGAAACAACTCCTCTGCACAGGGCTGGGATCTTGTGGTGGGGGAAGCTGCTGTTCAGTGGGATGTCTGATGGCTCGGGAGTGCTGTTCCCAAAGGGCTGGGTGCCTCCCTGTGCCCCGGACCGTCAGGAAGAGCTTTGTTCCTGGGGCAGGAGGAGGAGGAGGGTGCACGGCTGGTGATCATTAGCGATGCTCCGCAAGGAGTGGGCGAGTTTCGGGTTTCGTTTGAGTGCGTCAGGTCTGGGAGGGAGCATTGTTCCCCCCAGGGCGTGCAGGGGCAGGGAGCTTCTCCTCAGCAAGGTAATACTTTCCCCGTGGGATCAGGGAGTGTCCCCGGCTCTGGAAGTGGAACCACTGAGGTGCTCAGCAGGTCTCTGGCAGAGAGAGCCTTCAGTGAGCTGCCTGGGGCTGCCCAGGGCTGCCCTGCTGCCCAGACACCTGTGCTTGGAGTGTTTCCCACCATGAGCTGGCATTACCCGTTCACCCACTGCCCACTGGTGCGCTGGCAGTGCCGGGTCATGGTGGGAATGACCAATGCCCAACAGACTGGCCCAGTGCCCTGTTCTGCAGAGCTTCCCTGGCACTGGGTGCAAGCAAGGGGAGACAGGAGCTCAAGCCATGCTGCTGCCCGGGTTGGCAGCACTGATGCTGGCAGCTCTGAGGCTTTACCCTGTATTGAGGTGGATTTTTGTTCTGTTTTCAATAATAATGGTGAGGAACCTACACTGTGCCGAGTTCTTTGCTTTTGGGTCCCCCCCCGCTGCTGGGAGGCTCTGCCTGCTGTGCCTGTGGCCTCACAGTGCAGGCAGGCAGAGCAGGGAGTGATCTGAGGGCATTGAGCTGCTTGATGCATCTTTAGCTGATGCAGACTCAGCTGCAGAGCAGAGCTGCCTGCTCCTGGTAGGGACATCTTTGCCAGTGCTCAGTGGGAGAGCCAGCCTGGCATTGTGCCTTGCACAAGGTCACTGCTGCCTTGGGAAGCTGCTGGAGGGGACTGTCCTTTGTGGACCGTGAGAGTGGCAGTGCCTGCTGCAGCCTGCAGCGTTGCAAAGGTCAGTGCTCACAGGTTCAGCAGTGCCCTGCTCAGCTCAGAGCAGAGCTCCGTGCCTGCCAGCTCTCCACAGCCACTGTCTCTTCAGCAGATGTGCTTTCGAGACAAGAATAACACTGTGAATTGCAAATCCCCCTCCGCCTTCCTCTTTGCCTGTGCTCAGCAAACAGTCTGCCTTGGAATGGCCTGTGTGGGAACCCACAGGCTGTGATAACAGATCCTTCTTTTAAGGGAACTACTGAGGAATGTTGATGAGATTAGGGAGCTGAAAGGGGCTGAGTTTAGCAATGGCATCTCCATGGATGCTGGGGCTGTCTGTGCCTGGATTCCCAGTGAGCAGCTCCAGGATTGCCATGGCTGCCTCTTCCCGAGTGTAAGAACAAGTTCTGTCTCAGAAACACTTCACTCTGAGGCAGACAGAAAATGTGGAGCTGCGCTTTCCATACCAAAAGAGCTCCTCCCGTGCTTCCTGTTCAGACTGAGAACCTAAAAGCAGCATGCTTGTGTTGTGCCTCAGCACAAATATGTAGTTAATCCTAAAAATACAGCTGGGTCACATTCCCATGCAGGTCAGCAACCAGTCAGACAGAACTTTAAAGGGTTGCAGCAGAAATGCTGATACTGAAGTGGGTGGAGGATGAACCTTGAGAAGACGTGACAGGGCATGACAGGGCAGTGCCCAGGAGGATCACCTCTCTGGGCTGGGCACAGTGTGGGCCATGCTGCAATGCTCTGTGGCTCAGGGATGGAGGCTGGTTCTGCTCTGATGCTCCCTGCAGCGTCATCCATCCTTTGTCCCCTCCAGATCTGAGAGGCTCAAGCCTCTGTGGGGCCATGAGATGTCCTGGGAGTTGTGGTGGTGCTGAGGAACATTGCCTTTAGTGACAACTGGCTGACCCTGCTGGCTGCTGTGACCTTGTGGACAGGGAAGGATGTTCTGTGGGGTGGGTTTGTTCCCAGCTCAGGTGCAGACCCCTTTCCCACAGCCCAGAGGTGATCTGCTCTCTGCTGTGCTCTGCTCTCCCTGCTCCTCTTGCCCCAGATTCTGAGGATAAAAATCTCCACTCCATTAAACTTTGCAAGTGTACAGGCCCAGCCTTCCCTGTGGGAAGAAACCTTATCTGGCAGCCACATGCTCGGGGAGGGATCTGATGCCTGTGAACAGTGACCCTGAAATGTGCAGCACTGCTCCATGAGAATTGTGTCCATCCAACCCTCAGCCCTGTTCCTGTGTGTGCTGCAGGAAGCTGTTGCCCCTCTGGGTCCCTGTTGTACCCTGCAGAAAGGATGACAGGCAGGTTGTGGCAATGCCAGCTGCCCTTGTGCCATGGCAGGAGTGCCAGGACAGGACCTGTGACCCCCATTTGTCTCCCTGCTCAGCTGCTGCAGGCATGAAAAGGCCGGGAGGGCTCCTCAGCTGCATCTGCTCAGGAGTCCTGCCAGTCCTGCCATGCCAGACACTCTCTGATGTGTCACTGACATATTTTATGAAAATCCTTTAGCTAGGATTTTTCTGCTGAGAAGCCTCAGAAAAGAAATATAAACAATAACTCTGATGGCTTAGAATGTGGTCTGGAGATGTTTTACCAACAGGCGCCTCTCTGCTTGGTCTCGTGTGAGTTGTTTTTACTTGATGACCAGTCACAGCCAGCTGTGTCGAGGCTGTGAGCAGTCACAAGATTTTATCATTCTTTTCTAGCCTTCTGATGTCTTCTTTCTCTTTCTTTAGTGTAGTTTTACTATATCATTTTCTTTTAATATAATATATATCATAAAATAATAAATCAGCCTTCTGAAACATGGAGTCAGGATTCTCATCTCTTCCCTCAAACACCACCACAGTGATGCTCCCCCAGGAGCTTTCAGGGGCTCCTCACAGTTGCTGGAGGGAGGTTTGCAGCTGAGCAAGCTTCTCTGACCACAGGTGAGGCAGGACACAGGGCTGGGACGAGGCAGAAGTGCTCAGTGCCTGCCTGAGCTGAGGATTCCTCCACTGGTAAATCCAGCAGAACAGCCTCCTCCTGAGGGGCAGGCTTCCAGTAATAAGATCTGGAGAAGGGCCCAGAAATGCCACCTCAGCCTATGCAAATACCATTGCCTTCATCCTGAAGGTGTGCCAGCTGGGCTCTTTAGTAATTCACTCATTTCTGTACGTGCATTGGAAGAATTAGGAGCAGAGGTTAATTGTCCAAACTGATGAGCTGGGGTTTTTTTTCAGTTGTGCATTTCCCAGAAGAGTGTTTATTCTATGTCACGGAGCAGTTTCCTCCTTTCCTACACTTCAGCGGTTTGCAGTGATGTTGCACAAGCCAGACAAATGTCAAAGTGCAGCCAGGACAGAAGGTTCTGGAAGTCCTGGAACTGTTGACTTGCTCCTGCTTTGGCAGCTTTGTCCTCCTACCCAGAGCTTGGGTGGGATCTGTCTGGCAGAGTGGACATCCTCTGTCATCTCTAAAGACTGCTGCTCATCTGGCACCTCTGTGTGAGGAGGTGACCCAAAACTCTTTGTTTTGTCAGTGTAGCCCTGCAGAAAGCTGGGATGAATTTGTGTTTCATCCCACAAGTGCTGCTCTTGGCAGTTCCTGCAGAAAGCAGCATGTGCCTCAGCACTGCTGCCTCTTTGGGGAGAGCTTACAGTGAGCCCCCCAGGTGTGATGCTGAGAAATTGAGGTCTTGGCAGTGCTCATCTCTGCTTTAGCCAGAGCTGGGCTCTGGGAGCGCCTTGCGGAGCAGATCATGGCTCTGCAAACACTCTGGCTTTCCCTATTGTTGGATGGAGGGTGCCTGTGTGAGGAGGCTCATCATCTCCACAACAGCTAATAAGGAACAAATGAAGATTAGCACCACGTTGGTAGAGATGAAACAGCACATTTCAGTCCCCTGCCCAAGAGTGGCATCTCTGAGCTGCAGTGCCAGGCACTCCAGGATCTACCAGGCAAGGGCAAAGAGGAGCCACTCGTGCTTGAGTTGTAGACAACAATGTGAATTTTATTTTTAAGCTGGTTGTAGGCTTGCTCCAGTTTTCTCTTTAATCATGAACAGATGCACTTAGGTCCTGTTTCTTGCAGACCTGGATGCCAAGTGGGAGAATGACTCATGCAGTGAAGGAAGGCTGAATCTGCAGACACACCAGCCTTGGGCTCTTGTGTGTGTTTGGAATTGCCAGACTGTGATCTCTGGAGTGTCTTGCTGGAGGATCTGTAAGGTGTCAAGTGCTCATAATCCATAAAGCTGGAGAGCTGGAGTTGAAGGCTCTGGCTTTTTTGGGTTGTTTAGGTGGGGTTTTGGTAGTGGTGGGCGGTGTTGTTGGTTTGGTTTTATTTTTTTTCCAATTGTCAAATGCAATGAAAAAGTAATAGATGCAGAACAGAATTTCCTGGTTCGGTAGAGAGGTCTCCAGAGCAAACTGGGGATTACCTTGGCTGGGAGCAATGCAGCTCCTCTGCCCCACAGGGCAGCACTGAGGTGGGCAGGAGCTGCTGCTGCCTGGGAGCTGAATGCCAGCTGAGGTGCCAGGGGTGACTCCTGCTCTTTGGAGCTAATGAATGTGAAGCAAATTCTGATCTCATTAAAAAAAAAAAAAACAGGTTCTTTACCTCCTGCTTCCCTTCCCTCAGCACGGGAGTCTCTCCTGTGGTCCCAGGTGATGAGAGCAGGATTCCTGGCACGATTCCTGGCACTGGGGTGGGTCTGTGGGGGTCCTGGGGGATGCTGGGGGGCTGCAGCAGCGCTGAGGAGCTGGCTGGCTGCTGAGGAGCAGCAGGTTGCTATGATACAGTTTGCTGTGGCAATGTCTGTGCTGAATGAGCCAAAGCTGCCCCTACAAAAGGAGCATTCCTTGGCTGGGAGGGGGTAGATTTATCTCAAGTGTTTATGTAAAACCGAGAAGCTGCAGGGAGAGGATGTGCGTGGGAACGTTTCCTCCAGCACCAGGGCCCCTGTCTGGAGGCAGAGAGCTCTGTGTGCACGGGGGAGAGGGCAGGGCTCGGATAAAGGGCTGGGCTAATTCAGGCATGCAGATCAGCCCTGCATCTCCTGCCCTGTGCTCTCAGCTCACGGCAAACAGAAGAGCCTGTTCAAAGGGGAGCTCAGCACTGCTGTGCTTGGTGCTGCCTGTGAGAGCAGCCCTGGGCTGAGCAGGGCTGGCTCATGTGGCTGTGCCATGGGGAGTGCTGTGACCCTGCCAGGTGTGACCCTGCCAGGTGTGACCCTGCCAGGTGTGAGCTGCAGCAGTGTGAGCCTGAGGTGAGCTCAGAAACCTCTGTGCCCTGGCTCACCCTGGCTCACCCTGCCTGCCTGGCATCCCTGTCCCCAGAGCTGCCCAAGATGCCACAGGGACTGGCTCCTTTCCATTAGGGAGCTTGGTTTTCCCACTAGGAGGAGGGCTGGGCTCTGCAGAGGTCAGGATCTGTTTCTTCTGTGCTGATCCCAGCCCCTTCCCTTCCCAGTGACTTTGCAGGGACAGAGCCCCATCTCTCCCCAGGAGGAGCAGGGGCTGCAGGTGCCTTTGCTCCTCTGGGCTGGCTGTAAGAGCTGGAGACACCTGAAGCCAATTTTTCTGGGAATCCAATTGCACATCAAATCCAGAGCACCTTCCCCTGGCTGTGTGGAGTGGCAGGGGCTGGGTGGTCACAGCCCTGGAGCTCTGCCATGGTTTGGGCAGGATGGCCAGTCCCTGGCACTGGGCAGGGTTTGGGAAGGCTCCACAAAGCCCTCAGCCTGCCCCGTGTGGGCTCTGGGCAGAGAGAGGAGCATCAGGTTCTGCTCCTCAGGTGTTTGCAGAGCTCCTGCTGTGCTGGGGGACTGAGCCCCTGTGCACACAGGACCTGCAGAAATCAGCCCATTCTCCTCTGGTGCCCAGCCCAGGCAGATTTCCATCCTTCCAGAAACATAAGCCATCATCATCCATAATTCATCAGGTGCTGAATTTCATCGAGGAGCCACCTGACACCAGGGCTGCACCTTTCTCCTGGGGTGGGAAAGTGCCAGGTCCTGACATCCCAAGGAGCTGCAGCAGGAAGCAGGTCTGGCTTCCTCAGCCTAGGATGGCAATCCTGCTTTTGGAGGAGGCAGATTCAACAAGGGCTCTGCTGTCTCTGTTTCCTCTTCCCATAAATAAAATCTGCTTCTCATCCCTCCAGGAAGTTTATTTGTCTTTGCAATATAAAACCAAAGCAGTGTTTTTAAGTAGCAGTGAGGCTGATTGCTCCATGAGTGTTTGCTGAGGTGTCTGCACTCACCAGGGCAAATAAAAATGCTGTGGCACAGTGACTTTACTGCCTGAAATTTGCATTGAAGGGGTGTGTGTGCACATGTGTGTGGTAGAAGCTGTGCATGATTCAGGCTGGGCTCTTTGCCTGCTCACAGAGTTCCTGTGGAATGCAGAATCATCCCCTTCCATTTATAGCTCATTCACCAAATCCTGTCACTTCTTTTGTATACCAAAAAGAATCTGTCTGACTTTTCCCAGCACAAATCCAGAAAGAAGGCAATCCATTTTTACCTGTCGCAAATTCTCACAACCTTTGTGAGCAAGCTCTCCTGTATAAAGATAGCAAGGGAGGATACAAGCCAGCAGCAGCATTTGCTCTTCTCTAAGCCACACCTTTCTGCTGTTAGGGGTGCAGCCCTGGCACGACAAGTGATGGAATCCAGGCTGAGCCCTCCTGCATCAGCAGCACTTGCCAGATGCTCACTAGGCAGGGAGAGGGATCCAAAACTTGCCCTTTCACTCTGTCAAGGACTAAATGTAAGAAAACAAGGACAAAACATCTGACTTCCATGCCTAAACAAAGGAACTAAAATCCTCTGCCAATCTAGCTCTGCTGAACCTTATGGCATGTGTTCTCTTTCAAACCAGAACTTTATTTTAGCACTGACCCCGCTCCTCTCTGCAGGCTCGGCCTACTACGACAACGTGCGGCCCTTGGCCTACCCCGACTCGGACGCCGTGCTCATCTGCTTTGACATCAGCCGCCCCGAAACCCTGGACAGTGTGCTCAAAAAGGTGAGTGCCAGCAGCCAGAGGGGTGCTCTGCCCCACCATGCCCCAAAACCCTGGGCAGTGTGCTCAAAAAGGTGAGTGCCAGCAGCCAGAGGGGTGCTCTGCCCCACCATGGTGTCCCTGTGCCCTGAGGCTCTCATCGGGGTCAGAGCTCTGGCCCCTGTAGTCATAAAGATATGAAAAGGTCTAATCCTGTCCTTTGAAGAACTGTGTTTTAAAAAGTTGACAGTAATGTTGTTCTTTTAAAAGACTGCATTTTCAGACAACAATAATAACAGTAACAATAATATGTGGTGGTGTTGGCTGGGGTCCCAGGAAGAGGGAAGAGATGAGAATCTTGACTCCATGTTTCAGAAGGCTGATTTATTATTTTATGATATATATTATATTAAAAGTAAATGATATACTAAAACTATACTAAAAGAATAGAAGAAAGGATTTCATCAGAAGGCTAGCAAAGGAAAGGAATGGAATGATAATAAAATCTTGTGACTGACCAGAGAGTCCAAGACTGGGATTGGCCATTAATTAAAAACAACCAAAGATGCACTGTTGCATTCCACAGCAGCAGATAATTATTTTTTACATTTCGTTTCTGAGACCTCTCAGCTTCTCAGGAGAAAAAATCCTAACAAAAGGATTTTTGAGAAAATATGTCCCTGATGATAATAATAATATAATTTCTTAGCAGGTTTTGACATAAAAAATAGAAAAATGTATAAACTAATACTGTGAAAGAAATTGTAGACTTTAAAATTAAACACTTGACAACATCTTTTTAGGATTTGTGTTTCACAGCTGGGACCTGATCCTGCAAAAAAGCCAATTTCTGTTATGCAAGTGGACTTCTAAACTGTAAGCCTAGCCTGTAAAATTAAAATTGTGCTATCTATTTTGCAAGGGTTTGGCCTCAAATGGTAGAACCTTGCCAGAGATTTCTTCTTTAAATAGATTTATGAGAATGTCTGGCCCCGTGGCCTTGCCTGGAGTTCCTGTTCTCAGAGGAGGATGGTCAGGTGCTCTGCTTGGTCTGTGCAGAATGCAAGATATTTCCATTTGGAAAGGAACCTAGGGGGTGGTGGCAGCTTGCAGCATGTGTGTGGGGTCTGTGTTCGCACCTACAAATGTGGGACAGAGGGAAATGTTGGGCATTTGCTCTGTTTTCCATCAAAACCTTGGAAGGTCTCTGTCAGCAGAGCCAGCAGTGGGTCTCTGTCAGCAGAACCAGCAGTGGGTCTCTGTCAGCAGAACCAGCAGTGGGTCTCTGTCAGCAGAACCAGCAGTGGGTCTCTGTCAGCAGAACCAGCAGTGGCTGTGGATGGCCTGCAGCAGCTGGGAAGAAGCCTCTGGTGCCTGTTTCCAAGCAAGCAGGGTGCTCAGTTTTTTTGCTCTCCCCTCAGTTCAGCATCTGCATAGTGAAAAAGACAGCAATCAGTTCTCTAGAGCTCGTCAACAGAAATGATGAGCTGTGGTGCTGAATTTGAAGTGAATTATTGGGATGAGATGGCACAATGCCACTGGCCTGGAGAGCAGGCAGGGCCCTCAGCCTGCCCTGGCACAGCTGAGTGGCTGTGCTCTGTGGGAGCAGCTGAGAGTTTTCTACCTGCTCCTTAGTGCCTTTCAGCAGAGCTGATATTCCAGCTGGCAGGTCCCAGAGAGCCTCCCAGGGCTGGGCATCTGCTGTGGAGCACCCCTGGCTGGTCTCCAGTTGGTCACTTCTGGGAGAAGGCCCCACACAAGGCTTTCCTCTGAGGTGGAGTGAAGTCCAGCAGCCCCAAATGCTGCTCAGAGGAGGAAGGGTAGGTGGTTTTCCAGGACTGCATCCCTTGGTGCTGGCTGTGCCCTGCTTCCTCTCATGCATTCAGGGAGCTGTGGTTCTGCTGTGCAGGACAGCATCTGGCAGCTGCATCCTGTCCTGGGGGGCTGGCATCTCGTTTGTGACACTCTCTGAGATACCAAGGCATGAAAAGCACCACAGAGCAGCAGCTCCCATGGCTGTTCTCCTCAGAGAGCCCCAGGGCTGGAATGGCCACAGCCTGAACATGGCACATTGTGCTGCTTGGCCTCTTGGCCTCTCCACATTTGGCCAAATGTTGTGCTGAAGCAAGTGCCTCTTACTCAGCTGCTGGGAGGGCTGAGAAGTGGATCTTTGTCTCAGGAGTGTCCTGCTGAGGGGACAAAGACCCTTCAGATAAATTGGTCAATGGCTCAGTGTTGGCTTCCAGAGCAGGTCCTGGGTACCAAGCAGGCTGGGTGGAGGGAGGGTGTTTCATGTGGACTCAAAGAATTCACTGCTCAGCTTGGGAGTCAGCGGAATAATAATGCAAGTGAATCACTTGTACCTTAATGAAATACAAACCTCTCAATAATTAGGTGGGGCTGGGAGTTATTTGTCTCTCTGCACAATCTTCAGGTGAGTCCACCCTGCTCAATGCATGACTTTCCCTGTACAGCCTCACAGATGTTTTGAGTGCTGCTAGGCAATGTTTTTTTGATATGGTAACTTAAAATAAACCCTAAATCCCAGGGGATTTCTTAAGTGCCTCTGAGTAGATGCCTTGTTTCCTTTGGTGCAGGCTCACAGCCTTATGGCAGTGAGGAAAATTACTAAGACACCATGAAGCTGAAATGGGTTTTAGCTTGTGATATCAGGCAAATAAGGAAAATAACATTTCCTGTTCAAGCCTCAGGCGAAAATCCAGCAGAGAAAATCTTTATTAATGCCTCCCCTCTGATGCCTGGGCTGCTGTACAGCATGTACAGTTGAAGGGGCAGAGGCATCTGAGGGAGTGCAAGCAAGCAGCTCTGCCTTTCATGCAGAACAAGATTTCATGGAGTGGTGCTTTGGTTCTGACAAGTCTCGATAGCACAACAGGTTTTGGGCTCCCAGAGGTGTCAGTCATGCAGGAAGAGGGTCACAGCTCTCTCCATAGAACAGGGAGCCCTGTGTCACTGCAGAGAGCTCTGCCAGGTGTGAACAGACCTTGTAGCTCAAATCCTTCACATAAGTTAGGGTGAAAGCTCCAAAAGAAGTGGATCTGTTCATTGTGAGGTTGTGTAGGTGTGGCTGCAGCACCATGACCTCCAGCACAATGCCCAGGGGCTGGGGGTGCCCGAGTCCTTGGCAAACACATACCTGGAGATACCTAAGACAATCTCCTGGTAGAAAATAAGATTTTTCATATTTTGCAGTTGCTTTGGTCTGATACTGGTTGAATGACACTTGGGTGGTTTTTAGCCCTCCCTTCCCCACGAGGTTGTGGACACTGGGCTTGGTGGCTTGGTTTTCTTTCTGCTTCTAATTGCCCAGGGTGTACCTTAACCCTCAGTTATTGTAGCAGGAAATTGCTAATTCCAAGTGACACTTCAGCTGGGGGTAATCTCTATTTATTATCTGCTTTCTACTTCAGCACCGCTAGATAAGTAACTGGGGCATTGACATGCTGATGGAGCTGTGCAGGTCTCCCCCCGGGGGAGGTCACAGGTGATGGATTTATTTACTGCTGCAGACACAGCTGACATCAGGCATTCACTTTGGGAGCTCTGAAAGGAGTCATTTATATGAAGGACATGGATGTTTGCCCTGGCCTTCTCTTTCCATTGCTTCAATTTTTAATTTCCCTGGCTGTAGCTATGCTCTGAACATCATAATGTCTTTAACAGGTGGCTCCCATTAATGAATAGTTTGTGAGTGTGCAAAGAGCTCTCCACTGGCCCTGTTGACCCTTGGGGTCCCAAATTTGAGCAATAATCTGGAACAGGCAGGCATGAAAGGTACTCTGGCCATTGCCATCCTTGACCTTGGCAGTCATTAAAGAGCCCTGATATGGTAATCAGTGTTTGACCAGTGATGTGGAAAAGCCACAGCCACCAGAACCTGTTCTTTCCTCCACAGTGGCAAGGGGAGACACAGGAGTTCTGCCCCAACGCCAAGATCGTGCTGGTGGGCTGCAAGCTGGACATGAGGACAGACCTCAACACCCTGAGGGAGCTCTCCAAGCAGCGCCTCATCCCTGTGACACACGAGCAGGTGGGTTTGGGCAGTGCCCAGGGAGGGGACAGCTGTGCCCTGTCACCCACTGCACCCAGGCAGCTGCTTTGGTCGTGGCTTGGAGCTGCTCGTGTTTCCACCACTCTTGTCCCCAGCTCTGGAAGATCCAATTCCAGATGCTCTGCTGAGCAGCTGCCCAGTCAGTAGCCAAAAAAGTCATTCCTCAAAGCAGGTGGAAGTGCCTGATTTGAAGGCTGGACTGGCTAAAGGGGAGTGTTGTCCTTCTGCAGCTCCAGTTCAGTGCAGCTCTTCCTGCTTGGGTTCTGCATTGGGGCAAAACTGCAGGGGGTAAGAAACCACAGCTGGGGGCTGAGGGGCTGCTGCCAGTGGCCTCCAGAGTGGGTTTGGGCAGTGCCCAGGGAGGGCAGAGCTGTGCTCTGTCACCCACTGCACCCAAGCCTTGGTCTGCAGCTGCTTTGGTTGTGGCTCGGAGCTGCTCGTGTTTCCACCACTCTTGTCCCCAGTTCTGGAAAACCCTGACTTATTCTTGATGTTCTGCTGAGCAGCCACCCAGTTAGTAGCCAAAAAAGTCATTCCTCAAAGCAGGTGGAAGTGCCTGATTGAAGGCTGGACTGGCTAAAGGGGAGTGTTGTCCTTCTGCAGCTCCAGTTCAGTGCAGCTCTTTCTGCTCCCAGTGACTCCCAGTGACTTTAGGTTTGCTGATAAATGAAATTAGACATTGAAAGATGAAAGAAACAATGGGGAAGAAAAACCCCTAAATTCCATAAGAACTAAATATTAAAAGGGAGGGTTATACATTAGAGGGAAATCTTCAGTATCAGGCGTATTGGGAAGTCTGTACCTCAGCCAGTGGGGAAAGAGAGGGAAATGTGGGAAATTGGGATAAAGAGGGAGGCTGTGTCCTCCAAAAATGGGAGAGATCCCAGGGGAATGCCCTATGGCCTCTCCCTTTATTCGAATTAAGTAAAAGGACTCCTCTGCCTCCTTTTTGGACATAAACCTTTGGTGTTTGTGGATTAATTTTCCTAACAATATTCATTTTAATGAACATTTTAATGTGAAAAGCCAATCAGAAAATACGCATTTTGTGCATTAATTTTCCTAACAATATTCATTTTAATGAGCATTTTAATGCGAAAAGCAGATAAAATCCCTATTTTTACACTCGCTCCTTGGTGTCCTAACCCTGTTGCCCTCCCTGCTGCTCTCTCTGGCTGCAGGGCAGCGCGCTGGCACGGCAGATTGGGGCAGTGGCCTATGCAGAATGCTCCTCCAAGGTGTCAGAGAACAGCGTGAGGGACGTGTTCCACCTGACCACGCTGGCCTCGGTCAACAGGGTGCACAAGAACCTGAAACGCAGCAACTCCAAACGGGGACTGAAGCGGGCGTCACAGATGCCTGGCAGGACAGACTTCCTGAGTGACACAGAGATCAGGAAAGACCGAGCCAAGAGCTGCTCCATCATGTGAGGAACGGGCTGTAAATAACGCGTGTGTGTTGTCCATTTGTACAGTAAGTGGCTGAGACAAGGGCGTGGTGCTGGCTGCAGGAGCTGGCCTGCCTTTCCAAAGCCTTTCTCTCGGTCTCTAGGGCTGAGCAAAGGTGCCAGCTGCAAGCAGGGCTGCACGAATTGCCCTGCACTGTGGAGACTTCTGCTGCTGTGCAGATTGCTTGGGATGAAGGAACCACTTGGCAGAGGAGGATTCGGGTGCTGGAAGGTCTGTGGCTGGGTGAAACAAAGTCAAAGGGAGCGATGCCATGTGTGTGTGCCACCCTCCTGTACCCACAGCCCAGGCCCTGCCCTGTGCAGCTGTACAGCACACACAGCGTGGGCTGGGGGCTGTGTGGGACCTGGGCTGGAGGGAGGAGGGGGAATGGGAGCAGCAGGTATTCCTCCAATCTTCCTTCAGAAGGGAAATGATGTTTGGGGTGATGCTGTTGGACAGCAAGTGCCATGGAAGGTGCAGGTCTGGGCCAGAGCTGGGAGGGAGGGCTGGGAAGGAACCTCAACCTGATGAGACACCACAGCAGCCCACCTCCTGCAAAGAAAACAGACAGATGTCTCTTCCCACAGCATTTCAGATACTCAAACTGCATTTGAAACGTGGATCTGGCTCTAAGGGAGAGGTGTGTCCCACTAGATGCACCCTGAGAATCGTGGTTCCCTCCAGCAAGCAAATGGCCCTGGGGAGCTTTGCTGACCCCTGGGCACTCCCTGGGCTCTCCCCCTGCCCTGCACACACGGCTCCCAACAAAAACTGCAATAACAATCCAGATCCTGCTCCCCACCCACTTCCAGCTGCAGGTTGTGTTGCATGGTGCTGTGTTTGTCTGGTATTGATGAGGAAAATGCCTTTAATGCATATCTGCACCCTGTCTCTGCTGTGGCAGTGGGAGAGGAGGTGCTCCCTGCCTTTGTGCCTTGCTGTCTGGCCTCCTCCCAGCATCTCCCATTGCTTCTGCTGCTGCCCCCTCTGAATGCCTTTGATGACAGTATTAGCCTGGGCTTAATGTCACATGGACACTTTATGGAAAAATAGAATCTGCTCTGTTGCCAGATCCAACTGTGTCTGTGGGCTACAGGAAAAATAAACATGATTGGAAAATCTGTGGTGCTTGGCTGTGTTCATTTTTAATTCAAACCACACATCCTCTCAAAAGCTCTTACTGCCCAACTTACCTTTGTGTCCTGATGTCTCTCTCCGGCTCTTGAAATACACTTGTGCACCCTCTCCAGTGAAAAACCCAGAGGATTTATCTGCAAGTATTCATTTTGGAGCTGAAACACCTGCCTTGAACAGCCTCTCCCTCTGTCCTGACTCCTGCAATGTTGTGCAGCATCTGCAGGTTGTCTCTGCCTGATTCAGCAGCCTGAGCTGCCAGGAGCTGTCTCTGTCCTTTTAGCTTTTGACTCAATATTTTGTGTCTGCTCTCACAGCCAGGTCTGAGGCTGCAGCTGCACAGCGAAGGCATTTTGGGGAGCTGCTGATTTACCTCCAGCAGTGACTGGACACTTGTGCTGTGAGCAGGCTGCAAGAGCTTGAAAACCCCATCTGCAGTCTGGGAGGAGGAAGAACTGAGCAATGCAGTGTGTGGAGAGCAGCCCTCAGCATCTTGATGCTTTTCTTGCACTCTCTGGGTTCCTTAGAGCCTTTGCAAACCTCGTTGGACAGAACCAGATCCCAAATCTTGGATTGTAGCAGGCAGAGGCACACAGGAGTCACTGCCCACTCCTCAGAACCTGTGTGCAGGTGTTCCCACAGCCACTGGGGCTTCCTTCTTTCCCCATCACACAGCAAGTGCAGTCCCTTTTACTGTGCTCTAGCAACTTTCAGGCTTCTGAATTTAATGTGGCAGTCCCTAAAAAGCAGTTTGAATTTAATGTGGCAGTCCCTACAAAAGCAGTTTAAATTTAATTTGCCAGTTGCTACAGAAGCAGTTGGAATTTAATTTGCCAGTCCCTACAAAAGCAGTTCCTGGGTCACTGATCAGTTTAAACTTGTGCTGGCTTTCCCTTAACTTGCTAGCTCACCCTGTAAGCAAATCTTAATTCCAGGATCCATCCTGGGGGCTGTGCAGGGCAGCACCCCCTCCCTGAGGGCTGTCACCACCACTGCAGAATTGGCACAGCACATCAGGCTCAGCTTCCCAAGGCTCAGCTTCCCAAGGCTCAGCTTCCCAAGGCTCAGCTTCCCAAGGCTCAGCTCAGGGAGCTGCGGCAGCACCAGTTCCAGTGCACAAAAAGGACAGGATCTTTCTTCAAAACTTCTTGTTCTGATTTCATTAATTTATTTTCTGTGCTGGAGGGAAGCGTCATTTCTACTTGCCTCACACCACCCTCAGCACACCTTTAACTGTGGTATGAAAATAATGATATTGGAGTGAAAGTAATTTGTGCCCAGCTGCTTCTAGAACAGCCAGAAAAAAATACAAAAATAAATTTGTATCAGCCAAAAAAATATGCATTCTGCCAGAGTGAGCAGGACCAGACTCAGATGCAGACATGTCCAGAGGAGGTTTGGACACAGAAATGTGCAGCTCATGAGAAGCTAATGAAAGCCAAAATGCAAATGCTGTCACAGCTGAGCTGAACCCAAAGCATTCATCTGTCAGCCTTGAATACAACCCAGACATGAACTGCTGGAAGCCTCTTTTGGAGGCTTGGGCTTGTGGCTTCAGAGTGGGATTGAATTCTGGGCAAATGAGTGTCCCTGTCCCCTTCTCTGCCCCTCCCCAGAGGGCTCCAAGGCTGCTCTCTGCAGCCACAATTCAGCAAGCAGCTTAATATTCTAGCACTTCCTTCTCCACCAGTTTTCTTGTCTAATAAAGAGTGTTTGGGCTCTCACAGTAGCTCATTTAACCAGACTTTTCAAAGGAGCTCCTCTCCTTCACTCTCCTTCTCTACAGAGGAATAGACAAGACAAAACAGGAAGCAAAATCAAAAGAATAGAGAAGGCAAAAAAGGAATAAAGTCTGAAGGAGAAAAGGAGAGTCACAACCACAGGACTGACCAAATGAACTCATTGTTGGGTCCCTTCTCCCCGAACCAAAACAGAGCCTGCTGGGAGAAGTTTGGGAGTCTTTTGTGTGTGTATACCTATATTATATATAGAGAGAGATATCTAGGTATCTATATCTATATCTATATAGATATATAGTTATAGATATATAGATATAGATATATACAGATATATAGATATATATATAGATCCCTATATATGTGTGTGTGTATATATATACATAATATATATATTGTGTCTGTATATATATATATGTCTAAATAGATTAAAAAATATATAGATATAAATATAGATATAGATATATACAGATAGATATAGATATATATGTGTGTGTAGATATATACATAATATATATACATAATATATATACATAATATATATACATAATATATATATTGTGTAGATATATACATAATATATATACATAATATATATATTGTGTCTGTATATATATATATGTCTATATATCTGAAAAAATATCAAAATAGGAGTAGATAGAAAAGTAGAAAATGGAAGTTTTGGGATTGTCAGCATGGGACCAGCTCCAAAGCACCTGCTGAAGTTAATGGCAGGTAATTCAGGATAAAAAAAGCAGCAGTAGATGTGTAGGGGATGTGACCATGGCCCTCATTCCCAAGCGTCAGTTCTGTCCAAAAGCACCTGGTAACTTAAAAAAATGGGGCAAGCCTTGGACCCACAGGCAGGGGATGGAGGAGCCACACAGCCTCAAGCTGCACCAAGGGAAATTTAGGTTGGATTTTAGGATGAAGTTTTTTACAGAAATGGTGATAAAGCTCTGGAGTGTTCTGCCCAGGGAGGCGGTGGAGTCTCCATCCCTGGGTGTGTTTAACAAAGCCTGGATGTGGCTCTGGGTGCCAGGGTTTGGTTGAGGTGTTGGGGCTGGGTTGGACTTGATTATCTTGGAGGTCTCTTCCAACCTTGTGGTATTTTCGGGGTCCCCAGGATAAAGGAGGAAATGATGAATCTGTGTTCTTAGAAGGCAAATTTATTATTTTATTATATTATATTAAAGAATGCTATACTAAAACTATACTAAATAATAGAGAAAGGATACAGACAGAAGGCTAAAAGATAATAATGAAAACTCGTGACTGACTCCTCAGAGTCTGACACAGCCTGACCATGATTGGTCATTAAGTTAAAACAATTCACGTGTTTGATAAACAATCTCCAACCACATTCCAAAGCAGCAAAACACAGGAGAAGCAATCAGATAATATTATTTTTCTTTTTCTCTGAGGCTTCTCAGCTTCCCAGAAGAAGAAATCCTGGCAAAGGGATTTTTCAGAAAATATGACAGTGACACAACCTGGTCATTCTGTTCTGTTCTCTGTGTTCACACCATTCCCAAAAGGTCATTTCCTCTGGAATGGTCACCAGTGACACCAGGACAAGAGGACACAGCCTCCAGCTGTGCCAGGGGGAGTTTAGGATGGGCATGAGGAAAAAATCCTTCACAGAAAGAGGGAGTGGGCACTGGGATGTGCTGCCAGGGAGGTGGGCACCAGCCCTGGAGGTGTTTAAACAAAGCTGGATTGGCACTGGGTGCCAGGGTTGAGTTGAGGTTGGGGTTGGGTTGGATTCGATGATCTTGGAGGTCTTTTCCAACCTGGTGATTCTGTAATTCTGTGAATTTTGTGAATTCTGTAAATTCTGTGCTGCTGCAGAGCTCCTCAGAGGCACAGCCAAGGAGCTGCCTGGCTCGGGCAGATGAGTCAGCACAGGAAAGAGAGAAACAAAAACAAGCAGATGGAAGAAATGGAACTGACACATGAAACATGTAGCAACTGAGGAGGACTCGAGGCCCCTAATTAGTGCCTGCAGGAAAATTAATGAGCAGCACTGCCAGTGCAGGTGTCCTGTCAAAAAAGCATTCCCCATCCATGGAGAGCAGAGCAGGGACAGCCAGGGACAGGCAGCTGTAGGAATGTGTCCCCTGTTGATGGAGTGACAAAATTATCCTTTGTCTCCTTAAAAAGGAAAAAAGCCTGGAAGTTTCTCTCCTTAATTGGGTAAAAAGACACCTCATAGGATCTTGGGGACTTCACCTCATAGGCCCTGGGTGACTTCACCTCAAACTTAAGGATACCCAATTGGACAGAAGCCAAAAAGTCCCACCTGAGCAATTCACTAGAAAAAGAAGAGAACAAAGGAACTAAATTGCTTTTGTGAGGTGTTTTACCAGCAGCAAGAACCTCTTGCACTTGGCTCGGTTTTTCTCTGTAAAGAGTTTTGATATTTTGCCTTTTATTAAAACTTTTTGTTTCCAACACTACCACAGAAGCCATGCTGCTGATTTTGTGCCTTCTAAGGCAGCTGAGCTCTCTTGGGTGTGAAATAGATCTCCAAGAGCTTATGAGACCTGGCTCGAGGAGATCCCTATTTCAGGCAGCCCCTTTGGTCTGGGTCACAGCAGAAATTGTTCTGCTCCCAAGGGTGGTGACCTGTGAGTCCTCTGACAGGACTCTGTGCAGCCCTGTGTGAAAAACGCCAATCACTAGTTTTTAAAATTTTAAAAGTTTAATCGTAATAAAATGGTTATAAAAATAGTAATATAGTTAGAGTAATAATAATTTGGACAATTGGGATTAGGACAATATGAGACAATAAGAACAAAGAGTTACAGACAGTCCAGGTACCTCTTTCTGGGCAAAATAAGCCTGAAAAAGGACCCACGTTAACAAAGGATTAATCCTTAAAAAGCAACAGCCTGTTGTATATTCATACACCTCATACATGAGGCATAAATTCCATTCAAACACAGGATTCTTTCTGGTCACTGTCAACTTCCTCTGAATCCTGAGGCATCTTCAGGGCTGAGTGAGGCAGGAAGAAGTATATTTCTTCTGATAATGGAACAATAAATTCTTTTTCTCTGAAAGATTCAGGTGTCCTGTGGCTGCTGAGTCCTCTCTTTAAAAAGTATCTTCCATAGCATAGTTTCTATTTTAACATTATGTTATAACCTAAAACTCTATTGAACACACTACTAAAAAAAATAATAAAGCATCACTTTCTAACATAACACATATGATAGTCATTTTAATATTTGTGAAAAGCCAATGATAAAATACGCATTTTTCAGGGGCTGAGGGTGAGGGCAGCAGTCTGAGCAGCAGCAGGGATGCAGGGAGGGAGGGAATGTCCTGGGAAAGGCAGGGCTGAGTGGTGTGAGCCAGCAGCAGGGCTCAGGGAAGGGCTCTAAGGCCACAGCACTGGGTCACCAACTCCTCAATGGCCCTTTTAGAAGGTTGTTAATGAGAGATAATCACTGTCATTGTCACTGCCAGACATGAAGGGATGGGACCATTTTCAAGCTCAGAATGATTTATTGCTCAGACAAACATCAGTCTCAGGGGCTGTGAGATTTTAGAGGAGCAGGCATTGAGCCACAGCTCAAAGTAGTCACAAGTTCTTTATTCCAAGGCAATATAGAACTTTTTAACCCAACAGACACCTGCCACAGGGTTTATTTTGCTTTTCTAACCTATCACCTTTACTCATTTCTGCTGCACTGCAGATACTTTTATCCAATCAGCCTCTAACTCACATGCACACATTGGCTTCTGTTATAACTTCTAAACTCTCAGCTTATTTTATACAACCACACCCTTTTTATTTTATATAACCCTTCACCATCTTATCAGTCCAGTATCTCACTTACTTAAGGTATATTCTCTCCTACAACTATAGAAATATAAGTTTATGATTTTTCTGCTTAATGTCTGTATATTGTATTTTTACATGTAATTATATATAAAATTTACATATATGTGTAAATATGAAAATATATATTTATATATATTATAGAAATATAAATGTATAAATTAATTTATATATTATATAAATATAAATTTATAAATTAATTATAATTTATAAATTAATTATAAAATAATAATTATATATAACAATAAATTATATAAAAATTATATAAATTAACTGTAGAAATTAATATATAAATTTGTATATTATAATATATAATTATATAAATTATAATATAAATGTTATGTGAATCATATAAATTAATTCATTCACATTTATACATTTATATATAAATATATATTTTAATAGAAAAATAGAAAACTAGAAAAATATATATTACATGAATAGATGTAATTTATGTATAATTTACATATAATAGAATCTAAGCTTCTTTCAAGGCTGCAGAGCAAATCCCTCAGTGTATTGTCTGTGGAAGTTTCTGTTTTTCTGATTTACACAAATCTGTATGTGAGATGGCAAGAAAAAACTCCTTATGACTCCAACTTGGGCTTTAAGTGTTAATTAATGGACACCTTCCAAGTCAGGATAACATTACAGTGACAATTCCCTGTCAGCAATCCCATCTGTACTAACTGATCTGGTTTTTATTGTAATAGCTTTGACCATAATGGGTTTAAATTATTGAAAAGAAATCTATAAAGCCTTTGTTAATAATTAACAATGTCTTCCTGGTGTGTTATTTTAATAAAGCTCCATGACCTGTAAGATTAACAAGCAGGGGACCCAAGGGAAAAGGAAGGAGAATGGGTGATCAAATAGAAAGAAATCAAAAGCAGCTAAGAGTTCATTTCTTCTGCAACTGCAGCAAGAAAGGAGTTAGACCTGAATGTTTGATAAATATAAATATAAATATAAATATAAATATAAATATAAATATAAATATAAATATAAATATAAATATAAATATAAATGTAAATATAAATATAATATACACACCACTGATAGTTACATAACCAAATCTAAAGTCATGCTCCTGACTTCACCCATGTAGTCTTTACTGCAGATCTGAAATTTTTAGGCATGCTACTCCTCCAGTCTTAGAATGCATCTTTCTTCAGTGTATTTTGTAATGTTTATATTCACTTCCAGACTGTTTAGACTTCTACCCTTCCAGGAATGAAATGAGATCACTTGCTGCAAAACCATCAGCCTCACTTTTTTTTTGTTCTGATTTGACCTTGCAGTATCCAAACTCTATTATTTAATTATTATTTAATTATTTTTGTAGTAATGGCAGGTGCTCCTGTGCCTCTGGATTCACGCATAAAATCACAGAATCTCAGAGCTGGGTGACATCGCTGAATCTGTGAGCTTTGGAAAACCAAATATTGCTGGTCTGGCTTCCACTGCAGCCACTGTGGTGAGTTATTAGTGATGAGAAGTCTTTCCAGCAGCCCCCAAATCCATTGCCAGGACCCCAGGGTTTCCCCCCCTCTCAGCCTGGTTTGTTCCCAACTGGGACCTTCAGAGGTCACAGCTTCAGCTTTGATTTGGGTTTCTGGAATGCTGTTATGTCCTAGAAAACCCAGAAATGAGCAGGCTCAGATGAAGAGCAGCTCAGAGCTCTGCGAGAGGGAGAAGGACACAGAAGGTGGCAGGAGATGGTTTGGGTGGGTGGGAGCAGCGCTGGTGCTGCAGGGTGGGGCTGCAATCTCCATATGCACGGGGATGGGAAGAAAGCAGTGCAAAATCCAGCATTGCTCCCAGCTCTGACCATTAACCTTCCACAGTCATGGGGAACAGAAGATGTCAGGCAGAGCTGCCCAGTTCAGGGTGGATCTGAGGCCAGAAGAGATCTCAGAAGCCTCAGAGGAGACACTGGGGCACCTGGCAATGGCCCTGCTTTGGTTTTCAATGGCCTCAGCCACAAAATTCTCTCCTCTGTCACATCAGTGCCCTGTTCCAACCAGGTGCTCAAACCCCCAATGTAAGAAATGACAAAGAACCCCTGATGTAAGGTGAAAACAAACTGAGTGAACCATCTTTTCCATGTGTTTACTCTGACCTAGCTGATTTCTGCAGCTGTCAATGAATCACCTCATTGCACTGAATCAATCAGCCCATTGTAATCAATTGAAATGAATGTATGTGTATGCAAAATGGCAAATGCTTCCCTCAGCAAGGGCCTCAGGGGAGCAGGCTGTCAGCAGCCATGCTCTGCAAAGCTTCTTTCATGTCTCTAAGCCAATAAATACAAATGCTGAACACTTCAGGACCTGAATATTAATGCAGGTAATTAAACATGGTTTTTTTTTTCTGGTAGATGACTTCAGCCCTGGCCTGGAGAGGCTCCATGAGCAGAACCTCCTCCCTGCTCTTGCCTGTGTTGCATGAACAGATCCTTGGCCCTCAATTTATCCCCACAGAAAGGTGGGAAGGGGGGCACAGAGGACATCCTTAGGAAAGACAGCTATGTGCAAGACCCAGATAAAATTTCCTCCTCCTTTTTGACTGTGCTGGTTAATATCAAGGTTGTGAACAAGCCCAGGGTGGTGGTTTGAAATTGTAACTGAGCCTGACCCGTGGCTGTGTTCATGGGCAGGGGCTGCAGAGAGCAGCAGAGCAGCCCCAGCCCTCTGCAGCTCAGCAGTGACCCCTCTCCTGCAGCAGTGATCCCTGGCTGAGAGGAGAAACACAGCAATAATTATTATAACAAATAATTCTTTATAACAATATTGATTAAAATATATTATATTATATTATATTATATTATATTATATTATATTATATTATATATATTATATATTATATTATATTATATTATATTATATTATATTATATTATATATATTATATTTATATTATATTATATTATATTATATTATATTATATTATATTATATTATATTATATTAACAAATAATTATTTGTTATAATCCTCTAAAATGGTGGGGAGTTAAAGCAATGCCCTACAGCTCAGGGTGGGTCTGCCTTTACCCAGGTGTGCTTTCCCCACCCTCAGCTCCTCCTTTCCAACATTTTGGCTGCTGTGGGAGCAGGGAAAGGACAATTCTGCAGTCTGGGTGCTGCAGGCAAAGCAGGATGCAGAAAGGGTCAGGAGTTTGCAGAGAGCTGCAGGGTGATCAGCAAATTAATGAGCTGCTCCCTCAGCCCTGTGCAGCTCTGCCAGCAGGGCTGGCATTGGTATGGGCAGCACACACTGGCACAGATGCACTGCTGGTGGCTTGGCAGAAAATTCACTCTCCTTTCCCCCTTCTCTGCAAATCTCAAGAGAAATGTTAGCTGCAAGATTCACTCAGACCTCTCTTAAATTCACTGACCACAGAAAAGCTTTAATTTATAATTTAAAAGTTAAAAAAAGTAATAAATTGGTAAGTAAAATATTAATTATAAAATAAAACCAAATAAAATTACTATTTCTGTGCCTGGCTGTTCTCAAATTCACTGACCACATAGAAACTTTAATTTATAATTTAAAAGTAAAAAAAAGAGTAATAAATTAATAAATAAAATATTAATTATAAAATTAAAAAAATTAATTATAAAATAAAACTAAATGAATGAATAAATCAAATTAATATTCTGTGCTTGGCTGTTCTCAAGGAATAGGTACAGGATGCACTGAACAGTCTGCACCCCTTATGGGGAATGGTGCTGAGTTTTCTCCCTGGGACAAGGGAAAATAGATTTTCTACATTTACTAATCTAGAAAAAACCTCTGACAAGGAAAAAGGGCATCCTAATGGCCAATGGGATCGGGTGCATGAGCTATAAAACTCAGCTCCCCAAGGAATGCAGCTTTTCCACCACCAGCCTCTGAAACTCTGTCACAGCCCCCAGCCCAAGGAAAGGCTCTGCTTCCCTGCCTTGACAAATAACCACAATCACAGGTGAGACACAGATTATAGAGAATTATTCGATGTTTTCCTCACCCACACCTGGTTCCAGCCATGATGACAGTCTGTCAGCACTTGGCTCCTGGGGAAGCTTCCTCTTCCTCTCAAGTATAAATTTTGATCTGCGTTTGATCCTGAACTGGTTTGAGGTGTTTCTCTCACCAGCACTGATGATTTTGCTGCAAGAGGTTTCTTAAGCTGAAATAGAACCTCAGTAAATCAAAGCCTTTCAAGGCAGGAATGAGAAAGATGTGAGAGTGCAAGCAGGGAGGGAAATCCTCCACACACCTCCTAGGAAAGTTCCTGCTGAATAGGGGAGGGTGAACAAAGGAATGAAGAGCTCATGGGAAAAGGCTGACCCAGCATCCCTGCAGGGGTATAAATATCTGCCCTGCTTCACTGCATTCCCTTTGGAGCAGCTGCCCTTGGTCAAACCCTGCCTGGGAAGGGCTTGAAAAGGATTTTGGCAGCTGTTGGAACCCAGGACATCCCTCTGGCTGCCCTGGAGGACTCAGGCCCTGCCCAGGGGGCTCAGAGACCTTGGCACAGAGCCCAAGACCCCTGTGCCTTGATTTAGCCCTTGGAAAAAACAATTACCAACCTTACATGAAGAATTACAGCCACGAAAGTTTAAGTAGAATGATAGTGAATTCATCACAGGTGGAAAAATAGATTTTTTGGTATTTTTAGAATGGGGGTTCAGGAGGCAAGATGGAGGAATCTGGGCATGCCCAGCCTTTCTCTTCCTTCTTCTTGGCTCCATCTTCTGGGTGATGGTGGCACTTTTGGATTGGTTTAGAGTAGAAGCTCACTGTCTAACATGGGTGATAGGTATTGGGGAGTTATGGTAAATAATGTACATGTAGTTTTTAGTATAAGATGATAACACCAGTGTGCCTCTGTCTGACCTGCTGAACGGACCTCGGCAGGCCAGAGAAAGAATTTTATAGATAAGAAACAAAAAACAACCCTGAGAACGAGAATAGAAGAGTTCTGAGACATAGGGATGTCCTGAACTCCAACAGTCTGCCAGTTCAAGAGAGGCTCATTTGAACTCTGGGATTTCTTCCTTTTCTGCACCTTTGCAGCACGAGGGCTCCTGGGGCTGGTGTGGGTGGCAGCCCTGGGCCAGCCCAGCCCAGCAGAGCTCACAGCAGGCACGGAGCTGTGCACAGCTGGAGCTGAAATGCTCTCACCTGGCTCAGCCCTGGTGTGGCATTCACGTTCTCTGAAAAAATCCCTTTGCCCAGGATTTTCCTCCTGGGAAGCTGAGAAGCCTGACCTAAAGCATGACCCACAGAGTGCTCTGGAACTCCAGGGGCTGGGCTTTATTAGCAAAGCTGGAAATGTGACTGGAGAAGTGCAAATGGGTTCCAGGACAGAGGCATCATCAGCTCCCCTGGCCTCATCCCCTCACCTGCTCCTCTGGCAGCATTCCTTGGCTTCAGCTGTTTGCAAATCATTTCACTTCATTCAAATCTTACACCAGGTTGAGATCACTAGTAAAGTTCACAGATAACACTTTACAGAAACAGAGTTCCCACAGATTTAGTCACCTCCCAAGGAGGAACAGCAGCACCATGGGTGTCATTCCTGTCGACAATCAGGTACCTGACCTGATAAAAAGAATCTTTGCATCAATATCTGGGGACAATTTCACAAAGCAGAACAGTTTTGCTTGGCCTTTCCCTTGCATCCAACAGGGAGTGTTTAGTCCTTGCCTCCAGCTGTCCTTTGAAATGTAGATTATCAAATAGCCACTGCCAGCATGGGCTGCAGAGATAAGAGGAGCAGCAGAAGGTGAGGCTGTGCTGAGCCTGGGAGCTCTGCAATTGTCACACAGGAGAGAACAGCAGCTCAGCAAATGCTTCCAGCTCTCACAATGCCAGCAGCAATGCTTGATCAGCCTACCTGCACCTAGCAGCTGCAGGAGAGTTGATAACACTTTCACTTCTCTGGTTGATAGCAACTGCAGCTCTGTTGCATCTCTGAAATTCTCATTGACATTTTTTACCTTCTCCACTTCCTTCCCCATTTCAGGAGGTTGGACTAAGGTGTTTTTTCACATATGCCTCAATGCAGACTGAGGGGCTGGTTCACATAAAAGCTAAACAAGTAGGTAAATATTTGCCAAAATAATTTTATTTCTTCTGTGCATTCAAATATTTATAAACATACTTTCTGTAACTTTCCAAGACAGCAGCATCTTATCACAAAACAATTTTATGAACTTAGCTACATTCTTTTTTTGCTTTTTAAACAAGCAGTTCTGCTCCCAAAGTACAAAATTAGATATGAAATTGAATTGCTTGGCAACAGAAACAAGCAAGATATTTTCTTTCATAAAAAGCCAATTTCTTTGCAGCCTCATTTTGCAAGCAGGGACTATTAGAAGCAGATATTTTTGGGCTTATTATGGCTCACCAGGATACTAAAATGCATCTATTCATTATCCTTTCACAGTGCCACATACACTTGTCAGAAACCAGCCTGACAGCACTGGTACTAAATTTTAAGCCTGGTTTTAAAGCTTCCTTTCTGCTTGGATTCAACCACTGCATTTCTGGGGACCACACCTGTGTTTCTGGTTAGGTTTCTGGCACGGTGATGCACAACAGGAAAGCTGTTTGTAGAGTTTTCAACACAACCATAATCAATCAATGGCCAAGGCTGGTGCATTAATAATCACAAAATAGCATTCAGGGTTTGTATTTAAGCAGAATGAAAATATGGATGTTACTCCAGAGTGCAGGTATGTTTTAATGGAAACCCTGAGCCCAATATTCCTCTTTTGAGGAATGTCCTCAAGGAAATGACTGTCCCCAAGTATTTAAACAGTAACTGGCTGCAGTGGCAAACAATATATCACCATTTCTCTGAGGAGGCCATACACTACATTCTCTAACTTTTAAAATTCGTTTAACATCTATAATCGCACAGCCCTTTAAGCCAATCTAAAGCTTTAAAGAACAGTGGGTAATTGCACCTTCTAGAGGGTAATATTTCAGTAGTTTTATGATTATTAAGAGCTGCTGTTCACCCTCAGGACACGAGGTAAGCACTGAGCTCCTGGCACTGGTAGCAAGCCACGCTGTCCAGGACCCACTCCCGAGTTACCAGGGCAACGTTGCTCTGCTGCTGGATTGCTGCAAGACAAAGACAGAGAAATAAATGATGCAGCTGTTATCAAGAGCTCCAAACAAGCTGAAGGTGAGGCCACTGATGTCTTTCAGAATAAGCTGTTTGCTTTTTAAAAGCTTGCTATAAAAGCAGAGATGTGGCAGTGCCTTTTAAGGCAGGTAATGCTGGGCTCCAAGAGCAGAGCTGGCCAAGCAGGAAGCAGTGAACACCACAACATAAACACTAAAAATAAAGAATGCACTTCTTATCTTTTCATTTAAGATCTCAGTGACAGAGCTTTGGTTCCTGTCTGCCCAGACACACTGAGTGTGTGACAAGCAATGATTCTCATTAAGAGAAGCAACAGAAAATTACTGAAGTGTTTTCAGACTGTTCTTCCTCATTCCAGGATCTTTTTATTTTCTCCTTTCTCCAGTGCCATGGAAACAGCTGGGTTTTTTACATCATCATCCTGCTCCACTGTTTTGTTGGACTTCAGTGTAGCCTAACTAGCCCCCATTACCCCCAGAACCCCACTTGCACTTTCAAAGCCTCATGGCTTCTCCTGAGCATTTTCCTTACAATAAAAAAAACGCAAAACTACATCTGTTAAGGCTTTTTAATAAGACCTTTTCAGACCAAGGGAAATTTGTTCCATCTGAGGCTGTCTCCTAGATCTTACTGGTCCTCCAAGGACACCCTTCCCCACCTTTTAAAAACTATTCCATTAGGGAAGTTTCTGTAGAGCTGATGATACAGAGGACAACTGAGGCAACAGCTTTCATCTGCCAGAGCAGCTCTTCAAACTGGCTCTTGAAACAATATACTTTGTCCTTCTAGATTTTTCTTACAAGACATACTTCCATCTCCAGCAGTAGAATTTTGATTTTTCTACAACCCTTTGATATTTAGCTATTAAAAGGACAGGTGTGATAAAGACACTTGATGAGTACCAGAAAGCAGCTCAGAAAAATGTTGCTTTACCTCCATAATCCATGTTTTCCTTCCAAGCATCTGGCTGCACAACCACAACTGCTGTAGAATTCTAGGATTTTAAGATAAAAAATAGAAATGCTATTGTTGTCTGTTCTGATATAATTCTCATATTTATTTATAAAGAGCAATAACTGGGCTAATTTCAGAGAGGAATTTAAGTAGAGGGAGAAAGACATTAGTTCCCAAGATTCTTCTGTGATTTCTCTGTGAAATTCTGTGACTACAGTCAGTCACTAACAGGCTTTTGGAGCTTTTGGAGCTGGAAAGGGAAGGCTCAGTGCTAATTTCAAGACAAATTAGTGATGTGGCCAACACTAATCATGCCTCCACTCCAAGGGAGTCTTCCAGTGAGGGCTGGCCAGGCCTAGAGCCAAGGGGCACTGCCAGGCTGTGCAGGCAGCTCTGGGAACTTGGGAGGGTAAAAACTCCTCAGCACTTACTGCTGTGGGTGTGAACAGGTCAGGCTGCTTCACCACAGAGGCACCACAGAGCTCCACCATCCACTCCAGATGCTCTGAAGAAACCAGAGGAAATCAATTCAGTCACTGTGGAATTTGCAGACAACCCCGACGAGGGGAGAGATGAGAATCTGTCTCCATGTTCTTAGAAGGCTGATTTATATTTATATTATATCTAATATTATATCATATCTAATATTATATCATATCATACTAAAGAATAGAGAAAGGACACAGACAAAAGGCTACAAAGAATGATAATGAAAACTCATTACTCCTTCCAGAGTCCTGACATAGCCTGACCATGATTGGTCATTAAATAAAAACAATTCACATGAAACTAATCAATCACCTGTTGGATAAACAATCTCCAAACCACATTCCAAAGCAGCAAAACACAGGAGAAGCAATCAGATAATTATTGTTTTTGTTCTTCTCTGAGGCTTCTCAGCTTCCCAGGAGAAGAAATGCTGGCAAAGGGATTTTTCAGAAAATGTGACAGTGACAATCACTTCAGTGTTTTCTATCACACTGAAGCTGACACTATTCCCTAAGTGTTTGTTCCAATTCACAAACCACCATCATTTGAAGGAGATGTGAGTAGAAAAAAAAATCTTTTCACTTCCAAATCTGCTAGGGAACATCAGCTCCCCCCTCCCTCACCCCCCACACAGGCTGCACAAAACCAAACCCTGAAAAAAAATCACAATTTATTTCCTCTTATCATAAGGATGCAAGAGGTGAAATGGAAATTAAAATGAGAAGTTTGAACTGTGATTATCTCTCATTAACAAAAGTAGCCAAAGTACTTAATTTGCACCAATTTGTTGAATTGGTAGTGAAGAAGATTAAGTCTTTCAAGTACAAGAGCCAAAATTGAGGATCACTGCAGCAGGTGAAAGCACTGCAGCCTCTGCAGCAATTACTGTAAATGTCAAGAAATGTGAGTATATTTCACCCAGTCAAAAATAAAGTTATATTGAACAAATCAGAAAATATCTGCTGAATAAGCCACAAAAATGGGAAGTCAGGTACCAATATTTGAAGTAGAAAAATTATAAATTAAATTTTCAAAAATTTGTAACATACTTCATTAAATTTTAAAAATAAAAAGGAAGCTATGCTGAACAGCTTTTTCTTTATATATTAACTTCTAGCTTTGTTAAAGTGTTTCACTTTTAACACTTGCTCTATAGACAGCAAGCTACAATAAAGATGTGTCAACTGCTAGGAAAAGGATACTTAGGAACTGTTTACTATGACAGAAATAAAAATGCTCATATATGAGACATCAGGAGCATCAATAACAATTATCAGACAGCATGACATTAATGCTTTTCCTGGATAATTTATCCAGATAGGAACTAGATAAAAGGCCTAGCTTGAAATGCAGCAAAATTGCCAGGGGTTGTCTGAGGACATCCAAATAGAAGAGAACATTTCCACTCCATTTGGAGCTAGAACTGGATAAAATTATTTATCTACACCTTACCCCATGTAGGTATTTTAAAGATTACAGAGGAAAAGAGGTAAAAAATTATCCAGAAATGTAAAATTCTGATGAATGCAGTGTCCCTCCAAATATTTTTTATGTTAACCATCCAATGTCACACCTGTAGTCATGTCAGTGAAGGGTCCACAGCAACAGATCTCAAAGTCTTTAAAGATCTGAAAAGCAAGGAACATGTTAGAGTTCATAGGGGGATTTTAAAGAGCAATGCTTTATATGCTGTTTTTTTATTTGCTGTTTTCATTGCACTTCCAGGGCTTGCTATCACATTATGACTATTCCACAAAGCTTTTTGTAACCTACCAACCAAAAGAATTTAAGAATAAAACTAGAAGAATATTAAAGACCACTAACCCTCTGTTATAAAAAGACAGCATTCACTCCAAGCTTAGTGAGCCCCTACAGAATATCTGCTCTGCTGCTGACAGAGCTCAACCTTCATGGCTAAAAATGATTAATTTGTACAACTCTGTGTACAGAGAGACTGGGAGAAGTTCCAGAAGCTCAGCCAGCACAGAGCAGGACAGATTTTGAATCCCTGATGTGCTTTGTACCTTTTCTGTCAGGGCCTGTCTGGCCCTCTTGGGACCTTGATGGTTTCTCCCATTGATTACATCTCCTCTGACTTCAAAGTTCTCCTGGAACACAACAAAAGCAAGGAATCAGAAGTGAGGAGACTGAGAACACTTTCCTGTTAGAGTTCTGCTTCAAAACAGGAAGGTGTCAGATTTCAGAATTGAAAATCTATGAGTATGTTCAGAAAATGAATTAAAAGGCTTTGCAAGAGAAATGCTGGAGTATGAAACCCCTGCAGCATCAGGCAATTTTTAAATAAACAAATTTTACTCAAACTGTATGGTAATTTAGCAAACTAAATAAAAAACTGCACACTCCAAGACTATAATTGTCTTATCAGTAAAGTCTTATTTGATAGAAATTATCTGTATATAACATTATTTCCTTAAGCAAAGAATAATCTTTTGCTTTATGCTATAATTATTAATATCAGTAGGAACACTTATAAAAATATGTCTATAACCTGTTAAAAAGTAATAGGGACTCATTATGTTCTCAACACAATGAATGCACAGGGCTTAAGTGTGGATTTTGGTCCTAGCATTGATAAAATTAGAACCCCAGGTTTCAGAGCTAAAATTTCATATTAAATGTTTAGACAGTATCTGTCTGTACAATACAAATAAATTCCTAAGTCCATAATGTAACAGCATTGCTTAACCATTTGACATTTCACTCAAGATAAAAGACCTACCTCATCCAGTATTCTTCCTGCTTTAAAAGACTGAATTATCCCTAAATAAAAAGATCAGAAGAAGAAAAGTAATTTTATCCAGCAAAATGGTTCTTCTACTACCAGTACTCTGACTTCATTGCTACATTAAATTGAAGGTATTTGTACTAAAGGAATACAGTATAACACTAAATATTTAAAGAATGTTTTTACCATTTAGAAATAATACTAATTTTACACTAATTGATGCCATGAATCACAAAGATTTAAATTAAGAGGGACAAAAGGCTTTTGCCACAGTGGGGAGCAGAAACAGTAAGTAATTCACAAGAGGAAGAAGCTTGCTGCTTGTGTTTCTTAATTTTAATTTCTTTTTAAGTATTTAGAAGAAACACTGCAAAACATCAGATGGCAAGGTAAGAAAAGATCCTTTTTCTTTACTGCAACAAGTGAAGACTTGCAATCCTGGCAGAAGGGCAAAGACCACTGATCTCCAGCAGCAGTGATACCTACACTGATAACCAACCACCCATTTTCCTCCTGCAATGCCCAGGAAATACTTCAGGGTCCGTTCACACACCAGCTCCTCATCTGCAGGCCAAACAACAGTAAAACCTCTTTTAGTTTTGCCATTAGCAAAAAAACACAGCTCAGGCTAGCAAAGAATGTTTGCTTTTACATACAGATAAGTGCAGCAGCAAAATATCACAACCATACAAAGGTTCAAAACTCCACTGTGATGATGTTAACTAAACTGAAGGAAATGAGCAGAAATTAATCACATGTACCAATTGTGAGCCCTTTTTTAGATTATTCAATAAAGATAAGAGGCAAGAAAAAGCATGACTTCTTTGGGAATTATCTTTGCTTCTTTTTGGTTGGTTCTGAACTTCTTCACACTAGTGTGCTGTCATCACCTGAACATTATGAGCAAACAGCTGAAGAAACAAATAACCAGTAACATGAACTTGGAATTACACAAGGGAAAACATGCCCTCACACTTTTCCTCTGAAATAGAATGAGAAAACTCACAAGTTGAAACAAAAAACTTGCAGTAGAGAAAACAATCAATACCTTTTCCTCAAACTTATTAAATTTATTGCTGACCTGTCTGCTTGGTGTTTAAACTGAAGGTAAAATTCTATATTGTCTGTCAATAGAGGATTTGGTCCCCCAGCTCCCAACAAACCTGTTTTCATTATGACATGGGTTGTTCCTTCAGTAATGTGATTAGATAAAGTGCTCTGAGTTTTTTTCACAAACTTCTGGACCACCAACTGAAAAGCAGTTAAGAAAATAATAATTAGCAACAGTTTTAACCTCCCCAACAGCCCCAGTTTTTAGGAGCACAATGTAATAGGATAGTTACTTTAAAGTAACATTTTATGTGCTGGCACACAGAAAGTACATTTAGTTTTGGCACCATTCAACAGTAATGCAGAGCTCTTGTTGTGTGTTTTATAACCCAAAACACAAATCCTTCTGGAAACTGAGTGCACAAACAGGTTTATTAGCAACTCAGAATTCCTATTTACAGAATGCTCCCTATGGATCAGAGTTTGGGTGAAGCAGCATCATCTGAGAACAATGACTGCACCAAACATCCACAGCCCCTCCCCAGCCCCAAGGCTTTCTACAAGGCTTTGCAATCCTGTGTTTTTCCCTCCAGACATCAGGAATTTGTACAAAAAGTTCAAATCTCACTAAGTTTAACAGTGCCATTCCAGGCAGCATCCTCACAGCTTTAGGAGTGCTAAAGTTTGACTGCAATTCCTGCAAGATTACTTTTATTACACTTAGAGATCTCTCTATTGAGGATTATAGTGGTAATCAGGAATTATTAACTCGTGATCTCCAAATTCTGGAATGTACTTACATGCTCACTGTGATTTAAACCTGAGACCACAATTGACATTTCTTTCCTCTTGGTCCCCACTGGATTTGTAGGATTTTCTTTCCCAGTTGCATTGTGCAGAACAGGTTCAGGAAAACATCCACTTTTTTTAAATTTGTGTCCTGGGCCAGAGCTTTTATCAGTGTTCTGAGCCACAACAGGCCCAGCCGTGGCTTCTGCAGTTTGAGGGGTAAAAAGTCTTACAGAGGAGGAGGAATTATCTGGACTCTGAGTCACATTTCCAAAAAGATCTGATGAGACAGATGCACTGTTTTGTCTGGTCCCAGATTTCTGCTCCTCTGCATTTTCTGAAGGAAACAAGAAATGACTCCTTGAAAAAACTGCATTTTTCTTGTAGTCATGGCAGAAGGTTGTTGCTCTTTCTTTTAGGTTTAAATTCTGCAGTTACTTCCTCTCCTTTTGTGTTATTACTTCTTTGTGTTTATTACTTCCTTTTGTGTTTATTACTTCATCTTTGCCTCCAACATTACTTTTTCCTGATCTATAGGCAAGACACTAAAATACCTGGTATTTTGAGTAGCATATACCTGGAACTTTGAGTAGCATATTTGTCAAAATGTCTGAACTTAGAAGTGAGACAGAAAAACTTTGATTACTGTCAAAAAGCTGTCACACCCCATTTGATGAGCAGCCATACAGCTGGGCTACCAAAGTAGCAACACCTTTTTAAAGTGACCAGGAACAGAGAAATTAAAATAATGGAATTACAGGAAAAAGTTGTATCTTGCTGATATGTAAAAACATGAAAAGAACAGGAGAAAACCACCAGAAATCAAAATGCACTGGCTTTTTCTCTTCAATGTTACCTGCTTCAAGCTGGCACTGCCTGTGTTCCTGCACAGGTTTTGTCTTTTCAGAGGGAGTTTTGTTCTGTAGAACACTGTCACAGCCAGGGCCTTTCTCCAGATCTGATCTCTTCCTTAAAGAGGATTTAGAAGCTGAAAGCAGCAATTCTGGGGACCTTGAGAGAGGGAAATTGATTTTAATACCATTTTCACTCTTTTAAGCATCAGAAAAATGTAGCAACAGTGAAATTATTGTAATTACCCAGAAGCTCAGGGATACTTAAGATTTTTTTTTAAATAAAAATTTAGAAATAAACATTAAAAAAAACCCCAAAACTCCAAACAAAACCACTGACCTGCTCTTTTCTTCTCCTGTTTGATCCATTTCAGATGCTCCTTCAGTACTGGAATGTGGCAGTTCTCTCTGGACAGGTAAAACTTCACAGTTCTGGCTCCCATTCTGCTTTAGCACTGCTTCAAGTGCAGCCATTTCTTGCTGAAGTTTTTTCAGGCTATTTTGCATAGCATTCTTTTGCTGCAAAGGAGCACAAGAATGCCAACATAAGCAAACTCAGGATTCATTTCTTTAACAAACACTTGAAAATTAGAAATAGCAAAATGGTTTTGAATTAAGTTCTTGCCACATGTTGAAAAGGTGACTGTGGTGCTTTTGCTGTAACAAATAGTGCACAAATCCAAAATCAGAAGCAAAACCACCCAAACAACCACACACTCATTTTGCCAGTCATGTTATTTCAGTTTAGATGCCTCAGAGTTTAATCAATCAGAAAACAACACAATTCCTGCACAAATTTATTTGAAAGTAATTTTGTCCAAACTCCATTAGTAGCTCAATCCATGATGTTCATTATTAAATTTTAAATTGAATCTTCATTTTCCATAGTTACTAAAAGCCCCAAAGATCATTTAAAGGACTAAAACATTTAATAATATTCTTCCTTATGTTCCTCCTCAAAAATTACATGATCAAAACCATGCCATAGGCAGCATAAGAATAGCTCAAAGGGTTTCAAAAGACCTCTTTAAAAACCCAAACTCTTTACAAGACAAAGCAATTTCCAGAGAACTGAATATTCCATTTTAGCTCCAGCACTGGCACCATGTGGAGCCTCTTTGTTACTGAACCCATAAAAATTCCCAAGCAAACAGAAAACCATCAACACACCACAAACCCAAACCCAAATCCCACACCCCCATGCCATTAATCCATCCCAGCATCTCCATCCATGAAGCTACAGGAGGAGCAGAGTCCTGCCAGCTGGGCACATTTCACTGATGCTGTAAACAGGAGAAGCACCCACAAAGCACAAAAATTAAATTCCCTCCTTTTTTGGACATACATAAAGCCCATAGGGCTGAAAATGCTGAAGAGAGAGTTGCCATAAGATTTATCTTAAAGTCACACAGCACAAAGGAAAACCCCAAAGCAAAACAAAAAAAAAAAAGTCCCTAACCCTCAACTGAACCTCCAGCCCAAATCACCCAATACAGCCATAAAGCACAAATATTAAATTCACTTTTTTTGGACATACATAAAGCCCATAGGGCTGAAAATGTTGAAGAGAGAGTTGCCATAAGACTTATCTTAAAGTCACACAGCACAAAGGAAAACCCCAAAGCAAAACAAGAAACCCCAAGCCCCTAACCCTCAATTTGATTTCTCTATTTCTCTTTATCAGAACCCCCAGCCCAAATCATAAATCACCCAATACATAAAGTCAGGCCACTGAGCAGCATTCAGGATTTTAACAGCAGACAAAAAATACACTGCCAGACACATCTTTCATCAGACACTGCCTGCTGGGACTTGTAGCTATAATAATCTAATATGGATTTATTTGATTTAATATTTACACAGAGAAGACAAGTCTCTGTGCTTTTAAATATCATATTGTAATAAATCTACTTCCTATCACCAAATTCTTATCTATTCCTATCATTAAGGTTTTTAAATATAGGGAGCTGACATTTGCAGCACTGGCCAAGTGTGGAGATGCATTAATTAGCATCTCCCATAATTAAGCTCTGTAACCAATATCATATAATAAGCTGTGGCCATTGCAGTTTAAGGTCACCAGGGGAGGAAAAGTTGGACAAATAATGGCACAGAAGCAGCTCTCCAGATCTTCATTAATTATGTTTTTGGAAGTAATTTAGTGATAAAGGATTATGATGAAAGGAATTTTCCACTGTATTGACTTCACAGCTTGCTTATCTCCTGGAATGCAGGCAGCTCCTACACTCACCTGTGTAGTGAGGATTTCACCCTGAGAGAATGCTCCACAGGAATCTTCTACAATACTTATTTCACTGTCAGATCCAGATGCTTCACCTTGAAGAAGGTGGAAAAAAAACCCCTGAGTTAAAGAAAAAACTCCACCAAACAACAACAAACCAACCAACATAATCCAGAATTTCTTAGCATGTGGAAGTTTTAGAGAACTAAAAACTATAACACTAAAGAGACAAGTTTGGAAAATGTTGAAGTTAGAAGGACAGATCTCCTTTAAGTGAATATTTCAAAGAATACCGTGTCACACACATGACAAAGTAAACAGAATTCAGTGTTTCAACAGAATTCTCTTTCAACAGGGATGAAAGAGCCCTAAATATTTACAAAGGCTATAAAAAAGGCAAAATATTCACTACAAAATTCTACAGCCAATTTCAACAAACATTTCATCTGGGGAAAAAGCTTTGATAGGCTGTGGAATTTTGCTGACAATGGGAAGTATCCCATTGCAGTAAGAGAACTAGCATTTTCCTCAAAAATGAATTCCCATCAGACATTCAGTCTATTCATTTGTGCTCTGAACAAAGAGCACTGGAAGAATACAATTTTCAGGAAATAAACCACCGAGGGGTTTTTATTTGATTAAGACTGATACATTCTTTTAGAAGAGTTCTGTTCTTAAATACAGAACAAAGTTTTCCATGCACACACCAAAAACTTTGCTGTAAGGACATTATAAACACAGCTGCAGAGAGAAAAATCTTGGTTTGTACCTAGGTTTGCCCCCATGTCTGGGTCTTCTTGGCTTTCATCTTTGGTTTCCTTCAGCCCACCACTAGAATTCTGAGAAGTTTCTTTACTGTCATTTACACTGCTCATTTGTTTGGACACCTGAGCTTGTGGAAAATGTTTGTTCAGTTCTTGTGCTCCATTAAGTGATTCTTCAGACATGTTGGACTGGGAAGAAAATAAGTTGACAGAGCATTCTGACTCCTGGCTTGGTGAAGCACACACATGACTCAGGGAAGCTTCTGGCACTTTCTGCACAGCATTGCCATCATTACTCACACTGGGGCTCCCTGGACACTCTGCCACTGGAGACTCTACCACAGATGCCATTTGTTTATCAGTCTGCAAAGGTGTGCTTGCTGATTTGCTGAAGATCAATGTCCTAAAGCAGGGTAACTCCTCATCCTCACAGGACTCTTCATCTGAAGATGGCAGTTTCTGCACTCGCCTTCGGGACTTTCGAGGACCTCGAGGTCTTGGTTTAGAATTTGCATTTCTGCTCTGCAGCTCAGCACTGTCACTTTTTACAAACACTGCAGATTGCTCTTTCCTATCAGTCTCACATAAGCTGTTCTCCTCAATGTCAGTATCAGAGCACAGTAAGGCATTAGGGGTTTCAGACAAACCTGTAAGGCCACAATTCTCTCCAAGAGGTTCTTCCAGAGCCTCTGCAGCTGTGCTAACAGTTTGGGCTGCTTCTTCTTCATTCCCCTTTACATATTTTCTTTCTCTTTTGCTACTTTTTGTCCTAGTGACTTCACAGCTGAGTTCAGCAGGGCTTTGCTGACAAGTGCAGAACAAATCATTGATGTGGATTGAAAATGTAGAATTGGTTCTGTGCAATCAACCACTTCAGTCTTTCCTGCCTGATTGCTTTCTGAACTGAAGCTGTTTTCCTGGCCTGTGTTTAAATCATTTTGTCTGGAATCATGCTCCTCTGTGTTACTCTGATCACTCTGGCTTCCATCACTTTCAATGGGATTCTGTCTCAACTCCCTTTCCATCCCCATCTCATTTGACACTGGCTTTTCATTGCCCTGCTCTTCTTGTAGCAATCCATTTTTGTGCTCAGTCTGAGCAGTCTCTGCTCTTGCTGGTGTCAGAGTCCCATCCTCTGCAGCCTGTGAAATGCCATCCCTGTGCTCTCCTGTGCTGACAGCAAAGCAAGGCACAGGATCAATACGTGCAGACTCACAGGTCTTAAGCTTCTCTTTCTCTTCATCTTTCTCAGAAACCCTGCTCAAGTTTTGAGCAGCTGTTTTCTCCTCTTGCAAGCTTTCTGGTTGTAATTGTTTGCTAGCCTTATTTTCTACCTGAGCAGCACATGATAGATTGAAGGTTTCAGAAGGAGGATCTGCCACTGCACGAGTCTGAAAAAGGCTGAAGGAGGAGCGCTTGGAATGCCTGAATATATTCCTCAGGTATTGTGTGTCCAAGTCACTGTCTTCAGCTTCCTTAGTCAATTCCAAAACATTTTTAGCCACTGGCAACTTCTCAGCTTTGAAATCCCCTGGAACATTTTGTGAGTCATGCCCATGTTCTGGGGGAGAAGCAGCAGGTGATTCAGTCACCTCCTCAGGCTGGGAAGAAGCAGTTTGCCCAGCAGACACTGAAGGAAGCTGTAGGAGAAGGGGGCTACCAAGTATTCTGCTGTCTTGAGAACCTGTATCAGGCACAGTGGAACCACAGTTTGAAGGCAGACATGAAGGACTGAACAGACTTTTTCCAGTTTCTGCAGTGTCAGATAAATTCTTTAGATTAACCTGCACTTCATTTGCTTCCAGATCACCTCCCTCCAAATTAGTGACTGGCCTGTAACTCAACTCATCTGGAGGCTCACACAGGTCTTTGCACTCAGCAGAGTGAGTTGCCACATTCCTTTGGTCTCCAGAGACAGACCCTCCATGATCACTGTTATTTCTGGCTCCCTTTACTCCTTTCCTTGTTTCTTTTGTCATTTCTTCAGAGAGTAACTGAAGCCTTCTGCTGCGTCTGACTGGGTTTTGCTCAGGATCAGCTTTCCTGGGCTCTCCACTGCTTGGGTAGCTGTCAATCTGTGGCTCAGCTGGATCAGGGAAAACAGAGCCTCTGTCCACCACTAACTGCAGAGCACACATGGTTCTACTAGAATGCCTGCATCTTTTTGCTGCAGAACTTCTCTTTTTGGTGCTTTTCTGATCACAGTTATACATTTCTGGTTCCCCATCACAGTGCTTGGTAGGGACCTTCTCAGTAGCTTTCTTCCACGTGGACTCTCCTCCCCCCTCAGGCTCTGTTAATGTATTATTTGCCCTATTCTGAGAGAGGTGACTCTCATTAGCAGCAACACTTTCATCACAGCTTTTCTTTTCAGCATCTCCAAGGCCCCCATTAACACTTTGAGGGCCCCCATCTGCCTTTTCTGTATCTTTTTTCTTGATGAAATCCTCAGGTTGCAGGACACAGGCAGTCTTCCTCTTTCGTTTGAGTCTGTCTTTGCTGGAATCCTTCAGGCACTTAGCAGCAGCCACATCTTCCTTTTGCCTAGTAGGCAAAATGTCTCTCAAGGCAGAAGGGGGATTTGATTTCCTCCTCTGTGGTATGTTTTGCCAAATATTTTGTCTTTAATGTCTTCTGCTCTTTGTTTTGACCACCTCTTTTTTCCTTCCACTGCTGTAATTCCCATGGAATCTGCCATAGGGTCAGTCCTTCCTGAAATACAGGACTCTTTATCTGATAAGCACAGATCTCCTTCACCTGAAACATCAGCTGATGCAGCAGATTCATCCAGTGAAGAATTGGAAGACAAAATCTCATTGCTTTTTGAAAACCATTCGTTGACTTTCTGAATGCTCTGCTTCAGTCTCTTCTTGGAGACTTTATTCAGGGTGGCAGAGTGAAGGGTCTCTGCCTGAGGTAGTTCCTCCAGAGGAAGTTCTTTGTCCTGGGAAGAGTCATTCTCAGGTTCATATCCCTCTGCAGCTTCCACACTTTGTGCATCAGTATCCATTTCCCTGCTTTTATCCAGCCTGTTCTCTGAGCTATCTTCTAAATCAGACTCCTGGTGTTCACTGTTGTGCTGGCTTTGCTGTTCCCCCATTTCTTCTGTGTTCTTAAAGAATGATGTGTCCCCATTCGGGGTGGAACTGGCATCCCCTGTTCTGTCACACTGCTCTGGGAGCAGCTCTACAGCAAGAACATCCAGAGGAGAGCTCTGGCATCCAGTCACATTCACTTGGTCAGGTTTGGCACATTCAGTGATGCTCTGAGAGCTTTTCTTGCTCAAACATTCCTTTGAGAAATCACCTTCACCTGTTAGATTTATAGGGATAATAAATCATTAACTCTATTTTACACACAAATAGCAAGCAAAAGAACAAGCTTAATGGCTACTTTGTTTAAAAAGAACTGCTCTTATTTCCCCCCTAACCAGAATATTACACTGCACAAATCTCCCTCTAGAGAGAGGCAGAAAGATCATATTACATGTTCTTCTAAATTTTTACATGAATTATTAGCCAGTGCTTTTTCATCTGTAATATGACTCACATAGAATAGATTCAGTTTTGGACTTTTTCTTCCATTCTGTTCCTGTGTATACAACATCCACATTTTGTATTTAGGCTACAGGAACAGTCTTGTGTTAGCTGTAGGCATTAACAAAACTACATTATACAAGATTGCAAGCATATATATGGATACACAATCATGTGAAATAAAAATGCTGTGGTCTCTTTCAAGCATAATCACCTTTGTCACCAAAATAACAACACACCTGTGATATCTGGCAGTGTTATTTCTTTAGCACACATCTTGTCAGGCTGTGCATGACAAGAATTTCATTCCCTTTCTTAGCACTCTCAAGTTCTTCCAGCCTTACTTGAGAAGTAATCTGAACTGCTCCTTTGTCTTCAAACCTGTTGGGAAAGGAAATCTACTTTCATTACAGATAAAACCATAACAAACAGAATAGAAGATGATCTTATTTTTCCCTTTCTGCTCTCTGAAATAATTTCTGGAGAAGTCAAGCTGCACAACAGACACCACAAGCAGATCTCTTCAGAGTTGCAGGCCATTTCTTTAAAAGATTTTCTTATGGAATCTTGAATTTATTACTTACTTTCTAAAGCACAGTGCCTACTTTTCTATGGAAGATCAATGTCCACAACAAAACATTTGGAAAAAAGTTTTAAAGCATGTAATATGGCAAACTGCTGGAATTCAGCTCCCCATTCTACCTTGATGCCCTCAAAGTTGAAAACCATTTGTCTGCTTAAGAATTCTATCAGTCCTATGCTAAGAAACCAGAACACAGAAAATGAGAATATTGAACTACTGTCTGTAGAAAATATGAATTCCTTAATCATCTTTACTTACCCAGTTTTGGTTGTCTGTTTAAAAAACTCTTCAGATGATTCAGAGCCTGAAAACAAATAATCTGTTACTCTGGTTGGAATGATTCAGAGAAGGGTGACTTGCCAGATTCAGTGGTTATCTGAACATCTCACATGCCTACTCCCTTCTAGAGCTAGATGCTTTCAACTTTTAGCAGATAAACCAAGTTCAATTGTGAATTATTTTACTTAATTTTAATTATTTCCATGTAAAACTATCTACACGGCTCCAGCATCAAACTGTGTTTAAATACAGTGAGTGGTAATTAAGAGTTAATCACCTAAAAGTTACTTTCTAATTTCTGGATTTGTACATAAAACAGCTACAAGTATCCAGAATTTTGAGCTGGAAGTCAGAAAAATATATTCAAATGTCTCTCACAGATCCTTGATCCTGGCAGATGCAATAAGGGGAAAAGTGAAGAAACAAACTCAATTCCTTCCTTGAAGGAACAGCATAAAAGATGAGCTATGCATGGCATTTGTATCTTTTTTCATAGCAGTCAACACCAGATAAAGTAAAATTCTGAAAAGCTAGGATGGATAGCAAAAAAAAATTTAATATCCCAAATAGATTTCATCCTCATCTTAAGCACTGGTGAGAAGGCTTAGTATTCTTCAGAAAGCAGTGGTTACCTTTAGCTGTAACAGCTGTAATTTTTTGCACATCTGTAAATACCTTCTCTGGACTGTGTACACCAAGGCTTAAGGGTTAACTACAGCAGCATTATTTGCCATGATATAATTATGCAAAAAACCCTTTTGATTTGCCAACTTGGAATCGTCCATAATTTGTCTCTTTGCTGTAATTTTGTTAAGTAGAAATTAGTGTTTATAAAGACTTTGAACATAATCACCTTTCATTACTTTACAAACAAGCATTGTACATAGGATCAATTAGTGTGGATTTAGAACAGATCTTACCAAACTCTATATAAGTACCCTTCTGAGAACCAGATTTCTGGGGTTTGTTTCTTGGGTGACACATTTTAGCATCTGTAAGCTGAATATTCACACTAGCTTCCTGCTGACAGAAAACAGAAAGGAATAGTTATTTACAACAGTGAGGTATTAAAAAAAATTCATAGCTATTTAAATTTTAACAGGGGGCTGATATAAATACTTAGTTCATATGCATTGGTAGCTTCTATGCACAGTAGAGGTAATTTCTAATATTGACAGCAGTAATGAAATGTGTCAATAGAAACAATGCATCATGCATTTAACAGATAAAATCATTGCCAGCTTGATCTTACATTCTGTATTGTCTAATATTCTATTCAGCATTAAGCAGATGAAACAGAAACACCATGCCATGGACAGTCACACACACAGCAAACACCCCAAGCTGGGTAATGCCTTGTGAATCCTGAACACATAGTTGTGATCTTGCCCCTAAAAAGGTAAAAACCCTTTTACCAAAAAGGTTAAAACCCTAGACAGCCTCATGAAACAAGCAGATGGAACAAGTTTTCAATCCTGGTTTCAGTAACAGACTGCATTATGGCAATATTATGTGTAAGTTCAGGTCACTTTATGCAAACATCTTTCTCAAGCAGGTTAAGAAGACAGAAATATACAGCTGTCCTTGTCCAGATAACTCAGATCAAACAACAATCTGAGATCAACCCAAAATCTCCTACTTCATTCTTTTATGTACATGCACTTATACACATTCCAAATACATTTTTAAACAATCCACATAAATAAAATGGGAAAAAGCAGTTACCAAGGTGAAGTTTTCTTGTCCATTTCCTTTAGAACTTTTTCTCCTGTTTCTGAAGCCCTTACTTTGGATGACAGAACTTTCTTTACACAGGGACTCAGCAGCAGTGGCTTCCGTGGATGTTTTAGGAAAGTGATGACTCTTTAAAACTAAAACATGTTATGAGGTAAAAAAAAAAATTACACTGAGTATGACTCAAGTATTATATATTAATGAAATAGATTTTTGTAGACTCTGTGCACTTAGTGCATGTACAGCTAAAATATGTTTATCCAAAAAGAAATCTTATTGAATTACTAGCCTGATTATTCTTTCTGAGCACTCTTCAAGTAACAATTAAAATCTTGATCCTGCCAAATAATTTTCTCAACCAATTTTGGTTATATAGATAATCTAGCAAGAGCAGGATCTAATTCTAGTTATTTTAGAATGGAATACCTTATAAATAATCATGGTATGTCAAAACCTTATTAAAAAAAAAATTGGGGACATACATTCACAACACTTACACTTCACTCCAGTGTCAAGCTCAAAAGCATGGATAGTTTCCAACAGTCCTTCAATGAGTTGCTTAAATCTGGAATTTTCTTTCAGACTTCTGAAATAACATCAGCACTTCAGTTATTTTAAGACAAAAGAACAGGCTAACTATAAACATTTCTAGAATTTGGCTGAACCAGAAAAGGGGTAAAACTCCAAAGTGGAAAATGAGACGAGAAAAAATTGTTGCCATGGAATAACAAATTCCCCCAAAGAACCATTACTATGGGAATTGCAATTATCACAAAAGTGAACACAGCATTTTCTCATACAGGTTTAGTAGAGAGAAATCAGTTGCAAGGATTAAACATCAATCTAGAGCAGACACTTGTTGAAAGAGATGTGCTCACCTGGAAAAAGCTCACATTGAGCTAAGATACTACATTTACTCCTTTAGGAATAGCCAACTTACTAAAAAACCCCTTTCCTTCTGTATTTCAGAAGAAAAATAAATAAAAATAAATAAATATTAAAATTATATTATGCTAATAATTCAATAAATGTATTATGTGAATATATTTTAAGCCTATTGTTGATCTTTCCTCAGAGCTCAAACACCTCATCCTCCAGCCCCTTCACAAAGATGATTTCCTCACCTCTTGGTAACTTCAGTCTTACACAGAGGACACTCCACCACACCTTTTTTCTTTTTGTTGATAAGTTTGAACATGCAGAATCTAGAAAGAAAGAACACTTGAGATGATTACAAGATTTCCCTAAAAGCGACTATGCACATTCACACTTAGTGACTCAAGGATGCATTTCTGCTTTGAGGTTAGTGAGTTAATTGATCCCCTTTGATGCATTTTAAAGTTGCAGCTCTCTCTTCTACAGAATTGACTTTTTTCCCTGAAGTAGCTACACACAAACTTATCAAAACACTACACATGTATATGATTAGCACTGCAGAAACATAATTAAAACTGGTATATATGGAATTAAAAATTATAAATCCCAAACCATTATATGTGGAAATTAAAAACTGCATTGCACTTGCAAGTTTTCAAATGTACCTGCAGAATATGTGATCACATTTCGTTGAAACAGGCTCTTGCACCACATCCAGGCTACGAAGAGAGAAACAAAAACAAGAGCACAGAGGTTATAAACTTCAACCACAACCTTTGCTATTTCAGTATCTGTTTGCATTAAAGAAATGCAAGATATTAAATGCAGCATTAAAGAACTACAGACCTCATTCACTTTTCAGAGACAAGGGACAAAAACCCACACAGCTTTACAAACAATCCTCTAATCCAATCAGATGTATTTTTTTCCCCTGACACATTCAGGTTTTAACAGAAAAGCAAAATATAGAACATAAGAGCAAAACACAAGTTTTTCCTTGCACTTTCTCATTTGAGACTTACAAAACATCAATTTTCTTTGCTTTCTGGTAACCCATAGAACTGACAAAGCATTTTCAAAGAAATAAGAATAAAAAACCACACCTCCGAAAGATTAACTGTACTAATATTATTCTCTGACATACCATATTGGGCACTCCAAGTTCTTCTGCATAGCTGAAAGCACATTTTGTACTTGTCCAATAGTAATCACTGAGAAGTCCATCCTTCACATCCAAAAATAGTCTACAGGGAAAAAAAACATTATCAGCTTTGTTTCTGCAAAAAAATCTGTTGCCTCCCACGATTATGCAGTCTCCCCCACGGCTCTGCTCTAACTGCAGAATAGTATCAAATTGTTTTTACTCAACACTTTACAGAGGGGTACAGAGGTACAAAGAGGTTCTTACTCTGAATGTTTGCAGTTAAAACCCCTCGAGTCGCGTACCCAAAGGAGCGCCCAGAAAGTTTATTCAGGTGAAATTCACAAAAAAGCACAAAGCAGCGAGAGCGAGGGGATTGCTGGCTGGGAAAGCAGCAGAGCCGAGGGCAGGCAGGTCATGCCAAGGAGCCAGGGCGGACCCACCCGAGCCTGAGAGCCCGCAGCGAACGCTGAAAACAAAGAGAAACCGCCTGGGACCGGCCCTGCAGCGAGGCCTGTCCGCAGGATGAGGGGAAGCGTACCGGGCACGGGCCGAGGGAGCGCGGGCAGGGCCGGGACGGTGCGGTCAGTGCCAGGGCAGTACCGGTGCCGGTGCCAGGGCGGTCAGGCAGGGCTGGCGCGGTCAGTGCCAAGCTGAGGCTGGTGCCGGTGCGGTCAGTGCCAGGCCGGTAGGTGCCCGTGCCAGGGCGGTCAGAGCCAGGCTGGCGCGGTAAGGGTCAGGGCAGCGCCGGTGTCGGTGCGGTCCGAGCCGGTGCGGTCAGAGCCAAGTCGGTGCCGGTGCCTGGGCGGTCAGGACAGGGCTGGCGCGGTCAGTATCAGGGCAGCACCGGTGTCGGTGCGATCAGCGCCAGGTCAGGGCTGCCGCGGTCAGGTCAGGGCCAGGCCATGGCGGTGCCGTGCCCGTCTCCCCTCAGCGCTCCCCGGTGCCGTGCCCGTCTCCCCTCAGCGCTCTCCGCGCTGCCTTTCGCGCCCTTCCCGCCCCGCCGCGCGCAGCCAATCCGGAGCCGCGGGGCCGGCGCGCGCCGCTGCAGCGCCCCCTGACGGGCTCCTTCCCCCAGTGGGGCGGGGCCTGGCTGGCCTGCTTAGCTCTGATTGGTTCTGATTGGCCCTAATTGGTAGCTGATTGGCCGCCGCTGCCACGTGATCCCGGCGTGCGCAGGCGCCGCCACGGCACAGCTGCCGGACGTGCGTGGCCGCGGTGCGCGCGCGCGCGCCCGGTTGTGTTTATTGTTGTTGTTCCGCGACACCTCTGACTCCGCCCCCGACCAATCAAAGCGGAGGGCTGGATGAGTGACAAGCCGCTCCGCCAATAGCCGCGCGCAGCGGGCGCGGGGCGGGCCGCCCTCGGGCCGCCATGTTGTGCCTGTCGGGAAGGCTGGCGCCGCCGGCCCCGGCCCCACGGGAGCGCGCCATGGAGCCGCGGGTCACCCTGCGCGTCACCTGCCGCGGCGACACCCGCTCCTTCCTCGTGTCCGACCCGGCGCACACGACGTGGGCCGATGTGGAGGCCATGGTGAGCGTGGGCTGGCCGCGGCAGGCGGGGCGGGGGGGGCCGTAGTCGCCGGGAGCCGGCCCGGTGAGGCGCCGGCCCGGCCAGCGAAGCTTTGAGGGTCCACTGTCTCTGACCGCGCTTTCCGAAGCAGTGTCCTCCATTTCACAGGCTATTAGAGCTGCCGGTTCATAGGGCTGAGGTTTTGATTTTTATTTTTGCCTAGATAGTGTCGTTCACTCCTGCTGCGTGCTTAGATTGCCGTGAACGGCCTGGTTTGGAAAAAGATTCTCAAGGGCTCTTTATTTTCTGTGTGAGCAGGTGGCCTTAACTGTGCTCTGCCCTTTTCCACAGGTTGGGCTCTGTATCCGTCTGTAAAGTATATTCTATTATTTCCTGTTCTTATTGAAGTACTTACAGCGAAGTAACACCCGTCTGTGCTTCTCTGAAGATTTGTCACGAATAGATTTTAGTTTGGTCCCTTGATTCCTGGAGCTTTGTGTGAGGTAGTTTGGGTAGAACAGGCTCTGACTGGGCCGTGCCTGCGTGGGCAGGTCTGTGTATCCTGCTCTTGGTATAGCTCAGAGTTTGTTTGGGTGCTTGTTTTCAGGGCTGTTTAGTGACAATTCCTGTATTGGCTTAGGGTGAAATTGTTGTGAGGACTCCCTTGGCTACGATGAAACTAACATTGTGATTATTATTATTATTGTTATTAATTAATTCTGTAGCAGCTGTGTCGTAGTTGAGACTGAGACAACACACTCCATTTTCAGAAGGCTTCAAACTGTTTTTATTATGGCATGCATGCTTTTTATACATTCTTATAAAGCTCATAACTTTACTCATTGGTTACCAGAGACAAAGTGCTCATTGGAATAGGCAGTTCAGCTTTCTCTTATTTATCCTTCTTTCTTTCTTGGTTTCTGTGTCAATGACCTTGATAGGAAATTCTTTCAGGGGTAAACATGGATCCTCTTCTCAGCCTTCTCTCTGGCTCACAGAAGTTGCTGTAAAACCTCTTCCACACAACTGTTCTGGGTTTTTTTTAGCTTGCTTTCAAAGATACATCTGAAGAGATCTTGTTGTTGTGTTATTTTCTGTTTTTTTCATCTCTTTTTCTGACCAGTATTTTCCAGTGCACATGCAGGAGGGGTTTGTTTTGTGAGTTGCTCAGGTTCAAAGTTTGAACTGCGCCATCTTCCCTTGCTGTATTTCTGAAGGAGGCACTGAAAGGTTCAATCTTAAAATACTTAGTGCAAGTAGAGCTGCAGGAATGTCTGAGCTGGTCAGAGCCCTGCTTGCATCAAAGCTGGAAGCAGATTACTGTGTAAGCACTGTGCTGCCCTTAATCTCAGGTATTCTGAGAGCCAGGGTGTGTTTGTTCAAGGTGTGGTGTTCTATTACAGTGTTTCCTGAGGTACAGCCAAGGGTTGTCTCTGTTGGAATTGTTGTTTCAAGGGAGTTAAACTTGTGTCTTTGTTGTATTTTGATCTTTTATTCAATGTGGTTGATGTTTATATAAGGTGAGCTCTTGTTCTGCTCTGAGTTTAGGGCAGCAGTCTGTATTTCCAGACGATGTAAGTACAGAGCACAGCTTCTTCCTGGCAAAACGAGTTGGTTCTGTCACTGCACTCACAGAATTTGGGATGTGGTGCTGGAAGAGCCTGCCTGGAGCAGAATGTGTCCCTGTGCTCCAGTGGGGTGTGTCCGTGTGTCCCTGTGCTCCAGTGTCTGTGTGTCTGTGTGTCGCTGTGCTCCAGTGTCCGTGTGTCCCTGTGCTCCAGGGGGGCTGTGTCCGTGTGTCCCTGTGCTCCAGTGGGGCTGTGTCCGTGTGTCCCTGTGCTCCAGGGGGCTGTGTCTGTGTGTCCCTGTGTCTGTGTGTCCCTGTGTCTGTGTGTCCCTGTGCTCCAGTGGGGGTGTGTCCGTGTGTCCCTGTGTCCGTGTGTCCCTGTGTCCCTGTGCTCCAGTGGGGCTGTGTCCGTGTGTCCCTGTGTCCGTGTGTCCCTGTGCTCCAGTGGGGCTGTGTCCGTGTGTCCCTGTGTCCGTGTGTCCCTGTGCTCCAGTGGGGCTGTGTCCGTGTGTCCCTGTGCTCCAGTGTCCCTGTGTCTGTGTGTCCCTGTGCTCCAGTGTCCCTGTGTCTGTGTGTCCCTGTGCTCCAGTGGGGCTGTGTCCGTGTGTCCCTGTGCTCCAGTGGGGCTGTGTCCGTGTGTCCCTGTGTCCGTGTGTCCCTGTGCTCCAGTGGGGCTGTGTCACTCCCCAGGCAGCCACTCTTGCCTGAGGCTGCTGTTGTTCTGTTAGGTCTGGCCTAGCAGGACATGTGTCAGTTGTTTCAGAGAGTTTCTGTTGGGAAAAATACAGCTTTTGTAGGAACCTGGTACAAAAATGAACTCTTGTTCCTATTCCCATATGTTTGCCTGAGAGCCCCTTAATTTAAAAATAATAATAATTCAGAAGGAGGGGATTTACATTTTCCATTTCAAGGGAGGCTCCTGCCTTCCTTAGTAGACACCTGTCTGTTCAAAGCAAGACAGAAAAATACAGCTTTTGTAGGAACCTGGTACAGAAATGTACAGGAGCCTCAAAGGCTCAGCATATGGAAACAACTGCTTTCATTTCATGGGTCATTTGGTGCTGCTCATTCTGCCTTGCTAATGTAAAATGTAAAATAAGTGCTCAGCTTTATTCTCTGAATTTTGATAGGCTGAGAAAAGGCTGATCACCTTTGTGAGCTGTCTCCCAGGTGCTTTCTAAAAAGAGTTTAGGGATTGTTTGTCTTTGTCTTCATATTTTGCAGTGTTTACCATGACAGAGTTTGTTAACCCTGAGCTTGTCCTCTTAGAATGGGGAGGTTTTTATTATTTATTTTGGAGTAAACATTAACCTGGCAAGGTGCAAGAGGAAAAAGATGTGTTTATTGTTTTCATTAGAGAAAGTCAGTAAAGCTTGGAGGGAAGGCACTGGGAAGAATTCAGCTCCAGAGGAATGGATTTGGTAAAACAATGTTTGCTTCCACTGAGAAACTGAAGGGAGGGATAGAAGGGTTTTAATGTTATTCCTAATTAATAATCATTATTAACTGAGGTCCTGCCTCACTGTGATTTTGTGTTCTTTCTTTTGATTACAGGTTAAAGTTTCATTTGACCTGGACAACATTCAGATCAAGTACATTGATGATGATAATGATGAGGTAAAATCCCTGCCACCTCACCCTCCCAATAAGTCAGCTGAAAAATGGCTGCTGACTGAAATGACTTTCTGCCTCCTGATGATTGGTAGTGGGTCCTTCAGGAGAGTCCCTTATGCAGGTTGGGGTAGGGGAATGTTTTCCCTTTTAATAAGAAAATAGCTGATAGTCTTGTGGTTTTACTCTTAATGCAGCATACATATTTTAAAATACTTTTTTTTAGAAGCTGCTGCCTTTCTTTTTCCCACCCTGTTGAATCACCCAGTGGTTCTCTGTGCTCTGAGGGAGGAATGTTTCCATTGAGGACCTTTTCTATTTTTAAAATTTTTTTTATTTTTCAATTTTTGTAAGATAGTTGTGGTGTTCGCAGGGTTCCCAGGATGAGCGAAGAGATGAGAATCTTGACTCCATGTTTCAGAAGGCTGATTTACTATTTTATGATATAATATTAAAAGAAAATTATATATTGAAACTATACTAAAAGAATAGAAGAAAGGATTTCATCAGAAGGCTAGCAAGGAAAGGAATGATAATAAAGCCTTGTGACTGCTCACAGCCTCGACACAGGTGGCTGTCATTGGGCATCAAGTAAAAACAATTTCACATGCTGGGTAAACAATTCTCCAGATCACATTCCAAAGCAGCAAAACATGGAGAAGCTGAAGCTTCCCAGCTTCTCAGGAGAAAAGATCCTAATGAAAGGATTTTTCATAAAATATGTCTGTGACAGGTAGTTGTAACTATTTTTGTTTGCAGCTGTGGTAAAGCCCTGTCTCTTCACTCTAGACTCCTTCCCCTGGAAAATGTAGGTCCCCTGTCATTAGCACAGGTTTGCCTCAGTGATCTGGTGCACTCAAATCCTCTGCTTGCTTTATGCAATTGCTGTAATCTCCAAGCAGATTACTGACTCAGAAAACAAATTGGTTACTTCTAGTTGTCCTTGTTGAGTAACTTCCTGCTTGGCACAGTCTCACCCTCTGATATTATTTTTGTTTATCTAGAGATTCAGAGGGGAATGTAACTCTCACACAGAATGACCTTTTGCAAACACAATGTTCCACTGCTTGCATTATAGCTCTACTAAATGAGATGGGGGTTCTTGTTCTTACTATTTTTCCCTAAGGGCAAATGTCAGGAAGCTTCCAACAACCTTTCAGAGAATGATTCTCCCCTTATTTTCCAGTCTGTGTGATATATAAATATTTAAATGCATCTATGAGAGCTCTTCCTGAAATACTGAGCAGACATTATTCAGAATCATGTGATGCTGTGGGGATTAAATAGCTTCCTGTGTTAGTGACTTCTATGTGCAGCATTGATAATTAATTTTCTGTAGAAGAATGGGCTTGTGAAACACTTAATTGGTCTTTTGAAACACTTAACTGGGCATTTAGATCAAGTGGGGCCAAGCTCTGGAGTTGTGCAGTGAGCCCAGGGGTACAGGCAGTGACTATTGAGGGGAGCAGCTTGTTCTGGCTGCCAGCAGTGCCAGAGCTGCCTCCTGTGCCAATCTAGTGACAAACATGGGCTGCTCCAAAGCACCACAGCTTTGGGTAATGATTAAACAATAACAAACAGCTGAAGGACTGCTGCTTTAGAAACTGGGAATAAAAGTATGTTTATTATGAAGTGTGTTAATTTTAAGAGAACTGCAAAAATGTGTCTGTGCCTCTTGCTCACTGTTACTTCTCTTTGCAGGTCTCTGTGAACAGCAAAGGTGAGCTGCTCCTTTACTGAGGTGAAATCAAGATAAGAGACCTCAAGTGTTGCTTGTGTTTTTTGAAGATGCACTTAAGAATGATTGTTTTTGGGTTTTTTAAATTTTTATATGATTTGGCAGCAAATTCTTCCCAAAGGAAAGAGTTCTTGATCCATAGGAACAAATTGAAAATTACTAAATTAGTGGAATGTTGTGGCTCTTCACTGTGAAATTGTGTATTTGTTGCTGTATATACTATTTCTTGCACTAATTTAATTAGGCTTTTAATTTAAGAGAATTTACAGAAGGTAGGGGAGGCCCCTTGTTGTGTAAGGGTTTCTAAATATTATGTGATAAACTTACATCTGTTGTGTGAGATAGGGCCATTCACACTTCTTTCTATTTTTCTTTAGAGGAATATGAAGAAGCTCTGAAGGTAAATGTGCTCTTTGACTTTTTTCAATATATTCATCCTTCTCTAATTAAAACTGGTGTAGCTGAGAAAAAAAAAAGGCATTATCTGCCCCAGGAAATCAGAATAGCTGTTTACTAGCTTTGAACAGTAGCTTGAATATCTTACTACATTTTTTTCTATCCTGGTTGATCTTTGTTTTTTTTTTTTAAGTTAGTTGATAGTCAGTTAGGATTCAGGACCCTGAGCCAGCAGTGGGTTGGTTAAGGGATTGACTTTTTCAAACCCTTCAACAGTAATCCCATATTTGGAAATATTGGGCTTTAGTTGAAACCCTTCAAAAATCTTACCACATAGATTCTGCTGCAGTGTATATCATTAAAACTTTTAGAGTTAATGCTTAGCTACTTTATAAGCAGTTGGACAAAATAAGAATTGCATTTGTTTACATTTCTGTTTTATGTTATTCAGTCTTTCACAACGTTTTACTCATGGTTTGAATTTCAAATCTGATAATTTCAAAATAAATTCCTGCACAGAATCTATTGATTACTGGCTCCTAGGAGCACTTTATTGTAGGCTGAAAAATTCCAGCAGAATATTTGCATGATTATCCTTTGGCTTTTAATAAACTTTTATAATAAATACATTAACCTTTCAGAAGTGGAATATCAGCTGAGTCTACCTTGGCATCTTCTCTCAGTTTTTCTTTTTGTATCTGTTAGTCTTTCCCCACCCTTTTGCCAAACTCCCCAATGTAGTGTAATACTGTATTCTTACAGATTCTGTATGCTGATTTTAAGTGTAAAACGTGGTGTATGTATGTTCTGTTTATTTAGATTGCAGTAAAACAAGAAAATCAGCTTCAGATGAATGCCTACGAAAAGGACTCTTCTCGTGCTTTGCAACTGCATGAAAAGAATGTGACAGAAAAGCTGCTGCTTCTTAAAGATGAGAAGAAGCCACTTTTGCATCATTCCATGCTAGCTCAGGGATTAGAGGAAGAATTAAAAAATGACAAGGAGCTGACCATTCAGGTAAGAAGCTGAGCTGCATTCAAACAAAGAATTAATAAATATAATTCACTTTGTAGACTTATTGTCCTCTTTAGCCATATATAAAAACTGAGTCCAGAAGTTGGTCTCTGTTTTCAGTTCCCTGCACCTGTTGAAGCTCACCAAATAGTTTGAATGTCTTCAAGAGGATAATTTGATGCTGTCTTTAGAAATGCCAGTGCTTTCATGTTGCCCATTCTTAAGTATTCTGATAAGCAGAGCAGTTCATCTCCTGAAGCCCTCATTGCCATCTGGTAACTTCTGCCTGACTTGATTTCTTTGGTGTGTAATTACACTCAAATGCTAATGAGGCAGAAATGTTTCAGGAAAATGTCAATGGCTACTTAAATATTTTTCTATAAAAATACTTAAAAGCTATTTCAGCAGTTAACTTGCTGTGTTGAGGTTTTTTTTTTTAATTTGCATACTTTTTGTTTGTTTTGGTTTTTTTTTTCTGCAGCAAAAGTTAAATCAGACCAGAGCAGAAAGCACAAATGAAAATCCTCCAGAATGGTTTACTAGCTACTTGGAAACAGTAAGTGTGTTGTCTTGCAAGTTTTGATATACTTAAATATTTAAGTTTTATTGTTGGAAGAGATCTTTATGATGCTGACTCTAGACATATGAGCACTCTTACCATCAGCACTTGTGACCAGGATCTTAATGAGAACTAGATGTTTAACTGTGTCTGCAAGGGATACCTTAAAAAACCCCAAAACCATAAACTTGATTCATACCACTTGTGAAAAGTGAAATGTTTATGCATTTGATTTAGTTTGAGTGTAGTTTTAAGTTGCTCCCATAACAAACAGAATCCTTGTGGCACGTGGGAATTCCAGACCACTCATTATGGGACAGCATGGAGGGTGTTGCTGTTGTAGGCTCTTGATTGCCCAGTTTTGGAGATCAGTTTTCTTCCCTTTGTGCAAGCTTATGGAAGAAAAACAATATTGTAAGCACAAATATGTGATTTTTAACTTGCCTTCTTAAAAGCTCTGAATTGGTGTTTTCTAAAATAAAAGTCCTCTCTGAGGAATGTGGTATTTGTTTATATATTATCATATTATATATGTTATATAATATATATATGAGATAATATAATAATATGATATTACATCGTGTGAAATATAAAATATTATAATATGATAATGATATTATCATATTTCATATGTTATATCCATTATATATTATCATAATTTTATGAAGAGTGTGCTGGGAGTAGGGGAAATGATTCTGAAGTAGTCTGTGGCTACTGACAGATTGGGAGACTTGTGGCAGTGAAACTCAACATTTCAAACTTAATAGGTGGGTCTCATTCATGACTTGAATTTCTTTCCAGTTCAGGGAGCAAGTAGTTAAGGAGACTGTTGAGAGGCTGGAGCAGAAGCTGTATGAGAAGCTTGTTCATTGCAGTCAGCCTGCAGATTTTTGTGAGAGCTCATTTCCAGCAGCACCTGCACCTTCAGAGAGCCCCTTGGGGAGCAGCAGCAGCAGCAGCCAGTGTGACTGGCTCATGTCCTGCTGCAGCTGCCAGGCTCGCATCGTCGGCGTCCGCTACCAGTGCAGGTACAGGGGCTGGGAGGGTGGGACCAGCCTGGGAGTGAGAGAGAGAGAAACTCTTGGGGTTAGATACTGCTGGGTTCCCAGTCTGCAGCCTGTTGGACATTTCAGTGAGCTGGGAGTGTGGGGAACCTGCCAGGCACAGCCTGTGAGTGAAACTGTCTTGGGGTTAGATACTGCTAGGTTCCTAATGTGCAGCCTGCTGGACATTTCAGTGCTGGGAGTATGGGGACCTGCCAGGCACAGCCTGTGAATGAGAGAGAAACTCTGTTGAGGTTAAATACTTCTAGGTTCCTATCTGCAGGTTCAGTGCTGGGAGTATCTGCAGCCTACTGGACGTTTCAGTGCTGGGAGTGTGGGAGTATGGGGAACCTGCCAGGCACAGCCTGTGAGTGAGAGAGAAACTCTGTTGGGGTTAAATACTGCTGGGTTCCCAGTCTGCAGCCTGTTGGTCATTTCAGTGCTGGGAGTATGGGGAACCTGCCAGGCACAGCCTGTGAATGAGAGAGAAACTCTGTTGGGGTTAAATACTTCTAGGTTCCTTTCTGCAGCCTACTGGACGTTTCAGTGCTGGGTGGGTGGGAACCTGGCAGGCACAGCCTGTGGAGTGGGAGAGAAACTCTTGGGGTTAGATACTGCTAGGTTCCCAATCTGCAGCCTACTGGACATTTCAGTGAGCTGGAAGTATGGGGAACCTGCCAGGCACAGCCTGGGAGTGAAACTGTCTTGGGGTTAGATATTTCTAGGTTCCTAATCTGCAGCCTGCTGGACATTTCAGTGCTGGGAGCTCAGAGTGTGGGGAGCCTGCCAGGCACAGCCTGTGAGTGAGAGGGAAACTGTCTTGGGGTTAGATACTTCTCAGTTCCTAATTTGCAGCCTGCTGGACATTTCAGAATGTCTTCTATGTCTCACCAACATCTGATGTTCTCTCCTGTTGTCACTAGACTTCATCTGCATAAAAGCAAGATTAATACTATTTTGAGAAATGGTGATTGTTAAAGTGAGAGAACTTTATAATGCTGTGTTCTCAATGAACACAGTTCAGAGAACTTTATAGCTGTGTTCTCAATGACTCTTTATCTTATCTGCAGTAATAAGATGCAATAATTGTAACAGAAAAGGTTTTGTTTGGTTAACTAAACAAAAAAGCAGGGCTTAGAACCACTAGTCTATAATAGATGTTTTTTTGGTTCTGAGTCAGTGAGACTAAGGCAGATCATACTTCTTCTTAATGACTGCACTCTTGTCTGTCTAATAATATGAAGTAGGTTTTGATGAATGTCTGAAGTAAGGTATTAAAAGTGAGAGTTTTATTTGAATGAGGCAACTGCTGTAAAGATCAACATTTTGGGACTAGGCAGAAGCAGTGGATGAAATGCCAACAGGAGTTTTTCTTTGGATTTTTTTTCCCTTGCTGGCAGGAGATGACAGTCTGGTTTTTATCAGCCCTGTTCCTGGAGGAGCAATCTGCTTTGCATCCCTGAATGCTTGTTGACTTAGCCTCTGTATTTTCATAAGTATGATGCTGTTTTTGGCATTGGGTTTTGATAAAATGTTCTGCCCTCGTAGCAAAAATTTTAATCACTTGTGCTAAAGGAAGCATCAGTTTTTTCAATATGTGTTCAAAGAAGTGGGAACTGTGTTGCAGTTTTGCCAAGAAGAGAGATAATCATGTAGGTATTCCACATGGCTCCAAATACTGATCTGTAAGTGAAGACATCCAGCTGCTGTCACTTGGGAACTGCTTACAGCGAAAGTTTCTCTGCAGAAATTCTTTGCCTCTTGATAACTTTGTCTTTTCTGCTTTGCAGCCTTTGTCCAGCCTACAATATCTGTGAGGAGTGTGAGGCAGGAACATATGCACATGATCCAAACCACGTCTTGTTAAAGCTGCGCAGACCCATCCCCTGTGTGGCTGACAATTACAGCCTGGCAGAGCTCTCCCCACGCCTGCCTGCCACTCTGGAGCAAGTCAGGTAAACGCTGGCACCTGGCAGTGCCTGGCAAGGTTGTTCTGATGGCAAGGAAACACCTGTGTTGGAGTTGAGGTTCAGCTTTTATTTTGGAGATAACAAGAAATGGAAATGGTACTCAAATTTTCTTGTAGCTAAAAATAGCTACGTACTTATAAAGGGCGTAAGTCATAAATCTTACAGTGTTTTCAACAACAAAGTAGAAAAGACAGACTTTTTGGGTTGTAAACTTTGAGAGCTTGCTTTTAGTTTGAGCATCCTGTGCTAGCCTTTTTATGTTCTTTCAGAAACAATTCAAAATAGTTCCACAAGCAACTGTGAGGATGTTCTTTTAAAATGATTTGGTATCCAGTCTAGAAGCATGGGATATTTCTTGAAGGGATCCCTTGAGACTAAGACTGTGTTGGGAAAGATAAATTCTGATCAGTTTAATGTAATAAAGTGTGTGAATTGCTTTGCAGGCTCCAGAAACAGATGGACAAAAGATTTCTGAAGGCAGAGAAGCAAAGATTGCGAGCAGAGAAGAAACAGCGAAAAGCAGAGGTCCGAGAGCTCAAAAAGCAGCTAAAATTGCACAGGAAAATTCATCTGTGGAACTCTATCCATGTATTGGAAACAAATGGCTCACCTGCTCTGAAATCTGAGAGTGTCCAGCCTAATACCTTCCTGTAAGGCTTGTTGTTAACTGAGCATCTGGTAGTTGTGCTGTCTGACCTTTTGTTACGAGACCAAGTTAAAGTAACTGGAGGAAGGTTATGGAATTGCTCATTTGAAGGGTGATTTGTCATTTGACTGGGTGAGAATTTTGTCCAAATGCCGTTTGTAGAGTCCAAATGCAAGGTAGAATGTTTTTAATTGAGAGGGGAGAGTAGGAGAAAGGAAAAAAAAAAGTGGCTGATGGTTATTACTAGAAACTTAGTGATTTATGTAGATTTAGGAGGAAGGGGAGTGCCTAGGATTATACATACACATGCATGCTTGTACAGAGTAACATTTACTGCCAGTTTTAAAAGAGTCTGTATCTTCCTGCTTTATTAAGTGTGTCTGCATAAAGTCAAGTACATTCTGTATATTTATATTTGCTGCTTTTTTTTTAATGTGCTCTTAAGCTGAGGTTCATCAGACAGCAACCTTTGCAGGCAGCTGCTCTGCATTTCCCACTCCCTTTGAGTTTATGACTGTGCAGTGTAAAACTTGTACAGCTTGTTTCTTTAATTCATCCCTTCCATTTAGGGCATTTAAAAGCCAAATTAACATCAATCAGCAGCTGAACTTCAGTTTTGGTGTATTTTTTTGTTTCCTCTCTCCAATCCCAGGAGTCCTAATCAACCCTTCCAAGCAATTGTCCCAACACTTAGTGCAGTATTTGTGGATGAGAATTTGCCTGATGGGACTCACTTGAAACCAGGAACAAAATTTATCAAACACTGGCGAATGAAAAATACTGGCAACGTGGAATGGAGCTCAGACACCAAGGTATCTTGCCTTTGCTCTTCCATCTACACACTCAAATCATTCTGGGAGATAACATTTGTAGGTGAATTCTCTGTTAGGACCTGTTTAAGATTTCCTTTTGCCTGCTGAATTACAGCTGGGAATTCTGGGGCCATAAGCTGTGTAGGTGTTCTTTACAAAAGTGTAGGCTGTGGGAAGGAAGGGATTCAGAGCACCATCACTGAACGTGTTTCCCATTAATAGTATATCCCCCATGGTATAATGGTGCTGTTTGACCCTGTTTACAACTGTCTGTTGCTTTTCTGACCTCCAAAATCCTTTGTTCTGTGAGTGGCTGCTTTGTGTTGAAAAGATGGGGGTATCTTTGTATTGATAGTGATGAATGTGGGGATGTGTACTAGCAGCCTGTCTTCTCCATGCCTGGTACCTACAAGGCCTTTCAGCAGAGGAACTCTGCTTCCTACTGCCCACACTTTGCAGAGAAGCTTGAGAAGTTAACTTTTGGCTTTTTCTGTTGTATATTTCAGTTGAAACTTATGTGGGGTAATCTGACCTTGGCATCTGCTGAGAAAAAAGATGTGATAGTGCCATCCCTTCCATCTGGACAAGTAGGAACTGTTTCAGTTGAGTTTGTAGCTCCCAACATAGAAGGAACTTACACTTCTCACTGGAGGCTGTCACACAGAGGGGAACAGTTTGGCCCAAGGATCTGGTGCAGTATTGTTGTGGATCCCTCTCCAGCTGCTGACTATGTAGAAGGTGATTGGAAGGATTCTGATTCCTGTCAGAAGAGTAAAGCTTCCAGAACCAAACAGGCAAGTCACTCACCTGCTATTTGGGGCAGCTCAGAATTGCCTAGGAGAAGGAGCATTGTGTATTATTTGGCATAATATTCCTAACTGACTATTTAAGGGGATTCTTTTAGCTGTTTGCTTTTAAATTTTATTTTTAATATGAAAGAAATACAACATATATTGCATTTATAAGTTCTAAAGTAGTTGTTCTTTGTGACAGGCAAGACATCAGCTATCAGTCTGTTGCAGCTATTTGTCTGCTTCTTTGATTGAACTGAAACACTGCAGCATTTCTCTCTGTTAGGTCTTGTCCTTTTGGCTCTGTAATGCGTTGATTTAAATTTCTTTCAGATTACTTGTGTGTTTACACAAAACTCAGGCTTTAGATTTCATGTGATGTTTTTTTTACTGTGGCTAAGGGGCTTCTGGTTTTTTTTTTGTTTTTGCAGGATGCTTCCTTAGAGACAGAAACAGGTGCTCAACTGATAGGTGAAGTTGCAGAGCAGGCTGAAGTATCTCTGCCAACTGTTCCTTTAAAGATCAAAAATCTGCCAAGTGAGAGAGAATTTTATATCCCATCTGTCGATCTCCTCACTGCACAGGTAAAGTGCGAAAATTCAGGTAGATATAAAGCAAACCACCTTGGGTTTGATGTCTAGGTAGGTAGACATCTGCAAGAATAAAACTTCTGAGCTCTAAAAATGACCTGTCTTTTTTCAGAAAGAGTATATTGCATTTTATATAGCAGAGCTGTTTTCTCAGACTGGTATTAGGCACTGTCATTATGTGGAAGGTATGTGTAGGAGAGATTAAGATCCTTCAAAGAGAATCAGCATTGAGTCTTTCTCTGGCCCTAACAAGGGAGTTCTGAGCTTTGTCCCTTGCTGCCCTAATTTGTGCACCATATTCAATGATGTAAATACCTGTGATGGGAAAACTGCCCCCTGAGCTTGTGTTGAGGAACAAAGTGTTATTTGTACATCAGTGGGAGCTGTGCTGCCAAGTACAGACATGATTCAGTTTCAGGGTTTGCTCATGGAAACTGTGTGTGTTTTTCCTGTAGGATTTGCTGTCCTTTGAGCTGTTGGACATTAATATTGTGCAGGAATTGGAGCGGGTGCCACACAATACTCCTGTTGGTAAGGCTCCTGTGTTTTGGGTGCTCTCTTGAGCACAGACAGCTATCCTTTGTGTGTAGCTTGGCTTCTTTTCACCTTCATGTCCCCAAGAACATAACATTCCAGATGTTGAGGAGTGCTGCCATTTTCTTTGCACAGCCAGTGGCAGAGTAATGCAAAGCTAGTTGTTTATTCCACCAGATTATCTTTCAAAATAACTTAAGTTTCTTGAGTCTTGAAAGAATGTCCCTTAAAAAGAATAAGTTTAAAAAAATGTTACCTCATGGAGGCTCCTTCTCCTTTAGTGCCAATTTTCTTTGCTCCCTGTGTTTTCCAGACATGACTCCATGCATGTCCCCTTTGCCACGTGACAGCCCCTTGCTGGAGAAACCTGGCTTAGGTCAGATAGAGGAGGAGAACGAGGGGAGTGGATTTAAACTAGTGCCTGGTAAGCAGCAGTCCTGAGGAGCTTGGGGGTGAAGGGAGGATATTGTCACTTCTCTGTAGTCAGCAAACTTGATGTCTAAAAGGAATTCTAATTACTGTCTTCCTCTTCCTTAGAAAAAACCCATAAATTGCAGGTTGTTTGGCTCATCAACCTGGAGTCTGACACTACATTAGTGATTATAGAGGTTGGAGCATAATATATACATATATTGGAAATAGAACTCACAGAATCACAGAATGGTTTGGGTTGGAAGGGACCTTAAAGATTATTCAGTTCCACCCCTCTGCCATGAGCAGGGGCATCTTCCCTATCCCAGGCTGATCCAAGCCTCACCCAGCCTGGTCTTGGACACTTCCAGGGATCCAGGGGCAGCCCCAGCTTCTCTGGGCAGCCCGTGCCAGGGCCTCACCACCCTCAAAAGGAAAAATTTCTGCCTAATATCTAATTTAAATATACCCTCCTCCATGCTAAAGTTATTCCCTACTGTCCTATTACTGCATGCCCTTGTATAAAATCCTTTCAGATGGCTCTTTTGATTTGTCTGACCACTAGAATTGTTGGGAGAATTAACAATCTACCCTTTATAGACTAGGTTATACTCCAAACACTCCAGGTGTGCTCCCCGTACTTCTCGATCACTTTTGTGTTCAACTTGAGCTGAATTCAAAAATCCTTCAATTTTTAGAAATAACTAACACAGAGAATCAGTATTAGCTGTGGCTAGTCTAAAAAATTCTTCTTATAGTTGCATTTCTTTGCTGTGGTGGTAAAATCTGTTATGTTTCCCTTTCCAAGGATGGCAGAGGGCTGCCTTTCTCTGGACTCTTCTGTGGTGAAGGTGAAAGCTGAACATGCATTGAACCAGGAGGAAGGGGAAGAAGATATGAGTGGGACTCAGTTTGTCTGTGAAACTGTAATTAGATCTCTGACCCTGGATGCTGCACCTGACCACAAACCCCCACAAAAAAACCCCAAAGTCCTCCATAGTAAGTACTGTCATTAGCTGCCTTCTCTGGTTTGACTTGTTTGCAGTCAGACATGAGACACAAATTGCTCAGCTCAGGTGGTTGATACCATTTAATTGTTTTTCCTAATTGCTTTTATTAGACTCTTTACACACACTGCAAGACACCTTCAGCTGCAATACAATTACTGAAGAATCTCCTGTGATAAATAGTAATTCTACTTCCAAAAAGGAAGGAAAGATTCATCAGTCAGAACCAGTGACAGAAAATTCATGTGGTAAGTAAAATGGGCTTGAATGTAAGATAAAGCTGTAAAAAAATCATGTGTGAGAAGATCTGACACTTCTCCAGGAAACTGATCTTCATTAGATGAGGAGAATTGTTAGATTGTCCCAGCTGTGAGAATCATTACATCAGAAAATCAGTGTCAGTGCTTTAATAAGCAGCTAGTTTAACAGCTGTTTCTTAAAGAAGTGAAATTGAGACCAAAAGGTTCCAGTTGGGTATTCAGATAAGAGCTCATATGTTATACATGACTGGTGCCTCTGTATTTTGTACACATAGCTTGCAATGTTTCTGACCTGTTTCTAATGGGTGTAATTTAGGGGCTGAAAACTACAGTTCTCTATATAGCTCTTACTCCAGTTTTTACTACAGCATTAATACCAGCAGTGTATTTACAAAGGCTTGACATTAAAATCTGTTACTCCTTCACACTACACCCTGCCCACAACAAGGAAAATTACACCATTAATGGCAGCAGCTGAGGTTTACAGTTATTTCTAAATACTTTTTTTCTTACAACTGGGACAATTCTGTCTCTGCTGTTGTCCATACAAATGGACAATGGTTAATACCTCACTTTTTTTCCTCCTAGGGGACCTTCCACTGCCTGATGAGAGCACAAGCCCCCATAGTGCTGCTGGCAATGGTGATGAAGAGGAAGATGATAAAGATGATGTTCAGAGTCAGTGCTCCTCTGCTTCCTCAGAGGACTACATCATTATTCTCCCTGAGTGCTTTGACACCAGTCGGCCCTTGGGTGACTCCATGTATAGTTCAGCTCTTTCTCAGCCTGGTTTAGAAAAAACAGGAGAACCTGAAACAGCAGCAGAGATCCCAGAAGGGGGAAGCCAAGCACAGATCCAGAGGGTCAGTGATACACTGACAACTTCCCAAGCTCTGGCTGCAGTACCCCTAACCCCAGCAACTGTGGACAGCCTACCCCAGGCACAAAGGTAAGATTTGGGGACAAGAACAAAATGATGATGCTGGTATTGCTCTACAGTCTGCAAGGTTTAGTACTTTCCAAGCAGGAATTCTAACAAAATTTTTATCATATACTGAGGTAAATGTTCTTAAATCCTGCAGCTTTATAGAGCCTGTTTTGGGCTCCTTGTTTTGGGCTCCGTGTTTTGGGCTCACTGATTTAAATGAGTGCAAGAGAGGGAGAGAAAGGGAGCATGTGAAGTTTTTTCTTTTTCTGTTGTTGTGACTTGTTTATGTGTGTACATGTAAAATAAAAGTGATAGTGATGTTTTTGCCTTATGTTCTCAGGAATCTTTCATCTCTTCAGAATTCTACCTTCCAAGAAGTGAACACAGCAGCTTCAGAGCATCTCTCTTCTGCTCCTCATGATCAAATACAAAGAGAAGGTATTGACATATTTAATGAAGGGTGCAGACTATTGCTATCACCTATTCCTTATACCTAGTATTGAATTTGATGTTGCCTTTCTCTTGAGGAGAGCAGAAATCTATCAAGTAAAGATTTTAATTTTTCTCTGGGTGTTGAACTTTTGCTATGTGGATGTTGCAATAAAGAAATAATTGGCTTTGTGAGTCGGTTAAGAGTATGTATTATGGGAAATGGTAAGAGGATACTCAAAAGTACTTACAGGCATCTGGAAAATTTCCTTGCTCTGAAATTGATGAGCTGTGTGTTTAAGCTGTTGTTACTGTCACTGATACAGTTCCCCTTTGTTAAACACCACAGATGAATCAGTCATATGGTTCTGAAAATCTGACTGCTTTCACTGCAGTGAGAATCCTGGGTTCTCTGCATAACTAAACTTTAGAGTATTACTGTTGTATTGAGAGACACTTTTTTTCTGTTTATGTATGTGTTGCATTTCTCCAACTCAATTGTCATTAACTGGACATGTTGACATTTTGTCTTCCTCTTCCAGAACCCAGTGGTGAAGATAATCATGAGCCAGGATCTTCTGCATTTCTCACTAAGTACTCAGAATACCCAAGGTAATGAACATGAAGCTCTGACTTCACAAACACTATTTTAGACTGAGAGCAGCTTAATTAGACACCTAGGAAAAAGCTCTGGCCTAGAGATTTCATGTTGTCAATAATTTGGAGAGTGGCCTCCCTTCTTAAAGCAAACATGCTGTGTTTTCATAAGATCTTGGTTTCTGCTTGGGTACAAATCAAAAGGATGCAGAACTGGCAAACCAAACTTAATGAAGAGCTCAAGTTGAATGCTTCAAAAATTCTGTGTTTTTTTTTTTTTTTCTGGAAAATCTCAGGATTCTTAGGATGAGGATTTTATAAGGTAGCTATAAAGTAGTCTTAAAATACTGGGACTGGGGAGGTAAGTCAAACTGTTGAGTAATAATATATATATTAGAATATAGAATATATTAGAGTGTATATATATATCTAATATATTGTATATTAGAATATATTATATATTATAGAATATATATATAATAGATTATTAAGTAACTTAAGTATTCACAGGAAACAAATAGAAGTTACCCTACCCTGAATGGACGTGTCAGTGCTCAGCTTTCATGTAGATCTGTTCTCTTCTAAATGAGAACACTAAACTCTTTACAAAAGGTCACTTCATGGAAAACATACACACACAATTTAATAGAAGGTGTCAAGAAGAAGGAATTAACTTCTTGTATAGCCCAGTTCCCAAACATTGCTGATTCCTTTGGATCACAGGCTGTTGTCTCCAACAGTCCTTGCCTCAACAGGCAGCAACTTGCATTTCACTGAAACAAACCCTTGGCTTTACTGACCCTAAAGCAGCCCCTGGTCTCTTCACAGGTACCCTCAAGGCAGCAGCATTGCAGGAGAGCTCGTGAAAGGAGCTTTGTCAGTTGCTGCTTCTGCCTACAAAGCATTATTTGCTGGACCACCCATTATTGAACAGGTGAGTATCTTTCTGTGTGCTGTGTGAGTTTCATAGAATGACAAATTTACAGGTGTATGGTTTTTTAAATGTATCAATATTCTACACTGGAGTTAATGTAAGAGGAAAATGTTAAGTTTGATGGTGTCCCTTTGAGGTTTGCTGCTCTCAGGAGACTGGGAAATCCATGCCATATGGATAAAAACACATCTCTGGTAGCCTCATGTAAGAGTAGTAGCTCACCTGTGTAAGTGAGCAGTGAGGGGGATTATAAATGGCTTAAATGGGGCCAGAAGAGCCTCTGTGTCTCAATTTGATTCTAGCATAATGCAGGGCTCCTAGTTCAAACGGCAAAAAATAAATTAGCTTTTTAAATTTATCTTACTGTCTTTTGTTTTCAGCAGCGTCTGTGCCTTAAATGGGGCCAGAAGAGCATCTGTGCCTCAGTTTAATTCTGGCATAATGCAGGGCCCCTATTCAAATGGCAAAAAATAAATTAGCTTTTTAAATTTATCTTGCTGTCTTTTGTTTTCAGCAGCCTGCAGCTCCAGAAGAGCAGACTGCCACTCTGCTGTCCAGTCTGTGTGAGATGGGATTCTGTGACAGGCAGTTAAACTTGAGGCTGCTGAAGAAACACAACAATAACATGATTGAAGTGGTAACTGAATTGCTCCAGATCAGTAACAGAGACTGGTGCAGTAGGTGCTAAACCTGCCTGCTGGAGAGAGGAATAATCTTCATTGAGTAAACTCTAATTAAAGATTGCAAGAGTAGCAGGCTGCTCCTCAGCTGCTCTCTGTTTGGAAGTTTGGCTTAAAACTTCAGCTTTTCTTTGAGCATTTGACTTCTTTTTCTTTTTACCCTCATGGAAATGTCAAACAACTCTTGTGGCATCTCTTGAAATGGATACCAGAATTTCAGTTATTATTTAGACCTCATAGTTAAATGAGTAGTCTTTAAATCTCTAATTTCAGATCAAATCCTTTTACCAGGGAATCATGTAGAACTAAACTTTGTTCCCAGGTGAGAACTTCCCATTTTATTGTGTATATACTTTTTTTTTAGGCAGCTGGAAATTTTTTGTTGGCTTAATTAGCTTTGGAATAGAAACCAGTGAAAAATGCTGCTATAAAATGTAGTCCTGCTTAATTTACAAGAGATGCCTGAAACTAGGACTTTCTTTGTTTCTTCTGAGGATTTAGTAATTGGTTTTCCAATGTGTGATAGTAAAGTGAAAAATTTAAATCTTACAAATTATTCTAAGAAAAAGAAGTTGCTCATAAAAGAAAGCCATCTTGAATTTAGACTTTTGAAAAGTCTAAAAGTGGAACTGTTCAACTGATGAATACCAGTAAAGTTGTTGTTTGTTGTAGCAGAATGAAGCAGGAAAATTACCACCAGCAATTGAATCAGTAATGATAGTGCACACCAGATCTCTAACAGTAGAAGTATAACCTACATAAAATATTTTGTTAAAAATGGAGTGTAAGGGTAGGAAAGGCTTTTCTAGGAATCTTTACAGGCTCTTTGTAAAAATATAAAAGATTTGACCATTACCTTTTTTCACTACAGTGCAAACATTTTACTCTGGTAATGCCACATAAAAAAATGCAAGAATGTGTAGGAACCCAGACCTGAACTGGAGTATTAATTTTTGTAATGTTTAGGAATGGAAAGAATGCTTGAAGCAGAGATCACATAACTTTACAAGAGAGTTTGAAAAATGCATTAACTTAAGCACTTTCAAATGTACAGTCTCCTCTGATGGTTTTAGCTGGTCCTGTGTTTCCATAGCCACATCTGTAGAATTCATTTTTCTCGTAAGATTTTTAGATGCCCATATTTAATTTGGAAACCTAAGAATTCCTTTCTAAATACGCTGAGAGATTTGATTCTGAAGAATGACATAAATGAGCACCAGACACTGCTGTGCAGTGGGGTATCCAGAGAACTCCTCAGAGTTCAGTCCCTCAGCAGGTGACAGTGTTGGCTGCATTCTTACTTTCAAATAAACTTTTTTCCTGCTGCAGTAAGAGACCATTGATTCTAAAATATTTTATATTACTCCTGCTTCAAACTAGTATTCTGTTTTGTCACAGCATAGCTGAAGCAGTGTCAGTATTGTGCTGGCCAGGTTATCAATAATTTTTTAAAAGACTTTAGTACCCATAGAGATAAAATACCATTAAAATAGTCCAAGAAAACAAATGTCTCCTACCACTTTCGTTTTAAACCTATTTTTATAGATTGTGGAAGATACACTCTTAAATGTTTATTTTGAAATACAGTAGAAGTATTTTGCAGTGTTTCCCATCTCTCTGTACACCAGTACAACTGTGTGCTGTGGACCAGGTAAAGATCCTTCTGTGACTTTCCACCTTAACTTGGATGTGGTTTTTTTGAGTATCTTTTGACTAATGCCAGCTCTAGGACAAGGAGGAGGAAGGACAGGGGTGAAATGCAGAAGCTGATGACACTTTGAAGCATAGTGTGGTTTTATTTGCTGGGGTCTGTCAGGCCCAGCAGGACCCATGTTCACCATGTGTACCTTTGTACTTGGAATGTTCATGTGTTCTATAAACTACAAAACTGAAGCATTTGAGGAGAAACACTTCATTGAGGATTGAAGTGGCAAGTGTGAGATGCTGTTCTCTTTAGGTTTACTTTTTACTAGAGTTTAGATGCTGTATGCTCAGGCTTAAGATAGATATATTTCTGTTGGCTTTGTATATTTTGTTAATGGATGCATGATATAATTTATAAAATATTCTATAGAGCAGATGTGATCTCTGTATCTTATTTTGGGTGAGCTGGGGGGTTGGGATGTGTGGTGGTGTTCACAGGAGTCCCAAGACGAAGGAAGAGATGAGAATCTTGACTCCATGTTTCAGAAGGCTGATTTATTATTTTATGATATATATTGTATTAAAAGTAAATGATATATTAAAACTACACTAAAAGAATAGAAGAAAGGATTTCATCAGAAGGCTAGCAAGGAAAAAAAAGGGATGGAATGATAATGAAATCTTGTCTCTTGACTGACCAGAGAGTCCGAGACAGCCGGACTGTGATTGGCCATTATTAAAAAACAACCACATGAGACCAATCACAGATGCACCTGTTGCATTCCACAGCAGCAGATAATTGCTTACATTTCATTTCTGAGGCCTCTCAGCTTCTCAGGAGAAAAAATCCCAGCAAAAGGATTTTTCATAAAATATATCTGTGACAGGGATGGTGTTGCTATAGAGCCCCACATGACACAAAGCACCCAGACTCACTCAGAAGGCTGTTTACACTTATTTATTGAAGGAACATGTTGCTTTTATAGTTTTACAAGATGTTTACATTTACTTAAGGAACACAGATGTTGCACGACATGGTGCAAGCACCAAGACTCAGATCAGAACGCTGTATAAGGGGCCATTTATTAAAGCAACATGTTGCCTTTATAGTTTTACAGGATATTTACATTTGCTTAACAAACACATACACTGCCCATCGGTCATAAGAAAGAAACAAAACTCTCAATAGGTGAAAAGGAGCCACGTCACTCTGTGAGCCAGCTAAAGTCCATATCTTGTAACTTTTTCTTCATGTTGTCATGGGGACAGTCTTGGTACCTGCCTTATCTTCAGGAAGCCTTTGCTGGCTTACAAGAACAGCACAAAAATGCCTTTCCTACACACATACACGGCCCATTTGTCATAAAGAAGAAACAAACCTTTCCATAGGTGAAAGGAGCCACGCCCCTGTGTAAACCAACCTAAGCCCAGATCTGTTTGCTTGCACTTCTTTTTCTCTCTCTTTCTTCGCATTGTCATGGTGATAGCCTTGGTAAAGGCTCGGTGCCCAGCAATCCCCGCCCGCTGTCCCGGGCCCCACTCTCGTCTCCGCCCCGGTCTCGTCCCGGTTCCGCTCGGTCTCGTCCCGGGCCCCGCCCCGCTGTGGCCTAGCCCCGCCCCTGTGTGGCCTGGCCCCGCCCCGCTACCCCTGCCCCCGCCCCGCTACCCCTGGCCCCGCCCCGCTGTGGCCTAGCCCCGCCCCGGTGTGGCCTGGCCCCGCCCCGCTATCCCCGGCCCCGCCCCATCTCGTCACGGCCCCCCCCGCTCCGTCACGGCGCCGTTTCCGGCGCGCCCCGGACGCGGCCATGGCGGAGCTGGCGGCGGCGGAGGAGCTCGCCAAGCTCGAGTACCTGTCGCTGGTGTCCAAGGTGTGCACCGAGCTCGACAACCACCTGGGCATCAACGACAAGGACCTGGGTAAGCGGGGCGGGCGCGGCCTGCGGGCACCTCCGGGGCGCTCCGGTGAGCAGCGCGTTCCCGGACAGAGGCCAGCTGGCTGAGGGCCGTAGTGGCCCTTTCCGTGGGGCCGGATGTGTTTTGTGAAGGTGCTTTTCGAATATAGACATTAAAAACCATTATTTTTCTTCAAAAAATACAATTTGTGAGCCTGAGGGAACGCTTCGGCCCGGGGAGAGCTGAGGAGAAGCTCCCCGGGCTTCTCCCTGCCCAGGGGCCCGGCTGAGCGGCCTCTGTCCCCTCGTGCCCTCCTTACTCTGCTTTTTACTTTATTATTTCAATTTACTTGATGCTTTTCCCTCACAGCCGAGTTTGTGATAAGTCTTGCCGAGAAAAATACCACGTTTGACGCGTTTAAAGCAATTCTTCTGAAGAATGGTGCTGAGTTCACTGTAAGTGACTCCTGAATGTTGTTTATGTATTATTCTTGTCGTGCTATATTTGATAGAGCTTTCTATTTTAAAAACAGAAAAATTGTGAGGAGTTATTATTGATTTTCTTCAATTGGAAAACTACATACTTATTACTTTCTGACATTCCTGCCTTCCCCTCCCTCATATTTTTTAAAACTTTTGTATTCTTTGAAAAAGCATCTTCCTGAGGACTCAAACTGCTTATTGTTGTGTTGAGCATATAAAATATGGAAGAAATAACTTTTCATGAAGGCAGATGTTGTCCTAAGTCTTCTTATGACACTTATATGCTGTGTTTATTAATTCCCTAGGAATAACTCTATTTGGATTAAATAGGTGATTAAAATGATTAACAGAAAAGTCACCTAGAAGAAATGATCACAATTATTTTTAGGTTCTTTTTAGGGCATGCACAAAGCCCAGTGACAGTTTCTAAAAATCAACCTGCATCTTCAGAATTGAGCATTTTTTGTCCTGCTAATAAATCCTCACTTGTGCATTCTAACAATGAAAGTCTTGCAGTCATTTCCTGAAGTATTTTATTGATTTTCTTTCAGGATTCCCTCATCAGTAACCTGCTACGTCTCATCCAGACAATGCGGCCTCCTCCAAAACCATCCACGAGCAAAGGTACGTGGGGCCAGTGCTCAGTGTTGGCTGAGTTTCTGTTTTCTGCTTTAGTTTTCTAAAGCAAATCCTGTTGCACCATGCATCCTGCTGTTGTTATTCTGAGTGTGCTGCTCAGAGTGTTCTGTCTTCCAAATACTCACTAATAATCAGAATTTTCTTTGAAGGGAGGCAGCACAGTGTTCTTTGAATTGAATCTCTGTAAAAGCTGTATCAGCCTTTGCATTCAGATGAAATTAAATTTTATATTCAACTATGGAAAAATCAAGAGTGAATTGTTGTGGCACTTATAAGTTTTGTGTTTCATTGTGCTTTTTTTTTTCCTTTTTTAATCTCAAAATCAGAGGCAGTTGTCAAACCCAAATCAGAGAAAGAAAAGTTGAGGGAGTTGTATCCAGCCCTTTGCAGGCCAGACAATCCCAACATCAGGGTAAGGTGGTCATTTCACATTTCTTTTGTGACTTTGTGAAAATTTAATTTTTTTTTTAGTTGCAACCTTTTTTCTTTATCTAATGCATGGATAAATGTGAAGTTTTGAGAAAATAAAATGGAAGACGTAGAAGGCTGGTGTTACTGCACATTGTTGCAAAGAATAGCTGTTAGCAATTGCCATGTTGATACTATTTTGCAGAATATGGGGAAGATGAGACTCTTGTGATGTGAAATTTGTAGCCTGGCCTTCCTTACATAATGTTCAAAGTGTTACAAACTAATTAAAAGTGTTGCATATTCAGAAACTATGAGGGACTCTCATTTTGTATTTCTGTAACAATTTGGGGCACTGAGATGGAACTTTCTATTGTATAAAAGCAGAATTATCTCAATATTGTAGCCAAATGGGGAGAGTGCTTTATTACTTTTTTCTTTATCACATATTGAGTCTGACCTTTTTAAATCCTGCATTCATGCAGAATTTTACATTCTTTCTAAACAGATACACGTACGATGATAATTCTGTCGATTAATTCTTTGTGACAAGCTTTTTATCAGCCCTTTTGCAGGAAGAGACATCAGTTTTCTGTCTTTGCAGAATATGCTGGATGAAGATGATGTGAAAGTAGCAGCTGATGCCCTGAAGGAGCTGGAAGCTCTGATGCCCAGTGCAGACAAGCAGGGCAAGCAGAGGGGCAGCGACCATCGGTAGGTGTCTGGTGTGTATGTGGGGGAGAATATCTTGGCTGCTCTCATTGTCTGAGGTGGAATTGTGGCTGCTCTCATTGCCTGAGGTGGCAATGCACTGCAAAGATGGAATTTTGGTTATTTAGGGCGAAGAAAAGGAAGAGGAGCCGAAGCCGTAGCAGGGACAGGAAGCGGAGGCACAGATCGCGCTCCAGGTCCCGTTCCAGGACTTGGGACAGGAACAGGGGAAAATCCAGATACAGATCAAGGAGCAGGAGTTGGAGTCCCAGTAAGGAGCGCAGGGATCGGGAGAAATACCTTGAGAAGAGCCATGAGAGGTGGAGAGACAAGCACATAGACCGACCACCAGCTGAGGAGCCTTCCATTGGGGACATCTACAATGGCAAAGTCACCAGCATCATGCAGTTTGGGTGCTTTGTGCAGCTGGAAGGATTGAGGTACACTTTGATGTTTCCTATAGATCTGTGGTATTTTCTGGGTTCCCCAGATGGAGGAGGAATTGAGAATCTGACTCCATGTTCTTAGAAGGCTAATTTATTATTTTATGATCTATATTACATTAAAGAATGCAATACTAAAAAATACTAAAGAATAGAGAAAGGATACTTACAGAAGGCTTAACAAGATACTAATGAAGAACTTGTGACTTATTCCAGAGCCTGGACACAGCTGGGCTGTGATTGGTCATTAAGTCAAAACAATTCACATGAAACCAATAAAACAATGACCAGTTGGTAAACAATCTCCAAATCACATTCCAAAGCAGCAAAACACAGGAGAAACCATCAGATAATTATTGTTTTCATTTTTCTCTGAGGCTTCTCACTTTCCCAGGAGAAGAAATCCTGGCAAAGGGATTTTTCAGAAAATATGACAGTGGCATTGGTCTGGTACTGTTTCAGCTCAGTTCTCTTTTCTACTGGTACTTTAAAGATGTGATTAAGCTACCAGCAGGAATTCTGGGCTTTGAAGGGCTGTTTCAGAAAGCTAAATTTGACAGTGGAGAGTTATAAAATTCTCATTACAAAAACCAGACCATATATGGTCTGTTGACAGCCCTTCAGATCACTCAGAATCTATATTAAAATACATATACAGAGTAATAATGTGCCCCTCTCATGCCCCTGTGGTTCACTCCCAGGAAACGTTGGGAAGGTTTGGTCCACATCTCAGAGCTGCGAAGAGAAGGACGGGTTGCCAATGTTGCTGATGTTGTGAGCAAAGGACAAAGAGTGAAAGTCAAAGTGTTATCTTTTACTGGATCCAAAACCAGCCTGAGCATGAAGGTACAGAGGTGCTAAAATTCTTAAAATGATGCCACTTCTTGCTATTTTTCACTTATTTTGATGGAAACTAATGCATAACCGTTCAGTTGGGAGTTAAAAACTAAGTTACCATTCTGTATTTAAGGGGCCTATCACTTTTTACATGTTTCTCTAGTTTTGATACTGTGTTCCTAACAATTTCTTGGCTTGACACGATATCAAAGAGGCAAGGCAAACCTCAAGCTGTTGCTGTTTGTCTTCCTTTTCCAGTAGGAGAGAAGCTTTAATTTTAAACTAAATCACTACTATTGCCAAGACAGAGAATGTTCCATGCCTGAGGATGTTCTTGCCTGGCAGTACCAGCTGAAAAAAAACCAAAAAGTCTACAAACCAGCATTTTTTATGAATGGGCTGTTACTGGCAGAGTTAATAGATGAGAAGAAGTGTAGAGCTGATTGATAGTGTAGAGCTGATTGATTAACCAATCCATCTGATGCAGGATTGTGGTGTTTGCAGGGGTCCCAGGATGAGGGAAGAGATGAAAATCTTGACTCCATGTTTCAGAAGACTGATTTATTATTTTATGATATATATTATATGAAAAGAAAATGATGTATTAAAACTATACTAAAGAATAGAAGAAAGTATTTCAGCAGAAGGTTAGCAAGGAATAGAAAGGAATGATAATAAAATCTTGTGACTGACCAGAGAGTCCGAGACAGCTGGACTGTGATTGGCCATTAATTAAAAACAACCACATGAGACCAATCAAAGATGCACCTGTTGCATTCCACAGCAGCAGATAATTATTGTTTACATTTCCTTTCTGAGGCCTCTCAGCTTCTCAGGAGAAAAACTAGCAAAAGGATTTTTCATAAAATATGTCCATGACACAGGATGTTGATCAAGACACTGGGGAAGACCTGAACCCAAACCGTAGGAGGAACCTGGTTGGAGAAACCAACGAGGAGAGCTCCATGAGGAACCCAGACAGACCCAGTCACCTGTCCCTGGTGAACGCCCCCGAGGTGGAGGACGACAGCCTGGAGCGGAAACGCCTCACCCGCATTTCTGACCCAGAGAAGTGGGAGATAAAACAGGTCTGTGCTGCACTCAGGGGAATGGGATAAAGATGATAAAGTTGCCAGGGAGTTTAATGAATTAGAGTACAGCTCCTGGATTAATTGATTGCGTTATTTACTCATTAACTCAGAATTGCTGGCTTCTGATCTGGGATTGATTAGTTGGGGTTTGGAGTAACAGAAGGACTGCTTGGTCAGAGGCTGGGTGAGGATACAGGATGCAGGACCATTCCTTTGTTTTACAGGAATGGGGTTCCTGTTTTACAGGAATGGGCTTAGAACTGACTCATAGGCATGAGTTATGTTCATTCATGGGGACATACTCACATTGTACTAATTCTGTTCCCAGATGATTGCAGCTAATGTGCTTTCCAAGGAAGAGTTTCCTGACTTTGATGAGGAGACTGGGATCCTTCCTAAAGTTGATGATGAAGAAGGTAGTATTTCCCAGAAGTCTTATTGTTGTAAATTCCTTGTCTTTCTGGATGTTTTTTGATTCCAAAATATATTGATGATAGAAGTAACTATAAAGCATCTCACAATTTGCTGTCAACTAGGGTTCCTCTGGCTGTATTATTAGTGGCATTTGGATGTGCCCTGTCTGTGCATTTTTATTTGCAATGTTTTAAAACTTCTAAGTACCTCATATTTAAGAATACACAGGAAGCATTATTGGAAGAGGCACTTTTGTGTACCCAAAAGATGTTTAATTTTTCTGTAACAACTGCCACTTGTGAATTTTAGATGAGGATCTTGAGATTGAGCTAGTTGAAGAAGAGCCACCATTTCTTCGAGGTCACACTAAACAGAGCATGGATATGAGTCCCATTAAAATAGTAAAGGTAAGAGACTTCTAGGGCTAAAACAAATGTACTTGATTAAATTATATAAGTGTTTGGGAATTTTATAACCAGTTTTCTTTTCCCCCTGAACATTAGTGAGAGCCCTGAAAAACATAACCACAGAACTCCTTCCGAATAAAGCTAGGTTCTAACTTAACTGGTGGCTGTGAAGTGGAATAATGGAACTGAAATGCCATTTTACTTAAGTGTGTTAGAACAAAATTTCTCTGATCTGCTTTTTCTTATCTTTTGAAAGTAGAAGGTAGTAAAGAAATACTTTTCATTGGTTGTGCCTGTAATCCTTCTGACTGAGCAGTGTAAGGATGCTCCATATTAGTTATGACTATGAAAGTTCATGAGGCCAGCCTGATGAAAATACCCTGGAAATCTAATAAACAAAATTTGACATTTTTAAAGCATTTTTAGAAGATGTTCCTAAAGAAAAGATACATTGAAGGGGAAGGAATGGTAGTGCTTGAAGTATTTTCTTCTTGCTTTCCAGAATCCAGATGGTTCCCTGTCCCAGGCTGCCATGATGCAAAGTGCTTTAGCTAAAGAGAGGCGAGAACTGAAGCAAGCCCAGAGAGAAGCAGAGATGGATTCCATCCCCATGGGCCTCAACACACACTGGGTGGATCCTCTCCCTGATGGTATGTCTGAGCACAGGTCAACTGTGCCTTTTTTGTGCTGCTCCAGCAACCAAGGAGAGATGTCTTGATACTGTGTTTGTCTGCCACACTTTAAAAGTGAGTCAAAGCAGAAATGCTTTTCCACTGAAATGGAAATAGGAATGTCAGGGGAAGTGTACAGGTATCTCCTGTAATAGTGGGTGTATTGGAAATTTAAAAAACATTTAAGCACACACAGAATAGAAGGCCTGGATGATGGAGCAGTTGGAGCAGGATCATCAGGGTCTGTGCTGTGTGAATCTGGATGTGTAAATGATGAAATTGTTTCTTTTCTAGTGGATGGAAGACAAATAGCTGCAAACATGAGAGGTATTGGGATGATGCCAAATGATATCCCAGAGTGGAAGAAACATGCATTTGGTGGCAACAAAGCTTCTTATGGTAAGAAGACCCAGCTTTCCATCATTGAACAGAGAGAGAGTCTCCCAATCTTCAGACTCAAGGAGCAGCTGATACAAGTAAGACTCATGAAAAGGCATTCTGGTTTGAGCAAGCAGTAATTTAAAATAAATACTCTTGGTTTAGCTTTTTGATAGGTGAATAGCCAGCTGATAACTTTAAGTGCAGAACTTTAGCTCACAATATGTATTTTAAAGTATTATATATATCTGTATATTTAATGAGGTTCCAGATATTTACTGATGTAAGTCAAAATTGATATTAAGATCATGTGAGTAAGTCAGCTGAGCACTTAGACAGGTTGCTGACTTGATCAGTAGGAATACTTACATGATTTTTGGTCTGGATCAGTTGAAGCAAAAGCAAGAGCTGCTCAATCTAGTCCCAGATAGCCCATGCTGATTTTGTTTGGCTTGTTTTGATTTTTAAAAAATTTAACAAGTGTCTGTTTTCTGATCTTTTCTAGGCTGTGCATGACAACCAGATTCTGATTGTTATTGGAGAGACAGGATCTGGGAAAACAACCCAGATTACCCAGTACCTGGCTGAGGCAGGATATACCTCAAGAGGGAAGATTGGATGTACTCAGCCTCGCAGAGTGGCTGCAATGTCTGTTGCAAAGAGGGTGTCAGAGGAATTTGGTTGCTGCTTGGGACAAGAGGTGAATTTCCGTGTTGAAGAACATGCCAAAATAATCATGAAAAGTCGGAAAAATCAGTGTTGGAGCTGGTTGTCTTGTGTGTCCATTTGTCTTTTCCCTTGTAGGCTGTAAAGTGAGTTTGTGGAATAATCAAACTGAGGGTTAATGAGGCTGATAATTGTGTAACTTCTGTTTCTGTGCAACTCTTCCCTCCAGGTTGGCTACACCATTAGATTTGAAGACTGCACCAGCCCTGAGACTGTCATCAAATACATGACAGATGGGATGTTACTGAGGGAGTGCCTGATAGACCCAGATCTCACCCAGTATGCCATCATCATGCTGGATGAGGCCCATGAGAGAACCATCCATACTGATGTGCTCTTTGGGCTCCTGAAGAAGGTAATGGGGCACTGGATTTTTACTGCTTTCAGTGTGGGCAGGAAAGTGGGGTATTTTCAGGGTCCCCAGGATGAAGGAGGAATTGAGAATCTGACTCCATGTTCTTAGAAGGCTAATTTATTATTCTATTCTCTCTCTTCTCTTCTCTTCTCTTCTCTTCTCTTCTCTTCTCTTCTCTTCTCTTCTCTTCTCTTCTCTTCTCTTCTCTTCTCTTCTCTCTCTTCTCTTCTCTTCTCTTCTCTTCTCTTCTCTTCTCTTCTCTTCTCTTCTTCTATATTATTCTATATTAAACAATACTAAAGAATAGAGAAAGGATTCAGACAGAAGCTTACAAACAATGATAATGAAAACTCCTGACACCTCAGAGTCTCGACACAGCCTGACCATGATTGGCCATTAAGTTAAAACAATTCCCATGTTGGATAAACAATCTCCAGCCACATTCCAAAATAGGAAAACACAGGAGAAGCTGAGGCTTCTCAGCTTCCCAGGGGAAAATCCTGGGGAAGGGGATTTTTGCAGAAAATATGACAGTGACAGGAGAGCACAGGCAAAGGTGAAGTCACACAAGTTAGGTTCATACATGTGCTTCAAGAGCAAATGCTCTTAAGGGTTTATGGTCTGAATCTTGGTGAAATGAGTCTCTGTGTGAAGGCAGAGCAAGCAAAATGTAGCAGGAACAGTGAAAATTTGCCATCCTGGATGTTCATAATGAATGGATGAATGAACAGGGAAAATTCTTGCTTTGCTCATCCTGCTCTGCCAAAAGCTTTCTTGTGATAGTGTTACTGAGGGAGGCTTCAAACGCAACCTCCGTGGTTAATTTTCTGAAATTCTGGGTACTGGGATGAGCTGCCCCTCTACTCAGATGTTAAAACACTTTTTATTACTGGTTGTATTTGTCTGATTTTAGTCAAATACCATATTTTGATAGTTCCAAAGGCAAGAAATGACTTGAGAATTTTGTTCTCCTGCAGACAGTGCAGAAACGGCAGGACATGAAGCTGATCGTGACATCAGCAACTCTGGATGCTGTGAAATTCTCTCAGTATTTCTATGAAGCACCAATCTTCACAATTCCTGGCAGAACATATCCAGTAGAAATTCTGTACACAAAAGAGCCAGAGACAGATTATTTGGATGCCAGTCTGATTACAGTAATGCAGATCCATTTAACAGAGCCACCAGGTGAGTAGAAAATGGTCTTGAGTTATTGGTGATTTAAGCAAGGTCTTTGTATAAGTCATGGATCATGTTAGCAGTGTGAGCAAAATGCTATCAGGACTGTTCCTTTTTGTTTTCAAGTGCAGTAACTAAAATGCTGAAAAAGTTGGGTGAAAGACTGAAGTTTGTTGCCTTTGATTAAGAGTTGCTAGCAAAAGTTGGGGATCCTCATCAATGGAAAACGTGAGGAATGAAAATATGGTAATGCAGGAGTTGTAATGAACAGAATTGATCCTGTGGATGTTTTAATTTACCTCCTGTTTAGGTGACATTTTGGTCTTTCTAACTGGCCAGGAAGAGATTGACACTGCCTGTGAAATCCTCTATGAGAGGATGAAATCTCTAGGACCTGATGTTCCAGAGTTAATTATCCTACCAGTATATTCAGCTTTGCCCAGTGAAATGCAGACCAGGATCTTTGACCCAGCCCCACCAGGGAGCAGAAAGGTAATTTCATCTTTGTGCCCTTTCATCTTCTACTGTTACATTTTAAGAGTGGGGTATATTACAGTGCTTAAAGGATGAACTTTTTTGAGGAAAAGATGATTTACAGCTAAGAGCATATTTTTGGTTGTATATATCTCAAGTTACCTAAGCCTTTGAACACATGTAAAAACATCTGGTGTAGCAAACCTCTGTGTGGAATGTTCTTGCTGTCTTTAAAGGATACTAACTTCAGTTAACCTAAAAATCTAAATGCAGTTCCTGTTGTATGGAGGTAAATTTCCTACCAAGCAGCTAGTGACTATCTAGAGATACATTCTCAGGAAGATTTTTCTCTGAATACAGGTTGTTTCTGAGTGATAGATAAAAAAATCTCCCTGAAGTCAGTGCAGTCTTGCTTTGAATTGTGGATTTTTTCATGCTCTTTTCCCCTTTTGCCCAAACTTTATAAAAGGTAGATACTTAAAACCTGTCCATCTTTGTGGGTAACATCTCCTTCTGTTCCCTGTGAACACATTTCTCCTTTCAACATTAAGTGACAGTGGTTGCATTTGTAACAAACTGCTCATCACCAGTGGATGAAGTTGAGTGGTGGGGTGGGCTTGGCAGCCTGACACAGAGCTGGTGCTGACTCAAACTCTGATTTGCAGGTTGTCATTGCCACCAACATTGCAGAGACATCTTTGACTATTGATGGAATATATTATGTGGTTGATCCTGGCTTTGTGAAGCAGAAAGTTTATAACTCCAAGACTGGAATTGACCAGCTGGTGGTGACACCAATTTCCCAGGTAGATATTCTGTGCTTGGCTTTCCCCATGGGTGTTGTGTGTCTTGCCAATGTGGCATCCAAGCACAAGTGAGCAAAATGAGGCAATGATAAACCCACATTTCTGACAGCTCCTTGAGTCTGTGCCTACAGAATACATACTTCCCTGTGTTCTATTGAAAGTCAAGTAAAATTGTGAATAGCCACTTTATTTCACTTGTTTTCACCTGGTTTTATTTCACTTGTTTTCAAGCACAAGTGAGCAAAATGAGACAATGATAAACCCACATTTCTGATAGCTCCCTGAGGCTGTGCCTACAGAATACATACTTCCCTGTGGTGTATTGAAAGCCTTTTTATCAATACAGGTAAAATTGGGAATAACCATTTTATTTCACTTGTTTTCACCTGGGTTTATTTCACTTGTTTTCAAGCACAAGTGAGCAAAGTGAGGCAATGATAAAGCCACATTTCTGATAGCTCCTTGAGTCTGTGCCTGTTGAAAGCCTTTCTATCCATACAAGTAAAATTGTGAATAACCATTTTATTTCACTTGTTTTCACTGTTTTTTTTTGTACCTGTTCACTTGTTCTCTTTAGGCTCAAGCCAAGCAGCGTGCAGGCAGGGCTGGCAGAACAGGCCCAGGAAAATGCTACAGGCTGTACACAGAACGTGCATACAGAGATGAGATGCTGACCACCAACGTGCCTGAAATCCAGAGAACAAATCTGGCCAGTACAGTGCTCTCCCTGAAGGTGGGTATTTCACCAGCTTGTAGCAAGCCAGCCTGCTAAGTGTGTCAATAAATGAGTCTCTGCCTTTGAGTCTCAGGAAGTAGTGCTGTAATTTCAGATTTAGTGAACAGAGGTAGTTTGGAAGGGAGACTTCATGAAAAGCAATTCTCAGGCACTGGGCTTGCTCCTGTGTTTTTATTGAGGGCTGTTCTGTTGGATATCCAGCTAAATGCTGAGTTTCAACTGCACAGAACAGTTAGTTGCAAGACGTAGGAGATAAAGAAATCTCCAGCAGTAGCATTTCCTGTGTAGGGGACATTTACATTGGTAACAGATGAGATACCTTGTTTTAGAGTGGGTTTAGAGCTGCAAACCTGGGCATTGCTAAGTGTGTACCATCCCTCTGGAAGTCTGTGAGCTGGATTAACCCAGTCACAGCTGGGAAAGCTGCTGCCATTCCCCTTTCTGGGTGCACACTTGAAGTCCTGTGGAGCTGTCAGACCACTCTGCTTTATAAGACACAAGTCCCAAAAGCAGCATTTTGCTTCTGTTTCTCCTCAACTGAATCATCTTGCTTGAGGGATGTGTGGAGCAGTAGCTAAAGAACAGAGCAGAAAGCTGAGTAGTGCAGGAATGCCATGGCCAGTGCTCTTTATTTCAAGTGCAGGAAGGCAGCTGTGTATTCATACCTGCAGTCAGAATAAGCACACGAGGCTGGAGTTGCCTAAAGTTTTGTAGTGCCTCACTGCTTGGTGTTACATCTCAGGCTGGAGTTTGTTGCCTTCCTTCTGAGTGTTTTAACTTGGTTTTTCTCCAATCCCTCCCAGGCTATGGGCATCAATGATTTGCTGTCCTTTGACTTCATGGATGCTCCCCCCATGGAAACTCTCATTACTGCCATGGAGCAGCTCTACACCCTGGGAGCTCTGGATGATGAGGGGCTGCTCACTCGACTTGGGCGTAGGGTAGGCAGAATAAAATCCCTCTTAGCATTGTTGGTTTGCTTTTGCTGTCACTCTCTTGCAGGTTTTTCATAGCTTTCCATTTACCACAGTTCTGCTGTACCTTCTGTTTTTTAAGGTACCTTAAAAAGATACCTTTAAGAGTGCCTTCTGCTTTTTGAAAGTGCCTTCTGCTTTTTGAAAGTGCCTTCTGCTTTTTAAGGAGCAACTAGTGTTTCTCCTTATTCATAAATTTACATTTATTAATGTCTAAAAACTTCCTGTAAGTATTGGGATATTCTTGTGGCAGTGAATACAGACAAATAATTTGCTTTGTGTTGAGTGAAGTGATTGTGGATCAAGCACACCTCTTTGCAAAGTAAATATGTGAGAAAAGGCATTGCTTTGTTTTGCACTGAGAAGACTGAAGATTTTTGAATGCCTTGGAACATGTTTCTTGCAGATGGCAGAATTCCCCCTGGAGCCTATGCTGTGTAAGATGTTGATCATGTCAGTGCATCTGGGATGCAGTGAGGAGATGCTGACAATTGTGTCCATGCTGTCTGTGCAGAACGTGTTCTACAGGCCAAAGGTGAGGAGCTGAGCCAGAGGCAGCAGTGTTACAGTCTGGCTGGGTTTGGTGTGAAAGCTTCAGGGCTTAAGAGTGAGCATATTTCCCAAAAGAAACTTGTCATTTGATCAGAACATCTGCCTGTGCAAATGTTCCTTTTCATGTAAGGGCCTGTAGTTGTGCTGTTGGTAGTTTCTTTGCAGATAGGAAGTGAAAAGTCTTAAAATTGCTTTTGTGTGGTGGTGTTTGCGGGGGTCCCAGGATGAGGGAAGAGATGAGAATCTTGACTCCGTGTTTCAGAAGGCTGATTTATTATTTTATGATGTATATATTATATTAAAACTATCCTAAAAGAATAGAAGAAAGGATTTTATCGGAAGGCTTGAAAGGAAAGGAATGCAATGATAATAAAATCTTGTGACTGACCAGAGAGTCCGAGACAGCTGGACTGTGATTGGCCATTAATTAAAAACAACCACATGAGACCAATCAAAGATGCACCTGTTGCATTCCACAGCAGCAGATAATTATTGTTTACATTTCCTTTCTGAGGCCTCTCAGCTTCTCAGGAGAAAAACTAGCAAAAGGATTTTTCATAAAATATGTCTGTGACACTCTTGCATTTCCCAACAAACACAGCCTAGACCAAGTCAGTCCCAGCTCTGCAGTTCAGATTGCCTTTGCATTTTCAGAAAGTATTTATTCGTGGCACCTCTATCCTGTGCTGCTTTCTTTAAAGTCAGTAGGTAACAGGCTCTGCTGTGGTGGGATCAGGTTTGTCTTGGATCCATTCCTTCTTCAGGGTAGTTAACTTCAGTTTTCATCTGTGTAACTGCAGTATTTGATTAATGTTTTATGTGCAGATGGGAGAGGTGTGGATCACCAGGCTCAAACCTACTGCTTCAGCCCATTTCTTGGTGAATTACTGAAGTAATTTGTAGAGCAGTAAGAAAACCAGTTAGTGCAGTGTGTGCATATGCTTCCTGCAGTATAAATGAGCCATTTACTTTGATGTGTTCTTTCAAAAATAGGGACTGAAATTGAAAAAACATTCTGTGTTGTCTTAATCTGTTACTATTATATTTTCTGAAAAATCCCTTTGCCAGGGTTTTTTTTTCCTGGCAAGCTGAGAAGCTTCAGAGAAAAAGAAAAAAAATATTTCCTGCTTCTTGTTTTGTTGCTTTGGAATGTAGTTTAGAAATTGTTTATCTTATATTGAATTGTTTTTACTTAATGACCAGTCACAGTCTAGCTATGTCAGGACTCTGGAGAGTCATGAGTTTCTGATTAGTATCTTGTTAAACTTTCTGTAAGATTCTTTCTCTGTTCTCTAGTATAGTTTTAGTATAGCATTCTAGAATAGAATATTATATAATATGATATGATATAATATGATATAATACTATATCATATTGTATGATATAATATGATATAATAATAAATTAGCCTTCTAAAAACATGAAGTCAAATACATCTTTTCTTCCTGCCATGGGGGACCCCAAAAATACCACATTAATCCTGTATCATTATCATGATAGATTTAAAGTGTCATTATATGAATGACAAGGAGCCTGTGTAATTTTGTCCAGGGATTTTCTCTATGATGTAGATATCTGATTGATGTATGTTTTATGTGTTAGGATAAACAAGCACTTGCTGATCAAAAGAAAGCCAAGTTCCATCAAACAGAAGGTGACCACCTCACTCTGCTGGCTGTGTACAATTCCTGGAAGAATAATAAATTCTCAAATCCCTGGTGCTATGAAAATTTCATCCAGGCCCGTTCCTTACGCCGGGCTCAGGACATTCGCAAGCAGATGTTGGGTATCATGGACAGGTGAGCACATCAAGGAGGGACAAGTACTGACTCTGTGGTGTTGGGAAGGATGAAAGTTTGACAAGCACGTCTCACAGATATGGATGCTTAGCAGAAAGATTTTTGAATGTAGAGTTTGATGAAAGAATAGAGATGGAAGCAAGTTTTAATAGAGAAGAAAAGAATTGCTGAGCCAGTCTCACTGGATAACCAAGGAGGCAAAGGGTGTGTTAGTTAGAAGGGGTTTTTAGGACTTAGAGCAAAGGATAAACCCACCTCAAACAAGAAGATGTTTTTACCAAGCAGAAAGAGAGCACAGGCAAACAAATCAGCAAATGTTGCAAATAGAAAAAAGGTCTCAGAATTTTCTACTGCAAGAAAACTTAAAAACATCTTCAGGCTTAAACTGTAATGTACTAACTTTGGGTGATTGGAGAACAGTGACATGAGTATGGTAATTACAGTAATTATGATAGGCTATAGATAATAGTTAAGGTATAGATTGGTTCTACTGTATGAAGATGCTCAGCAAAGAAAAGTGTATAATGCATTGTAACCAAAAGAAAAGTATATAATGGATTTGTAACCCAAACTAAGGCTCTCCAGGTGTGCCTGCAGCTGGAGCTGACAGCTGTAGGCACAGCTCTGTCACCCACAACCCTGGACTGCTGTAACCTCTTGGATACAATAAACTGCATTTTGAAGAGCAGGACCTGGAGTCCTGCATCTCTCACTCAAGCTCTTACACTGTGTCTTGCTGTTCTTACGTTGTAATAGCTAAAGAAAATTTGCTAAACTCATCTTGGTAGCTGCATCCAATCTGGAGAGCTCTAATCTTTTTCTCTCTATCTCTGTCTGGCAGGCATAAGCTGGATGTGGTGTCCTGTGGGAAGGCCACAGTTCGGGTCCAGAAGGCAATTTGCAGTGGCTTCTTCAGAAATGCAGCCAAGAAGGATCCCCAGGAAGGGTACAGGACACTCATTGACCAGCAGGTTGTCTACATCCACCCATCCAGTGCTCTCTTCAACAGGCAGCCTGAATGGTAAGGAAGGCAAGAGCATGGGATTTCCAGACTTTATCACAGAGAAAGTCATGGTGTGTGCTGTTTGTGGAGTACAGATCTGAGCAGAGGCTCCTGATTCCTTAGCAATGAGAAAAGTTTCAAATCTACTTTTGTCTCTTTCTGCTGCTGAGTGTGACAGTGTTCACAGGGGTCTGAGGATGAGGGAAGAGACGAGGATCTGACTCCATGTTTCAGAAGGCTGATTTATTATTTTATGATATATATTATAATAAAACTATACTAAAAAGAATAGAAGAAAGGATTTCATCAGAAGGCTAGCTAAGAATAGAAAAAGAAGGAATGAATAACAAAAGCTTGTGGTGCAGACAGAGAGTCCAAGCCAGCTAACTCCAAGCCAGCTGACTGTGATTGGCCATTAATTAGAAACAACCACATGAGACCAATCACAGATGCTCCTGTTGCATTCCACAGCAGCAGATAACCATTGGTTACATTTTGTTCCTGAGGCCTCTCAGCTTCTCAGGAGGAGAAATCCTAAGGAAAGGATTTTTCATAAAACATGTCTGTGACAGCTGAGCTTAGTGCCTGTGCAGAGATGAGATTGACTTTTGGAGCCAAGGGCAGGCCTGAAGTTGTAATTGTGTTTCTTTATTGTGGAAGTGAGTTTAAAACACTGGGTGTTGAAGAGGGGGAGAGCATTGTTCTAAATGGGATGGAGGAGTTCTGTGCTGAAGAGTAGCTGTGAAGTAGGAGGGGAAAATAAATAATTTCAGATCCTTCTATTGAACAGAGGTAGTTTGGAAGGGAGACTTCAACAAAAGCAATTCTCAAGCACTGGGCTTGCTCAGTCTCTTATCCAGAGGGATAATTTTTCTGGATGGTTCTTCTGGAGCTTAAAAGGAGCAAGCTTAGTTCCTCCAGCCCTTGCCTTGTTGTTCCTTGTTTGCAAAAACTGATTTGCAGAATTCTGTTCCTTTTCCCAGGGTGGTGTACCACGAGCTGGTGCTGACCACCAAGGAGTACATGAGGGAGGTGACAACCATCGATCCTCGCTGGCTGGTGGAGTTTGCCCCAGCTTTCTTCAAGGTCTCTGACCCAACCAAGCTGAGCAAGCAGAAGAAGCAGCAGAGGTTGGAGCCCCTCTACAACCGCTACGAGGAGCCCAACGCCTGGAGGATCTCCCGCGCCTTCCGCCGGCGCTGAGCTCAGCTCCCTCCTGGATCTGCTGCTCTCATCCTGGGGGACTGGGACTTCTGCACTGCTGCCACTGTCCTGGGAGACACACATCCCCATGCAGCTCAGCTTTGGCAGAACAGGAGCTCAAGGGGCAGCCCAGATGTGCTGCAGCTGCACAGCCTCTCATGAGTGGGTCTTGGAGCACTTTAGTGATTCCCCTTTTGAGAGACAAAATCTAAGACTCAGGAGTCTGGGTACTGAGCTGAAATTTTCAGCTTCCCCTTTTAGAGATTCCCCTTTTAAGAGGCAAAATCTAAGACTCAGGAGTCTGGGCATTGAGCTGAACAACACAAAAAATGGTGATTTAAAACTGGTTGTTCACCTTTCAAGAGACAAAATCTAAGACTCAGAAGTCTGGGTGAACTGAGCTGAACAACACAAAAAAATGGTGATTTAAAAGTGGTTGTTGACCAGCCTGACTGGGTTCTGAGTGACCAGACAAATAGAAGGTGGAATAGTTGGTGTTTTTACTGTGCTAAAAGGGATTTATTTCTGCTTAAGGTTCTTGGTCAGTGACTGCTTTTTGGGAGCAGCCTGTTCTTTATTTTACCAAGTTCATGCATTTTCCCATGCAGTGTAACTACTTGTATTTTATTTAAGCCATCTGTGGTGAGATATTTAGTATCTCTGACTTTGGGATAAGGCAGGAAAAATTCTTGAAACCCAGCTAGAATATATTTGGACAATGGCACAGGTCAGGCTGCAAGACTTACCCTTCATCCCCATCAGGGTTTATCAACCAGTAATTCCCTCTCCAGCACAGTTCCATCTGGAAATCTAAGTGGTTACAAGTGTTTGGACCTTTTATACAATGTGCCATGTGCTTTATTTTCACTTAAAATGTTTGGTGACATCACACCTGTTGGGTTTTTGTAATAGAATGAGCTCTTACAGCTAAAATGTCTGTAAAAATTGTGTAACAGTTTCTTGTTTTAAAAAGAAGTTGACTGCCCAGTGTGTGCCATGTCAGGCCCAAACTATCTGTAAAATATTTTTTTTGTTGCTAACAGATGAAATTTATTTGACTCCATAGCTGTAGAAACCTTATTTTTTTTCCAAAACTGGGACATTTGCTAAAATTATTGTTGAAACGAAGAGAAGTAGCTTGACTGGTTGTTTTACACAGTGAATTGGAAGAATGTTTCACATTGAAAAGTAACTATGTTGGAAATACCTCTCTGTACAAAGGTGAGCAGGGATGTTGTTCAATGTCCTGAGCTTTCCCTCATGTTATATCATCATAAAATTAAAGGGAATTACAAAGTTTGTAACTTTGGACTCAGAGAGTCAAAGCATAAAGGACAGGAGGGAAGGGCAGAGGGGTGGCCCAAAGGGTACTGGATAAATGTCAAATCCTTGGGAGTGCTGCAGGTGGAGGGATCAAAGATGTGAGCTGGTGCCAAGGGGAGAGCAAAGCAAGCTCAGAAGGTAAAGGAGGAGCACTCAGTGAGGTTGCACTGGCCAAAGACAGACCAATTTATTAATGATAATATTTTTACACTCATAAATAGTAAAGGCAGCTTATACCAAAGGAAGGGAGGGTTCCCCTTCACCCTCACTTCTGGGACAGCACAGGAGCTGTGCTGGCCAGGGAGGTGCAGGGCAAGGCAGGAGGGTCAGAACTGTCAGAACACCAAAGGCAGCAGCAGAGCAGACTGCTCTGAGTGTCTGGCCTCTCCTCAGGCAGGGAGTGCTGCCTTCCATGGCTCTTGCACTCAGGGATGAGGCTGGGAGGGTTGGCATTAGCCATGCAGGGGACAGTCATCAGGGGAAATCAGGCTTTCAGTCAATATACAGAGTTTTTTTTCTACAGGCTACCATGCTGGCAGGATTGGCAATGCTCTGTATTCAGCAGCTGAAACATCAATCTGAAGCAGTGGAAAGAGACTTTTTCTGTATGAGTGCACTGTACTGCTCCTTGTCTAACTGGGAACGTGGTGGAGCTGCTAATAAAAAATTTAAACACCTCTTAATCAGGATGTGGTATCCAATAGAAACATTTACTGTTGTGGAAAACCTGCCAGTTTAGTGAAGTTGCATGTGCTGCATTGGACTGCAGAGACAGCTGCCTTTTCGTCTGAGTTCCCCTCAAACATGCAAATATCTGTGGAGTTTAAGTCTGAATTCCTATATTAAGATCTATGTATGGTTTAGGTTACTTTGTATAGCATTTTTTAATCACACCTCCACCGGGTTCTTCTCTTGCCTCAGACAATTCTCTAGCCAAGATCAGGATGGGCACACTCCAGAGCCTGGCAGCTCTTCAAATATCCTGAGAGTGTTTATTGAAGAACTTTTTCAGTTTGGAAAAGCCACACTACTACACTGAGCTGTGTCTCAGGCTTTGCTGCTTCCCACAGTCCTGAACGAGGCACTGGCTTTGAGCTGTGCCCCAGAGCAGGGCAATCAAGCTCCTCTGTGGTTCCCCTAAATGCCTTTGGGCCATGGACTGCAAGATCCTGGCCCAGGCCTCCACCTACCCTGCTCAGAGGGCCTGAATACCAGAAACTGCTGGCATGGGCAGGGAGGTGATAGGGCAGGAGCATGCAGGTACAAGATAATTAATGAGTATTCCTCAAGGAAGGCACAAGGTCTGGGACCATTGTCCTGCAGCCATCCTGGGAAGGCTTAAGTGACCTTTCAGAGTGAGCTCCTCTGGTCAGAGCTGAAAGCAGGTCATGCAGAGGGTCTGGACATGTACAGGAGGAACAGAGTCAGCAGCAGCATGGTAACATTCTCATAATTTCTCTCATTTTTCTGAACGAAAAAAGCCCTGGTGGGACAGCATCCCCTCCCTCTGCAATGAGGGGATTGTGACAGGTTTGATACATCTGGAGGCACCAATCACCTGAGATCTCTGCACAGCTGAGAATGTGCCCCATCCTGACACAACAGGAGTTTTATCACAAGCACACAAGAGCCCTGTGTGCTGCCAGGTGATTTCTGAGCACTCCTGACCAGAGCAGGGCTGCAGAGTTCAGTGCTGGCTGAACAAACGCTGGCACCAGCTGACCACCAACCATCCATCCCTGCACACAGTGCTCCCAGCAGTGCTAGTAGGTGTAGCCTTTGCTGTAGAGCTGTGCAGGCAAGCTGCCAAGCTCTGGCAGGTAGGAGCCATTGTCCCCCAGGTGGGACAGGGGCAGCGTGTCCTCCTCGCTGAGCTCCAGCTCTGCCTTCAGCCGCGGCTGCTCGGGGAAGGCCATGGAGAACAGAGCCTCAGGCTCACACACAAACTTGTACACATAACGCTCCCCAGCCACCTGCAGGGAGAAGAGGAGGCCAGGTGAGTGCTGCAGGCCCAGGGGCAGCACCAGGGAAGGTTTGCACAAACATCTGCCTGCCCTGAGATGTGTCAGAGCTGCACGTTTCTCCTTGGAGCAAAGACTGCCTAGGAACTCAGAATTTATCTGTCTTTCACCTGCTTTGTTCCTGTCCCACTCCCTTTTCTCCTCTCCCTCCACAATGCATCTGAGAAAGCCAGCAAGCTCAGGTACATGGCATTCAAGCAGCCATAGGAGTTTGGGGAAGGTTTCCCTGCTGTCCTGACTTGGCAGGTAGCTTGGAGTTTTCTGCTCTTTCTAAGGCCTGCTTGCCCAGCTTTCTAAAAATCTTACCTTTCCTATTTCCCACAGCTAGCTCAAGGACATTCTGTCTAGGGCTTCTTGTCACAAAAAAGAGAAGCATCACTTCAAGCACAAAGTTTCCTCCTGCTTTGCAAACTGACCTTCTGCATGATGCCTTTCTCGTAGTAGTAGCGCAGAGACCGGCTCAGCTTGTCATAGTTCATGGCTGGACGGTTCTTCTGGATCCCCCAGAGCCTGGCCACCTGCAAACAGCACCAAAGAGGCAATGCCTGTGAGCACAGCTGCCTCAGCTTGAAAGATTCAGGTTGAAAGATTTATTAAATCTAAATAAATAGATATATTTAAATTTATTAAATCTTTCAGAGGTGGGGCATCTGTCAGAGGTGGGGCAGGTATCTGCTGTTCATTGTGCAGTTTTCTTTATCTCTTCCACAACCAATCCTCCCTCCAGGGCATATATTCTGTTAATGGGCCATTAATTATTAATTATCTTCTGTTCATGGCCAGTGAGTGTCCCTGCATGGCTGATAAAATTCCGTTATCCCATGGGGAGATGCTCTGCCCAGGGGGAGGAGCCAAGCATTCCTACCTGGACACAATCTGAGGTTTGGAACATTCCTACCTGGATACAATCTGAGGTTTGGGACACCACAGCAGCCTTTGCCCACTGCATTCCCAGAGGAGCAGCTTTCTGCTGCCCTGCATTCCCAGAGGGAGCCCAGGCCCATCTGCAGCAGCCCTGGAGCTGCAGAGGAAAACTCCCCCCTTGTGCAGGATCCCTGCTCCAGCAGAAGCACAGCTGGCACTGCAGGAGGGCTGAGCCACCATGGGATGGGGCTGTGCCACCCCTGACACACAGGGGGCCAGGGCCTGCTCTGACTCTGTCAGTGGTTTGTTTTCTTCTTTTGTACTATTGCATTTGTATTTTTAATTTTCCTAGTAAAGAACTGTTATTCCTATTTCTCATTTCTTTGCCCGTATCTTATTTTTTAAAATAAGAGCCTTTTAATTTAAAAATTGTAATAATTTGGAGGAAGGGTGTTCACATTTTCTGTTTCAAGGGAGGTTCCTGCCCTCCTTAGCAGACACCTGTCTTGTCAAACCAAGACACCAGCCCAAGAGAGCAGAACTTCATCCAGCTGGTTCTCCTTTCACCGGTGGTACCATGACACACAAAAACATTTCAATAATAGATTTATCAATAATTTAGCAGCTTTTAAACATGAGGAGAACTCAAGCACTCTGTATCACAGAGAAATTCTGGCCACTACAGAGCTCATTTGCTGTCAGCACTGCTCCTCACTCTCCAGTACTCTGAAAGCTTGAGGATGCTGAAGGGCTGCTTTTTCCTATGTTACACTTAATTTTCAAGGTTCCATGTTTATCAGGAGACCAAGCATGAGGGAACACACTGGAAGAGACCTGTACCTTTCTACTCCTACATGATTTTCAGCTTTATCCATGAGACTCAGAAGTCTGTTGTAAGCCAACGTCAACTCATCTGCTCTGAAAGTGCCCATAAATTTTGATTTGTAGCAAGAACAGTGTGAAATGCAGCTCTAATTGAAACAAGATATGGACACTTCTCCCAGACACTGTCAAGTATCACCGGATTTTTTTGGAGCATGGCAGCATTTGAAATTACACTTCAGTGGAAGTAATTTTGAAATAAAGATAGACTAGGACATATGACACCTTCTGCAATCAGTAGGGCTCAAAACTCCAAACCTCAATGTTCTCCTCAAGTATGGAGCATGACAAGGCAGCACAGGCCACTGCAAGCTTGAGAGTGAATAATCCAGGGAAATGAAGGCTGTGGGTAATTTGACTCACTGCATAGCTGAGGTTATAAACTTACACACAAGCAGCCTTTCTTAAACCTGATATTTGTGTCACTCACATTTGTGACCTCTTCTAAAAACCTTGACTTGCTGCAGGGTCTAATTAGTGCCAGTGCCAGGGTAGAGGAAAAGCCACTTGAGAATTTACAGCCCCAGAAACAAAGAGTGTTGTAGAGAACCCCAATGGTTTCACCTCCTCTGGCTCAATGAGCTTGAACTCCATTCCTCTCCCAGTCCAGGCAATGAAGTGGGAATTGGTGGGGTTGTCCAAGAGAGCCACGAGGAACTGCCAGAGCTGCAGCGAGCCCCGTCTCTGGTAGGGGGGTCCTTCCCTGTACCCTCCACCTTCCTGCTTGATGTCTCCTGCTGAGAAGGACAAACAAGACATCTCTAAGGAGAACAGTGCTAAAACAACTGGAAAAAAAAGAAAAAAAAAAAAGCAGCACATTTCACTGTTTCAAAATGTTTACCTGGAATATTTCAGTTCACATAAAACAGGGGCAAATTCAGAAGCAGCTGTACAAGAGCAGCTCTGATATAAGTCACAATTAAGCTGCTTATGCTAGAAGGCCTGGTTGCTGCTAAGAAAGCTCAAAAAATGAGCAAAATGCCAAAAAGCTGGGTACAAACACACCTGCAAGAAGCAGGATAATGAGCCATGTAGGAACTGGCCAAGGGGCTGGCTAAGGAGATGAATAACCCTATCTTACACCAAAACTCCAAGCCTTTCTTTCTCCAACCTTCAAATTTCTCTGGAACAACACAGACATCCTCAGCAAAGGGCCTCATCTGCTTGTCATAGCTGCAGCCTGAAAGAGAAAGCAACATCAGCAGTCACAGCCAGGCAGGGTGGGAGCAGAGGGTGCAGGGAGAAAAGACAGTGCCTGCATCTCTTACCTAATGGATCTTCTGTATTTGCGTGGCTTGGGTAACTCTCAGCATTTATGTACATGGAAGGGCAGTCAGGAACATCTAGAGAACAATTAACAAATTAACAAACCCATTTGTTTAAAAGGCACTGGTGGATAGGTGAGTGCAGCTGTCTAACCAAGCTCCTCTTGGAGCCCTCCTAAAGGGTGAGAGTCAGACTGGTGACTGCAGCTTCATGTGCATTTTCCTTCCCATCATGAATTAGAGCAGTAAGATTTTGTGGCACCATCCTTCAGAGTAGCCAGGATATCCAGCCAATTGCCTCCACATCATTTTTATACAAAATCATGTATAAATCAATATTCCAAGTCAATCTGAACCTCTCTCTCCACTTATATTAAGATAATTACACACTTTGCTGCTGCTTTAAGAAGGCATTACATTTTACAGGGGTACTGTGATGATGTAAATGGAGAGCAGCAGCATCTGAATGTTTTACAGAGTCTCACAAATGACATTTCAGATGTCTCAAGTCTCCCTGGCTTTTTCACATCACGAGGGGGCATTCTCACAAACAGTTTAGAAAATATAAAAGAAAAATCAGCCTTTGTTAAAAACAAGCAGGAAGTCTTTTCCTGGTTCTGTGTCTAAAGTGCTGTCTGTGCATTGCAATTTGTGTTTTCTGAATCAAATTTATTTACTGTGCACAGCTGAAACAGAAGCTGTAACTTTGCAAAGGTTTATGTTCCATTTCCCTCTCACACCTGTGTCTGGCCATGGCTGCCAGCAGATATTTTGCTGATGCTGAGGGAAGAGAGCTCTGAGCTGACAGCCCGGGTGTTATTACAACCATAAACTCTCACAAAAAGCACATTCCCATCCTCTGGGCTTGCACGTTTTCTGAACAGAAGGACCCAGTGAAATTGTAATACCAATATCACCACAGTGATCCCATCATAGGAGCTTTTGATTTTTGTGTTTATTTCTGCTAAAGGAAACCATTCAAGCTGTCCATTAAAATACCAGGAAACCAGAAGTATCATTCCCTCTGGAGAGGGTATTGTGATCTCAGGGTTGTGAGTCTTTGGACAGATCTGCCAGAAAAATAAGATTTATCCCTTGTGGAAAAAGAAGAGGATCACCTGGTGGAGATATCAGGCATCTAGAGAGCTATTTTTGGCATCACTGACTTTTTTCTCTTGTCATCCCCTGAAATCTCTGTTCTCTGAGCCTTATTTCCATGGGAAGCACCAAGCAGCAGCCTGGCACTGAGCTGAGCCCACCCAGAGCCCCTTTCCTCCATGCTCAGAGGGGCTTCTGCTGCAAGGATCCAGGACAGATTTTCTGTACAAGCTCCAACATATTGATTCCTTCCTTTCTGCTGCTGTTTTCAGCATGATTTCTTCAAAACTGACCTCACTTACTTTCTAAGCTCACAATACCCCTGAAAACAAAATTTCCCTGTGAAACTGGAAACAGCTTTTTCGTCATTCCTGATGGTGTGAGTGGGCTAACCATGAATTTTGAGTGTCTCCTTATTGGCTCCTTACCCCCTTGGGGTGGGGATTCTTTTATCTACTTTAAGTGGATTTAACATCACCTCCTGCCTTGCTCAGGCTTTCAGCTCTGTACCACAAAGTCTTTCTCAGAGCAAGGTGAGTGTCCCAGCCTTATTTTGGATGCAGTGAACATCAGAACTGTTTAAGCTGCCAGTCACCCAGAGAGCACACACTGCTGCCAGTGAGCCAGTGCTGCTCCAGAGCTCAGAGAGCAGCAGCTCATGCAGCTGGATGCTCACCAAGGAGCTGCTCATGCCCCTGATGATGTCCATTGTTGGAGAAGATGAAACAGGAAAGCCTTATAAATATGATGGCCTGGTAAAAGATTTTGAGAATATGGAAACTATAAGCGAGATTGAAATGAAAGGAAGCTTTGAGATCCCTCAGTTACTGAACAACTGGAAAACAATGGTGTGGCTGGCTGAAGGTGAAACAATACCCTCTGCTTGCAGACAGGTCCAAGGGTCAGAGCAGACCCTACAGCTTGGCAGAAGGGGTCCAAAGAGGAGTTTTTAGGGTTTAAAATTTAGCACAGTATGGTAATGTAATGATTCTTATAGGCTGTATGTAAATGCTATAGGATTTGTATCTTGTACTAGATTGGTTAGTGAGAATCAGAATATTCAACACAGAAGAAGATTTATTGTATTGTAATGGGAACCTTGATCTCTTACCTCTCATCCTCTCTCTCTCTCTCCCCCTCTCTTCTCTCAGGCCTGCTCTGAGCTGTGGCTGGCAGCTCCTGCACTTGACCCTTTGCAATAAAACCCAAATTCCACGACCTGGCTTCAGAGATCTCTGCTCTCCATCCATCCTGACCGTCCTACCCCCATCACTCCCACAGTCCATGCCCTCAGGAAGGGTCAGTTCTGCCTACCTGGCTCGTACAGGTAATCCACCTGCTCCTGCTTGACCAGCACAGCTGCTGGGAATTGCTGCCTGCTGCCTGCCTGCTCTGCTGCCTCGTACTGGGGGTCCTGCTGCTCCTGCTTGAAGCCCTGCTGGGGGAACTGGAGGCACTGGTAGGCAATGGGGTCCTCCTGGGAGGGTGGGAAGGGGTGGCACATCTCCAGAGGTGGCTGATAGGCAGAGCTAAGAAGGGAGAAGATGTGAGACTGCTGCTTCCTTGAGAATTTGCAGCCCCAGAAACAATGGGGGATTCCTCTGAGCCTGTAGAGAACCTGTGGAGGGGCTTGAGAGCTGACCTGCAAGCAAAGCTGAGTTAGTAAAAAAATAACACTTGATGATTTTTGAGTGGATGCAAAACGGGAAGAAAACTAGGCTGTCTGCATGGAAAGAGATTAGAAAAGATATATAAAAATATAGAAATAAATATTTATATTATTATAATAATAATATAATAACAATATAATATATATCTATATTATTAATAACATATCTTTTTATATATATCTCTAAAGATATTATATATATTTTATATATAAATCTATAATATATATACCTATTATATCTGTATAGAAAATTTTTGTAAGCTACACTATGTGCACAAGTAAATGTGTATACATGCCTTATTAAATTTCTGTAAAACTTTTGCCAATTATATTAACACTAATTGCTTTGCACCAATAAATATAATCAGTTATTGTGATGTAGTTAATGACTTTAAATCACATTCTATTAAGAGTATATAAGCTGGAGAACACACAGAATAAAAACTTTTTTCTTCTTGGGCCCTGATCACATGTATGTTTACCACGTGCAACATAATGGTGACATGAACTCTCTGGTTTCAGCCCTGGTTTTTGTTTTCTGGGCCCCTGGTTTCAGCCCTGGCACGGGGCTGGATGAGGGGCAGAAACCTCCTCAGCCCATTGCTGGAGCTGTGGGAGCTCGCTGTGGCTGGCACAAGGAAGGATGACATCCCAGGGGAGGATATTTCCAAGGGCAGCTGCCCCACAGCCCATCACTGCCAGGACCTGGCAGGGTTAAGGGTGTGGATTTCACGCCCCAGGCAGCAGAGCTGGGTGCCACAGGAGGCTGCAAACAGAGCACTTCCACCTTCCTCCTGCCACCACCCAGGAGGACAATCCTCGCCAGTGGCTGTCCCCTCCCCAGCTCTGAGGTAACTCACCTGTTCTCACTGAGGAACCCACAGCTGGATGTGGAGCTGGGTGGCCCTGCAGGGCTCAGGAAGCTCCTGTCCTGCCTGGGGAACTGCTGCAGTGCTGGCTGAACCAGGACTCCAGGGCTGGGGGACTGTCTGGGCTGGTCATAGGCACTGGAACAGCCAAACAGAAATGGCAGCATTTCAGATCTCCAGGAGGGACTTGTGGCAGCACCTGGAACATCTCTGTCTTAGGCTGCAAGATTTAGCTGGGTGGGTGTTGTAACACCATCTGTCAGAGGTGGGGCAGGTATCTGCTGTTCTTTGGGCAGTTTTCTTTGTCTCTCCCACAACCAATCCTCCCTCCAGGACACATAGTCTGTTAACAGGCTAATAATTATTAATTATCTTCTGTTAATGAGTCATTGAGTGTCCCTGCATGGCTGATCAAATTCCATCATCCCATGGGGAGATGCTCTGCCCAGGGGAGGAGCCAAGCATTCCTACCTGGGTACAATCTGAGGTTTGGGACACCACAGCAGCCTTTGCCCACTGCATTCCCAGAGGAGCAGCTTTCTGCTGCCCTGCATTCCCAGAGGGAGCCCAGGCCCATCTGCAGCAGCCCTGGAGCTGCAGAGGAAAACTCCCCCCTTGTGCAGGATCCCTGCTCCAGCAGAACCACAGCTGGCACTGCAGGAGGGCTGAGCCCCCATGGGATGGGGCTGTGCCACCACCCTGACACACAGGGGAGCAGGGCATGGTCTGACTTTGTCAGTGGTTTGTTTTCTTTTTTTGTACTATTCCGTTTGTATTTTAAATTTTCCTAATAAAGAACTGTTATTCCTACTCCTATATCTTTGCCTGAGTGCCTCTTAATTTCAAAATTATAATAATTTGGAGGGAAGGGGTTTACAATTTCCATTTCAGAGGAGGCTCCTGCCTTCCTTAGCACACACCTGTCTTCCCAAACCCAGACCCGGGTTTCAGAGCAGCTGCTGCCCCTCTCTGTGTGAGCCATACCTGGCATAAAGGCACTGCTTGCTGTTGTGCTGGAGTGGCTGCTCGTGGCTGCACGACAGCTCCGAGGGGCTCTGGGGCTCCTTCTTGATCTTAGCAGGAGGACTGTGAAAAGCTACTGCAGGAGAGAAAGGAAAGATCAAACTGACACTTTTCTTCTTTGTGGGGAGCTGTAATTATCAAGCATTTCCAAATGTAGGGGTCCCTTGGCTGATCTTTGCTGTGCCATCGGTCCAGGACCCTGAACTCCATGGGATTGTCAAGAAGTTGGATGTGTTAGGAGCAGCCAATTCTTTCCAGCCCCTAATAGCTGGAACGGGATCTCACATTACACCTGACTCACTGATTCACTCAGAGTGAAACTGGGACCAACCCTCTCCTCAGTTCTAGGTCAAAAAAAGAAAAAAATTAAATTTATGGCTCAGAGACCAAGCTCTGAGAAAGGAGGGAAACAAAAGCAACCAAAAGAAGTGTTTAATTTCTGTTTATGTGGGGGAAACTGCCTGGAGCAGGGGGGAAAGGCACCAGAATTTGGATTTGCCCTTCCTTCAGGAGGTCTGAGCATTCCCATGGTACTTACAGTTTTCTGAATGGAAGTCAGGCACAAATTGCTCATCATTGTCTGGAACCTGAGCTGTCAGGAGAGAGAGGGAGGGAGGGAGAAAAAGAGGCAGGGAGGAGTCAGTTTTGGCACTTTGTTCAGCATAATTAACACCAAGGCAGAGATAAATCTCTGCAGGAAAGATCTGAGCTTTCTGCTGGGATGATTTTAGTGACTAAGGAGAGTTTCCCTTAGGGATTAATGAATACATGTGAGTCCTGGGAGAAACCTTACCCATATTTTATAACTTCTAACAATTACTTTTACATCCCTTTTACTGCAGGGAAGGGAGAGCTGGCAGCAGATTGTTGTTATTTCATAAAGTCTGTCAGTGCTGCTGGAAGAAATGCTGCTGCTGCTAACAGAAGTTACAGTTTTTGTTATTGCAGAGGGGAGAACAGATTGCACTCCCTCTGCTCTAAAACACAGGTGATGCAGTCAAAATTAAGGGACATAAAGGATGGAAGCCCACTAATCTCAGTCAGCCAAAAATAAACCTCAGGGAGTAACACTGTGCTACCAGGTGGTGAACGAGAATGGAGCTGGCCAAACCCTTCACTCTGCAATTGCTGTTCCTTCAAATAACCTGGATGACAAAAACTGGAAATGTAAGCAATAAAAGATGGGGAATGGAGAAAAAAAATCTAGAAAATTCATTCTCTGAATTATCTATTTGACGTTTTCTCTTTTTCTTCTGAATTGTTTAGGAAGGTTCTCTTCAGTGGTCTGATGTTTCATCTCATGAACAAATGCTGACACACAGGACATTAGTAAAAAATATTTTCACCATTTGGGAAAATATTTTGACATCCTAGTGAATAGGAAAAACCAATAGTTTGCTTCAGAGGGTAATTTTCTTGTTACAAGTCTGGAAATGGGAGCAACAATGGGAGAAACCAGTTCCCTGATATGCAGACTAAAATAATAAAATACATTATTAAGACTCATATTGAATTTCTCAGGGATTTCACTTGGACTCTGGTTAGATGCTGTGAGCTGTGCAAAATGATAATTAAAAGAAATTTTAAATTTGAAATATTCCAAAAACATGCAGTGAGGTTTGCATTATCATTTATAAATCCCGGCTGGAAGCAGAGCACCTCCAGTGCTGTGAGTGAGCTCCAAACTCATTCTACAAACTCTCTGCTACTGGCAAATATATTGTGAGAGATTCCAGGGAAATTCTTTGGATTGGTGAGCTCAAAATATTATCAGACATGAGAAAATCTAAAATTGAAAGTCTACCAAAAATCATTTCTGAGGCAAACTTATTGACAGCTGGAGTTCTTGTAAGATTGATTTCTTTTAAATCTCAGGTCAATTACATGACCAGCAATTACTTATTTTCCTGTCCTGATAAAACGTACGTGGGTGTTTCAATATTGAAACAGCCTCCAGGTAATTCCTGCTGCATCCTCACAATCCTCACACTCCTGGAACACTGCCTGATCAACTCATTCCAGTTCACTTCAGAATGAACACAAAACTTTTGATTTTTTCCTTAATAGCTGGCAAATACATATTTGAAGGCTTAAAAAAGGAATTGTTTGACAAGATTGTCGCTCACTTCTGGTAAAATTAGAATTAAAATTAAAAAAACCCTGCTCAAAATGCCATGCATATTTTTACATCATTATTGTTAAATATTTTTAAGTACCTAGATACAATAAGTACTTCTGTATTTATCAAGAGTCTGTACTCGAGGGTGTGTTTTGAATTTTCTAGAAAATTGATCATCTGTGGTACTGGAATTGGAACAAAATCACCATGTTTAGAACGAGTTTCACTTGGAATTAATGTGACTCCCTGGCATTCGAAGTTTTCCTTGAAGTTCAAAGTCAAAACAATTAAGACACCAAACGGAAAAATATGTAAATTCCAGGAAGGTCCCCACATAGTATTACAGAAAAAAAAAATAGAAAAAAAAAAAAAAAAAAAAGAAAGAATAGAAGATTTTGTACCCCAAATTAAAAGACTACTTTGTTGTTTAAGAAAATATCAACGTTCTGGCAAACTACAAAGATAAGTGACAAATTAGCATAAAATCGAAGCAGTTACAAACAGCCTGGAGCGAAAATTGTACCCAGGGAAGCGGGCCAGCAGCCAAGCTCCATTCATGAGCAAATGCCCGGCACAATGGTGCCATTCAGCGTCCTCATTTCCACAAACCCGGGGCTGGCAAGTCTGGAAAAAAACACTTTTGTTTGGAGCCAGGAGCGGGACAAACCCAAAACCAACTCAAAACCGAGCAGAGCTGGGGGAATCATGGAATCACAAAGTTGGGAGAGACCTTCAAGATCATCGAGTTCCCTGACACCTCAACTCAACCCTGGCACCCAGTGCCATGTCCAGGGTTGTTTAAACACCTCCAGGGCAGTGCCCACCTCCCTGGCAGCACATCCCAGTGCCCACTCCCTCTTTCTGTGAAGGATTTTTTCCTGATGCCCATCCTAAACTCCCCCTGGCACAGCTGGAGGCTGTGTCCTCTTGTCCTGGTGTCACTGGTGACCATTCCAGAGGAAATGACCTTGTGGGAATGGTGTGAGCACAGAGAACAGAACAGAACGACCCGGTTGGAAGAGACCTCCAAGATCATCGAGTCCAACCCAGCCCCAACATCTTCTCCACTAAACCCTGGCACATCCAGCCTTTGTTAAACACATCCAGGGATGGCACCCAGCAGAGCTGGGGGAAATCACAGAATCACTGGGTTGGAAGAGCCCTTCAAGACCATCGAGTCCAACCCATTCCCTGACGCCTCAACTAAACCCTGGCACCCAGTGCCACATCCAGGCTTTTTTTAAACAAATCCAGGGATGGTGATTCCACCACCTCCCCGGGCAGAGCATTCCAGAAGTTTAAGAAGAAGGGAAGCAGCCTACCTTCAGTCAGCCAGGTCTCCTGGAGCTGCCGCAGGTCCTGGAAAAGCTCTGCGGGGAGAGGAGGCGCTGCTGATTGCGGAATGCTCCGGGCACGGAGCGGAGCAGGATCTGACCCCGCTCCCCGTCCCGCTCCCTGCCCGGCCACCCCCGGTCCCCCTCACCTTCCGAGTCCTGCTCCGGCGGCACCGCCGGTTCCCCGGGAGTTCTGGCAGCGCCCAGCACGGCTCGGCCCGCGGGCAGCGCCGGGCCCGGGGGCTGCTGCTGAGGGAGGAGCGGCTCAGAGCGGAGCCCCGGACGGAGCGGGGCCGGCCCGGAGCCGCCTCCGGCGGAGCTGCCACTCACCTGCGGGAAGGTGAACGGCACCTGCTGGTCCAGGTACCCCTTCATCCTCCTGGGGCATCTGGGGGATACCGGGGACGGGGAACCGGGCCGGGATCCGCAGCAGCGGCAGGACCGCGACCCGGGAGAGGCGGCGATCGCGTCACCGAAACTTGGGATGCGAAGCGGGACCGAGCCCGGCCGGGATGAGCCCCGGGACAGGGATCGGGTCCCGTCCGGAGCCGTCCCTCAGCACCGGCGGGCCCGGCCCACGCGGAGCCCCCGGCGGAGCCGCCCCGTGGCCGCTCCGAGGCCGCCGTGGGCCCGGGGCCGGTTCCCCATTGGCCTCGCTCACGGCCCCGGCTCGCCCACTCCTTTGTTTGATCGAATTTGTGAATGAAGCTCCGAGTCGGGGCACGCCCGCCAATCACCGCTCGCCTCGGCCGTCAGCCATTGGGGTGTGGGCGGGGCTTCCACACCGGCCGACCAATCACACGGCAGGGCCGCGCTGTTCATTCACAACGGAGCGCCCATTCATAAAAAAATAGATTTCTGCCGGAGTTCATTCATGAGCGGCTGCAGGCGGGCCCCGCCGTGTCCGTGTGTCCCACCCAGCGTGGCACAGCCCTGCCCCTCCTCAGCGCATCGCACTCGTTTTTAAAACCTCTCCGAGGTCATTTTCAAACCCTCTGAGGTCATTTTCAAACCCTTTTCGAGGTCATTTTCCAATCCTCCGATGTCATTTTCAAAGCCTCTTCGAGGTAATTTTCAAACTCTTCATGTATGTTCAGTTCTGAACAAGTTTCAACAAGAGTTGGAAGAAATCTCACCCATCCAACCAGAGCAAAAATAACAAAACTAACTGCCTGTCAAAATCAGTTTCACTCATGCAAATGTTAAGGGATGACAACATGAAAAAAAAAAAAATTAGCTTTGGGACTTACACACTAAAAAAAGTGGATTTGTTTTTCCAGATCCTGGGCCATGTACATGCATCCAATTATTTTTTTCCCCAAATTTCTCCTTTAAAATTCCAAGATGCCATTTAACATTTATTAATCCTCTTTATCCTCAAAAAATATTAGTGACATGCAGGGCCTGGTGATAATGGGATAATCATTCATGGAATGTTGTGTCCTGGAAGAGAAACAGGTAGTCAAGAGAAGAAGAAAAGGGGAAGTTATCCATAAGGCTAAATGGAACTTCAAATTTACAGCTCTGTGAAAGGGGTGTTTGTGAAGTTTAATTATCTAACCAATGTGTATTTTGATATTTTTGCTAATAGGCTACAACTCCCCACTGTGTCAGGGAGCCTGACTGACACAGCCCTGACACACCTGGGGGAGCAGAACCAGGAGTGAACAGGAAATTCACAGCCCCAAATTCACTGCCATTGGTACTGACCAGGCAGTAATGCCATTTTTAAAATTTATTGGGGTTTTGTTTTTTTTTTTTTTTTTTTTTTTTTTCTCTGACAGAGATGTTCTGTCAATGCTATCAATGGCTTTTTCTATTTCTGTGTCACGTTTATTTTCAAAGCTGGCTAATCAAATGTGAACAATTAATGGTCAGGGTGATTAATTGCCTTCTATTTTTTTGTCTTGAGGTGTGGAGTGTTTGAAGAGTTCAGATGTGACACATAAACCAGAGAGCTGATTCTTATAAATTCTTATAAAGTAGAAGAGCTGTTCTTAAAATTCTTATAATTGTTATAAAGTATTAGCAACAGATTGACTCCATCACTGTAACCCACACTGCCTGAGGTGTTTCTTCCCTGCACTTACAGTTTATTTTTCTTAGTCACCAAGTGAATTTTGTGCCTAATCCCCCTCTCCCTCCTGTGTCCATCCCTAAGATTTAGCTGTACTGGTTTCAGAAAAGCCAGCCCTGGATTTCAGATGCATCCCCTGCAGCTGTGCTTGGGGAAATGCAAAGCTCTCAGACAGAGATGCTGACACAGACAGGATCCAATTACAAATCTCTTAGAAAGTGACACACTGAAAGCTGGAAAAAACCTCTCTGTGCTGTAGAATGGAGCATGAAGAGACCTGCAGTTCTATAAAAATAATAATAAACAGCTGGATGAAGAGCTCAGGTTTCTTAACATCAGGCATGAAATCAGCCCAGCTGCTCCTCAATAGCCTGCTGCTCCTTGGACAGGAATATCTGAGTGAGGAGCTGGGGCCAGAATTGCCCATTGTTCCCAGGCAGCCTTGCCTGGGAGTGATGCAATTCCTGAGGAAACACAGAAATCCCACCACTGGGAACTCCTGCCAAGCACTGGGAGCAGCTCCAGCTCAGCTGAGCAGCCCCAGCTCCTGGCAGAGTGCAGAGAGGGGCTGGGAATGGTGTGTGCAGATCCCTCTTGGAGCTCTGGGTGCTGAGAATTCCAGACTTTCTGTGCCGACAGGCTCTGACCCCCAGGAGAACTCTGCATTGACCTGAGGCTGTGGAGAAGCTTCCAAACTGGAATGACAGAACTGGGATTGTGGGTGTGGAGTTGGTTAGAAGTGTGTGATATCACAGGGTGGGAAATTTAGAGTTTAAGGGTTTAGAACATAGTAATAGATATAAAGCAAGATGGAGGGTTTAGGGTGGAGGCTGGTCCTTCTTATCCTTCTTCACCTTCTTCTCCCTCTTCTTCACCTTTTTTACCTTCTTCTTCTTCTTCACCTTCTCCTTCTTCTTCCTCCTCCTTCTCCTTCCCCTTCTTCTTCTTCTTCTCGCTTCTTGTCCTTCTTCTTTACCTTCTCATTCTCCTTCTTCTCTTTCTCTTCTCCTTCTTCTTCACCTTCTTCTTCCTCCTCCTCCTTCTTCTTCTCCTTCTCCTTCATCCTCTTATTCTTCTTCCTTCTTGTCCTTCTTCTTCACCTTCTTCTTCACCTTCTTCTCCTTCTCCTTCTTCTTTCCCTTTCCCCTTCTCCTTCTTCCTTCCCCTTCCCCTTCCCCTTCTCCTTCTCCTTCCCCTTCATCATCTTCTTCTTCCTCCTTCTCCTTCTTCTTCCCCTTCTTCTTCATCATATTCTTCTTCTTCCTTCTTTTCCTTCTTTCTCCTTCTCCTTCTCCTTCTCCTTCTCCTTCTCCTTCTCCTTCTCCTTCTCCTTCTCCTTCTCCTCCTCCTCTCCATGGGTTTGGGTGATGTCTTGTAATTGGACAGAACATTCCACATTGCAGGCCATGAGTGATCAGTTATTGGGTTAAAAGGGAAAATAATCCAGGTGTCATTTCTTAACTGGATATTTTAGCCTTAAAAGACCTTGTAACAAGAGATAGTTTGCCATTTTGTGCCTTGGTAGTGAAATACTGCAGAACTCAGAGCTGTGAGGCTGCAACATAGACAAGAAATAATAAACATTTGAGCCTGAACATGAACTATCATCTTGAGTGCCTTCAATCCTGACCTCCACAGGAGAAAAAGAAGCCAAACCCCAGCAGATCTCCTCACTGGGGAAAACACCTTGTCTGTGTTCCTGCTGCTTTCCAGGAGCACTCACCACAGTGGCCAAACAAACACCACTAAACAGATTTCAAAGAAAAGAAGGTAAAATTCTGATAAAGCAGGATCCTCTTTTCAGCCTTCCAGAATCTGAAGTTTTAATATAATGATTACAACGGGCAGAAATATCTCGGGTCCTGCAGCTCAGTGGCCTTCCAGGGCAGGTTCTTTAGAAAAAGTTCTCTCAAATTGTGATTCCATGGATTTTTCTCCCCACTTTTAAAAAGAGCAGAGCTTACACATGTTTTTCACGCCATCTTCAGTGCATATAAGCTTTCTCCCTCCATCTCTTTTCCACTTACATGGAATAAAAAAGTCAGAGGTAGCAATGAAGATAAAGGTAAAAAGGCCTGAGTGTCCCTGGGGGCAGATTTGCTGTATTACTTCCAATACTTTTAGAACTGAAAATGTGAAAACACATTTGACTGATACTTCTACATGGATATTCTCAGCTTCTTTACTGTGATTTATATGCAAGGATGAAGTCTATATTGATTGATCAAGACCTAACTCTGGATAATGAATTTTCCTAGATACCAGACTTATTTTGCATCACTTCATTTTTAGATAATGAATGGGGATAGCCTAGCATTTGAAAAATAATTAAGTAAATAAAGTAATTGAATCAAATTAATCTTAGGTGTAATTTAATGCATAACATATTCTGAATTTTCTGATTTTCAGGAGGTCTGTGTTAACTTCTTTCAAGATGCTTTTCCCAGTTTTGTTGTTATTGAATTACGTTCCCAGGAGTGTTGGATGCCCATTTGGTTTCTCAGACATTTCAGAAATTGCACTGATATGTCAGAAGAAACAAGGCAGAGATTCTGCTTTTTGTCTTCTGCTCTTAGCAATCAATCAATGCTGTCCATAGGTAGGCAACAGAAAGCTGATTTTTGGACCAAAAAAGGAATCCTATGAAAAACAGATCTTTTTTTTTATCTCAAATTTAGTTGGGTGTGATATTTGAATTTTCTGAGTGCCAGAAAGCCCTTTCCTTCATAATGCACTCCTGAGTCCCTCAGATTTATCTTCTGCACTGTCCCAGGCTCAGGCTGGCCTGCTAGCTGAGGTTTAAATGGTACAAAAAAGCTGAGTGGTGATTCTGGGCACTCTGTGAATCCTCTGCTTAGCAGGGGCAGAAATCAGCTCAAAGCCTCGCAGGGTGAGCCTGCTCCTGTTGGGTTCCCAACATTGCTGGGTGCTCCAAAATCCAGTCAGAACTCCTGCCCCATTGCTGGAAAATGGTACAAAACCGATTTTTTTTTTGGGTAACTTTAGTGAGTTTTGTTCACCTTTGCCTCAGGGGAAAGGAATTTTCTTTTCAAAGGACTTTGATCACTCAAGGTGTGATGAGCTTCCAGCAGACTGGGAGCAGCACAGAAGATACACAAAAGATAACAACCATTACTGAACATCAGCTCCAAACATCAGCCCTGGCATGGTCAGAGACACCTGGTCTGGGAAAAGGTCGATGAGGGAACCAAGAATGAGAAACAAAATAACATCGAAGGTGAAGGGATCAATAAAAAACTAAATACTACAAACTGTGGAACTTGGGAGAAATGAGCATTGAACCAATGAATTTCCCTGGGTTGTGACTATAGAAGTACAAGAAAACTCCAGTGAAAACCTTGTGGGATGGAAGGATTTTCTGTGCACACCCAGAGGTTCACTCTCCTGTGAAAACGTAAAAAGTTTAATAAAGGACAACAGGAGACCAAGACAATAAAGCAAAGATTGCAGCTGGGTGTGGCTTTGCATTCAGCCAAGAGCTCACTTGTTATTTTGGAAACATCCTTTATATCCCATTTCTATGGCATCAGCCTGTGCCATACTCATAAACAATTATGCAGAAGAAACTTTTCTCCACACATATTCCAAGAACTGTTTAGCATGGCTCCTCCTCAGTTCCAGATTTTTAGAGCATGTGGATTTCTGGGTTGTGGTTTTAATCCTTTTTATCATCATCTTCAGTTTTGGGCCTTGGTACACTCTGCCTTCAGCCAGTGAGTGCTGATGGTTGGCAGATCTGTACAGGTGTCCTCATCCTGTGTTCATTGGATGTTATCCCATCCCAGCAGGCATTTTAAGACAAGCACACTGATATCAGCTATTTCTAAGATTTAATTAAAGCAGAAATAAAAACGATATCTTTATAACAAAGGTCCTTTAACACCACATATATAAAATCCATTTCAATATTTGCAAAAAGCCAATATTATACTATGTAGCTATAACACAGGCATCGTGTGGGTGAAATGATTTCTGTTGCACATCCTCCCAGAATAAAGTAATGCCTTCATTCTCTAACACTAAATATGTTGTTGGATGGTTTTTGGGTACCACCATCTCATCCTCCCTGCCTGACTGCCCCTGCCCGGCCTCAGCACCTTCTGGCACAGTGGCAGCTGAAGGGTTAAAAGCCTGCTCTGAGTTTTTTGTGGCTTCTTTCCAAAAGGTTTCAGTTAACACCACAGGTCTCCTTCTAGCTAGCTCACTTTAATAGATTTTTCCCATTGAGTTCTCACTTTATAGACTATCATTTCCTTTTCTGCAGGGGAGCTATTTGCTGGGTCACTGATCCAACCAACTTAAAAGGGATTTCATTGATTGGATTTTATTGGTGGTTACTTCAACCATAATGGCCCAAGTTGCTGGTACCTGCTAACAGCTGTGGGTCTTGCTTTGGTAGCCTGGCTCTGCACACTCCTCACAGAATTCACAGAATCACAGAATCACAGAATTCACAGAATGACCAGGTTGGAAGAGACCTCCAAGATCTTTGAGTCCAACACAGCCCCAAGACCTCAACTCAACCCTGGCACCCAGTGCCACATCCAGGCTTTGTTAAACACCTCCAGGGCTGGTGCCCACCTCCCTGGCAGCACATCCCAGTGCCCACTCCCTCTTTCTGTGAAGGATTTTTTCCTCATGCCCAGCCTAAACTCCCCCTGGCACAGCTGGAGGCTGTGTCCTCTTGTCCTGGTGTCACTGGTGAGCACTCCAGAGGAAATGACCTTGTGGGAATGGTGTGAGCACAGAGAACAGAACAGAATGACCAGGTTGTGTCACTGTCATATTTTCTGAAAAATCCCTTTGCCAGGATTTCTTCTTCTGGGAAGCTGAGAAACCTCAGAGAAAAGGGAAAATAATAATTATCTGATTGCTTCTCCTGTGTTTTGCTGCTTTGGAATGTGGTTGGAGATTGTTGATCCAACATGTGAATTGTTTTTAATTAATGACGAATCACGGTCCGGGTGTGTCAGACTCTGAGGAGTCAGTCACGAGTTTTCATTATCATTCTTTGTAACTTTCTCTGTGTGCTTTCTCTATTCTTTAGTATAGTTTTAGTATAGCATTCTATAATATAATATAATATAATATAATATAATATAATATAATATAATATAATATAATATAATATAATAACAAATTAGCCTTCTAAGAACACGGAGTCAGATTCATAATTTCCTCCTTCATCCTGGGGACCCTGAAAATACCACAAGGTTGGAAGAGACCTCCAAGATCATCAAGTGCAACCCAACCCCAACACCTCAACTCAACCCTGGCACCCAGTGCCAATCCAGCCTTGTTCAGACACCTTCCAGAGCCTGGCTCCTGGGCAATGCACACTCCATGCCCCACGTTGTTTTCTCAGCATTGTTTTCCTCATGCTCCAGCTGTGATCCTCTTCCAGCCTTCCAGACCTTCCCTGACCCAAAACACTCTGCAGAGTGATGGCCTCTGCATCTTCCACTGCCCTTTGTTTTAAGAGGTAACAAATAGAATTTAGGGAGAAATGGCCGTGATTTCTGCCATTAGAGCAGTGAAAGTGCCAAACTATCATAAGAAAGCAATTACTGTGATTATAATTACTACAACCTCCACTGCACCAGAATTTAACCCAATACTTTCCCCTTTGTGGTGCCCCCTGCAGGCTCTAATTCATTGTGTGTCTCCAGTGAAGTCTACAAACTCCCTTGCCCCTCTGCAGGGGGGAAACTGAGGCACAGAAGTTGCCAGCTCACCCAGATCCAGGATTGCTGCTGCTCAGTGCCTGCCCCTGTGGTTTTTGTGAGGGTCCCCAGGATGAGGTGAGAGATGAGGAATCTGTCTCCACATTCTCAGAAGGCTGATAATATAATATAATATATAATATAATATAATATAATATAATATAATATAATATAATATAATATAATATATATAATATAATATAATATAATATAATATAATATAATATAATATAATATAATATAATATAATATAATATAATATAATATAATATAATATAATATAACATAATATAATGTAATATAACATAATATAATATAATGTAATATAACATAACATAATATAATATAACATTATGCTATACTAAAACTATACTAAAGAAAGAGGATACAGACAGAAGGCTTAACAAGAATGAATAATAAAAACTTGTGACTCCTCAGAGCCTCGACACAGCTGGCTGTGATTGGCCATTAATTAAAAACAATTCACATGTTGGATAAACAATCTCCAGACCACGTTCCAGAGCAGCAAACACAGGAGAAGCAAATGAGATAATATTGTTTTCCTTTTTCTCCGAGGCTTCTCAGCTTCCCAGGAGAAAATCCTGGGCAAAGAGGATTTTTCAGAAAATGTGCCAGTGACATGCCCCATCTCCTGTGGCAGCCCCAGAGAGTGCTCTCCTGGTCTCATCTGCTCTCTGTGACCAGCTGAGTTTTTGGATGTGTTTCTGAGTTTCATGATGGTGCAGGGAAGTGAAAATATGAGTTTCCATACCATGCTTTCTATGGTAGTATGAGTTATTTACTTGTGATTTGAATTTTGTGGTTTATTTCCAAGCTGTTCTATAAGGACAGGAGATTTCCACTACCCACAGAACTTCACTCATGAGACTTGTTATGTTTTTCTACTCCAGGTGATTTTTTCCAGGGCAGGTAGCCCCAGGAAGTGTCTGGGTATGTTCCTTGCACCTTTGTGGCTGTCTGAGACACAACGCAGACTCCAGGGAGAACAGTTTTGAGAATAAACCAGTCCTTTTAAGCATTCATGGCAGTCACTTTTTATAATGTTCTGAATGAGAGAAGACATTTCAGGCACTCTGTCTACAGGAAGGAAGCAATTATTTTATTAGCACTTTGAGAAATTAAATTATGTGAATTATGGCAGAATAAGTTTAGCAAAATGCTATAATGTAAGAAAACAATTAAAAAGAGTTATATAAGGTTGGGTGGCTTTTTTATTCCGATAGAGTGTGCAGTTAATTGATTGTCACATGGCCATAATGTACCAGGAGAGCTGTGAGAGCAAGTAGAGAGATTTTTGCTCAGGAGAGGTGTTGGAACCCTGGATACTGAGAATTTTAGACTTTCTGTGCTGCCAGGAACTGATCCCCAAGAGAACACTTCATTTGACCTGAGGCTGCGGAGAAGGTTTCCAAAATTGAATGATAAAATTAAGATTATGAGTGTGAAGGTTGAATAGAAATGTGTAATATCACATAGTAAAAAACTTGGTATTTGAAGTTTCAAAATATAGTAATATATAAAAAACAAAATAGAAGCTTTAAAACAGAAACTAATCCTTCTTCATCTTCTTTACCTTCTTCTTCACAAGTTTAAGTAGTATTGTATAATTAGATTAAAAAATCCACATTACAGAACACAAGTAGTTAGTTAAGTTAGAGCTAAAAAATATTTAAGTGTAATTTCTTAATTCAATTAAATTAATGAAATTAAAATGAATTAGGATGGGGAAACCTCCAAACTGTGGAAAGGTTCCTGGGGGATGAGCAGCAAAATGAGTGCCCAGAGTGCTGCTGCACCAGCCAGGGCATCACCAGCACTGCCAGAGCAGCCCTTGTCCCTCTCAACCCTTGACAAGCCATGCCTGGAATTCAGTTTTGATCCCTGCTGTACAAAAAAAAGAGATGCAGACAGGTTGGAAAGGGTCCAGAGAAAGGCCACAAAGATGATCCAAAGCCTGGAAAGCTGCCACATGAGGAAAGGCTGAGAATGTTTTAAGTTTTGAGGGGAAAAAAAGGCTTAGGGGGGAGTTTCTGGCTGTGTTCCAGTGGTGTGGAGAACAGCTCCAGCTCCAGAATGCTCAGGGATGGACAGGGAGGAAGGGATTGCAGAGCAGCCTGCACATTCCCCAGTTAAAATTCACATTTTCTGCTCCTGCCCAGCACCCTTCCGCAGTCTGGCGGTTAATACCACCAGAACTTCACTTTCTTTTAGCAGCCTAAATGTTGATTTGGAAAATCCTCATCAGGATTCTGGCCTAAGTCAGACTGCATGGAAGGTCACACCAACTTCAACCCCATCAGCTCACAGGCTCCAAATTCCATGGCCTGAGCAGGATTAACAGGAGGCTGCTGCAGGGACACACAATGTCACAATGTCACCAAAAGCTATCCAATAAAAATCCAAATACTGATAATTGCCTGATTTAGGACCAATGAATTTTGAACCAATTAATTTCTCTGGGTTTCCATTGTGTAAGAATCTGAAAAATCTAATAAAATTCACATGTGATGGAAGGATTTTCTCTGCACAGCCCAGGCTATGTGTGGATGAAACAATTTCTGTGGCACATCCTGGCCAGAATAAAGTCATGCCTTGATTCAACACTAAAAATATTGTTGAAGAGTTTTTTTGGCTTTCCCACAGTTTGGGTGACAGCAAGGCTTAACCCTCCCTCAGACTTTTCACATCCACTGTGGTGGGCTGTGGGTAGGAATGGAAAGGAGTTGTTTGGACCATTTTTCAGTCCTTTTTTGCAGTGCTTCTTTATGAATATGTAACAGATTGATGCCATAGAAATGGGATATAAAGGGTGTTTCCAAAATTGCCTTGTCTCCTATGGTCCTTTATTAAACTTTTTAAATTTTTACAGGAGAGTGAACCTCTGGGTGTGCAGAGAAAATCCTTCCATCACACAAGGTTTTCACTGGAGTTTTCTTGTACTTCTGCAGTCAAAACCCAGGGAAATTCATTGGTTCAATGCTCATTGCTCCCAAGTTCCACAGTTTGTAGTATTTGGTTTCTTATTAATCTCTTCACTTTCGATGTTATTTTGGTTCTCATTCTTTCGTTCTTGGTTCTCTCATGGATCTTTTCCCAGACCAGGTGTCTCTGAGCACATCTGTGCTCAGATTGTCCTTGGGCTGGTGGAAGGGATGGAAAGCAGTTGTTTGAACCATTTTTCAGTCCTTTTTTGCATTGCCTCTTTATGAATATGGAACAGGCTGATGCCATAGAAATGGGATGTAAAGGGTGTTTCCAAAATTGCAGGTGTACTCCTGGCTGAGTGCAGAGATGCCCCCAGTCATAATCTTTGTTTTATTGTCTTTGTCTTCTATTGTCCTTTATTAAACTTTTTAAATTTTTACAGGAGAGTGAACCTCTGGGTGTGCAGAGAAAATCCTTCCATCACACAAGGTTTTCACTGGAGTTTTCTTGTACTTCTGCAGTCAAAACCCAGGGAAATTCACTGGTTCAATGCTCATTGCTCCCAAGTTCCACAGTTTGTAGTATTTGGTTTCTTATTAATCCCTTCACCTTCAATGTTATTTTGGTTCTCATTTTTTGTTCTCTCATCCCAAGTTCCACAGTTTGTGGTATTTGCTTTTTTATTGATCCCTTCACCTTCAATGTTATTTGGTTCTCATTCTTTGCTCTCTCATGGATCTTTTCCCAGACCAGGTGTCTCTGAGCACATCTGTGCTCAGATTGTCCTTGGGCTGGTGGAAGGGATGGAAAGCAGTTGTTTGGACCATTATTCAGTCCTTTTTTGCATTCCCTTTAACAAATGTGGTCACCCCAGCTCATCTTTCCCTCCTTCCAGAGCAAGAACTTTGTGCTCTAGCAGTGAAGGAGTTTCTTGCAGGATCTCACAAGCAAAGAGAACCCCCCGTGGCTCCTCTTGTTTACTCCAGCAAAGAATGAAGTGATTAAAGAGGCAGAACATCCCTTTTCTCCCCAGGATGCAGCAGAGAGGCACAGCTGAATAAATATTCTGTGTTTTTGCAGTCTGCTTGCCTGGGAGTTGAACTGCAGGTAGCAAAATCTCTGCCAAATGTAGAGACTGCCACACTCTGCAGCCACTGCCAGTCCCACAGAAAGATTGATGAGGGCAAAGGCACATTCCTGTGTGAAAAGCACCTTCACTCTCCTGTGAAAATGTAAAAAGTTTAATAAAGGACAATAGGAGACAAAGACAATAAAGCAAAGATTGCAGCTGGGTGTGTCTGCACTCAGCCAGGAGCTCACTTGTTATTTTGGGAACATCCTTTATATCCCATTTCTGTGGCATCAGCCTGTGCCATATGCATAAATAATTATGTATATTCAACTTTTCTCCACACTAGTTTACATATTCCAAGAATTGTTAGCATGGCTCCTCCTTAGTTCCACATTTTTAGAGCATGTGGATTTCTGGGTTGTGGTTTTAGTATTTTTTTATATTCACCTTCAGTTTTTGGGCCTTGGTGCACTCTGTCTTCAGCCAGTGAGTGCTGATGGTTGGCAGATCTGTACAGGTGTCCTCATCCTGTGTTCATTGGATGTTATCCTATCCCAGCAGACATTTTAACACATTTTAACTTATATCAGCTATTTCACTACTATGTCTAAGCTTAATTAACAGCAGGAATAAAAACTATATATTTATAACAAAATTACTTTAACATCACAGACATAAAATCCATTCTAATATTTGCAAAAGTCCCATATTATAATATAAATAAATAAATAAATAAATATCTATTTTGGATAATCCAACATATATATATGATACAAAAATCCAATATAATAATAATAATAATAATAATAATAATAATAAGTATAAGTATAAGTATAAGTATAAGTATAAGTATAATATCCAATATGATATATAATATCCAATATCATAATATCCAATAAAGTATTATAATATTATAATCTCCAATATTATAATTATAATGACAAGATAATTGGATTATAATCCAATATTATAATATAAATATATTATAATTATATATAATAACATATAATATTATAATAACATAATAATATGTATATAATATAATACAATACAACATCTGTTATCTTAACTAAGTAGGTATTTTAACACAAGCATACTTACGTTAGCTATTTTATTACTCTGTTTAAGTTTAGTAAACAGAAATAAAAATTATATCTTTATAGCAAAGTTACTTTAACATGATACATATAGTATTCATCTTAATATTTGTGAAAAGCCAATATTATATATCTATAACACTTCTGTAATGGCCACTCTTCTTCCTAAGAAAAAGGAAATTTCCTCATGTTTTGAGCTCATATCTCTGTGGAATGCAAAGACAATCAGGGACCACGAGGGTAAAGGGTGGATGCATTTTCACTGAGCTGGCAGGTTAAGGTGTGTGTGAGCTTCAATAAGAAGCACAGAAACCCATGGAGAGGCTTTGTATAACCTCCACTCCTGGCATTGCAGCAATTCTTCTGTCTCTCCTTCACTTTCTCTGCCTATTTTGATAGACATTAGCAGAATAAGGATGATTTTTCTACTTAAAAAAGCAAAGCAAAACCAAAACCGAACCAAACAAAAAACCCCCCAAACCCCCCCCCAAAAAAAAAAAAACCCGAATCAAAACAAGCAAAAAAGAACCCCCCCAAAAACCCAAACAAACAAACAAAACAAAAAACAAACAAAAAAACCCCGAACCCCAGTCAGTCACTGGTTTCAGTGGGCACAAGAATGGCTGCATCTTGTGCAATCCAAAACAGCACATGAAGTTAGGAAAAATGAAGAAGCAGAATCCTAATTAGGGAAGAAAAAGAAGCTGTGATTTTTTTTTTCCTAAGAAGAAGTATTGAATAGTTCTATTTTCACCTTTAACTTAACTGCTGAAGTGTGATAAAATACTTTGAACTTGAAAACAGAGTAACTCTGCTGTAATCCTTTGCTAAAGTCCATGAAGAAAAGAAAGATATTTGTTTAAGATATCCTGCCAAAGGCATGGGGAAGCTGCTGAAGGCTCCTGCTGTGTTGGGTCATGGGCTGCACTGCACAGCCACTGCCTGGGTTTTGTATTTTTGTTCCCCCCAGATGAAGGAAGGAATGATGGATTTGACTCCATGTTCTCAGAAGGACAATTTATTATTTTATGATACTATATTATTATTATCTATTATTTTGTAATACTATATTATCATTATTTATTATTTTATAATACTATATTATTATTATTATTAATTGTTTTATAATACTATATTATATTAAAGAATACTATACTGTACTAAAGAATACAGAACGGATACTTACAGAAGGATAAAAAGATAATAATGAAAACTTGTTTCTCTTTCCAGAGTCCCAACACAACTTGGCCCTAACTGGCAAAAGAGTCAGAAGAGAATGACAAATAATAAATAACAAAATAACAAATGAGTCACAGCAGAATCCAATGAAACAATCACCTGTGGGTAACAATGTCCAAACACATTCCACATGAGCAAAACAGAGGAGAAGCAAATGAGATCAGAATTGTTTTCCTTTTTTCTCTGAGGCTTCTCAGCTTCCCAGGAGAAAATCCTGGGTGAAGGGATTTTTCCAGAGAATGTGAATGCTACATCTGGGGACCAAACTCAGGTTCTTGATTGATGGAAAAGCATCCAAAAGCCACCATTTTTCAGTGAGCCTAACCTGCTAACACAAGCTGGCTGAGTGAACACAGGGCCCGTGTAACTGGGACAAATCCCAGCTTCCTCTGAAAGTTTCAAAGGTTTTTTTTTCTTCCTGTCAGATTCCAGACAGATGAAATTTCCTTGGCATAGGTGGACCTATTCCATCTCTCCTCTGAATCACAATAAATCACAGCTTGGAGGGTAACTGATCAAGAGTGGGAAGAGAACCTGGCTTTGTTTTCAGATTCGGCCTCATCTGCCCACCAGCTTACCTCCTCCTGCCTCTGCTACTGCTCATTTTCTGGAAAATCCCAATTCCAATTTGATTCCAAAGCTTGCTGAGTCCAATTGATACTGTTTGGATGATAGTGTAAAGAGTGAGTACATTCCTCAGGTCATAAATCATCTCAACCTGACCCCAATTAACTACAGACCCTGGATATAATTCCTCTCAGTTCTCACCAGCCATAACAAATGAGGTCATTTTGTGTCAGTGAGACACTGGAGCAGACACCTCTGGGAACACCACAGGGATCCTGGTCCAGTTGTGCTGCAGGAGACAGAAAGGATCATATCTTTTTGTTCCTTTCCAGATAGCAGTCATGGCATTCCTGGCAGCATAGGTAAAGGATTTCCATGAGGATACAGGAAAACCACAGATCTGGGAGTTTTATTGAAATTTTGCTCCCATAAGAGGTGATCTCTGATACCTGTGGCTGCCTGCCTTGCACAAAATGATTCAGTTGGACCTTGTGCAAAAATTCAGCACCCAGCCAAGCACATCTTGAGCTCAGATGTGCATTACAGGCACCTGAACTGCCCTTCCCTCTTAAAGCTCTTCCATTTTCATGTGACACATGGCAAAGACTGCATGGCACCTGCAAAAGAGACTGTGCCTCTGTTTTTTTGGAAAATGCACTGCTGTAGGGCTGATGGTCAACAGATTCTTCAGGTCTGAGGATTCTTCTAAACTGGTTCAGATTCTTCTGAACTGGTTCAGCACCACTAAGAAGGATTCAGTGTTCTTTGGAATAAGACCTTTCTGAGCTCAGTGTGATGCTAGAAATCAAAAAGTTGTGGAAAGAGTGCTGAACCTGTTGTTCCTGAGCTGAGATTTATGCCTTGGATAGGAACAGGGAAATCCAAATGACTCTTTTCTATAATTCACTGCTTTCACTGTGTTGTTTTACCAATAATGTTTGTCTTGTTCTTTAATGTTATTAATGTTATCATAAAAGGGCAGTAACAATACAATAATGGTGAATAATCTGAAATTCCATCCCTGAGGAAGGTTAATCAGATCAGTTCACTAATGACAACCAGCATGAGAAATTAATGAACTCTTTTTGTTTCCAATTAAAACTACCTGCCTTTAACCCTGCTTTATACCACTGACTACTTCTCCATTGAGTAATGTAGTTTTTATTTATGAAACCTCATACTATTAAATGCAATGAGCTCATCCTTTTTCTTGGCATCACCTCATCTTGATTCTGGCAGAGACACAAAGAAATCACAGCAGAGAGAAGACTGTAAAAAAAAGAGAGATCATTTTTCTCTTAAAAATAGTCAAGCTGGTCCTGGCAACTCTGAAGGAAAGTGAAAATTTAAGCCCAGCTTTATATTTAAAGTTATACACAGATTACAAATCCAACATTGTCACCCTTGCATTGTTTTCCATATGGTGAGATATATTTTTCCTACATCTCTATGTGTGTAAAAGATGTCAAAGCAACTGCAACTGGAAGAGACTTTTTTCATTTGGAAGCCACCTTGGAACAATCACTGAGTCCAAGCATCTGACTTCAGGGCTGAGCAAAAATTAGAGCACATTACTGAGAATATTATCGAGTGCACTGAAAGCTCTAGAAAATTTCAGGCACAGCTTCCCCTCTCATCTTGGTACTGCCTGAGAAATTCTCCCAGTGCACAAAGAAAAGGAGCTGTGATGTGTTAATTAGTGAGATAATGTGATATTTAACCTCTTGAAGAAGATAAATATTGAGCAGAGAAGGACCCAGGTGCCTCAGTTCCCTCTTCCAGCACTGTGCAGCTCCTCATTTTCCAGTTTGGGAAGGAGGGTAAATGCACATTGACCATTTTGGTTTTTTCCTTGATACTTGGCTATTTTAAATGACAAAATGTCTCTGAGACAAGGCCTGCTCTGAGCCAAGCACTGTGAGGGTCTGTCCTTAAATAATTTCTCATGGTGCTACAGAATGCAAGGGGTAAATGGATGGATTTCCATTCACTCACATGGATTTCCATCCATGAGTTTGTTTCCCTTATGGCTTTCTTGGACTTTTTAAACAGCTCTGCCAGGATTGGGAGGCTTGGTTTTTTCAGAAATCTTGTAAAGACACAGGAAGAATTTCATTATTGCAGTAGAATTTTTTTCCATGCTTATTTATTTTATGTTCGAATAGTTGAAAATATCTTCTGAGTGTGTGCATTGAAGACTTCCTGGCTGGGCTGTGTGAGGACCCAGAGCATGCAGAGGATATAAACCAGATTCACACTGGAACCCAGCAGTGTAAACAAGTCCTCAGTGCAGACAAGAACCCTTAATTCTTGTAATGGGAAACATATTCCAGTTGTGTCTGTGTTTTCTCCTGCAAATAAACCACTGAGAGATGTGCCTGAAACTTTTTCCTGACACAGACAGTTTCTCACCTCATTATTTTATTCTCTTTTTAATGGGTTTATTTTTATTGGGACATTTTAAAGAAGTTTATAACTCAATCCAGCTAAATACAGGTGACTTGAAGACAGCAAGTAGCCTGACACAAGTCCATGCTGCCAGAACTTTTATACTTTATATTTCTAGGTATAATCAGAGAATAGAGTACTGGGGTTTTGTACACCTGAATGAAAATTGGCTTCTTGGGCTACACTTTTCCCTAGAATGTCCTTTTCAATTAACTTCAGATAGAAATTGTGGATAATTATTATGGAGAGTTATACTTCTATTCACTGGAAAATAACTTCCAGTCCAGATTTCTGACACTAGGAAAAGGGGTCTGTCCTCCTCAGCTAAGTAAAGTGAATGGAGCAATTAAATTAGATCTGATAGATTTTTTTTTTCTGAATTGGAAACTACGCAGATTCTGAACAGTTATATCATATATATATATATATATATATATATATATATATATATATATTTCTTGATCCTCTCTCATGAAAGAAATAGAGAATGGGAAGTGTTGAAATATTGCTATACAGAAAAGCATAGAAATGTAGATGAGAAAATATGAAATATTATATTTATATTATAGAAAGGATTTATATTATATTATACAAAATATTCTATATAATATTTATATATAATATATATAAATAATATAAATAATGTATAATAAATATTATACATTTATCTAGTAATAGAAATATATAATATATATTAAAATTTATAGAACATATAAAATATAAAATATATTTATATAAAAGATATAAATATAGAATATAAAAGTAGATGGAAGTATAAAACTGTTAGGATGTTTGTGGTGAGTACTGAAAGGAAGAAACAATCCTGGTTTTTGGGTGTCTACAATCATCAACTTAACTGTAGCATTGCTGGGCTAACACTCACCTGGTGATAAATTCCTGGGTGTGGGGAGTACTTCACATGTGGCATTTGGGTGACAAATTACCCTTGGGGATGAGTGTGGGCTGTAATAAATTTTTCACTGAACTGAAAATGTAAGGCTGTAAGAAAGCATGTTAATTCACAGTTCTATTTCCTGCTCCAAAGTGTGACTGAGGGAGGCTTGAAAAAATGTTTTCTTCTTTAATAAGGAAAGAGAAACACAACTCAAAGCTCCATGGTATGAAGTCACCCTGCTCTCTGTTACTCCCTGCCATTATCTCTGCTGCAATCTGCTCCCTGAGGAGCTCCCAGACAGCCCTGGGAGCTTATCCCTGTCTGAGAGTTATTGAAGAGAATAAAATAACAATTATGGTCCAGAGGGAGGGAACAGTGGTGTAAGAGTCTGGTGCTGGATGGAAATCCTTCCTGCATGCAGGAACCAGAACAATGTGCCATTTGTGTGTGGGGAGGGTGGGGATGGGGAGCCAACACCTGGAGCCAGAGCTGAGGGGAGCTGCCCCATCATAACTCACAAATACAGCCTGAAAGGCAAGAGCCTGAGGTTATTTTATCCAGACAAAGCCTTTCTGCTGTAAGCACTGAAAGAAAGTGGATTTCCTGTCCATCTGCCTGGAGGAGCTGTGTGGATCCAGCAGGCTGAGCCCAGTAACTAATGCAGACATATGTCACCGTGATATTTTCTGAAAAATCCCTTCACCAGGATTTCTTCTCCTGGCAAGATGAGAAGCCTCAGCTTCTTCCATGTTTTGCTCCTCTGGAATGTGATTTGGAGAATTGTTTACCCAGCATGTGAATTATTTTTAATTAATGGCCAATCACAGCCAGCTGTGTTGGACTCTCTTAGTCTGTCACTTTTTATTTTAATTTTTTTTCTAGCTTTCTGATGTCTCCTTTCTCTTTCTTTAGTATAGTTTTAGTATATAATTATAATATAATATAATATAATGATATAATAAATCAGCCTTCTGAGAACTTGGAATCAATTCTCATCTCTCATCTCATCCTGGGGACCTTCACCACAACAGACACTTCTTGGAGGGGCTCTGCATTTTCCTCAAGGGAAGGGAATTATCCAAAATATGAGATAGTGGCTGATGAAACTTCGTATGAGCACTGCTAGAGGTGGGCGAAGAAAATGGGGTAATTGAAAAATGGTGTGTTCTGTAAAATGCCCTGATTTGTTGTGTGTGCTTGTTTCCATGCATAGGAAATCCTACAGGAAGCAGGATTTGTAATGTAGAATATGTCCCAGTCACAATCTCTGGCTGTGAAATGTTTGCTAAAGGGCTCTCTTGTTTCCCAGACAGTGGGAACTGGAGGGTTTGGCTCCTTATTTTTTTACTGGGAGGGTGGTGAGGCCCTGGCACAGGCTGCAAAGAGAAGTTGTGGATGCCCCATCCCTGGAGACATTCAAGGCAACACTGGACTGGCCTTGGGTTATCTTTGGAGTTTGGAGACTGGAAAAATCCCTGGATTAAAGCTGTGGAATGGCCTGGAGGAACTGAGGACTAACAACAGAGGATACAGAACCTGTAAAACAAATCAGGGCCTCTGCTCCATTGGCATCTGGCTAGACAGATAAAGAGTCCATAAAGCCTCTGACTCTAAGGAAAGCACTTCTCTTGCTTTATTTAGAAGAGGCAGCAGAGATATAAAGGGCTCCAGCACATATTTTTGTGTTTATACAGATATCCCTGCTCCCTGTGGGCTGTTTGCACTGGCAAAGTCTCAGTGCCCTGCTTGCCTGTGCTTCCTGGGGAATTCCTGCCAGACTTCTCTGATGCCATGGGGTGACTGTGTGCTCAAATTATTTATTGGCAATAAGGCACAGAAAACATTGCCAAACATCCCCAGGTAGCTTCCCTCTCTTCTGTGAGGAGAAGACAGCCTGATGTGTATTTCTGACAAAAATAATTGCAGGTCAAAGACTTTGCTCCCAGACAACAGGACTTTCCTGGGAGACTCTTGGCACCAGAGGTTCAGAGGTCAAATGCTTTGATGTCAGCAGTGAAATGTTCCCTCTCAAAACACTAAAATCTTAGAGTGGGCAGATGGTTTAATAAAGAAACTGCCTAAGCACAAGAAGATCTCACAGGTGACTCATAGCTTATTTCTCAAAATTCAGAGCAAGAGCTGTTTAGGAACTGTAATTATGGGTACAGACTGAGATCCCATTGATTAGTTTTTTAGTAAATTAGGATCCATTATGCTACCATTGACAGCTTCCTTGAAAGTGAAGATTTATTAGCCTCTCATCTAGGTGAGGAGCTGGTTTTGGTTTATGTTAGTAGCCAAGAGTCCAAAAGTTTTCATCTCAAAAGAAGCTGCTCCTGCAGGTTGCAAACTTTCTAACCCCAGTGGGGAGGAGGAGATGTACAGTGATAAATGGCTGAAGAGGTTACAAGGATAGAAGTAAAGAAGAACTCCTGCTCTGTGGTGGTTTGTGTCCCAGGAGAAGAGGGTAGGAGATCTGAGCACCAGAGCTCTTCACAAAATACAGCTTGCTTTAGTGTCTGCCAAGAGTTTAGTCAGAAATCTAATCAGAAGGCAGCAAGGTTCAAGAAGGAAAGCCAAAGACATTTTCTGTTCTTAAAAATACAGTAAACTTATTCTCATCTGTGCATGGGCAATTTTTTTACCCAACTAGTTTTATGTCAGCTCAATAGTGAGATCATTAACCTGTTTCTAACATTGAGTTTGTTAACCAAAAGAATGATGTTCTGCCATTGTCCACCCTTCTTAGTGCTGCAGAAACTGGGATCTGACCATAACTCCCTGTCTGAACCACCTTCCATTTAAATATCTACTACAAGGAAGATATTTGAGGGTAATTTTTCCTTATCATAAAGATCTGAAGAGACAGGGGTAGGTCTAGCTCAGAGAGAGAACATGCATAGCCCTAAATATTATAACTGACTATATAGTAGGTATTATATCCACAGAATTTACATGAGGCCCTATGTGAGACATCCCTGATGCTCTTTTCTTAGTTTATTTTTTTTTCAGGGGCAGAGGAGTGTTGGCATTTTGTTTTATGTAACTGTTGTTTTTGGATAAAGTGAATAAGAGCAAGTATGGGAAATAATAAGTGCAGTATGGGAAACCAGACACCAACCTAATTCACTTCCTCAATCCTGCTCAAACTGCTCAAGTTTCTTTCACTTTAAATAATTTATTTTTAAAAATAATTATTTTTTAAATTGGTTTTGCACAAATATTTACTCTAAATTGTTGATTTTTTTCATCCATCAGAGTTTGGAACTGTTGAGAAGGAATGTAACATTTGTTTTTTCTTAGTAGATACAGTAAGCAGCTCTTTGAAAAGAACACAGCATCCTTGTTTTTTAAAAAAATGATATTTATCAATTTTGAGGTCTTTTACAAGTGGAATTACCACTAACAGCTTTATAAACATATAATCCAGATATACAAATTTGTACCCAGCATATCTACAGGTCAATGCAACCACAACAGCATCAGAGTAAGGTGAAAGGCTGGAGCTGCAAATGATGGTTACTTCTGAAATATTTAAACCAAAGTTTCAGTATTCTCAAGGTTCATAATGTGGTACACTAGTGTGAAATTCTGCTTAAAATATGGCTTTAGTAGATGAAACAAAAAGATATAAGAAATGGGAGCAGGCACTATGGTTTTCTAAATAATCATAATTTGATACACTACAAGTTTTGGTTGAAAGTGGGAATAATTTAAAGTGGGGATGTTCTTAAGTGTTCTTAAAAGTTCTGGTGGTGCTGTGGCAGTTTATTGGAAAACTTGAAACCAAAATATTGATATTTTAGCTGTTGTGTTGAGAGTTCAATCTCTGCTGTGCCCGCTGGGACATTTGGTAATGACGGCTTTGAAAGAATATTTGAAATTGAGATCTAGCAATTTAATTTCAGGATTTACAGTAAGCTTGGAAGAAATTGCTGCCATCAACAAGGCACTGACCTTCTTGGAGTGTCAGTGTGAAAGCCTCTCCTAAAACTGGTGAGCAGATTTCTGTGTATATCTATTTTTAGTCTCACATTTTATTTTGTAAGCTTATTGTCTATTCATACAGGTGTCCAACTCATTTTGCAAGAAAAATTTTTGCAAGAAAAATTAATACTATCAAAGTATTTATTTTTCTTCAAGTAGGGTGCAGGGAAAATGTGCATTGTCAAGTCCAAATGAAGACTGAAGAGTTGTGACCAGGGGAAGCCTAGATGAGGACAGAGCTGCATATGCTGACTAAAAATCTGCCTTTTCTGGATGTTTGAGAGTCTCTGCAACATTACTCCTGTTTTATATTCAGTGTTTGCTGTTGATTTTTTTCTGTAGACACATCTGTGGTAGTAAGACAGTTTAAAAGACAAAAATCAAAACCATGCTGTCCTTTGGCTTTCCCCCTCCCCCTCCCGTGCTCTTTAATTGCCTCTGTAACCTCATTGTGTAGCTGATTTTAAGCAGTTGCACCCTCATTCCAATCAATGATCTTCTCCAAACTCCTCTCCCATTCCTGCAGGGACTACTCAGAGCTGGGGGAGGCAGCAGAGTCCACATCCTCTGTGTCATGTTCATGTGAGGGCACTGCTTGCCCACCTTTAACACGTTTCCACTTCATTCTTCTGTTTTGAAACCATACTTTGACCTGGGTGATAAAGAGAAAATAATTACTTGTTGCCTCAACCCGAGCTGTATAAAGCATACGGGGTAGAGAGATGATTTGTGGAATTCTAGAAGAAAAGGTGAACAGAGTTTGACTAATCCATCTCTCTAACACAGACTGGAACAATTCTTTCTAAAATGCTCCACACAAATGTTCCTCTGAAACCCTCAAAGGTAGTACAAGGGCTTTGCCTAGAATCTGTCTCCATGTCAAATAGGGCACAGTGCCTCTCATGTATTTTTAACATCTAGGCCATCCAATCTAATGCTTCAGGAATTTTAATTTGCCTCACATAATTACACAATTCTTCTGCTGTCCACTTAGCCTTGATAAGGAAACCTGGGCTGAGATAACAATGAGAGAACAGAAATACCTCTCTCCACAAAACTCTGTATAATTGTCTTTCCTTATCAAAATACCACCTGCCCAGGAAGAATGCACATATCAAATATTAATTCCAATAATTTACTGTTAGTCAAAGTCTAAGGTGATATCCATATTCCATATGTAAACCTTGATATATCAATATGCACCAATGAATGGTGGTAAACAAGAACTCAGCAGAGTCCCGTTGTTACCAGGTCTATCTTTAGTTGAGAGAAAGATAATTAAATTATTAACTACTTACAGAAATATGTAACAAAGGTGGCACGGACATATTTTATGAAAAATCCTTTTGTCAGGATCTTTTCTCCTGAGAAGCTGAGAAGCTTCAGCTTCTCCATGTTCTGCTTTGGAATGTGATTTGGAGAATTGTTTACCCAGCACGTGAAATTGGTTTTACTTGATGACCAATGACAGCCACCTGTGTCGAGGCTGTGAGCAGTCACAAGATTTTATTATTATTCCTTTCAAGCCTTCTGATGAAATCTTTTCTTCTATTCTTTTAGTATACTTCTAATATATCATTTTCTTTTAATATAATATATATAATAAAATAATAAATCAGCCTTCTGAAACATGGAGTCAAGATTCTCATCACTTCCCTTGTCCTGGGACCTCTGTGAACACCACCACACAAAGATGTTTGAAAGAATGTGGAGGCTTTGTTTTAAAATATATCTGTGCCATTGCAAAAGCAGACCCTTGAGTAACATAATCTGGTTTTTAGCATTAGGGAGAAGTTGTGGGGGAGGAAGGAGGAGCTGGGGAGGGTTTGGGGTTTGGGAAGTACTTGTCTTTCGGTGAGATCCAGGTTCACAGCTATCTCGTATCTCCTGAGCCTTGTCAAGTAGTTGTGGTGGGCAAATTCAGCTTCCAGCTCCCTCAGCTGCTCCTTGGTGAAAGCTGTCCTTTCCTTCCTTGATCTGCTGCTGCTTTCTGCCTTATTGCTGGAGTTCTGGTTCTCTAAGAGGCAAGCACACTGCTGTGATTTGAGGTTATGCTGATCTGGGTGAACACGTGCAGTTGCAGAGATCTAATCAACTCCTTGAAGTGCTCAGAGGAAGCTTTAAGATATTTCTTTATGCTCAGCATGACTGAGTGGTGCTGCCAGCCTTGATTTTGAGAGGACAGAGGTGGGACAGCTTGTGGTGATCACACATCCTCTGAACTGAGAGAGAAAATGAACTATAGCCAATGCAAAGTACCTGGGAGCTCCTCACAGCCCTGTGGGAAGGACTGCCTTTCCAAGGGGCATTTTTCACAGCTCTGGTTCTCTAAGAGACAAGCACACTGCTGTGATTTGAGGTTATGCTGATCTGGGTGAACATGTGCAGTGGCAGAGATCTAAAAGACTCCTTGAAGTGCTCAGTGGAAGATTTAAGAAGTTTCTTTATGCCCCCTTTGAGCTCAGCATGACTGAGTGGTGCTGGTTGATTTTGAGAGGACAGAGGTGGGACAGCTCGTGGTGATCACATATCCTCTGAACAGAGAGAGAAAATAAACTACAGCCAATGCAAAGTACCTGGGAGCTCCTCACAGCCCTGTGGGAAGGACTCCCTTTCCAAGGGGCAGTTTTCACAGTGGGAATAATTTAAAATGGATATTTGGATAGTAGGGTGTGTAGCTTGGAACCTCTCATCCACACTGTGTGCCACAGGGTATTGTTAAGAGAAATAATCCTTATCCATGGCTTGAGGTTCTGGGAGATTCCAGAGGTGGAAATGTGGCCCAGCTGCTTCAGTTTTGACAACAGAATGTGAGAAATGACAAATGTATGAAAGGACAAATCATCTTGGGCAGGTTTTCCTACTGTACTGCCAGCTGAAAAAGAAGAAAGGAGAGGAAGGGAAGTTCAAGGAAATTCAGGAAGGAAAGGAAATTCAGGAAAGGAAAGGAAATAAAGGAAAATAAAATAAAATAAAATGTCTCTTCCAAGGAGTGTGTCTCCTTCCAGGACCCCAAGCAGCTTCAGTGCTGGGTTGAATTTAGCAGCTGCCTCTCCCCTTGCTGCAGTGGTCACTGGAAGGTGGAAGCCCAGACCTCTCAGGGATGTCATTGCTTACAGCTCCCTGAAAGGAAGGGAGCATGGGACAGCAGCAAGTAGGAAAAGAAAGTGTGAAGAGAGCTAGTAAGAGAGAATAAAGGAACTTTTTTCTTCTGTTTAAAACAGGGAGATGTGCTTTGGAATCAGTCTCTTTAAGGATAAAGATACTCCTCTAATGTGAGTAAACTGAAATCTGCTGTTTACCTATGACTAGCTGATGTTTAAATGAAAGTATTGTTCACCTTTTAAACTATTATTTTATTTAAACTTCTTTGCATTTGGGAAAATATTGCCTGAACAAGTTTTTTCAGTATAAACTTAAACTCTACAAATGTCTGCAAAACCTAGAAATCAATCAATTAATATTTTTATCCCTGCATTCTCTGTCTGTGAAATGAGGCTACTGGAAAATATTCTCCTCTTGGTAGCAGGGCTGTGGGAAAAAGCACACTGTAGCTTGTAAGTGAATATTATGGTATTTGAATGCATATAAGCATCTTACATTTTAACAACTTCCTAAGAAAAACCAATTTTATGCATATTTCACTGATTTGGATCTGAGTTATCAGCAACTTAAGAGTTTGTATAACTATGAAATTACTGATTTTTACACTATAGAAAGTGTTTTGCTGGCTAGGATGACACCATGAAAACCATGAACATTTTCTGCACTGTTGGACATTGTCCTGATGGGCAAACTTTTAGAACCTCCTGTTCTGAGGTTAAAATATTTAACATATAGAATTCATATTTAAAGGAAGACTTTGCCTCTTGTACTTTTAACCACAAACTGAGATGTCAAATCCCTAGTATGACATTCTCTACCACCAGAGGCAGCTCAAGGTGAGGGATCTTTGCTCTCTGCCTTTCTCTTTTGCTCAGACAAATGGCAGGTGTGAATGGATAACCACATCCTAGGACCTGCAGTTCTATGTGTACATGCCATGTGACTCCTGCTCAGTTCCAGCAAATTGTGCTGGTGAGTAAAATGCCTGGCTCAGTACCCAAGATCTGCAGGAGTGAAATACAAAGACCAGAACAAGAATAAGATGGTTAGTTAATCCTGTAAGACTAGTTTAGACAGTCCTGTTACTGTCCAAAGTTTCCCCAGTCAATATTATGAAATGTTTTGCTCAGCAGCTCTCTTTCTTAAGTCCCAGTCTCATCAGGTGTTCTCATTCCATCTCCTGCACTCTCCCACAACCCTGATTTCACATCACCTACCTGAGCTTTCCTTTTTCCTTCTGGATGGCTTTTTCTCAGAGTCACTTGTAGGATTTGCTGGTGCCTCATCATCTTCATCCACAGCCACACTCACTAGGCTGGTGCTGCTGCCCTCTGACTCCCCAGAAGCCAAGGCCAGCCCTGGATTTGCTCCTCTTGTGGCCTCAGGGGCTGCCAGATGCCACTCAGGGTGCTGGAACAAGGGGTGCTGCTCCTGAGGGAAGCTGTGGGGAGCTGGCACCAGGCAGGAGGCTGAGAAATCAGAGTAAGCAGCAAAATCTGCTTTTTGCTGGAAGGAGAACGGTGCTGCTGGGTAGTGGCTGAGCCCTGGAGCTGAGCTCAGCTCGGGGTGGGAGCTCCTCACACAGCCCCAGAGCAGGGGGGGAGGCTGTGGGCTGCGCATGCAGCTGCTGCTGCTGGGATCCATCTGCTTCCAGTCCTGCCCACACCTCAGGGCTCCTGCCTGCTGACAGCTCAGCCTCCAAAAGCACGAGAGAAGCAGTGGGAAACTCTTCCAGATGTTACAGAATAGATCTCCTCCCTAAACAGCAGTTTGCTCGTGATGCTGCTGCAGGTTTGCTGCTTTAGGAACTCTGGTTCTCGAGGTCTTCATTGCCAACCAGATTTAGGCAGGGATTGCCATGAGCTGCTTCCTTGAGAAGTGCTGGGCATGAGTGAAACACTTTTTAAATACTGTGCTGGGGAGACAGCGACAAGTTTGTGAAGTGAAATGTGAGCGAGGGGAGGGAGGGGTTAACACACATACCCTCAGCCCCTCCAACCAAAGCAAAGCAGGCAGCTATTAATCATCTGAAACCTTATATGCACATCTAATGGGATTTGCAGATGGAGCCTTTTAAAGAAACAATGTCGGTATTTTTTTTTAAGGGAAAGAGCAGCACACACACACAAAAAAAGTCTTTAATGTTTCCTTGTAACACTATGAAGTTATTTTTATTGCACTGTTAACAAAATTCTCAGTCTTGGGTTCAGAAAAAGCCCTAAAACAGGATTCAATAGGCACCAAATTTCAAGAACTAAAGTGGGAAATAAAAGTAAGAAAGGACTTCACTAATTTTATATAATTTAAGGCCCAATCCTAAGGTTAAAAAAAAATTATTAAACCTGGCTTGTACACACATGCAAGGCTTTGAGTGATGTTTGTTTGTTTTGTTAGATTTGTAATACATATATTTGCTGAGGGTTGGAGTTTGCTGCCAGTGGCAGTTATTCTTTCTACTTTCTAGGGAATTTTCAATACACCCTCCTGCAAGGAAACCTCCTGATTTTATGCCAATGAAAGGCATGTTTTTCATCTTTTGTTGAACATTTTATAGTTTTTCCTAACAGAAAGCAGATTTTTTTAGACCCTAGAGCCATCCCAGCTGAAAAGACATTAACAGGGAATCTGTTCTCAATCCCTTTTTCCAGAAGTATGGCAGCTGAGAATGCCCCAAACCCTGCCATGCCAGGGTTACTGCAGCTCCTCCCCGGGTTGTTCTCCATATTTTTAATGACAATTCAGGTATGCATGTGTCCCATGTTTCCAGAATCTGCTTACAAACGTTTCAAATACTCCCCCAGGCCTTGCTCCATGCTGTGTGTGCCTCTTTCCCTTCTCCCACCACTGCTGCTGGGTTTTGTGCTGTCTCAGGAGCACAGAGATTTAACAGACCTGAGGTCTTCATTTTCCACAAGAGCTGGGGTGATACTGAAGTTATTTTGGTTTTTGTATAGTTCAGAATGGCAAAATTTCATGGAATCTGTGTGAGGTGGGCAATGTGTTTATCCTGTTATATCTGTTGGTGTTTAGAACTTGGCCTTTTCCAGGAAATCAAATTATTTCAGTTTAAATCCTTCTGAACAAGAACATCAAATTCCTTTCTATCACAGGAGTCTAAATTTTCATGCAAAATACTCAATATCTGATAGATAATTAATTCTCTAGGAAGAACTCACCTAAATACTTAAATCTGTTGCATTTAATAGTAAACATTTAAAAGCATTTCATACAGGCAGGAGGAAGATCCCAGACTGCTCTTTTTTGAAAAGTCGGGTTATGATGAATTTGTGAATGCTGCAAATGTTTCAGGCATTGGCAGAATCTAGTCAGAGTCCAGAATGTTTTGCCAATGCAGAATATTTAATTTATATTCTCTGTGTGTGTGTTGTGTTCACTACATGGGTTACTGGGGGTTTGCATGTGTTCAGACTAAGTCAGTTTTTCAGTCCTGCCTTCAGTCTACAAAAAGATCTAATTAGCACTTAAATGGATTACTTACACATCACTTAGATGGGTTACTTACACTTTACTTACCGGAGTTACACTTCACTTGCATGGTTACTTACATGGGTTACTCATGGTTTGTATGAATTTAGACTGTCAGTTTTTCAGTCCTGCCTTCAATCTACAAAAAGATCTCTCTAATTAGCAAACATTCATCCTTGCAGGGATAGAAGAAAGGAGGATTGTCCCTTAGTCTCAAGCCTACTTGGGTCAGGATCAACTTTAGGCCTGGCTGGATTCCCACATCATCTCCCTTCCCATTAAACTGCTCGGGCCCTGATCTCCTCACGGAGCTCTTGCTGTCATTCCTGCAGCCCCAGATGTTAAAAACAGATTAAAAACTGTTGTAAAATAGTTGATAATTGTTAAGCATGTACTGTTAGTTTGATTGTTATGTTGTAAAAGGGGTTAAAAGGCTGGTTATAAGACATTACACCTAAGTAAAGTGCACCACTCCCAGAGAAAAACGAGCCAGCCTGGACAGAACTCTAAGGGCCAATCAAGCACCTAAAACTGGATTTGCATGAAGGATGCAAAAAGAAACCAATCCAAAGGGACAAAAAACAGGATAAAAAGGGGCATGTGACCCACTGAATCTGTGTTGCTCCATTTGGAACCTCGGGGACATCACTGCTGAAGACCTGCAGCATCCTCAACGGGATCGCTCCTGCTTGGCCTGTGGGCCCCCCTGCTTTAGGCCTTTCTTTTTATCATAATAAATGCTGAAATCACTTTTAGTACCAGGAGTCTGGTCCCATTTTTAACACCAGATGTGGAAACAGGAGATGTCTTCTTCCTGGGAAGAAATTCTCCCTCCTGCCCAGCCTAGACCTCGCAACTTAAGGCTGTGTCCTGTTCTGTTCCTGGTGCCTGGGAGGAGAGGCTGTTCCCTGAACTGCTGAAATCCCTTTAGTACCAGGAGCCTGGTCCTGTTTTTAACACCAGATGTGGGAACAGGAGATATCTTCTTTCTGGAAAGATATTCTCCTGCCCAGCCTAGACCTCCGCGGGTGCAGCTTAAGGCTGTGTCCTGTTCTCCTATCCTTGGTACCCTAGGAGGAGAGGCTGTTCCCTGAATTGCTCAGTACTGGGAGCCTGGTCCCATTTTTAACACCAGTGGCTGTGTCCCTGGTGCCTGGGAGGAGAGGCTGTTCCCTGAACTGCTGAAATCCCTTCAACACCAAGACTCTGGTCCCGTTTTTAACACCAGATGTGGGAACAGGAGCTGTCGTGGCCTTTCCTGGCCTGGGAAGCCTCGGGCCCCGCGGGGCTCCCTCACCCCGGCAGCTGCCGCTGTCACTCGGGGCCTCAGCGGGGGCCGGGGCCGCTGCATCTTCCTGACACTTTTCTGCTGAAAAAACAACAACCAGCCCCTCCCGCCCAGCCCCGTTTGGTGCCGGAGGCAGCCACCTTTAACCTTCTTAAAGTCAACATTTCTGTGGTCAAGCACTGAGAAATGGATGGGGAAAGTGGCGTGGTGGAGGTGGGTTCTGTGAGGAGTGCTCCCGTAAGGAGGCAGAGATTTAGCCTTGATTTTTTTTTTCTTAGGAAAATTAATCCACAAACATCAGAGGTTTATGTCCAAAAAGGAGGCAGAGGAGTCCTTTTACTTAATTCGAATAAAGTGTGCTGACAGGCACTGACCCCCAGGAGAACACTGCATTTGACCTGAGGCTGTGAAGAAGCTTCCAAAATGGAATGATAGAACTGGGATTGTGGGTGTGGAGTTTGTATAGAAGTAACATCACAGGGTGGAAAACTTAGAGTGGAAGGTTTTAGGATATAGGAATATATACAGAGCAAAATAGAGGTTTTAGGGTGGAGGCTGGTCCTTCTTCTCCTTCTTCTTCTTCACCTTCTTCTCCATGGGTTTGGGTGGTATTGTGTAATTAGATATAAAAAACAGTATCTACAAAGCAAGATGGAGGTTTTAGGGTGGAGGCTGGTCCTTCTTCTTCACCTTCTTCTTCTCCTTCTCCATGGGTTTGGGTGTTTTGTGTAATTGGATAAAAAATCCACATTGTGGGCCACGGGTGGTTGGTTATTGGGTTAAAAGTGAAAATAATTTAGGTGTCATTTCTTAATTGGACAGTTTATCCTTAAAAGGCCTTGAAGAGAGAGAGATGGGGCTCCATTTTTAGTTTGTTGGAGTGAAATGCTGTAGAACTCAGGGTTTGTGAGGCTGTAACATAGATAAGAAGTAAACATCTGAGTCAAACAATAAATACCTTCTCACACATTTAATGATAACCCTTGCAAAAAGTAGTTAAAACTCAACAGTGTAAAGCTTAGACTTTAATAGAGGCAGAGTACCTCGAAAGGAAAAATGATCTCCTACCAAGGAAAGTTAAAGAGCCATGTGATTAAGGAGTGCTATTAAAAGACAACAGATATTGGACAAAATCTCATGAAATGTTAACTTGCATTTTGATGGAACGCCATATGACATATTAGTCATGTTTAAAATACCTGTATTTGCAGAAAATCAGTATTTGATAATTTGAAGGAGGAGATTCAGAGAGGAAGTCTGTATTCCTTCTTAAAAAAAAAAAATTAAAAAGCAGCTATTTTGTAACAGTGACATCACAGCTCTATGATACCTTTATCTCCCTTCTCCCTAAGCTTCTAAGAATAAGTTTTCAGTCAATTTGTAGGGAATTTTGAAGCACAGATGACATGTAATGTCAGAAAATTAGTGTTGAAGAGAAGATGCCAAACAACCATCTCCTGGATCTGCAGTAGTGAAATGAATATATGAAATTAAATGAGTAAATAATGTTTTTTGGCTGTAAAGACTTTTAACCTAAAACCTGTTGCACTTACTGAGAGGAATGTCTGCCTTGCTCTGCAGCTGGCGTCACCACCACAAGCATTTCTAATTTAATGGTAATGTTTCCCTTAGCACTAAGTCAATATTTCCGGGATTAATTAAATTTGATGGCTTCACAGTAGTGCAGGAAAAAAAAAAAAAAAGAAATCCTGCTTCAGGTAGAGGAAACATCAAGAAGTGTAAGAGACACTTTACATGATAATTTATCTTAGGAGAGAGAGCAGCAGAAGCAAAAAGCAGAAGAAAGAAGGGGCCAGTTTTAAGTTTGCAGAAATACTAAAAGGAAAAATCACCAGCTAGAAGCTGCTGTGATGTTACACAATGTTTTGTTCCTAAAAAAATTGACATGAAACCATAAAAAAGAAAAAAAAAGGTGATGCTGTCATTGAAATTGGGAAATCAGACACGATAAATTTTAGGATGGGTAGATGCATATATATTTTTCTTGTACCTTAGATCTGTTCCCACTTAATTGGGATTATTTTACACAATTTGTTTAAAACATTATCTTTTGGTTCCTCTCTACTATTAAGAAGTGAGTGTGAATGCAAGTAGGTAAACATTTATAATATGGATTGAAATTTAGCAATTACAGGAAGCAAATGCTCCATTTTTTCAGCAGCTGTGTGCTAGGGGAGCAAAGATCTTGGCTTGCAAGTCTGGACACCACTTCTGTATCCCTTGCTTGTCCCTCCTCGAAGTTCTTTTTGTGGATTTTAGACCCAGTGTCATGGAAAGATGAGGACTATCCCTCCCTTGAAAGACCATAAAAGCAAATAATGTCTCAGCTACAACATTAATCCTTAAGACAGGAAAGACCATTTGCCAAAAACTTTGATAAATCATCTTTTTTTTTAATGACTCCTGTCTTTATTTTGTGCTTGCAGTTGTAGCTGTTTCACGGAGAGCTGAATGTCCTGAACAAGGTCCAAGGCAGCAGAAACTTTCTAATAAATCAAGAATATTTTGTAAGATTAGCAAAGGAACAGTTAAAGAGATTGACTGGCAAATAGTTTGAAAAATACAAAATTAGCTCAGCTTTTGGCAGACTGCAAAACTCTTCTGTTCTTTTCATCAGATAACATGAAAGAAACAGGAATCATGGCAAGGAACAGAGAGGAGCAGAACACTCAGCCTTTTAAAACCATTTTTTGGGGATATGGATTAACAAATCTATATTTTGAGGCAGAGCAGAATGCAAAATTTTCATTTTGGGTTTTTGTTGTATTAAGAATCCCATCTCTTTCTGGACGTCCTAATAAATACATTTGTAGGATTATCTGACAAGTGATAAACTTCTAAATTTCTTCAGTGCCAAGAGGTCTGCACTACTTCTCTTGAGACCACCCTTTGCCTTTAACACTTCAGTAGAGCTAGTTACATTAAAGGCAAATTAAAATTAAATTAAATTAAATTAAAATTAAAGTTAAATTAAATGAAAAATTTGTAATGGATTTTTAGAGGAGCCAGAATTCATTCCTCTGTTGAATGTAATGGAAAATTATTGTTTTTTCCTAAATTATAAAAGCATTAGTTAATTTATTATTATGTGGAATGCAGTCACAGAATGTTTTGAAGAGAACAGAGTAAATTCCAATATTCAAGGTGTCCTATGTGACCCTGTCTAGAATTTAAAGTTCAGCCAGTTGCTATTTTCTTAGGGAATTCTGCTGAAACCACAGAACCCATTGTGTTGTATTACACCTTAGAACTAGAACAACACTGACTTGTTTCTGTTCAGTTTAAATTCACTTTTCCAGGAAGGAAAAGAGAAGGAATTGTGAAGGAGTGAATTGTTGTGGTGGAGTATCTCCCTCTATTGGTACACTTTAAAATGTGCTGTAACTGTGGTTCCCATTTCATTGCACCAATTCCACTGGGTTTGGAACACTTTTTTTTTTTTTCAATAAAAAAGTGAATTTACACTGAGCAGTGAATTTACACTGTGAAAAGTGAATTGACACAGAGCAGCCTGTCAGCTTTTTCTGGAATAAAGGCCTGAGGGATGCAGGTGGTGTCTGCTGGTGAGAGCTGGGGTTCTGTGCTGTCAGCAATGCAGAAAGAGAGACAGGGACTCGGTGTGGTGGGATTCATTTGGATAAATTAATCCAAATCTATTGTGGAGTACAATTAAATTTGTATTAATTTGGATAAATTAACCCAAATTTATTGTGGAGTACAATTCTTATATACTATTTTAGGGATGCTACTAATGTACTACAATTATTGGCTTAATCATCACATCAAAACCGTACACATTTTAAACATCTCTTGCTTGCAGAAGTCTGATGTAAGTTTCTTTTTCTGATAAATTAATCTGATTTGATCTTCTTGCAATCTTGATTTAATTCTCAAAGTTCTGTTTGCTTTTGCCAAGGCCTCCTGTTATCAAATCTCCTGTGCTAACCAGGTCCAAAGTGCATCATCTGTCAATATATAATATATAATATTATAATGTATAATGTATAATGTAAAATATATAATAGATAATGTATAATATATTATATATAAAAAGTAATATCTAAATAATTAGATATAATATATTATATTTATATAAGATATAAATAATATATAATAATAGCAAAATAATAATATATAATTATTTATTATAAATATAATATATAATATAGATTATATTTAGTATATATACATACATACATACATATATATATACACACACGCATATATATATATATATATATATATTAAAAAAAATAGATATAATATTCCTATATAAACCCTTGGTTTATATGTAGCCAATAAAACCTTTTTCCTCCCTGAATTTCTGTGTGCTGCTTAGAAGCTCAGTTTGCTTTGGAGAATAATTTACAGAAGTCGTTTTAGCCTGCTGCCTTTGCATAAAATAACAAGTCAGAATTTTTCAAAGGATACTTTATTTTAACGCCACGAGGTGGAGATGTCTACCTGCAATCCTGGGTGAAGAAAAAAACTGGGAAGTTGTGGCTGAGGTTTAAATAAAATGCTGCCTTCCCCCTCCCATTCTTCCACTTAGGAATAAATAAATAAGTGAAATTAGAAAATAAATAAATAGGCTACAAGTACGAAGGTGCTTTATCAAGGACCTCCATTACTCTTTTGGTTTGAATAAAAATAGTTTAAAAAAATCACTGAATTGCAGCACCTGTTCACTTCTTGGTGAATGTGTGAATTTCCATGAATTTTCCATCTTCTGTTCCACAGGATTTGCTTCCCAACCCTCATGGGTAGCTGAGAGCTGAGGATGCTTCCAGCAAGAAAAACCAGCCAGGAACCCCTTGGTGTGAGAGAAGGCCACACCTGGGCACAGGGACAAATAAATAAATAAATAAATAAATAAATAAATAAATAAATAAATAAACAAATAAACAAATAAATAATAAATATATTAATTAATAAATTCCCAGATGGAGCAATTCTTGTAGGAAAGGCCAGAGCTGAAGTGTAGAGCCAAGAAAAGCACACCAGGTCAGACACCCACCCTGCAGCTAATGGCAAAGGAGGAGGGAGATCATGGCTTCAGACAGGAGTTATAGAAAGGATTTTCATACATTTATAAAATTTATAAAATATTAAATTGAAATTTTATAAAGATATAAATTTAAAATATATAACTTTATACACTTTTAAAAATTAGAAATTAAAATTATATACATTTACTAATTTATTAATCGGGATTTTTATAAATCCTGATTTATAAAAAGAGAATCCTGATTTATAAAAAGAGAATTTTGGAGACTTTTTCTTTGCAATAGAACAAGGGCAAGCTCAGGAGTGGGAGCACATTCAGAATCCCTGAGCTTGTGAGGCCTTTGGGTGCAGGGACAAGGCTGCCCCCAGATTTTGCTGAATTCATGTTCCCCTCTCCATGGCTGTAAATATATACACTTATAACTTATATTTTATATAGATATATAAATATAAATAAAAATAAATAAATAAATAAATATATATAATATATAAATATATATTATATATTTACTATTACTCCTGTTACTATATATTATACTCCTGTTAATATATATATATTTTATACTTCTGTTAATATATATATTCTACTCCAGTTACTCCAGTTAATATATGTATTATTACTCCTGTTAATACATATATTCTACTCCTTTTAATACATATATATTATTACTCCTTTTAATACATATATATAATTACTCCTGTTAATATATATATAATTACTCCTACTAATATATAGATATATATTTTATACTCCTGTTAATATATATATATAAAATTACTCCTGTATATATTATTACTCCTGTATATATATATTACTCACTCCTGTTCTTTGTTGCTCAAACACAGTGAGGCAAACTTGACTCAGGATGCAGCAGCTATGGTTTAAGGAGAAAAATATTGATTTTCACATTTTCATGTCTTATTCTTTTTATTTCCATGCATGCTAAAAGGAAAAATAAAAAGGTAAATAAATTTTTTTATAAGTTTATTTTAAAAAGTAGCAGTTTCCTCAGCTGGAATGGCCTCTGTGGTTGCCATGACAGTGACTGGCAGGATCATAACACAAAGGTGAGGAGTCTGTAAGTTGAAGGAGGCCTCATGTAGGGTTTGATTGATAGAAAAAGTGATTTTTAGCTTGGTAAGAAAGAGTGGGAGCAGCTCCTTCACTTGCCCCTTGCTGGGTTCCCAGGGCCTTAAGCCCTCCAGCAAATAAGGAAGTATTTGCCCAGAAGCTATGAGAACAGAAGCTGATCTAAAAAAACCCCAAGGAATTCTATTTATTTCTGAGGACTCAAAATTGGGGGAAAAAAAAGAAGAAAAAAAAAAGATAAAAAAAGGGGGGAAAAAAAGGGAAAAAAGCTCAAAATAAAAGGGTAAATATAAATAAAAGGTGTAAAGAGGAGCTGCTGATTCCAAAGTTTGAGTGTAACTGTGCCCAACTGTAGGTAGGAGGATATGGGACCACTGAGAGATTGAAACACCCTGACATTTGGGGCTTGGGTGGGATATTTGGATATTTGGGTATTTGGATATTTGGATATCTGGATATTTGATATTTGGATATTTGTCTCTTGGCCAGTCAGGCTGCGTGTTCTGTTCAGTTTAAATTTTCTCTTCCAGGAAGGAAAAGAGAAGGAACTGTGAATGAATGAATTGTTCTGGTGGAGTATCTCCCTCTGTTGGTACATTTTTAAATGCAATGTAACTGTGGTTCCCTTTTCATTGCGCCACTAATTGCAATTAACATGACTCTGACTCATTAGACAGAGCCCTGCCAGACCAGGTTGATGCCACAATATTTCTCTTTTGATTGCCACAGTTGCTCCTTAGCCATGTTTTTTAGGGAATCTTTAAGATAAAAAGCTGCTGCACTTAAGGTGCTGTAATTAATAAATCTTCAGCTCCCCATTAGTGGTAAAGATCAGGAGACTGGTAAGGTTCACTGGAAATGAAAAATTTTTGAATTTTTATTACTGTAATATTCTCATTCTCAAATCTGCTGCACACATGCATCAACTACAAGTTAGAAGGTATTTGTAGGATTAACAGAATATTCCCATTACCAACCAGTGAGTTATTAGGAAAAAAAATAAGGGAAACCATGGAAGAAATACTTTTATGATGCTTTGTTTCTGCTTGCCAGTGTTGTAAGAATATCTCAGTTATGGAGATCAGTAAAATGTGGGAAGAAGAGTGGCAGATATCCTGTTGGAATCCTGGATGCTGAGAATTTTAAATGTTCTGTGCTTAAAGGCACAGACCCACAAGAGAACACTGCATTTAACCTAAAGCTGTAGAACAATCTTCCAAAATTAATTAAGAGTACTGAGATTACAAGTGTGTAGTTAGTTAGAAGTGTGTAATATCATAGAGTTGAAAACTTCAAGTTTGGGGTTTTAAAATATAGGAATAAATACAAAACAAGATAGAAGTTTTAAGGTAGAGACAAGTTGTTCTTCTTTACTTTTTCACCTTCTTCTTCTTTCCTCTTCACCTTCTTCTTCCTTCCTCTTCATAAGTTAAAAGAATGTTTTGTATTTAGAGAAAAAAGTCCATGTCAAGAGATCAGTTATTGAGTTAAAAAGGAAAATAATCTAAGTGTCCTTTCTTAATTAGATAGTTTAATCTTAAAAGACCTTGCAACAAAAGATAGTTAACCATTTTGTGCCTTGCTAATAAAAGTTACAAAACTCATAAAACTGTTTCACTAATAAGAAATAATAAACACCCACTTGGCTCTCTCCTTCAGGCACAGTGGGATTTATGCTTGGGATTAAATACAGATTTGATAAACAGCTGGAGCCAAGTGTGGGAAATGAATTTGTAGAGAAATTTTCAAGTTTGATAGAAGGAGAAATAAAACTATGAAAGATGAATTGTAGTAGGAGCCACAAGGGGTAATTTTAGATGATTGGCTTTAAGGCATTTACAGCATGGTGTGGCAAAAGCTGATAGGCCAAGAAACACTTATTAGGAAATAATTGGCTTCTGATTGTGATGCTGTGGATTATAACATCTGTATTGTCTCACCCTTCTCATGAGACTGAAAATGGAATAAAAGTTTTTAAAACTCCTCCCAGTTCCCCCATCTCTGGGTCAGAAAAAGGCTTAATCCAACATATATATTGTAATAATATTTCTTTTTATTTGGCAGCAATCAGAAACCCTGCTTTCTAGCCATGAATGACCCAAATCAGAACACAAGATGTTTTTAACCTCTGAATGAGAGTGGTTTCATCAGAAAAGGTGAGGAACAGGGAAAGCTAAAAGGATTTTTCACTTTTTCCACCATATAGGAGTCTATGTGTTACACCCACAGCTGGAATTGGATATTCAGGAGCTCAGCACTCAGTAACAGTGACAAATTGCATTTTTAAGTTGTGTGTTCTGCCACTAGAAGCCAACAGCAGGAGAAGACTTAAAGGCCTCAGATGCTCTGCTCAGTTCTGTGCTGGACTCTCAGCCCAGTGCAAGTAGGAAATGGCCAAATTAACACAAACATTAAATCCACACTTTTAGAATACTGTAGGCTAGGTCAAATTAGGAATTACCACTTATTTATTATGAACAAGTAGAATTCTAATTAGGCTGATTGGAGCCTCAACTACTCCCTCAGATTGGATTGGCAATTAAGGTACTTTTTGTGCTAGTAATTATGGTTTACCATGAAATTACTCTCCCTTCTAGCCCCCAAAAAAGCATCGAATTAGCCATGAGTGGAATTATATTTATCACTGTGCAGTAGGGACTTTGCAAATAAATACAAACAATTAGAAAAACCACCCAGAGTGCTGTGCCAGCACAGCAATTAGGGTTTGAAGAGAGGAATTTTTGCTGAAGCCAAACTGGCTGGGTTGTCACTGCAGAGAACAGCCCTGAGGGTGTGTCCCCAGCCCCTGGGGACCTCTCCTGGTCCCCTCCCAGGAGAGACCCAGCAGGAGGAACCATGCAGAGAACTGAGTGTTCTACCAGCATGGTCCTGGAGCAAGGAGCCAGCTTTGGGAATTGGATTAAATCCTAGTTTGTATAGATTTTCAAGACCACTTTAATTGTTTTTCTAACTTTTAAGGGAGTATCTTTGTGCAGAGGTAGTGAACATTTTATGCTTCAATTTGTTTAGCCATCCAAATATGTATGAAAATATTGAATTTCCTTTAGAATAGTCTGAGATGTCACAGTGACCCCCAGGTGACCAAGCCAGACCAACCAAGGCTGGTACAGGAGATTTCAGCAAAAGTGCCAACAAAAGGATAACAAGCACAAGCTAAACCTGAATTCTTCCCTTGCCCAGAGAATTGGAAAGCAAATTTCTTTTCCTAATATTTGAATTCTAGTCCCTATAGCTGCAGTTGCTGTTTCAGTGACAATTTCAATGTTTTTGTGCAGGCTAATGAATAAATCAGCTTCTGACTCCTTTTCTCTCCCTTTCCCTGCAAAAATGCATTTGTTTCTGGCCTCATAGCCAAAGTGGAGAATCCTGTGTGCCACAGAGCTTTGGACTTTCATAGATGGAATAACCACCCCCCTCCATTATCACATTAACATTGGAAAGCCATCTATAAATCAGCTGGGTTTATGTATCATCAGCAGGGGATCACATGGATTAAATCCTAATTTGTATAGATTTTCAGGGTCACTTGAATTGTTTTTCTAACTTTTAAGTGAGTATCTTTGTGCAGAGATAGTGAACATTTTATGCTTCAATTTGTTTAGCCATCCAAATATGCAGGAACATATTGAATTTCCTTTAGGAGAGTCTGGTGCTCTCTGAGATGTCACAGTGACCCCAGGGATAAGTGGAGGTGACCAAGCCAGACCAATCCAAGGCTGGTACAGGAGATTTCAGCAAAAAGTGCCAACAAAAGGATAACAAGCACAAGCTAAGCCTGAATTCTTCCCTTGCCCAGAGAATTGGAAAGCAAATTTCTTTTCCTAATATTTGAATTCTAGTCCCTATAGCTGCAGTTGTTATTGCAGTGACAATTTCAGCAGGGTAATGAATAAATCAGCTTCTGACTCCTTTTCTCTCCCTTTTCCTGCAAAAATGCATTTGTTTCTGGCCTCATAGCCAAAGTGGAGAATCCTGTGTGCCACAGAGCTTTGGGCTTTCATAGATGGAATAACCACCCCCCTTCATTATCACATTAACTTTGGAAAGCCATCTATAAATCAGCTGGGTTTATGTATCATCAGTAGGGGATCATGGATTAAATCCTAGTGTGTATACATTTTCAGGGCCACTTGAATTGTTTTTTTAACTTTTAAGTGAGTATCTTTGTGCAGAGATAGTGAACATTTTATGCTTCAATTTGTTTAGCCATCCAAATATGCAGGAACATATTGAATTTCCTTTAGAACACGAAGAATTTTCCTAGTTTCAAATGTTAAACTGCTTTCAACCATGGAAACAAAGAAAAAAAAATTGATTTTTAAGTTCTCATACCTTGATCAACTTTAGATCTGAGTTTGCAGGAGCAAGAATTATCTCTCCCCACAGGAGTGAGTCCCAGGCCTTCAGCTAACTGGGAGCTTGGAGTTTGCATGAATTTTGGTAGGTAAATATATATTTTCAATCTCCTAGGTTTCCAACAGACTTAATTCTTCACAGAGTCTTTCTCTTATGGAATTTGCTCTCTGTTAATATTTCTTAGGCAGTTGGCACATCTGAGAACTCCAGCTCAGTTTGGGAAGCAGGTAATTCTGTGTTTGACCAAAGCAGAGCTAAACAGACATTCTGGCTTTCACTACTGAAGTAAGATATTGAGGAATATTTCAGAATATTGAGGAATATTTCAGGAAGAATCCTTCCACAGACCGCCTCTCCTGCAATACTCACTGGCACAAAAAAAATCCTTTTTTTCCTTTCTGTGTCATCTGCTACAGAGTTTTTCCTGGAAGCCTCTCTCCATGGGTTACACCAGCAGGGTGTTCTTATTTGAGAGGCATTTGGTTCAAGGGTTTGTGGAGTAAAAATCTATTACCAAATAAAAAGGGTAGAAGAAACTAAACTAATAGAGTCTTACAATAGAAATATTCATGTGTTTGTACCTGTAAAAACCACTTGTACTCCCATCTGTGCATGCTTTAGATTTCATCCAAGAGGAATAATCTCCCCTTTTCTAGAAAGTAGAGACAAACAGAAAATCAACTTTTGGTACATCTGTCATGTGTAACCATCATTCAGGGATGAGTTATTAAATATATTGTTAGTTACTGTTTGCAGAATGAAGAAGAGGAGCTGGAAAATGAATTCTATTACAAATATTCTCCTCTGGTTATTGTTATTTTATCATTTGCCAAAGATTAGAAATTAATAATTAAGGACTGATATTGCAGTAACAGGAATATTTCTCACAGTAATCTGGGTGGTCTTTGTGTCTTGAGCACATATTAATAAATTTATTGAAGAGTCTTTAAACTCTGCACACAAACTGGTCTTCCTATGCCTTAAAGCATTTAGTTTTCAGAATAAATAATAGGTTTGGAGAAAACACCCAAATCCTCCATTTGCTATCTCTAAAATGAACAGATGAAAGATGGAATACAGGCAAAAGAAAGCTTTGCCTGTCCTCCCTATGTCTGCAATAGTCACTTTTCTGATTTGTGTCAGGGAAAAAAGGGAGAGTTGTAATGATTCTGTTCTTTCTGCTGCTGAAACATTCTGAGGACAGCAAAATTTACTGAAATATTCTGGAAAAAGAAATGGATTTCTTTGAAATGGAGGGTGGATTGTTCTCTATAAAATAAAATGAAGTAATGGGTTATTTTTTTTTCTTTTTCTTTTTTAAATAGTGTATCTAAGTTCCAGTCATGAGTCTAAGGCAACTCTTTTTTTCCATTTCACTTAGATGTGATTTTTGATAATGAAAAGCCTTAAAAATACAGTGAGAAATGCAATTCAGAGCTAGACTGTAGAAGTGAGTGGATTCTGAATGGCATAATAGATAATTAGGTTATAATTATTAATAAAAATACTTGCCATTAAAGGAAAATAGACAGAGGATGTCCATGAATTCCCTTCACCAGACTTATATAATGTATAATTCAAGATATATTGCCAAAAGAAGGCTGATAATCATTTGCCCACAGGGCTGTAAAATATGACATGATAATTCTTCCTATTTCAGTAGGAACAATCTGCCATGCAGACAGCACAGAATAGAACATTTGTATCATAGTAACTCAAACTACCAATTTAACTTAGACAAATGAAAAAAAATAGGCTGCAGCCCACACACTGTGGCCTGGCACAGAGCAGCACCCAAAGATGAATGCAGATGATGAGATTAATTTGTTGGGCCCTTTACTTATCACCTAGAGCCTGAGGCTTCCTATATTCTGAGGTCATTTCCTGATGCATGCCCAAGGTGCTATTTCAGCTTGGCTCCAGCCAAACAGGGCAATTTAGTGCAGCCAGAAGGGGCCAGAATTACCACACGTCCTGATTAAAATGCACTCACAGCTCAGCTCTGACACCTGAGCCTTGGGTCTGTCTGTCTGCCCTCTGCTCCATCTCGTGCCTGCTGCTTTTTGGCCCTGGGACATTTTAGACCAGGGGATCTCACAAGCTCTGCTGCAGGACTTTCTTGTTTGCACTTCTCTGTGTGCTGGTGTTTGAGCATGTCTTCTCTTCAGGAAATTTTGGTGTAGAGTTTGAAAAAAACTTATTCCCCAGTGCTGCAGGAGCTCTCCAGCCTAAGGGACAGAGCTGGGACACCTGAGAGGGTCACATTGACTTGTGGATTCTTTTGCTTCTCTTCTTTTGCTCCTCTTCTTTTGCTCCTCTTCTTTTGCTTCTTTTGCTTCTTTTCTCTGCCAAGATCAAGATTAAATGTGTGAGATGGTATTTCTTATTTGGACTCAGATGTTTATTAGTTCTTATCTGTGTTACAGCCTCACAAACCATGACTTCTACAGCACTTCACTCCAACAAATTAAAAATGAGTCCCATCTCTCTCTACAAGGCTTTTTAAAGATAAACTGTCCAATTGAGAAATGACACCTAAATTATTTTTACTTTTAACCCAATAACCAACCACCCATGGCCCACAATGTGGATTTTTATATCTAATTGCACAAAACCACCCAAACCCATGGAGAACATGGAGAAGAAGGTGAAGGAGAAGGAGGAGAAGAAGAAGAAGGTGAAGAAGGTGGTGAAGAAGAAGGAGAAGAAGGTGAAGAAGAAGAAGGTGAAGAAGAAGGAGCAGAAGAAGGACCAGCCTCCACCCTAGAACCTCCATCTTGCTCTATATTTATTGCTATATTCTAAACCCTTAAACTCTCAGTTTTCCACCCTGTGATGAGCACATCTAATAAACTTTTTATTTTTATTTACCAAAAATGCATTGTGTTTGGGCATGTGTCTATCCCACTGCCTCTCTCATTTCAGCTGGAATTGTTTTTTTCCTGCAAATTGCTATTAAAAATTAAAGCATTCACAGAGAGAAAGTTTTTTAGGCCTGACTGTTGGGAACAAAATTTCCTACAGTACCCAGAGTGTTCCTGTGTGCTGCATGTGATTCCAAAGAAAGATGAGCAATTTACTTACATGAACTAATTAGTATTTAGCTCTGTGATATGAAAATAAGATATTGCTCTGATGACATTTATAGTCAGAGAAAAAGCTTATTTTGACATCATTATCTGACTGTGGTGTTTCTGCATTTCTTTGCTCATGGAAGAGTCTTCCTTGTAGTACATTTAAAATTTAGTGGTAAATATTTTCTGGTGAACACGATAGATCCAATGGTTTAACACTTAAAATCTAGTGCCAAATGTTTTCTGATGAACTCAATAATCTAATGGTTTTACATTTAAAATCTAATGGTAAATGTTTTCTGGTGAACTCAACAATCTAACAATATAATGATTTTACATTTAAAATCTCGCGCTAAATGTTTTCTGGTGAACTCAATAATCGAATGGTTTTACATTTAAAATTTCTGGTGAACTCAAGAATTTCATTCTACCCAGCAATGCTGGCTGATTATCCACAAGGCTTGCATGTATTTTTGTTTTACAGGACATAAATAACTGCCCAGTCCTGGGAGCAAGATAAGATGCAATTTTTTGAGCTGCAGGAAGGACAACACGAGTGAGTGACAGCGGCAAACCCGTGAGACTGGGGGCGAAAACTTTAATTTATTTATCCAGCATGCACATGGAAGGGTCCTTCCCTCCTGTTTGGGTAATGATAAATGACAAGATGTGACAGTTATTAATTAAACTGCCTGGCATGGCAATGTACATGATGATAAGAGCTAAGAAATGTGCAGCATTCCTCCTTCCCCATCATGAGAATGAGGCCCCTCCACTGTTCTCTGGCACAGCAGAGACTGGAATAAAGCAGCAATATTCCACTACGAGCTCCTAGTAACTGCCTGAACCCAGGGCCCTAAAAATTGAAATTCTCCCTTGTGTGATGTGTAGTAATTAAACTTCAGCATTCTTTCTGCAGGAAATGTTTCTCCTGTGTTGTTCCCACAGATTTGTGCTACAAGAACAATTTCAGCCCCATGAACTGTTAACCAATTATGAAGGGATTTTCCCTGTCTGCTTTAACTGAGGATCAAAGACAAACCCCAGGTTTTTTTTCTTGCCTGATATTGTAATTTAGGACACAGAACACCAAGATTTGGTCAGACAAACAAAATGGACTCAGTAACTCAGATCCATTTCAACTTTTCTGATTTGCCTTACCAATATTCCAACCGCTTCTCGTCCTTAATATATTACCACAAAATTCCAATATATTTATCCTGTTCCACTTCCATTTATTTCTTTCACATCTATATCCTATATAAATATCCTCTATATCTATATCTATCTATCCATATCTTCTATATATCTCTATATATATCCTATATATCCTCTAAATCCTTTATATATGTGCTTTTTATATGTATATGATATATATATATATATATATCCTTTATGTATGTGCTTCTTGGAGCTAAGGATGTCTATATTTGCTTAGTAACTCAGAGTGAAATTTTGGAAAATTAACTATTTTTAAACTGCCATCAGCTGCAGATGTGAAGAATCCTTCTGTTATTACTGCTAAATATGTTTATTCTGGCTGATTAGTGTGGCTTTTTTGGCCTTTCATACATAAAAGATCTTCTTTTAAACTGCATAAATGCAATCTGGGTGAATTGTCCTTTAAATACTGTATTAAGAGCTAGATGTCAAAAATCAGTACAGCTCCACAGAAACCCATATCAATTGCAGTTATCTCTTGGGCACGAATTTCTTTACTTATGGGAGGGGTTTTTGGGTTTGTTTGGAGTTTTTTGTTTGTTTTGGTTTTAATTTTTTAAATTTTTGTTTGTTTTGTTTTGCCTTTTCTTCCCTTTTTTTTTGTTTTGTTTTGTTTTGTTTTTTTTTTAAGTTTTCTGGACCAGCCTTTCACCAGACTTGTGTGTGAGGTCTCCCTGAAGAGCCAGGTCTAAATAAGTTTTACCATAACTGTCATTTCCTTAAAGACCACCCATAAAAACCATTTGCATGAATACCCTGTGTCATTTTACCTGCACTCTACATATATATTAGAATTTATATGTCCAGTTTTTGCAGAGAAACACAAATAAATCCATGATCTTTTGGCATGTCTATACATAACACATACTTCAAAATAATAGTGGTGTTTTTCAGTAAATACAGGCTGATGGCACTGCTGACCAAACCAGAATTACAGATTTGAGGGCTGTGTAGCTTAAAAGTAAATTGGATGTGGGCTGACTTTATTGCTCACATGCAAACTGCCAGCTCAGCTGTGCTCCAAACCAGCTGCACACATCCAGTCAAATTAGCAGAAGTTGGTTTTAAAAGTGAGAGTTTTCCCCTAAAACTAGGAGACTTTGGCCCCTTTGGGGTTCCAAACCCCCAAAATAATAAAGAATCTTTACAGCTTAGACAGAACTCCAAACAGAAGGAAGGGATCTGTCTGAGGGTGTGATGCTTGGATTCTGAAATTATGCCATTTTCCCACTCAGAATGTCCTGTTCACTTCTATCAGTGGACAAGGCTCCATTGAATATTTGCATTTATTAACACTTTTCCATTGAATATTTGCATTTATTAACACTTTTCATTCCACAAAGTGCTGTTGTTCCACTGCAAGTGCAAGTTCAATCCTTATGACTGATTGTGAGTTCTCAATGCCATATTAGAGATGTTACTGAAAAAAACCAAAAACAGTTCCAGAGAAAAATATATTTCCCAATGGGCCCATTTTTGATTCCTGGGAGGACTCTGGACACCTCTAATTTAAAGATTAATTTATTTGGAAGCCCATACTAATTGGTGATCAGGCTTAAATACATATTTTCCCTCAAGTCTATATCATTGTTTGTCCTCTTCCTCCCCTGAATAATTTCCTGATAGCACCACTTTTGTTTCTAGACATGCAGAAATTCAACATGAGTGAGAAGTTTCTGGTTTTGAGAGCTACCTTTAATCTGAAGAACAATTTTAGGAGAAAACTATCACTTTTAAAACTTAACTTCTCCTGCTAATTTGACTAGGGGAAAAAAATAAGGCCCTGCAAATAGCAAAACTCTCCAAATGGGGAAGTAATTACCTTAAATTAAGCTTTATTTCTGGTTATAAAAAAACCCCAACAAAACAACAAACCAACAACCACCCAATTCTAAAAGCATGTTGGGCAGGCTGGAAGCATTAGAGTTAAATACTGGCCAGTTTATAGTGAAAGGGAAGGAAAGAGACAGGAGGAAGGAAGGAAGAAGAGATTAGAGAAATTGAGAGATGGAAATAGTCTCAGAGGAGCCACCGTGTCCCAAAACCTCTCCTAAGGGAAGTTTTTACACCAAAGAATCTGGAGGTCTGAATGAAGAATGACATCACTTATTTATTTAGCCAGAGCTGAGCTGTTTTCTTAATTAAAATAACCTCATGCTGCAAGCATTAAATTGTTGGGGGAGTGATAATGATGTCTGTTTAATTTAGGGGCTTGATAACCATGAAATAAATGCCCTATTATTGCTTGGTTTGAGAGTATATTTAATTTGCCTGGAAAGCCATGAACTAGAAAGCCTCAGCCTTAGGGTTAATGCTCCAAATATCCTGGGGTGGGAGTTTAATTTGATGCATGGCTTTGGATTTTTAGCTCACCCAAGGATTTGGGGCTCAGGACTCAGTCAAGGACTTGGGGCTACTTTGAGATGAAAATGATTATATTACCCTTTGAGATGAAAATGATTGTATTACCCTTCTGGACACCAAGAACAGAGCAATGTGTTCTTTCTTCATCAGGAAATTCACAATTTCCATCTGAAGTTGAGTTCCCAAGTGGCATGACAGGGCCACTGGAATCAGCTGTAATCTAAGTAGCCAATATGGGTCAAAAAAATAAAATTATTCACTTTACACACTTACCTCGGGGGGCTACAATGGATGTTTATGGCTTCAGGAGAACTTTGAGCAGACTTCCAACACCTAAATGGGGTTTAGAGGAAACACAGATGGGCCTCTGCAGCAGGGAGCCAGGGACAATGGTTTTAAACTGGAAAAAGGTCAGATTTAGGAAGAAATTCTTTACTGTGAGGGTGGTGAGGCACTGGGAGAGGTTGTCCAGAGTAGCTGTGGCTGCCTCATCCATGAAGTGTTCAAATTTCTTTGTACACTGCAATGTGGAAAAGGTGAGGTGTTTTAAAGGTTCTCTTTGTGTTTGTTTTATACTTCATAATTAACAGGGCATGTGCTTGATGAGTTAAATTTCTCTGTACACTGTAATGTTGTAAAGGTGAAGTGTTTTAAATGCTCTCTTTGTGTTTGTTATATTTTTACTTCATAATTAACAGGGCTGATGAGTTTTACCTCTATTCAGGTTTCACTGCTTCATTTTATTACCCTCTTTTTACAGTAAGAACTTGTTCTCATAGAAGAGCAGTGAAAGATTTTAGGATTGAAAGAAAGAACCAGTTCAGCAGCATCAGAAATGCTTAACAGAGACAGAAAAATTAGCATTACTTCCTCCCTTTGGCCTTGAGACACACTGTGTTTGCTCTATTCTACCCAGATTAAAATTCATTTTGGTGAATAATATAAAGAAATACAGCAAAGCCCCTTATTCCCAATGCAATGAAATGGCAACAAGGCATCACGAGCCTTGTCCACGGAGCTCTGCTGCATGACTCTCCAAAATTCAGTGATAAAAACTGTTTTTCCACAGTCCTGGGAAGAGAAATGTCAATCCCTTGAAAAAACTTGAATTTTCCTTTTGGTGGCTCTAGGACTGCAGGGAGCAGCTGCAGTTTTGTGCAGTTAAATGACATTGGCTGCATGTGCTGCAAGTTCTGCAATTTGTGCTGCCTTGATTTTAAATGCTGAGTTCTTTTAGAAGTTATTTTAGAAGTTATTTTAGAAGTGGATTTCCATTACTGGCCTGTCAAGGGGAGTTCCAGTTTATCAAATTTCAGGTTCACAGCATGTTCAATCCAAACTCCAGCTGCATATTTATATGTTTTATGATAGCTGAAGGCTTTTGAGGCTGTTTATTATAGAAAAGTTGTTCTGTGTGCCCATATGCTGCACTAATTTGAGTGAAACAAGCTAATTATAAGTTGATGTCATATGGCTAAAAAAAAATACATGTTTATGCCTTGTGTATTTCACAATGCTGATTTTCTCAACCACACTTGCAGAACACACATGGGATGTGTTTTCTGGGCCTTGGACCTCACTGGGTAAAGTTATGCTCTTTATTGTTCAATTTCTAATTAAAAAGATGAACCTTGTGCAAAATCTTGTGGATACCAGCAGGATCCTTCTTCTGCTGGTAGGTTTATTTTTCATTTTTAATTTTTTCTTTATTTTTTCATTTCTTATTTTTTCATTGTTATTTTATTACAGCAGGATTCTACTTTTGCCAGAAGGAGAAATGAAGTGAGCACAGAGACTATTTTAAACCAGTGAGTGCATTGTAGAGAATGTGCCATGGTCTACACAAATTGTTGGAAATAAAAAATGGAGTGGAAAAGCAAAGCAGATTTGGAGGAATCATGGATTCTGTCTGAAAAAAGCGACTTGGTTTCTTTTCTGAGTAAAAGCAGTGACCTGTTACTTCTGATACCTCAGCAGCACCTAAATAATGCACAATTGTGCTGTTTTATTGCCAAAAATGACAATGAAGACATTCACCCTCGTTTGAAGAATTTACAATTCCAAAGAAAAACGATCTCATTTAATAATCTCATCTAATCTGCTTTTGTAGAAGGAGCACACAGCAGATCACTGTCCATTCTTTGAAAAGAACCGAAAATATGTAATTTTGTGTAAAAGAGAAACTCAAATTTCCTACAAACCCACAGTTAGGGATGCTTTCTCCTCTGAAATTATGCACACCAATATTAGAGGTTAAAAAATAGAGGGTGATGGCAAAATTAAAAAAAAAAAAAAAAGAATAAACAATCCCAAATTCTCTGTCTGAAAAGAGCCCACATGGACGTGGTGGTGGAGGAGAATGCGGCATTCCACCTCTGAAACATCCTATATTTTGATTTTCCCAGCTGTTTGCAAAACAGTATTTCCAGTTCCTCTCCTGATAACATAAATTGCAGAAGTGCTGGTTGGAGGTGACTGTTTCAGGAAAAAAATTACAGCAAATCAGTCATTTCTGCAGAGTGCTCCTCTCATCCACCTTTAACCTGTGCTAAAACCAGTGAGAAGTCACCAGAAACAGGATGGATTTTGAGAGGAAATACAGCCTAAAAGGACTCTTCACCCTCTGAGATTCTTGTAAAAGCTTTTATGGCTTGCAAAGAATAAATCCTTACATAGTGAGCCAGAAAAATGCAAGATTCTGAGTGGCAGTTTGGCAGCAGGAAGCACTGACACTTTTGGTAGACGAGAACTGCATGGGACAATACGATTTTTGGGGTAGGAATATATTTTTTGGGGTAGGAGAAACCTCTTCTAGGTGAAATATTTGGGACAAAGACATTGCTGGTTCACCTGAAGCAGGCCTGATGCTTCTGAACTGCCTGAAACCCAGGATGGAGTCTGAGATGAAGCGGAACAAGTCTCTCTCACTGGCATTGATCACAATCAATATTTAAAAACCAACATTTCACTGGCTTTAGATGCTTGAGAGATTGGAACAGCTTTCCACAGAACTGAACTGCTTTTCTCACTTCAGCACTGCTTGCAGTGCTCATACTGAATTCTGAAATTTAAGCCTCAAATTCATGAAGGCAAAGGTAAGTTTGGAAAATGTTGTTGCAGTTGTGACAATGGTTTACTGTGGGTTTTTATGTGGTTTTTTTTATGGTTTACTTTGGGTTTTTATGCAGGGCTTAATTTTTTTCCCCTAGTCAAATTGGCAGGAGAAGTTAGTTTTAAAAGTGATATTTTCTCCTGAAATTGTTCTTTATGTATCAAGTCATAGTAAGGAAGGACAATTTATATCCTGGTTATCTTGGAAAAGCTGCTCATTTTACATCTGCATTGAAAGACCTGCCTGCCATGTGCAGACCAAGCTCAGTTTTCTCTGATTTTATTGGAAAATGTTTCCTAATGACTAAATGAAAATGGGCATAGCTCTACAATACTAAAGTGTAAAAAATGTTAATTGTTGCTCGGCAGCCCTTGCAAAGGGGATTCCACACTGCTTTTCTTTCTTTTTTTTCAACTGAAGAAATCTGAAGCAATCAGATTTCAACCAAGATCTCTTGATCGACAGTTCACAGATTTATTATTTTCTTTGGTGGCTTTATCCAGTTGTGAACACAGAATCAGGGAATGTCTGGGGGAAGCAGAAATGAGAATATGGAAACAATTCTGAGCTGCTCATCTGCCCAAGAAGAATTTTTCCATGAGAAACATCCTGTACCAGAGCAAAGAGTTCCAGGATGGAGTTTCTTTAGGGGTGTGTAGGTTGGTACAATTAAGGATCTCAATTTTAATCCCAGAAACTGGACTTGACACCCTGACTGTTCTGTGGATCCCTGGCTTTGCAGGAAATCAGCTTTATACTGTAGCTGGAAATCAATGAGTCTTTCTAGAATTAATCATTGTTTCTACTTTATTAACATTAAAATTAAAAATAACAGACTAATATTTTTAAAGCAATATTACTTCTCGTTCTCTACAAGTTAAAACATTGCATAAATAATTTTCTGGAAAAAAAATAAATACGTAATTCACTCTCTGAAATTCTCTCTAGGTTCTGGTCCCACATAAAATTACTGAAAAATCTATCAACATTTCAGATTTCCACAGTTTATATTATTTCAGCATAAATTCTACAGGATGTATACGGCATTTGACAATTCACTTTCTAACAATATCCTTTAATGTAAAAACACAAACATTAGTCTGAGTGTTGAGAAGCTAAGTAAAGGAAAGTTGCTGCCAAACTAAAGAAAAAACAAAGCTGCATATCCTAAAGACTTTTCTAGAGGAATTCATGATTTAGCAGAGGCTCACTTTTAATGCAGAACAACCACCTTGCTCCCAGAGCTTGGTTTGCACAGTTTTACTGCTACAGAGTGTGTGGCCAGATAATCCAAACTCTACAGAACAGAAAATGTAAATGGATGTATCTAAGCTGATATTAAAGCCAAACATGTTCTAGGAAATAAGGAATAATCAGTATATTCTATAGGAATAATCAGTATATTCTACGTTAGACTATGGATAATGTTAGCTGCTTACAGGACAAACATCAGTGAGCTTATCTGGTTTGAGAGGAGCATCTTGTTCATAAATCTGCTCCACTCCAATTCCAGGAGACTTTGTTGAATTGTCACTAAAACAAATCATTGTTCCTAAATCAATATGGTTCTAGTTGCCAGTTTTGAATTTGAAAATGGAAAGTATGAGATGGATTTGTCACACTTTTACTTCTGAGAACATTAATGTCACATTTTGGTTTGAGAGGCAACACCTGGTGCATGAGGACATCTGGCAATGTGTTCATTTCCCAACAATTCGACTTCATCCACCAGAACTTGAAATCCCTGCTACCCCAAACTTCCTAGGGCTCCTTCAGAGACTCTCCTGGTGCTTCCCTAACCGCAGCCTTGTCCTGCATCCTGGTCTGGGGAAGGGATCCCAAGATTCCATTCCCATAAATGAGTGGAATAAAGCAAAGTGTGGTTGTCCCCACACCAGCTTCACTCTCCTCTGCCTCCCTGCTCCTCCAGGACACACAAACTGCCATGGACCTCCTGTCACCCTGATTTTTCTGATGAACTCAATAAATCTAATGGTTTTACATTTAAAATCTAGTGCTAAATGTGTTCTGGTGAACTCAACAATCTATTAATAGAATGGTTTTACATTTAAAATCTAGTGCTAAATATTTGCTGGTGAACTCAATAATTTAACTCTCCCCAGCAATACTGGTTGATTATCCAGGATGCTTACAGTATTTTTGTTTTACAGGACATAAATAACTGCCCAGTCCTGGCAGCAAGGTAAGATGCAATTCTTTGAGCTGCAGGAAGGACAACACAAGTGAGTGACAGCAGCAAACCCGTGAGAATGGGGGAGAAAACTTTAATTTATTTGTAGATCATGCACATGGAAGGGTCCTTCCCTCCTGAAAAACTTACATTTGAGTTTGTCTAAGCCTTCTGATGTTTACATTCTTATAACAAACTTTCTCACACACTTTCTGGAAATAACTTATTGTTTTGCATTCTTTTATGGAGGAGGAGAAATTTAATGGACTGCTGGTTTGTCCAGTGTCATTGGAGAGGTGGTGCTGTCACCCTCCAGTCCACTGTCACTTTTGCTATAAATGTTGGAGCCAGAAATTAAAAATTCTCTTTTTGCCTCGAGAGAGCTGCGTGTCCGCGTGGTGTTATTTCGTGTCCTATAGTGACAGGTGCCTCCAGCTGCCTTTATCTCATTCTTTATCACACATAAGTGCTACAATCTGACCCATTTTTGCCTATTTGATCCAGCTCAGCAGAAGGAATTGGAACCCTCTGCAGCCAGAACATCATGCTGTGACCTCTGAGTGCCTTTTGATGGTTCAGCAAACATCTGGAGCCGCTAGTCCGTGTCACCCAGCGCCACTGTCACATTTTCTGAAAAATCCCTTCGCCAGGATTTCTTCTCCTGGGAAGATGAGAAGCCTCAGAGAAAAAAAAAACCAAACAATATTATCTCATTTGCTTCTCCCTGTTTTGCCACTTTGGAATTGTTTACCAACAGGTGCATGTTTGATTGGTTGCATGTGAATTGTTTTTACTTAATGACCAATCACCATCAGCTGTGTCGGACTCTGAGGAATCAGTCACAACTTTTTCATTATCATTCTTATTAAGCCTTCTGGCTGTATCCTTTCCCTTAATTTTAGTATAGCATTCTTTTAATACAATATAATACCATAAAATAATAAATCAGCCTTCTGAGCACATGGGAGCCAGATTCTCATCTCTCACCTCATCCTGGGCACCTCACAAACTCAACAACCCAGAGCCACCTCCTTCCTTCCTTCCTTCCTAATAGGCATTTTCCAGCTCGTGCTGGTTGGATTTGCCGCTCCTGGCTCTGGCCAGATGCGGCTTCTTGTTCTTCTGGGGCCGGGCGCTGTCCTTGCCGAAGTCCTTGAGCTCGGACTGGTTGTGGTAGCGGGTGTAGCGCTTGCACTTGCAGGCCGTGGCCGCTCGGAATTTGTAAGTCCGGGTCTCCTGCTGCGGACAGGCCATGAGGACGCGCTGGGTGCGGCTGTGCGCGGGGATGCAGCGGAAATCCAGCGCGTTCTGCCGCCACCACTTGCCGCGGCCGATGGAGTTGGGCAGGAGGTGCGAGGGCTCGCACTGGCCCGAGCACAGCAGCTCCTTCACCGGCTTCAGGCTGCGGCACGGCCCGTCCGTCAGGAACCGCGTGGTGCGAACCTCCCGGCAGCTGAAGGCGGCATCTGCGAACAGGGAACGCGTTACTGCCGGCTGCTCCCTCCCTGCAGTCCTGCTCCTCCCTGCAGTCCTGCTCCTTCATTCCTGTAATCCTTAATTTCTGCTCCTCCCTGCAGTCCTGCTCCTTCATTCCTGTAATCCTTAATTTCTGCTCCTCCCTTCAGTCCTGCTCTTCCCTTCTAATCCTGCTCCTCCCTTCAGTCCTGCTCCTTCATTCCTGTAATCCTTAATTTCTGCTCCTCCCTTCAGTCCTGCTCTTCCCTTCTAATCCTGCTCCTCCCTTCAACCCTGCTCTTTCAATCCTGCTCTTCCCTTCCTGTAGTCCTTCAGTCATGCTCCTCCCTTCAGTCCTATTCTTTCATTCTTGCTCTTCCCTTCAATCCTGCTCTTCCCTCCCTTCAGCCCTGCTCTTCCCTTCAGCCCTGCTCCTCGCTTCCTGTAATCCTTCAGTCCTGCTCTTCCCTTCAGTCCTGCAATCCTTCATCATGCCTGCTCCTCGCTTCCTTCAGTCCTGCTCTTTCATTCCTGTAATCCTTCATTTCTGCTCTTCCCTTCAATCCTGCTCTTCCCTTCCTGTAATCCTCCAGTCCTGCTCCTCCCTTCAGTCCTGCTCCTCCCTTCAGTCCTGCTCTTTCATTCCTGTAATCCTTAATTTCTGCTCTTCCCTTCAGTCCTGTTCTTCCCTTCCTGTAATCCTCCAGTCCTGCTCTTCCCTTCTAATCCTGCTCCTCCCTTCAGTCCTGCTCTTTCCTTCGTTTCTGCTCCTCCCTTCCATCCTGCTCTTTCAGTCCTGTAATCCTTCAGTCCTGCTCCCCACTTCAGGCCTGCTCTTTCATTTCTGTAATCCTTTATTCCTGCTCTTCCCTTCAGTCCTGCTCCTCCCTTCCTTCAGTCCCACTCTTTCATTCCTGTAATCCTTTATTCCTGTCATCCTTCAATCCTGCTCTTTCCTTCAGTCCTGCTCCTTCATTCCTGTAATCCTTCAATCCTGCTCTTCCCTTCATTCCTGTTATTTCCTTCTTTCCCGTTCTTTCCTTAAATCCTGCTCTTCCCTTCAGTCCTGTTCTTTCCGTCCTGCTCTTCCCTTCAGATCTGCTCTTTCATTCCTGTAATCCTTCAATCCTGCTCTTTCCTTCAATCCTGCTCTTCCCTTCATTCTGGGCTCTTTCCCTGCCAGCTTTGAGAAAGCGCCCAAACCCAAACCCAAACTCCCCCATGCCCTGGCTGCCTGAGCTGTCAGTGGGAAGGAGCATTTTGGGGTAATAAAGATGTTTTTAAGGGTTTATTTTACTTTTCACTATCCTCCTCTGATTCTGTTAGTAATAAAGTCATTTTGTACCTCTAAACCAAGCCTGTTTTGCCCGTGGAGTGTTTTTCTCCTCGTCCTTATCTCAAACCTCCAGCTCCGTTTCTCTCACTCTCTTACCAAGTGCTATAATCTGACAGATTTTTTTGTTGTTGATTTTTCTCTGCTCTGCCCAGCTGTGGCAGGGGAGGGTGAGTGAGTGGTTTTTGTGGGTGCTTGGTGTTGGGCCAGTGCCAAACCACAGCAGTTCCTGCAGCAGATCTCTCTCTGAGCTAGACTTGAACAGCAGATTTGCAGGAGAAATACCTCAAATATCTCACTCATGCAGCTCCTGACTATTCAGCTACTCCAGTTTTAAAACCCTTGAATAACAAAGTACAAATTGGTGAATAAAATGCACCAGGTACATTTCATGTCAGTGCTGTGCAGGGGGAAATGGAGCAGCTGGGAATTTTTGGCAATATTCTCCTGGCTCCATTTGGGGGGCAACACCTTCCTCCACTGCTCTAGTTTAACTTTATTTACTTTAACTCTATTTACTCTATTTACTCCAGATTTAAATTTTTTTTCCCAACAAAAAAAGAGTGTTTCTTAAGTGATTTTTAGCTTGCATGATGTGTTCCAGGTCAGAGAAATCCCAGGTAACAACAGCACTAAGGAATTCCCACTATTCAGGCAGCAGCTTTTCCAAATTTCCTGTTCTCTGTGGTAATTCCTCATGTCCCACACAGCTTCCCTGAGAGAGCTAAAGGCATCTTCTGGCTATTAGGAACCTTACAGAATTTTTCCTCTCCTTTTTCTCAATGGATAACTCTAGGCAAATGAAGCATTAGAAAAGACAAGATTTCTTAGCATTAAGTATTTAGAAATTTTCCAGTTGTAGGAACATAATTTTTCCCAAAAGTGGCTCCTTTCCCTTGGTTACTTGACTTGCTGGGAAGACACAGAATTTGATTTTTAAGTGTTTATCAAATAACTTCATCTAGAAGTTATTAATCTACATTAGTTATTAATCTATATTAATGTTCTTCTCTTAGTCAAAAGGACAAAAAAGACAGATTTAACTCAGGAACACTGTTTGTGGTGGAAGTCTTCAAAGGTCAGCTCAGAGGAGGCTGTGTCTGTTAGGCCAATTCTCCTCACTGTGTACAAGGTTTAGTTCAGCAAAAAAGAATTCTGACCCTGGATTATTAGTGACACAACAGTATTTGTACAGAGATTTTAATTTTTGGTTTTCCTGTGAAATACAGAAACAGGATTTTCAGTGCTTAGATTTATATTTGTCAAAGTACAGCTAGCAAGATTTCATTTTTTTTTTAATTTTGAAGGACTGCATTAATGGAATTAATCAACCCTTGCCAGCTGTGACAAAAATACTGGCAACTGAACCCCAGATACACTTCAGTCTAACACTCCCAAGTGCCCTAAGCAGCTAAGAAAATTATGTCTGTCTGTAAATAAATAAATGAGTGGAATAAAGGTGCATTATACCTCCATATTGCACAGGCAGTTAAATATCCAGGCACTTGCCTCAGCTCTCTACGTGATATTATCTGCATTTATGTCCTGTGAGTGTGCAGGTGCAAAATCCCTCATGGTCTGGTGCATATATTCCAGGTCTGGCCACTTTGGATCATCATTTTGATTCTTGATGTTAAAAATGCCAAAATAAGTATACAAGACCATTGTGTATCTTAAACAACTGCCCAGTGTCCTTCAGTCTTTGATTTCTTAACTTACTGTGCTTTCCACTTTGAAAAATATGCACAAATCAGCGGGGCAGGTTCCCAGCTGATGGCAGAGTAGTAGGAAGCTGAAAAATGAAAGTATTGAGATGAGATGAGACAAAAAACCCCAACCTGCTCTGACCTGGTGGGGCTGCCTGGGAGGAACTCAGTGCTCTCCCTCTTAGGAATATGAGAAACTTTTAAGGCCACACTCTCAAAAGCATTACTTTTTAAAAATTTCTTTTAAAATATTGTTAACCCTCTGGTTTTAAACGCCCTAAAGACAGCTGCAGCAGAAATTCCCAATTGCCTTCAAGCTGTCCCCAGAAACAGGAGCCTGGCTAGGATCTGCAATGCACAACAGTGGAAATTCTAAGTTTGATCTGCGCCTGTGCTGCTTTGTGCTGTGTGTCTGGAGGACCAAGCTTGCCCTATTTTCCAGTGGAAAACTTTTCTAAAGCTACCTTTCTCTGTTTGGGGTTGGCCATCTCCTGTCTCTCCTCAAAAGGCTGGTGGTGTCTTGCATCACTGCTAAAGTTAGACACTTGGTCAAGTGACAATGGATCTTGGAGCATTTTTGGCTGCTGGAACCTGGCTGAAGATCTGTCTGTCAGTGAGCAGCACATTTCTCTCATTTAGCTGAGCACAACCTCAATGTGCCACTTTTTGTGTGATCTTAGCCACAGCTGGTGTGGATGTTCCTAAATATTAAAAATTTGTATTATTGTCTCCACTGTCAACCCTTTCCCCATCCTAATATTAAAGAGGGAAAGAGAATTTGTGATATTTCCTCACAAAACACAGAGAAGTGTTAAGTAAAATCTGCTACAGGTTTGTTGTTTTGGAGTTGTCTGCAGAGTAGCAATGTTCAACAGAGAGATGATGTTTGCATCAGTAAACCCCAATATATTCTTCCTAATGTTTATATTCATACTTCTTCAAGAGCAGATGTAAATCCCTGTCACTTAAAGCAGCTGGGCCACACCTAAAAGTGTTAATAAACAACTACAGATGATCACAAGTTTTCTTTTACAAATTGCTATGATCCAAACAGAAATAATGATATTTTTCTTACCACTGAGGTCTGGAGTTTGTTGTATGTGTCTTCCTCCATGTTTTGCCTGGTTCATGGTGTTGTTGTTGCTGAAATTCGGCTCCACTGGTGTTTCTGGATTTTCAGTGATCTCAGGAATGATTTCTGTAGCATCATTTTTAAACATCTGCCAGCCTTGCACAGAGTGAAGTGTAATTTGTGCCAGGACACAGAGAGCACACACAGCCCAAGGGATCTGCATGGTCACAGATCAGCTTTTCAGCACCCTGACAGCCTCAGATCCTGGGCAAAGGCACGTTATTCCCCTTTTTAAAATCCCTTTTAGAACCAAGCCAGCCAATGACTATACAAAGTGGGAAGGGCCAGACAACTCATTCATCTCAGCTTTTGTCAGTGTGAAATAAAATGGGTGTGTGGGGGTGGGTTAGTGACAATATTTTACAACTGTTATGCAAAAACTTCTCTTATCTACCTCATTTTTGAGCCTGGCAACAAAAGGTGATAGACAAGACTACAATGAATTGCAACCTGCCAAGCCTTTCTGCAGTTTTGCTCTAACAATGGTGTAATTAAAACCTGCTTCTGCCTCCATCCATATTTGAAACTTTGTCTTTTCCAAGGGTTTTTCAGACTTTTTACATTTTGCTGTTGTTATTCAGCAAATTCCCTCTTCCCTTTGCTCACTGTATAAAGAGAGTAAATCTAGAAAGTGTAGCTCAGTAATTCTGCTTTTCAGTCTCTGCAGGGAAATTATTAGGGTTTTTTCCCTCACCATAACAAGGAGCTTTTTTTTCTCACCTTTCCATCACAAGGAGCTCTACATTTTGTTTCATGTTCTTCTAAGCATCATTTTGCTTACTTTCATGTAGTAAATCTATTTTTGGCTTGGAGCTGAACAAGTTGTGAAGGACTCCAAGTCCTGAAGGAGCAGGAGCTAAAGAGGAATTTTGGTATTATTTTTGTCAGACAGGAATAGCACCATGTGTGGGTTCTCTCCAAGAGAGCCTTGTCCAAAGTGACATCAGAGCTGGTGGCAGCAGGGAATTCAGCAGAAAAGCAGAACAGAGCTGAGTGCTGGCAATCACTGAGTCCCTGCTGCCTCTTTATTCCCTTGTTTAAATACTTTCAGAATTGGATGTATCCACCAAAGCTCAGTTTCTGTAAATTTTTCATGTAATATTTCCAAAAGCTGTTGTCTCTAGTGGGCCTGCACTGACAACAATCTCATTCAGAGTGATCAACTGTCACATAAAACATAAAAATCTTCTTGATGCAGCTTCTCCCAAGCACTTAATCTGCATTGACTCTTATTTATGAACTGTTATTAACTATTATATATATATAATATATAATAGTTATATATATATAACTATTATAACTATATAAATATATATATATTTATGTCTATAACCCACATGGAGAAATAATACCAAAACAATTTCTGAATGAAAAAATCAGAAGCTATATTTAGCTTGTGGCTTAAAACTTCTTGTCCATAAGAAGGAGGGTGGCCTAATAATGCCAGGAATGAACCCAAATCTCAGACATTCAGATTCCTTAGCTACAAAAACATTTTTTCATACCCTGTAGCTGTTTGCCTGCTCACAGCCCTTCCTGCAGCAAAGCAGACAGGCTCTGTGCTGCTTCCCTCCCCCAAAAAATTGATTTTTGTAGTTTTAATGAAGCACAGGAAAAAACAAAAAGAGTTATCAGGGAGAGAGTGTTTATTATATTTAATTAAATATATTTAATTTGATTATATTAGAAATAAATAGTAATTATTTGTAATAATTAGTAATAAATTGTAATTATTTATAATAATAAATGTATTATATTATAATTAAATATATTAAATTTGATTATATTAGAAAGAAATATATTCTAAATATATTTAGAATATAGAAATAAATATTGAGGCAATATCTTGCCTCAAGAAAGATGGAGGTTTTAGGGTGGAGACTGGTTGTTCTTCTTTACCTTCTTCTTCCTTCTTCTCCATGGGTTTGGGTGGTTTTTTGTAACTGGACAGAAAAGTCCACATTGCAGGCTTTGAGCGATCAGCCATTGGGTTAAAAGGGAAAATAATCTGGGTGTCAGTTCTTAACTGGATAGTTTAGACTTAAAAGACCTCGTAATAAGAGAGAGTTGGCCATTTTGTGCCTTGCTGATGAAAGGCTGCAGAGCTCATGGTAGTGAGGTTGTTTCATTGGTAAGAAACAATAAACACCTGAGTTTGAGCATGAATTATCATCTGAAGTGCCTTCAGTCCACACCCAGAGGAACAAATAACCCCCAGCAGAAAAGGCCTCAGCTGTGTCAGCCCTGCTCACACAAACATCTCTGTAAGATCATCACTGTGCTCAGCACAAACCCAAAACGGGAATAAAGTTAACCCCACTGAGCCCAAAGCAGTGCTCTGCTCTGAGGAGGAATCAAAGCCATCAGGAGTTAATTGGCATCTCCTGCTCAGCCTGAATCCACTGCTGCTGCTTTCTGAACTCCAGCACCTCTCCTGAAACACTGGCATTGCAACTGAGCTCCTGAAACACTGGCATTGCAACTGAGCTCCTGAAACACTGGCATTGAACCCTGCAATGCAGGCAGGCACCGCTAAAGCAGCTCCTGAAATTGCCTCAGTCACTTCCAGCTCCTGAAATTGCCTCGGTCACTTCCAGCTCCTGAAATTGCTTCAGTCACTTCCAGCTGCTGAAATTGCTTCAGTTATTCCAGCTCCAGGTGCTCCCCCTGCCCACACCTGGGCCTGAGGGTTCTGCTCAGCATCCCAGCCCAAAGCTGTGCAGGTGCAATTCCAGCTTCTCTGTGCACAGACTGCACACACGGCCCAGGAATTCTGGTTTTGACATGATCAGGATTCTGTTTTGACATGAACTTTGTTTCTCAAACTGTTGTTTGTTTGTTATTTTTCCATGCTGCAGCCTTTCCTAATCAACTTCCAGCTGCCTCAGAATTCTGCAGTGTCACAGAATGAATACAACAGTTTGAATGCTGCGGTGACATCTTCTGCAAGAAGCCAAAATAAATGGATTCTTATTATTCTCCACCAGAGACTGCTAAGTCATTCTGGTGGCTTTCGAGTGGTAAGAATTCACTGGATTCACACACCAGCACAGTTCAGGAGTCAGGGGTGGCTCTCCTGGGAAGAAGAACAAGCCTACAGCTCCATCTGGTGAGTCAGCCAGCCAGCAGCATCAGCCTACAGGAGCTACAATTCAAACACACAACCAACACTTCGTTATTTCCAGGATTTATTTGCAGAATAAATTAATAAATAACTAAAACTAATTCTCACCAGCAAATCCTTAAAAGACACCTCTCAGGCTTGTTCTATTTCTAGTTTTATTCTTTGGTGAAGCCCAGAAAGTAAATTTAGGAGAAATTTCTGTGCTAAACTAAGACAGATTCCACTAGATTGTCTCTGTGCTAAAAACATCATCGTAAACTAGGAGAACTAATATAAAAAATAAAATTAGGTAAAAAGTTCTGCTTCTGGCATCAGAGACAGAGTGTTGCTGTTTGCAACAAACAGTTCTTTCCAAATGTACTTCCCTAAATTAGCATTCTTGTAAGGAAGATCTCACAGCAAAGGGCAGGTGCTCAGCAATTTCAGAGGAATAAAAAGCTCTATTTTTCCAATACATTCTCAATTTCATATTACAAGGAAAGAAAGCTCTCATTCCCATGTTTTATGTAATCTTTCCTTCTACAATCAGGAAGAGAAATTTAGTATACAATATATCACTGTGGATTAGAGACATACAAGACCTTCCTGGCCAGCTAAAATGGGCAGAGGAATTTGTACATGACTGTACTTGGAGAGCAAGACTCAGAGGAAAGCTATGATCCATTAATGGAGCAGTGGTCTGACATTTTAACTATTTTTAGCCTGTTCTAAAAGCAGAAATGGTTTCGTTGCTGAGTTGCCTATCAGTTATTTTAAATATTATACACTGTCTCACTTTTAAAAACAATTTATAACATTGTCTTACTTATGCCTCTCCACTCTCATTTTACAAAACATTTGCTAAATCAGTTTTGTTATACTGAGACAAATGGGCCAGAGTTTCCATAAGAGTGACCAGTGTCCCATGAAGTAAAAATTACCTTGACTATAAGAACACATTCCCCTGTTTTGATTTTCAATATTTCTTAGTACTGACAACTATAGAAATATCACCATAAAGTAAACAGACTCAATTTTAATAAACCATTCTGGTTTATTAAAGGTCAACAAAGGTCTAATGCCTAATGGTTTCTTAACTCTTTAATGGACTGGAATTTTGACTTCCAAGTGACAGGTGAAAGATAAAGTGCATCCAGTGTGAATTTCCCCTTTTTCTTCCTTATAGTGCAAATAGGTGTTAAGAATACATGGTGTGAGACAAGAAAAAATAAAAATCTATGTTTAAAGTATTTTTTTAAGAGTAATTTATAAATTAAACTGAAGTATGAAAAGCCAGCATTGTAGAAAAGGTAAGGCCAGTATCCCTATTTCTAAAGCCACTACTCCTATTTCATGCAATATGAAATTAGTAACTAGGAATTTTGAAGAAGCAATTAATCTACTCCTGATTAAATGGATCAATGGGAGAAAGCAAATAGGTGTGTAATTAGGTAGTGGAATTGATTACTACTTATTATCACTGAACCATCCTGATTCAAAGCAAGCACTGAATACTGACTGACTGTGGAGATGTGACAGGGAACACCATGCAGAGTGTCCCTCCACTGTCACTTGAAGGACACAACAGAGAAAAGGCTCCTTGATGTGGCAGCTCCATCCTGTGGAAGGAAAACCAGGAAGACTGGAGCTCAAGCAGAATAATCTGCTCTGGAGTTTAACTTCAAGAGCTTTACCTTGCTGTACAGAGCCTCCCCTGCCTCTCCCACACCTCAAACCACACAACCCCAAAACCAGCAGTAAAACAATGCATGCATGGCCTTTGTGACTTCTGATTCTAAACAATTTCTGATTGTGAAACAATGCATGCATGGCCTTTGTGATTTCTGATTATTGAACTGAGTAGACAAAACTTCATCTGGGATCACATGTGTTACTAATTAAAGTGCTTCTGTTTAAAACAGTGTTAAGATTTTTCATTCTAGAACTACATTAAAGCACAGGTGAGAATGCAACAGTCACCCTGGTTTCTGATGGTTTAACCAACGATTCCAGTTTGCAGTGGGAGATCATTGGCATGAGTACAGTGCTGTAAATCACAGGTACACATTTACACACTACACACATTTACACAGGTACACATTCACACAGTGCAAACAAAGCTCCCTCTCCCAACACTCATTTCATCTGTAGTAAACAGAATCAAGTCATCATTTATTTGAATACAATGTAAATATTTCCTATACAGTGTGATACATTACAATGCACATTTTTATTTCATGATACCATGCAAGCAATCCAAGAAGTCAAGAGTGTTCTTGTGCAAACTGCTTTGTAAGCACACCTGTGCTGGAAGGAATCTGCACGTGAGGTCATTCTATTCTGTTATTGAACAGTGATAGTGAAGAAGAGATAAAGACACTGTAATTCCATACAAGCTTTGAAAGGCATTATATTAGGATACTTAAATTATACATCCACCACAAACACTTCTAAATACTAATATTATTTCTTCCTTGTTCAAGTTCTTCCCTCAGCATTTGCTCTTGACATTTTTTTTCTACTATGATTTTGAAATAAAAATAAAAGAGCATTTAATAACAGACTATTTCATGTCCATTGTAACAGAAAAGATAAAAAACTATTCTTGGAAACACAGTGTGCATCAAGCATGGGTTCTGAATGGCTTTACTCTCACACTGTGTATTGCATAAATCCACACAAAACACTGCATGCACTTTCTTTTCCAAGTGAATGCATCTGTGCATTTGTACATATGCTTCCCATTCCTTGAAGCTCCTACATTCAAACTTTAGGCACCAGTGTGCATGAAAAAGAAGCTTTAGAAATTACAGTGCTCCTATTAAGAGTGAGTGAAGGGATGTGTTGGGGCTTTTGGGAGCTGGTGCTCTGGTTGATAGTACAGGGATAAAATGTTTCTAAAATCATGGGATATTCAGGGGTGTTGGAAAGAAAGGTTGGGCCTGGGAAAATGTTAGGCTTTACTGGATCATGCAAAACTGCACCTGTATAATCATTTAATGACTATGATAAAAGATAGAATTGTTATATGATAAATAATATAATTGTTAAAGGCAATGATTATTTGGTAATTGGATAGAATTATTGTTTAATCATAACAAGAATAATGAGAAACAATGTTTGGGGGGTTTGATGAAAATTACCGAAATCCATGCTTGGATGAAATCAATGTATTGGATGTTTGGATTGGGAGTGGTACTGGGGACATTGGGACAGTCCCAGTCCAGTGTCCCCAAAAGGCTCATCCTGGGCACCAGCTCCATGCAGGACACTGGGGAGCCCACCACCAGCTCCAGTTTGCACTGGGAACAGGGAAATGGGGACACTGGGAGTGGCACTGGGACAGTCCCAGTCCAGTGTCCCCAAGGGCTCATCAAATTATAAGAATCCAAGCTTGGATGAAATCAATGTATACAACAGAACAATATAAATTTAATAATTAATATGTAGTTATATAATAAGGGTATAAAAACATGTTCATCCTGAACCCATGGTGGAGTCAGATTTGGGTCTGTGCTCCTGACACCCAGAGCTCTTCAATAAAAGCAGCTGCATATAATCATTCTGTGATGATGTGCTCCTGAACTGGTGAGACAACTAAAGACAAAGCTTAAACAAATCACATTCAATGTCAATGCAAACCACATATGCTATGGAGTCTGCAGGGGCTCTGAAATGTGTGTGAAGACAGCTGAGTTATCCCTCTACAAACATCCCTTGATGGCAACAGCTCCAAACAGTGACACAATTTTGTCCCATCTCGAAAACATCACAGAGTTCCAGACGGATGTATTCACTAGACAAGCAGCAATTCCAGCCCGGCGGTTGAAATTTGCGTCTCTAAAGCGCCTAACCCATCCTCTAAAGCTCTGAGAAACTGAAAACAAAACCACTGCGGTGCTGTGCTCTAGGGTTTGACCTTGCCCTCCTTCAGCAGGCGCTCGTTGAGCTGGCAGAGCTGCCTGAGGAAGCCGTCGTTGGGGCCGATCTCGCGCTGCTGGCGCACGGCGCAGAGCGCGCTGCGCACGTCCATGCCCTGCCGCAGCATCAGGTAGGCGATGACCAGCGTGGGCGAGCGGCTGTAGCCCTCCCGGCAGTGCACCAGCACCTGGCCTGCAGGGAGACAGTCACAGCTCAGGGTTAGGCTGCAGTGGGTGGCTGCAAAGCAACAGGAAATGTAACAGGTGATGTGTGTTGGGAAGGATGAAAGTTTGACAAGTGTCAGTCAGTGTTCCAGATTGCAATGCAAGATGTTTGCAATTACCATCTGTAGGGCAGATTATCTTTTGTCAAGTGGGCAGTTTGCCTTATCTCTCTCTTTGAGTGACCACAATCACTCCTCCCTCGGGAGGGGACACTGCTGATAACAGCTACTGAATGTCACTGCATGGCTGATAAGAACTGCAGCATCCCATCGGGAGATGTGAGCCCAGAGGGAGGAGCCAAGCATTCCTACCCAGATATAATCCAGAGGTTTTTGAGACCCCAGCACGGCTTTCTCCACTGGATTCCCCAGAGGAACAGCAGCTGTCTCTTCTTCCACTGGATCTTCCGAGGAAGAATCCATCCTTCTCTACAGATCCCCCTTGCTCCAACAGAACCACCCCTGACACTGCAGGAGGGCTGCAGCCACAATTCCAATGGGACTGCCACCAACACCACAGGGTGTCAGGTTGGGTTCTGACTCTGTCAGTGTTGTTCTAGTGTACTGCATTGTTTATTTTATCCTTTTATTTTTTCCCTTCCCTATTAAAGAACTGTTATTTCCTGCTCCCATATTTTTGCCTGAGAGCCCCTTAATTTAAAATTTATAGCAATTCGGAGGGGTGAGGAGGGTTTACATTCTCCATTTCAGGGGAGGCTCCTGCCTTCCTTAGCAGACTCCTGTCTTCCCAAACCAAGACAGTCGGTAGAGCACTGGACTCTTAATCCCAGGGTCGCAGGTTTGAGCCCCACGTTGGGCACCAAATGTGTCTGTAAGAGCCGAAATGAGGGATGTAGGACTCCAGGTGGCTCTCCAAAATGCAGTTTATTCCATCCAAGAGGTTACAGGGTCATACACTTCAATGTCAAACAAAACTAACAATTTGCAGTAACCAGTTAATCTTAAACCTGACTCCGACATCACCCAGCTCCAAGGTTCCTCTTTGTTTACCACATTAAAAAACAGCGGTAGGTGTGGTAAACAACTGCTCAGACTGAAAGAACCAGCAAATGGAACTGCTGCAAATCCAGATTGACTCTGAATTTACTGACTCTGAAACTTTTGAGATTAAACTGAGCAGGTGCAGTCATAGCACAGCAAACCCTTCTCTCCTCTTGCAGCCTGTTTCAGTGAGTCACCGTGCTAACTGCAAGAGGTGCATTTAATTTTTAGAATTTTTCATACTCCACCAAACTGGATGAAGAATTTATTTCCATCTGTCAAAACCCACATCACAGCTCCAGAACCCCTTTGCCCATTTCAGAGAAAGAACTTCTAGAATTGTGGGAGTTCTCATTCCTCCTATTCAATGCTCAGTCACGAAGCAAGAAGGAAATTAAGCATGTGTAGAAATAACTGGAATGTTGAAATAGCTAGACAACACAAACACCATCTGTCCCACTGCACTGTGTCCTAGGATTTCTGCTCTGAGGAAACACACTACAGAGAAATATGGCAATAAAAAACATTGCAAATATAACCTTCAACTGTCCTGCAATCCTAGGAAATAGAGGCAATCAACACATAAAATAATGTAATGACTTAATATAATAAAAACTGTAAGGTGACAGTCTGTATTCTTACTGTACATTTGGGAAAAAACCCCATGTAACAGGTTATGTGACTACTCTTCAGTACTTTTATTACTTATATCAATTCTGCCTTTAAATTGTAATTTCTAATGTCCTTAAACCACTTTTAGGCCCTTAACTTATTTTTTAAAGAATATTTTATTAGGAAAGAAGAAGAGAAAAAGTAAAAACATCTAAGGAATAGTAAAAACATTTCTTCCCAGAAAGAAACTATAATAAGATGCAGCAGCTGTTCCTCATTTCAAAGTCACCCCTACAGAATTCCCTTTGCCAGGTACTGGAGACCTGCATGTATAAACACAAGACTAAGCTGTGCCTTCTTGTGCCCAATTCAGGGCCTTTATCTGAATTTTTCACTTCGTTGTTCTGTGGATAATAAGAGCAAAGAAGCATTTTAAACAGCAAATGACTAAGAAACATATGCAGTGCACAGAAAACATGGTAGAAAGGTATTTCAGTTTGCCTTACCATCCTTCTGGGAAAGGGCTTTGTCAATAAAATCAGCTGCCTCCTCAAAGTAGCGACTGAGGTTAAATTCCTGTGTATCATTAGCTTTAATGCCATGGTATCTGATGCCTGAGCCTTCATAGAACTCTGCATTAGTGTTCACATGCATGAATGATTTCCCCTCTGCTGCATTCAGAACGTGGGTTATCCCCAGATGCTGCAGCCTCGTTATGTTCTTGGCTATGAACCTGCATGACAAAAAGTGTCAAGAAAATGATTAGAATTTGGTGAATCATCTCAGTATTTAGGTATTGAGAACCAAACCCTTGGATTTTTCTGTTAATAGATGCCAAATATGCCCAAAAAGTGAATTAGCTACAGGTTATAAATTCACAAAAATATTCAGAGCCATGGTCACTACTTGTGCATGAGAGAATGCTGATTTCTTGGCTGACACTGAGGAATGCACACATGAAAGTGAATCTGCTTCTGTTACATCCTACTGTGGCATAAAATTCTAACTTTCTGAACATAAAATTCTGACCAAAGTAGGAAAATACTGGAGATGATAACACATTAACTTCTAAGGTTAACAGTTATCCACATAAAATAATTTAAAAACCAGTTAAACAACCCTGCTCAGTAACACAAGTGACCAAGCACCAACCTCTGCTCATGCCCTGGGATGCAATCTACAGTAACAGGAGCTAACCATAAAGGAATATCAGGACAGCATTGACTCCTTTTTGCCATAATCCCACTATTTTTCATTCTGAGTCTGACTATTTCCTTATGTCAGTTGCAGTATTTGCCTCACTTTCCTGGGAAATAAAAAAACCCACATGTTTTATCACTCTGTGTGGTCTCCTAGTAAAATCTAATCCCCACTGGCCAACATCAGCAGAATGTGACAGAAAGCTTGAGCTGAAGGATAACTCAGTTCCTCCAGACTGTGTGAAAAGAGGTAGCCTAGACAGATTGGTTTTAAAAGCAGTTTTCAGTATGTGTTTAACTGGATATGGAAACAAATATTTTTTAAAACTCCCCACAGCTCAACTCATAAATTGCAAATACAAGAGGTCTTAATATTAAGCTGAGCTCCAGATAAGCATTTGTGCTGTATCATTCTGGACAAGTTTTTGTGAGATGGCAATACATCCAGGGCTTTTGGCTGGACACTTAGGTAATCTAAAAAAATAAGCACCCAAATTAGTCAGTTTACATCTATATGAATCTCTGAGTCCATTCACTCACAATTTTGATGTAATTCAAGGCCATGAACATCTTGAGAATTTCTTTCTTCCTGATGATTGCACACCCCTTAAAATCTAGTGAAAGCAGATGAAGATTTATGCATGACTGAAGCTTCTACATTTTCTGCTGTCTGTGCCAAGCAACTATGGCAATGAACCAAATATTTGTAAGACTTCATTACCCAAACAAATGCTGACAGATTTTCCATCTGGCAGGACATCATCTGTGCCAGGGGAGAAGTTTCAGTGTCTGGAGAATTCTGCTTTCAACACAAAAATCCTACAGAGCAAGGCCAAACCAAAAAGTGTTAATTCAGTGGTGAGTTCCTGTGCTTAGTAGGGTGAGAATATGGTTTAATTAACATGATATAGATCAGCATATATGTGACTGTTCAGCATCAATAGGAACTCCCATCCAGAAATCATGGTTGAATGTGGCAACAGATTGTTATTCTTAAATTATTTACTGCACAAATCAGCCTGCAAGCTATGACTTCCTTTTTTACCCAGGAAAAAACTACTACTAGTATTTTGTAACTACTACAAGTATGAAGGAGATGGTGGCTGTCAGACATCAGGCTGGCTACTGAATGATTTCAGTCCCATGTCTAGATGTGCATGTCCTGGCAGTAACAAATATAATTTGGTTTGCCTTAGGAGTAAGTTAGTGACAATCATGATGATGATCTTGACTTGTACTTCTTTAGGAGGTAAAAACCTAAAATAAGAACAGGGATCCAGTGTTTTTAAAAAACAAAAAAAATTCCCAAATTTCACAGGGAAGAAGTGCACAGGGAGGGACCAAAAAGGGGAAGGAGAATCAGCAGTGTGAAAAATGTGTATTTTATGATTGGCTTTTCGCAAATATTAAAATGAATATTATATGTGTTGTGTTAGAAAGTGATGCTGTATTAATTCTCTTAAGTAGTGTGTTAAATATAGTTTTAGGTTATAAAAAATGTTAAGATAGAAACTATGCTATGTAGGATACTTTTTTTCTAAAGAAAGGACTCGCACTGAGGTAGCAGTCACAGGACACGCAAATCTTTCAGAGAAAAAGAATTTATTGCTCCATTATCAGGAGAAACGAACTTCTTCCTGCCTCGCTCGGGCAGGATGACGCCGTTAAGATTCAGAGGAAGAAGTTGACACTGACCAGACAGAATCCTGTGTTTGAATGGAATTTATGCATCATGTATGAGGTGTATGAATATGCAACAGGCTGTTGCTTTTAAGGGTTAATCCTCTGTTAACGTGGGTCCTTTTTCGGGCTTATTTTGCCCAGAAAAAGGTACCCGGACTGTCTGGGTAACTCTTTGTTTCTATTGTTTCATATTGTCCTAATCCAAATTGCCCAAATTATTATTACTCTAATTATATTACTATTTTTATAACCATTTTATTACTATTAAAATTTAAAAATTTTAAAAACAAGTGATTGGCGTTTTTCACAAGCAGGATAGGACAGGATAACTGAAACCATGATGTGGCATAACAAATAAACCCCGCTGATATCTAGCAGATCCCGTCCTGCAGCCTGACTGCCCCGGCTCGAAGCACCGGGAGCTGCTCGGTGACCGCTCTGCGCCTCACGGCCCGGCCCGGCCCCTCTGCCCGCCGGGCACCGCACCCGGCCCAGTCCAGCCCCTCCACACACCGCACCCGGCCTGGCCCGGTCCTTCGGCCCGCCGGGCACCGCACCCGGCCCGGCCCGGCCCCTCCACACACCGCACCCGGCCCGGCCCGGTCCCTCTGCCCACAGGACACCGCCCCCGACCCGGCCCCTCCGTCCGCCGGGCACCGCACCCGGCCCGGCCCCTCCACACACCGCACCCGACCCGGCCCCTCCGTCCGCCGGGCACCGCACCCGGCCCGGCCCGGCCCCTCCATACACCGCACCCGGCCCGGCCCCTCCGCACACCCCACCCAGCCCAGCCCAGCCCGGCCCGGCCCCTCCGCCCCCCGTGCCCGCCCGGGCCGGGCCTGCCCCGCGGCCCCGCTCCGGCGCACTCACGCGTTCCCCACGTGGATGCGCGGCACCACCTCGTTGCTGTGCGCGCTGGGCAGGCTGTAGCAGCCGCTCCCGTTAGACAGGAGCTCGTTCAGCTCCTCCACCGAGATCTGGAAGTCGCCCATGGCCGAGCCCTTGGCGCTGCGGCTCCAGCCCGGCCCGCTCCCGCCCCGCCCGGCCCCGGCCGCCTCCTCCGAGGCGGGGCCGCGGCAGCTGCCGGGGCCGCACTGCCGGGAGCAGCGGGCGGCTGCTCGGGGAACGTAGCAGCAGCAGCGGCGGTGGCGGGCCCGGAGCACTGCGGGATGGAGCCCGCAGGCCTCACCCTGAAGCCGCTGCTGGTCGGGGACAGCGGCCTGGGCAAGTCCAGGTGCTGGAGCGGCCCGCGGGGGAGCCCCGAGCGCAGCCCCGGGCTGAGGCCGCGCTCTCTGTCCCCGCAGCCGCCTGCGGAGGTGCACGGACGGCGCCTTCGAGCCGCGCCTCACGCCCATCGTCGGTGAGCCCGGGGTCCGCCCGCCCGGAGCTGGGCTCGTTCCTTGCTGGGCTCCTTCTTGCTAGGTTTCTTCTTGCTGGGCTCGTTCCTGCTGGGCTTCTTTCTTCTTGCTGGGCTTCTTTCTTGCTGCTGGGCTCTTTGTTGCCGGGCTCCTTCTTTTTGGGGTCTGGAGCCAGGATCGTGCGGATGCAGGGGCTGCCAGGGTGGGCATTCGGCAGTTCTTCTGACGAGCCTCCCTTTCTAACTCTCAGGTATTGGTTTTAAAGTGAAGGAAATGCTGGTGGAGGGCAGTGCAGTACAGCTGGCCACATGGGTAGGTTTTGTTCCAGACAGATGGGGGTGTCTTGGGTTTTTAAAGGTGTACAGGCTTCAAGAGCTCCTTTGTGTGGTTTCCTCTCTTCTTTCCTGCTCTTCCTCTCTCTTTGCTGAAGTCTTCCTCATGTTGAGATTTCATGAGTGTCGTGATGGTACAGCAGGAGCTGCAGACAAAACCGCTTCTAAAGTCTTCTTTAGTCAAGGTTTGGGACTTCCTTCCATTTTATGTTTTCCTTACTGCTCAGGGTTTAAAATTTTAAATTTGCTTGTCTTGTTTAGTTTAAAATACCTTTGGTGTTTTTTTGTTCTAAATGTATTTGATGTTGTGTGTTTGGGGTTTTTTCCCCTCCCTCTGTAGGATACAGCGGGACAGGAGCGTTTCAGAACAATGACTCCGAGTTACTACAGAGGAGCTCAAGGGGTTGTTTTAGGTATGAAATAAATGGAAGAAAAGCGTGATTACAGAAATTGCAGGCTTATTTCTCCTAAATGTGCATGGCCTTGCAAAAGGAGGTTATCCAAGAGAATCAGAGGAATAATTATGGCTCAAACACTGGGTATGCAAAACCACAGGCAGGCAATATTGCTGCTTCAATTTATTGCTTAAATTAAAAAGACAGAGATGTCATGCTGCAGGCTGTTGAGTGGATGAATTATTAGCTTTGTTGCTATCACATGGCTGGTTTTCTGGTAATAAGGCCAATCAGGGGTTGTGTTGTGTTCTTTTCCCCATGATGTTGTTACTTCTTTTTTCCGCCAGAAACTATTGATGTGATTGTTGTGGTTATGGTAAGACTTGAGGTTTGTACACAAAGTCCTTTCTGTGTGACAACAGCAATTAGAAAACAAAGGGGTTCTTCCTTTCAGGATTTGTGAAGGCTAACCTTAAGTTTGCTGTACAAAATATTCTTTCTATAATTTTTAAACCTTGGTGATTTACATAAATGCAGTTATTAAGTTACCAGTACCCAAAAGTAGCATTGAACTCAGTCCATGTTTTAGCAGCAGCCTGTGCATGTACTTATACATAAAATTAGCTGACAAAATACCTATTTTAAAATATTCTGTGTGGCCCAATTCAGCACTACCAACAGGTAGAATATTTCTGTTGGTAAATCTGATTTTCCCTTGCAGAGGTGCTTGTGTTCTGTAATCCTGAGGGAGCACAGCCCAGCGTGTTCCACCTTGGCAGGAGTGTGTGGTTGATGCCTCTTTCTGTAGTTCCCTAGCACCTTTTGTTCTTTCCAGGCAGTAGTTAGGAAGTGTGGATGGACTAAATTCTGTCACAATGAAGGAAATATTGTCCAAGGCTCTGTTAAGCTCCTTTTCCTCTGTTCTCAGTGTATGATGTTACAAGAAAAGCCACATTCACAGGACTAGGAAGGTGGCTGAATGAGCTGGAGATGTAGACCACCTCCAGCAGCACTGTGAAGATGTTGGTTTGGCAATAAAACTGATAAGGTCAGTTTGGGAATGTGTCCTTTTCCATTCTTCCCTGGGTTATTTATTCATCACAGGGTGTAAATGTGAGGTGAGTGCTGTAAGTAACACAGCTGTGGTGTCAGGAGGTAATTCACTCTGCAACTCAGCTGGGAAGGCTCCATTTCTGGATTATTTATTCATCACAGGGTATAAAATGTGAGGTGAGTGCTGTAAGTAACACAGCCAGCCTGGCAGTGAGCTGCAGAGTGGAAAAATCCAGTTGATTATTACATATCACAGACATTTTTTCCTTTCAACAAAATCTCATTTTTGAGGTTTTGCTCTCATTTCAGTGCTGCTTTTCTGGGTACTTTTTGAAAGTGGCAAGTGTAGCTTATTTCATTCATGTTCTTCATCTGTCTCTGCACCCTGACCGTGAAGTGGAGAGAAAAGAAAGGCTCCAGCTTGCCAGGAAACACTCACTGCTTTTTATAGGTATGAATCTCTGGGACAAAACCTTAAACATTCAGATGTTTATTTTGGTTTTGCCAAGCATGAATGTACAATTGTATTTCAAGTTGATGGGTTGTTAAACCTTTTTTAAATACCTAATTAATATGGGTTCCTTTTGCTGTAATTCACGTGCAGGGATGTAGGTTTCAGCTTCTGTATTGACTTCAACCAGAAGAACTTTTCTCTGAAACAGATTTACTGCATATACTGTACAGGCATGAATTTTATATTCTCTTGAAACTAGCAGGATTTTTTAATTCAGAGCCCAGAAGACTGAAATTTTCCTCCTTACTGATGTCTGCAAGGACCTTGGCTGATCCTTCATTTCCAAGTTTCTGTTGCAGCTACATAAAAGACAATATTTTTAGAGTAACAGTAAAATGTACAATGTGAAGATACAAAGGTGGGAGTTTCTAAAGAGAAAGTTAATTGAAAAGATTTCTAGGAGAAATTGAATCACATAGGGGACATGCAATTCCCTCTGTATTCTTTGTTTTTCAGCTTTGTTATGGACTAATTATCTTCTAGACTTGCTGTCAGAACCTGAGAACTATTTCTTTTTCTCCATTATGAAGAAAATGGGCAACTGTGGGATTCTTTTTGGTGGAAAAATGTGATACTTCAAACTGGGATGTATTTCTGTTTATCCTATTCAACTTAAGTGTACCTTTAAGAGAAAGAAGAGGAGACTCACTCATTAAAAAACTCCCATCTTCTCTCTGGTCCCAAAATACATTTTCCTAAGTGGAATATACTCCCTGCAAATAAGATAAAATATTTTTTCCCCCTTCCTCCAGAGAGCAGTGCCAAGACACGGGATGGAGTGCACCATGCCTTTGAGGAGCTGGTCATAAAGATCCTGCAGACTCCAGGTCTTTGGGATAAGGGCACAGGGAAAAAGGGAATCCAGCTCATGGAATCATCAGCACAGCAGCATAAAGGGTTATGTGGGGGTGCACTTATTTAAATGTACAGCTGGCTGTTCTGCCTGACTGGAGGGAGAAAACAAAAAAAAAAGGGTGGGGATGGGATTCCAAGCACCAATCTGTGCCCTCAGTTGTGCAGATCCAAACCACAAACTCATTAGCAAAATACATTTTATTAATTAACAAAATACAGTTTCTCCTTCCCTTTTGCACAACTGCTGCCTACAGGTATTTTTCTGGTAGCTCTCAGATTTTTCACTATTAAACCGTAGTGCTGCTTAGAGAATTGTGCTTTTGCTGTATGACATTCAACATGGACTTTTGCTGGAATTCCTGCCTCAGCATAAATTAATTGGTATTCAATTCTGGAATATTATTGAGAAGTTTCTCTTCCCTTGGATGGCATGGGAAGCTTTGAGGCATCCAAGTTATCTTCATGTAGTTACTCAGCAGGAGTTTGATCAATGGACAGAATTTCCTGATTTTGGATGGTTTTAAAAAGTCAAAATTGCTACATGTCCCCAGACAGTAAGCTGAGTTCCTGGTTAATTTTAAGGCTGTGATGAAGAGGATGTGTAACATTAGTCAGGAAAAGTGCAGGACACTGTGGTGATCGCTGTTCTCTTTGCACTGAGGATCAGGGATCAGATGCACTCATAATTTTGGGCTGTGGTTTTGCAGTCAGTGAGAGTCTCTGCAAACACTTGTCCTCTTCCAGAAACCACAGATAAAATTGAAAATTTGATCAGAATTGATAAAAATGTTATCAGAAATTGATAAAACTCAATTTCACAGAAAATGTGCTGCCTGTGGGAGACTTTGCATTTGGGTGAATCTGTCACCAATCCCCCTATGAAGTTACCCTTTCATCTTTTACACTTTTAATGGCAATATTGTATTTTGCTAACTTACATTAAAATAACTGAAAATTTCAGATGTAACTTGTGCCTTGCTTCTGTTAATGCATATTCCTATTAGACTATGTTAGATCATAAAGCAAACACACAGCTTTATTTACTGCTAGTCATGCAAAGTATTTGAAGATGTTATGATAGCAACCTTACTTTAAATAAATTCTGACCCTTAGCTTTTTAACTTAAATCTGAATCTTCTAAATATGTTCATGTCTTGCAGACTCTAAAAATCTGTTTGTAACCTGAAATACAGACCTAGCATGAGATCAATCTGGCCATTTATTATTTTTATAAAATGATTTCGTTTGAAATGCTGTTACTGAAATATTTTAAAAACTATTTCCCTCAGTTTTTCATAGGATCAAGGTACATCTGTCATTAATTGCCTCTCTAAGAATCCTTTTTGGTAGCACATGGTTGCAGAGCTGACAGCCCACTGCATGTGGAGGAGTCCTCAGCATTTTTTGAGGTCAGCAGGCTGCAGCACTGACAAGTGCAGAGAAAAATTCTTGTTTTTATAGCAGTGGGAACAGAACCTCAATGCCCATGGGCAGGACCATGGAAAGTTGAAAATTCTCATTTGGAGAGGATGGATGGGGGTGATTCTTCTACACAACTTTTTGGGCTTGACATAATGTAGATTCAGTGACACTGGTATGTAAGAAATGTACTTTTAATATGCAACTTTTAGTTCTGCTAAATGTCATGGAACAAGAAGAACATTATCTGTTAAGATATAAGGAACACCAAAAGGTCTTGTTTAAAGGGCACAATACACAGGAAATATTAGACCTCAGCAGGCAAGTGAGAACAGGAACTAGTTACAGCTACCATGCACCTGTACAATGCTCTCCCCATAAATCCCCCAAGGATAAAGCACAGCTACTTCCAGAATCACCTCTGCATCTTCCTAAGACCCGTTCAAAAATACTCTGTATTCAAGTCTCCTCAGATATATACAAGGTCCTCTAACATTTTTCTTCTTCAGGCCAATTAGATGCTCTGGAAACCTTTACCAGATTTGGAACAGAAGTAATCATAAATGCTGGAGGGATGAAGATTTTGACGTGTAGCTCCTCCTTTTAGTGCATAAATGTTGGAAGGATGATGATTTTGACTTGTAGCTCCTTCTTTTAGTGCATAAATGCTGGAAGGATGAAGATTTTGACCTGTGGCTCCTCCTTTGAGTGCCCTTTTTGGAGCTGTTCCATTGGTGTCAAGGCTGTGTCCCACCACGTAGCACAGGCAAAGATGTTTTGCAGAAATAAATCTTCTTACCTGTCCTGTTTTAGAACCATATGCAGTTGTTTTCATGTACACTATAAAAATCTGTGTTTTAGGAGCTGGCCAGTCACACAGGGACATTCAGAGGTTGTTCAGCATTTGTGACTGGGAAATTGGGAATAAGTTGTGGATGAGCAGACAATACCTGTGAGCTCTGCAAGACAATTTGGAGTACTGGGAAATGTGATGGACATAAAAATCCCTTCTACAGCTGGCCTAGTTTTTAGTGCCTAATGAAAGCATTTGCAATTAATGCTTCTGTGGGAAAGGAAGGATGTTTTGCTGGCCAGTTGAACTTGTTGAACTTCTCTCCAAAGAACAGTCCCCACCCAGCTGAAGGAGCTTTTTCTCAAGGGGGATTTTATTCTGAGGTTTTAAATCTAGCCACAAAAATTTGTGGCCAAAGGACAAACCTTCCATCTTGTCAGTGTCTCAGCACAAAATGCTTTGGAAGTGTGGGAGCCTCTGTGAAACACCACTGTAACAAAATACACAATTTCCAGCCTAAAGATCAGTAGAAGACTGGACTGGCTTATTTGGTCTGAGTATCAACTTCTAAATGACAGCTGCTATTCAAAATTTTGACTCAGAAAGGTAGTGTCAGCTTGTGACTTTGTTTAGTATTTCCTCATACAGTCTTTATTTATTGCCTTCTAGGTAAGACCAGCAGTTTTGAAGCAAATTCAATGTACTCCCCTTTTCTAATTCATGTATTTACAGAACATTTTTATACAGTCTTTCCTTTAAACATGGTAACAAGCTATGACCTAACCCAGCTGACTGGCACCCAAAATGAATCCTTGTTTAGTTTATCTAACACAGTTTTCAGCTCATTACATGCACTCTGGAGATCTTCTTTCACCAGTACAGTGTCAATTAAATGGCCATACTGCTCTTCAATGAATGCTGCTGAATTTAGAATTTCCTGCTGTTCTTCATCCTGCTGATCAAAACAAGATGTTGGTGTGAAATTTACAGCATGTCCTTCTGGTTACTAGCATTTTAAAGGATGTATATATTATTTATTTATATATATATATATATATATATATATATATTATATATATATAAATATATATTATGTAATAATATTATATATATATAAATATATATATAAAATATAGTATTTTAAAGCACAATGAGTCATTACTCTGAGAACATGTAACAAAAGCTGCTACCATTAGGAAAAGGTGAAAAGGTGTTGAAGATATTAAAACTGAGATCAAGGAGCAGTATGCTACAGGTAGCTGTTCCAAAAAATGCAAAGGGCCTCAGGAAAGGGGGAAAATATGGTATAGGAGGGACATAAAATGGTGATACTTCATTTTCTGTAGCTTAACCCAAGATATGGGAACCACACTCCTCAAAACTGAAAAGAAATGCTGCACACATTGTCCTAAGTTCAGTATTTTTGAGGGCTTACACAAAAACTAACCAAGTGAACTAACTAAGCTCTGTAACATAGAAATTTAAGTTTAGGTTACCATAAATAATGCCATTATGCACTCTGTTCAGGTTTACACATCACCAAGCTGCAGCTGATCCAGGTTTGATCTTCTAAGACATCCACATCCTGTGTTTTGTGTGTACACCATTAAACACTGGCTGACGCTGGTGTGGGTGTCACTTTGGGGGTATAACAAAATTACTTTTTGATGGCTGCTCATAGGAAATGTAAAATTATTGTTGTTTTACCTGAGTTCAGCAGCAACTTCCTGTCACTGTGATACTTTATGAAAAATCCCTTTGCCAGGATCTTTTCTCCTGAGAAGCTGGGAAGTTTCAGCTTCTCCATGTTTTGCTACTTTGGAATGTGATTTAGAGAACTGTTTACCCAGCATGTGAATTGTTTTTAATTAATGGCCAATCACAGCCAGCTGTGTTGGACTCTCTGTAGTGAGATTTTATTATTCATTCTTTTCTAGCCTTCTGATATCTTCTTTCTCTTTCTTTAGTGTAGTTTTAGTATATAATTTTCTTTTAATATAATATAATATCATAATATAATAAATCAGCCTTCTAAGAACTTAAGAGTCAATTCTCATCTCTCATCTCATCCTGAAACCCACAACAAAAACCACAACAATTAATAACCACAACTTCCCCTGCTGCAGCCTTGATGAAGTACCCAGATCCATATGGAAGACTGGCACTTGGCTTTGTGTTTCTTTAAAACTTGAGGAGATACAGAATCAAAAATTCCATTCTGAAGTTCCATCTGAAAGGGTACAGGACCTACTTAGTGCCCCACTTTAACTCCTGTTATGGAAGAGGAGTTCTTTCAAGTAACAGAAGTGCTAACCCCAAATACTTATTTCAGGAGATTAGAAGTTGGAATACTCACAAGAGGGGATGAGATTTCTTCTGACATGTGAGATTTTAAGACATGTTTTTTCTTTTCTGAGATGAGAGGCTTCACAAAGATAACATAAGGCTTAAACTCAGGAGTCCTCAAGTGCTTTACTGCCTGTGAACAAATGATTTTTTTGTTATCAGACTTCTGTTTGCTACATGTCCATGAGACTCAAACTGGTTTCAGTGGTTTCACTGGTACTGTGGTGTGAAGTCCTGTTTCCTACACATCTGACCACAGCAAACTTTTGCTCATCAAACAAAGGCTCATGCCAGAATCCTGGCTAGCACCCAAGAGTGCATGGAGCATTGCCTGAATAGCACTGGGATTCCAAGGGGCAAGGACATGGAAAAAATACTGAGGAAAATATAAAAAACCCTGACTTCATGGGCAAGCTATGGTTTGCTTCACCTAAGCAGCAAATTTAATTAAAGAAATTTAATTCTCTGAACAACTGCTGGACAATCACTTGGCAGACACTAAATCAGGAAATCTGATCTTAGCAGTCAGTTCTATGAGATACCCTTGAATTTTAGGGCATCCTGAGAAACTGGCTTAGCACAACACTGCAAATTTTAAACTTGGAATTCATTGAGATAGTACCACAAGCCTTTTCCTAGCCCAGTTACAAAATCTGGATCAAATTTTCAAGTATTAACTCACAGCATGGAGGTACTAAGAGCTGGCACTGCTTACACTGCTCCTGTCCTGGGGTGATTCATGGTGTTACTGCATTCTGTATCTGCACCCAAAAATGGGCACTGCATCCTTGAGATCCTACAAATGAGAGCCTTGGGGGGGTGTGGGTGTGCCATGGCCAGCATTTCTGAAATCAGAACTAGAATGGAAACAACAGCTTTGTTCTAAGGATTCTCTCTAGGACCTGAGCAGGCTGGGACAGGGTTTTTTAAAATCAGAACTAGAATGGAAACAACAGCTTTGTTCTAAGGATTCTCTCTAGGACCTGAGCAGGCTGGGACAGGGATGCACATTGGTCCTACAGCAAGGGAAAAGTCCCACAGTGAGCATTACTAAAGAGCCATCCAGGCTGTGCTGGATTAATCCCTTTTCTGACCCAGAGATGGGGTAACTGAGAGGTGTTTTAAAAACTTTTATTCCATTTTTAGTCTCATGTGAAGGGTGAGACAATACAGATGTTATAATTCACACCATCACAATCAGAAGCCAATTATTTCCTAATTACAATAAATTATAAGTGTTCCTTGACCTGCTAGCTTTTGCCACCCCATGCTGTAAATGCCTTAAAGCCAATCATCTAAAATTACCCCTCGTGGCTCCTACTACAGTGCATCTTTCACAGTTCTATTTCTTCAAAATATCTAATCTCATTTGCAAGGCATGTCCCAGCTGGACTGTAGGAACTCCAACCATTGCACTGCATTCCCAAGAGTCCCATTCTGCTCAGGCAGCAGGAAATCATATTTGCATTCTTTAAAAGAAGCTGCAGAACTTACTTCAGGTACCACATCCACCAAACAAACCTTCTTTTTGGCCATCACAGACCGGATTGCCTCCAGGCTTGTGCCATACAAATTTTCTTTGTATTCTCCGTGTTCCACAAATCTAAAAATTCAATACACATTTAAATAGCATCTACAAAAAATATTAACAGTATTTAACTTAGAACATTTGATAGCTGTTTCCTGAAGTCAAAACAGTCAAAGAGGGAGGAGAGAGGCAGAAAACCAGCGTGGGTGGGGAGGGATTTTATTTTTTTTACTTTTCTTTTTCCTTCCTTGCTTTGTAGCAATTCTTCATAAATCACTAACAGGTAATCAGCACTGCTGACAGAAAGGGGAAGAAGAATGGATATTTTTCACAGAAAACAGAACAAAGCTGGCAAGGCAATGGACTGCAATTCTCCCATCTTTTGGGAGCCTAGTAAAGATCTGAACTTGGAGAAAACATGTTCAGGCTCACAATGTCAAGTACAACCACAGGTTCAATGTAGCACACACTTTCAAAGAGACTTGTGAATAAAACTTTTTACCCATCATATTAAACAGACAGTGAGCAGCCCAACTAAGTGAATCTGTTACTTTCATTAGATTCAATTCTGACCAATCATTATGCAGACTATTTAAATTCTAACTCAGGATCCTCCTACTGATGTTATTCTTAAATTGCTTCCAGCTAAATGTTGGAGTTTGCTCTAACAGTCCAGACTCTGTAAAGAGCTTTTTACTTAAAAGCTGAATCCTTTTAATACAGCTTGTCCAACTTGTCACCTGATTTTGGTATTCATGATGTAAAGCTGAGCAAGCAATATTTCTAAATAGTCAATTATACCAGTATTTAAAAATTAACTCACTTGTTTTGCTGCACATCTGTCTCAAATGATTGCTTAGAAACAAAATTGTATTCTACTCCTTCTCTCTCATGACTTTTCCTTGACCTTGTTGTATCTAGAAGAGAAGGGAAGCAAGACATGGGAGACACATCAGCCTTTGCAAATGTTTTCTCTACTTAGTTTCAGTCCCATTTTCCCAACTTCAAACAAGAAAGTTGCACAGTGGCAAATTTAAATGAACAAAATATAAATCAGACCCTATAATTTTGTTTTAGACTCAATCTCAAATATTGTATGACCAAAAATGAAGTTGTTTTGCTCCCAGGAGTGCTGTAACTAACAAAAAAAAAAAAAAATTAGGAAGCATGAGAATTTACAATGAGAAAAAAAATTGGAGTACTTCAGAAATATTCATATAATCAGCAGTCAGAACAGAAATGATAATTAGTGCAGATGGCAAGTCATTAATTAGACAGCATTTATGGAATACAGATGTAACAAACACAAATCAGTAAGTTTTACTCACGTGGAACTGCAACCCCATACTCCTGGGGGTTCTCTGACACAACTTTTTGCTTGAGCTCACTTAACCTGGCCCCCAAACAACCTAATAAAATAAAATAAAATAAAATAAAATAAAACTGTCTGATAGGTTTCTGTGTGAAATTAAATAATGCAGAAAATAAATGTATCAGTTTCACACAAAGAATATGATTCAGGAGTGTGCTTGAAGAAACCTCTTAATGAGAGAACTCATGACCTGCTCTGCCATATTCTGCTTTGAAGATCATCAGGAACAAATTTAATTCTTTGAACAACTGTTGGACAATCACCTGGCAGGCACTAAATCAGGAAATCTGATCTTAGCAGTCAGTTCTATGAGATACCCTTGAATTTTAGGGCATCCTGAGAAACTGGCTTAGCACAAGGCTGATAAGCTGAATTGAAACTGCATGCAAAATCTTGTTAGATAATTCTAACATCTGCCTCTTCATCAATAGTTCTGACAGCCTAAACACTGGAGTAAAAACCAGAAAGTGAATCAGAAAAATGAGAAATAGTCCTGCATCATTATTTTTAGAAAGATTTGATGAGTTTGATTCCTTGTTTGGTTTTTTTCCTTTTTTGTTTTTTTTTAAATGTAATTTAAAATAAAAGAGAGAGCTCTGACAAAAACCAGAAAAAATGTTTTAAAAAACCCACCAGAACCACAAAAACCCCAAAATGAAACATGCAAGAAAAGCCTCTGGAAGTGCAGGATAAAGGAAGAGGGAGAAATGTGAAAAACTTTCAACACACTGGGTACCTTACCAATCAAAACCACCAGCCTCTGCTGTTCACCAGGCTGTTGCTGATATTTTGTGACTTCCTCATATGTGAGGAACTCTGCTCCATCTGCCTGCTCTGCCTGCTTGCCTTCATTGCCATTGTTTTCCTTCTCTTTTCGACTCAACCTAAAGCTCCTGCGTAAACCAGCTGGGCACAAAACACAAGATAAAGATAAAACCCAGATTTTTAAACTTGTTCAGCCTCAAGTTATTGTCTTCAAATGGGAGTTATTCCCATAAATTTTGTTTATAATCAAATCAGTGCAGATATGCTCAGATTATAGGAGAAATCTGGAATAAAAGCTGCTACCATTAGGAAAAGGTGTTGAAGATATTAAAGCTGAGATCAAGGAGCAGAATGTTACTGGCAGCTGTTCCAAAAAAATGCAAAGGGACAAAGGGAAGGGGGGAAATATGGATTGGGATATAAAACATAACATCCCATTGCATATGGGATAGAAAACCTCACATATGGGATAGAAAACCTCACATCCCATTGAATATGGGATAGAAACCCTAATATATGGGACAGAAAACCTAACATCTCATTGACTATGGCATACAAAACCTCACATCTCGTTGCCTATAGGATAGAAAACCTAATGTATGGGATAGAAACCCTAACATCCCATTAAATATGGGATAGAAACCCTAATATATGGGACAGAAAACCTAACATCTCGTTGACTATGGGATACAAAACCTCACATCTTGTTGCCTATAGGATAGAAAATCTAACATCCCATTGCATGTATGGGATAGAAAACCTCATATATAGGATAGAAAACCTCACATATGGGATAGAAAATCTCATATTCCATTGAATATGGGATAGAAAACCTCACATCCCATTGCCTATAGGATAGAAAACCTAATGTATGGGATAGAAACCCTAACATCCCATTGAATATGGGATAGAAACCCTAATATATGGGTTAGAAAACCTAACATCCCATTGCATGTGGGATTGAAAACCTAAAATCCCATTGCATACGGGATAGAAAACCTCATATACAGGATAGAAACCCTAACATCCCACTGAGTATGGGATAGAAAACCCAACACCCAACCTATAATAAAATCCCCCACATATAACTTTAGCTACCAAGTATTGGTTATGCCAAAGTCACATTATGCCTCTTCACAGAGATAATTTAGTTTATGAATGTATGGGAAATAAATTTAATAGTTCAGTTTGAATTTTTTAATGTGGAGGTGAGTTTTTTGGGAGGTTTTATTGGGTGGGGGTGTTTTGTTTTCATTTTGGTTCTGGGTTTCTTTGGGGTGGGTGTGCTAGGGAACATGTAAAGGGGTTTGGTTACTCACCTATGTAGTGTCCATTGAAATATCCTTCACAGTCACAGTCTTCTGTAAATTCAAATGCAAGGGAATGGAGGTAGGGCACAGGGGAAAGGAGAGTGAGAGGGAGGAAGGAAGTATCTTAGATAATGTGTGTGATACAAGTCAGGCTCATTGGTAAAGAAAGAAATTTTATATCCTGCATTGTTTGCAGGTACTTTTTTAACATAATGGTTGCTAATACTAAAAAATACTTGCCTTGACTAGTGGTTTGTATTTGAAAAAATCCTTGACTTTGATATTGAACTAGAGAATTTTATATATTGGTATTTACAGTTCTCAGTTTATGGAATTCAACAGGAAATACCTGATATTTGGAAAGGCAGCTGGTACATGACATATAAACTGCATAAGCCCAACAGAGTTGCTCATAATGAAAATAACACAGAAAACAATGAAGACAAATCACTTAGAATTAACATGGTGCCCTAAAATGTTGAACCCCAATATTTCTTTATTTTTTAAACATACCAGATACAAAGACTGCATTTAACTTGCAAGTCTGTGAACCTCACTCAGAAACCTCCAGAAAATGTAAATACATCTCAGAACACAAATCTTTTCTCTTGAATCAGAAAAGCAAACTTGGAAGTCACCATTAGTTAAGTCATCAACTTAGAATTAGATTAGTTTAAATAATAATTCACAAAGAAAATGTCCTAGGAACAATATATCTACTGTTCCCTTTGGAATTTTAGAAAATGTTATTATTTTTATTTTAGAAAATACTTTGGTTGTTTATATTCAGACAGAAAGTGAGTTAGGAGAGCACCTACCTTTGTCAGAAGACTGATCATCTGTAAGTTAGCATGAAAGGCAGAGTTGGGATGATATTAAAAGATGGACAAATAATTGAGCAAAATTAGAGAAAATGGAAAGGAAGGTTCTGGTTTAATTTGCTTAGCAGGCTTTTCTATCTTAAAAAAAGTACTGCAATACAATACCCTTATCAAGTGATTAAAGAATTTTGGGCTGAAATGGAGTTATTATAACCAGTTATCAGCTTAATTGTCTTGAAAACATCTGAGATGAAGCTTAAGCAGCACTCCTCATTACATGCCTTTATTTTCATATGCATCTAGAGTCGTTTCATGCACTCATAGATGAATTTCCAGAAGACACATTAGGTTATTTTTGCAGCTTTCAAGTTTCAAATCACAGAAAAAGTGTGAGCAAATTTTAAGGCATCTAAATATGTAAGGCCAGATGTTCTTGAGAGCAGGGAGAGAGGGACAGCTATGATTTTTGAAAACAATAACCACTAGCAACACTGGATAAAGCTCAAACCCAAATCCTCCTCCTCCCTTGTGTCCATGCATATCAACCAATGGCAGATGGTATTAAAATATCAATCAGTGGCAAAATACACTCAAACACATTATTATTGAAATAACAGAAAAATACTGAGAACTTAGCATCAATTATAGCATCACTGGAAGAACAGAACAGACTTACATAAAGGTTTCTTCAGAGTTCTGGTATTCTGCAGGGTGCCTGTTGTTCTCCTGTAAGTCAGTCGTCTGAATAGGAAATAATTCTATTTTAGATATGTAAACTGAGAATTATAGAGAATTTATAGCATGGAAAATAAAGAATGACATAGTGCTTTTCTTAAAAAAATTTAAAATGTCTCTGATTCAACTATTTGAAAGGCTTTATTTAAAACTATTATTTAAAACTATTATTTAAAACAATCTCAAATTGTTACTGGTAAGGGAATGAAAAGAAAATTTTACAACATTTTATGCTTTCATATATCAGAGCATAGAAATCAATAATTTATCAATCTGTTTTTTTTTCCTATTTCCCTTTTGCCCACATGATCTTTTTTTGCAACATTAAGAAAAGTAGATAACCTTTGTCCAAAGCAGTCATTGAGCTGTGCATAAGTAGAAATTATCCACCTTTTTCCATCAGTTTGAAGCTTTTTGTTATTTACTAGTAAAGAAAACAAGTTACCCAGCTTGTGTGAAAATGTAAGAACAGAGTTTCAAGTAAAATCTTCCTTAAGTGTTAAAATCAAGTAGGAAGTTTATGATATAATTGGAGAAGATGGAGCTTTTTAGCATTTTCCTCTTGGCTATATTTACCCTGGCATGACCATGCCTTTCATTTTCTGTGAAAAAAAAACTGGCATTGTCACGGACATATTTTATAAAAAATCCTTTTGACAGGATTTTCTCCTAAGAAGCTGAGAGGCCTTAGAAACAAAATGTAAACAATAATTATCTGCTGCTGTGGAATGCAACAGGTGCATCTGTGATTGGTCTCATGTGGTTGTTTTTAATTAATGGCCAATCCCAGTCCAGCTGTCTCAGACTCTGGTCAGTCACAAGATTTTATTATCATTCCATTCCTTTCCTTTCAAGCCTTCTGATAAAATCCTTTCTTCTATTCTTTTAGTATAGTTTTAGTATATAATTTTCTTTTAATATAATATATATCATAAAATAATAAATCAGCTTTCTGAAACATGGAGTCAAGATTCTCATCTCTTCCCTCGTCCTGGGACCCCTGCAAACACCACAAGCATAAAATCAATTTATCAATATAGTGATAACTGTATTCATGTGAAAGAAAAATAAAACCTGTAATCTTTGCTGACAAACCTTTCTTGGAACTGTTTTGAGGGGATCAAGCCTGCTCTGAGGTTGGTGTCCCCAACACGCTTGGCTTGCCACCACGTGGGGTCATCCTGGCTCACAACCTCCAGGACGTGGCGGCGTTTGAAGGGCAGCCCGGCCTCCTGGCAAGGGATGGCTCTGTCCTCTTTGGGGTTATAGCAGAAAAGTGCCCTCATAAACACCTGCAAAAGAAAGGTAACGTGTCATTTCTTCTTGTCCTATCTGGACTTTTAAATGTCTGCCTTTAAAAGGCTTTCCCCAATGCTAACATTGCTATATATATATACTTTATCTCTCCTGCCAGCACTCAAAAATACAGGCACCTGGCAGCTTATGCAGAAAAATAAATTAACTTTCCAAGATATATCCAGAATTGTGGAACGTGAGATCAAAGACCAAAGTTCCAAGAAACACTGATCACAATCTACACTAAGTACAAAATGCAATAAAGGAATGGTTGAAAAGAGAATAAGGGGAGGGAGAAAACAGTAAAAATGGATTTTTGGCAAAGTTGTCCAGTTGTAAAGACTGTCCTTAAAATGTTCCTTTAATGCATCAAAATCTACTGTTCAACTTTGGATTTGTATTTAACACAATTTAACACAACAGCAGAACCACTTCAGAAAGTGATTTGTGGGCTTCAAGGATCAGCAAGCAAGAGCAGGGAGGCAGAGAGACTGACAGAGGAACCTTGTGAGGGACCAGTGGGACAATCCCTTTTTGCTGATCAGGTAGGGCAGATGAAATGGGCTGATGGGGTCACATGGTGAATGCAGCTCTGCTTGCAGAGAGGTCCATTTCACTCAAGTGAGTGGCAAAATGTCCAGAGATAATGGACAGACTGCAGCTGCCATGGTGAGAGGAGACAGCAGAACACTCAATTTAATTACACGTACCAAAAAGAAGAGGCAGGATTTCAGAAATGCAATAAAAGAACATGTGCCAAGATGGAGAGGAGTCATGAATAGAAGGGTACTGCACAAAAAAGCACTGTGCTATCTTTGCAGCTCAATTATGAGTCTGTGGCACTTCCCACTGGAGCAGGAATGCTGCATTTACAGGGGGTAAAGCTGTGCCTCAGTGGTTCAGCTGCATACCTTGCTGTCTTTGAGACGATCTTCCTCTTTGATGGCTGGAATTATCTTCAATGTTATTGACCCTTGAGACTGAGCCTGAGAAAAACAGAAATGGTTTTTTACTTTGAAAGCAGGACAAGGATACAATGCAGACTATTCAAGCTCCAGTTAAGGAGCTAGCAGCTGTCTCCTCAGACCTCTAACAGGCCAAGCTAATCCACTATTTAACTGCATTACAGAAAATATCAGGATGTCCCAGACTCCATAACAGTGGAGACATCCACAGTAACTACTTGGCTAAAACATATTAAGACCTGCATTAAAATTCCTTTGTTTGCTTTTAGCAATTGCATTAATTCCTGGGCTACAGTTCAGAGTACATGACATACTTCTGTGGCTTTTAGTGCAACACTGACTTAAATTTTTGCAGACTAATAATTTAAAAATGCTGCTTTGAAAAATATTGATGTGTTTTCTCCATATAGTGGCTAACTTGTTAAGAGTGAAATAGAAGCATCTACAAAATACACACCTACTTTCACTCTAAAAATCTTTGCTAGGAAATTACAATGATTACTTAAACTAAAAAGCACTTCTGAGTCCTTCAGAAATCTAGAATGGGTTTATCTCATCTGTTTTAGATGCCTTATTTTGCATGAGATGAACTGTGTTGTAGGGAAGCCTGCAATTCTGCACACATTAAAAAGCAAATACAAACATTTGTATCTTTTTTTCAAAAAATAAACCATGAAAAAGGAAGTGTTACATTTCAGGCATTAACTCACATGGGACATATGTAATTAGAAATGACACAGGACAGATAAATAGCATCCCAAGATCCCCATAAATTAAACTTTACACACTATTTCAAAGTGGGTTTAACACCCTCTGCCCCCCCAAGTTAAAAGCAGTCATTGGCATTATTTGGGATTATTTGATCTAAATTGAAATTAGGTGATGGAACTGACACCAGTCTCCTTACTGTGTCCTTAACTCCACTCCACACCAAGACAAGGGGGAACCACAGCACAAGAGGGAAGTCAAAGATAAAGAAGCATAAGAGCTACACCACTTTCTACCAAGATTTGTGGGTATTCATGTTAGAGAAGCTTGAAGCAAGAAATTGCTCATGTCACCAGGAATCTGCTGTTAAAGAACAGACTGACAGCTCTACTGAACACACAGACAAGACTCTCTTCAGCTTCCCAACACAGCACATTATGAATGATCTTCTAGGAGTGTATTTATAATTTGCAGCTTGCTTGCCATAAACAAAGCATTAAAGGGAAGTTCTTGACAGAGCAACATGTTAACTTTGTATTTGTATCTTACTTGGTACCAATCCAGTTCGCAGAAGTTTCTGAAGTCAAAAGGAGAAGACTAATCCACTGGGAGAAGAAAAACTCTTAATGCAAAGACAAGCAGGGATTGCATCTTTTAGCTCTATATTTTAAACTCATGGTTAAATTTCATCATCTACTGTAATTACTAGATCACCAAACAGAAAAGATCTTGAAATGAAAATCAGTGCAGACCAAAATCTGACTTATTTCTTCTGGTCGTTTGTGAAGCACAGTAATACCATTGACTTCTCTTAGTTCATCTCCAACATGGACAAGACCTGAAAAGATGGTAAGGAAATTAAAATAGGTCTAGAGACTGGAAAGCACTACTCCTCTGATGTCCAGCCTAAATCATTAGCATGTACTTCCTCTGCTCCCTCATCCAGACTGATGGATTTAGTACCAAAGCCTTTGTTGGAAATGTGCCTCAGTCTCCTGCATTTATTCCTAATGGCACTTTTCTTTCCATGCAGCACAGTCTCAAAGGACAGCAGCATGCAGACAAGCAACTTGTGGCAAGGTACTCTGGAAAGTCACTTTTTGGATCAGTATTAAGTATACAAAACTGGAATAGTTTCATGAGTGTGCCCAAATCTTATGAAGTCAGGAGACACACAGAATATAAAGGCAGGAATGACACGTCTGTCACCTGACAGATCAATGCTTCACACTCTAAGAAAAAATGCTGCACTAATTTTTTTTTTTAACAAGCCATGAAGAGGCTCTACAAGATTTAGTTTTGTTTATCCAGTTCAATAAGAATTGTTGTACTTATCATATATATAGCTATTGTTAACTGACATAAAGGAATTCCTCAGTAAAGCAAACAGAAAACAACACATGATACTCTGAATAAACCAAGCTACTAGATTAAAAGTTAAAAACATTCTTTGCATTTTTCTAAAGCTCAAACATACTTCTTCCATTTCTGTTTTCATTTTTTCCTAATAAAAAGCATATGTAATTAGATGAACAGGTTACTGGTGAAACACAGAAATGCCAAGAGCATGCTCAGGAAACTTCAGAGGTTTCCAAATGCAATTCAGAAATGAACTACTGCAATCATACCACTGCGATCAGCTGCACCACCCCTCATGATCCTTGCTACAATCACAGCTCCTGTGTGTTCATCTCTTCTGATGGTAGCTCCCTGAAATAAAACATACCCCCCACCCAAAAAAAGGTAAGAAGTTTGCCCTGAGTTCAGCAACTGGTGAAATAATGTGTATGCTATTATGTCTTTTAAACTGGAATTAATTTATTCTATGGATTTCCTCTTTCTCCTTGATGATTTCCACCATTAATCAAGTTTTGCCCATGCCAAGTGATTATGGGAAGGTGCACCCACCTTCCTTTCTGCTGACTTTGATTATTGTGGTCATCAAAGTCACTCAAGTGTGCAAAGCATCTTATTGTAACAAATTCTTTCTCCTCCTCTTCTGACTCTTTATACAATACAGTCAGCACTTTTACATGTAAAAACAACAAAAGCCAAGTAATTGGATTTTTTTCCTCCTCCTACCTCTGCTGGCAATACAAAGCTTTAACCAGAAATTCAGTCACTGCTCCCTTCCACTACTGTGATACACAAAAAGCAGATTTCTTTCCCAATACAACTGTTTTTGCTTAGGGAATCAATTGTTCCATTTCCATTTGTGTAAAATTAGGACCCTGGCAATATAATGTTTATATACAGGTATCAAAAATACTCACACTGACTTTCATGCAAGTGAACAGATGAAGTTATTGAAGGCTAGCTACAGTATCAAAAGAATTAATAGATATAATCAGCATAATTGCTTCAACATATACAATTTCTTCACTGTGTTTCCTGGCATTATAAACTATGACCATAAAGAAGCTAAATGCAAAATTGTGAAGGTGCATTTATCATTTACCAAATTATTTTTATGTTACTTTATAAGCTTCAGAACACTCCAAGTTTCTGAAGGCTATTTGATGACATCTTCAAGTATCTCCTCCATACTCACAATAATACTCTTGCACCATAAAGTTTTATGACTAGAGATGGGTGATCTAATATGTACCAAGGGTTCTTTATTTTTCACTAGCCGAACAATTTTCACTGATTCCTCATCAAAATCATCATCAAAATTATCAGGCAGAGGTGGAAGAGCTGGGTCAAAGTTCTTCTGTGCTACAGTGTCATGTACTACAAGCATTGCCTGCATAAAGGAAATAAAAAACAGTAATGTAATGGAATAATACTCAGAGAATTCCCATTCTCACGTTTCCAGTATTACAGCAAAATTAAACCTCCCCCTTTCTTCCCTCACCACAAATCCTCCAAAAAAGATCATATAAACTATACACTGGCATATGTCAATATTTAAAATAAATCCAGGCAACAACAACAAATAAAGTGGACAATGAAAAGCAAGAAGGTATCCTTTTCTTCTCCTTTTCTTTTCTGGTCCCTCAGAAAACAGTAAGGAAGGGAAGAATGGAAGACAGCATGGTGCATTATGCAGGAAAGCTGTCTCTTTTCAATTTCCTTCACATCCTAAAGTCTGTGCAGGAAATCCCAGTGGAAAAGAAGTTTGGAGGAGGCTTCTATATAACTTTTCTGTTACAAAATGTTCTATCACAATTCTGCAAGGGTATTTCTTTAAGGTCCCCAATGTGGTTTTTACCCTGAGATGTGGTGTTGACAACAGCTGAAGCAGCTCCTTTTCTTCATTATTCACTGGTGCTGTCTGCAACTCTTCTATTACCTTTAAAATAAAAATTTACAACCTCAAAATTAAAGGAGTCCACCAGACAAGATAAAGTATTTACACTTCTGCTGAGTGTTTGCTAACATCTATCATCCATCATAGCGTGCACAGATCAAAACTGATCCCAGTCCATAGTGCATGAAACCTGAAAGAAATCAAAGTTTCTTCAGCTATTTTTATTAGATAGTACAGAAGACAGCATTAGGAATCAGAATAATAATCCCTAAAGATACATTTTGAGAGTTATTCCATCAACAGAATTTCAGAAGTGAGTTCTGAAATTTTAAATTTAAATCTATATGGAATACATAAATGAAACAACACTCTTGTATTATTTGATAAAAGACTTTAAACCTTCTGCAGCCATCTAGTATTACCTGTGTGGAACATGCAACATAACTTCCCTTGTTCCCCTGCAAAACCTGGACACCAAAATATGCCCTGGACTCTCAGGCACTTTAAATGAAAGATGAGAGAAATAATGGAGGCATTTCTGCACTAGGCTGAGTGGGTGGGAGAAGAGAGAAGGCAGGGGAGGGAGGAGGAAGGGAAAATGGGGTGAGACAAAAGAGATTTCCTTACCCTGTTAAGGGTTCTAAGCAGAGAAGTCATATAGTTCTATACAAAACTTCTCTGCTATTCTGAAAATGGAAATTTTGTGTGACTTGACAGGTAGCAGTGGTGAAACTATTGTGGAGCTGGTACACTGTGTGTGGGAACAGGGAGAGGGGGTGTGCTGCATGTTAAGGGGGGCACTGGGGTCTCCTGACTTTGAAAAGGGAAATATTCCAGCTCCCAAACCTTCCACTGCCCCTTCCTATGCTATGGTAGAAAACAGGAGACAAGAATTTTTACTCACATCTTCAACTAATCCTGCTGCACTGTGTAAAACAGGAGTTGGACTCTGTCTTTCATAATGACGGAGCTTTTCATGAATCTGAAAAAATATTATTCAAGGTTATTTCTACAGAGAGATACAAAGATTTCTAAATATACCTACACTGGAATATTTTTCTATTTAAGGAATATAATTTATCTAAGATGTGTCAGAAAAATAATCTCTCTTAGGGTTATTTTTGTTTTGTTTGGGACTCTTTGTTTTCTTTTTGCTCATGGTAGTTTCAGACAGTCAGAAAATTTGTAAAGACTTTAGGAGCATAAGGGAAAAAATGAAGCCATTTCACATTACTTTTTAGCTATGGGCACTGCATGTTCATTTTAGCAAGAAGAGCAGAAAAATTTATGTCTGAACAAAATATGCTAATTGTCAAACATTATTAATGTTTGTTCTTAAACACACATATGCTATGGTCAGTACAGAATTCTTAAAAAAAAAGTTTGGCAAAAGAAATAGTTGATAAATCCAGGGAACAGAGAAAAAGTAAACTGTAAGGAGAATGTACATAAACAAATATAAAAGTAAACTGTAAGGAGAATGTACATAAACAAATATAAAAGTAAACTGTAAGGAGAATGTACATAAACAAATATAAACTTTTACCTTCATCAGGTAGCTGAGACTCCTTTCACTGAAGACATCCCTAAGGAACCCCATTTCTTCTTTATGATTTGAATCAGGTCTTAGCTGAGACGTCAAAAGGGCCAAAGTTTCATGCAACCCTAAATTTAGATTCAGGACAGAACAAAAATATTGTACACAGGATTTCTCACTGGACCTTCTACTGCAGACTTAACAGTCACTACAATTATTTGGGTACCACATTGGTGATCATCAAATTTGCAGAATTGGTGATCATCAAATTTGCAGAGAGACTCATGTTTATCTTTTGTTTATCCACCACTCATTTTGTAACACTCCCTTCATAAGTGCCAAACACAGCATCACATTAAGTCAAAAGCTAACAGAGCAATATATATATATTTAAAAAATTATCTTTCACATTTCCCACTTCATGTTTATTATGCTTTGTTTTAGAACCCTTCGTTTCCCTCTCACAAATGTTGAATTTTTAGTACCACAGCAGACTCTCAAAATGACTGAATGACCTCCTTCAGCAGCTCTACTTCCCCAGCAGCTTTGCCCACAAGTTTTCTCCTGCTCCTTCTACCTCTGAGGCACCTATAAAAAGCCAGGCCTGACCAGAGGAAGAAAGGACAGGAGTAGATTTCCATTGTGGTGGAATCAAAGCTTGTGGCTAGTTCTCTAAAAAGTATTTAAATCACCAATATCCCAACTTTGCAGCACACAGGGCCAGACAAACACCAGATTTTTCCTGGTGAACCATGTCTGGGAACACAAGACCAAAACAAAACAGGAAATAAAAAAAAGGTGGAGGGGGATCAAATCTATTCCTGTGGCTATTCTCTCCATGAACCTTAGAGTGGATTTTGATCCAGGAGACTCAAACTCACTCCTGCTTTAACCCTAAGCATCATTTAATATCTGTGACTTCCCCCTGGACAGCATACTGGAGAAGGTAGTAAAGCAGCTTTGAACAAAGTCACTTAAGTTAAAAAGAAGAATATTAACAAAGTTTACCAACCCCTGTTCAGAAAATATTAAGAAATGACCCAGCAAACAGGAGATATATATGGGCTGATGTTTATTTAGCAGGTGTAGAAGGCACTGTTACACTGAGAGGTCCAACTTTGCCTACAGGAGCCTGTCAGAATATATTCAGGTCTATCAGAATATATTTAGGTACATCAGAATATATTCAGATTTATCAGAATATATTTAGGTACATCAGAATATATTCAGGTCTACCAGAATATATTCAGATTTATCAGAATATATATTCAGGTCTGTCAGAATATATTCAGATTTATCAGAATATATATTCAGGTCTATCAGAATATATTCAGATTTATCAGAATATATATTCAGGTCTGTCAGAATATATTCAGGTGCTCTAGGGTTATTAGGAAACTGTTTCCTGACAAACTTTATTAATTTTCACCTTTTACATTCCACCTTCCGGCTTGTTGGCAATTGCTCAAAAACTCCAGTTGAATTCTCTTAAATCTGTTACATTTTACTCCAATTTGAATTAATTTTATGCATGACACACCTATGACAAGATTTCAGTGCCTGTTCTGTTGAAAGCATGCAGCTGAGTTACCTGAGTCTTCTGAAAGCACTGGCATGGTTCTGTTCTTACTCTCAAGAGACAAATGTTCAACTTCAACCAAGAGGATTGTTTCTTTTTCTTAGAGACAAATGTTCAACCAAGAGGATTGTTTCTTCTTTCTGGACTGTGATTCAGAGGCAGTCCTGAAATGAGCAAACATAATAGCTAAGCTCAAGCATGCAAGAAAAATGTCAGGCATGTAAAAATAGCAATTTTTCTAGTTTTCAGTTTAACCTGGATCAAGCAGAGTTCTGCAGCTATTCTGCTATGCAAGTAACAATGTAAAATACTAGGTTATGTAATGAAATGTAAGTAAAATGAAAAAGGTTATATAATAACCATATTGTATCTGGGATAAAGCTGAGGCTGAAGAGAGTCTCTCTCAAGATAGGTAATTGAAAAAACCCCCAAAACTGAATCTATGCATATAATTGCCAGTCCAAGATGAAGCATTGTGTTTCAGGGCACTTAAAATCTTGTTCATGCTTATAAAATTCATTGGAGTAGTATTTTCATAAAAATAAACTCTTGTAACAGCACACATACTCCAACTCTTTGCTGAATACAAAAAAGGATGCTCCTTGTGTTTCTATTTGTAGATAAGTCTCTGATATTTTGGCTGCATGAAACAAGTTTGATGCTTCCAATTCAAATTTTCTTGACTAGCTGCCTGAAAATCCCATAGTACTGCATGGCAAATTAGCATTTCCTTATTTAGAATTTTCTGGATTCCTGATTTTCTCTACAGCATAGTGAAATACTAAGCTCAAGTCACCTGTGTTTTACACCCTGTATTTTCTACCACTACAATTAATTAATCCATCTGGGCATCAAAACATAAGTGGAGTTCTCTAAATAAATTAACTGAGTGCTGAAATTTCACTCTAATCCATGGATTGTGGTCCAGTGCATTATATACACACTATACCTTTATTTAAACACTCTTATTATCTATTGCTTAGAAAAAATAAACATTTCACTCATACACTTCATGCCAAAGAAATTTATGGGCTGCTTTGGTTCGTTGACTATGGCATTTCATTTGACACATATTTAAATCTTCTAAAATGATTAAGAAAGAACTTTAATTGCATCCTTCATCTCTGCAACAACGTGTGCTTCCTACAGTCAAACCTACTTAGCACCAAACCCCATGAAAAGCCAAGTTATTTTCCAAATTCTTAGTGAAAAAAAAGCCCACACAGGAACCTGAAAACACATTTCAGCATCTTAAAAACCTGACAGCAAACTCAGGAACATCAGAATTAGCCGAGTTAGGCACAGCAATCAAAATGGAGGCTTCCCCTAGAGGCATCTTCCATGCTCTGTAAAAATCCCGTTACACAGAACTGCCTGGAATGAACACTCCAAAGAATGAAAAGCATTCCATAGCCAGGGCTGGCTCTCAGAGGTATTAAAATCTGCCCCAGCATGTGATATTTTGCAAGATGAGTCTCAAAACCATGAATCTGTCCTCTCACCATTGTAGCATCAATAGGCTCAAATACACTTTTCCTCTTTAAAAATACCTACCTAAACCTTAATTCATTTTTCTTGCCCAGCTGTTCCCAAGACTGAATGCCTGAAGGACCTTTCTTACCTAGAAAAAGGGCTGTTAATATTTGGGAAGGGCTAAATAAACTCACCTGATGCTCGCCATGGGATCAAATCAGGAGATAACACAGAAACATAATAGGACCTGGCATATCCCCATTAACTTATAGAATAAACCTATTGTGGTTCACAGCCTAACACAACATAAAGCTTCTGTAATCCAGATTGTATCATTCAAAGCAGCAGCTGCTTTCAGAAAGCATCTGCAGTTTAACATTTTACATTAGGTCAGAGGATACATCACTATGCTAAGCGGTGATAGCTGACAGCCTCACAGGATTTCTCCTCCTGTCAAACCTGAGTGAAGCTCTTCACGGGTACCCCCTCCTGCACAGAAAAAGACACTACTCTGGTGCTGAACGAAGCACAGACAAAACCGCACAACCCTGCTGGGCACCACCGGGCCGGTCTCTTCCTCCGAGCCCCCCGGTCAGGGGCAGCCCCGGCCCAACCGAGCTGGGCGCTCCGGGCTCAGCCGGGCAACCCCCGGGCGGTGTGGGACCCGGTGCACCCCACCGGCAAGCCCGGCATGGGCTGTCCCGCCCCGGAGAGCTTTATGTGAGCTCCACCGAGCCGGAGGTGATACCTGCGGGCCCAAACCTCCTCACACCCCCACCGCATACGGAGCGAGGCTGCGCTCCGCACCGGACCGGACTGGAGAGAGACGGCCCTGCCTGAGCTGCTTCCCGAGCCGCGAGGCGAGCACGCTCCGGGCCCACATCCACCAGGGAGCCCTAACCCGGACCGAGCCCCCAGGCACACCCAGCACACACCCGCGGGCTCCCTCACACCGGGCCGCGCCTCGAAGGCAGCACCGGAGCCCGGCCCGAAGCGCCGCAAAATGGCGCCGCCCCCGCCGCCTCAGCGGCCCCCGCGCCGCGCCCCGGGCCCGGCGCTGCCCCGGGCCGCCGTTACCTGCGGGAGCGGCCCGGGCTGGGCTCCTGCGGCGCTGGTGACTGCCCCGGCCGGCCGCGGAGCTGCCCGCAGCCTGCTGCGCACCTCGCTCATGCGCCCTCAGAGCCGTTCTACGCACGCCTCCCTCCTTCCCTTCACTGCCTCCCTCCCTCCCCCAAGCTGCCACGGCCTGAGGGGCGGCTGGATCGCCCCGGAGCGGCGGCTCGCAGCGAAATCGGGGCCTCAGCACCGTCAGGGTTAGCGGCTGCCAGCTCCGCTCCGGGGTTCGCCCCAGAGCTGGCGGCTCCGGACGCCGCTGTCCCGGGGGAGCTCCGGGCGCCGGGCGGACCTGAGCGCTGCCTCGGCCCGGCCTCCGGAGTTCCCATGTTGAAGTCACCTTTGGGGAGTGTCAGGAAAGTCTAAAACGCCAGAAGTTTATGTCCAAAAAGGAGACGGAGGAGTTCTTTAATTTATTCGAATAAAGGGAGAGAGTTCACTGGGGCACATGCCCGCGGGGTTTTCTCTCTCGGGGTTTCAGAGGACTCGGTCTCCCTTTTATCCCAACTCCTGGCAGCACGGTGCCCTGTTCCTTTTCCTATCGCTGAAGTACCAGGAGGGTGCAGCCACTCCATATCCCCCCTTGAACCTGGCATTTTAACCCAAAGTTCAGCCTTGTGCAGACCTGTGCCTATCTCAGAAGCCAAGCTTTCCAGGCCGGTAACAAACCTGCTGCCCAAAGTCAGTAGAGACATTAAGACCCATTTCAAAGATAACACTCATATGTTCATCCGTTAAATTATTTGTAAAGACATCAGTAGTTAATTTAGTAGCTGGCAGAGGACTGTGCTTTGGAATCAGAATAATGTTAATAACACATTGATGGTTTTGGTTGTCACTAAGCAGTGCTTATCCTAAGCCAAGGACTTTTTTGTGTCTCATTCTGTGCCAGTGAGGAGATGCACACAAAAGCTGAGTGGGAGAATAGCCAGAACAGGTTATGGACTGGCCAAAAGATGTTCCACACCCCAGAACATCACAATCTACATATAAATTGTGGGAGTTATTGAAAGGAGCACTGACAGGAGTTCAGGGACAGAGTCTGCTATCAGTTGGCAGGTAGTGTGATTGTATTGTGCACCACTTGGGTGTTTTTACCTTGGTTACGTGGGCTCGGCCAGACACCTCCAACACTGCACCCACCCCGAGCCCCGGCTCTCCCAGCCACTGTCTCCACAGCCCAGCCCGACCCGGTTCGCCCCAGCCCCAGCCCCAACCCCTCTCTCCCCAGCCCAGCCCAGCCCGGTTCACCCCGCCCCGGCCCAGTCCCCCCTCCCCATCCCGGCTCTCCCAGCCCCAGCCCCTCTCCCGGCCCAGCCCCTCTCTCCACAGCCCAGCCCAGCCTGGCTCTCCCCGCCCCATCCCGGTTCTCCCCGCCCCAGCCCCAGCCCGGCTCTCCCCGCCGGCTGCGCGGTCCTGCTACCGTCTGCCCTCTCCGGCCGCGGCTGCTCCGGCAATTTCCCTGCCCCGCTGGCGATCGGGCAGCGCTGGCAGCGCCTCTCCAGCTCCGGCTCCGCGGGCATCCCGGAGCTCCCCGAGCCCCGGGGGCCGGCGGCCGCAGCGCGCAGGCAGCGCGGTGCGCTCAGCCTCCCGCCCCGCCGCATCCCCGGCGTGCCCGCCGAGCCCCTGGGCAGCTGGCGGCATGGCAGCCGTGCGCAGGAAGTTTGGGGACGAGTACCAGGCCGTGGGCCTCGCCCGCTGCAGCGCCCGCAGGGAGCGGCAGCGCTTCGTGGACAAGAACGGGCGCTGCAACGTGCAGCACGGCAACCTGGGCGGCGAGAGCAGCCGCTACCTCTCCGACTTCTTCACCACGCTGGTGGACCTCAAGTGGCGCTGGAACCTGCTCATCTTCCTGCTGACCTACACGGTGGCCTGGCTGGTGATGGCCTCGATGTGGTGGGGCATCGCCTACCTGCGCGGGGACCTGCAGCAGGCGCACGGTGACTCGTACAGCCCGTGTGTGGCCAACGTGTACAACTTCCCCTCCGCCTTCCTCTTCTTCGTGGAGACCGAGGCCACCATCGGCTACGGGCACCGCTACATCACGGAGCGCTGCCCCGAGGGCATCGTGCTGTTCCTCTTCCAGTCGCTGCTGGGCTCCGTGGTGGACGCGTTCCTCATCGGCTGCATGTTCATCAAGATGTCGCAGCCCAAGAAGCGAGCCGAGACCCTCATGTTCAGCCGCGCCGCCGTCATCTCGCAGCGCGATGCCAAGCTCTGCCTCATGTTCCGTGTGGGCAACCTCCGCAACAGCCACATGGTGTCTGCCCAGATCCGCTGCAAGCTCATCAAGGTGAGGCGGTGGCACAGGGTGGCACCTGGGTGGCGGTGGGCACGGGCAGAGGTGGGCACAGAGGGCAGGAGCGGGGGGATTCTCCTGTGTAGCCGCTGCTGGTGGTGCCACCTGGCAGCTGTGCCCTGCCCCGTGCTGTCCCTTGGCTGGGGCGGTGGGAAGGACTGTGCGAGATTTTTCCTGTTCACAGCAGGAGCCGTGAAAGAGCCAAGCAGGCGTAGGGGAAAATTATCTCATCAGAGTGCCCCCAGTGGGTTGTGAGGCTGGCATAAAGGCAGGATGGATGGATGGATGGATGTGTTAGGATGCAGGACAGCTCCAAGGATGGATACTAAGGGCATGCTGCTTAGCAGATGATGGCTGGGAATAAGGAATTGATTTGTGGTGGTATTAAACTAGGATGAAGAACAACCTTGACCTCCTTTCCTCTTGGGGAAACTTGGTGAGCTTTAACTTGCAGTCCCTTATCCCAGTGTTCCAGCTAGTGACCTGACAGCACTTCAGAGGGATCGTGTAGATGCTCCTTTGATTGTCACCAGTATCTGTTTATTAATCACTGACAATGGCCAGTAGAATTCAGAATGCAAGCAAACTGGAATTCAAAGGAGATAATAAAACAAAAAACAAACCAAAACCAAGCCACAAAAAACAAACAAACAAAAACCCCCCCACCCAAAAACAAGCAAAAAAACCCCAGAAGAGTTTGGCAGTCATGAAGGTCCAGAAGATAAATTGGGCTGGAGTAGAATGGAAGAAAAGCACTGAAATTCTAAGCAATGTAGCATCTCACAGCAGCTATGACTTGTCAGGGGAGCGTCCTTGGTGAGGAGCTCTGTCTGAAGCTCCTAAGCTGTCAGAAGCTGGATCCCAGTGATGAGATTAATTTCAGGATATCATATTTGGGTGTTATACATGTTCTATCTGGTAATTCTCTCTGGCCTATTTAATAATCTGCATGAATAAGCATGAAGCAGTAGGTGTTGGGGGCAGTGGTAAATATGAATGATAAATATGAGTGGTAAATCTGTTCTGTGCTGAATGCTAGACTGAGCTGTGAAATTTTCTTGCTACATAATACCACTTAAAATGGAGAATCTGCTAAGGTTTAAAAAGAAATTGTGTATATATATATGGGAACAAGCTGTCAGGAGTTACACTGGAGCAATTTTTGTAGGAATTGGAAAGCCAGCTGAACCATGGTTTTTGTTGCTTTATCCTCCAGAAATCTCCTTGAAAGTATTTAATTCTATCATTCAAAATGGAATGCAGGTCAAAATGGAATAAAAGTGGGGTCACATTGTGTTTTTATGGAGAGGGCAACTCATTTTCTTTTGAAATAAGACACCAGATATACAGCCTGATGTCCTTTCTGCTGACAGTTCTATTGCTGCACAATGCTGGTGTGCAGGTGACTGGGCCAGAAAACTGAAGGACATTTGTTAGACCTGCATGACCATTGGGTCTTAGGATAGCTGTTTTGTAGGCCAGACAATGAATCAGTGAGCAATTCTTAATTTTATTTTTTTTTGGTATGACCATCATGTTGTCTTCAAGTTGCTTTGTGACCTTTGACAAACACCAGCTATGAACAGAAGAAGATTTAAAGTTGAATGTGCAGTAGCTGCCCCCTCAGTCCTCATTGAAAGGTGTGGTATTTCTGTAAATCCTTGTCACTGAACTGGACACACCATTCTGGGAACCACTGGTGGCTCTTCAGGTCACCCTTGAATTTCCATCAGCTGTTTTCAGGGAGTTTTTTGTGTCCTGTAAATTAGGGTGAACGTGCCAGAATTTGCTTGCTTGTTGTCTTCAGCAAATCCTTTTTGTGGTTTGAGCTCTGCCCTCTGTACTTCCCTGCAGTGCTGCCAACAGCTGATCTTGCTATACTTCTCCTGCACCTGATCAGGTAGCCAGAATTTTCTTTTGTACTGGTGCCACATTGAAGGGATGTGAAGAACCACATCACATTTTTGTACTTGAGCTGGGAGATACATTCAGCAGTGAGTGTGGTGTTTTGCTGAGATCAATGGAGCTCTGAGGATTTAAATTTGTACACTAACCCGTGTTTGTCTGAACAGCTTTTCCTGACAGTGTGATAATGCCCTGATCCATTCAGTGGAATAAAATGGTGCTGCCACACTGGGCTGGCTTTTCTTTAGGTCCAGGGGCTCTGCAGCAGCATGGCAAAGTGATATAGTGCAAAAGTCTGTGGCTCTATTTGAACTGAGTTGTGGAGAGTTTGGAAAACGGTTTCAAGACTAACTGTGTGTTTTTCAGCAAAGACTTTTCCAGAAATCCAAGTCTTTTCTAGTTTTCCTAGAGTGCTACAGAAGCTGGGAAAAGCAAAATCCTGGGGCAAGAAATAGAAAAAAAGAAAAAAGCTATTTGGAACTAGCTGCTGAAAAATGTGCAGTTTCAGGTCCTGGACTTTTTAATGTCACAGTGAATTGTATTTTTCTGCCTTGATTCCTGGACCTTTCTAGTGTGCCTAAGGCAGCAGCCATGAGTATGGCAATCAGTTTTGATTTTTATAAAACTCAATCACGGTACACATTTGGACATTCTCTTGATCTGACTACAGATGTCATTGATAAACATGATAGTATGGTCATCTATACAGTATTTCATTAGGACATTTTGATTCAGAAGGAATGTAAAATCATCATAGCCTCTTTTCAACAACAGTTTTAACATTAGTTTCATTAGTAACATTAATAACAATAGTTTCAACATGTGCTAGCAATAGTTTTAAAAATACTGTTGTGAAACATGATAGCCACAGAGGCAGTGAGCTTTGGGTTAGAACCAGCAGGCACCTGCTCTTTAGGCTTTTATAAGCTAAAAGCAAACAAAATTGTACCAGAAAGTTTGCAGATGGCAGGTAACAGGCATTGGAAATAAGTAAGAAGACCCATTATATTGTGAGTTCAGTAAGCTGATAAGTGGGTCAGAAAGTGCAAAAAAATATTTTTAATATTACAGAATTGTTTAGATTGGAAGGAACTTCAGGAAGTTTGTGGTTCAACCTTCTGCTGAAAGCATGGTGAGCTAGGAGATCAGACCAGGTTACTCTGGGATTTTTCCAATATAGGTTTGGAAACCTCTGGAAAAAAAACCTGCACAGTCTTGCTGGGCAAGCTTTTCCACAGCTTAACTGTCCTCATGATGAAAATGTTTTCCTTCAATCCAATCCAATCCAAACTTCCCTTGTTTCGGTTTGTACCTGTTGTCATTCCTGCCAGGTGCCTCTGTGAAAAGCCTGGCTCTGTCTTCTTGGTCCCATTCCTCTCAGGTTTTGGGATGTTTGTTAGATCCTCCTCCATGCCTTGTCTTCTCTGGTCTGAGCAAGTTTCAGCTCACACAGGTCATATTTACAACTAAACTAAAATAAAAAGTAGCAGTGATCCTAGGAGTTATCTCCAGTGGAGCTCCAGGTGCAGCATCACAACTGAAAAACTCCACACAAATCTTCAGCAATGGTATCAAAGTAACAAGATAATATTATTCCATTATTCCATATACTTTATATTCCAGTAATATAAAATATAATAACACTTCTTGCAAGCTGATAGTCTGAGTGTGGGGGAGGAGCAATGAGCATGTACCAATTCAGCATTTTCTCGATTTTTTCTAAATATGTTTCTCTACAATATTAAGCTTGATGGTGCTGCATCTTTTGAGTCCCACTTTTTCTGCTCCAGTACTTAATTAGTCCACCTGGATATCAAAACATAATTATGTGAGTTCTCTAATGAGTGAACTGATAATAATAATAATAATAGTAATAAAACTGCATCATCTCTACAGGGAGATATGCATATTTATGCATAAACAGGGTTTAGAAAAGCAAAGAGAATTGATAAAGGATTGGAGTGAAGATTTAAAGAGCATGATGTATTTGTTCAGACACTAAAACAGACTAAGTGGTGATGCAGTAGAAGTCTGCCTTGTAATAAAAACCAACACAAAGATGCAGCAGCAGAAAGTTAAAGACACAAGAGTCTTTTTTTCTTTTTGAAATTTTTTCCTTAGTTGTAAAGCAATTAACCTTTAGAGGAATTCTTTGAAACTTTTAGATTATCCATCTCTGACCACATTTAAATTGCAAGCTAGGGCATTTCTAATTAATTGTTCCCTTGTTCAGCATGTATTAATCTGCAAAATTTCCTTGTCTTTGTGTTATGTGGATGGTCAAAATAAAGAGTCACAAGTGCTCCTTCTTGACTTATTCCTGACATTTTGTAGCCCTCTGTCTTCTTGTTTTGTGATCCTTTGAGTAAAGCTGTAGATGTAAATGTAAATGTAAAACAAAGGTCACTGGCTAGGAGGCTGAACCTGTTGGGGCTATTAAGCTCTCTTCATTCAGGTTAACCGATTTTTATTCAACAAACAAGTTTAAAAATCCTCCATGCCCTGCATAAATCAATCCTGCATGTAAGATCCTGAATACCTCAAACACAACCTTCTGCTTTCTCCCAGATCTGTTACCTCTAATCATCCTGGCTGGATTTGTTTACTATTGAATGGAATTGATTGAAGACTCTTCCACAAAGAAAAATGGTGTGTAGATCAAACAATTCTCAAGTCAGGCAACAGTTTGTGCAAAATGGCACATTTTTGTCTAGATAGATGTATTTGATGAATATTTGGGACAATTTGAGATTTAGATGTTGGCTCATACTGGTTTTTTACCTTGGAGCAAAGATCATACCTGGGCAATCAATTTGTGCACCCACTGCAAGAACAGCAGCCAGGCAGCAAAAGCAGTGTTGGACTGCAGCCTAGCTCTGCAGGAAAAGAGAAAAGATGTTTTTGCAGTAGGCTGATTCTGCCTCTGCATATAACAGACTCTCATGACTGCTATGGAAGTGTTGATCACTTTTATCTCACAGTAAGATCACTTTCATCTCACAGTAAATCTCACAAAGAGATTTTTATCTCTTTACCTTTCAGATCATAAATAATTTGTGAAAATGCTTTCACATGCAATCAGCTGATATTTTCTCTGTCTTCATCAGCAAAGGAGAAACTGAATCTTGTCCTCCTGTGTAGGAATGTGCCCTTTGTTGATGGAGTGACTAAATTATCTTTTGTCTCCTTAAAAAAGGGAAAAAGCTCAGAAGTTTCTCTCGTCAATGAGGTAAAAAGACACTTCATAGGACCTTGGGAACCTCGCCTCAAACTTAAGGATATCCAGTTGGACAGAGGCCAAAAGGTCCTGCCTAAGCAGTTCACTAGAAGAATAAGAGAATGAAGGAACTAATGGCTTTTGTGGGGTGTTTTACCAGGAGCGAGAACCTCTTGCCTCTGGCTCGGTTTTTCTCTGTAAAGAGCTTTATTATTTTGCCTTTTAATAAAACTTTTCTGTTTCCAACACTACCTCAGAAGCCATCCTGCTGATTTGATGTCATTTGAGGTGACTGAGCTATCTCAGGTGTGATATAGATCTCCAAGAGCTCATAAGACCTGGCTCAAGGAGACCCCTGTATCACTCCTGTGCAGGGGAGAACTTTGTTACTTACACAGGAAGAATATTTCTTCCTCAGCAGCAAAACAAGCAGGTAGCACGTAGATGAAATCATGGATTGTATTTCATAATGAGCTGTGCTCCAGCTGCTGCCTAGCTGGGTATGTAATCTCCAGTAAATACCAGGCAGGTATAAAATCAGCATTTTTAAGGTCCATGTGAAGAAGGGAAACAATATGAAGATCAACTGTTTGCTTGGGGATTTTCTTTAAAGACAGAAACTTCCTTAAAAGAACACTAGTCAGATCTGAGTTATGGAAAACTGCTGCCTTTGGCTTGCTCTCAGTGAAAAATGTTTCCAAAATGCAACACAAAACTATTTATTCATTTATGATAGTAGAACTTATAATAATATTAGTAGAAATATAGATAGTTTAGAGAAATACATAGAAATATAGATATATATAATAGAAATATATGTATAGATATATAAATAAAGATAGTAGAAATAGAATAATATTTATTTATTTATAATCAGTAGTCGTCTTCTTGAAGAGTTAAGTGCTTTTTAATCAGAAATAAACAGGAAAATTTGAAATAGGATTTATTTATCAGCTGTGCAAAGCTGCTAATTTTAGTGGGCAATTTCCACCAGACACCTTCAAATCAATCACATGAGGAGCTGCCTGGCCAAGTGATGTAATTTTTAGTTAGACTTTGAATACCAGGAAAATTTGGAGGGTGCCAACCAAAAGTTAGTAACATACAAAAATAATAGAACATTAATTCAAACAACAGAATAAAATGTGCCCAGCTTCAGATTTTGGTCTCATTAACAGGAACTTTTGCCACAGGGTATTCATGTTGAACATCCATTACAAGGCGTGTAGTGTGTGATACATGACATTTTGGTCAAAAACAAATATATATTTAAAATATATATATAAAAATATGAAAAAATAGATATAAATAAATATATGTTAGATATATAAAATATATAACATATAAATAAAATAAATTCTATAATAAACAAAATTTTATATAAATATATATTAATATATTATTAATAATGTATGATAATATATATAATGATATAATTTTATTATTATTAATAGTATTTTAACATATAAATATAAATATATATGTCACAGTAAAGTTTGTAGGTGGTGATGAGATTCACTGGCACAATAAGAAGATCAAATTGGTCTTGCATAGCAGCCTCACAGTATTTAGCATTATTTAATCTCCATGATGAAGCCCCCAGACCTACCACATGTAGCTGATAATGTCATGCAAGAGGCAGATTTAAACTTTATTGCATTGATTTTATGTTTTGCCTCACACAGTGATTACTAAATCATCTTTTTCTCTTTAGTCCAGACAGACACCGGAGGGGGAATTTCTGCCACTGGACCAGTGTGAGCTGGATGTTGGATTTGGAACTGGAGCTGACCAGCTGTTTTTGGTTTCCCCTTTAACCATCTGCCATGAAATCAACTCAGAGAGCCCCTTTTTCTGTCTCTCACAAAGATCCCTGAGGAGTGAGCAATTTGAAATCGTTGTCATCCTCGAAGGAATCGTTGAGACCACCGGTAAGGCTTTGAATAATCTGCATACTCTGATTTTTAATCTTTGTTTTCAGTGCTGATATTTTTAGCAAGGCAGCTGTTAGTGCTGGATGCTGCAGCATATCCTGCCATATGCTGCAGAGCTGCAGTGGCTCTCACCAGGAATAGAGACCTCCCTTCCCCACAGGGCTTGGCACTGCCAATTCCCAACGTGGCCAGCAAGGGACACAGCCTGCCACTCTGTGTGCAACAGCTCAGTGCTCTCATGAGGCTTCTGTTCTAAGGATCATCACTCTGAAAGAAAGCTGAACTTTAAAATTTGCCAGTGCTGTAAAATTCCTTTCAGCCTGGTGTGGTGTTTTCTGGGTCCCCAGGATGAAGGAGGAATTGAGAATGTGACTCCATGTTCTTAGAAGGCTAATATATAACATAATATAATGTAATATAATGTAATATAATGTAATATAATGTAATGTAGTATAATATAATATAATGTAATGTAATGTAATTGTAATGTAATGTAATATAATGTAATGTAATATAATTGCAGATTTTGGTCTCATTAACAGGAACTTTTGCCACAGGATATTCATGTTGAACATCCATTATGAGATCTATACATTACATTACATTGTATTATATTATATTATATTATATTATATTATATTATATTATATTATATTATATTATATTATATTATATTATATTATATTATATTATATTATATTATATATATTTATATCATATCATATCATATCATATCATATCATATTATAACTATACTAAAGAATAGAGAAAGGAAACAGACAGAAGGCTACAAAGAATGATAATGAAAACTCGTGACTGAGAGTCTTGACACACCTGGACCCTGATTGGTCATTAATTAAAAACAATTCACATGTTGGATCAACAATCTCCAGACCACATTCCAAAGCAGCAAAACAGGGAGTAACAATCAGATAATTATTGTTTTCATTCTTCTCTGAGGCCTCTCAGCTTCGCAGGAGAAGAAATCCTGGCAAAGGGATTTTTCCAGAAAATATGACAGTGACAGCTTAGCTTGCACTGACTTGAATTTAGAGTAAGAAATCCACTTTTACAGCACAAATACAGACCTGATAGTCACAGAGATTGTAGGCATATGTGGTTATTGACAAATACGAGAATAGTTTTATTCCTTTTTTAAATTTGGGTATGGTGTTGTCTAGATGACAGCTGATTTTGTGGCCTTTTGCTTTGAGGACTCAATTGGGACTGTTCAGCCTGGAAAAGGGAAACTTTGGGATGACCTAATTGTTTCCAATACTTGGCATGGTGAAGAAAATTAATTCTGTGTCAGCTGAAACCAGCACACAAGCTAATACTGTTTTAATTTTTATTTTGCTATGGCTTGGTTGCAAGTCTGCATAAAAATGTAATCAGTCAATTAGAGGCACTCCATTGACTGGACAATCAGATTGTCTAGGAACAATTGCCCCATTTTATAAACTATAAAATCGTTGGCTTGCTGGCTGAAATTGGTTTTTATCTGTCAGCCTCTGGCAAGCAATAATTCCTTCTCTGAAGAAACAGTATTACTTATTCTCTCAAGGCTTAATTGGGACTGTTCAGCCTGGAAAAGGGAAACTTTGGGATGACCTAATTGCTTCCAATACTCAGCATGGTGAAGAAAATTAATTCTGTCTCAGCTGAAACCAGCACACAAGCTAATACTGTTTTATTTTATATTTTGCCATGGCTTGGTTGCAAGTCTGCATAAAGATTTAGTCAGTCAATGACTGTCAGAAGATTGTCTAGGAGCACCAGCCCCATTTTCTCATTTTATAACCTATAAAATCATTGGCTTGCTGGCTGAAATTCATTTTTATCTGTCAGCCTCATGTATTTTTGGTTCCATGTGTCAGTTTGCTTGTTCACATTGGATGCTCTTGTCCATTTGCACAGGAATGACATGCCAAGCCAGGACCTCCTACACAGAAGATGAAGTGCTGTGGGGTCACAGGTTCCTGCCAGTCATGTCTCTGGAAGATGGATTTTTCCGTGTTGATTATTCTCAGTTTCATGCCACCTTTGAAGTCCCCACTCCCCCTTACAGTGTCAAAGAGCAAGAAGAAAACCTGTCCCAGTCATCTCTCTTGAATAGTCCTTTTGAGAAGAAAAGCAGAAGAGAACAGGTTTGTCCTCTTGACTGTGCTGATGTTACAGGAGAGAAGAACAAGCTCCCTGCTAAACTCCAGAAGATCAGCTCGGGGAAGGAGAGCCTTCCACTTCCACCAAGAGCCCTGAGAATGAGTTCCTATAACAGAGAGAAGAATTTCAGTACTGGAGATCTCTTGGAAATTCAAGAAATAAGTCCCATGTCTGATGGTGAAGACAGTGATCACAGGATGCAGCTGAAAGCCTTAAAAATAAATGCCAAGGCTCTGACTCAGTCTGCCAGTGAGCTCGGGTTACAGAAGGATTTTCCAGGTATGGGTGCTCTAGAGGTGAAATTGGAAGATAATTTCCCTGCCAAACTTTGAAAAATGAACTCTGATTGCTTCTTTTAAGAGCTGAAGAAACAGAAGTTGTTGCTGATAAACTGCATTTGAGACTGCTGCCCTGGAAGAGTTGTTTCACAGTAAAGTCACAACTTGTCTCTGCTGCTTTCAGGATGAATGATCCTTTTTGTATAATTGTTCTGTACAGGTCCAATCTAGGTAGCATAACAGGACTTTGAGGGGCAGTAAGGTTACCCTGCCGTGCCAAAGAGATTCCTGCCCTGATAATGCCCATCAGCATGCTCATTGCAAATCCACCCTGTCTTCCATGTATGCAGATGCTTTTTCACAAAGCAAGGATCAGATCCTCAGTCACAGATGGAAGCAGGAAGGGTGTAAGAGCAGCTGGAACCTGGTTTTGTGCAGCTCAGGTCCTGGACTTCTCCTGATGGGCAGAACAGCAGAACACAAGAGGAATGTGTGACACTGCTCAGTCCTAGTCCAGCTGTCTCTTTGGAAAGAGGCTTCCCTGGTCCATCCTTCTTTCCCAGTGACTGTGGCACACTCCCTCTGTGCTCCCAGTGTCTCATCCATGGTCAGTCAGGTGAGGGAGCAGTGTGCAATAACCATTTGGGTCATTTGGCCCACATGAGCTCTCCTAAACATGAGGATTTTATCCTGTCCAGAATTAGACCTCAGCATTTGATTTGGTGGATCACGTGCTGAATTTTAATGGCCATATCACCACTCACTGTGAAGGAAACTTGAGATCAATAGCTCAGCTTCTTGGCATGTTTTATACTGCAATTAAATGACATTTCAGTTTGGAGACATTGTAAGTAAATAAATAAAAGCAAAGTGCTAAATAATGCTCAGTCATTACACATCTCAGAGTTTTACTAATGAATGGTAGTCTTTGATGTTGCTAATTTTCATTTTGTTACATTTGCCTTCTCCATTTATATGTGATTCTCAGTAATTTTCTAGATTTGATATTTATTGCTATTCAGCTCAATCCACCTCTGTCTGTGAGAGAGGCCTTTCCTTTCCTGGTTGGTAGTAATTATAAACACACCCTTCTGTTTTGTAAACAGTGTTCAGTAGCTCAGCATCCAGGGTGTTCATCACCAGAGCACTCTCCAATAGAAGGATCAATTCTGCTCTTGTTACATGGACAAAATTCAGTCAAATTTAATTAAAAGGGGTGGCAGTGGCCGTGTTGTTTGGCAGTGCATTCCTTGATGGTAAAATGATGTATCCAAGCTAGGAATAGCTTGGCTTGCAGAACTCACTATTTCTTGCTTTTGATCTGTCTACAGTGTGAAACTGGAAAATGCTGTTTTATGCAGGGATAAGATGTGCTGCTTGTTGTTTATCTGTTCTCAACATGAATTTCAACAATATATATGTGCTAAGATCTGTGTTTTCATTTATCAACTGTATTTGTATGGAGTACTTAGATGACAGCATGAAGTCTTAAATGATGATGACTCTCCTTACTCTCCAAAACTGCCAAAATTAGTACAAAATAAAATTACATCCACCTCAGGTCTCAGGTGTTCTTTACTTGAATGTGCATGTGTGTGTTGGCAGCAGAGCAGCTCCAGGAGATGAGGCCCCATCCTTGGGCACACTCCCCCTCTGCTGTGGGGCAGAGTAATAGTATGAATTAATTGTTAATGAGCAACGATGCTAATTATCAATGAGTTACCCAACTTAGGGGCCAATGTTTTTTACACTGCCACTTATAAAATAATTAATTAAACCTCCTCATTTCTATACACGCTGACACATAATATTAACTTACAGAAAAACTAATTGGACCCCAGAGCACTTCACCATAGGAGAATGGGTGAGTGTAGATCTATACAGAATAAATAAACATCACCTAAAATAAATAAATAAACATAAATAATAAATAAATAATAAAACATAAATAAAAAATACAGAATAAATAAACATCACCTAAAATGTTGAATTAACACATTGTAGGCAGGTGCTCCTTACAGAGTAATGCTTATTACAAGCCTCTCCCTACTACCACAGAATGACAAAAAGCAATACTGCAACAAAAATTAAAAAAAAAACCCACAAAACCCCAAGCCAAACAGAAAACCACACAGGCACACTGACACTACACATCCACTGCTGACACCTGATGATAAAAAGCACTAAGAAAAAAGGATTAGGGTTCAGTTAGAGAAAAGAGTGGTAAAGATGCTCAGTGTAGGGCAACATGAGGCACCTTGCCAAAATATTCCTTGTGTGTTTGACAGATGTGGAGTCAATCTGAGTGCCAGCAGTGTCTGCAGGGGAGCTATGGACAGTTCATGTATCACAATGTGGGGTGGCACAATGCAATTCTGTCTGCCCACTGCTCAGAAATCCTTGCTCCTGGCTGTGGAGCTCCTCCTCAGCCTGTGTCTGGCCAATCCTCAGCCTTGAGTCTTTCTAGAATGGTGTCTCCTTGTTGTATTTGCTGGGAATGTCCTGATGAAGGCAGGAATGATGAATCAGGCAACCCCAACTCTGGGAATGATTGGCACTGACTCCAAGGCTTTGGAATGCTGAATGCTCTTTTTATTAAAAGTATATTATATTATGTTATACTGTACTATATCTATACTACAAAGAATCCTAAAGAAAACTTGTGACTCTCTCCTGACAGGACACAGCTTGGACCTGATAGGCTAATTAACATTAACAATTATTGTATTTGCAGGGAATGCCCCAATGAAGGTGGGAATGATGAATCTGACTCCATGTTCTCAGAAGGCTAATTTATTATTTCATGATACTATATTATATTAAAAATTACTATACTTTACTAAAGAATACAGAAAGGATACTTACTGAATGCTAAAAAGCATGAAATGAAATGAAAATGAAAACTTGTGACTCTTTCCAGAGTCCCAACACAGCTTGGCCCCAGCTGGCCAAAGACTCAAAACAACTCACAGCAGAATCCAATGAAACAATCACCTGTGGGTAAACAAGCCCCAAACACATTCCACATGAGCAAAACACAGGAGAAGCACATGAGATAAGAATTGTTTTCCCTTTCTCTGAGGCTTCTCAGCTTCCCAGGAGAAAAATCCTAGGCAAAGGGATTTTTCAGAGAATGTGAATGCCACATCTCCTGAGTCACGAGAGAGCCCAGTTTCAAGTCCCACACCCAGAGATCCCCCTCATGGGCAGCATAAAACAATTTTCCCAGCTGCTGTCCTCAAGAGCTGTAGCCCCTGTGACCTGTGTTCCCTTCTCCCATCACAGCTCTGTTTTGCTGGTGCCTGGCTTGGGACTCCTTGTCTTGCACAGGAGACTGGACTGGACTGCAAACATGTGCTAACAGTGGCTATAGGTAGCTTTATTTCCACAACTAAATCAATTTCAGCATTTGTGTGCATGCAGAGGAGGAAGATGGGCAGGAGAGAGGACACCTTTGACCCTGAGGCTGCCTTTGGATCAGCAGGCACTGCCCCAGTGTGAAGTGGTCATGGTCCACTGCAGCCTGCACTGGATCTTGTTCATCCTGCTGCTTCTGTCTTGTTCCCCATGAGGCTCTGCAGCATCTGGTGCACCTGAGTTAAGAACTGCTGCAGTATCTCGTACGGATGTGGAGTGGGCAAGAGAGGTTCTGTTGGCATTGGCTCCTCAGAGGGATTTGAGGTCAAGGTTAGCTCTGGCATGGTTGCTGCAGTTGGCTGATGAGTACTGGCTGTAGTAGAGCAGCCTGCCTCTGTTGGTGTTGGCTCTGGCACCTCAGAGGGGGTTGAGCTGAAGGTTGGCTCTGGCGTTGGAGTCCCTGTTTCAGTTGGCTGTGGACATGGAGTGGGAGAGGAGCAGCCTGATTCTGTCGGTGTTGGCTCTGGCTGCTCAAGAGGCATTGAGATGCAGGGTGACTCTGGTGCTGAAGTGGCTGTTACAGGTGGGCACATGCCCATCTGGATCAGGATCCAGTTGTAGAAGTACTGAGTGGAGGTGTAGACTCCCAGCTGTTTCGCTTTGGCACAGCCTTTTCCCCAGCTGGTCACTCCAACCAGCCAGAAGTAGCTGGCACGGTTATCTTTGCACACCAGAGGCCCTCCACTGTCACCCTGCAACACAGGAAGGAGAATTAGGGTGCTGTTGGGTGGCTGCTCTTGTAAGAGCCTGAATGAGAGATGCAGGACTTGAGGTGGCTCTCCAAAATGCAGTTTATTCCAGTCCAGGGTCGTGGGTGACAGAGCTGTGCCTACAGCTGTCAGCTCCAGAGACCCTTAGTTTAGGTCACAATGCATTATTTACTTTTCTTTTGGTTACAATGCATTCTATACTTTTCTTTGCTGAGCATCTTCATACAGTAGAACCAATCTATACCTTAACTTTTATCTACAGCCTATCATAACTACTGTAATTACCATATTCATGTTCCTGTTCTCCAATCACCCAAAGTTAGTACATTACAGTTTAAGCTAGAAGTTGTTTTTCAGTTTTTTTGCAGTGGAAAATTCTGAGACCTTTTTTCTACTTGCAGCTTTGCTGACTTGTTTGTCTGTCTATCTTTCTGCTTGGTAAAAACATCTTCTTGTTTGGGATGGGTTTATCCTTTGCTCTAAGCCATAAAAACCCCTTCTAACTAACACACCCTTTGGCTCCTTGGTTATCCAGTAAGACTGGCTCAGCAATTCTTTTCTTCTATATCAAAACTTGCTTTCATTTCTATTCCTGTGTCAGGCTCTACATTCCAAAATCTTTCTGCTAAGCATCTGTGAGACTTTCTTGTCAAAATTTCATCTTTCCCAACATGCTCTCAGCACTAGAGGCTTGCTTTTCTCATGCAGCCCCTGCCCAGTTGTGTTCATGGCACAAAAAGGTTTTGCTCAGGTGCTGGAGTCTCCAGAACTCCAGGAGTCTCCAGAACCTCAGCTGGGATCAGGGTGGTGTCTGTGAAGGCCCCCTCTTGTATCTGCACAGTGATCCTGGATGGGCAGAGCATGCATGATCCAGAATCTGCACCTCTGGGCTGCTGAGAACACTGGATGGGCTCTCTGGGCAGAGAGGCAGGCCTGGGGAACTTGGCAAGGAAACTCCAGCAGAGGAGGAAAAGTGATTTTCCAGGCAAAGCCCATGGTGACAGGGTACCTTTGCTGCTGGGGGCTGGCTGGCTCCCAGTGTCAGTGTTCAGAAACATAATCACAGAATGATTCTATGCAGGTGCTTTTATTGGAGAGCTCTGGGTGTCAGGGGAACAGACCCAAATCTGACTCTGCCATGGGTTTGGGATGAACATGTTTTATATTCTATCGTTATGTAACTTCCATATTAATTATTAAACTTACATTGTTCTATTGATATTACAATATCACAATACAATGTTCTATTACATTGTTCTATACATTGATTTCATCCAAACGTGTGATGAAATTGTTTCTTGTGATCGCCCTCAAACCCTTGAACATAGTTTCCCATGATTAAACAATAATTATATCTAATTACTAAGCAATCATCACATCTAACAATTATATCATTTATCACATACTGGTTACACAGGTGCAGTTTCACATGATCTGGCAAATACAAGGCCTAACATTTCCCAGGGCCTACCTTTAATATTTTCCCAGGGCCTACTAAGCCTAACTTTCTTTTAGCTCTTTGAATTTTCTATGATTTTAAAATCTTTTACTATCACTGTGAAAAATGCCAATCACTTGTTTTTAAGATTTTAAAAGTTTAATAGTAATAAAATGGTTATAAACATAGTAATATAATTAGAGTAATAAAATTTGAACAATTGAGATTAGGACAATATGAGACAATAAAAACAAAGAGCTACAGACAGTCTGGGTACCTCTTTCTGGGCAAAATAAGCCCGAAAAAGGACCCACGTTAACAGAGGATTAAGCCTTAAGAGCAGCAGCCTGTTGTATATTCATACACCTCATACATGATGCATAAATTCCATTCAAACACAGGATTCTGTCTGGTCAGTGTCAGCTTCTTCCTCTTAATCCTAACAGCGTCGTCAGGGCTGAGCAAGGCAGGGGAAGAAGTTCATTTCTTCTGATACAAGAGCAATAAATTCTCTTTCTCTGAAAGATTCAGGTGTCCTGTGGCTGCTGTCTCAGTGTGAGTACCTCATTCCTCTCTTTAAAAAAATATCCCACATACATAGTTTCTACTTTAACATTATGTCATAACCTAAAACGGTATTTAACACGCTACTTGAGAAAATTAATACAGCATCACTTTCTAACATAACACATATAATATTCATTTTAATATTTGCGAAAATCATAAAATACGCATTTTTCACAATCAAAAAAGTGAAGTCCTACCTGGCAGGTGTCCATGGCTCCCCGTGGGTAGCCAGCACACAGGTTGTGGGTGTGGATGGCCCCAGAGTACCAGCGGCTGCTGTTGACCAGCCGGATATCCAGGAGCCGGACCTTGGCTTCCTGCAGGACATCGCTCGCACCCTGAGCTGGGAGCACAGCAAGGAATGAGCACCCAGCAGCTCCCTGAGACCTCCACTCCCCTGTCTGGGGTGAAGTCATTCCCCTTGGACGCCGACCAGGGGCTCTGTACAAATCACAAACGGGACGGGGCTGCTGCGGAACGTGCCTTGAGCTGTTTTATTTTTCAGCATCAGTCTCACTACATGGTGATGACAATGGGAAGATGCCAGCAGCTCACATCTCAGGCAGCAGACTAAGAACTTAATGTTACAACTTACTTTATAAGTTTTTTGACTAATCACACAAAGCAGAAGCATATTGACAGTAGTTCTATCCAATTACTATAAGAACACGTACCTTTAGTTAAAACAATGCTTGCTTATTTCAAATACAATACTTACTTGTAAGCTTTAAAACACAACGCACAGAGCTCCATTATTAAGCTTCAAACTTCTTAATATCTTGCTAGATAAACTTTTCTGTAGCTTAGAGAGTTATTCTAGACAAGCGTTAATACACAGACCATTGTTCTATTTGCTCTTTGCTTTTCTACAGTTTAAATAATTTTTCTGCTGACCGATCTCATGGCTGCTGCTTAGCTTAATCACAGTTCTGCTGCCTCTGGGCCCTGCCTTTTGCAGTTTTTCCAAAACCCTCTAGTTTTGTGGATTCCCACACCCAGGGCTTGGCTTTGCCTCTGGAGCAGCTGTTGAACGGATGTACCCTACAGGAATGTGCCCTCTGTTGATGGAGTGACAAAACTATGATTTGTGTCCTTAAAAAAAAAAGCCCAGAAGTTTCTCTCTTCAATTAGGTGAAAAGGCACCTCATAGGACCTGGGGGACTTCACCTCAAACTTAAGGATGGCCATTGGACAGAAGCCAAAAAGTCCTGCCTGAGCAGTTTACTAGAAAAAGAAGAGAACAAAGGAACTAAATTGCTTTTGTGAGGTGTTTTACCAGGAGCAAGACCTCTTGCACCTGGCTTGGATTTTCCTCTATAAAGAGTTTTGTTATTTTGCCTTTTATTAAAATTTTTCTGTTTCCAACACTACCACAGAAGCCATCCTGCCGATTTTATGCCTTCTAAGGTAGCTGAGCTACCTTGGATGTGATATAAATCTCCAAGAGCTTATGAGACCTGGTGTAGGAAAGGCATTTTGTGCTGTTTTGTGAGTCAGCAAAGGCTTCCTGAAGATAAGGAAAGCCCTGTATCTCTCCTGCGGAAGACACCAAGACTGTCACCATGGAAAAGTGATGAAGGAGAGAAAGTTAAAAGACACGGACTCTGGCTGCCTCACAGAATGACTGTGGCTCCTCGTTCACCTACTGAGAATTTTGTTTCTTTCTTATGACCAATGGGCAGTGAATGTGTCTGTTAAGTAAATGTAAATATCTTGAAAAGCTATCTTGAAAAAACTATAAAAGCAACATGTTGCTATAATAAATCCCTCTAATACACCTTTCTGATGGGGTCTTGCTCTACAGTGACAACCTGGCTCGAGGAGAATCACATTTCCCTGCTCTTTCTGCCTTTGGGGAGCAGGCCAGGCACACCTCTCCAGAGACATAAATCCTACAGCCTGACTTTGGTCTCTGCTGTGTGGATTCCTCCCAGGATGTGCCCAGCTCACCCTCAGACCCTTTTTGGGAGCTCACCTTTGCACAGCCAGGTTTTGTAGCAGGTTTTCTTGCCTTTCTGCCCTTGGGGAGCAGGCCAGGCACACTTCTCCAGAGACATACTGACTTTGGTCTCTGCTGTGTGGAAGCCCAGCTCGTTCCCCCAGTGTGCCCAGCTCACCCTCAGGTCCCTTTTTAGAACCTCACCTTTTGCACTGGCAGAACTCCAGCCAGCAATGTAACAGGTTTTTTGCCTTTCTGCCCTTGGGGAACAGCCCAGGCACACCTCTCCAGAGGTAGACATAAATCCTACAGCCTGACTTTGGTCTCTTTCTGTCAGGAAGCCCAACCCATTCCTCCAGTATGCCCAGCTCTGAGGTCCGTTTTTGGCAGCCCACCTTTTGCACTGGCAGAACTCCAGCCAGCAATGTAGCAGATTTTCTGCCTTTGGGGAGCATGCCACGCACACCTCTCCAGAGGCATAAACCTGACTTTAGTCTCTGCCGTGTGGAAGCCCAGCCCATTCCTCCCAGGGTGTGCCCATGTTGAAGATTGCAATGCAAGATGTTTTCAATTACCATCTGTATGGCAGATTATCTTTTGTCAAGTGGGCAGTTTGCCTTCTCTCTCTTTGAGTGACCACAATCACACCTCCCTGGGGAGGGGACCTCTGCTGATAACAGCTATGGAATGTCCCTGCATGGCTGATAAGAACTGCAGCATCCCACTGGGAGATGTGAGCCCAGAGGGAGGAGCCAAGCATTCCTACCCCGATATAATCCAGAGGTTTTTGAGACACCAGCACGGCTTCTCCACGGGATTCCCCAGAGGAACAGCAGCTGCCTCTCCTTCCACTGGATCTTCAGAGGAAGAATACATCCTTCTCTACAGATCCTCCTTGCTCCAGCAGAACCACCCCTGACACTGCAGGAGGGCTGCAGCCACAATTCCAATGGGACTGCTGCCAACACCCTGACCCACAGGGTGTCAGGTTGGGTTCTGACTCTGTCAGTGTTGTTCTAGTGTACTGCATGGTTTATTTTATCCTTTTATTTTTTTTCCCTTCCCTATTAAAGAACTGTTATTTCCTGCTCCCATATTTTTTGCCTGAGAGCCCCTTAATTTAAAATTTATAGCAATTCGGAGGGGTGGGGAGGGTTTACATTCTCCATCTCAGGGGAGGCTCCTGCCTTCCTTAGCAGACTCTGTCTTTCCAAACCAAGACAGCCCAGCTCCCCCAGGTCCCTTTTTGGGAGCTCACCTTTAGCACTGTCAGAACTCCAGCCAGCAATGTAGCAGGTTTTCAGCTCCGACACCGTGAGCGAGGCGTTGGGCACGCAGGCGAGCTGCACGTAGTCACTGCACTCCACGGGCTGGTCCAGCTCCAGCAGGGCAATGTCATTCTGCTGGGAGTCAGCCGTGTACTCCTGGTGGGCCAGCAGCCTCTTGACGTGGCGCACCTGAGCCTCGGGGCCCAGGTGGCTCAGCTGGGTGGCCCCGATCAGCACGCGCCACTTGGTGATGTTCCTGCAGGGCAGAGACAGGGCTGAGAGGGAGCAGAGCCGTGTGCTGGTGATGCCTTAGGATTTGAGCTTTTGTGTTTTTCATCTGTGGCCGTGTTCGCGGGGGTCTTAGGATGAGGGAAGAGACGAGGATCTGACTCCATGTTTCAGAAGGTTTCATTTATTATTTTATGATATATATTATATTAAAACTATACTAAAAGAATAGAAGAAAGGATTTTGTGGGAATCTACAAAATTAGACGGTTTTGGGAAAGCTGCAAGATGCAAGCTTCAGATACAGCAGAACTGGGAGTAGAGCGAAAGCAGCAGACCGAAAACTTAATGTTACAACTTACTTTATAAGCTTCTTGGCCAATCACACAAAGTAAAAGCATATTAGCTGTAGTTCTATCTAATCACCATAAGCACACGTATTTTTGGTTAAAACAATGCTTGCTTATTTCGAATACAATACCTACTTGTAAGCTTTAAAACACAACGCACAGAGCTCCATTATTAAGTTTTAACTTTCTTAATATCTTGCTAGATAAACTTTCTGCAGCTTAGAGAGCTATTCAGACAAGCGTTAATACATAGACGATTGTTCTATTTGCTCTTGCTTTTCTATAGTTTAAATATTTTTTCTGCTGACCTATCTGATGGTTGCTGCTTTAGCTCTACTCACAGTTCTGCTGTATCTGAGGCTTGCATCTTGCAGCTTTCCCAAAACCGTCTAATTTTGTAGATTCCCACAATTCCCCCTCTCTGTTCACCCAAAAAGAAACCTTCATAATCATGTTGTTTATTACTTGCATTTCGTAGGAATGATAACAAAGGCTTGTGGCTCCGACTCTCTGTCCGAGCCAGCTGACTGTGATTGGCCATTAATTAGAAACAACCAACATGGGCCAATCACAGATGCACCTGTTGCATTCCACAGCAGCAGATAACCATTGGTTACATTTTGTTCCTGAGGCCTCTCAGCTTCTCAGGAGGAAAAATCCTAAGGAAAGGATTTTTCATAAAAGATGTCTGTCACATTAATCTATTTGTAATCCTGCATTTAATAGAATGAATAAATTCGTGCTGAAGCCACAGTAATCTCGCCTGATGAAAATCCTGGCATACCAAAGGAGAGTCCTGGTGTTAGAAAAATTAATCCACAAACACCGGAGGTTTATGTCCAAAAAAGAGACAGAGGAGTTCTTTCTGGCTTTATTCGAATAAAGGGAGAGGCCATGGGGCATTCCCCTGGGATGTCTCAAATTTTTGGAGGACTCAGCTTCCTTTTTATCCCAATTTCCTGGCTGCATTTCCCCGGATTTTATATAAATAAATATATAATCCAGGGAAATGCAGAAGGCATTCCAGAAGGGCATCGAGTGATTGGCAGATTCAAAGGATGCCCTCTACCCATGGGGGGCATTGGGCCATCCAGGTGTCCTTTGTCCCTTTGTCCCTCCTCTCCTGTACCTGCTTGGTGGCTCCCTACCCCTTCCCTGCCCCTGTCCCCGGGGTTCAAAGGAGCAGCAACCACGGGGTCAGGGAGTTCTGTTGGAGCTGGTGCTGCATTCAGAGACCTGTGGGCCAGAATAAAGCTCTGGATCCAAACCCTCCATCACAACCGACTCCTTTCCTTCACCATTCCTTAAAGCTTCTCCAGCAGAGGTAACCCCAAGGAACAGACCCTGTAATGGGGGAAAGCTCCATCCCAGCACCACCAGAGCTCCTGCAGGCCTGGACTTGTCTCCAGTGCCAGCTGCAGCACCCAGCCAGCCCAAAGTGTCCATCACACACCCAGCCAGCCCAAAGTGTCTGTGGGGTGAAACACCACACACCAGCCAGCCAAAAGTGTCTCTGGGGTGAAACACCACACACCCAGCCAGCCAAAAGTGTCTCTGGGGTGAAACACCAGAGTTGCCACTTTTTGGTTCAGCAGCAAGGGCCAGACAGGCTCAGGCACATCCCATCCAGCTATACTGGTGATTATTCCAATAGCTCCTCCTTACCTGGCCTGGAGGAAGCAGTGGGCTGCTGTGAGGACCCACTGTGGGCTGATGAGGGACCCTCCACACGTGTGGCCGCTGCCATCTTTCCTGGGGTCCTGGATGCTGACAATCCAGGGCCAGGCCCCTGGCAGAGCACCTGTGCCAGCCATGATTCTGTAGTCAGCAGCTATGGAGTTGTAGTCAGAAGCCATGGGCCGCTGCCCACAGGTCCCTCTGGAAGCACAAAGTCATTAGAGTGATCAAGTTCTGGAATGTTCTGCCCGGGGAGGTGGTGGAGTCACCATCCCTGGATATGTTTAAAACAAGCCTGGATGTGGCACTGGGTGCCAGGGTTTAGCTGAGGTGTCAGGGAATGGGTTGGACTCGATGGTCTTGAAGGTCTCTTCCAACCCAGTGATTCTGTGATTTCCCCCAGCTCTGCTGGGTGCCATCCCTGGATGTGTTTAACAAAGGCTGGATGTGCCAGGGTTTAGTGGAGAAGATGTTGGGGCTGGGTTGGACTCGATGATCTTGGAGGTCTCTTCCAACCTGGTCATTCTGTGAATTCTGGGAGTTTTGGGACTGGGGAGGTACTGGAGTCACCATCCCTGGGTGTGTTTAACAAAGCCTGGATGTGGCTCTGGGTGCCAGGGTTGGGTTGAGGGATTGGGGCTGGGTTGGACTCGATGATCTTGGAGGTCTCTTCCAATCTGGTCATTCTGTTCTGTTCTCTGTGCTCACACCATTCCCACAAGGTCATTTGCTCTGGAATGGTCACCAGTGACACCAGGACAAGAGAACACAGCCTCCAGCTGTGCCAGGGGGAGTTTAGGATGGGCATGAGGAAAAAATCCTTCACAGAAAGAGGGAGTGGGCACTGGAATGTGCTGCCAGGGAGGTGAGCACCAGCCCTGGAGGTGTTTAAACAAGGCTGGACATGGCACTGGGTGCCAGGGTTTGGTTGAGGTGTCAGAGAATGGACTCGATGATCTTGAAGGTCTCTTCCAGCCCAGTGATTCTGTTAATTCTGTGAATTCTGTGATTACTGCCCTGCCCAGCAGCTGCTGCTGCTCCTGCTGCCTCCTTCTGCCCCCTCCCACATGGGGTTTGGGGTGTGACAATGGGGGACAAGCCCCCTCCCAGAGCCTGGGGCCATACCTGCAGTTGTCCCAGGTGCCATGTGCAGGTGTGAACACAGCCAGGAGGATGAGGAGGTACAGCAGGCTCATCACTGCCAGCTGAAAGAAACAAAAGCTTGTCTCTTCCAGGGCAGCCTCTGAGCCGAGTGCCTGCAGCAGCTGCACTGCCCCTGGCACCTGCAGCCCTGGGGCTGATGTCACAGACTGGGTGGTTCCAGGTTCTGGGCATGGTGGCCTCAGAGGACAGGGAAAGGCCACAGCCTCTGAGAACCACAGGATGGTTTGGGCTGGGAGGGACCTTGAAGGCCATGCAAGGAAAATGGGGTCCCGTGCCTGTAAAATGACACCATGGGGAGACAAATCTGGCACAAAGGGAAAGTCACTCCAAAGGCTTCCCCAAAGGGAGCAGAGGGACACCCAGGTACCCCAAAGGAGCAGAGGGACACCCAGGTTCACCAAAAGGAGAAGAAGGACACCTGGTTCACCCCAGGAGCAGAGGACACCCAGGTTCCTCAAAGGGAGCAGGGGGACACCCAGGTTCCCTCAAAGGAGCAGAGGGACACCCAGGTTCTCCCTTTTTTAGGGAGCAATTGGGATCCAAATTCTGTTTCATTTAAGGCTGTCAGGGCACCTTCCTGGGCGCTTACCCTTTGATTTTTATCTAAATCTGCAGTGGATTTGATGAGGCATCAAAATGAAGGGCAGAAAGCAGATCTTCCTTCACTAAAGCTGCAGCTTCCCCCCAGCTCAGAGGGAGCAGAATAAACCTTTGCTGGGAGCAGTTTTGTTACAGTGCCCCATCACCTGGATCCTCTGGAGAAAATCCCAATCCTTGGCCATGTGGATACAACAATCACAATATAGTAGAGAGTTTTCTGTTATGTACTGAATGGTCCTTGTTAATCCCTTCTTTATCTTCTGGTTTCTGCAAAATGTCCTTGAGACCTTTAAATTCTGTATTCCTCGTGTCCCATTTCAGCAATAAATCTGTCTCTCTTCAGACTTTGTTCATTGAGGCGTGCCAAGGTTTAGTTTAATAAAACTTTAGACTGTCGTTAATTTTTCCAGTAATTTTTCCAAACTTTGTTCCCGAAGTTAAAAGTTAATTAAAACTAATTAAAAGTAGTTTTAAGTTTTTAAATTAAAAAGCTTTCATGCTCCCCTATGAGCAGGGGACAGGCAGTGGTCACAAGTGCCATTATTAATGAGAGAACTACGCATTTCTTCTTTTTTAGGCATAGCAGCATATGACAAACTTGGGAGAACAGAGGACATTTAAACTACAATAACATAACTATACATCCCTAAAGCTTTTTTAATATTCACACAATAGTTCTCTTTTAATTGTGAGAGCCAATCTTGGATCCTGATCTGAGGCTGCTGTGGGGCTTGCAGGGAGAAAGGGCAATTATTGCCTAGGTGGAAGTGAGAAGGAAAACCTAATTGCTAAATTAACACAAATGTAGATGGAGTTTGTGGTGGGGCTGTGGTGGTTCTGGCCCCTCCTGCCTGTGCCTCAGACTCTCCCCAGCAGGAGGGTGCTTGGTGGGCCCTGATCTCCAAAAATCCATCCTTGCTTTCACAGCCTTGTGACAGAACTTGAGCCCCAGTTCAAGTGGGGGTGATGCCTTTTGGGACTACCTAAACACAGAGGCCAGACAAAATTAAGGGAATAAAAAGTGGTTCTATTTATTGAAGGGCCTTCAGGTACATTTTGGGCAGATGAACTTCCCCCAGGGGCTACACCCAAAAATGGACAATGGGTCATGGATTTTTAAATATTTTTATAAGTTTGGGCTGTTGCATATTGGGGGTTAATCTTCCAATTACAGCTGCAGGTAATGAAGTAATTTACTCCAAGTTTGCTCCCCCAACTCACTTTTATTCACATCTCTGGGGGCCTGAGGCAGTGAGGTGTCCTTGGAGAGGAATTGTTGTGTCTGACCAGAATGGGAAAGCAGCAGCTCACACTGGATATGGAGTTTAGAGTTATACAGGAAAGAACTGCAGGATTACAAATAGAGGAAAAATACAAAAAGCTAAAATCTGAAGGCATCAGGGGTGAATAGCAGCCTCCTTGAAGCATGAGGAACACCAGCTGCTGCTCAGAGGCTGCTCAGAACTCCAGAGCATGGCCCAAAACCACGTGGGCCAAGTGCAGCAGGAACAAAACTGCCTCCAGCTGTCCTGAGTGGGAATCTGGCTAAAGCTGTGTCTGCTCAAAGCCAGCCTAACCAAGCCTGGAGTCAATGTGAAGCTGTAAAAAGCTGCCCAGGAGAGGCAGCAGCTGGCTGGGGGCCTGGCAGCCAAGCTCACCCAGCTCAGGTTCTGCTGGGTCCCTTTGGTGGTGCTGGCCCAGATCAGCCTGGGGGTACCTTAAGGGCTGATAAAATTCACTGTGTTATGTTTGCCCAATTATCCCATCATAAAAACCTCAAACAATATTAGAAGTAGCAGCAATTTTAATCGAATAGTTTAGAAAACATATAATATTGGATACACTTGAAATATTGACAATATGATTTGATTAAAATAAGGGATAATTTGGTTCCAATAATAGCACATAAGCAAAAGATAAACCATGTACAGGGTGCAGGGTTCTGGACCCTTGCCACCTCATGTACAAGCTTGCCAAGGGAAGATTCCCCCCTTACAAGCCAGGTGTCAATGCCATCTCCTCCCATTTTCGATTCATCACACTTCTACCTCCGCCCTCATCACCACCTTCACTGCACATGCTCCACCACTCGTTTTGGTGGTCGCACAAGTCTTTGGGGGTCGTTTTTGATGAAGGCCTCTCCTCTTCCTCGATGTCCTTCAACTCACCCTTGGGTTACACATGCGCACCAAGCCAGTATAATGTAAGCCAAGACTAACATAATATTATGTTTAAACATCAAAGCAATGAATCTCTTATAGCTGGCATTTTCCTGGGACCCAAGCAGATTTTCCCTTCTTTTTGTTAATTTTTAGTAACTGTTATCTCTTGCTTTTTCCTGCCTTGAACATCTGCAGGAAAGGGGGAGGTAGAACCCCTCCTCTCCCTTTTTTCCTTGGCATGACACCCTTTAACTGTTTTATTATTTCCAAATATTAATTACTGTATCCATATTGATTACCGTTTCAATTTTGTCAGCACGAATCATACCTATTTACCACAACTGGAAATGACCTTGTGAGGGCCTTGGGTGCTTTCCCAGTGGAACAGAAATCCCCAGTGCCCTGTGTGCCAAGCAGAACTGTGCCCAGGCTAGTGCCAGATCTGGCAGACCTGTGCTCGTTCAGCTCTGTGGTTTGGGGAAGGAGTGGTGTGACCATGTTCACAGGGGTTTTCGAATGAGGGAAGAGATGAGAATGTTGACTCCGTATTTCAGGAGGCTTGATTTATTATTTTATGATATATATTACATTAAAACTATACTAAAAGAATAGAAGAAAAAGTTCTCATCAGAAGGCTAGCTAAGAATAGAAAAAAATTAATAACAAAGGCAGCTGTCCCAGACTCTCTGTCCAAGCCAGCTGACTGTGATTGGCCATTAATTACAAACAACCTCATGAGACCAATCACAGATGTGTCTGTTGCATTCACAGCAGCAGATAATCATTGTTTACATTTTGTTTCCTGAGGCCTCTCAGCTTCTCAGGAGGAAAAATCCTGAGGAAAGGATTTTAATAAAAAGATGTCTGTGACAGAGTGGCAGCTCTGCCAGCCACTGAACCCCTCTTCACCAGCAGCACAGGGGGAATCCCAGTGAATTCCACCTTGAGAGGAGCCAGGTGGGTCCCTGTGCCCATGTGGCCTCAAGGGGACACATCCCTGTTGTTGGAGTGTCAGGGGTCAGCACGGTCGGGACGGACGGAGACGAGAGGTCTCTGAAGCCAGGTCGTGGAACTTGGGGTTTATTGCAAAGGGCCTGGGTGCAGGGCCCTGCTGGGAGCTGCCAGCCACAGCTCAGAGCAGGCTGAGAGAAGAGAGGGGTAGAGAGGATGAGAGGGTGAGAGCGTAAAAGGGTAAGAGAGTAAGAGGGGTAAGAGCTAAGAGGCAAGAGTAAGAGTAAGAGCTAAGAGAGCGAGGTTCCCGTTACAATACAATAAATCATCTTCTGTATTAAATATTCTGATTCTCATTAACCAATCTAGTACAATATACAAATCCTATAGCATTTCCATACAGCCTATAAGAATCATTACATTACCATACTGTGCTACATTTTAAACCCTAAAAACTCCTCTTTGGGCCCCTTCTGCCAAGCTGGCAGGGTCTGCTCTGACCCTTAGACCTGTCTGCAAGCAGAGAGTTTCATCAAAAGATAATTACCTTCAGCCAGCCACACCATTGTTTTCCCACTGTTCAGTAACTGAGGTATCTCAAAGCTTGCTTTCATTTCAATCTCACTTATAGTTTCCATATTCTCAAAATCTTTTGCCAGGCAATCATATTTATAAGACTTTCCTGTTTCATCCTCCCCAACACCTGTGTCACAGAGGGGCAGAGATGTGGCACCCCTGCAGTGATTGTGACCTCACCTGCCCAGTGCTGGGTGTCCTGAAGGCAGGCTAATGAAAGAGCTGGCCTGCAGGATAACTCAGCTTCTTCCTCTACTACTCATGTGCCTGCCTTTTAAACAAATTTATTGTTTACTGTCCTCCTCAACTTTCATCCTCTCTAAGGTAATTATGATTTGACTCTTGAGATAGATCACAGAGGAAGGAGATATGGGATAAAAGTCTAGGCTGGTTTATACCTTGCAGGCTGCCCAGATACAGGTGAGGTTAGAGTTCTTATTTGCTGATTCTCTTTAGCCTAGGGTAGGTGAGTAGGGGGTGATTATAGTCTGAGGGGCTGGGCTCAGCCCAGAGTGGCACAAAGCCCCCCTGGCTGCTGCAGTGGGAGTGACACAGAAAAAGGAGAGCAGCAAAGGCAGTAGTTAAATTAGGGGCTGAAATCTGGCCACACCTGCAGAGGAGGTGGGGAAGCCAGAGAGCTCTGCTGTTGATGCTGTGGCAGAGAAGGGAACATGCCCTGGAGCACCCAGAGGGACCTTTGAACCTCCCGTGGACTGGGGCTCTGCCCCTGATCCCAAAGGTGTGAGCCTGCAGTTCAGCAGCTGGTACAGGCACTGCTGAAATTCATGATGGCAAATGCTCTTCTATTGATTGTATTTATTTGGAGTTTTTATATATTTAGTGAGCTACAGTAACTTCTTTGCAATCAGGTGATGGGATTGACACAGATCTCTCTATTCTGGAGCATGTCCTGATGTCCTTGGCCATCCAGAGCTTTGCCCTCTGCTCCTGAGAGAGGCAATGGCCACAACAGGGAACGATTTCTGTGAGTAACAGCTTCACTGGCAGGCTTGGACTTGGTGAATGCCCACAGACAATGGATGTTACTGATGGTCAGATCCCAGAATGATGTGCTCACAACCCAGAGTGAGCTCTGGGATGTTTCCTGAGAGCAGCCAGACTGACCCAGGTGTTTATGATTAGTCACATTAGTCTCCTTTTTCACTATGTACAAGACTTTGAAACATCATTGCTCATTAGAGAGCTCTGACATCCTTGAGTTACCTTCTGTGTTCAGTTTCTTGTTTTCTCTAAGTTACAATCAGGGAAAGCTTGACCTGATAATCCAATCTACAACTCTGGTGAGAAAGAAGGTACCCTGGGGCCCAGAAATCAGAATTGGGGTTTGTTGGACTCTTGGCAAAGTGAGCAGGAGCGTGGGAATGTTCCTCACTCGGGATCACCAAATGTGGTGGAGTTCACAGGGGTCCCAGGACGAGGGAAGAGATGAGAATCTTGACTCCATGTTTCAGAAGGCTGATTTATTATTTTATTATATATATTATATTAAAAGAAAAGTATATACTAAAACTATACTAAAAGAATAGAAGAAAGGATTTAATCAGAAAGCTAGCAAGGAATAGAAAAGAATAATAATGAAATCTTGTGACTGCTCACAGCCTCGACACAGGTGGCTGTCATTGGTCATCAACTAAAAACAATTTCACGTGCTGGGTAAACAATTCTCCAGATCACATTCCAAAGCAGCAAAACATGGGGAAGCTGAAGCTTCTCAGGAGAAAAGATCCTAACGAAAGGATTTTTCATAAAATATGTCAGCGACACAGGGGAACAGAGTTTTCCAAAGCAGTAAATTTCAAAGGCAGTGCTAGGCTGATACTGATGCTGAGTTGAAGATTCAAGCTGGTTGTCCTGACTGCTTGTGTGGAGAGCTCAAAGTTTAAATATGCTTTTGTTCCTCATCTCATCCTTGAGTTACCTTTTGTGTTCAGTTTCATGTTTTCAATAAGTTACAATCAGGGAAAGCTTGACCTGATAATTCAATCTACAACTCTGATGAGAAAGGAAGGTACCTGGGGCCCAGAAATCAGAGTTGGGGTTTGTTGGACTCTTGGCAAGTAAGCAGGGGAGCAGAATTTTCCAAAGCAGTAAATTTCAAAGCAGTGCTAGGCTTCCCCTGATATTGAGTTGAAGCTTCAAGCTGGTTGTCCTGATTGCTTGTGTGGAGAGCTCAATGTTTAAATACGCTTTTGTTCCTCATCTCACCTCTTTCCAAAATGGAATTTCTCCGCAGTCATTGCTGAGGGAATATCTCCTCCAAAAAGGATCCTCTTTCCACCAGAGAAGATCTGCATGGTCTGGCAGCAGAGGCAGCGTGCTGGGGCCGGGCTCTTCAACGTGGGCAACACCTGCTTCCTCAACTCTGTGCTGCAGTGCTTGACCTACACCCCGCCACTGGCCAACTACCTGCTGTCCCGAGAGCACAGCCGGGCCTGTGAGTGCCTGGGGGAAGGAACCTCTCCCTGAAAATCTGTCAGCCAAAGCCCAAAGATCCCCAGGACCTGGAACTGGATTTAGGGAGAATGTGGTGGTACCTGCTGTGGGTGTCTCTGGGTCTGGATTGAAGGCACTTGAGACAATATTTCATGTTCAGACTCAGGTGTTTATTATCTCTTATCAGTAAAACAGTCTCACTGCTGTGAGTTCAGCAGCTTTTCATTAGAAGGCACAAAATGACCAACAACCTCTTGTTACAAGATCTTTCAAGACTAAACTATCCAATTAAGAACTGACACCTAGATTATTTTCCCTTTTAACCCAATAACTGATCCCAATATGGACTTTTCTGCCCAATTACAAAATGCCACCCAAACCTAAGAAGAAGAAGGAAGAAGAAGCATGAAGAAGAAACCCAGGACAACACCCTGTGCTCTCCATCTTGCTTCCATCCACAACACACTAAAAATCCCAAAACCTCAATTTCTCACCCAGTGATACACCTACACTGCTCTCTATAATCTATTTCACACTTTTGTGGATTCCAGTCTAGCTTGAAGCCTGGGAAACTTTCTCCTTGAATGAGGGTCAAAGTCAGAGCTCCCCCAGGGGTCAGGGCACCCCAGAGCAGACAGAGAAATATTCCCAGTGCCCTGGGTGTCCACAGGAGAGCAGCAGCCCTTTGTCAACCCCGAGTTTTTGTTCTTTGAGCACTCAAGCCTAGAAGCCACTTCTCCTACCCAGCTGTCTTACCCTTCATGAAGACACCTCTTTGTAGCTCCAAGTCTTTATTCCTGCAAGTTAAACCCTCTTGGCTTATTGCACAGAAAACTGTCAGTTTAGCAGCCCTCTTAAGAACATTTTCTAAAATGCCCTGGGATCACTGGGATAAAATCCCCCTTTGTAAAATGCCCCAGTGTGGTGTTTGTGAGGTCCCCAGGACGAGGTGAGAGATGAGAATTTGACTCCATGTTTCTCAGAAGGCGGACATATTATATTATATTATATTATATTATATTATATTATATTATATTATATTATATTATATTATATTATATTATATTATATTATATTATATTATATTATATTATATTATATTATATTATATTATATATCAGTATAATATTATAATAATATAATATATAATATAATATATATTATAATATATATTATTATAATATCATATGATAATATTATATTATAATATCATATTCTAAAACTATACCATAGAAAGAGAAAGGATACATCAGAAAGCTAGAAAGGAATGAATAATAAAAACCTGTGACTGACCAGAATCCTGACACAGCTGGACCATGATTGGTCATTAAATTAAAACAATTCACATACTGGGTGAACAATTCTCCAAATCACATTCCAAAGCAGCAAAACAAGGAGAAGCTGAAGCTTCCCAGCTTCTCAGGAGAAAAAATCCTGGTGAAGGGATTTTCCATATAATATCATGGTGACACCCTGGGATCTCTGGGACATTGGGAGGAGTGCAGCATTGCACTGGAGTGGGAGAGGAAGAGGGGGAGTACCCCACTGCTGTGGATATTTTGCTAACCTCGGGACCTTCCCTGTGTCCCTCTTCAGGTCACCAGCAAGGTTTCTGCATGATGTGCATCATGGAAGCTCACGTGAACAAGGTCCTGCACTCCCCTGTCAGTGCCATCCTGCCCTTGGCTGTCCTCAAGGTTTTCAGACGTAAGTCATGCCAGGTGCTTTGGCAGGTTTCCCTCCCTCCTTGTATGAGAGAACCACAAACTTCTTCTTTCTTAGGCATAGGAGAGCATTTTCAGCCTGGCAGGGAGGAAGATGCCCATGATTTCCTGTGCTGTACTGTCAATGCCATGCAGAGAGCTTGTCTGAGTGCAAGCAATGAGTAAGCACAAGCAAATCACCCTCACAACATTCTGAGCCCTTTGGGCTGCTTGATGTGCTCCCAAAAAGGGAAAACCTGAACCCTGGGCTTTCAGGCCGAGCAAAACTCCTGGAGGAGATAATGCTTTGTCTTAACACTTGTTTCCAGCTTGGACCTCTCTTCTCAATCCACTACCATTGTCTATCAAATATTTGGAGGCTTTCTGAGATCCAGAGGTATGTTTCCACAGCTATTACTCTCTTTGGCATTGCCTGTGCCCTTCTGTCTGCCTGTGCCTGACACCTGGTCCTGGCACTGGTGGAGCAGGTGCAGTGTGTAAATGGGCAGTGTCACTCAGCTCAACATTTGGATTTTTCCTTCCAGTCACCTGCTTCAGCTGTGAAGCCATTTCTGACTCCTACGAGGCCTTCCTGGATGTTCCTTTGGATATCAAAGTAAGAGACTTTGCAGTTGTGCTTCAAGACATCCCCAGGCCCCTGCAGCTTTCCAGAGCCAACACATTTGTCATAAAAATGTGGACAGTGTACACAAGAGATCTTGGTGGTTGGGTGGGAAGGGGAATGGAGAGGCTCTGTAGGTGCACTCTGTAGGTGCTGTTTTTAAGCTGGACAAGCAGCTTTATCCTCTCTGCACGCTTGATATATCCTCATCCTTGTTCCCTTTGCCTTCCCACCAACCTGTCTGCCTCCCAGGCTGAGGGGTTGCATCGTTTGCCCCACTGGTGCCCCTGCACAGTGGCATTAGTTGAACTGAGCAGGGGTACAGGGAGGGAGCTCCTGATGGCTCCAGGAGCTGCTGGGACACAGGGAAATGTTCAGCACCACACTCTGTTCCTGCCTCCTTCTGCACAGGTTCATGGTGGGTCTCTCCAGCATCAGCCACAGGGATTTTCTTGGGAAATGTTTGGGGTGAGGGCATTTCCTGCAGCTCAGAGTGCTCATTTCTCACTCCTCCAGGCAGCCTCGTCCCTCACTGCAGCTCTGGAGGAATTTGTGACGCCCGAGCACCTGGATGGTGATAACTGCTTTAAATGTGACAAGTAAGATGATTACTGAGAACATATTAACACAAAATCCTGTCTGAGGGGGCTGCATGTTACTGAGCAGAAGTCATCTTCTCGTGGAGGTTTACTGCTCACAGATGAGATGCAGCTTTTTTAAAACATGGCAGAGAATAGCCATAGAACAGCAAAAGCTGTGTGAGACAGGAGAGGTTGCCTGGCCACTGTGGTGTTTGTGAGGTCCCCAGGATGAGGGAAGAGATGAGGAATCTGACTCCATATTCTCAGAAGGCTGATTATATTATATTGCATATTATATTCTATTGTATTACACATTATATTCTACATATTATATTATATTATATTATATTATATTATATTATATATTATACTATATATTTTATATAATATATCATACTATATATTATATACACCATATTATATATTACATTATATAACATATATTCTATATGATATATTCTATATAATATATTCTATATGATATACTATATATTCTATATTCTATATTATATGTTATATGTTATATATTAAATATTATATAATGCTATACCAAAACGATACTAAAGAAATAGAAAGGATACATTAGAAGGTTTAACAAGAATTATAATGAAAGCTCGTGACTGATTCCTCAGAGTCCAACACAGCTGATGGTGATTGGTCATTAATTAAAAACAATTCACATGGAACCAACAAAGATTGCACCTGTTGGTAAAGAATTTCCAGACCACATTCCAAAGCAATCAGATAATTATTTTTACATTCCTCTCTGAGGCTTCTCAGCTTCCCAGGAGAAGAAACCCTGGACAAAGAGGATTTTTCAGAAAATATCAGGGTGGCATGGCCACCTTGGGGGAGGATTTGGGTGCATTTCAGCCCTGGGCTCTGTGCTTGCTTTCAAGGTGTAAGAAGAATGTTGCTGCCTCCAAGAGGTTCACAGTCCATCGTGCGCCCAAGATTCTCACGGTGTGCCTGAAAAGGTTTGACTGTTTCACCGGTGGGAAGATCAGCAAGGTGTGTACACAGCTGGGGGGCAGCTCTCTCTTCCTGGAGCACATTTCCTGGAGCTTGTCACAAGCCTCTGGTGTTGGGTTAGTCCTGTTCCCTTCTGAGGACAGTGTCACCGTTAGGTTGGATGTGACATGCACACACACCTGATCAGGGTTTAAGCAAAAGAAAGTTTTTATTTTGCAGCTTTCCAGCTCATATGCTCTTAATAGAGTGTGAATTTAAGTTAATCTTAAATTAAGATTTAATTATACCACAATAACTTATTATATTCATTGGTGCAAAGCAATTAGTGTTAATATAATTGGCAAAAGTTTTTACAGAAATTTAATAAAACACGTATACACATATACTTATACACACAGTCTAACTTACAAAAATTTTCATATATCTTTTCTAATCTGTTTCCATGCTAACAACCTTGTCTTTTTCCTTGCTATAAATACACTCAAAAATCATCAGTTGTTATTTTTTCTATTAACTCAGCTTTGCTTGCAAGCCAGCTGTCAAACCCCTCCATAGGAGAGAAGACAGGCAAGCGCTCTTCACCAAGAGCTGCTTTGGCCAAGAACAATTTCCTGCCACCCAAACCATGTTGCTTTATGGAAAACCAGCTGTTCATGAACCCCAAAGATGTATTTACACACCTCTGGCCCCCTCCATAGGCGAGAAGAATTCCCTTGGGAAGACAGGCAAGCACTCTTCTCCAAGAGCTGCTTTGGCCAGGAACACTTTCCACCCAAACCATTACACGTTGCTTTATGGAAAACCAGCTGTTCATGAGCCCCCAAAGATGTATTTACACACCTGTGGCCCCTGGATGAGGCAGGCTATTCTGTCACAGGTCAGGGTCACTTCTGAGCCCTGCTGGTGTCCCTGTAGGTTGTGGAGTACCCCGAGTACCTGGACCTTCGCCCCTACATGTCCCAGGCAGATGGAGAACCCCTCCAGTACTCCTTGTATGCTGTCCTGGTGCACAGTGGGGTCAGCTGCCATGGGGGACACTATTTCTGCTACACAAAGGTGAGCAGCAACTTCCTTCCTTCCCAGTGGGGAAAATGTGTGCTGGGGGAGATAAATTTTCAAAGGTTTTGGGGCAGAAGGTCTCCTTAGGGGTTGGGCTGATATTGTATTTGTGTTGTCCTCAGATGAAGGAAGGAATGATGAATCTGACTCCATGTTCTCAGAAGGCTAATTTATTATTTTATGATACTATGTTATATTAAAGAATACTAAACTATACTATACTAAAGAATACAGAAAGGATACTTAGAGAAGGCTAAAAAGATAATAATGAAAACTTGTGACTCTCTCTAGAGTCCTGACACAGCTTGGCCTTGATTGGCCAATGAGTCAAAACAACTCACAGCAGAATCCAATGAAACAATCACCTGTTGGTAAACAATCTCCAAACACATTCCACATGAGCAAAACACAGGAGAAGCAAATGAGAAAATTATCATTTTCCTTTTTCTCTGAGGCTTCTCAGCTTCCCAGGAGAAAAATCCTGGGTGAAGGGATTTTTCCAGAGAATGTGAATGCCACAGACTGGATTTGTTTTGACATGCTCTTTGGTAGTTTTCTGCCTGTGTTTTTGGAGAGAAACCATGCAGAGGTCCTTGCCTGTCACCATGATATTTTCTGAAAAATCCCTTCGCCAGGATTTCTTCTCCTAGGAAGCTGAGAGGCCTCAGAAAAGAATGAAAACGATAATTATCTGACTGCTCTGGAATGTGGTCTGGAGATTGTTTACCAACAGGTGCATGTTTGATTGGTTCCATGTGAATTGTTTTTAATTAATGACCAATCCCAGTCCAGCTGTGTTGGACTCTGAGGAGTCAGTCACGAGCTTTCATTATAATTCTTGTTAAACCTTCTGATGTAGCCTTTCTCTATTCTTTAGTATAGTTTTAGTATATAATTTCATCATGTAACATAACATAACATAACATAACATAATATAATATAATATAATATAATATAATATAATATAATATAATATAATATAATATAATATAATATAATATAATATAATATAATATAATATATATAATATAATATAATATAATATTGTATAATATTGTATTATAATATAATAATATAAATCAGCCTTCTGAGAACATGGAGTCAAATTCTCATCTCTCACCTCATCCTGGGGACCTCACAACACCACACTTTGCTTTTTTCCTTTTTCTCCCAGGCCAGCAATGGGCTGTGGTACGAGATGGATGATGAGTCTGTGGAGCTCCGTTGCATTGACACAGCTCTCAGGCAACAAGCCTACCTGCTCTTTTATGCCAGGTAATAACCAGGATTCTGATCTGTTCAGAAGATGTTTCCTTGTCCCTGTTTATTGTTTTGCTTCTCCTGCTCCAGACTGTTTTTCTCAGTGAATGCAATTACTGCCTGCATCATTCAGTGCTGTGAAACCTGTGCTACCCCATGTCTGTCAACCTGATAATTTTCTGCTCTCTGATGCTGGATTTATGTAGAGAAGAGCAAGAGAAATTAAAGTGGCCTGCCAGGAAAGATGGGGAGGGACTCTTTTATCAGGGAGGGTTGGACAGAATGAAGGCTGTCAGTTTTCAGCTAACCCAGGGCAGGTTTACATTAAATAGTAGGAAGAAATGCTTCAGGGAAGGGTGGTGAGACAATGGAACAGGCTGCCCAAAGCAGCTGTGGGTGCCTCATCCCTGGAAGTGTTCAAGGCCAGGTTGGACAGGGCTTGGAGAAATCTGGTCTATTGTATATATGACAGGGGGGTGGAACAGAACAAAATGAGCTTTAAGGTCCCTTCCAACCCAAACAAGTCTGTGAATTTATGAAATTGAGGCTGTAGAAGGTACAAAAATGAGGTTTTGCACGGACAGGAGCAGAATAGGTGGGAAGACTCTAGCTGAAATTTAAGCCTTGGTTAAGTCTCCTCTCTGCCATAGAAACCTCTCCAAGAAAATCACTGAACCCCAGAGGAAGTTGCAAAAACAGCCCTAAACTGAGATCAATCTTTTTTTCTCCAGATGCTCCAATCTGAAGATTGGAGAAAGGGCTTCTTCTTCCTCTCTGACAGCACCACATGCCCCTTCCTTCCTCAGCCACTGGGCAGGCAGCAGCAAGAAGGTGGCTTCCATTGGCCCACAGGGTTTGCCTGGCAGGAGGAAGGTAACTCTGGGGAGGAGGGTCAGGGCACCAGAGGAGCAGTGGATTTTCTCTAGGATCTCGCTCAGAATCTCTGCTGGTCAGAGATGTGTTAGAAAATCTCTTTTCCCAGCCTGGCAGTCAAAGCAGGAGTCAGAACTCCTCTATTCCCGTTCTCAAGGTTGTTTATTGTTTCTTATCTATTAAATTCTTTCTCCTGACCTGCTGAGGTCTGTTCAGCAGGTCAGACAGAGGCACTCTGGGGTTATTTTTTATACTAAAAACTACGTGTACATTATTTACAATAACTTCCCAATACCTATCACCTATGTTAGACAGTGAGCTTCTACTCTAAACCAATCTAAAAATGCCAACATCACCCAGCAGATGGAGGCTAGGAAGAAGAAGGAAAAAGGACAAGGCACACCCAAATTCCTCCATCTTGGGACCCCAAGCCCCCATTCTAAAGACTTCAAAAATCTATTTTTCACCCCGTGACAAACTAACTATTATTCTACTTAAACTTTCTTGACTTGTAATTCTTCATATAAAGGTTGGTAGTTGTTTTTCCATAAGCTAAATCAAAGGCACAGGGGTCTGGGGCTCTGTTCCAAGGTCTCTGAGCCCCCTGGGCAGGGCCTCGAGCCCTCCAGGGCAGACAGAGGAATTTCCTGGGTTCTGACAGATCTCAGCATTTCTGCTTTTTCTCCTCCCACCCTGCAGCATTCTTCACAGCCACAATGCTGCTTCCTCTCAAACATCCCACTTGGATCCATCCTATTTGTGCACCTTTGGCCTTGGCAGCCCTCCAGAAGAGCCTTTGGGAGGCTCTGAAATGTCCCCTCCCAGAACTTTGGGGGCTCCCCACTGACTCTGGCCCTTTCAGGAGAGGAGGGCAGGAACTCTCCACAGCTCTCTTTGCAGGACACGGCGCTGGAGGTGGAGGATGCTGGCAGCGAGCAGGCCTGGAGCAGGTCCCAGCTGTGGGACAGGGATGGCCGCAGCTGCTTTGTGGACACCACGGACTGTGACCCCTCAGCAGGGAGGAGAACAAACCCTCCCAGCAATGGCCATTCTCCCAGGGATGGTGCAGCTTCAGGGCCTTCCAAGAGGAGCCTGCAGTGGGCTGCTCAGGAGCAAACCCTGCTGAGGCACAGAGAGATGAGCAGATCCGTGCGGGGCGGCTACAACCTCCGCAGCCGCTTTGTGCTGCACGCAGAGCCCTCGCCGAGGAGGAGGAGGAGGAGGAGGCAGACAACAAATCCTCCATGTCATGACCATGTCCACAGAGCAGTCCCAGAGTCCTCCAGCACCAGCTTGAAGCAGGCTGCCGTACTCAGAGAGCAAACCCCACCGAGGTGGAGGGAGCAGAGGAGATGGGGCTGGGAGTGCCGCGGCCGCTCGGTGCAGCGCACACACCACCAGCCCTCTCTGGGCAGGAGGAACAGGGGCACAACGAGTTCTCCACCTTGTGACAAAGCCCCAGTGGATAACAACAGCAGCTTGAAGAAAGCTGCCATGCTCAGGGCTGCTCAGGAGCCATCCAGACCCAGGCTGAGAGAGCAGAGAAGATCCCTGCAGCCGGGCTATGACCTCCGCAGCCGCTTTGTGCTCTGCACCCACCAGCCTCCAGCGAGGAAGAGGAGGGTTTCCATGGCCCAGAGATGCGTGTCAGACAAGCACTCAGAGCACCCTGGGAGTGCTGCAGTCAGATTATGGCCCTGGCTGAAGCAGAATGGAAGATTAGCGCTGCGGTTTTTAGCAAAGGTGTCCTTGTTTTCTACACGCCTTCTCACACATGAGGGAATGATTTATTTACATGGATGATGATGCTAGTGGCTAGACTAAAAGGGTTTAATTAGAATTCATTATTCCACTGTGTAGATAGTTATTGCTACTAATATAGCTCAGTAGTTGGAAGCAATTATATTAAAGGTAGAAAAATAAATGTTAAGTAGAGACTGACATTGGTCACCCTTCCCAATGAAGGGAAGGCCCTGAACAAGTCTCTTTTTCTCAGTCTCCAAGTGAAACCTTGCTGGCTGAACACACTCGAAGGAGGAATCTCCACACTCTGAGAAGGGAAGGGTGTTAAAGTGTAGCTGAAGCAGAGTGGAAGATTAGCGCTGCGGTTTTTAGCAGAGGTGTCCTTGTTTTCTACACGCCTTCTCACACACGAGGGAATGATTTATTTACATGGATGATGATGCTAATGGCTATACTAAAAGGGTTTAATTAGAATTCTTTATTATAATTAATTTTTATTATTCTTTATATAATTCTTTATAATTGCTATACTAGTAGCAATAACTATCCACAGTGTAGATAGTTTTTGCTACTAATATAGCTCAGTATTTGGAAGCAATAGTGAAGCAATTATATTAAAGGTAGAAAAATAAATGTTAAGTAGAGACTGACATTGGTCACCCTTCCCAGTGAAGGGAAGGCCCTGAACAAGTCTCTTTTTCTCAGTCTCAAAGCGAAACCTTGCTGGATGTCCCCACTCAGGGAGGAATCTCCACACTCTGAGAAGGGGGCTGTTAAAATGTGTCCTGTTAAAGAGTGGGACAGGGCTTTTACAGTCTGGAGGGATGGGCTGTCAGGGAGCCAGCTGCAGCAGGACACTGCCTGAGCAGGGACACAGCAGCTCCAGCTGCTGTTTACAGCTCACCAGGAACTGAGCAAGGAGTGTCTCCTGTTTTTAGTGTTAAAGAACACTGAGAGCAGCTTGACCAAACTATCACACCCACCCCTGTCACTGAAAACATCAGGATAAATTAAGCTCTCTAATGCTACTTTTAGTATCAGAAAGCACACATTACTATATTACAGTGCTTCTCTAAACATGCACATGCTCTTTCAAAACTTTGCCCTATTTATACATTTTAGCAATTAATGTTCATTGGTTATAAATTGCATAATGCTCTTAATTAGTTTTCTGTCTTCTATTGGTTATTGACTTCTTGCTTCTCATGCTAATCAGTCCATCTTCTCAGTCTTTTTATTATCTTTTTCCCAGATAGAGAGAGGTATCGTGTTTTAAACCCAGATGGAAATTAAGCACCACGCAGCTGCTTGCTCAACCACCTCTTCTTCCCCCCCACACTGGTGGAATGGGGAGGAGATTTGAAGTAAAACTTGTGTGTTGAATTAAGAACAGTTTAATATTTGAAAATAAAGTACAACAATAACAGTAATTAATAACGATAATGAAAAGGGACCAAATGAAATTGCAATTGCACACCACCTGCTGACTGATGCCAGAGCAATCCAAATCCCTTCCCAAACCAAGATCAGCTGCCTTTCTTTGCAATTCCTTCCAGTTTATTATATACCAGGCATGATGCTCTAGGGTGTGGATGTCCCTTTGGGCAGTTCAGGTCACCTGTCCCAGCTCTGTTCTCTCCCAGTTTCTTTTGGAACCTCCTCACTGGTAGAGCAGAAGATGAGGAAACAAAAAGTCCTTGACTCAGTATAAACATGACTTAGCAAAACCTAAAACTTCAGTGTGTTGTCAACACCACTCTCATTCCAAATCCAAGCCACAGCACTGCAACAGCTAAACAAGAAATTAAAGAAGAAATTAACTCTACCCTAGCTGAAAGCAGGACAATGGGATTACAGTGAATTGTCTTTGTTAGTTCCCTCTTTAGCTCAGGGTTCAGCACAGTGGCCTCATGGCTCATAAATTCTGCATTCCTTGTGTCCAGCTTCAGCAATAAATCCCTCTTCCAGTTCTGAGACCACCGAAGCAGATCAAGGTTGATTACAGTTGTTTTAGCAAAACTTAAAGCTTCAGGAATTTTCCCAAGCTGTGTTCCCGCTGTAGCAGTTTATGACAAACCTCGCTGAATGTTGGCTATGACAGAGTGGAAAATTACACTGCTTACTATTAATTAAAACAAGTAATTAGAAAATTTAATTAAAACAATTCATTAGAAAAGGTATTTGTAAAGTTATATAATTTCCAAACAGATACTCTGCCCTGATCTGAGGGCAGGAGAAGCAGGGATGGCCAGGCCTTCACAGGGAAGTCAGAGTCACAAGTGTCCCACTTCTAACACCTCTTTCAGCAGCAAAGCATATTTTACTGAATAAACCTGACAAAAGAAAATCTAAAAATGTATCAGACTGGCAGCCAATCCTGTTATGCTGTAGAAGGGCAGTCCCACTTTTTCCATGGTGAGAACTTTTAGCATACACCCTAAGGTGGGTGAAGATCCCTCCCTTGAGTAGGGAAGCCCCTTACGGTCACTTCTCAAGGCTGAGAAACCAGGTTTGCTCATGGTTGTTGCATGGTTAACATCAATATCTACTTACTAATTGTTTTGCTAAATTTAATATAATTGCTTCTCTATTCCCTCAAAACTAGTGCACTATACTATACTAGTAGTTATGGCTACCTATCCTATGTAAAAAATAATTCTGATCAAGTTATTTTGCTTAATCATTGCAATAAATTTAAATAAATACTTCATTTTATTTATAGAAATATATTTGCTTTGCCATCTTTAATCCCATGGGACAAAGTTGTCTACACACCCAACACACATGGAGAATAGATTTGATGAATAACCCTAAACCACAGTTTAATATCTGAGTTCAGGCTATCATTCTCTGGGTGGGAAGAATTCCAGGGAAGAATTCCATTCCAGGGAAGAATTACCTAGTGAACACAGATAACCCACATAATCTCCACAGTAACATGCAAAAAATGCTAAATAATGTAGATTGCACCAAAGGAAATAACATTTGTCCCAGGCATGTTTCAGATGTAGCAGTTTTTTTTCAAGAATACAAAAATGTTTTGAATTGATCTTCTATTGAAATGATCTTCTATTCCAATAATCCATTTTTACTTTCATAGGCTGTAAGTCTCCCTGAAAGAGAAGTCCTACCTGTGTAGGTGCCAGAGGACAACAACATCTGGAAGAAGAGACAGAAGAATGCAATAAAATAAAGTAGCTCAGCTGCCAGTAGGAGAAATCTGTGGTTAATGTTTTTTGGAAAAGCCACATCACAAATTTGAAGTATTTTTATCTGTGTTCCCAGAGGAAAAGAGTCTGGTGGGTATTGACTGTGGCAGTTGTGGGAGTCAGGAATTTTCTTCTCATTGTTTGGGTAGAACACAATTTTCTCTGGCTCTCCTGTCAGAACAAACTGTAAAGAAGACCTACAGAGCACTTGCATATCTATTTTAATCTGTTATGTTTTGACCTTTCATGATCTTGGGCCTGATCTTGCCTGAATTAAGGGATAAAAATTGGATGTGGAGACAAACTACAAAGAGAAACAGGAAAATGGCTTTAAAGGTTTTGCAGGAGGAAAGAACATGTGCATAACTCATGTCTAACTCTGGTTTTATTCTTTTCTAATTAATGGTGCAGGAAAGGCCTGCCATGGGAGAGCACGTCATACCATCACAGATAGGCCCTTCAGATTTCTCACAGATTTTCCTCTGTGGATAATAATTTCTGTCTTTATTATGTTTCTGTTTAATTAAACCAAGACACTCCACTTTCAAGCTGTCACCATACAGAAGACACATCACATGAGGTGATTCTTCCCTAGAAAATCCCTTTCTGCTGTTCACAGGATAGGGCTGTGATGCAGAGGTCACTCTGCAGTCAGTGAGAAAGGATAAAAGTGGGCAAAGACAGTCCTACAGTCAGGGGGAAAAAGGATCAGACTGAATGAGATGTCTTAACACTGGAAATGTGAGTGTTAGCCAGTAATTCAACTTTTAATCAATTTCTTTGGTATTGAAAGGGACATTGTGGTGAGAGAGACAATGTGGGGTTGCTGATGGATCTGCATAAGAAACCACAGAAAAACCAAACAACAGCTAAATAAAAAAGATCTTTTAATAGGATACAATAAAAATTACGATTGTTAATGAGTGAATATTTTGTCCCTTATCCCCAGATGAATGTGGACTGCATCTTTGCTTCATCTTCAAATTTTATTGAGAAAGCAGAAGTATTGTAAGCCTGTGTGGCAACTCTGTCATTAATTTGGCTCATTAAAATAACAGTGATTACTGCAAAGAAAAACCAGATTTTGATATTTCTGTACATATCTGGATTTATATAGAAATGCTTTCCAAGCTATGTAAAACTAGAGATGGCTGTGAGTCAATTCAAACAAAGGCATCATATTTATCCAATCACTAATAACTATTCCTTGTTGCTCCAATCAGCACTAGCCAGTCTCAGTGGACTTTATAAACACATATAAATACAGTATAAAGAGCTGTGGAAAAGCCTCTCTTCTGCTTCACTGCAGAGTTCTCAGAGTTGAAAGCTTTTCTGGAGACCTCATAATTTAGGGGTTTTTTTTTCCCCCTTTCTCTTCTTCCACCGCACTCCACAACAGGTAACAGAGAAATTACCTTTGTTAAATTCAAATGTTGCTACTGATGATTTTGAGACTTGAATTGATTAGTCCATAAAAAGATATCTGCCATAATTTTTTTTTTCTTTTTCAACAGGGTAAAAATTCTAGCTGAGCATTTGAAGACAGTAGTGAATATGCAATGAAGGCAATGCTATGAAAGAAGAATCTGTCAAAAATAGAGATAAAAATAAAGACATAAAGCTGCCTTATTTTCTTTAGAAGCTTTTATAATCTGTTCAGAAGATCTTTTCACATAAATTCCAGCCATCCTTTTGTCTGTTCAAGCAGGCAGTTGTATTTTGATTGCAGATTTGCCTGGCTGTTTGCAGCTTCATCTAAAACCAAGAAGGATGATCCTTGGGAACCTCAGTGGACCGAGTGAATTCAGACTCCTGGGTTTTTCTGGAAACTCTCATTGGCACCCTTTGCTCTTTGTAATTTTATTATCTCTTTATATTCTCACCTTGGTGGCTAACACAGCGATAGCTTTCACAATAAACACTGACAACACCCTTCACACCCCCATGTATTTCTTCCTCACTCAGCTGTCCTGTTTGGATATCTGCTATTTATCAGTCATGATCCCAACCATTCTGGAGAACCTGATAGTGGGAACAGTAAGTATTTCCAAGACAAGATGTGCCATGCAAATGTTTTCCTTCCTTTTATTTGGGGTTGCTGAATGTTTCCTCTTGGCTGCCATGTCCCTCGATCGTTATTTTGCAGTTTGCCACCCCTTGCATTACACAATTATCATGAGCAGCAGGGTCTGCAGGAGCCTGGTTGCTGGCAGTTACATTTGTGGGGCTGCTGTGGGCTTAATTCACACCCTGATAACCTTCAGCTCACCCTTGTGTGGCTCTGCCATCGACCACTTCTTCTGTGAGATTCAGCCCCTGCTGGACCTGCTCTGTGGCAACACCTTCCCAAGAGAGCTCCAGGTCATTCTGGTGGCTGTCTTTGCTATTCTCAGCCCTTTCTTACTGATCATTTATTCTTATATTCATATCATTTCCACCATTCTTCACATGGCATCAGCTGAGAGCCAGCAGAAAGCCTTTTCCACTTGCTCCTCACACCTCTTGGTTGTGATTCTCTTTTATGGCACTGCAGGCTCTACATATCTGAGGCCAAAATCCACCTACTGTGCAGCTGTGGATAAATTCCTCTCACTCTCTTATTCTGTGCTGACTCCTTTGTTGAATCCCATCATTTACAGCTTGAGGAATAAGGAGGTGAAAAGAGCCCTGAAGAAAAAATGGAGAAAAACTAATTTAGTGTGGAAATGAAATGGAATATTTGGGGTGTATCAGGTGTTTGTATTGGTATTTTTCACTCTAAATTCTTGTTCAGTGAAATGAATTTCCAGATATACTTCAGCTTTTGGAAGGAAAGAGGGAGAAGAGTGGAGATTTTCAGCTGTAGGAGGGAGTGTTAGAAGCCATGTTAACATTTTGGAAGGAAACTTCTTCCACATACTTAAGAAATTCTTAACTAAATAAACTTTTTCTTTTTCTTTTTCTTTTTCTTTTTCTTTTTCTTTTTCTTTTTCTTTTTCTTTTTCTTTTTCTTTTTCTTTTTCTTTTTCTTTTTCTTTTTTCTCTTTTCTCTTTCTTTTCTTTCTATTTTTCAGAAACTTTAAAATTGTGTTTTACATACTTCTGACTTTTTGAACAGAAGTGTAATATTCAGGAGCCTGATTTTACTGAAAGAACTGAGTTTGCATTTATTTCCTGAAAATGTTTAGTAAATTTCTCTGGGAGAGGACATAATTCAGGCTATAATATGGAGCCCAGGAAATTAATGAGTACCTGTTATTAATTCTGAGATTGTTATTGGGGGAAAAAAAAAAGAGGTGTGCAAAATTGCATTCCTGCCCCACTGCCTCAAAGGTATTTCTTTAATTTTAGAGAAATTGTTTAAAACATGTTAGACCAAGTCTAGGCATTTGAAGAACCTAACCACTGTAAAGCTCTGTAGCTGTTAATAAAATTCTTTATATTAAATCCTCAAAACTGGAGTGATATTGGAAAGTTAAGGACATGAATTCCAACAGCAAGGTGTTTTTGGGCAGTTGGGAGATGCCAGACCAGTATTAATCACAAAATAAGCAATAACCATGGGTCCAAAGAACCTCTCTACAGGAGAATTTGTTTGGTTTATCTGACAAATAACAGAAAAGCTCTTGTGGGGGGAATGCCTTGCTACACAACCTCTTGTTGGGATCTTGGGGGACACAGAACAGATGATGGACTTTGGACCTGCTCAGCACAAGGGATTTGATAACAGGAGGCCTTGGGAACAGCAAACAGAACTTTGAGAATTAAATCAAGATTGCAAGAAGATCAAATCAGATGGATTTACCGGGAAAAGAAAATTACATCAGACTTCTGCAAGCAAGAGATGTTTAAAATGTATGTTCGTTTATGTGATTATTAACCCAATTGATGTAGTAAAACATTACTAGCCTCCCTAAATAATATATGTGTCACCATGATATTTTCTGAAAAATCCCTTCACCAGGATTTTTCTCCTGAGAAGCTGAGAAGCCTCAGAAAAGAAATGTAAACAATAATTATCTGATTGCTTGGAATGTGGTCTGGAGGTTGCTTATCAACAGGTGCATCTTTGATTGGTTCCATGTGTATTGTTTTTAATTAATGACCAATCCCAGTCCAGCTGTGTCAGACTCTCTGGTCAGTCACAGGTTTTTATTATCATTCTTTTCCAGCCTTCTGATTTCTCCTTCCTCTTTCTTTAGTATAGTTTTAGTGTATCATTTTCATGTAATGTAATGTAATGTAATGTAATGTAATGTAATGTAATGTATAATATAATATAATATAATATAATATAATATAATATAATATAATATAATATAATATAATATAATATAATATAATATAATATAATATAATAAATATATCAGCCTTCTGAGAACTTGGATTCAATTCTCATCTCTCACCTCGTCTGGGGACCTTCACAAACCCACTACATATAAGCATTTGTATCCCACAATAAATCAGATTCTGATCACCAAATCAGTCTTCCCTGTCTCTCCTCATCACTGACAACCTCTCTGCAGATCCCTTAACATGGGGATAATCTTTAACATGGGGATAACCTCTCAGTCTTCTGGAGGCTGACCAGGCCCAGATACCTCAGCCTGGCCTCACAAGAGGGGTTCTCACAATCTTTGAGACCCTCCACTGGACAATGACAGAATTTGTGATCATGTGTGCCATGTGTGCTTCTCCTGTGGAGAAGATTCTTGAAATTGTAGAGTTCTGTAGGCCTGGAGGAGAGGACACTGGGATCAGACCTCATTGTGGTCTGCACCCTCCTCCTGAGGGGCAGTGAGGGGCAGGTGTCCATCTGTCCATCTCTTCATCCTCATGGCAGTGACAGGACTTGAGGAAACAGCTGGAGCCGACTGAGGGCAGGTTTAGGTTGGATATCAAGACAAATGTTTTCACCCAGAGGGTGGTTGGGCACTGGCAGAGCCTCCCCAGGGGAGTGGGCTCAGCACCAAGTCCACCCGAGCTCCTGAGGCGCCTGGACAATGCTGTCAGACACCTGTGGTGACCCTCGGGGTGTCCTGTGCAGGGCCAGGAGCTGGGATGGATGGTCCTGGCTGGTCCCTCCCAGCTCAGGAGCTTCTGTGACCTTGCTGAGAGCCCATTTGTCCTTCCAGAGCTGCCCTCTGTCATCAGCCCTGCGCAGAATGGCTGTGAGGCCTCAGCTCTCACTGCAAACCTGCTCTGAAGCAAGACAATTATTACTCTTGTGTTAATGAGCAGATTACTTTGGCTTTAAATTGGAACACATCAGGAGCTAACTGCAGCACGTCTGCATCATTGATATTATAAGTATCTTGAGTTTATTTGGCTTTTAGTTTCTCCAGCTCTTCCCCTGTGCCCTTGCTCACATCCCTGGCTGCCTATTCCCTCTCCTCCATGAAGTTTCTCTCCAAGACTCTGAGTGCAGACGTCCCAAGGCATCAGAGTTTCACCAAGTTTTAACTAGGCCTTTGTGTTTAGCTGGGTCCCTCCCAGGGGAGATACTGGGCTGTAGAGAATTGGGGAGAGGGCAAATCACCAGCTAGGAAAGTTCTGAATCTCAGGAGTCAGTCTAATTGTGGAAGTCCTTGTTAGCTCCAGCTAATTGCTCCTAGCTTTTTACCAAACACAAATGTTTCCTTTTCTGAAGGAATGGCAGGATCACACCAACACAAATCTACATGAGACTGGGAATACTCCTCTCCTTTGGTGCTACACCCTTGTAACATCAGAGCTGGAGAGAGTGAGGAGTTTTTAAAAACTTCAGAACAGCTCCAGGGGCTGTCAGGACAGTGCTTTGTGTTCATGAGGCCAACATGCACCTGCCTCCTCAGAGGCCTGGTTCACCTCTGCCCAGAGATGAACAAATCCCAGAAGCAATGACCAAAGGGAAGCAAGAATCCCTTCCCAGCAAGAGACAGATCATGGGTACTATTCCTGCCTGGTCTAAGTTCCTTTAACCAAAGCTATTGCTCAAAAGTTCAAAACCACATGGCTCTGGTGTAAAACAAAAATATCTGTAATAGAACAAGCAGGGCAGGATGTCCTCCTGTGTCTCACAGTGTAAAATGGAGTGAATTCAGACTCCTGGGTTTTTCTGGAATCTCTCATTTGCACCCTTTGCTCTTTGTAGTTTTATTATCTCTTTACATTCTCACCTTATTGGCCGGCACAGTGATAGCAAAACATCCTGCAAACACTCAGACCAAACCTCCTCTTTCTCACCATCACCAGTACATAAAGAAGTGGATGAAAATATTTCCTCTCCTAACAATATACTGATTCCCTTTTTCTCCCCAGAATTCCATGTAAACATCAGCGGTTTTCATTGCTGGGCTGTTCTTGCACAGAGCCAAGGCCTTTCCTGCTCCTCACAGTGCCCTGCTGGCCAGGAAGGGGGAAGGAAACTGTCAGGGATGAGGAGAGACAGGGAAGACTGATTTGGTGATCAGAATCCAACTTTATTGTGGGATACAAACACTTATATACTGTTTTAGGCAGGCTAGTAATGTTCTACTACAATGATTGGGTTAAAGATCACATAAACAAACTTCTCCATTTTTAACACCTCTTGCTTGCAGAAATCTGATGTCATTTTCTTTTTCTGGTAAACCCATCTGATTTGATCTTCTTGCAATCTTGATTTAATTCTCAGCTATTTCCAAGGCATCACAGAACCTGAAAAATAGAAAAGCTGAAACCTGAGGCATCACATCCATAGTATAACTTCTGTTTAAGGTCTCCTTTGTGCAGAGCACCCCTGAAGATTGTTTCAAGCTGCTGCTGCTGTTGCTGCTGGCTCCCATGCAGGGAGAGAGAGGCTTGCAATGAACACTACGGGCAGCAGATGGGAGCAGCAGCCTGGATTTGCTGGCTTTGTGCTGCAGGCACCACCTGGAGAGAGGAATGCCTATGGAATTTACAGGGAACCCCCGATGAGGGGAGAGAACGATGCACCTGACTCTATCTTATCAGAAGGCTAATTAATTACTTTCTTATACTATATTATTTTCTACTATATTACTATACTATATTACACTATTACTGTATTACACGATATTGTACATTATTACTATATTACACTTTATTATTACTATATTACATTATACTATATTATATTATTGCTATATTATTACTATATGATACTGTATTATACTATATTACACTCTATTATTACTATTATAATTACTATAATTATTATATATATTACACTATATTCCCTCCCCTTGACGAGGGGAGAGAATGATGCATCTGACTCCATCTTATCAGAAGCCTAATTAATTATTTATTATATTATATTACTATTCTATATTATACTATATTACACTCTATTATTACTATATTATATTATATTATACTGTATTATTACTATATTACACTATATTACACTATATTATTACTATATTACATTCTATTACACTATATTATTACTATATTACACTATATTACACTATAGTATTACTATATTACATTCTATTACACTATATTACACTATATTACACTATATTATTACTATATTACACTATATTCCCTCCCCCCGATGAGGGGAGAGAATGACGCATCTGACTCCATCTTATCAGAAGCCTAATTAATTACTTTAAAATACTATATTACTTTAACATAAATTACTTTATTTTTTTATTTTAAGAATATTAAAATTTAATATTTTAAATAAATATTAATATCAATTACTTTAATATTAATTAATATTAATTACTTTAAATACTATATTATTCTATACTATATTACACTATATAACATTACATCTAAACTGAATCTGCCCAGCACTCAACTCTGCACACACTGCACAGAATCTCATGACTGTCAGTGACAGTCCTGACACACACAGACACACCTGGCCCTGACAGGCCAAGGAAACAAAACACCATCACTGTGGGTAAACAATCTCCACATTGCATTCTACTTTGGCACAAACACAGGCACAGCAAATGAGATAAGAATTGTGTTTTCTTTCTCTGAGGTTCAGAGAATGTGAAACCCAGAAATATTCTTGGGGAGAATTGTGCCTTGCTTTTCTCTGTGAGGAGAAATGTGGTGACAAATGCCAGCTGCTGGAGCTGCTGCTGTGGAAGGAGGAGCTGGGGGAGGCTGTGTGGGGGTGGTTCAGCAGAGCTGCAGAACTGTGTCACAAGCACTGCTGGAGGCATGTCTGGAGATGGAGCTGCAAAATTCACTGGCAGTGGAGAATAGTGTGGTAAGGCTGAGCTCTGTCTCCTTAGTTATATCCACTTGTGCATCACAACCTGCTCTGGCCGCGTATTTTCCCCACTAGCCCAATCTAAAGACTGCTCCCCTATTCTGGTACATCCATTTCCACTCACTATTCACCCATGTCCGTAACCATTTTTTTAGAAGTGTGGATTTGCTGTGCCCTGCTCCTGTCAAACCTGACCCACAGCATGAATCTCTATTTAGAGACCATAAATATTTAGAGGCCATAACTTCCATACTGAGCCAGTGATTTACCATCCTAGAATTTAGGTAATCCCAGATTTAATCCTGATTCATCTCTGACTTCCTGGCCTGCTCCACCTTATCAGCTTGGCACTTGTCCCACTCACAGCCAGTCCTTCTGCATTCACAGCTGCTCTGCTCTGCTCTGTCAGGGTTCCACTGCCCTGGACAGGTTCAGCCACGTGCCTTCTCCTCCTCCAGGTGCCAATTAAAATGCACAGCCCCCTGTACCCTTGGTGAGAAAACTCATTCTTGGGAATTCTCGTGGATGCATCACTCTGAATTTCCTCCAGACACTTGCAGGACAGAGTCTGCCAGGGAATGCATCTGGCTTCTAAAGGCAACAGGCCTTCAACAGGTCTCGTGTTCCCTGACTACAAATCCACCTCTATTTCACATTCCTGCAAGTATAAAGAAGTTTTTAATGGATTTGTAGGGATTTGTGAGGGCTCTAAGTAGAGTGTACAACCTTATGTGCGAAACAGCATCAATTTAATGCACCAGTTTGAGTGAACCTGACTTCTGAAGGCAACAGGCCATGATTCCTGTCTCGTGTTCCTGACTACAAATCCACTTCTATTTCACATTTCTGCAAGTATAAAGAAGATTTTAATGGTGGTTTTTACAACCACACCCTTTTTATTTTATATAACCCTTCACCATCTTCTCAGTCCAGTTTCTCACTTACTTGAAGCATATTCTCACCTCTTTATATTCTCACCATTCCTATATTATAGAAATATAAGTTTATGATTTTTCTGCTTAATGTCTGTGTATTGTATTTTTACATCAATCTAAGCTTCCTCCAAGGCTGCAGATCAAATCCTTCAGTGTCTGTGGAGGTTTCTGCTTCTCTGATTGCCACAAGGAGCCATGGAGACTTTGTGCACTGTTGTAACTTTCTGTTCTGGGTTCCTTCTCCCCCATTATTGCAGTGTAACTCAGGGACTGTCACCATGACATTTTATGAAAAATCCCTTCACCAGGATTTCTTCTCCTGGGAAGATGAGAAGCCTCAGCTTCTCCACGTTTTGCTCCTCTGGAATGTGGTCTGGAGATTGTTTATCCAAACATGTGAATTGTTTTTAATTAAAGACCAATCACAGCCAGCTGTGTCAGACTCTCTGAGTCAGTCATGAGCTTTTATTATCATTCTTGTTTAGGCTTCTGATGTATCCTTTCTCTTTCTTTAGTATAGTTTAGTATATAATTTCATATAATATAATTTCATATAATATAATTTCATATATATAATATAATTTCATATAATATAATATAATATAATTTCATATATAATATAATATAATATAATATAATATAATATATATAATATAATATAATATAATATAATATAATATAATATAATATAATATAATATAATATAATATATATAATATAATATAATATATATATATAATATAATATAATATAATATAATATAATATCAGCCTTCTGAGAACATGGAGTCAAATTCTCATCTCTCACCTCATCCCGAGGATCTCACAACACCACAATTGACATCCCAGCTCACTGCCTGGCCTGGCAGATTGTGCCAGTTCTTTGTTCCTTCCTCCCAAGCAGAACCACTCAGTGTCACCTGGACACATCCTCATTCCTGGGTCCTTGTGGCCCTTCCTGTACAAGGGGTAGGAAATAGCACAGCAGTGAGTGACAGCATCCACTATGGGAAATGGATTTGTAGGGAATTCTCCAAGCCTGGCAGAAGGCTCAGTGTGCATCTGTGTGCAAACCTGGAGATGAGAAATGCTGACTTGGAAATGCCATGGAACAGGACAGACATTGCTGGGAGAGAAATGGAACTAGAAACAAGTTTCAAAGGGTGGTTCTATAAATAAGACTGGATACTTTGGAGAAATAGAACTGTGAAAGATGCATTGTGGTAGGAGCCATGAGGGGTAATTTTAGATTATTGGCTTTAAGGCATCTACAGCATGGTGTGGCAAAAGCTGATAGGCCAAGAAACACTTATAATATATTGAAATTAGGAAATATTGGCTTCTGATTGTGATGGTGTGAATTATAACATCTGTGTTGTCTCACCCTTCACATCAGACTGAAAATGGAATAAAAGTTTTCAAAACACCTCTCAGTGACCCCATCTCTGAGTCAGAAAAGGCATTAATCCAACAATCCAGAACACATTCCAGCTCTAATAATGGAAGGCCTTGGCATTGCAGCAGGCCTGGTGATGTGTGTCAGCTTGTCCAGGAGCCTAAACCCTTTGTTACCCTTCACAGACTGATTTCTTATCACCAGTGGGACTAGATTTTGGATGCTGGTAAGGCTAAATCTCACAAAAAAATCTTTATACTCTCTTAAAAGTTAAACTGCAACTCAGCACAGATCCTATTATACCATCCCTTGCAGCCAGGTGTTTGACTGAGTGGAAATAAGAGAAAATTACATTTCCTCTGGCCTAATCTGTCCTGCTGCATGGTGTTGCTCCGGCCCAGGTACAGAACTCTGCTAAGTCTGTCCCATTCATGCTGTTCCAGTACATTTTGCCACCACCCACCCCCATTAACTCTCTTTCCTGGCCAGGTTTGACCCCAGCACAAGGCAGGAATTTGCACAGTGCAAGGATCAGCCAGATTTTCTTACCTTGGTAAGATGAGGGCTACTAAGGCAGAGAATTTGGTAACCCTTATTCAGAATAACCAACTCAGCTCTTCTCTGTGCATTGTGAGCTCACTCCTGTCTGTGAAGGTGCTGGGAAGGCTGACTCCAGTTTCCAGAGGCATTGGGAAGGGAAGCTCCATGGAGAAGAGAGATCTTCCAGTGCCCAGGATGTTCCAAGGGCTGCAGAACCTGTGCAGGTCTTTGTTCTGCACTGGGAAGTGGCAGTGGGAGCCCTGCACTGTCCTGTCTCCCAAGGGGTCAAATTTCACAGGTTAAACCTGTTCAGCAGTGGCAGAGCGTGACTGAGAAATCAGATAGCAGCAGAGGATTAAGCCTCACAGAGGGGAAATGCTGCAAAAATGAAGATTAACTTACCCCCTCACCTAATTCAGCACTCTGATTTTATGGGACCGTCATCATCTGTGCTCTCTGAAGTGATTCAAAAGAGCTGGTTCATGCCAGAATTGACTTTCTCTGACAACTAAATCTGTGTCCTGTTCCATTAATCTAAAATTATTTGATTTCTTTTGCCTAAGAATGTTAACTCAATTCCCCAGAATGCTTCAGCTGAACTTTCATACCAATCTTTATCTGAAAACTCTTCCTATCACACGGATTCTTCTTGTCTGGCCCTTTTCCAGTAACCTTTTCCTGCCCAGTCTTTGGACAAACCAGGTTTGAGCATGATGTTGTCTTCTTGTTCTGTTTTCAAATCTGTATTCTTAAGGAATACAATTGCAATAAAGCAATAACACCATCAAAAGGCCAAACGAGATTTATGGAGCAAAGAACAAGGCCAGAATTTCACACAAGGGTCCTTTTTCTGTGGTGGTCCCCAGTCTGTGTCCCTTTCATGACGATCGTGAGGCAGATTGTAAGAGCTGAAATGAGAGATGTGGGACACCAGGCAGCTCTCCAAAATGCAGTTTATTGTACACAAAATGCAGTTTATTGTATACAAAATGCAGTTTACTCCATCCAAGAGGTTACAGCAGTCCAGGGTTGTGGGTGACAGAGCCGTGCCTACAGCATCAGCTCCAGCTGCAGGCAGGCCTGGAGACCCTGAGTTTAGGTCACAATGCATTCTATACTTTTCTTTTGGTTACAATGCATTATACACTTTTCTTTTGCTGAGCATCTTCATACAGTAGAACCAATCTATACCTTAACTTTTATCTATAGCCTATCATAACTACTGCAATTACCATATTCATGTTACTGTTCTCCAATCACTCAAAGTCAGTACATTACAGTTTAAGCTAGAAGTTGTTTTTCAGTTTTCTTGCAGTGGAAAATTCTGAGACCTTTTTTCTACTTGCAACATCAGCAGGCTTGTTTGCCTGTGCTCTTTCTGCTTGGTAAAAACATCTTCTTGTTTGAGGTGGGTTTATCCTTTGCTCTAAGCCATAAAAACCCCTTCTAACTAACACACCCTTTGCCTCCTTGGTTATCCACTAAGACTGGCTCAGCAATTCTTTTCTTCTCTATCAAAAACTTGCTTCCATCTCTATTCCTTCATCAGACTCTACATTTAAAAATCTTTCAGCTAAGCACACATATCTGTGAGACTTTCTTGTCAAACTTTCATCCTTCCCAACAGCAGATGAGGGAAACTTCAGACAGAGACTTACACTGTGAAGAAGAAAGGCCTCACACTCTTTGTTTGAGGAGCTTGCCTCTGGCTGTGCTGGTGCACAGGGCACATCCTCTTCACCAGGATGCTGCTGGAGCTCAGCTCTGTGTCCCAGTAGTACTCTGGGGACAGCAGCCGAGTGGGTTTGTGCTGCAGGAGGTACCTGTTGAGGTGGCTCTCGTGGTGCCAGGGACCCTCAATGCCATTTTCTCTGTCCTGCACCAGCCCTGCAGAGCAGGCTCTGGTCAGCTTGTACACCTCAGCCACGCTGCCCCCATAGAAGCTGGCTGTGTAGTGGAAGTCCCCTTGTCCCTCAGGGATGGCAGATTGTGACTCAGGGCGTATCTCAGAGGCTTTGTCCTCCTGCTGTGGGGTGACCTGCCAGGAGCTGATGGTGGCCACCAGGGTGTCGATGATCTCCACGCCGATGTCTGCCAGGAGCTGGACGTTGATATCCACGGAGTACAGATAATCCACCTCGTGCTGGAACTGGCTCTGGATGTAGGAGCTGAGGATGTCCATGCGGCTCCTGGACATGTCCTGCCACCTGGGGTCGTCCTGGACAGGGATGACAAACAGGTGGTTCTCAGGGGCCATCTGAAGGTGGGAGATCTTCTCGGGACAGTCTGTGAACAGGTAGAAGTTCACGGGGTGGCCAGCAAGGAAGTATTTGTTGGCAGAGCTCATGAACCCTTCTATGAACTGGACATAGCTAAGAGACATGGAAAGGAAAAGAATGGAGAGGCTCCTCCTGCTGAGGAATGACAGCTTTTCAAATGCATTTTCTTTGTCTTTTTCTATTTGTTGCTCCTTCTTACAATGTTAGTGCAGCTGCCCTTTAGACCTTCCCCATGCTGCTGCACATTTACATTTTAGCTTTCACTAAATTCACATTTTACCTTTTCACAGAACAGGTGCCTTCACCACAGGGCTGCACTCTAATATCACTCCATAATGTAAATACTTCCCCTCATCCCTCCCTGGCACTCTTTCTGCAGTGGAATATTTTAACTTCCTAGAGAGGATCATAGAATTAACAGGAAAACATGGAAAGGTTTGTGTTGGGAGGGACCTTAAAGAGCATTTCATTCCACCCCCTGCCATGGCCAGGGGCACCTTCCACTATCCCAGGCTGCTCCAAGCCCTGTCCAACCTGGATTTGGGCACTTCCAGGAATGGGGCAGCCAAAGCTTCTCTGGGCACCCTGTGCCAGGGCCTCACCACCCTCACAGTGAGGAATTTCTTCCAAATATCTGATCTAAAGCTGCCCTATTTCAGTTTAAAGCCATTCTCCCCCACTCTGTCACTACCCAGCCTTGTAAAAAATCCCTTTCCCCTTTCCTGTAGGGCCTCTTTAGGTACAGGAGGGGCTCTAAGCTCTGCCTGGAACTTTGTCTTCTCCAGGCTCAACAACCCCAACCCTCTCAGCCTGCTTTCATAGGAGAGGGTCAAAATTATCAATTAAATAGTTTTGATTACCTGAAGTTGCTGTGTTACTCTAAGATGCCAGTGGAGATAGAGGGTATAAAGTATAGCTCAGAAACTCAAAAAAGAACCTCCCCATGTAACAGCATGATTAATGTTTTTACTAGAGCTAATATTTCACCTTTAAACTCTTAACAGAAACCCAATAAAATCTCAACTTCACAGAATGTTTCTATTTTTTAGTACAGGATAGAGGGAAAGCTTGTTGTTAGAAATGTAGCAGCAGCTAGAATTTTTATCTCAATGGGCCAAAATGCTCATTATATTTCCAAGGATATATATAATATATATATAAAAGATATATATTCCATTATATATATAATATATATTATATATTATATATATAATTATATTAAAATATATTATATACATATATATTATATTATATATAATAATCTATATATATATATTAATATTAATTATCTATCAAAATATATGAATTATGATATAATTATATATAAACATTTTATATAATATATAATATATATAATATATATTCCATTATATAATATATATATATATATATATTTTTATATATATAAAAAAATATATATATTATATATAATATATATATAATATATAGTACTTTTTTTTTTGTCCTATTCAAAGCAATGTCCCAGCCAGCTGCCTTAATTTGGAAGGTGACACTGACATGTCACGTTTCTCCCAGTCTACAGCTGCTCACATTCACTCTTTGGAATGTTTCTCACTTATGCTCTGTGGCATTCACATTCTCTGAAAAAATCCCTTCGCCCAGGGTTTTTCTGCTGGGAAGCTGAGAGGCCTCAGAGAAAAGGAAACCAATTCTTATCTCATTTGCTTCTCCTGTGTTGTGCTCATGTGGAATGTGTTTGGAGATTGTTTACCCACAGGTGATTGTTTCATTGGATTCTGGTGTATAGGAATGTGCTCCTTGTTGATGGAGTGACAAAACTAATTTTTGTCCCCTTGAAAAGGAAAAAAGCCCAGAAGTTTCTCTCCTCAATTAGGTGAAAAGGCATCTCATAGGACCTGAGGGACTTCACCTCAAACTTAAGGATGGCCAATTGGATAGGAGCCAAAAAGTCCCACCTGAGCAATTTACTAGAAAAAGAAGAGAACAAAGGAACTAAATTGCTTTTGTGAGGTGTTTTACCAGCAGCAAGAACCTCTTACACCTGGCTTGGTTTTTCTCTGCAAAGAGTTTTGTTATTTTGCCTTTTATTAAACCTTTTTGTTTCCAACACTACCACAGAAGCCATCCTGCTGATTTTGTGCCTTCTAAGGCAGCTGAGCTATCTTGGGTGTGAAATAGATCTCCAAGAGCTTATGAGACCTGGCTTGAGGAGGCAACTATTACTGTGCTGTGATTTGTTTGACTTTTTGGCCAGTTGGGGCCAAGCTGTGTCAGGACTCTGGAAAGAGCCACCAGTTTTCATTATTATCTTTTTAGCATTCAGTAAGTATCCTTTCTGTATCCTTTAGTACAGTATGGTATTTTTAATATAATATATAATATTATATATATAATTAGTCATTATATATTATATTAAATACACACATAATAAAATATATATTACAATAATAATATATAATATAGCATTATAAAGTAATAAATTAGCCTTCTGAGAACATGGAGTCAGATTCATCATTCCTGCCTTCATCCCTTGCAGGTACAACAGTACTGCAGAGAGGTTTAACTATTTGACAAGAAATAAATGACAAACCAGTACTTTTCAACAGCAAAAGTGACCACTCCAGTGATCAGGTTCTTCTGCAGATATTGAGCATCCAGGATGTCTCTGCTGAATGTGCCTTCCCAGACAATTGGAGCCAGCCATGGTGTCAGCACCAGCACATCCCTTCTCCTGCAAGGGGTTGGGAATGAAGGCAGGGTTGAGATGGCCCAGGAAATTCATCAAAACAAACACAGATGTAAGACTGAATTAATCATTCCAGTCTCACTTTGAAATCACAGCACAGGTTTCCAATTGCAGCACAGATTTCTGAATAGGCAATTCCAGAAAATAATTTATCCCAGTGACCTAAAATGTTAATTCCACAGGCATTTACATATCAGGTATGATGGTGACTGCCACCACAAAAAAATAGTATCAGCCAAGGCCTTTTGTTTTTTAGCTTCTGAGTGAGGATGCAAAAAACTGAATAAGATAAAATTAAACCAAAATATTTTCAACATTCACCATCATTTCTCGGTTTCCTTTCTGAAAGTAACACATTAAAGTAACAAATTAAAGATTCTTCATCTGTGCATTTCTGGAAGAGTTGCTTTTCTAGTCAGGCATCCTCTCCTGTTCACTCAGTCCTGCTCTCAGCTGTCCTGACCTGTCAGTGCCAGTCTGTGTTTCTGAGGTCAGTGGGATTTCATGGTAATGATATTCCATTGTACCAGGGCAGGTGCACTTACCATGGAACCATCAGAGATGTTTCATCTATTTTTCTGCAAATGAAAATAAAAAAAACATTAGAAATATTGTATAGGGAGAAATAAAAGAGACATTAATGCATCGTGGCACAGAAGTTTCAGATTTTCTGAGAGATGAGCCCCACAAGAGATCTTTGTGTGGTTCAATGTCAGTGAGCATCCTGACTCCACCACAAACACTATTTTATTGTTTATATGAGTCCATATACAATGTGAACTACATTTAACAGGCTGGTGTAAGTAGAGCTGAATGCAAATTAATCAGCTTTAAAATTATTTTCAACATGTCTCTTTCTTTGGTGCATCTTTGGAAAATTCAGTTTTACTTCTACACTGTGACAGCCTGGTCCAGTAAGGCCAAGTTTATATTTTTGCACCAAGTTTGTATTTTTCTGACAGGTTTATGTCCATAGAATACAGAGCAGAGGTCACTGCTCTCCATTCTCATTGCCTGTGCAGGTTCCTGTGGATGGGTCACTGAGTGGGAACCCACCAGTCCTGATTCCCAGATTTTCCACCAGGAAAAAACAGGTTCTGTAAAGTGGAAACACTCACTGAAAATAACAGATTAAACAGGCTAATAGAGGGAAATTAAAAGAATCACATCACATAAAAAGAATCATAAAGAGAAATAAAAAGAATAACATATAATATCTAGCCATATAAACTTTTTTTTAGGGTGGTGGTATGAAAATGTTCTCATACTTCAATCTTTTAAGCTTCAAATTAATTACAAAAAGAATTTATTGTTTTTTCATATTGCTTTATTGCTTTTATTGCCATTAAAGTTTATTTCTCCTCATGTCATATATGCTGGACTCCTTAGAGCAGCATTTCTAGAGAATTACACAACTGTGTGTGTTCTAAAAGAAGTGATGAAGAGGGGAAACCAAAGTAAAAAAAGCAGTGGGGATAGGAAAAGTGGAATTCATAAGAACTGTAATTCATAAGTACAATTCATAATTTCAAAAAAAAAGAAAAATAGTAAAATATGGTTCAGTTAAATGAAACAAAGCATTAAAAACCCAGGAAGTTTCAGTCTGGTAAACTACCAGGTTAAAACTCTTTCTTGATTCCATGTCTGAATCTCTTCCTTCTCATCAGGTTTGTGGACAACACTAAACCAGAGGGAGCAGACAATCTGCCAAAGGGCCCAAATTGTTTTAATGAATACAGAGAATCCTGGATGAGGTCCTGGTACAAAACCAGCAGCTTCCAGGTGTCCAGATGAGATGGGATTAAACTCCCTTTTCACTGCATGGTTTTGGGGGAGCTGCATCAGTGGGTTCCCATTTCCCCATATGAAATCTCAGGAATCTGAGCCTGCAGGGCCCTGCAGGATGGCTCATATCAAAATGGAAATTAGCACTTCCAGGGCATGGATCTGCTGCCTAAAAATGAGTCTTTTCAGGTGAGTGCTGTCCTCATGGCCTGGAATGATCCTTTGGTAAGCTCTCTCCATACCTCTTTTGTTACTTTTTTATTTTGCAGGATGAACTTACAGGACTGAATCCTCTCCAGGGGAGGCTTTGTGTTCCTGGGCTCTGGCTGGGGAGAAAGGGTAGTGGTACCTTGGACAGGATAAGAAAGCAATGAGTCAATGATAAAAACAAAAATCAGCCTCTCCTCCACTTCCTTTGTGGCTGAAAGTATAAAACAAAGCTAACAGAGCACACATTTGTGGGGTCAGTATGGTGATGAGGATTTGCAAACCTCAGCTGTTTCAAGACAGGATGTGAAAAATGCGTATTTTCATGATTGACTTTTGGCAAATATTAAAATGAATATTATATGTGTTATGTTAGAAAGTGATGCTGTATTAATTTTCTCAAGTAGTGGGTTAAATAGAGTTTTAGGTTATAACATAATGTTAAAATAGAAACTATGCTATCTAAGACACTTTTTAAAGAGAGGACTCAGCAGCCTCAACACCTGAATCTTTCAGAGAAAAAGAATTTATTGTTCCCTTATCAGAAGAAATGAACTTCTTCCTGCCTTGCTCAGCCCTGAATGCTCAGTCAGGATTCAGAGGAAGAAGCTGACACTGACCAGACAGAATCCTGTGTTTGAATGGAATTTATGCACCATGTATGAGGTGTATGAATATGCAACAGGCTGTTGCTTTTAAGGGTTAATCCTCTGTTAACGTGGGTCCTTTTTTGAGCTTATTTTGCCCAGAAAGAGGTACCTGGACTGTCCATAACTCTTTGTTTTTATTGTCTTGTATTGTCCTTAATCTTAATTGTCCAAACTTTTATTACTCTAATTATATTACTATTTTTATAACTATTTTATTACTATTATTTTTTTAAATTCTAAAAACAAGTGATTGGCGTTTTTCACACAGGAGTTTAGCCTAAGTTATCAATCAACTCTGAGGATCTGTGAGTGATTTAATTTGCCCCAGACCATTTGCACCAAAGGCAATGTGTGTGCTTTGAGCAGAGCTTGGAGCTGATGCCAGAACTGCCTGTGCAGCTGCCTCTTGAAGCCAGATGTTCACAGCATCCCTTTGCTCTGGCCAGTCTGGGGTCTGAGTCTAAATTTAAATAAAAATGTGAGCATTTGTGCTCACATTTGAGCATTTGGTGCTCTGCTGCAGAGAAAGTCTGGCTGAAAATTTGTCCTAATTCCTACAACTGGAGCAGATCTTCAATATTGTTCCAGCCAACTCTGAATTAACCCCAGCTGCTCTCATTTCAGGCTCCAGAGCACTGAATACACATCTGTCCTGGTTTGAAAGGAAGTGAGTTTTTGGGAGTTTGTAGTCAAACCAATCAGTGCAAAGATTTGAATATTGGCATGAACCCAACCACCATGAAACGACTTTTTTAGATTGAAGAATACTTGAAATATTCTTGATATTATATATATATATATATATATATATATATTTTCTTGATATTATTCTTGATAATACTTGAAATACAGGTGAGAGGTTGTTCATGCATACTTTCTGTTCCTTATTTTAGAAGAAGAAAAACTCCTTTCAGAATGAATGGTCCAGTGAAACAACTAAAAAATCCTTGCAGCAAACTAAACAACCGAGTGAGACTCAAACCAACCATGAGAAATAAATTCAGCTAAATCAAACACAGCTAAATCCACTCCACAGAGTTCCAGCTCCACAGAGTTCCAGAGTTCCTGCTCACCTCTGGTCTGGAGCACAGAGGTGAGGGATGCAAACATGAAAGCACACATTTGGACTCACAGGAATACACAGAGATAATTAATCAGACTTTTAGAATTTCACAGAAAAGGTTAAAAGTGTCCACACCTTGCTTATTTTCATCTTTTGAATGTAAAAGGGGATTTTGAATTTGTGTAAATTCAAAGCTTACATTGTGTCTGCATTAGTTAGAAGAAACCTGTCTCAGTCTGGGCAATAGAAGGAAATGCTTGTTGAGAATAATTATCAAAGGTTAAACACCCACCAGATTGCACCAGTGATTCCTGCTGTCACTAGAATAGCCAGGCCATGTAATTTTGTCATTCCCATCTCCTTAGTGCTGCAAAAAAAAAAAGATTGTGAACCCTGGATTGACAGCAAAATGGAAAAAAAACCCAAACACAAAACCAAAAAGGCAGAAAATACTGTAGTTATTAAATACTGAGTAAGTCTTTTGTTTTGCACTGCAGGTTTGGACATAATACAGAGAAAAATGAGTTTTTCTTGATAGAAAGTTTTATATCTAGGTAATTTATAGCACATACTACATCTTTAAACACTGAGCTCTCATTTTACAATAGTACAGTAAACCATGTTTACTTGTTCAAACCACTAATTCCCATTTCAGATTTTCTCTGAATCAGGTTTTATTTTTTTCCCAGACAGCACCCTCCCTGCTCTTCTGCTCTTTGTCTTTCTTTTCTTTTCCTTCCTTTCTTCCTCTCCCCCCCTTCTCTGTTGTCTTTCTCTCTTTCTTTCTCTTTTTCTTTTATTTATTTTTTTTTCTAGCTCTCCTTTTCGACCTTGCTTCCTCGGGTTTCCTGCTCTGCCCCTCACTGCTGCAGTTCTCTTTCTTTCTGATTTGAAGGTCACATTCCTTTTCTCTGGGTCACCTTCTCCATCCGTTCTGGGGCTGTTCACAGCTGGGGTTCAGCCACATCTTCCTTTGTGCCAGCCTTCTGAAAAGTCTCTGGGGCATTCTGTTTGCCAATATTGACCATCCCCAGCTTTCAGCATCTCCTCCTGCTGTCACCCCTTTCTCAGCCTAATTTCTTATTATGTTACAGTCTTACAAGCCATAAGTTCTACAGCATTTCACTAACAAGAGACAAAATGGCCCCATCTCTCTCTCTACAAGGTCTTTTAGGGAAAAAAAAATTATCCAATTAAGAAATGACACCTCAATTATTTTCACTTTTAACCCAATAACCAACCACCCGTGGACCACAATGTGGATTTTTTATCCAATTACACAAAACACCCAAACCCATGGAGAAGAAGGAGGAGAAGGAGGAAAAGGGAAGGAGGAGAAGAAGGAGGAGAAGAAGGAGGAGGAGAAGAAGGTGAAGGAGAAGAAGGAGAAGAAGAAGGAGAAGAAGGTGAAGGAGAAGAAGGAGAAGAAGAAAGAGAAGAAGAAAGGAGGAGAATGAAGAAGAAGAAGAAAGGAGGAGAAGAAGAAAGGAGGAGGAAAAGGGAAGGAGGAGAAAAAGAAGGAGAAGAAGAAGAAAAAGGAGGAGAAGGTGAAGGAGAAGAAGGAGAAGGGGGAGAAGGTGAAGGAGGAGGAGGAGAAGAAGAAGGAGAAGAAGAAAGGAGGAGAAGAAAGGAGGAGGAAAAGGGAAGGAGGAGAAAAAGAAGGAGGAGAAGAAGAAGGAGGAGAAGGTGAAGGAGAAGAAGGAGAAGAAGAAAGGAGGAGAAAGAAGGAGGAGAAGAAAGAAGGAGGAGAAGAAAGAAGGAGGAGAAGGACCAGCCTCCACTCTAAAACCCCCATCTTGCTTTATATATATTACTGTATTCTAAACCCTTAAACTCTAAGTTTTCCACCCTGTGATGTTACACACTTCTATTCAAACTCCACACCCACAATCCCAGTTCTGTCATTCCATTTGGGAACCTTCTCCATGGCCTCAGGTCAAATGCAGTGTTCTCCTGGGGGTCAGAGCCTGTCGGCACAGAAAATCCAAAATTCTCCGTTTCCAGGGTTCCAGCACTCACCTGTGGTTCTGCCAATGCTCACACCCCAGCAGCTGCTGTTCTCTGCTGCTCCCAGCCCTGCTGAACCAGTACCAGCTCCCAGATCCTTCTGTGTGTGTCAGCCCTGGGCTTGGGGCCAGCAGGAACCTCCACCCAGATCCTCTCACCTTTTGTGGGAGTGCTGTCACCTGAGCGATGGGGAAACAACAAGAAACCTGCAGCAGCCAGTGATTCCCTAACACTGCAGCCTTTGTGGGCTACCTAAAAGCAGAGGCTAGACAAAATTAAGGGGATAAAAAGTGGTTTTATTGATTGAATATGGGTGTGTATTGAATATTTGGGTGTCTTCTCTCTGGGCTGTACCTCACTCTAAGCTGGAGGCACATTCAAGGAGTTTGATTTCCCCTCTGGATGGAGTCTTTCACACCTAAAATATTATTGATACTTAATTCTTGGGTACTACTGTCTCTGTGGAACCTCAAGTAATATTCAAGACCAGTGGAATAATTATTTAATGTTGTAGTTGAGACAGAGACAATACAAAGCAACACACTCCATTTTCAGAAGGCTTCACACTGTTTTTATTATGGCATGCATGCTTTTTATACATTCTTACAAAAGTCATAAGTTTACACTTTACTCATTGGCCACCAGAGATAAATAAAGTGCTCATTGGAATAGGCAGTTGCAGGTTTCTCTTATTTATCCTTCTTTCTTTCTTGGTTTCTTTGTCATTGACCTTGGCAGGAAATTCTTTCGGGGTAAACATGGATCCTCTGATCAAACTTCTCTCTGGCTCACAGAAGTTGCTGTAAAACCTCTTCCACAATTTAAAGTACAGAGAAACTAAAGCACTGATAAGTGAAGAATTTTACTGGTCAGAGCTCCCCATCATGAGCCACCAGCAAGGTACAAATGTCCTGAATTCTGCTCTGATGCTGTGTCACACAGACAGCAGTGACTTGGGAGAAGGAAAAACAAAAGTATGAATAGTGCTACACTAGTTAGCGCATAAAAAAGTTAACAAGGAAACAACCAACACCAGCAGAGCAACACTTTCTATGAGGTTTAGAAAAAAGAGGGGAAATTATTCCCTACCTAATTCTGTTCCCAGCTCTCTTGGGCTTTGAAGGATAATGTATTGGGAGATATTTTAGCATCCTGGGAAATCTCCTGCTCAGCTGAAGTGACAAAAGCCTGCAGGAACTGTTTGTGCTCACAGCTTTTAACAAAGCAGCCACCAACAAAGCAGCTTCCAGCCACTGGAGAGAAACAGAACAGCACAGGGGTAAGGTTTAGCTAAATGGAGGAGAGAAAAGCATAGATATGATCTCCTGTTAGACAAAAAGCCTTTAATTTATTTTTCTTTAGGTTTGTTAGAGATGTTTCTTCTCATCTGGTCTCACCTGAGCTCTGAGAATTCCAACATAAGTTGTAAGTGTCTCGGAAATGGCATTCCCAGTTTTTACCAGGAATTGGAGCAGGACAAGTGGGAATGGCTTCAAACTGAAAAGGAGTAAGTTTAGATTAGATATTGGAAAGGGTGCCCAGAGCATCTGGGGCTGCCCCTGGATCCCTGGCAGTGCCCAAATCCAGGCTGGACAGGGCTTGGAGCAGCCTGGGGCAGTGGAAGGTGTCCCTGACATGGCAGGGGTGGCACTGGGTGGACTTTAAAATTCTTCCAATCCAAACCAGTCTGGGATTCTGTGATTCTGGGATTCTGTGATTCTGTGATTCTGTGGTTTTTTTGATTCTGTGATACTGTGAGCACTTTTCAAGAGAAACATGGACATTTTTCTCAAAGTGTGAGAGAGAACAGAAAGAGATTGCCTGGAAAGGAAAGCAGAGCTGGATTTAACAGATTAAAAGACTACAAATATGGAAATTTCTTATTGTACTTTATGTGCTTTTAAAAATCTTACAACCTCTGTTGAGAGTGTAAGTTAAATATAACCTCTCCCTCACTCCGTCTCCGTGTTTTCTATGCAATAGCAGTGCTTCTGAGCATCTTTATGTGGTAAAAAAGGGCATTTGTATTCTACTTTCAGTGGACTAAAATGTAAAAAACATTCACCATTATTTTCACGTTGAAAAGCTTCATTCTTGAAACATGGAAATTCTCTTTCTGTGCCACCTGAGAGGGATCTGTTAGTTGAGGAAGGTACCTGAAACACTCCAATTAATCACCCTTTTAAAATTAAAGTAGTGCCAGCCAATTCTGACACTTTAAGTTCTTTTAATTTAAAATTAAAGTAGTGCTAGTCAATATTCTAAGGTACTTTAAAGTAGATCTGGAATTTTTAAAGCCTATAATAGAATGGGAAACTATAATTTTTCTTTTCTCTTTTTGAGATCCTTTTGGTTCAGGCACTTTTCGATTATGGTTTGTATTGTATAGCATGCTAAATCTATAAAAATCTATAAAAATTAAAATCTATTAAAATCTAGTTTAAGTTTAAATAAACTTAAATTAGGTTTTTTCCTTGTACTGCTTGAATCTCTACTGGCTACACTGGAAAATGAGTTACCTGCCTTTCCTGTCAGAATTTACCACAGCTTAAATCTCATGGAAGGCTGGGAGGTGTGAAAGCCATCCTTAGAAATGAAATTGTATTTAGTATTCTGTCACTTTATTATTTGGCAGCAGTGATGTACTTGTAATGAAATATATAAGTTATGTAATCAGGTTAATTCTACACAGATTATCTACATGCAAGTGAAAAATCTAACTTGAAATAAATATTTTGAAACTCAAAACAACTAAATAATGATATCACAAAAATGTATATTTCCTTTCCTTCAGAAGATTAATGTATTTTTTTCTCTTAATGTTTTATATGAAAAATATTTTGTGAATAACAAATACTGTACATCATTCTAGAAAGTCAGTTGAGTATTGGATAGGAATGTGCAGGAATATGTAAAAAAATGTTGTTTGAAATCTTCCCTAAGAAGTGAAAATAAGAGGCATAAACATCAAACTTCAGGTATTTTGTGAAAAATTAAGATTAATTCTATCAATTAATGCAAAAGAAAAATGATGGATGGCTACTGTAATTATTGTAGTCTAAGACTATGTAAAAACTGTTGTTTGGGGAAGAAGTGGCCTATTTTAGTCAATCCATTGAAAATGAGAGAAATTTTCAGCTGCACAGGTCCTTTCCAATTTTTAAAGCAAAACTCAAATGCATATATCCCTTAACCCTAGCAAACTTATTTAAAGTGATCTGTGTGAGAGAAAAAACACTTATTTTCTTCTGCAGATATTCAGAAGTAAGGGAGACATAAAACAGCTCAAGTTTGCTGTGCATGAGTGCAGTCACTCAGCAGGACTGTGCTTCTGTCTGGGAGGTAGCTCAAACTGAGATCAAACACACAATAATGTTGTCTCTTCCCCTCTGACTGTGTTTTAAGTGAAGATAAGGTCTGTGAAGAAAGCAGTGAAGCCCAAATATTTTCTTGGAGGCAGGATCTGAATCACCAATCCTACTGTGGGCCACAAAAAAAAAAATTCAGAAGTTAAATCATAAGGAATGGTTAAAGAATGAGGAATGTCAATTAAATAACTGTGGTTATTTAGGTGTGGAGTGTCTACTTAAACTGTGTACTTGCAAGTCCATTATAAAGAGGGTGCTTGGGGGGAGATAAAAAATGTTCCCTTATTTCTTTCCTTTTTGCTCCCCATACATTCTATTGTATTTGCAGGGATTTTCGTGGCAGGGAGGAATGATGAATCTGACTCCATGTTCTCAGAAGGCTAAGATATGATATGATATGATATATGATATGATATGATATGATATGATATATGATATGATATGATATGATATGATATGATATGATATGATATATGATATGATATGATATGATATGATATGATATGATATGATATGATATGATATGATATGATATGATACAGAAAGGATACTTACTGAATGCTAAAAAGATAATAATGAAAACTCATAATTCTTTTTAGAGTCTTGACACAGCTTGGCACTGATTGGCCAATAAGTGAAAACAACTCACACCAGAATCCAATGAAACAATCACCTGTGAGTAAACAATTTCCAAACACATTCCAGATGAGCAAAACACAGGAGAAGCAAATGAAATTATAATTGTTCTCCTTTTTCTCTGCAGCTTCTCAGGAGAAAAATGCTGAGCAAAGGGATTCTTCAGAAAATGTAAATACCACAACATTCCAGGTCTTCAAGGTCATCATGGCACAAGAAAATGATACCCACATCCATGAGTTCATCCTCCTGGGATTCCCCACCACCAGAGAGCTGCAGGCTGTGCTGTTTGTCATTTTCCTGGCCGTGTATTTGCTGACTGTCACCGAGAACATGGTCATCATCACTTTGATCATCACCCACCCCCAGCTCCACAAGCCCATGTACTTTTTCCTGGGCCACCTCGCTTTCCTGGAGGCCTGCTACATCTCAGTCACCGTTCCCAAGCTGCTGCTCACCTTGGTGGTGAAGAACAAGAACATCTCCCTCACGAGCTGCCTGGCCCAGCTGTACTTTTTCATCGCCCTGGTGTGCACTGAGTGTGTCCTGCTGGCAGCCATGGCCTACGACCGCTACGTGGCCATCTGCGCCCCGCTGCACTACGCCCTCGCCATGGGCCACAGGGCCTGCCTGCAGCTGGCCGCGGCCTCCTGGCTGCTTGGCTTCCTCATAGCTGTTCTCAAGGTCTCCTTCATTTCCCAGCTCTCCTTCTGTGGGCCCGGGGTCATCAACCACTTCTTCTGTGACATCAGCCCGCTGCTCAACCTCTCGTGCACCCAGCGGCGCCTTGCTGAGATGGTGGATTTCATCTCGGCCTTGTTTACTTTGTTGATCCCCCTCTCTGTCATCATCATTTCTTACACCTGCATAATCAGGACTGTTTTGCTCATCCCCAAGGCCCAGAACAGGAAGAAAGCCTTCTCCACCTGTGCTTCTCACCTGGCTGTGGTCATCATTTTCTTCTCAGCCACCCTGTTCATGTACGCTCGGCCCAGGAGCGCAGACTCCAGGGATCTCAACAAGCTGGTTTCCATCATTTACACCATTGTCACCCCAATGCTAAACCCATGCATTTACTGCCTGAGGAACCAGGAGGTGAAGGACACTTTGCTGAAGGTCTTGTGTAGCAGGACTGCTCTCTCCAGAGTTTCTGCCTCTGATCACTAATGAATGCTTGGGAGATGATCTTCCAACTGAATGTGTCTGAATCTTATGAAAACCTAATAAGATTTTTACTTTGACAGAAAGGGTTATTGGGGTTCTCCAATTATTGGTTATTGGAGTCGATCTGCATGTTCAGCTAAAATCTATGAATCTGTGTGAATGTAAAAGGTTTTTCTAACTGAACACATCACTCATCATTGCCGAGGAGTGGAAAAGGCAATAAACATAATTGACTTCTCTGAATGTTTTTTTTGGTATGCATCAAAAAACAAAATTGCATTCTGACCTTGATTCAACTTAATATGAAACTAGGATTCAAGAACTTGAGGCACCAAACAAATAGTTATGTCAACTTTCTTCACAGGAATGAGGGTGGGAACGTTGGTAATTCAGATAAAACCAGTCATTTTAGATAGCTGGGATAGGAGACCATGAACCACCACTAAGAAGTTTCTTCTTCATTAACTTCAAATGTAACTTTGGGAAGTAGCTCAGATTCAGAAAACAAACCTTTACTTTTGGGGAAGAGGGTTCATTTGCACAGTTTAATTTCCATTTTAAATGCTAAATGAGCCTCCTGATTTTTAAATGTTATTTTCCTGTGATCCTTCTAGATCACATGAGGAGATATAAGCACTAAGAGAACAATCAGTTGCCTAAACACAGATCTTTCCTAAAGGAACATTCAAAGGAGAGGGCCAGGAAGAACTTTAAGGTAATGTAACACACAGACACAAAATCTTGCATCATCAGCCTGATGGTAAATGATCCTGGGCTCTGTTTGTTACCCAGGACTACATCAACATTACTGTGTCCAGTTTGGCACTTCCCACTAGAAGAAGGACAAAATGAACATTCCAGCAGAGAGTTACCAAATGACAGAAGGGTGGGAGCACACAGCACACAAAGAGAGACAGATGGGAGCAGTTTTTTAAGTCTGGAAAAGAGAATGTTGAGGAGGTTTTTAGCTGCAGTCTGCCACCACCTGAAGAGGGTTACAGAGGAGATACAGGCAATTCTTAATTGGGTATGCCTGAAAAGACAAAACCAACAGGAACTTGTTCCAACAAATTAAATTTAGATAAGATAGAGTGATGAAGCACCACAACACAGTCCCAGAAAGGTCAAGAAACCTCTGAGCTTTGCAAAGCTTGACCTGACAAGTCCTTGAAACTCTGAAATATGTTTGTGACAGCAGAGTGAGTTAAAATATTCTGGAATTAAAGTTGTCTTTCCAACTCAAGTTTTTGTATGATTCTTGGGTATGGATGTCAAATGGAAAAGTCTGTGGCATCTCAAACTGCAACAGAAATTGATGTTTAGGGAAGTGAATCTGGTACCCACTGAGTAGATTTCAACATTGAGCAATATGTTCAATCCTATCTGGGGAATGGATGCTCTGCAGATGATCTGTGTCACTCTTCCACTGGGGAGCCAAGAGCTGGGTGCAGTACTCCACACGTAAATATATTTATAATTTATAATTTTATAGCATAACTCTGCCCGTGTCTCTGTTACATCAGCTGTGCCTTGGTCTAGCTGAGAGCTGAAAGTGTCAGAGGTACTAAAATCTCCCAGGGAAGCTGTTTAAGCACTGCTCTGACCTCACATCTAATGGCCTAAATAGCAGCTACTGAGTTGCAAATCATTGGTTTTGTCTCTTTTTATAGCTTGTCACTGTTAGAACACAGCACAGCCTCCAATAGCCCATATTGAACAAACACAGTAACTTCTTTTCATGGTTCATGTACCCTGAGTCCTATCTTCACATCCTAGCAGGCCTTGGTAAGCACCTCTCTAGTTTCATCCACATTTTCCTTGAATTGCAGGGATCCCAAAATTGGTCCATGGTAATTGGATCCTCACCAGCCTAACAGAAATGAGGTAAGAACTAACACTACTCTCCCTTCTCCATGCACTGACATTATTTTAAAGTTGTCTTCTTCATGAGATGCCCTTACACTCCTGAGCATGCACATGTGGCTCTGGCCAGAAGTTAGAATTCAGCAGCACACCATAAGGTATGTCAAATGTCACTAGATTCTTACATATTTGCAAAATAAATCAAACTGTATGCCCCGACAGCCAAATAACTTCTGCAATTCCAGCTCTCCTAGATGCTAAACTCCCATTATTTTCACTGTATGAAAATAATTGTAATTTTAAATGCAATTAATGATATTTAATGTAATAAATGTAATTCAAATGTAGTAAATGTAATTTTAGTCATGGTTCTGTCTTAAGGAAGATATCTGATTCACATGAGACCAGCTGGAGGGAGATTTTACAAACAGCTGCTCCCCCCTGGCAGCATGGAGGGGACCACATCAGGTTTTGTACTCTTTGTGCTACAGAACCCTGCAGCAGCTCCTCAGCTCTGTTTGGGAGGCAGCTGATCTCATCAGGTGACAAATCAATGTTATCTCTGATCCTCCTTTTGCTCTGAACATATTTGCAGTGTATTAGAAAATTCAGAAAATGCACAGCTTGGCTGTTTGCGTGTCTGAAGATTGTACACATAACTCCAGTGTGGGTGAAACTACACTTACTCAAAATCACTCACTCCAAAAGCCATTATCAGTTAAGGTCACTGATTTAGATTAGGGCACTAAAATATTTTTCTAGATTACCTTTTGGTAAAAGACTGCCATATCCTCTGCCTCAGGGTATGTTTTTACTTTCCTCTGCCCTATAAAAACCAGCAGACACTAGCTGGTATTCTTTCATTGTTCAGTGTCTCAGAAAAGAAATCTTCAGAGTTTCTTCTGCTCTGCATGGAATCACAGAGGAAACAATAACATCCCTCCTCTTTCTGTGATTGCTTCCATTGGGAGGCTACTACAATTTCTGAATCAGACCTCATGAGACGCCACAGGTAAATAAAGTGTTGATTTCTCTGTGCTGGTATAAATCACAGCCCTGACATATCAGTCCACATTCAGCTGTACCCTACTGATCACATTCTCCAGGACCAGTGGATTTCCACCACAGAAGGTTGAGAACAGTTTTGTTTTTAACAGCACAGGCTGAGCCACTCTTATTTTTGAAGGATTAATCTGAGTTAGATGCAGACAAACCAGATCCAGAATTAGCATTTGCTTGCACTTATGCTCTATCTGAGATCTCTGTGTACCATCTCAATAGATTTGTGTAGATGTAAGTGTGCTTAGGGCCAGATATAGAAACCTCTAATGGGCTCCTTCAGATGGGTTTGGAGATGTTTTTTATTTTAAAAATGAATATATCCTTGTGGTGCTTCACACTCCTCTTAGAGTTCCTGTAATAGATATGATAGAACTTTAGAAATGTTTAGATGTAGAAACTAAAGCATTAGAAATGTGAATGTCTGTCTATAAGCTCATAACCTGTCACTTCTTTATACTGGATGGAAAATATATTAGCATCAGTCATTATTTGTCTAAGGTGAGATTTGCAATGTATGTTTATGTCCATGAAATATAAATTTGTAATGTATATTTATCTCCATGAAATATAAATTTAAAAGCATGCTTTAATTTTTAAAATGAAACATTCTGAATTGAGCAGATAAATTTCACAAAGTTCATTTCTAAAAACCCAGCCAAAAAAAAAAAAAAGTCTGAGCTTTTACAGAGTCTTTAAGTGGTGGTGTAATTTATGGCTATGAATTTAAGCCTGGTAGTTAGGTGTCATTGTATCAATTTATTGCAGGTGGATAAGGTTCATCTTTCTTCTGCAGAATGGGTGGGAGGAATGAAACCAAAGTCATGTATTTCATTCTCCTGGGCTTCCCACCACTGGTGAACTGCAGGTGCTTCTCTTCTCTGCTTTACTTCTGGCTTATTTATTAACTGTGTTGGAAAACTTCCTCATCATTCTCATCATCCGAAATAACCACAGCCTGCAAAAACCCATGTATTTCTTCCTAGGGAATCTGTCCTTCTTAGAGATCTGGTACGTCTCTGTCATTGAGCCAAAGATGATCAGAGATGTCCTGGCTCACGACAAAAGGATTTCATTCCAGGGCTGCATGGCACAGCTGCATTTCTTTGTGACTTTTGTTTGCACTGAGTATGTTCTGCTGGCTGTGATGGCCTTCGACCGCTTTGTGGCCATCTGCAAACCCCTCAGGTACCCCCTCATCATGAGCCACAAGCTCTGTGCTCAGCTGGTGGCTGCCTGTTGGATGTGTGGTTTGGCCACCTCTTCCATCAAGCTGGGCTTTATAGCCAGGCTCTCATTCTGTGAGGTGGACAGAATCAATCATTACTTCTGTGACATTTCCCCCCTCCTGAACATCTCCTGCAGCGACTCCTCTTTGGCCGAGCTCGTGGACTTCACCTTGGCTCTGCTGGTCATCATGCTGCCTCTGTGCACTGTGGTGGCCTCCTACATCTGCATCCTGGTCACTGTGCTGAAGATTCCTTCTTCCCAGGGGAGGCAAAAGGCTTTTTCCACCTGCAGCTCTCACCTGACCGTGGTGATTTTGTTCTACTCCACCACTCTTTTCACCTACGCCCACCCCAAGCTCATGTACACCTATCGTGCCAACAAGCTGGTGTCAGTCCTGTACACGGTGGTTGTGCCACTTCTGAATCCTCTCATATATTGCCTTAGAAACAAAGAAGTCAGGCTTGCCATGAGGAAGACTTTTACTTGCAGAACAGACACCAAAGAAATCAACTGAAGAGTGCCAGAGAAGGGGCTTTGCTCATGAAGATCCCCTGGGAGCGCTGAGGAGATGAAGTCAGGAGGTCCAAATTTTAATTCATGCAACCATCACTCATATTTATTGAATTAGACCTTGATATATCTATGTATATACTATGATTTTGACTCGAGATGTGTGAGTTTGGGGTTTTTTTTTGCTTGTTTTCCCCCTAAGAATCTATGCTGTCATGCTTTCTTAAAAGTCTCCAGCTGAATGACTGCAATGTTTTTAAAGGTGTTTGGAAATGCTGGAAAATGAACCCCAGATTTGTTTGCTCTACATGGAATAGAGTCCAGAAAACATTGTAAATGCATGTGAAAATCAGCTATCTATGTGTGATTTATTTAGTCCAAGATTTTGTGATTAGCCCTTGAGAGAAACAGGCAGCAGAAAAGGATGGGTAATAGTAACATTCTTAGATTCCTGCTGTAGGATAAATGGAACTGTCCTCTGAAGAAGAAAATGTTTCTAATATGGCTTTAGAGAAGGTAAAATGTGAATATGCTGTATGCAAATGTAAGATAGTCTGGGTTTTGAAGACACTGATCAATTGTCAGTCACAAAATTTGGGAAGCCATTATATCAAGAACAGAAACATCTATTTCATGCAGATTTCTTTAAAACCACATGCCAAAACAAAAAAAAAATTAATATAGTTTGCTGTAACTAAATGTGACACTCCTGTGCTGAGAAGAATGCAAGTTTGCTTTTTGAAAACAGCCCCATCCTGGGTGTCTGAGATACCCAAACAGGAACTGTGAGATGTTTTTCCCTTCCTGGAGTGGTTGCTGCACCCCAGAGCTGTGTTCCCTTAGAGGCTGGGCCCTCACCTGAACCAGACTTCTCAGTTTTAGAGGTGAGTGCACTCCTGGAGCCAGAGAACACATTTAGTGAAAACTTGCTCTTGTTTAGAGAAGAGAGGCATTATTGCTTGGGGAGAAGGCAAGGGTGTCTGTTCTGTTTTGATAATCTGGAAGAGGTTTTACAGTGACTTCTGTGAGCCAGAGAGAAGTTTGAGAAGAGGATCCATGTTTACCCTGAAAGAATTTCCTACCAAGGTCCTTGACAGAGAAACCAAGAAAGAAAGAAGGATAAATAAGAGAAACCTGCAACTGCCTATTCCAATGAGCACTTTCTTTGTCTCTGGTGACCAATGAGTAAAGTGTAAACTTATGAGTTTTGTAAGAATGTATAAAAAGCATGCAGGCTATAATAAAAACAGTTTGAAGCCTTCTAAAAATGGAGTGTGGCTTTGTGTTGTCTCTGTCTCCACTACAACAGAAGGAAGCAGATTTTAATGGTTAATGAGGTCTTGATTAGGTCCACAGTGTTTTGCTTAGCAGAAAAAAAAATCTACAAGGGGCAGGAAGGGTTCTGCATAAGAAGCAGTGAAAAAAGTAGAGGTAGAAGACACACAGAAACAGCTTTACACTTTATTGTTTGGGTTTGTTATTTTATTCCTTCTATTCCTTCTATTTTTCTTCTTTTGCAGGCAAAGAAAAATGGCACAAGGGAAAAATATCTCATTTGAGATTTCAGATGTTTGCTGTGAAGGTCCAGGACTCTGGAAACTGAATCCCTGGTGGTTTTTATGTACACTTATTAAAGTATATATAAGCAACATGCTAAGGAGAATGCTCTTAGAAGCAGTCAGAGGAAAGGCCAGTGATGCATTGATTACAAGAGAAAAATCAGCTGAGTAGAAAAAATGTTCAGTATTTTTGGCAATGAGTTCGAGAAACCTGAATTCCAAAAAAACCAAACCTGGCTTTAATAACTGTGTTACAAGGTATGTGTATGGTGGTGTGTGAAATCTGAGCTTTGCTTTGTTATATGCAGTGACAGAACTGGACTAAAAATTGCTGTTTTCTCTTTTTTTTTTTCATTATATAGAATGTAGTAATTATGTATACAGTCAGTTCTTCTGGAAATTAAGTCCATTATCAGGAAGCCAGTTTTTAATGTGTCTGCATTCTAGACTTTCTGTTTGATTAATAAAGAGACAGACAGATCCAGAGACTTCTCAGGTGAATCAAAAATCTTCCTTTCTCACTGGCTAAAAAGTATCTCCAGCATCTTCATTCTTAGCTGAGGTGTTTGTTACCCTCTTTAAAAAGCCATTTGCTTAAAGCAGTAGTAATTGTTATTTCAACAAAACAATTTTGGATAGGATGTAGGATATCCTTCGATGGACAATATATTTGATTATCATGAAATTATTTCATAAATTTACATTTATTACACTTAAATCATTGATGCTTACACATAAAGCCAGAACAAAAATAAGAATTTAAAAATAAGATCAATTACATAAGCCAAGACCACACATCTGTTAAATGGCTGACTCCAATGACACAGGATTTTGATGTTTTCTTTTACATTATTGGGGACAAAAGTATATATTTTTTTTCTTATTCTCTTCTGGCTGGCTTTATTAATTTTTTATCAAAGACAGCTACTTCTAAGGGGCTGTTTTTCCCTTGTTTTGAAGAGGTAGGGTGAGACTAGAAGAATCACACTGTGGATGCATCTCTTTCTCTCTTTTGACAATATGGGAAGCTTTAGGGATTGTGAAAGTTGTGGACAGCAAGCTTGAAAAGGCTTTGAGTGATACTTGACCTTGACTGCCCTAAACCTGAGCTCTCTGCACACAAAAATGCCCAGGGAAACTAGCAAAAATATTTGATGAGCAAGGTTATGCAAAGAGAAATTCTTTCTCCAAATGTATTTCCCTTTCCTAAGACTTGTGGGTAAATAAGAAAAAGGATTAAATAGAACAAAGGATTAAATATATTAAATACCTTCTGAAGGTACCTAGAGGTGAGGCTACATTTCAAGGACCATGGAGGGATAGCTGGAGAAATTGTTAAAAATTAATTCAATGCTGTTAAAAGATTAGGCACACGCTGGTTAAGAAAGATTATCTAATGGAAATGACAGCAAAGCAAATAAAATACCATTTCTGTCACTCAGCTTTTTAAAAAATAATAGACTTGGAATTTTTTTGAACAATTATCTAAATTAATACATTTCTTGGCTCATATATTTTCAATTGTTTTGCATCATCTGAAGTAGCATTTTTCCTTGTTCTTTTGTTTAGGGGAGAACAATCTTGTGGGTTAGTTGCAATCTTAGGGTGAGATTTTTTTCTGCCAGTTAAATCTGAAATAGGTCCTGAAGTGTAGAATGAAATGTCTGTTTCTAGTTGGTTGTAAAGTTTATTAAATTAAAATAGGTTGGATAAGGTGCATGCAGAATGTTTCTTTATACTGAAGATAATATTACAGGATTATTAGTTTATAAATTACCCTGTAATACTTGACTAAAGTCTGCAGATATGGTATATCAATAAATTTATACTTTTTCTCCATATCCCTATTTAATTTCATTAATTAATAATTATCTTATAATAATATAAATATAATATAATCAATATATTATGTTATATATAACACATTACATTATGTAGTAATTATTTTATATCAATAATAATATCTATATCTATTAATATATTATTAATCTTTATTAGCCACATTAATACTTATATTAATATCTTATATATGATTTTAATTAATTTTACACAACATTATAATTTATATAATTCATAATTATATATTATTTACATTATATTAATATTTTACAATATTTTATATTTTTATATAATTAATGCATATAGTTTACAATTAATTTTATTAATTTATATTTCTTATGTTTCATATATCTCATTGTTTGTCTTCTTCTTCTACAATTGCTTCTCCAGGCAAACTATCTGCAATCGACTGCATCCTAATTTCCTTTTGGAAAGCAAAGATGGAAAACCACACCAGGATAAATGAGTTCATTTTGGTGGGGTTCAAATCCCACCCAGGATCCCAAGTCCTTCTCTCAGTTCTCTTCTCCACAATGTACATTGTCACTGTGGTGGGAAACATCTGCATGATCCTCACCATCAGGATGGACCCCAACCTGCACACCCCAATGTACTTCTTCCTGGAGAACCTGTCCACCTTGGACATCTGTTATTCCTCTGTCATCACTCCCAGGGCAGCACTGGCATTCTTGCTGGGCAGAAGGAGCATTTCCTACACTGGCTGTGCTTCACAGATGTTCTTCTTCTCCCTCTTTGGCACAACAGAAGCTTTTTTCCTGGCTGTGATGGCTTATGATCGCTTCACTGCCGTCTGCAACCCACTGCTCTACCAGGTCATTATGAGCAGAAGGCTTTGTGTGCTCATGGTGGTGGGCTCTTATCTGTCAGGCTGCATCAACTGCACCATCCAGACAGGCTTCACCTTCAGTCTGTCCTTCTGTGGGCACAGAGAAATAAACCACTTCTTCTGTGAAGTTGCTGCAGTGATCCACGCCTCCTGCTCCAACACCCTTGTCAATGAGCTCGTAATGCTGGCTGTGTGTGGACCAATAATTGTGGGCACTGCCCTGGTGGTTTTTGTCTCTTATGGTTATATCATCATCACAATCATCCAAATGCCTTCAGCTGAAAGCAGGCACAAGGCCTTCTCCACCTGCTCCTCTCACATGGTGACAATCTGCTTGTTCTTTGGGACAGTGTTCTTCATGTATGCTCAGCCTGGAGCTGCAGCCTCACCCAGCAAGAGCAACATCATCTCCATCTTCTACACTGTTGTTATTCCCATGCTGAACCCTTTCATTTACACCCTCCGAAACAGGGAGGTAAAAGGGGCTCTGAAAAAACAGTTAAAAAGGAAAGGGTGTTTAAAGCACTTTTCCTGAAGCTGAGAATGAGCACAGTGTCCAATTTGTAAAATAAAAGACATCGGGACCTGAATGTAAAATAAAAGACAGGATGTAAAATAAAGGACATCAGGACCTGCTTTCAAGAGTCTTTTGTGTTTCTAGATGGTCAGTAAAAGCAGGATATATAAACAAATCTATGAGAATCCAGTAATTGTTATTTCAAGTAAACAATTTTTGATAGGATGTAGGCTATCCTTCAATGGACAATATGTTTGATTTCTATGAAATTGTTTCATAAATTTACATCTATTACACTTAAATCATTGATGCATACACATACAACCAGAATAAAAATAAGAATTTAAAAGTAAGGTCAATTAGGTAAGCCATATCTGTTAAAAGGCTGACCACAGTGACACACAATTCTGACATCTTCTCTTCCATTCTTGCGGACAAAAGTATCTCTTTTTTCTTATTCTTCTCTGGCTAGCTTTATTCCTTTTCCACAGCAGATGAAAGTGAGGTTTCATTTAACCATAATTAGACATTTACAAGCCATCTGACCTGTAATTTGAAGGCCTCTTATAACCATTCAAAATATACCAGCATTTTAAAGCCATAATTAACAGGATGGGTTGGACAATTTGAAGAGTACCTAAGTGTACTGACACATGTAAAACAGGACACAAACTCAGATTCTGGCACTTATTTCTGTGCACTGGAACACAGCCAGTTCAGGTGGATGCATTCTCACTCTGCATATCCACAGCTAAATTAAGTCAGACAAGAGTGAAGCATAGAGGGGTCTTCCTCTGCAAATAACTCTTAAATATCAAATTTCCAAGCTGGCTCCTTGTAGAAAACCCATTTCTTCTTTTCTTAACCACAGGACATGGCACTTTCACAGAGCTGGTGGCCAGAGGGATAAGGAGAACTGTGGTTGCTCAGTGAAGCAAGGGAGATGCCACTCCTGGAAGTGCCCAAAAAGAGACAGGGCATGGCACTTGGTGCCATGACTTAGCTCATGGTGGTGTTCAGTCAAACACAATGACCCTGGAGGTCTTTTCCAACTTTATTGGTTCTGTGACTGAGTGATAGACTGGGGCTGGGGGAAGGATGATGGAGGAAGGATGGATGGTGGATGGATGGATGGATGGATGGATGGATGGATGGATGGATGGATGGATGGATGGATGGATGGACGGACAGGTGGTGCAATGGCTATGGCTGTGCAGACAAGGATAGATGATTAGGTGGACTAAGCTGGGTAGGTAGGTAGAAATATCTCTGCCATTTGTTCCTGCTCCAGAAGAGCCACCAATGTGTAGAGATCTCGCCTACAGGCTGTTGTCACCCTCTGCTCCTCACAGGACACAGGTGAAAGGAGTTGACAACACAGGCGACTCTGCGTGAAGCAAAGGCTGCTCCAGCTGCCTGCAGGTGGGGGCTGTGTCTCCAGTGTGTGTTTCATGGCATCTCAGAGGAGACATTTCAAGCCCAGTGGCAGAGTCACATCCTTGAAAGAATTTCTTTTCCCATGACCCCAAGGAGACATGCAAGTAGGTGTCAGAGAGAAGAGAGGCTCAGGGTCAATGAGAACAGCCCCAGCTGTATCATTCTTTGTTTTCTACCACCAATATTAAAAACACCTAATGGAATAACAGAATCATAGACTCTTGGACTGTTTTGGGTTGAAAGGAGCCCTAAAACTCACTCAGTCCCGCCCCTGCCATGGCAGGGACACCTTCCCCTATCCCACCCAGGCTGCTCAAGCCGGGTCCAACCTGGCCCTGGGCACTGCCAGGGATGGAGCAGCCAGAGCCTCTCTGGGCATTCACTGCTGTGCTTTTAACGAACTGATCGATTGCCCTGAAGGACTCCTGGGGCTGCTGTGTCCCGCTGCTGCCCTGCTCAGCGCCGAGCCAGGCACAGCCGCTGGGCCCGGGCGTTCCCCGAATGTCCCCTCAGCCCCGCTCTGTTCCGTTCCCCGAGTGTCCCCTCAGCCCCTGGGCCCAGGCGGCTCCCGACTGTCCCCTCAGCCCCGGGCCGTTCCCCGAGTGTCCCCTCAGCCTCAGGCCGTTCCCCGAGCGTCCCCTCAGCCCCGGGCCGCTCCCCGTGTCCCCAGCCCGGTTCGCCGCCCATTCCCGAGCACGGCCCCGCCGCTGGGGCGCGCTGTCCCTTTAAGGGCCTCCGCGCCGCTGGGGGGCGCCGTACGCGGCGGAGGGAGCACGCGCGGTGGGCGGTGCTCGGCGCATGCGCGGCGCGGCAATGCGGGTGGTGGTGGGTGAGTGCGGGTCTGAGGGAGCGGCGGACAGAGAGAGAGAGCGGGGGTCGTGAGGGAGCGGGGCCCTGAGAGAGCGGGACCGTGAGAGTGCGGCGCCCGTGAGGGAGCGGAGGCCTGAGGGAACGGGAGCCTGAGGGAACGGGAGCCTGAGGGAGGGGTGGCCTGAGAGAGCGGCGGTCTGAAGGTCTGAAGCGGGGGCCGCGAGGGAGCGAGCCCGTGAGGGAGCGGGTCCTGAGGGAGCGGGGGCCGGAGAGAGTGGGGCGTGAGGGAGCGGGGCCGTGAGGGAGCGGGGCCGTGAAGGAGCGGCGGACGGAGAGAGCGAGGCTTGTGAGGGAATGGGGCCCGTGAGGGAGCGGGGCCGTGAGGGGGCGGCGGTCTGAGGGAGCAGGGACCGGAGAGAGCGGGGGTCGTGAGGGGGCCGGGCCCGTGAGGGAGCGGGAATGTTGAGCGGAACGGAGTTTTGGAGAAGGGCCAGGCGGACCTGGATTGCGGGTGCTGCCCGCTGGGTTGGAGCCCGGCCGCCGTTTCCCCCCCGGGTATGGGGGCTGGCCATGAGCGCGGGCGGTGCTGCTGGGCCTGCGGTGATGCAGCCCCAGGCACGGGCCGCCTCTGCTGCAGAGGGATGATGATGGCACAGGAACACAGCCGTGATGGTCTGTTTGTCTGTCACCAGGTGGTGGGACAGGCTTCGTGGGCAGAGCCCTGACCCAGCTTCTGCGGAGCCGAGGGCACCAAGTGACCCATGTGTCGCGAAGAGGGGGCAAGGATCGGATCAGCTGGGTATGATCTGAGAGCGGTCACAGCAGGGGAAGTGTGACGGGCCTGAGAAACCAGGCTGCGTGTCCTGGCTTTCCATGGCATGGAGGGACCCTGCCAGGGAGGTCTGGCTCCTCTGGATGTCCTTTTGCTGGGTGCTCCATGGGTCACAGTCATTGGAATGGGTACTGCTGTAGCTCCGAGAAGCAGAACTTCCCTATTCATGCTTGTCTCTGCAAATGCCAGGAAGAAACTGGCTGAAGTTCTTGGGAGCCTGCTCTGCTTAGTTGCAGGGAAGGCTTGAGCAGAGGGGAGGCCTGATGTGTGATGTCTCTGTTACTCCTGCCTAGGAGGAGCTGTCCCGCTCCGGGCTGCCCCTGTGTGAAGCTGTGGTCAACTTGGCTGGTGAAAACGTCCTCAACCCTTTCCGCAGGTAACTTGATGTTCCATAGTGCTCTTGGGACAAGGTGGAGGCAAGACAGGCCAATGTTGTCAGGGAATGTGGAAAGGGAGGAAACAACATGACCAGGAAGCACTTGAGTTAACCATCTGTTGACATTTGCATCCTCAAGTACCCAGAACATTTCTGTGGGCCTCGTAGGTTCTGAGAGACCTTTGGAAGAACGGTTCCCTCCTGCATCTACAGCTGGAGGCCAGAAACATTAGTTCCACATTTCCAAAAGGACATTGGGTGGCGTGCCTACTTTTGTTAATGCAAAATGAGAACCAAAGTTTGACTTCTGGGAGGAGCACCAGCTTTGGTGTCTAGCTCCTTTGCTGACTTTGTCTGAAGGCAGAATCTTGTAAGGGAAGAGCCACCATCTCCCAAAGTTCCCCTGCCTTTGTGCTGAAAGATGACATGTCCTCCCTTTGCTCTGGGGTGAGGGGAGTTCCTGTGACCTCTCCTTGGTGCCTTGTGCAGGCTGGCCTAGGACAGAGAATGGACAGAGCTCAAGAATAAACAAGGGATTTATTAGGAGGCCTCAAGGATCCACCTTGGGCAGCACAAGAGCCCAGCCAGGGCTACACCCAAGGTGAACCAAAATGGTCACAAAATGCCCCACTGGTCACGGGGTCTCTCACTCTTATAAGCTCTTCTCCATTTGTGTGTTGGAATTACTTGTCCATCACAGATTTAACCCATGCAGTCCCATCCTGCTTGTTTTTCTCTCTTCAGCCCTCGTTGTTTGTGCTCTTGGGCCTGAGATTTGGATCATTTGTCCTTGGTCCCCAGCTAGAGAAGGAATTGTTTTGTCTCCCTGCTGTGCACAGAGCTCACCATCCCCTCATATGAAGCCCAGAGCCACCCACTAAAGCAGCACAGAACCTGAAAAACAGAAAAACTAAAACCTGAGGCATCACCCCGTGCTTGTGAGCTGGTGTCCCCCTTGGTGGCAGTGCTCCCTGGGCTGTCCTGTGAGGTGTTTAATCCCTGGCTCTCCCTTTCCCAGGTGGAATGATGCCTTCTGCAGGGAGGTCGTCAGCAGCCGGGTGGAGACCACGAAGGCCTTGGCCAAAGCCATTGCTGCTGCTGAGCAGCCTCCCCGTGCCTGGGTCCTCGTCACTGGCGTAGGTATTGGTTGGGCCTGGCCAAGACAGCACTCATGCTGACCTGGAGAGGCCTTACCTGCAGACAGAAACACAGTTCCTCAGGAGCACCTTCTTGCCTTGAAATGTCAGCTTTATTGCCATCAGTGTCACTGTGTTTAGGCAAGCTGTGATAAGCTTTTAGTGCTGCTGGAGAGGAATTTGGCTCCCTGTGCTTTGTCTAGGGCAGAAGTTTTTCTGTGTTTTCCCATGAAAGCCTTTAGGCATCCTGTAGAATCAGTTTGTGTTATTAAGGCCTCAGCTGAAGCCCTCTGCAACTCCAACTTCCTGCTTGCTGCAGTCTTTAAAGCTGAGGTTTATCTTTAGAGCTGCCATGGTTTATTCTCTGTGATGCCCAATACTGAAGCAGACACCTTCCAGCCAGCTCAGTGTGTTGCTTGCAGGCCTGTTTGGGTTTTGGGGCTGCCTGAGTGTTAGTGCATCCTGCTAAACCTGTAAAGCACATTGGTAGTCCAAAAACTTGTCAGCATTGCCATCAGAGACCCTGTGCTGTTCATGTGAGGATGTGCCTGGGGAAGTGGTTGAGCTCACAGAGTCCCAGAATGGTCTGGGTTGGAAGGGGCCCTAAAGCCAATCCAGTGCCATGACAGGGACACTTTCCACTGTCCCAGGCTGCTCCAAGCGTTGTCCAGCCTGGCCTTGGACACTCCAGGGATCCAGGGGCAGCCACAGCTGCTCTGGGCACCCTGTGCCAGGGCCTCCCCTCACAGGGTAGATTTTCTTCCTAATCTAAAGCCAGTCTAAACTGACTTTAAATTTGAAGCAATTCTCCCTTGTCCTGGCACTCCAGGTCCTTGTAGTCTCTCTCCATCTTTCTTGTAGGCTCCCTTCAGGTACTGGAAGGTTGCAATTAGGTTTCGTTTCCAGGTTGAACAATCCCAGTTCTCTCAGCCTTTCCTCACAGGAGTTCTGGGCTCCTGGAGGCAGAGAAGATGGTCTGATGGGGAAGGGGGGGCTTGGTGTGTTCATTCAACCCTGACCCCATTTCTGCTGTCCCCTTGCAGGTTTTTACCGCCCCAGCCCCACAGCTGAGTACACTGAAGACAGTGCAGGAGGGGATTTTGACTTCTTCTCACGCCTGGTGAGCTCGTGGGAGGCTGCAGCTCTCGTCCCTGGGAGCCCAACTCGTGGTGTTGTGGTGAGATCAGGTGAGATGGGGCATCGTGCTTATCAATGGTGACTGCTTTACTGCTGGGGCAAGATGTGGGAAGAGCTGGGTATAGGGCATCAGTTCCTCTCTCTCTCTCTGCTTGTTGGGGTGCTGTTCCAGTCCAGCCCTCTAAGGATTCTCCTGCTTGTAGGTGTGAATGTGATGGGGGTTTTGCCCTCTGGGCAGGGGCACCTGGTGTCACTGTGTTCTCCCCGCAGGTGTAGTGCTGGGTCGAGATGGCGGTGCAATCTCCCAGATGCTCTTGCCTTTCCGCCTGGGACTTGGAGGCCCCATGGGCTCTGGACTGCAGCCCTTCCCGTGGATCCACATCCAGGACCTGGCTGGGATTGTGTGTCACGCCCTGGAGAAGGAATCTGTGCGAGGCGTCCTCAACGGCGTTGCCCCATCCTCGCCTGGCACCTCCAATGGCACCTTTGCCCAGGAGCTGGCGGCAGCCCTGGGCCGGCCGGCGCTGCTGCCGGTGCCCGCGTGGGCCGTGCGGGCTGTCTTTGGGGCAGAGAGGGCGGCCATGCTGCTGGAGGGACAGAGGGTGCTGCCCAAACGCACCCTGGAGAGCGGCTACCGCTTCATCTTCCCTGAGCTGCCTGCGGCTCTGAAGGACATTGTGGCTTGAGGCCTCCCCACGTGGGCTGGGCCCTGTTTGTGTGAGCTCACATGGCTTCCCATCAAAGAGGGGAGCCCTGCCCCTTGACACTTCCCCATCCACATACAGAAGGGGTGAGCAGTCCTTTCCCCCATACCTCACTGCGTGCATCCCCAGTTTAGGAATCATCCCTCTTACTGCCACCCAAATCTTAACATCACCTGCATTTGGGGAAGGGCATGAGCCCCTCACAGGACTGTGACTGTGGAATTGCCCATCTTCCCTTTGGCGTGGTGTGTGTGTGAACTGCTGGCAAAGCAGCTGGGGGTGTCCTGTCTTCTCCTTTGAGAGATGTGGCAGCAGGAAACAGTCCTAATGTTGTTGTAATTCCTCCATGGTACTGGAAGTTGCCCTTCCTGTTTTCCCCATGATGACAGGCAAAGCAGAAGAGCTAAAGTCTCTTTCTTGGTCTTGGTGGTTGTGGGAGAAGATCCATCTTAGGGTGCTGAATACAAATTGCTTGGAGACCCTGCTCTCTCTTTTCTTGTGGCTGGTACCAAGTTGATGTCTCAGTACCTCCAGCTGAGTCTAATCCGAAGAGTTACACCCTCCCAGGGTTCCATACTCTTGTGCTGTGGCAGGGATGAGGGAGAACCCTGCTTTGTCAGCCTCTAGAGGAAAGGGTGACAGTCGGATTATGGCCCCTGGACTGCTTTGCCTTGGTTGAGTGCCCATCTAAGCCTGAGCTCAGGAAAGCTGGGTGGTACATCCCTGTGTGAGCTTTAGTCACAGCTTTAGTCTAAAGGAGCATTTCAGCTATTGCCTTCCTTGTGCTTACCTCAGACCAGGGTGATGTTCTTTCATTGATCCCATGAGGTGGTGCTTGTGTTCAGGGTGTTCCCCTGACTGGGCACGGAGGATATCCAAGCTGCCTGGTCTGCCTTGGGAAGCAGTACCTCTTGTAAAGCAAATTGCAATTTCATCACCTCACAGTGACAGAAAATGTATCCACATGCTTCCCTTGACCCACTTCCATATCCCAAAGTGGGTTGCAGGATGTGAAGTCCACAGAGCAGTGAAGTTTATTATAGCAGTACTTCTGGAGAAATACTCCTAGTGTGATGTAAGCCGGGGCTGGAAAATTCTACTAAAAGACACTTATGGCAGATAAAGACCTACTCTTTGCCATCCACAACAACAGCAGTCCATCATTTCTGGTTTATGCCATGCTGTAGTCAGAGTAGCTGAAGGATCAGTCTTGGTGAGGTCTAGATGCCCCACTCTCCTGTCTCTTTGCTCAGTACGTACTGGAGACATCTGTGTGACATCTGTGAGCAGGCTGAGCCTGGAGTTTGGGTCTCATTCTGGCAGAGCTGAGTGATCTGCACTGCTGCCTTGCTTTGGGGTTAGCTCTGGGCTGACTGCTAAGTTGCAACACAGCATTAAACACAGCAAGGCTTAATTCAGAGTTTTCTGTAGCAGTCGTAGTTCTGCACCATTTGCATTGTTAGTCTGCTTTACACATTCTTTCACTAATTGTAAGGCACTGATTCCCTAATTAAAGTTGGTATTTCCCTTCCTTGTACCCCTTAATTTCCACTGACCATGGACTTCAGTAAAAACTTTTGATTCAATTTTCCACAGTGCTCTCCTGGAGACACTGGCTGCTCCTGGCCTGGATGGGCATACCCTCCACTGGGTACAAACCAGTCTGGGCAGCTGAGTGCCAGGTGTGCTGGGGAAGGGTTAAACCCAGCTGGTGGCCCATCAGAACTGGTATTCCCCAGGGCTCAGTACTGGGACCAGTTCTTTTCAGTATCTTTCATCAGTGATCTGGATGGGGAGCTGTGGTCACCAATTGTGGTGGTGTGAGGGTCCCCAGGATGGGGTGAGAGACAAGAATTGACTCCAGGTTCTCAGAAGGCTGATTTATTATTTTATGATATTATATTAAAAAAAATTATAAACTATACTAAAGAAAGAGAAAGGAGACATCAGAAGGCTGGACAAGAATGATAATAAAAACTCCTGACTGACCAGAGTCCCTGCACAGCTGGACTGGGATTGGTCATTAAGTTAAAACAATTCACATGCTGGGTAAACAGTTCTCCAAATCACATTCCAGAGGAGCAAAACATGGAGAAGCTGAGGCTTCTCATCTTGCCAGGAGAAGAAATCCCGGTGAAGGGATTTTTCATAAAATATCACAGTGACAGGAGGGTTGAGTGCACTCTTAGTAAGCTGGCAGACAGCAGCTTGGATGGTGTTTCTGGGAGGGTGGGAAGGCTCTGCAGAGGGGTCTGGGTGGATCCATGGGGCAAGGCCAGTGGTAGGAGGCTCATCAGGGCTGAGAGCTGGGTCCTGCACCTGGGTCACAACAAATCCATGCAGTGCTCCAGGCTCAGGGAAGAGGGCCTGGAGAGCTGGAAGGACCTGGGCATGCTGGGTGACAGGGGCTCAAGATGAGCTCAGTGTGCCCAGGTGGCCAAGCAGGCCAGTGGCACCTGGCACCATGGACACACAGAATAGAGATCCCTCACCCAGGAAATCCTGACTGCACTGAGCAGGAGCAGGGCACAGCCAGACAAGTGTGGTTCCTCCCCTAGACATCCCTAGTAAATCTTGGAACCATCTGAGGTGCTTTTCTCCCTCCATTCCAGAATAGATCCTTTATCCCCTGGGCATTAACTCTGCCTCAGGCTGTGAGCTGACCCCAAAGCTGTTCCCACTGACCCATTGGAGCAGGTCCCACACCCTGCCAGGGGTTGCTGGATCTCCTGGGACAGCCCTTGGAAGAGCTGGATCAGCGTCCATTTCTCTGGTTAGGTTCCTCTCTGGTTTCTCTACTTGCTGGTTGGCATCTGTGCCCCTTTGTGTATGTGTAGACCAAGTTTTATTGTATAACCAGAAAAACTCACTTTGTAAAGGAGCAGTGTTTTAGTATCACTGCCCTGAAGGCTTTACTGATAGAACAATCCTGTAGCAATGACTGAACTTTTTTATTTCAAAGCACAGTTGAACACAAGCTCCAGGCAGCAAGTTGTGAGAGTTATAATTTGAGAGTCTGTGGTTGGGAGAGTTATAATTTGCATTTTTTCATCTTGCAAAGGGGAGGAGTGACTACACTGCTATGAAAATTCCTATTTTAGTTCTGCTCCAATTATCACAAGGTTCCTTCATCTGCACGTGATCCTGATGCACATGACGTGAAGCACTACAAGAACTTTTTAATTAGCCCCACAGTGACAAAATCTAGTTTTGCTAATTATATTATTGTTATTCTTTTTTGAATGACCAGAAGTGCAAGGTGATTTGGGATTTTGCTTTCTTTTTGAATCCCATCATTTCCCTTAACAAAGGCATCATGAATCCTATAAGGGAAAGTTGTTGGAGTCTTCTGTTGGAGGTGGGTTTACAATCATCTCCTCTGAGTAGAGCTGTGCTGTTTTATCCTGTAATTTGAGAATGACTTCTTGTAGCTTGTGTGAAGTTGGATCACAGAAACAGGAGTTTGCTGAAGGTATTTGCTCTTTCTGCCAAAAATACTGGAAAGGATGAATAATTCCACATGCTGCCAGTGGCAATGATTATACTGTGAGAGAGAAAATGACCTGAAAATGCTTGTTTATCACTTTTAATATATTATCTTACTTAACAGAGTCTGCTTCAGAGACGCTCCCCGTGTGTTGGGAGATGTCTGAGGGAAGGCAGGCATGAATCATACCTGTCTCAGCATTTCTGTATTTCAGGTTTTTGCTGGAGCTCAATCTTTTGTGTTAGGGAAATTACTGAGGCAAAAGAGAAAGGTTGGATTAGAGTTGAAAGCAAATTGCTTTTTCTCTCCCCCAAGCTTCTGTGAAAATACTATTTTTTTTAATGGGAAATGAGAACAAAGAATTCACAGCATTAACTGTGGATTGTTAGAAAATATGATTTCCTTCCAAAAGTCGTTTTCCTTTTTGGATATGCGGAAAAAATCTGCAATTTTCAAGCAGAAAATAGGATGAAGTATGTAAAATGGATATTAAAATTGAATTAGTCACTGACACTAAGGAGGAAACTGTTATGGGGAAAAATTACAGTATCCCTGCAGAGTATTCACCAGAGGCAATGGAAATGTGCAGAAATGTTTCTACAGTTCTCTGAAATTCCATTTTGGGAATAGTTTAACAGTTTATAGGGGAAAATAAAAAAGTTGTGGTTTATTGTAAGAAATTAGATTTTTGTTTCAGCAGCCAAGTAGAGGCAGTAACTTCCCATCAGGGAAATGGCTCTGTTACCTTGGGCTGTGGGTGCAGGTGAGCAGCTGCCATCTTCTCTTAGAACTTCCCCACAGTGTCTGCAAATTCACTGAATATTACAACATTCTTTTTCTAAAACTTGAGACACTGTGTTTTTTAACTCATTTATCCATATGCCATTTATCTGACTGAAAAGAAGTTTGAGAAAGGACGGTGATGCAGAGATCTTTGTAATAATCTAACATAAGGGAAGACCAGAACTTGGGAAGAAATTAGGGTTGAGACAGCTATCCATGGAGCCTTAAGGAGGAGTAGCCTGGCCACAGTGATGTTGACTTTAGTGTGAGCACATTCCCTCTGCAAACTCCTTGTCTCTGCTGGGAGCTGAGACAGCCACCCCCCTATCCTGACTTATTTTTTAGTGCACAGATCACCTGGCCTAACGTGGGCTTACCAGCCCCAAGGGTGGGAGTGGAGGATTAGGGAAGGCAGGTCCTGTGTGGGTGACTTTTGGCTGTATTTACACAGAGAGCCCCTGCAGCTCCCTGGGTAAGCTTCAGCTCAGCCTAACTTGCAAGTCCTTGCTTTAGGTGAGGTGCATTCCAGGCAGAGCTGCTGCTCCCCCAGCTGAGTGCTGTGGTTGATGTTCTAGAGGGAAGAGATGCCCTACAGAGGAACCTTGGCAGGACAGAGGTGGGCTGGGACAAACCTCAGAAAGTTCAGCAAGGCCAAGCACAGGGTCCTGCACATGGGTGAGGCCAATCCCAAGGCTGGACAGTGCATGGATTGAGAGTAGCCCTGAAGGGGAGAACTTTAAGGGTGTTTGGTGGATAAAAAACTCAGTGTGTCCTCTCAACGTCCACTCACATGCTGCATCAAAAGCAGCACGGCCAGCAAGTCCAGGGAGATAATCCTGCCCAAAAACTCCCTTCTCCTAAAACCCCACCTGCAGAATGGTGTCCAGCTCTGGGCCCCAAGCTAAAGGAGCACATGGACCTGCACAAATGGACCTGCTGATCCAAGGAGGGCCACAGATTTGGTCAGGAGGCTGGAGCACCTCCCCTGTGAGAACAGGCTGAGAGAGCTGGGGTTATTTAATGTATGGAGAGAAGAGAAAGCTCTGAGGCAACATTTCAGCAGCCTTCCTGCACCAGGAAGTGGCCTACAAGAGAAATAGAGAGGGATTTTACACAAATTCATGTGGTGATAGGAGTTGAGGACAGGAAAATGGGGGAAGTAGTCAGTACACTGGAAGGCAGGGCTGACATTTGTAGGGACAGTTTGGAGAAATAGGCTGGCATGAACGTTATAAAGTCTGACATAAGTAAATATGTCATCCTGCATCTGGGAAAGGACAAGCCTGTGCAATCAGCAGAGGCTAGAGGCCAGGAAGCAGCTTTGTAGATAATTGTCATAGTTGAGATGGAGACAATACAAAGCAATGCTCGATTTTCAGAAGGCTTCAAACCCAGTTTTATTATGGCATGCATGCTTTTTATACATTCTTACAAAACTCATAAGTTTACACTTTACTCATTGGTCACCAGAGACAAACAAAGTGCTCATTGGAATAGGCAGTTGCAGGTTTCTCTTATTTATCCTTCTTTCTTTCTTGGTTTCTCTGTCAATGACCTTGGTAGGAAATTCTTTCAGGGGTAAACATGGATCCTCTTCTCAACCTTCTCTCTGGCTCACAGAAGTCGCTGTAAAACCTCTTCCACAGATAATGACCCTGGCAGACAAACAGCTGAATAGGAGATGGGAATGTGTTCTTCTGTCATAGAAGGGGACAGCTCCAGCTCTGCCAGCAAAGGTCTGCCCAGCTACTGCAGGGAAATGATCACACCCCCCCTCAGTGCAGGGGAATTATCCCAGCCCTCCTCAGGGCAGGGAAATGATCCCAGCCCTGCTCAGTGCAGGGAACTGATCCCAGCCCTCCTCAGTGCAGGGAACTGATCCCAGCCCTCCTCAGGGCAGGGAAATGATCCCAGCCCTCCTCAGTGGGTCAAGACCAGCACTCCAGGACAAGAAGGACAGTCATACATACACTGGACTGACATCCTTGGAGGGTCTCCAGATTAATCACTGGGCTGGATCACATGGCATTCAAGGAGAGGCTGAGAGAACTGGGTTTGTTCACCCATACAGAAGAGAAGGCTGAGGGAAACCTGATTTCTGTGTACAACTAGCTGATGAGATGAGGATACAGAGGAGATAGAGCCTTCCTGGAGGTGTACAACAATAAGATGAAAGGCAACAGACACTAATTGGAACATCCTAAGTTCTCACTGAATGTAAGGGAATTTGTTTTGGTTTTTTTTGTTTTGTTTTCTTTGTTTTGGTTTTTCCCTGTAAGACTGGTTATATACTTGAACAGTCCACAGAGTTTGGTGAGACTTGATGACTTCCAGAAATCCCTCCTGGATTAATCATAAATTATTCTATGATTTTGTGTTTTAATAATTCTATAGTCCAACACACATTTATAGTAATCTTTATTGCTCCTGTTTGTGCAGGGATAAAGAATGGAATCAAAGAACATCACCACCACTGTGACAGAATTTGTCCTGTTGGGCCTGACACAGAGCCACAAGGTGCAGTATTGTCTCTATGTGATCTTCTTTCTCATCTATGTGATAACCTGGCTGCTGAACTTCACCATCATGGCCACTGTGGCTGTGGACCACCACCTCCACACCCCCATGTACTTTCTCCTGGCCAACCTCGCTTTCCTTGACGTCAGTGATTCCTCAGTCAACACTCCCAAGCTGCTGTCAGGCCTCCTCACCCAGCACAAAGTCATCTCCTTCAACCAGTGTTTCCTCCAGATGTTCTTCTTCCATTTCATTGCAGGTGCAATGGCATTTCTGCTCCTGGCCATGACGGTGGATCGCTACGTGGCCATCTGCGAGCCCCTGCGCTACCTGTCCATCATGAACTGGAACACCTGCACAGGGCTGGTGGCAGCTGCATGGCTGGGTGGATTTCTTCATTCCATTACACAAACTGGCCTTCTCCTCCAGCTGCCATTCTGTGGCCCAAATGTACTGGACAATTTCTACTGTGACATCCCCCAGGTCATCAAACTGGCCTGCACTGACACTCGCATGGCTGAGCTGCAGATGGTGTTTAACAGTGGAGTGATCCTCATCAGCCTTTTTGTAATCTTGATTATTTCTTACATTGTCATCTTGCTGAAGATAAGGACGTGCATCACAGAAGGGAAGCGAAAAGCTCTGTCTACCTGTGGAACACAGATAACTGTTGTGAGCTTAATATTCATCCCCTGCATCCTCACCTATGCCCAGCCTTATAAGAAATCCCCTGGGGACAAGGTGGCCTCTGTTGTTTTCACTGTGGTCACTCCAATGCTAAACCCAATGATCTACACACTCAGAAACACTGAGATGAAAAAGGCCATCAGGAGAACACTGGGGAAAATATTTCTGTCAGCAGGAAAACAGAAACCAGAGCGGACAGTAGATCCAAAGTCATCAAATCTGGTGTTCCCATGACAAAACTGTGCTCATCACTGATATTCTTGTATAAAAAATGTAGGGTGCCCCTGACTCTGGGAATGATTGGTATCTGACTCTATTGATTCAGAATGCTGAACAATTGCTTTATTAAACTAAACTATATTACATTGGATAAAGTTTTTTTTGTCTCTTCAGTGTGTTGGTTGTTTCTGGCTGCAGGGGTGATAATTATAGAATTGTGGCACCAGCTGTGACTCTGGAGTGCTAACTCAGGTGCCTTAGTTAAAGCTCTAAGATGCACAAATTTATTTGTAATTATTTATTGTATTTATTATTTCTTGTAACTTATATAATTCTGAACCATGTGGCCTCTAGAAGCCATTGTCTAGAATTCTCCAGATCACTTATTAATTCAAAAATTCAATAAATCAAACAATTCTTTCTTTCTTTCTTTTTCTTTCTTTCTTTTCTTTCTTTCTTTTTCTTTTTTTTTCTTTTTCTTTCTTTCTTCTTCTTTCTTTCTTTCTTTCTTTCTTTCTTTCTTTCTTTCTTTCTTTCTTTCTTTCTTTCTTTCTTTCTTTCTTTCTTTCTTTTTCTTTCTTTCTTTCTTTCTTTCTTTCTTTCTTTTTCTTCTCTTTCTCTCTCTCTCTCTCCCTTCCATTCTATACTACATAGATACATGTATATTAATAACCCCCTTGTAATGCAAATAAAAAATTAAACTCAATGCTGACCTTTAATGTCATAAGCTGAATTAAAGAAGCAGCACATTCCATCAATGCTAAAACTTCATTATGTGGTTCTAAAGTGAAGAATCAAGTACTGCACCAGCAACACACAACTAATGACTGATTTAGGTGTTCTCTGGGAACTTCCTTAAGGAGATCAAGTGCACCCATGGCAGGAGGTGGTTCACAGAACCACAAACCGTGGCAGCATGTTGAGCTCAGCAGCTCGTATTAAGACAGACATTTAAATCAGTACCAATTTTTGCCAGAAAAAGTGAATTAATTAGTTATTAAGTACCCTTTCACACAGACTTCTGAAAATAATTAATAGAAAGAAATTAAAATGTTAAAATATATGATTTTTAAAATGCATTGTTCCATAAAAATGCAGAATCAATAGTTTACATATTGATGTTGGGGAGATGAATCCAGGCACAAACTTCTGCCCTGGTCTGTTTGTGAAGCTGTAATCCACTGAATGACATAATTTAACCAGAATTTCCCTTTTTTGTGGAAGAGACAGGATGGTGTAAGTGTGAGCTCAGCTCTAGCAAAACCCATGGCTGTGTTTCTTAGGGACCAAAAATCAGCGCTCCTTGCTGGAGGTGAAATTCTGATTTACACCAGCCAAAAACCTGCCTTGTTTCCTACCACCTCCGTTTCTGTTTGGGGTATCCTTCATGCACATATGGAAACAGGAAACAGAAGAGATGAATTCAGGAAAAACAAAAAGTTGCTGATAGTGTTTGGTGGGAGGGCACTGCAGCAGGAATAAAAAAGGTTTACTCCAAATGGATGAATGATTGTGGATGTCTCTTTCTCCTTGGACCAGGGTCTGAAACATCTTTAAAAGAGGCAAATTAAAAGCTTTAACCATTTGGAATGCAATGTCCCTTAAAGTGATTAACACTACTGTTTTATTACTCAAACACTATTAACACTATTGTTTTATTACTCAAATTACTATTAACACTACTGTTTTATTACTCAAAAGATAATACTGAAAAAAAGAGCATTTCTTAAAAAATAAAGTTTATTACTAAAGTAATAAACTTTATTTTTTAAGAAATGCTTTTTTCAGTATTATCTTTTGAGTAATAAAACAAAAAAATTCCTCTGTTTTTAAAGAGATAAAAGCAGATGAGCTCCCAGAAGCAAAGTCTGTAGAAATGTAAATGAAGTTTCATTAAGTCTTTCTCCAGTGTTCCAATTATGAAGAAAAAAGAGTTTCAACAATATAGAGACAAATTAAGCTCCCTAGAGGAGTCTAAGTAAACAACATTGCCAAATGCAATTAACACTCTGTCATTAACTCGTTGTTGTGAAGTTTCTGAAGCCAGGCAATGACTTCATCCTGAGATGTCTTACATTGCCTTCCTCTTTTACAAGCAAACGAAACCAAAAAAAGAACATTATGCTCAATTTTAGTGCCCTTTTCTGCCTTTATGGCCAGTCAGATGAAACAGAGAGACCTCAGAGGTCAGCATGGCCACACTGGCAGTGAAGATTTCTTTTTCTTGACCTCAATATGGAAAGTACAGTTTGAATGCTGCAGGCTCTGGCCCAGGCTATTCACCAAGCCAGAGCACCTGTTGTACCCAGAATAAACTGCAAAACCCTCCCAAATAAATACTCTCAGGTTGTAGCAGCCCTTTTCTCTATGTGCTAATCCTCTAGCTCAGCTAATCCTCTGGAAATTCTTCTTTTCATGCCTGGATGAATTTCTCCAGCTGGGACTTGCAGAATGTTCTTATCCCATGGCTCAGACTCCACAGTGCTTGGAGGGTGTGGGCACTGCACTGCATTAAATGCTGAGTTCTTGCTGGAAATAAGGAATCACCACCAGTTAATCTTCCTTTCATTCCCTTTCCCCTCACCTTAAATGAAAAACCCAAGGCTCTGAAAGAAGTGAACTGATTTCCTTATCACTTTCATTCAGTGGACCTCTTTTCTGCTGGAAGGAATGGAAAACATATAAAAAGGGGGGGAAAAAGGCAAAGCAAAATATGTAGTCCCTATCAATTAGTGTGTGCTTAGCCTGGAAAATTCACTATAAAAGTATTTCTTCAGTAAGAGAGTGAGGAGAACTCCTGCAAGGGAAGTGAGGAGTCCCAGCCTGGATACCTGAATTAGACATGGGAAGTGCTCTGCTTTAGCAGAAATGTATATATATTGTACTCCTAAGGAAGAAATGGAGATAAAAATTCTAAATAATCTGCTTCTGAAGCAAAGAATAAAGACAAAATATTTACAAGTGTGAAACAGATCTTTGTGCCTGTAGTTTCCCCTGAGCTAGTAAACCATCAGAACTCACCAAAAATGGAAATCAGGTTTTTAATCCACACATTCATGGACAAGAAAATCTTTATTTCTTCATCAACACAGCCATCCCTCTGATTAGTACTTCTTTCACTTCTTTATTCCTCAGGCTGTAAATCAGGGGGTTTAAAGTGGGAATTACAGTTGTGTATATGAGAGCCAGGACTTTCTTAGCCTCCTGTGAATTACTGGATTTTGGCTGTAAGTAAATCAAAGTCCCACTGGCGCAGTACAACGTTACCACAGTAAGGTGCGAGGAACAGGTGGAGAAGGCCTTGTGCCTGCTCTCTGCAGAGGAAATCCTCAGGATGCTGGAGATGATGCAGGTGTAGGACAGCAGGATGAGGCAGAAGGGCGTGAAGATGACGAGCACCGTGGCTGAGATCAGCTGCCGCTCGTAGCGCGACGTGTCCGCGCACGAGAGCAGCACCAGCGGTGGGATGTCACAGAAGAAGTAGTTGATCCTCCTGGGCCCACAGAAGGGCAGGGTGAACACCCAGGCTGTCTGCACCACCGACACAACCTGGCCACTGCAGCAGGAGAGCAGCACCATGGAGAGGCAAGCCCTGGTGCTCATGATGGCCGGGTACCTCAGCGGGCAGCACACGGCCACGTAGCGGTCGTAGGCCATGGCTGCCAGCAGGTACCACTCAGTGGACGCCAAGAAAACCACACAGTAGAGCTGTGTGACACAGCCCAGGTAGGAGATGCTCCTGTCCTCTGATAGGGTGTTTACCAGCATCTTGGGCACGACCACTGAGGCTGTGGAAATATCCAAGAAAGACAGGACGCGGAGGAAGAAGTACATGGGCGTGTGGAGGGTGGGGTGAGCTGTGGCCATGCAGATGAGGAGGTTCCCGATGAGAGTCATGCTGTAAATGAAGCAGATTGTGAAGAACAGCAGGTGCTGGAGTTCTGGGCGGCTGGACAACCCAGACAGGATGAATTCACTCAGCAGGGTGTGGTTTCCTGCATCTTGTTCCTCTGCTGGCTCCATCTGGGAGGAATCAGACAGTCAGACCAGGATCACACTGCTTCCAACCAGGAGCCTCTTGGGGATGCCTGGAGAGCTGCTGGATCAAAGGGTAGAAGTCTAGAGCAGGCTGGGCTGAGCACATTGAGAAGGCAGTGGCTGGAAGTGTGTGCTGCCAGTGCCCTCCAAGTGTCATTGTCTGGTGGTGTCACCAAGCCTTTGACCAAGAGGAGCTGGCATTGAAGGGGTGGCTCCATCATGGGTGCAGGGTGAATGCTGAGGATCTGCTGTCCCCCCAGATGTCAGGTCTGTGCTCCCAGCTGCTCCCACAGGCACTTCCTGCAGTCAGGGGAACGCCCAGGTGACAACTGAAACACCCACAGACCACAGAAAGAAAGAAAAACCCTTGTGCTACCTTAGGGAGCAGTGGGCAATGCTCCTTGCACTCTGTTTTTCCTCCTGAGTGGGCTGACAGGGCAGGCAGCTTTCCCACAGGACATCTGAAGTTCAGAGCAACCCAACTTCAGATGACAGCCAGGGAAGTTCAGGCTGTGGGAGGCTTTGGCTCACATTCACATCAATCCCCAGCTGCCAGGGGGACAGAAATCCTTCCAAGAGCCCAGCTTTGGGGAAAGCAATCCTGAATGGAGCAAGCAGAAGCTGTGAAGGGAAGACCTAAGCCAACTCCTGTCCACCAAAACACCCAAAGAGCAAAGAAATCAGCACCAAAGTAAACTAAACAAAAAATGCTGTCTGTAGGCAGGCAAAGGAAGAAGGAATCATTTGAGGCAGAGGTACCCATGGGGAATGATGAGGAAATGCAGAGGGAGAAGCTCAGGACCATCCATTCATGACTCACATGGCCTCGTTCCCTTGAGAAGTGCTGCTGTGTGAGGGATGTTCACAAAGGGCTGGACCAGCTCTGTTTTCTCACTGCCCAGGATGGGAAACTGAGGCACTGAAAGAGAGGAGATCAGCCTGCCACAGAGGAGAAAGGATGGTGAATTCTGTGTCCTTCAGACTCAGCATCTCTTACCAAAGGGGCCACCAGCCACTGCCCTACAGTGGGAAATCTCAAGGCACAAAATGCATTTTGGCACCAGAAATGTGTCCATGAACAGAGAGGGGGAAGCACCTTTGGCTCTGGACACACAAGGACCAACCAGCAGAGGTGGCACCCAGAGAAGGACACAGCTCAAAACTCTGCCATCACCAGCCACCCTCGGGCTGCTCTGTAGATGATATTCTTGCCCTGACGAGGGGAGGGAATGATGCATCTGACTCCATCTCATCAGAAGGCTAATTAATTACTTTATTATACTATATTATTCTATACTATATTACTATACTATGTTACACTATTACTATATTACACTATATTATTACTATATTACACTATGTTATACTATATTACATTATATTACATTATTACTATATTACACTATATTATACCATATTACACTATATTACACTATATTATTACAATATTACACTATATTATACCATATTACACTATATTATTATTATATTACATTATATTATTACTATATTACACTATATTCCCTCCCCCTGACAAGGAGAGAGAATGATGCATCTGACTCCATCTTATCAGAAAGCTAATTAATTTCTTTATTATACTATATTATTCTATACTATATTACATTACATTAAATTACATCTGAACTGAATCTGCCAAGCACTCAGCTCTGCACACACTGCACAGAATCTCGTGGCTGTCAGTGACAGTCCTGACACACACACACACACCTGGCCCTGACAGGCCAAGGAAACAAAACACCATCACTGTGGGTAAACAATCTCCACATTGCATTCTACTTTGGCACAAACACAGGCACAGCAAATGAGATAAGAATTGTGTTTTCTTTCTCTGAGGTTCAGAGAATGTGAAACCCAGAAATATTCTTGGGGAGAATTGTGCCTTGCTTTTCTCTGGGAAGACAAAGGTGGCCACACCGCTGTGTCTGTCTCCGGGTTTTATGACCTGAACACAAAGCTGTGGATCCTGGAGCCACAGATGACTTTAACACACAAGCACGATAAGGAAACTCCCAGTATTCTCAGACATTTGATGCTCTGATGTATTTTAAAGGGATCTTTCTGGGTTTGGCTGTTTCCATAAACACAGGAACAAAAGGACACTTTTGGAGTGGTATCTCAATAGAGCCTGTGCATGACAGATAGAGAATGACATGAAAAACTCCCTGCAGTCTCTAACAGCACACATTCACACTGCTTTTAACTTGTTAGATCCATGTAGCTGAAGTGGAAACCACCTAATTCTGCCCTCCAAGCCCATGTGAAAGTTTTAGACTATTGCTGTGATCTTTAGCTCTTTAATAAAGTCAACAGCACTCACAGAAGCCACTGTTTTACTGACAGTTCATCTTTTATTGCCTAATTCAGAACACTTCTCAGAAACAACCCTCAATTTATGTAATTTGCATAAAAAAGAGTAAACTTCTTTTCGTAATAAGTTTTGGCCTTAGCTCTTCCTTGGATTTTCTTTATACATTCACAGTAGACATTTTGAAGCAAAGTGTCCTACCTGCAGCAATTCTGCTATCCAGTGCCTCCAAAATGCCTCATTCCAATTTTGATAGAAGTATTTCCCTTGTTTTCTTACATTAGGAATGGTGTTGGGCTGATGATTCCTATTGTCAGTTTACACTGCAGATTAAAAATGCTTTTAAATTATTTTAATTATTTAAAAATTATTTTAAATTATTTTAAATGCAGATGGTCTTCTGTCACAACTGGAATAATCTGTTGACATTAGCACATGGCATATACCATAGAAAGTCAGCCAAGGACTTGTCTCACAGAGAGGAAGAAAAGGAATTTGTTAGATTTGTTTCAACTCAGTTGAAAGCTGAGAGGCCTCAATGCATCTCTATTTTTTGCCCATGAAGGGAACAGCTGAGCTGCCTCTGCTGCTTAAATAGAGTCTCTTGAAATCCCTAAATCCCCTAGAGGTGGGGTTGATTTAATCTGATTTCAGAGCTGTCAGGGATGGTTGTTCAGGGCTGCACTCCCTCTGTGGGCAAGGGGATGTAGCAAACATCCTCACACCAGCACTGAAATGCTGCTCTGGATGGAGCCCTCCCTCACTGTCTGGAAAGTGGGACCAGAGGGACTCCTGCACACACAGACATCTCATCTCCTACATGCCCAAGGCTGTGAACTCTGCATCCTCACCAGCTGGGGACTGATTGTTAACCTGAAAGGTCTGAGCAGCAGCTGGAAGTATCAAGGGATGTGCGACTCCAAGGGCAGAATTAGCCCGATGCTGCCTGTGTTAATTGGACTGGTGCCTTTAGGGGCAGTGCTGGCTCTGCTGGGAGAGTTTTCATTCAACTCCAGCCACTCACAGCTCATTCTTCACTTTTTAGTGGCTGCTTGTCAGCTGTGAATCCATCCTTCCTTCCTTCCTTCCTTCCTTCCTTCCTTCCTTCCTTCCTTCCTTCCTTCCTTCCTTCCTTCCTTCCTTCCTTCCTTCCTTCCTTCCTTCCTTCCTTCCTTCCTTCCTTCCTTCCTTCCTTCCTTCCTTCCTTCCTGTAAAAAAGATCCAATCCAACAAAAATCAGATTTGACTAGAATTTCAGGAATTAACTCTGTACCTAGTACCAGCCTGCAGCATCACCCCCTGATATGGTCAGAGACACCTGGTCTGGAAAAAGACTGATAAGAGAACCAGAGAATGAGACCAAATCTGCATCAAAGGCAAAGGGATCAATAAGAAAAAGGAGATTGAGGTGAGAGGGGAAATGAAGTTTCTTCACTCAGTGTCAGTGACTGAATCTTTTAATTTCACAGAATTTGCTTCTTATCCATACAAGAGAGGTTAGCAAACAGAAGTTTCATTTCTCTAACCATATGATGGCAGACAAATGCTGGTGATCTCCTGAGGCAGTCCCCGGTGTGGTCAGCAGAGAGGAAGAAAACACTCTAAGGATGAAATTGGTGTGAATTTTCCAGGTCTCCCATTACTTTTAAAATTGTACCTTCCCCCAAACAGCTTCCAGGAGGACCCCCAGGACAGGTACTACAGCCCACGGTCTTTTTAGAACAGAGGGTAAGGGGCAATGCCAGTGTGCTCTGGAGGATTTATTTGCGGGCTTTCTCTAGCCCAAAGCCATGTAAAACTGGGAACATCCTGGAGGTTTCACTGGCTGGAAGGCCAAAGGAGGGTCAGGGAAACAGGGGCTGAGTCCCTTCCAGGCTGTAACACTGAACCAGAGCTGCCAGGGAGGACTCAGAGAGGGCCCAGGCAGGGCTGCTCCCTTCTCATGGGGACATCCTGAGCCTGGGCCTCACCTGAGCTCCAGCTGTGTCTCAGCCAGGGCACCTGTCACAGTCATATTTTCTGGAAAAATCCCTTTGCCAGGATTTCTTCTCCTGGGAAGCTGAGAAGCCTCAGAGGAACAGGAAAACAAAAATTATCTCATTTGCATCTCCTGTGTTTTGCTGCTTTGGAATGTGGTTGGACATTGTTTATCCAACAGGTGGTTGTTTGATCGGTTTCATGTGAATTGTTTTGACTTAATGGCCAATCACAGTCAGGCTGTGTTATACTCTGAGGAGAGAGTCACGAGTTTTTAAATATTATCTTCTTAGCCTTCTGTAAGTATCCTTTTTCTGTTCTTTAGTATAGTTTTAGTATATCATTCTTTAATAAAATATAGTAACATAAAATAATAAATGAGCCTTCTGAGAACATGGAGTCAGATTCATCATTTCCTCTCCATGACAGGGGACCCTGAAAATACCACACTGCACCTGCCCAGGGCACCTGCTGGTCTGGACTGGGCTCACAGAATGACTCCCCAGCTGCACCTCAGACATTCTCATCACCATGGACTTGTCAGATTCCCCAGAACACCAGGGCTGAGGTCATGAGGCTCCACTGGCCTTGTCCCTTAGTGACTCTGATTGGTGATTTCTGATTTCCCAAGGACGTCTCTGATGCCAATCAGCCCCTCTGATAAAAAACAGGAACTTTGCCTGACCCTGACCAGCTCTCCCCATTGCTATCAGAGGATGGGGGGGAGAGGAAAAAACAAAAAGAAAACAAAATCCAGACAGAATCAGCCCTCACACAGGGTCCCAGAGGATCTCTCCAAAGGTCTCTGATGGGATATGAACTCAACAGGCACCCCTTTCCTCTTCCTGTGCTCTGAACCAGCCCAGATCTCTCCAGCTTTTTGAGAAGATCATGACAAAAGCGCAGAGAATGTGTCATGAGCCCCTCAGCAACCACAGTTTGGGGGTTGTGAGAACAAAAGCAGTAAATGACATGGCCACAGGCAGGCTGAGGTTTCCTGTTGCAGCTCCACATGAAATATATTGAGGTTGCCATTCTGTACCTGTCTCCTGCCTGGCCACAGCTACTGCTTTGGCTCTTCAGGACAGTGGTGGGAGATGCTGCTGCTCCTTCTGCTCACAAATGCTTTTGTCCTTCTGCCCTGGGCTGCGGCTGGTGAGTACACAGAGATGGGACTTAGGAACATGCAAGGGCACAGATGGACTCTGAGCAGTCAGTCTCAGGCAAGGCTCCTGCCTCACCTTCTCTCCTGTCTCTACTCTCCTACTTTGCTCTCTCCTCTCATCTCCCAGCTCAGCCTGTGCCTGAAACCAGTGAGGCATTAGAGGCACTAGAGCCGTGCCCTTGATGGCATTTGAGTCATCCAGAGCCAGGGGTGGTCAGACCCCAGACAGTGCTGCTTGTCTTTCTCTCCACTGTGCAGCCCCATTGCCTTGGACAGCCCCAGGAAGGAGAGTTGTGGGGATCACTGGCACCTGGCATTAGAGGATGAGCCTTTCCCTTCATGCAGCCCCAGACTTGACAGGAAACAGCAGCATATTAACATTTATATTTAACATTCATATTAACATTTCCCATCTGTCTTCCAGGAAGAATCATTGGTGGAAGAGAAGTTAAGGCCCACTCCAGACCCTACATGGCTTATTTAGAAATTAAAAGTGGCTCACAACCTAGTTACTGTGGAGGGTTCCTGATTCGCTCAGACGCAGTGCTCTCAGCAGCTCACTGTGTGCATAAAAAAGGGTAAGACTCCATTGTTTTTGTACAGGTGATTTTTTCCAGTCTCACAGAGTCCCAGAGGGCCTCAGCCCTGCTCTGGGCTGAAACAGTACCCTGTGTCTCTTCAGGCAGAGCAGGGATCTCTGGAGCTGAGCTCTCCTCTGTGAGTGCAGGAATTGTCTGCCTGGTTGGGGCTGAGTGTCCTTGGGGACAGGAATGCCCACAGGGGTCTCCAGGGTCAGGGCTCCTCCCATGCCTTAGAGCTGCTGCTGGAGAAGGGCTCCAGTGTCTCCCCTGCCCTGCTTCCCTTTGTGCTCAGCACGGGGCCGCTGCCACCTGTGTCAGTGTGGGGTGAGGGATCCTCAGCTGGGCTCTGGAAGGAACTCAGGTGAGAGAGGACAACTTGTGAGAGCTGCTCTGGGGAGGTTTCTGCCACCACCACCTCTGTCCAGCCACCTGCCCTGGGGGCTGTTCCTGTCAACACCTGGAATGTGTTGGTGTTTCCTGGCAGGAGAGTGGGGGTCACTGTGATTCTGGGAGCCCACAATGTAAACAGCCGAGAACGGAGCCAGCAGAAGATCCGTGTTGGAAAATGGGTCATCCATCCTGAATATTCCGGTGATCACTTGAAAAACGACATTGTGCTGCTGAAGGTATGGCCCAGCACATCCTTCCTGCCTGAGGGATCTCCCCCTGCTCACCTCCCCAAACTCTGAAGTTGCTCCTAATCCTTTGCTGGCTCTAACCCCGTGTTCTCTCTGCCTGACAGCTGAAGCCAAGGGCCAGGATCAATAAGAATGTGCAGTTTATCTCCATTCCCCGGAGAAATGAACGTGTGAGAGAAGGAGCTTTATGCATGGTGTCTGGCTGGGGCTGGACATCTGTGACAGGAAACAAGACTAATGTGATGAGAGAAGTGAAACTGAAGGTGCAAAAGCAGAAAATCTGTCAGCAGCTTTTCCGTAACTACAAGCGTCAGTCTATGATCTGTGTTGGTGATGAAGACAGTGAAAAAGCAACTTACAAGGTAAGTGTTGTTTTGGGCTGCAAGCTTGGGAGGAGGTTGGGACTGGAAATTCACCTTGATTCTCAGGTGAAAGCAAACGGACACCAGAATGAACCAGGACCTTCAGAATGATGAGCTGAGGGTCCTCACAGAAGCTCTGAAGCTGATGTACTCCCTGAATTGGGGTGCATTTTCCTAACTATGAGCAACATTTGCTTTTTTACTTATTTGGGGATGTTCTACCCAGCCTAACCAGTGCTTTGGGGTGTAAATTCCTTGTGATATCCTTGCTCAGATGGGTTAGATATTTCCCCATGTCTAAAGTAGGTCTATGTTCTTTCAGAGGTTTTGAATCTCAGAGAGCCTCCAGGACTGAATTGTTTCATGGGTGTGCTTAGAGGAGTAGTAAGGCACTACAAACGCTGAGAGCTGGGTCTGGAGGGAGAGAGGGAGGTGCTTGGAAGAGGAGGTTCTTCACATGGAGGGAGGGAAGAGGAAACTTGCTGCTTAAGGCAGGGAGAGCTGAGCTGTGGCATGTCTGACCCCTCTCACTCCTTTCATGGCACAGGGTGATTCTGGTGGCCCATTAGTCTGCAATAAGAAGGCTCATGGCATTGTTTCTCATGCACGTGAACACAACCTCTTCCCTGAGGTATTTACCCGGATCTCGCACTTTGAGCCCTGGATCCGTGAGCAGCTGAAGAGGTTTGCATTCCAAGATATTCCTGGCTATCCATCGTCTGACTAAAATGCTCAGTGCCCCTTCTCCACAAGGCATAAAATACCTGCTGGTGCTCAGAAGCTCCCAGGGGCAGCTGAAGTGGAGTCAGAGAAACCCCTGGTGTGCAGGCACAGGCTTTGGCACTACGGAGAGTCTCTGTGGCAAGGTACAAATGCAGCTCCCAAGTACACCCAGCTTCCCATTGCTCCCTTCCTCCTACTGCTGCTCCAGCTCTGCCTCTGGCCGTCAATAAAAGGATGTTCAAAGTCACTTGTGTCTGCAGCCTTCTTGGGAGCTGGATTCAAACCCTGAGTGTGAGAATGAGGAGATGACTGTCATTGTGTCCCGATCGCGGGGGTCGATCGGCACATGTGCCGGGAGTGGCTGTGCCCTGCCTCTGCTGCTGGCAGGCAGGATCGCCGTTTGGCCACTGGCTGGGATCCAGACCGCCAGAAGCAGCCGATAAATGTGGACCCAACACCGAAGGGTCCGTGCAAAGGAAAAAAGGAAGGACTCTTTGCTTGCTTCTTTGAGCTGCTTTAGTTCTTTCCCACGCAGAAGCGGTGCCAGGGTGGCGCCGCATGGAATCGGCCGTGCGGCACAGGAGTTGTTCTTTCCCGCAGCAGGAGCAGCGCCTGTAGGATTGATTGACAGGGGGTAGCACGGTCGGGACGGACGGAGACGAGAGATCTCTGAAGCCAGGTCATGGAACTTGGGGTTTATTGCAAAGGGCCTGGGTGCAGGGCCCTGCTGGGAGCTGCCAGCCACAGCTCGGAGCAGGCCCGAGAGAAGAGAGGGGCAGAGAGGATGAGAGGGTGAGAGAGTAAAAGTATAAGAGAGTAAAAGGGGTAAGAACGTAAAAGGCAAGAGCTAAGAGACAAGAGGTAAGAGCTAAGAGGCAAGAGGTAAGAGAGCGAGGTTCTCGTTACAATACCATAAATCATCTTATGTGTTGAATATTCTAATTCTCACTAACCAATCTAGTACAAGATACAAATCCTATAGCATTTACATACAGCCTATAAGAATCACTACATTACCACACTGTGCTACATTTTAAACCCTAAAAACTCCTCTTTGGGCCCCTTCTGCCAAGCTGGCAGGGTCTGCTCTGACCCTTGGAGCTGTCTGCAAGCAGAGGGTGTTGTTCCATCAAAAGGGGATTACCTTCAGCGGCCACACCATTGTTTTCCAGTTGTTCAGTAACTGAGGTATCTCAAAGCTTGCTTCCATTTCAATCTCGCTTATAGTTTCTTTATTCTCAAAATCTTTTGCCAGACAATCATATTTATAAGGCTTTCCTGTTTCATCTTCCCCAACAAGCGCCGAAGCGAGGCAGGTGACGCAACACTTGTGGGCAGTGGCAGTGCCGGCGGCCGCAGCAATGATCCCTCCCATGGCAGGAGCCATGGCTGCGTGGGCAGCGGGGCTCTCCCGCGGCAGGAGCGGGGCAGCTGATGCCACGTGGGTGTTCTTCTTTCTCGTGGCAGAGAGCGGTGCCGGCTGCAAAGAGCTGCCCCATGCAGGTGCTGGCGGAGCGCAGGTGGAGCACGGAAGCCACACGGCTCAAAGAGGGGGCAGTGGCAGAGAGTGCACAAAAGAAAAAAACAGTGGCTTTAACGCAAGAGGGGATGGAATCCCGGGATGGGACTGTCCGGCTAGCTGGGAGGGGTCTGGGGGGACACATGTAAACATAGCCTAGAGCGGGAAAGTCACAGATCCTGGGGGTTTCATTGGCTGGGCTCATGGCCAAAGGAGGGTCATGGAAACAGGGGCTGAGTCCCTTCCAGGCTGTAACACTGAACCAGAGCTGCCAGGGAGGACTCAGAGAGGGCCCAGGCAGGGCTGCTCCCTTCTCATAGGCACAACCCTGAGCCTGGTGCTCACCTGAGCTCCAGCTGTGTCTCAGCCAGCCCTGCACCTGCCCAGGGCACCTGCTGGTCTGGGCTTACAGAATGACTTCCCGGCTGGACCTCAGACTTCCTCATCACCATGGACTTGTCAGATTCCCTAGAATACCAGGGTTAAGGTCATGAGGCTCCACTGGCCTTGTCCCTTACTGACCCTGACTGGTGGTTTCTGATTTTGCAAGGACATCTCTGATGGCAGTTAGCCCCTCTGATAAGAAACAGGAACTTTGCCTGACCCTGGCCAGCTCTCCCCATTGCTATCAGAGGACAGGGGGAAACAAAAAGAAAACAAAATCCAGACAGAATCAGCCCGCATGCAGGGTCCCAGGGGCTCTCTTCAAAGGTCTCTGATGGGATATGATATCAACAAACACCCCTTTACTCTCCCTGTGCGCTGTGGGTGCTCTGAACCAGCCCAGATCTCTCAGGCTTTTTGAGAAGATTGTCCTAGGGTGACGTTATGATGCTTGCATCCCCAGTCATTGTTCTGTATATGCTGGATATTATGTCCTGTGCCTTCCAGACTGGCTCTGAAGAGAGAAAGTTTTGTTTTGGTTTTGTTATCAGCCGCTCCCCCACGGCTGGTGGGACACAGAGACAGGGCAGTACAAATAGCGGCTTTTGCTTTTTGCTTTGCTTTTCGCTTTGCTCTCGCTCTTGCTCCTGCTTTGCTCTTGCTTTTTGCTTCTGCTCATTAGTTTAGCTAAGCAGTCCGATTTTTCCCTGGACTGTTTCTCCTTGCCCTTTCTTGGAACCACTCAAACCTGCTCCGGGCTGGGACCTGGGAAGCAGCGAGAGTTTGCACCTTGTGGCTGCAGCAGCTGCCCCAGCACAGGAGGGACTGATAACAGAGCCACCACCACCAAGAGAGACTCTCTGAATCTATAATCTTTTTCAGAGCGGTGAAAGTGTATTGTCATCTGGTATTGTTCATTTTGTGTGCTGGGGGGTGCTGTGCCTGTTAAATAAACAGGTTCTTTCCACTTCTCTCCAAGAAATCCTTCCCGACCTGGTTGTGGGAAGGGGCTGCGTGGGTTTGCTTTCAGCTGATGCCCCCTTTGGAGGTTTTCTTCCAAATTTGCCCTAAACCAGGACACCACGGCACCTGCTGGTCAGGACTGGGCTCACAGAATGACTTCCCAGCTGGACCTCAGACTTCCTCATCACCATGGACTTGTCAGATCCCCTAGAACACCAGGGCTGGGGTCAAGAGGCCATAACTGGTCTTGTCCCTTACTGACCCTGACTGGTGGTTTCTGATTTTGCAAGGACATCTCTGATGGCAGTTAGCCCCTCTGATAAAAATTAGGAACTTTGCCTGACCCTGGCCAGCTCTCCCCATTGCTATCAGAGGACAGGGGGAAACAAAAAACAAAAAGCAAACAAAACCCAGACAGAATCAGCCCACATGCAGGGTCCCAGAGGCTCTCTCCAAAGGTCTCTGATGGGATATGAACTCAACAAACACCCCTTTACTCTCCCTGTGCACTGTGGGTGCTCTGAACCAGCCCAGATCTCTCCATCTTTTTGAGAAGATTGTGACAAAACCACAGAGAATGTGTCATGAGCCCCTCACCAAGCCACAGTTTGGGGGTTGTGAGAACAAAAGCAGTAAATGACATGGCCACAGGCAGGCTGAGGTTTCCTGTTGCAGCTCCACATGAAATATATTGAGGTTGCCATTCTGTACCTGTCTCCTGCCTGGCCATAGCTACTGCTTTGGCTCTTCAGGACAGTGGTGGGAGATGCTGCTGCTCCTTCTGCTCACAAATGCTTTTGTCCTTCTGCCCTGGGCTGGGGCTGGTGAGTACACAGAGATGGGACTTAGGAACATGCAAGGGCACAGATGGACTCTGAGCAGTCAGTCTCAGGCAAGGCTCCTGCCTCACCTTCTCTCCTGACTCTACTCTCCTACTTTGCTCTCTCCTCTCATCTCCCAGCTCAGCCTGTGCCTGAAACCAGTGAGGCATTAGAGGCACTAGAGCTGTGCCCTTGATGGCATTCGAGTCATCCAGAGCCAGGGGTGGTCAGACCCCAGACAGTGCTGCTTGTCTTTCTCTCCACTGTGCTCCAGCATTGCCTTGGACAGCCCCAGGAAGGAGAGTTGTGGGGATCACTGGCACCTGGCATTAGAGGATGAGCCTTTCCTTTCATGCAGCCCCAAACTTGACAGGAAACAGCAGCATATTAACATTTATATTTAACATTCATATTAACATTTCCCATCTGTCTTCCAGGAAGGATCATTGGTGGAAGGGAAGCTGTGCCCCACTCCAGACCCTACATGGCTTATTTAAAAATTAAAAATGAGACACACAGTAGTGCGTGTGGAGGGTTCCTGATTCGCTCAGACGCAGTGCTCTCAGCAGCTCACTGTGTGCATAAAAAAGGGTAAGACTCCATTGTTTTTGTACAGGTGATTTTTTCCAGTCTCACAGAGTCCCAGAGGGCCTCAGCCCTGCTCTGGACTGAAACAGTACCCTGTGTCTCTTCAGGCAGAGCAGGGATCTCTGGAGATGAGCGCTCCTCTGTGAGTGCAGGAATTGTCTGCCTGGTTGGGGCTGAGTGTCCTTGGGGACAGGAATGCTCACAGGGGTCTCCAGGGTCAGGGTTCCTCCCATGGCTTAGAGCTGCTGCTGGAGAAGGGCTCCAGTGTCTCCCCTGCCCTGCTTCCCTTTGTGCTCAGCACGGGGCCACTGCCACCTGTGTCAGTGTGGGGTGAGGGATCCTCAGCTGGGCTCTGGAAGGAACCCAGGTGAGAGAGGACAACTTGTGAGAGCTGCTCTGGGGAGGTTTCTGCCACCACCACCTCTGTCCAGCCACCTGCCCTGGGGTATGTGTTCCTGTCAATGCAGCTGGAATGTGTTGGTGTTTCCTGACAGGAGAGTGAGGGTCACTGTGATTCTGGGAGCCCACAACATAAGGAGGCAAGAATGGAGCCAGCAGAAGATCCGTGCTGGAAAATGGGTCATCCATCCTGAATATTCCCATAAAGGCTTCAAAAATGACATTGTGCTGCTAAAGGTATGGCCCAGCACATCCTTCCTGCCTGAGGGATCTCCCCCTGCTCACCTCCCCAAACTCTGAAGTTGCTCCTAATCCTTTGCTGGCTCTAACCCCATGTTCTCTCTGCCTGACAGCTGAAGAAAAAAGCCAAGATCAATGAGAATGTGCGATATATCTCCATTGCAAAGGAAAATGAAAATGTGGGAGAAGGAACTTTATGTAATGTGTCTGGCTGGGGGCGGACATCTCTGAAACCGCCGGGGAGTGATGTCTTGATGGAGGTGGAACTGAAGGTGCAATATGCGGAAATATGTAAGCAGGTTTCCCGTAACTACAAGCGTCAGTCTATGATCTGTGTTGGTGATGAAAATAAAGAAAAATCAACTTACAAGGTAAGTGTTGTTTTGGGCTGCAAGCTTGGGAGGAGGTTGGGACTGGACAGTCAGCTTAGTTCGCAGGTGAAAGCAAAAGGACACCAGAATGAACCAGGACCTTCAGAATGATGAGCTGAGGGTCCTCACAGAAGCTCTGAAGCTGATGTGCTCCCTGAATTGGGGTGCATTTTCCTAACTATGAGCAACATTTCCTTTTTTACTTATTTGGGGATGTTCTACCCAGCCTAACCAGTGCTTTGGGGTGTAAATTCCTTGTGATATCCTTGCTCAGATGGGTTAGATATTTCCCCATGTCTAAAGTAGATCTATGTTCTTCTTTTGAGTTTTTGAATCTCAGAGAGCCTCCTGGCCTAAATTGTTTCATGGGTGGGCTTAGAGGAGTAGTGAGGCAGCAACAAATGCTGAGAGCTGGGTCTGGAGGGAGGGAGGTGCTTGGAAGAGGAGGTTCTTCACATGGAGGGAAGGGGAAGTGGAAACTTGCTGCTTAAGGCAGGGAGAGCTGAGCTGTGGCATGTCTGACCCCTCTCACTCCTTTCATGGCACAGGGTGATTCTGGTGGCCCATTAGTCTGCAATAAGAAGGCTCATGGCATTGTTTCTGGTGGATATGAAGACCGCCTCTTTCCTAAGGTATTCGCCAGGATCTCGTACTTTGAGCCCTGGATCCGTAAGCAGCTGAAGAGGTTTTCACGCAAGGCAATTCCTTGCTTTCCATCGTCTGAGTAAAATGCTCATTGCCCCTTCTCCACAATGCATCCAACACCTGCTGGTGCTCAGAAGCTCCTAGGGGCAGCTGAAGTGGAGTCAGAGAAACCCCTGGTGTGCAGGCACAGGCTTTGGCACTAAGGAGAGGCTCCGTGGCAAGCTACAAATGCAGCTCCCAAGTACACCCAGCTTCCCATTGCTCCTTTCCCCTCACTGCTACTCCAGCTCTTCTTCTGGCCATCAATAAAAGCATGTTCAAAGTCACTTGTGTCTGCAGCCTTCTTGGGAGCTGGATTCAAACCCTGAGTGTGAGAATGAGGAGATGACACTCTGGGAGAACCTGGACATAGGTGGGACATGCAGGACAGGTCTCAGTCCCTGATTGCTTCTTCATATGGTGAAAAGACATTTCTGTCAGTTTATCAGATGGGCAAAGTTTCAGGGTTTTTTTATAGGTCTGACATACTCCCTAGACCTACAGGTCTGGGAGTCCATGGATGCCTGTTTCTGGGAGAAATATGAATGGGGCTTGGGGCTGCCCCGAATTTATCCAGCGTTTACAGCGCTTTTCTCAGTTCTGAGGCAGAGACCCCATTTGGTGGGGAACCTCGCCTCATGCATGGTGTTACCACCCCCCCACCAGGGCCAGCTGGAGAAGGATCCATCCAAGGACAGAAACTGCTGGTTCCCACCCCCTTTGCATCCCAGGTGGGTGAGGCTTTGCCCACGGCTGAGGAGAAGTTTGTTTCTGCTTCTGTGGAGCATGTGCAGCTCCGGCGGCAGCACCGTCTCTCGCTGTTTTGCCCAGGCTGCCAGGCAAGGCGATCGAGAGCAGCAGTGAGTGACGGCGGCCTGTCTCAGAGAGGGCCGTGCCCCCGCTGCTCTCTGCCCGCCTGAGGATGCCCCAGCAGCCACGGAGAGAGCCTTGGCCAGCTCTGCTGTGGAATTCTCCGTGCCCCCCATTCTGGGAGGGTGCGGACCCGCTCTCACCCCTACTGAGAGAGGCGGCCCGCAGCCCCACGCTGCACAGCGTGCCCAGTCCCTGTGCATCGCCGCCGGGAATTGCATTCATGACAACAGTGCAGATGGTGCTGGTGGGGGCCGACCCCGCGTCGATTCTGCCACCTCCTTTACCCCTCCCAGGGCTGAGAGAGACACCCACCGCTCCATCTGCGGCAGCGCCTGTCCCGCCAGCCCCACAGGCCCCGCTGACTGCTGTGCTGCCTGCCCTGCCGCTTCCACCGTCTCCGGAGCCGCCTGCGGGCCCTGCCCGCGGCCCTGCCACCCCTCACAGATTCTGGTGTGTTGCTAAGCAATGCTTCAGCCGTGTGACAAATTGTGCCTGAGCTGCTGCTCCCACAACCAGGAGAAGACGCGGCCGCCGCCTCTGTGTCTGCAGTGGCCGCTCTCTCTGCATCAAGCCCGGCAGGGGAAGCACCCCCACCACCCCCGGCGGTCCCACCGCCTTGAGGGACTCTGTCTTCCATGTCAGCGTCTGTGTCGGACCCTGCGACCGGCCTGTCCCTCAGGGGAGGCAGCACAGCTCGACAGCTGATTGCTGAAAACTTTCAAACTCAGTGTTTTTCTGGGGACACAGCGTTTGTCGCAGGCCAGCTTGTGTTCGGTCGGGGCCTTCTCGCGGGGGTTTGGAATGCCTGACTCCCCCTGTGCACGCCAGTGGTGTGAGGGAGGCGGCTCCCTGAGGTGCTGCCTCTGGCCCCAAGCCTGGATTGGATGGCGGTGGTGCTGAGGGGCAGAAAGCAGGAACACTGTTGTTTGCACCACAGGGGCGAGAGAAACAGCGGAAAGCGAGCGTTGTTCGCTTGTTCTGGGGAAAGACGACCCCCAGATCTGGGATGGAGATCCCCGGGAAAACTTCTCCTTCCCAGCCACCAGCGTGCACCAGTGGTTCTGGGGGGAGCAGGTGCTCGGTCACTCCCGCTGCCAAGGCACTGGCAGCATGGTGGGGGCGGGCTGTGAGAACAGAGATCCCACCCTGCGGGCCGGGTCTGGGCCGTTTGGGTCATTTCTCTGGGCCAGGGCCAGCACCGCGCCCGCTGCCGGGTTTGGGGGCTTTGATCCCCCAACCGAACCTGGGCCACCGTTCTGTGGGCCCGGGTCTGGGGTTCCTGGTCCATCCACGAGGACTGAGGCCCACACAGGGTCCTAAAACCCTCTGCTGCTGCTGATCATTCTATGTAAAAAAAAAAAAAGAAAAATATTAAATAAAAAAGGTAGAAAGAGCTATCAGCTCAAAGTATTCAAAGCCATGAATCAGCCTCAGCCCAAGTGGTTCAATTAAGGGCTGTGGCCACGGCATTCCAGAAATTTTCTCAATATTGGTTGATAATTATCAATGGGGTTTTATCAATGGATTTTTAATCATTGTTGATTTTCTTTAGCAGTTCTTTGTTTCAGGATTCTGAAAGTCTGTTTCATGACCAAAAGGACCTTTCAGGGATGTCAAAGAGCAACATCTCCAGTCAATGGACTTTCTCCAGAAACTCAGCTGTTTGGACTTGAAACAATGAACAATTCTTTACATTGTCTTTTGCATTTTCTATATTGTAAGCCTTGTTTTAGTGATATGATAGAAGTTGGTGTTCTACAGGTAAAGAATCTCCTTGATCATTCCCCATCAGCAGTTGATTGAAGTTTTGATTGGCAACAGATAAACCACTCGAGATGTGTTTGTTCTCTCTTCTGCAAGGGCCCAGCAGAAGAATTACAAACACAGTCTCTTTTTAGTTTAATTCTACAAAAAGGGTGAAATGTCACTGTGATATTTTCTGGAAAAATCCCTTTGCCAGGATTTCGTCTCCTGGGAAACTGAGAAGCCTCGGAGAAAAAGGAAAACAATATCCTCTCATTTGCTTCTCCTGTGTTTTGCTGCTTTGGAATGTGGTTGGAGATTGTTTATCTAACATGTGAATTGCTTTGACTTAATGACCAATCACAGTCAGGCTGTGTCGGACTCTGAAAAGAGAGTCACGAGTTTTTAATTAATATCGTGTTAATCCTTCTGCAAGTATCCTTCCTTTATTCTTTAGTAGAGTTTTAGTACAGCATTCTTTAATACAATATATTAACATAATAAATGAGCCTTCTGAGAACACGGAGTCAGATTCATCATTTCCTCCCCACGACAGGGGACCCTAAAAATACCACACTGCACCTGCCCAGGGCACCTGCTGGTCTGGACTGGGCTCACAGAATGACTCCCCAGCTGCACCTCAGACATTCTCATCACCATGGACTTGTCAGATCCCCCAGAACACCAGGGCTGAGGTCATGAGGCTCCACTGGCCTTGTCCCTTAGTGACTCTGATTGGTGATTTCTGATTTCCCAAGGACATCTCTGATGCCAATCAGCCCCTCTGATAAAAATCAGGAACTTTGCCTGACCCTGGCCAGCTCTCCCCATTGCTATCAGAGGATGGGGGGGGAGAACAAAAAACAAAAAGCAAACAAAACCCAGACAGAATCAGCCCACATGCAGGGTCCCAGAGGATCTCTCCAAAGGTCTCTGATGGGATATGAACTCAACAGGCACCCCTTTCCTCTTCCTGTGCTCTGAACCAACCCAGATCTCTCCATCTTTTTGAGAAGATCGTGACAAAAGCGCAGAGAATGTGTCATGAGCCCCTCACCAAGCCACAGTTTGGGGGTTGTGAGAACAAAAGCAGTAAATGACACGGCCACAGGCAGGCTGAGGTTTCCTGTGTCAGCTCCACATGTCATATATAGAGGTTCTGTACCTGCCATTCTGTACCTGTCTCCTGCCTGGCCACAGCTACTGCTTTGGCTCTTCAGGACAGTGGTGGGAGATGCTGCTGCTCCTTCTGCTCACAAATGCTTTTGTCCTTCTGCCCTGGGCTGGGGCTGGTGAGTACACAGAGATGGGACTTAGGAACATGCAAGGGCACAGATGGACTCTGAGCAGTCAGTCTCAGGCAAGGCTCCTGCCTCACCTTCTCTCCTGTCTCTACTCTCCTACTTTGCTCTCTCCTCTCATGTCCCAGCTCAGCCTGTGCCTGAAACCAGTGAGGCATTAGAGGCACTAGAGCCGTGCCCTTGATGGCATTTGAGTCATCCAGAGCCAGGGGTGGTCAGACCCCAGACAGTGCTGCTTGTCTTTCTCTCCACTGTGCTCCAGCATTGCTTTAGACAGCCCCAGGAAGGAGAGTTGTGGGGATCACTGGCACCTGGTATCAGAGGATGACCCTTTCCCTTCATGGAGCCCCAAACTTGACAGGAAACAGCAGCATATTAACATTTATATTACATTTATATGTAACATTCATATCAACATTTCCCATCTGTCTTCCAGGAAGGATCGTTGGTGGATCGGAAGCTGAGGCCCACTCCAGACCCTACATGGCTTATTTAGAAATAAAAAATGGCTCCAAGAATTATTCCTGTGGAGGGTTCCTGATTCGCCCAGACACAGTGCTCTCAGCAGCTCACTGTGTGCATATAAAAGGGTAAGACTCCATTGTTTTTGTACAGGTGATTTTTTCCAGTCTCACAGAGTCCCAGAGGGCCTCAGCCCTGCTCTGGGCTGAAACAGTACCCTGTGTCTCTTCAGGCAGAGCAGGGATCTCTGGAGATGAGCGCTGCTCTGTGAGTTCAGGAATTGTCTGCCTGATTGGGGCTGAGTGTCCTTGGGGACAGGAATGCCCACAGGGGTCTCCAGGGTCAGGGTTCCTCCCATGGCTTAGAGCTGCTGCTGGAGAAGGGCTCCAGTGTCTCCCCTGCCCTGCTTCCCTTTGTGCTCAGCACGGGGCCGCTGCCACCTGTGTGAGTGTGGGGTGAGGGATCCTCAGCTGGGCTCTGGAAGGAACCCAGGTGAGAGAGGGCAACTTGTGAGAGCTGCTCTGGGGAGGTTTCTCAAACATGACCTCCCTCCAGCCACCTGCCCTGGGGGCTGTTCCTGTCAACACCTGGAATGTGTTGGTGTTTCCTGGCAGGAGAGTGAGGGTCACTGTGATTCTGGGAGCCCACAACATAAGGAGGCAAGAACAGAGCCAGCAGAAGATCCGTGTTGGAAAATGGGTCATCCATCCTGAATATTCCCATAAAGATGGGAAAAATGACATTGTGCTGCTGAAGGTATGGCCCAGCACATCCTTCCTGCCTGAGGGATCTCCCCCCTGCTCACCTCCCCAAACTCTGAAGTTGCTCCTAATCCTTTGCTGGCTCTAACCCCGTGTTCTCTCTGCCTGACAGTTGAAGGAAAAAGCCAAGATCAATGAGAATGTGCAATGTATCTCCGTTGCCAAGGAAAATGAACGTGTGAGAGTAGGAGATTTATGCACAGCGTCTGGCTGGGGCTGGACATCTAAGAAAGAGGTCATGAGTGATGTCTTGATGGAGGTGGAACTGGAGGTGCAATATGCGGAAATATGTGAGCATCTTTCCAGTAACTACCAGTGTCAGTCTATGATCTGTGTTGGTGATGAAGACAGTAAAAAATCAACTTACAAGGTAAGTGTTGTTTTGGGCTGCAAGCTTGGGAGGAGGTTGGGACTGGAAATTCAGCTTAGTTCCCAGGTGAAAATAAAAGGACACCAGAATGAACCAGGACCTTCAGAATGATGAGCTGAGGGTCCTCACAGAAACTCTGAAGCTGATGTGCTCCCTGAATTGGGGTGCATTTTCCAACTATCAGCAACATTTGCTTTTTTATTTACCTGGAGATGTTCTACCCAGCCTAACCAGTGCTTTGGGGTGTAAATTCCTTGTGATATCCTTGCTCAGATGGGTTAGATATTTCCCCATGTCTAAAGTAGATCTATGTTCTTCTTTTGAGTTTTTGAATCTCAGAGAGCCTCCTGGCCTAAATTGTTTTTGGGGTGGGCTTAGAGGAGTAGTGAGGCAGCAACAAATACTGAGAGCTGGGTCTGGAGGGAGGGAGGTGCTTGGAAGAGGAGGTTCTTCACATGGAGGGAGGAAGTGGAAACTTGCTGCTTAAGGCAGGGAGAGCTGAGCTGTGGCATGTCTGACCCCTCTCACTCCTTTCATGGCACAGGGTGATTCTGGTGGCCCATTAGTCTGCAATAAGAAGGCTCATGGCATTGTTTCTCATGGATATGGTCACCGCCTCTCCCCTGAGGTATTTACCCGGATCTCGCACTTTGAGCCCTGGATCCGTAAGCAGCTGAAGAGGTTTTCACGCAAGGCAATTCCTTGCTTTCCATTCTCTGACTAAAATGTTCATTGCCCCTTCTCCACAATGCATCAAGCACCTGCTGGTGCTCAGAAGCTCCTAGGGGCAGCTGAAGTGGAGTCAGAGAAACCCCTGGTGTGCAGGCACAGGCTTTGGCACTAAGGAGAGTCTCTGTGGCAAGCTACAAATGCAGCTCCCAAGTACACCCAGCTTCCCATTGCTCCCTTCCTCCCACTGCTGCTCCAGCTCTGCTTCTGGCCATCAATAAAAGCATGTTCAAAGTCACTTGTGTCTGCAGCCTTCTTGGGAGCTGGATTCAAACCCTGAGTGTGAGAATGAGGAGATGACATTCTGGGAGAACCTGGGCGTAGGTGGGACATGCAGGACAGGTCTGAGTCCCCAAATGCTCCCCTTGTCTCCATCAGCCCCTTGCAGTCCAGCCAGCAGGCACAGCCTGTACAGAACATTTATCCAGCCTTTCAGAAACAGAGGCATCTCCAAATGCAAGGGGAGATCAGGTGGGTTTTTAGTACCAACCTGAAACCCTCTTAGGATGCTTAGACAGACTGAAGACCAGCCAGCCTGTTCACACCCTGTCTCTCCTTCAATCTCCTTGAACCCCAGATGAAGCATTTTCTCTACACCTGTAAAATGCCTGTGGGTAGAACTGGAAACTTTCTCTCACTGGATCAGCTCATCAGACCTGACTGGGCCAGGAGGTGCCCTTGTGGTGTGGTGATGGGATAGAAACTGTCAAATATGGCTGAGGCCAAACCAGTATTGCAGAGACAAGCCTGGTCACTTGTGTGAGGGACAGTTGCATTATTGCCCCTGAATGAAGAATAATTAACATTGACTCTATGATTGCAGAAGGTTGATTAATCACTTTATTGTTACTACATTATACTATACTATACTAATAAGAAGAAACTCATTGCCTTTGCCAGACATTTATGACACACATGTGGATCCAACTGGTCAATCAATCTAAACAACCATCACTAGTGGTCAATTAAGAAACCACCTTTTGGTAAACAATCTCCATAACACATTCCACATGTGCACAACAACAGGTGTAGCAAGTGAAGATAAGAACTTTTTCTCATTGTCCCTGAGCTCTCCCAGGAAAATCCTGGGAGAGAGCCGTGTCTCCCTCTGCCCAGAGGACAGGTGATTATCACATTGCATTTCTTTTAGGCATTTTTTTTTCTGATCATTTATCTAAGAAGGCACAGAATGTACCCCCAGCAAGTTTGCTGATGATGGAGAACTGGAGGGAGTGGGTGATATACCAGAAGGCAGTTCTGTCATTCAGTGGGACCTTGACAGGATGGGCAGAGAGAAACCTAAAGAGGTTCAACAAGGACAAGTGTAGGGTCCTGCACTGGGGGAGGAATAACCCCAAGTACCAGGCTGGGGGCTGACCTACCAGAGAGCAGCTCTGCAGAGAAGGACCTGGGGGTTTTGGTGGGTGAGTTGCCCATGAGCTGGCAGTGTGCCCTTGGCACCAGGAGGGCCAAAAGGATCACGAGATGCATCAGGAAGAGTGTGGCCAGAGGATCCAGGAGGGGATCATGCCCCTCTGCTCGGCCCTGGTGAGGCACACTTGGGGTGCTGTGTCCAGCACCACCAGCTTTATTGACTGGCTTAACCCTGGCTCGAGGTGGGTCCATAGTCACACCTCTGGAACTGTGTCTGGTGTCAGAGCAGTGTGAAGGCAGCCCTTGGTCTGTTCTCATGGTGGTCACTGTGCTGAACACCACATCCCTCCCTGCTCACCACCACATCCCTGCTCACCACCAGTCCTTTCCTGCTCTGGTGGTATCACCCCACCTTTGTGCTGCAACCACTGTAGGCCCTCCCCACCCTGAAGACACTGTCTGCAAACCACTGATCATGCACAGGAAACCTTGCATGCAGATGGTCACCAGAGCATGAACTGGAGCTGTTTTCTACTCTGCTGCACACTGACACTGCCCTAGAGTCACACAAAATGATTGAGGTGGGAAGGGACCTTCAGTTGTTGTCTGGTCCAATACCTCTGCTCAAGCATGGCCACCTAAAGCACCAATTGCTCAGGAGCAGTTCCAGGTGGTTTTGGAACATCTCTGAGCATGGAGACACCACAACCTCCCTGGCCAAGCTGTACCAGTGCTTGGTCACCCTCACAGATAAATGTGTTTGCTGATGCTCAGGCAGAGCCTCTCACGTGTCAGTTTGTGCCCATTGCCTCTTGTCCTGTCACTGCACACCACTCTGAAATGAACCTGTATTTCTCCTACTTCTATCCTAGCTGCAGAGATATCCATCCAAGGATAATGTCCCACCACAACCTGCTCTTTCCAGGGTAAAAACTCAGCTGTACCAGGCATTCCCTGTAGGAGAGATGTTCCAGTCCCTCCATCATCTCCAGGCCGCTTTGTTGAACTCTTCCCAGCACATCTGTCTCTTTTACTGGGAGCTCAGAACCCACAGTACTCCAGGTGCCATCTCATTAGTACCGACTAGAAGGGAAGCATCACCTCCCTCAATCTATTGGAAACAGCATCCTAGAATAATTTCAGTAGTAAGGGATCATCTAATTCATCCCCTATGCAATGAGCAGGGACACTTTCTGCTAGACCAAGTTACTCAGAGCTCCATCCAACCTGACCCTGAATGTTTCCAGGGATGGGGCATCTAAAGCTCTCTGGGCAGCCCATTTAATTGTTTTGACACCCTCATCATCAAAAATTTCTTTCTTATATCTTATGTAATAATTAAGATGCTAATCATCTTCTTTTTATATATTCTAATAACTAAGTGGTTTATCTACTGTCTTTTAATTTAAAAGAATAATTTTATTTTATTAGCCTTGCAGTGTTGCAGCAGGCCCCAGTACAGACATCTGAGTGACACGACTCATCTTGATCACCAGGTAGATATTCAGTTCTTCCTAATTAATTGTTTAAATATTTCTCATTCTAATTGTGCTTGAAAATTTCTATCACCTGTCCATCTCCCCACTGAGCCAGTTCTTTTCAGAGTTCATGTCCTGGGAAAACTGGAGCGCAGAGGGATCAGAGTAAAATACATGACATTATTTCTTAATTAAGATTTTTTTCTTTCACTCATTAAAAAAGACCTTGAAAGCCTTTTGCAATGGTGATGAATATTGCTTCTGTCTCTGTGTATAATTAGTACAGCAGGTAAAGGTAGTGCTAATTAGAGCAGAGAAAGGCTTTACAAACAAAGCCTTTGGCACTTCTGTGGGTTGCAGTAACAGGAGAAGAGGCTGGAATAAGAATTGTCTTATTGCCAGCACATGAATCAAACTTTGACTCAGGTCTCTCCCTGCTTGGTCCCAAAGATTATTTTCCTCTCTCTGCCTGATTCCCACCAGGGTATAAACAGGACTAATTCCCTATTAAAAATGTTTCCATTTCCATTCTCCCTGTCACACGTAATTAGAACAAAAGACAAACAGAAATTAAGCTGTAGGTATTCACTGAAACACCGCTGGGAGCTCCCTAATTAACCACACAATGCTTCCAGCACAGGAACAACCACAGAGCTCATTATGGCTGTCAACTTTTTAATGAGCCCCTGCAGGACTGTGGTGCCACCTCCCAGTTCCTCGTGGCTGTGGCACAATCTGGCAAGGTGCCTTGAGGAAACAGCAAGGCGGGAGCAGGAACAAACTTACTGGGAGCTTTAATAGAGCCTAGTGCAAGGTGAGAGAGTTGGACAAAGTGCTCCCAGCAGGGCTCATTAGAGCACCGACTCACAGACTTTGATTACAGACAGCTCAGCAAGCCTCAAACGTCTCCTGCACCAACCTTCCTTCTCAGAAGTCAAAGAGCAGGGCCCAGGCAGTGCCAAGGTGGTGCTTTCTGTCAGCATCACCCCAGGCAGGGCAAAGGAAATGCCACGGACACAAACCACGGGCAGAGGCAGAGCCTGCTCTGCAGGTGTCAGCTGCAGGGGTGAGCTCAGACACTGCCACTGCAACAGAGTGGCTGCAACACTGTGACTGCAAGTGTGGCTGCAAGAGAGTGATAGCAACAGCGTGACTGCAACAGAGTGACTGCAACACTGTGATTGCAACAAAGTGACTGCAAGAGAGTGCAACAGTGTGATTGCAACAAAGTGACAGCAAGATTGTAAGGCAGTCACTGCAACACTGTGACTGCGACACTGTCACTGCAACGCAGAGTGACCGCAACAGCGTCACTGCAACACAGTGCAACACTGTCACTGCAACGCACAGTGACTGCATCACTGTCACTGCAACAGTGTGACCGCAACACTGTCACTGCAACACTGTCACTGTAACACTGTCACTGCAACACAGTCACTGCAACACAGTCACTGCAACACTGTCACTGCAACGCACAGTGACTGCATCACTGTTGCCGCAACAGTCACCGCAACACTGATTGCAATGCACAGTGACTGCAACAGAGTGACTGCATCACTGTCACTGCATCACTCACTGCAACACTATGACTGCAACACAGTGACCGCATCACTGTCACTGCAACACAGTGACTGCAACAGCGTGACGGCAACACTGTCACTGCAATGCAGTCACTGCAACAGAGTGACTGCATCACCGTCACTGCATCACTCACTGCAACACTGACTGTATCACACACTGCAACCCCTTTGGACCCAGCACCCCCCCCAGCTCCCAGCTCCCTCCCTGCACCCCACTCTGGGTGAGCCCTGCATTCAAACATGCAGGTTTAAATGCAGCACCCCAGGCCCTGTCCTCTGTCCCATCAGAGCTTCAGCACATCTCTCTCTGCTCTGTGAGATAAACCATAAAGAGGATGCTGGCAAGTTCTGCCTGTCTGTAGAACTTGTGTTAACTTTGGCCTAGAAAAGTTTTGACGTTCACATAAATGGCTGAAAACAGCTGAGATGTCAATTACAAACAAATATGAATATGAAATGTCTGAAAGTGTGGAACCAGTTAAGACCAGCATGTAATTTAATTTTTGAAAAAATATGTCCACTTGCAGCTGTGTAGCATTCACACTCACTGAGACAATTGTAGTCATGTTGGTATAGTTACTTTAAACAAGAGATTGGCTCGTTCCCTCTGAATTTGATCATTCATCTTTAGACCTGTCTTTAGGTGTCTAAAAAATATTCCTTAAATCTAAAGATTCAGCTGTCCTGAATCACAGAGTGAAATGGGACACTGTGCAGAAGAGTGGGATTGCAATCAGCTGATTTGGGGAATCACTGCTGAGATGAAATCTGAATTGGACACCCAGGCAATTGGTGCAATTCATAAAGAGACAACCCTTTTCCACAGAAAAGTGCCTCATCCTCACTTTGGGCAGTTAAAGTCACTCAGATCAGCCAATTTGATAGTAAAAAGTCAAGGGTAAGTATTATTAGTCACAGGCTCTGAGAGCTAAAAATTTAATGAGAAGCTTTTCTCAAGTACATTATTTTCTTTCATTGTCTTCTAGGGGAAAAAATGCTTACAGTTCCCTAAGCTTTAGGAAATATTCACATTTTTTGACCACTTTGCTCAGAGTATCCTTCACTTCTCTATTTGTTAGACTGTAGATGAGCAGTGGAGTAGCAACAGTGTAAAAAACTGTGAAGATTATTCAGTGCTTTGAGAGTCCTAGTTGTTGGCACATGTCAGGCTGTAATTATACCCAGGGGAAAACATACAGTAAGGAATCACAATTTGAGGGGGTTTGGGAAACTTTGGGAAAGAACACTCTCATCCTTGTATAGGTTTATTGTTTTGGCATCATCAGTGACCTTGGAGGTTCAACCACACTCTCACTGTCCAGGAGATTGGGGATATGTCCAGACCTGGAGTGAAGAACCACTCAAGCAAAAGTGGAAAGGACCATTCCAAGTTCCCCTGACTATCCACACAGCTGTAAAAATTACTGGTGGAGATTCCTGGATTCACAATACACAGCCAAAGCCAGCCCCAAACCTGGAAATGCCTCTACAGCTAAGACTGAAACAAAATGTTCTATGAACTGTGCTTGGGATCAAGGATTATTCGTACTTGGGATCAAGGATTATCTCTACTGAATTAGAGGGAGCACTGGAATTCTGTTGATGGGTTCAGCGTGTATGGTAGTGATTGTAAACACCGCTTTGTGGAAGCTGAAGTTCTAAAACCAAAAATATTGATAAGAATGGTGTTTCTGTACTTGGTTTGTGGCTTGGTAGCTCAATGTGATCTCTGTAGCTGTGAAGAACCCACATGCACTGACCATAACCCTCCCCACCCACCCTGAGTGCTGGGGACAGTGCTGGAGTACTCTGGAATGAATGAATAAACTTGTTTATTCAGGTGTTTAGTATTTAATTTTGTTTCTCACAATCTAAACTATCTCAGTTGGCAATAAATTACATTGGTTTCCCCAAACCCAGCGTGTTTTACGCCTGGTAGAAATTGACAAACCATCTCTCTGTATTTATCTCATCTATGAGAGTTTTTGTTTCTGTTTTTCCTCTTTTCCCACTGTGGGGTGGAAAGTGTGAGTGGGAATTTGGTTACTCACTAAGGCTAACCCAGCCCAGCAAGGGGGGAAATGCTGAGGCAAAGCTGACACCAGGTAACAGGAGATTGGAAAATCCTTTCTGTGCTGGCATATTTTCATTGCCAACAGGAGGAATTACATAACATCTACCAAGCACAAACCATTTGAAATCAGCATCTTTAATTCACAATACAGATGTTGCACCTGGGAAACAATTCAGATACTTGGATGGGCTACTCCACTGTCACCATCATATTTTCTGGAAAAATCCCTTCAGCAGGATTTCTCTCCTGGGAAGCTGAGAAGCCTCAGAGAACAAGGAAAAATAAAATACAATATTATCTCATTTGCTTATCCTGTGTTTTTCTGCTTTGGAATGTGGCAGGTTATTGTTTCATCGGTTTCATGTGAATTGTTTTTACTTAATGACCAGTCATGGTCAAACTGTGTTAGGGCTCTGGAGAGAGTCACAAGTTTTTCATTAGTATCTTTCAGTCTTCTGTCTGTATCCTTTCTCTATTCTTTAGTATAGTTTTAGTATAGCATAATATAATATAATATAATATAATATAATATAATATAATATAATATAATATAATATAATAATAAATTTGCCTTCTAAGAACATGGAGTCAGATTCCTTAATTTCCTTCCAACTGACTTCATAATTTCTCTAACAATCCTCTCAAACTTTTCAATAGATGATCCCAGTTCTCTTGCCATTAACAATGTCTATGAGGATCTTGTACACCAGACTTACTACTGCTGCTCTCTGCAGTTTTATTGCTTCTCAGCTTCTCCCTTGAATATCTTTCCTGCAGACATACTGGAGGACAGCCAGACTGCTGGTTGGAAAGATCTATGTTATAGGAACTGATTTTGGCAGTCAAAAACTGGATTTATCATAGTGAAATTTGTATCAGAGCACATCTAGCAGAAAAGGAAAGCACCCACTCTGAACAAAGGTGGGATCATATGAGGCAACCATTAGTAAGAGAGGGATAAGCAAATCTTGGCTTATATTTATTATTTTATTATCAGAAATTATTATTATCAGTATAACTATTATTTTATTTTCAGAAAATTCAAGACTCCACTGTTCACATCTGCCTCAGGGAGCCAGAAAACTTCAGAATTTTCTCCTTTAAAGCTTGCTTGACTTGCCTGTTCCTGAGTGAGTAGATGTAAGGGTTGGCTGTCTGAGTCAGCACGGAGAAGAACAAAGACAGAACTTTGTCAGAGTCCTGCCCACCTCGCTGGGCTGGGCGGATGTACCTGTAAATACAGGTGCTGTAAAACACCATCACCACCATGAGGTGAGCTGAGCACGTGGAAAATGCCTTCCTCCTGCCTGCAGATGATGGAATAAGCAAGATGGTGACAATAATGCAGCCATAAGAAACAGCAGTTACTATCAGGGTACCGGGGAGGATGATGATGAGTATGATGAATATCAGCTCTTCGATGAAGGCTGTGTCTGTGCAGGACAGCTGTAACAACAGGGAAGCATCACAGTAAAAGTGGTTCATGACATTGGGACCACAGAATGGCAACTGCACTGTCATGATGGTGGGGGGAAACATGAGGAGAAAAGTCAGTGCCCAGCAGCCCAGGATCAGCTGCAGGCAGAACCTGCTGCTCATGATGGCTGGGTAGTGCAAGGGGCGGCAGATGGCAACGTAGCGGTCCAGGGACATCACTGCCATGTAGAAAAGGGTGCAGGTACCCAGGCAGTAGAAAAGCAGCATCTGGAGGAAGCAGCCAGGCAGGGAAATTGTCTTCCTCTCTGTCAGGAGGCTGTACAGGGTGCTGGGAAGGAAGGTGGAGGTGAAAGTAATTTCCAAAAGGGCAAAATTCCTGAGGAAGTAGTACATGGGGGTCTGGAGGAAGTTGTTGGTAAGAGTGATGCTGATGACAGAAATGTTTCCAAGCAGGATCAAGAGGTAGGCAATGCCAAGGAACACAAAGAGGCTGATCTCCCACTGGCGGCTGTTAGCCAGTCCCAGGAGGACAAACTCCACTACAGTTGTGTGGTTCATTGAGACATCATTGAAAAAGCTGGCAAGAAAAAGAAAAAACCTGTTTTGGGAACTGTTGGAAAACAGCTGAACATGTGTCAGTTTGGCTTTGCTAACATTACAGGGCAATACCAGAAACAACCTCTTGTAAAAGACTGCAGCAGCCACAGTAACCACATATTAAAAATCCTGGTCATGAAAAAGGAGCCCCAAGCTCTATTTGTAAGATTGAGTCCTCACTCCAGTCAAAACAATTCCTGAGAGGTGCAGAAGCTGTTATTGGGTCTCTCTGAATGATCTGACAACATCCACCCTCCAACAAACCAAATAAAAAAAAAGCCAAATGCCCAGAATGGGAACTTTGCTGTGTCCAGAGACTTACCACAGAGGAATGCAATCATTCACAGACAGACTCTGAAGCAGGTTAGATTGGTGCAAGGAAACATTAATATTGTAAAAGAGAAAGTTACTGCAGTTTAGATTCATTTCAGATTAATTGCAGATATTTCTGAATGACTGAAGTAAAAAACAACACAATGAATTTCCAAGAAAAGCAAGCCCATCTTATTTAGCTGATAACCCATATCAAACAAGATGCTCAAATTTCCCTCTTGAAATGCTCAACAAAAGGATTGCTATAAACTGGGATGGTACAACCCTTCTAAATGCACTATTCCCATCAAATCTTTCCCCTTAGAGCCCTTTCCCAAGCAAAACACAGGAGATTATTGGCATCATCTTATGGCTGTTTCTCAAAAAAACACCAATACAAAATATCTCTCTCACAAACCATACTAAATATAGGACATATTTTCAATACCACAGATGGACTGATATTATCTGGAAGTGAGAGGGGTCCCCTAAGCCAGAAACTCCCTCAGTAACAGCTAAAGGCTTTTACTTTAGTTTGAAGAATAAAAGTTCAGTTTTCCAAGTCAATGTTCCTTTAAACTTTCCCTATTCTTCAGAAAACTACACCCAAACTCTAAGAAATGCTCCAGGTAGTTACCAGTATATCCACAACAATCCAGGATGCTACAAAGAGTATTCTGAGTCTGTTCCTCCTTAACTCAGTTTGACAATTGATTTCTGGCAAAAAAAAATTCTCTCCCTTCAGCTCCTTTATATAATGGTGGCAGGATATTACAGTCCTGTGTTTCCTCACTGTGTCAAACCTCAGGGACCAATTAGGTATCAAAATCTGAAAAAACACCTTGTGGGAAAACACTTGTGAAAGAACAGCAAGAGTATAATCAAACCACAGAGAAAATGAGATTGGGAAGGACCTCTGGAGGTCCAGTCCTTGCTAAAAGCAAAGCAGGACAAGGTTGCTCATGCCCCTCTCTCAGTAAGTGCGGATATCTCCAAACAGAGCATCTATAAACTTCCCTGCAGTGCCACAACTTCCCTTGTGTTTTCATTGTGAATATTTATTTCCTTTTGTGCAGAAAAGATTTACTTTAGGCCATGAGCTACCCTTTGTGAGAGGTCTGGCTCTAACTTGTCTCTGAGTCCCGCTCAGTGGACTCCTCTTGACTTTGTCTTCTCTCTGCTTCTCCTCGGGTGTGATGTCCCCAATTCTCTGATAAGCTTGCTTGACCTCCACTGGACTCACACCATTCTAATAACATCTTTGGGGTATTTTTGTACTGTGCACAGCTGTCCCAATACGCTCCCAGAAGTGCCAAGCAACAAGAATTTAGTGCCAGATCAGCTCATGGGTGCAGACTGGCAGAAGGCTCACACAGTGTGCATCTGTGTGAAAACCTGGAGATGAGAAATGCTGACTTGGAAATGTCATGGAACAGGACAGACATTGCTGAGAGAGAAATGGAAACAAGTTTCAAAGGATGGTTTTATAAATAAGACTGGATACTTTGGAGAAATAGAACTATGAAAGATGCATTGTAGTAGGATCTATGAGGGGTAATTTTAGATGATTGGCTTTAAGGCATTTACAGCATGGTGTGGCAAAAGCTGATAAACCAAGAAGCATTTATAGCATATTGTAATTAGGAAATAATTTGCTTCTGATTGTGATAGTGAGAATTATAACATCTGTATTGTCTCACCCTTCACATGAGACTGAAAATGGAATAAAAGTTTTTAAAACACCTCTGAGTTACCCCATCTCTGGGTCAAAAAATGGATTAATCCAACATAAACCCAGCAAGGAGCAGTGGCTGACAGAGGATTGCCCGTGGTGGTGTTCACAGGGGTCCCAGAACGAGGGAAGAGATGAGAATCTTGACTCCATGTTTCAGAAGGCTGATTTATTATTTTATTATATATATTATATTAAAAGAAAATGATGTATTAAAACTATACTAAAGAACAGAAGAAAGGATTTCATCAGAAGGTTAGCAAGGAATAGAAAGGAATGATAATAAAATCTTGTGACTGACCAGAGCGTCCAAGACAGCTGGACTGTGATTGGCCATTAATTAAAAACAACCACATGAGACCAATCACAGATGCACCTGTTGCATTCCACAGCAGCAGATAACCATTGTTACATTTTGTTTCTGAGGCCTCTCAGCTTCTCAGGAGAAAAAATCCTAACAAAAGGATCTTTCATAAAATAATTCCATGACAATTGCCAATGCCTCGGAGCTGACACTGGCCTGGAACAGCTGCTGTACCTCACACAGCCAAAGTGATTTCCACAACCCAACCTCAGGCCCATCAGATCCGTGTGACTGTTGGTATCAAAGACATTTTTTTTATAGTTCCCTTGCAGTGTCACTGAAACTGTGAGAAAAGCAAATCCCTCCAACAACATATTTAGTGTTAGAGAATCAAGACATTACTTTATTCTGGCCAGGATGTTGTTGTAACCAGGATGTGCAACAGAAATAATTTCATCCACACATTGTTGGTGATGAAGAGAGACAGGAAAAACTGATTCAGTGATCAGAATCCAAATTTATTGTGGACTCCCAATGCTTATATACTGTTTTAGGAAGACTAGCAATGTTTACTACAATGATTAGGTAACAATCACATACACAAACTTATGCATATTGATTATATATATATGAATATATGCATATTGATTATACAATGATTAGGTTAAAATAACATACACAAACTTATGCATATTACAACTTCTCTTGCTTGCAGAGTTTAATGAAATTTTCTTTTTCCAGTAAACCTCTCTGACTGAATCTTTGTTTAATCCTCAAAGTTCTGTTTGGTCTTGCCAAGGCATCCTGTTAACAAATCCCTTGTGCTAACCGGATCCAAAGTCCATCATCTGTCTTGCATCCCAATATCTCAACAACACATTGCCTGGGTGTGCAGAGAAAATCCTTCCATCACATATCACTCTTTTCTAGATTTTTCAGATATTTACACAGTCAAAACTCATGCAAATTAATTGTTCAGTGTTCATTGGTTTCAAGTTATGCAGCTCTTAGTATTTGGTTTCCTATTGGTTATGGATCTCTTGGGCTCTGATGTTAATTAGGTCCTCATTCCTTGATTCCCTCATTTTTTCTCAGACCAGGTGTCTCAGACCATGCCAGGGGTGATATTCATTATGGTCATTATCTTTTATGTCTTTTCTGTGCTGCTCCCAGCCTGCAGAGATGTTAAGCTCATCATACCTTGAGTGACGATCCTTTGAAAAGAAACTTCAACTCCTTTCCCCCCAGGCAAAGGCGAACAAAACTGACTAAAGTTACAAAAAAATTTAAAATTTGTATCATTTTCCAACAGCAGGAGGCAGACTGGGATCGTTTTGCTTTTACCCGGGAGGGGAATCAGTGTCCCCTGGACACTCCTTCAGCCACAAACACTGGGACATTTCTTCGGCCAGGAACTTCTGGACACTCCTTCAGCCAGGAATCCCCTGGACATTCCTTCAGCCAGAACCCTCGGACACTCCTTCGGCCAAGAACTCCAGACATTCCTTCAGCCAGGACCCCCCTGGACACTCCTTCAGCCAGGAACTCCCTGGACACTCCTTCGTCCAGGAGCCCCCTGGACACTCCTTCGGCCACAAACCCTTGGACATTCCTTCAGCCTGGAATCCCCCTGGACATTCCTTCGGCGAGGAACCGCAGACATTCCCTTAGCCAGAAATCCCCTGACACTCCCTCAGCCGAACCGCCTCAGGCAAAGCCCTGCCCCCAACAGCAACGCCGGGCCCTGATTGGCTTTTGGAAAGAGCAACTCTCTAATCTACCCAGCAACAGCCAGCTGTGCGCTCTTATTGGCTCTTTTCAAGCACAGGGGTGCGGACTCCGCTGGTCCCTCAGCGCATGCGCAATTCCCCCTATCGCTGACCGCCACGTCAGTGCGCGCCCGCGCGGTGCGGGCGGGCGGCGCGGCGCGTGCGCAGAGCGGCGGGCGGCGGTCATGGCGGGCTCGGTGCGGGCCGTGGCGCGGCGCTTCCTGTCCGAGTACGGCGGCGGCACCGCCGGGCGCCTCAAGGCGCTGGACGCCTTCCTGCTCTACGTGCTGCTCACGGGCGCGCTGCAGTTCGGATACTGCCTCGGCGTCGGCACCTTCCCCTTCAACTCCTTCCTCAGCGGCTTCATCTCGGCCGTCGGCAGTTTCATCCTGGGCGGTCAGTGCCGGCCCCTCACGGCCGTGGCGGGGGTCGGGCTCACCCTGAGCCTCCGCCCGGAGGTGGCGGGGAGCCTTAGGAATGAGCAGCGCTCAGAACTGTCCCTATACCCGGGGACCCCCGGGGCCCTCAGCACCCCCGGGGCCCTCAGCACCCCCGGAGCCTTCAGCACCTCCCGGCCTTTTCCCGAGCTCCCCGTTCACTCCCCTGCTCTGCAGCTGCGGGCCCGGCCCGGAGCTTTTCCCCCCCGGCTGTCCTTGCAGCTCGGTGGCACTGAGAGTCCCGCTGGGGCACCTGCACGGGGCTGCTGCCCAGAATACCCCAACGCTGCCCCTGTTTTTGTGCAGGGCTGGAAGAGCTGGGGTGTTCAGGAGAGGAGAAGGTTGCAGTGAGATTTGAGAGCTCTTTTCACGGTCTAAAGGGGTTCCAAGACAGCTGCAGAGGGATTTTGGACAAGGGCTGGAGTGACAAGACAAGGGAGAACGGTTTCCCACTGCCAGAGGGCAGGGATGGGTGGGATAGTGGGTTATTGGGAAGGAATTGTTCCCTGTGAGGGTGGGGAGGCCCTGGCATAGAGTGCCCAGACTGCCTGAGTTCCCGGAGGTGTCCAAGGCGAGTTTAGATGGGGTTTGGAACACTCTGGGATAATGGAAGGTGTCTCTGGAATTGGAATGAGAAGATCTCTAAGGTCTCTTCCAGCCCAAATCATTCTGTGTTTCTAACACACCCAATGGAGGACAGAGGAATATCCACACTTCTGTGTGAGTCCAGGCCTCCTCTGAGCCTGTTCCCTTCAGGACTCTGGGCACCGTGTGCTGTGTGTGGTGCTGTGGGAGCACTGACTCCATGACAGCCCCATCCAAATTCCTTGGCAGTGTCCTGCTCCTCTCTAGGAACAATGGAGTAACTTCTGCCTGGGGGGACAGTGACCCATCGTGGGCTGGGCTGGAAGCCCAGGAAGGCTTTGTTTTCCTCCATGGTTTCCTCGTGTGCTCACTGATGGCTCCTTCTTCTTCTGCTGTGCAGTTTGCCTCCGGATCCAGATCAACCCCCAGAACAAGGGCGAGTTCCAGGGCATCTCCCCTGAGCGGGCCTTTGCTGATTTCCTCTTTGCCAACACCATTCTCCATCTCGTCGTCATCAATTTCGTTGGCTGAGCTCTGGGAGAGCCTGACAGGTACTGAGGGGGTCACAAAAGGGGCAAACACAGCGCTGTTATCCTTTTGAGGAGAATTAGAATAAATCCAGGAGTCCCCTGAGCTCCTCTGGCCAAACACAGCTGAGCTGTTGTCCTCTGGGTTGGCACAGAGTGAGGATTTCTGATTTTAACCCTTTTTTGGCTTTTATAATTAAAGAGTTAACTAGGACTGCTACAGAAACCTACCCACATTCCTCTCTTATGAGAGAGATTCCCCATTCTTCCTTGCAGGAGAAGCTTTGGGGGCTCTGTGAGGCTGAGGCATGGCTGGGGTTCAGGTCTGGAGTTGTTTGCAGCTGGGGACAGGGACAGTTGGGTGTTGGGAGTGGGGACATTCCCTGTTGTTGTTCTTGCTGGGTGCCACAGGATCACTGGGGCTTGGGGGAGTTTCATCCCCTCTGCTCTGCAGTGACATTGCTGATGTTGCCTCCTCTCTTTCCAGGTCTTGAAGTGTTCCTGATGGTAAAGCCTGGCATGGGGAAGTGCCCAGCACTCTCACCTTCTTCCTTGGTGGAGGAAGGGATACAAGGCTCAAGATTTTCCCCCTCAGAGTGTCCCGTGGAGGGGTCTGCAGCCTCATTGTGTAACTGTGATCCTTTCCATCAATAAAACCCTTTATGACACTGCAGCCTTTTCCATACTGGGGACGAATACAGAGCTTCTCCTGCATCCAGCTTCCCTCTCAGGCATGACTCCCTGGTTTTACCTCTCTCCCTTCCTTTCTACCAACAGGCTTTTTTCCTGTGCCCCAGTTTTGGGGGGAAGCAGGAAACAAATGATCATGGAAATTCTGTTGTCATCCACCCTTTTCATCTCCCTCTTTCCTGCTTTTTGATCGCCCAGCGTCTGTTGCCAGCTTGCCCCTGGGCTTCAAAGCTGTGGAAAATTCAGATGAACCTGTGGTTAGTGGTCACAAAGGGAGGGAAGTGTCCTGCAGCACATCCCCAGTTCCTTCAGAGCCTCCCACATCCCTCAGAGCCATGGGGGACACCTGGAGAAATAGGGGTCTTCTTCAGCCAGGTCTCACAAGCTCTTGGATGTGACAGTGGTCACAAGGGTTCTTGGATGAGGCGAGAGATGAAAATGTTGACTCCATGTTCAGAAGGCTTGATTTATTATTTTATGATATATGTATATTACATTATAACTATACTAAAAAGAAAATAGAAGGAAAAGGTTTCCTCAGAAGGCTAAGCTAAGAGTAGAATAGAATAGAATAGAATAGAATAGAATAGAATAGAATAGAATAGAATAGAATAGAATAGAATAGAATAGAATAGAAAAGAATGAATAAGAAAGGCAGCTGGCTGGGACAGAGAGCGAGAGCCAGCTCTGCCATGACTGGTCACCACATCCAAACATCCACAGGAGACCAATCACGGATGAGCCTCTTGCATTCCACAGCAGCAGATAACCATTGTTTACATTCTGTTTCTGAGGCCTCAGCTTCTCAGAAGGAAAAATCCTAAAGAAAGGATTTTTCACAAAAGATGTCTGCGACACTTGGAGATCTATTTCACACCCAAGATAGCTCAGCTACCTTAGAAGGCATAAAATCAGCAGCATGGCTTCTGTGGTAGTGTTGGAAATAAAAAGATTTTAATAAAAGGCAAAATAACAAAACTCTGCAAAGAAAAACCGAGCCAAGTGCAAGAGGTTCTTGCTGCTGGTAAAACACCTCACAAAAGCCATTAGTTCCTTTGTTCTCTTTTTCTAGTAAATTGCTTATGGTGAACTTAGGTGAAACTTTTTGGCTTCTGTCCAATTAGCTATCCCTAAGTTTGTGGTGAAGTCCCCCAGGTCCTATGAAATGTCTTTTCACCTCATTGAAGAGAAAAACTTCTAAGCTTATTTCCTTTTTAAGGGGACAAAAGATTTGTCACTCCATCAACAAAAAGCGCATTTCTATAACCTGGGTGTCCCAGCTGGACTTAGAGGCTCACTGAGGGTGATCTGTGGTGTCAGTGTGCCTGCACTCTGACAAACACAGGGATGTTGGGATGGATTGCCCAGCTGGCAGGGCCTCAGAGTGCCACTGGAGCTGCTCTGGGGCCAGGGGGGAGCTGCTCCCTCACAATCACAGAATCAGGGCTGGAGGATTGTCCAGTCCAACCCTGCTCCCAGCAGTGCCACTGTAATCAAGCCTCATCACCCAGCAGCAGATCCTGGCACCTCCTGAACACCCCAGTGTGGTAAAGTCAGGCAACCCCAACTCTGGGAATGATTGGCATCTGACTCCAAGGCTTTAGAATGCTGGACACTCACTTATTTCTAACTAACTGCTCAAAAACCCTGTCTGCTGACAGTCCTGACACCCACACGTGGATCCAACTGGTCACTGAATCAAAACACCATCACCAGAATCCAATCAAGTGATCACCTTGGGTAAACAATCTCCAGAACACATTCCACAGGAGCAGCAAATGAGATAAGAATTGTTTTTTCTTTCTCTGAGGTTCCTCATTGTGATTCCCAGGAAATATCCTTGGGATGTTGTGTCACAGACATATTTTATGAAAAATCCTTTGCTAGGATTTTTTTTTCCTGAGAAGCTGAGAGGCCTCAGAAAGGAAATGTAAACAATAATTATCTGCTGCTTTGGAATGCAACAGGTGCATCTGTGATTGGTCTCATGTGGTTGTTTTTAATTAATGGCCAATCACAGTCCAGCTGTCTCAGACTCTGGTCAGTCACAAGATTTTATTATGATTCCATTCCTTTTCCTTTCAAGCCTTCTGATGAAATCCTTTCTTCTATTCTTTTAGTATAGTTTTAATATATCAATAATATAATATAATATAATATAATATAATATAATATAATATAATATAATATAATATAATATAATATAATATAATATAATATAATATAATATAATATAATATAATATAATATATATAATAATCAGCCTTCTGAAACATGGAGTGAAGATTCTCATCTCTTCCCTCATCCTGGGACCCCGGCGAACACCACCACGAAGTTGTGCCTTGCTTTATTCTGGGAAGGGAAATGTGGCCACACCCCAGGGGCGGTGGCTCCAGCGCCTCCCTGGGCAGCCCTTCCAAGGCCTGAGCACCCTGATCTGATCTGAATCTCTCCTGGCTCGGCTCAAGGCCATTCCCGGGTCCTCTCACTGCAGGCAGAGCACAAGAAACCAACCCCACCTCACTACAGGTGTGATGTGACCCCCTCTGAGCCACCTCTTCACACTGAACAACCCCAGCTCCCTCAGCCATCCCTCAGAAGAGAAATATTTTCTCATCCTTTCATGAGCCTTGTTGCTCTTTGTGGAAACCCAGGACACCACTGGGAATATTTCTCTGTCTGCTCTGGGGTGTCCTGACCCCCACAGGAGCTCTGACTTTGACCCTCATTCATGGGGAAAGTTTCCCAGACTTCAAGGTAGACCAGAACCACAGAAGTGTGAAATGGATTATAGAGAGCAGTGTAGGTGTATCACTGGGTGAGAAATTGAGGTTTTGGGATTTTTAGTGTGTTGTGGATGGAAGCAAGATGGAGGGCACAGGGTGTTGTCCTGGGTCTCTTCTTCATGCTTCTTCTTCCTCCTTCTTCTTGGGTTTGGGTGGCATTTTGTAATTGGGCAGAAAAGTCCACATTGGGATCAGTTGTTGGGTTAAAAGGGAAAATAATCCAGGTGTCAGTTCTTAATTGGATAGTTTAGTCTTGAAAGACCTTGTAACAAGAGATTGTTGGCCATTTTGTGCCTTCTAATGAAAAGCTGCTGAACTTACAGTAATGAGACTGCTTTACTGATAAGAAATAATAAACACCTGAGTCTGAACATGAACTACTGTCTCAAGTGACTTCAAACCAGACCCAAAAAAACCAACAACTGGTGCCACTACAGCTCTTCACTGGACAACTCCAGCCCTTCAAAGTGAGAGGTCCAGAACTGAGAGCAGCACTGGAGCTGCAGCCTCAGCAACACCGAGTACAGGGCGATGATCACTGCACTGCTCTGGGGACAAGCCAGGCTGCTGTTGTCTTTCTTGGCCGCTTGGGCTCACTGTTGGCTCACAGCTGGAGCCAGCACTGCCAGGTCCCTTCCCGCTGAGCCGCTCCTGAGCCGCTCCTCCCCAGCCTGGAGCTGCAGGCACTGCTGTGACCACAGTGCAGGGGCAGCAATTGAACCTCATGCCCTGGAGCTTTGCCCACTGATCGAGTCTGTTCAGGCCTCTCCAGAACCTTCATGAGGTTCTGTTCTCATGCTGGTGCTGCTTTGTGCTTGTCTGGCTTTCTCTGCAGCTGAAACTCTGGGGAGGTAAAACCTTGAGAGCCTTGGTACTCCATGGCATGGAAATGTTTGTGTGCTGCACTAAGAAGACGGAACTTTGAGTCTCTGACGGCTTCAGAACCTCTCAGAATTCTATTTTTTATCACCTTTTTGACATTTCCAGCTGGGCTGCAGCCGTTAAACCTGTTAAAGTCTGAAACCTGTGGCTCCCAAATCTCTTGCCTGACACAGGCTGTGAGATGTGAGGGGTCAGGGTTTTCACTGTCCTGGATGATGGAGTCTGGCTCTGTGTCAGGGACAAAGAACTCGTGCCAACACTCCTGGAGTTGTTTGCAATGGCAGCAGGGCAGTTACAGGCAAAATAAGCCCGAAAAAGTTCCCACGTTAACAGAGGATTAACCCTTAAAAGCAATAACCTGTTGAATATTCATACACCTCATACATGATGCATAAATTCCATTCAAACACAGGATTCTGTCTGGTCAGTGTCAGCTTCTTCCTTTTAATCCTAAGGCATCTTCAGGGCTGAATGAGGCAGGAAGAAGTTCGTTTCTTCTGATAATGGAGCAATAAATCCTCTTTCTCTGAAAGATGTAGGTGTCCTGTGGCTGCTATCTCGCTGTGAGTACCTCATTCCTTTTTTAAAAAAAATCCCGCATACATAGTTTCTATTTTAACATTATGTTATAACCTAAAACTATATTTAACACACTACTTAAGAAAATTAATACAGCATCACTTTCTAACATAACACATATAATATTCATTTTAATATTTGCGAAAAGCCAATCACAAAATACATATTTTTCACGTTTGTTATTTTGCCTTTTATTAAAAATTTCTCTTTCCAACACTACCGCAGAAGTACCACTGAAAAACAGAAAAGCTGAAACCAGAGGCATCACACCCCCCACGCTTTATAATGCATTTCTGCCCTCCTTTTCCTGCCCACTCTATTCATAGCTCAATCCTTCCTGCTGTGCCCAAAACAACTCCCCAAGTGCAGGCTGTGGTGAGGGGAGCACCCCTTAGACTCATTCCACTTTGGCTTGCGGTCTAACGTCTGCTGTTCTTTTCCACAGCCTCTCCCCTCCCTGCCACGTGCCACCCCAACCCCTTGGTGCTGCACTTTCCAGAGGAAGTGGTTTTTGTGGCGGGCTGCAGGCGGGCACCAGTGGTGACCCAGATCTCGGTGGTGGCGTCATGGAACTTGTGCTTGTGGCCTCTTCCTGCCCCAGCTGGGCCACCAGCCCCTTTGCACCCTGTGAAAAATGGGTATTTTATGATTGGCTTTTTGCAAATATTCGATTTTTTCAAATTTTTTTCAATTTTTGCGAATATTTTGCAAATATTCTGTCGGAAAGTTATGCTGTATTAATTGTCTTAAGTAGCGTGTTAAATATAGTTTTAGGTTATAATGCTAAAATAGAAACTATGTTATGTAAGATACTTTTTTTCTAAAGAAAGGACTCGCAGCAAGATAGCAGCCACAGGACACGTAAATCCTTCATAGAAAGAGAATTTATTGCTCCATTAGCAGAAGAAACGAACTTCTTCCCACCTTGTTCAGCCGTGAAGACACCTTAGGATTAAGAGGAAGAAGTTGACACTGACCAGACAGAATCCTGTGTTTGAATGGAATTTATGCATCATGTATGAGGTGTATGAATATGCAACAGGCTGTTGCTTTTAAGGATTAATCCTCTGTTAACAGTGTCCTTTTTTGGGCTTATTTTGCCCAGAAAGAGGTACCTGGACCATCTGTAACTCTTTGTTTCTATTGTCTCATATTTTCCTAAATCCAAATTGTCCAAATTTTTTATTACTCTAATCATATTACCATTTTTATAACCATTTTATTACTATTAAACTTTTAAAATTTCAAAAACAAGTGATTGGCGTTTTTCACACACCTCCTGTCCTGCTGGGTTATTTCCTGGCTTTGCTTTGCTCTGTGGTTTTTGTAGCTCGAAATAAACAAGAAAATGCAGGGAAGGGGGGAAGGGGGGGCACGTTGGGGTGGTGGGAGATTGGCAGCCTGATATCTGAAAGTGGCTTTTGTGGGGAAAAAAAAAAAACGCCCATCACTTGTTTTTAAAATTTTAAAAGTTTAATAGTAATAAAATAAATTCTTTTTTTCTGAAAGATTTAGGTGTCCTGTGGCTGCTATCTTGGTGCGAGTCTTCTCTTTAAAAAGTATGTTACATAGCACAGATTCTATTTTAACATTATGTTATAACCTAAAACTATATTTAACACACTACTTAAAAAATTAATACAGCATAACTTTCTAACATAATGCAAATATAATATTAATTTTAATATTACCAAAAGCCAATCATAAAATACACATTTTTTCACAGCTTTGAAGCAGACCTTGCAAATTCAGGGCTTTGCAGGTCACATGCCAGAGTGAAGCCATTTTAGTCAAAATGTTTAACTCATCTCCCTCTTGGCAAATCCTGCCCCTGGGGTTAGTTTAACCTGGAAGAGGAAAGACTCAGGTGTGGAAACAGAAGCAGCACGGTCCTTAACTCTTGCCCTTTCATCTGGGAGTGAGTTTGAAGTGCAACATAAAAAAAATACTATGTTTGTTAATTTTAAAAAGTGATGCTAAAGGTAAATGAGTATGGGAAGTTTTCTTTCACATCCCTGAAAGTTTCTGGGATGAGGTGAATTGGTTTGAAATCTGTGAAATGCAATGACTTATGACTTGTTATATAATTCAAATATGGTCTAGGCAGCTGGGCAAACACAAATCCTCCCTGTCTCTGTCCCACTGCCCTGACTGCTCTGCATGAGCTGAAGGTGCAGAGGAGCAGGAATGGGGAAGAGGTTTCACAGTGACTTCTGTGAGCCAGAGAGAAATTTGAGAAGAGGATCCATGTTTAGCCCTGAAAGAATTTTCTACCAAGGTTGCTGACACAGAAACCAAGAAAGAAAGAAGGATAAATAAGAGAAAGCTGAACTGCCTATTCCAATGAGCACTTTGTTTGTCTCTGGTGACCAATGAGTAAAGTGTAAACTTATGAGCTTTGTAAGAATGTATAAAAAGCATGCAGGCCATAATAAAAAGTTTGAATCCTTCTGAAAATGGAGTGTGTTGCTTTGTGTTTCCTCCATCTCAAGTATGACACCTTAGGATTTCAGCTTTTATATTTTTCATGTATTTGTAATCCTGCAGTTCTTTCCTGTATAACTCTAAATTGCACACACAGTGTGAGCTGCTTCTTTCCCATTCTGGGCAGACACAACAATTCCTCTCCAGGCCTGGGAATCAAGGACACCTCACTGCCTCAGGCCTCAAGAGATGTGAACAAAAGTGAGTTGGGGGGAGCAAACTGGGGGTCAATGACTTCATTACCTGAAGTAATTGGAAGATTAATCCCCAAAACGCAAATGGACCAAACTTATGAAAGTGTGAAAACCTGTGACCTGTGGTCCATTTTGGGTGTAGCCCCTGGGGGGGCTTTGTCTGCCCAAAATGTACCTGAAGGCCTTTCAATAAATAGAACCGCTTTTTATCCCCTTGATTTAGTCTGGCCTCTGTGTTTAGGGAGTCCCAAAAGGCATCAGAAGGTGTTGGAGAAATTGATGTCACAAAAGGAGAAGATTCCCCCTCCAGACTTGCCAGGGACAGACAGAACCTGGAAGCAAAGAGGGGCCATTGGCGTCATCACTGCAAAGCAGGTGCCCCCCAGGAGTGGGGGACAGCACACAGGACCACCTCAGGGTCTGGGCACCCCACAGCAGCACCAAGCTGGACCTGTGACCAGTGCCCTGAGTGTCACCATGATATTTTCTGAAAAATCCCTTTGCCAGGATCTTTTCTCCTGAGAAGCTGAGAGGCCTCAGAAAGGAAATGTAACCAATGGTTATCTGCTGCTGTGGAATGCAACAGGTGCATCTGTGATTGGTCTCATGTGGTTGTTTTTAATTAATGGCCAATCACAGTCCAGCTGTCTCAGACTCTCTGGTCAGTCACAAGATTTTATTATTCAATTCCATTACTTTCTATTCCTTGCTAGCCTTCTGATAAAATCCTTTCTTCTATTCTTTAGTATAGTTTTAATACATCATTTTCTTTTAATACAATATATATCATAAAATAATAAATCAGCCTTCTGAAATATGGAGTCAAGATTCTCATCTCTTCCCTTGTCCTGGGACCCCTGTGAACACCACCACACCCTGAGTGTGGCCAAGCCATGGTTTTGTTGTCTCCAACCAGCCCAGCCTCTCCTTAGGGCAAGGGGCTCTCCCTTCTCTCTCCCCACTGTCCTCCCACAGCACAGATGTCCTACAAAAGGACTTCATTCCCACCCTCCGTGCTGGATCCAACCCCTTCCCTCCTGCCCCCAAAGCTCAGCTGGAATGGTGAAGCAATGCCTTAAACAACAAATAAAAAAGACAAACAAGTTTCTCATTTTTTTATAAGAATTGTTTGATAACAGCCTAAAGGAATGCCAAGACATCTGGTGGGTGCCAGGACAGTTCATGAATTAGCAGCATGCAGATGCCACAGGCAAGCACAGTTCCAAGGTGGGCACACATGGACAGGTAAATATTTCAGTACATTTTTATGCAATTGTTACAAAAAGAACTTGGGAGATCACAGGTTGTTAGAAGTAAACAAAAACAACCAAAGAGGTTTGTATTTTTACTGAACACAAAGCCAGATCTTAAACTGGTTTAAATTAAGAATGTTATGGCCAGATAGATTAAAAAAAAAAATAAAAATTCTTTTTCTTTTTTTCCTGTCATATTGAAGTGGCAATTTCACTGAATCTGGGACTTCTGGGAGACTGCAGCTCATCCTTTAGGGAAAAAATGGGATATCTTGCTCTAATCCAGCAAAAGGTGACAGGACAGTGCATCCTGATTCAGTCTCCCTTTGCTTTTTAAAGTGTTTCATTTGCACCTGAAAAGGTTTCAGGGGGTGCAGCCTGAGATATGAATACCCTAAAGCTACCAGAATAGGAAAAAACTCCCATTCAGATGATATTTTGAACTTGGGAGATCTCAGGTTGTTAGAAGTAAACAAAAACAACCAAAGAGGTTTGTATTTTTACTGAACACAAAGCCAGATCTTAAACTGGTTTAAATTAAGAAATGTTATGGTCAGATAGACTTTAAAAATAATAAAAAATATTCTTTTTCTTTTTTTTTTTCTGTGATATTGAAGTGGCAATTTCACTGAATCTGGGACTTCTGAGAGACCTGCAGCTCATCCTTTAGGGAAGAAAATAGGATATCTTGCTCTGATCTATCAAAAGGTGACAGGACAGTGCATCCTGGGTCAGTCTCCCTTTGCATTTTAAAGGGTTCCATTTGCACCTGAAAAGGTTTCTGGGGGTGCAGCCTGAGATATGAATACCCTAAAGCTACCAAAATAGGAAAAAACTCCCATTCAGATGATATTTAGCTTGCAGTTTTTAACACACAGCATCGCAGAACTCATCATTTTAATGGAAGTAACAACTTGGCAATGTATAATTATAGCAAAGTGTGCTTCATGCAAAAGAGGCACAGTGTGGTGAATGACCCAGACATCTGGAGGGCAGAACGCTGGAAATCTTTCATTTTGAGCAGTTTTATAGCAATGCAAATAAAGAAATTTAGAATGCAATGGCTGGTGTGATGTAGAAGAGCAGCAGGGGATGTCCCTTGCACAAGGAATTTCCCTGAGCTCCCTCTTGCTCACGATGCTCTCTCAAGGGTGATGGGTTTGGTACTTCAGGACTGCACCAGCTGGTTCCTCTCAGTCCTGTAGCAAAAACAAAGGTTTGTTAAATCATTATTTAGGTTACAGCTGCACAATTGTAGAGCTGAAGTGTCCAGGCAAGAGAAAAACAGACACTGGGAAAAGCTGATATATTAGGGTTTATATTAAAGTCAATAATCATCAAACTTTCCCAGGTGAGGGGAGAAATCTGATGGGTGAATGCAGGCAAGGGAAGGGATGGATGTACAAATAAAAGGGAGAAATGTCATGAAAGGGAAAATATTTTCTTATGGACCAGGAAGAGCACTTGAGGGGTGGGTGAAAATGGTATGGCCAGAGGAAGGGAGGGATTTTACTGCTGGCAGACAAAAGAATTCTGGATAACCTGCAATAAACAGCTGTTCCAGAGAGAAGGAGCATTCACAGCTGAAGAACCAATCCAGATGTTCTCAGACCCCCCCAAGCATCCTCACCTTTTTCTTCTTCCACACAAGCACTGTCATCAGCACATTAAAAATGATTCCTTTCATTAAAACGATTTTGAGGCCCAGCTGTGACAAAGACATGGTGTTCAAGTGCTCATCTGGAAAAAAGCAGAAAATGAGAGTTAAAAGAGCACTGAGACATCCTCATGTCCCACACAGACTTAAAAGCTCTTTTTAACCACGTTGTTCCATTGTGTCATGGAGTCAGCTGGCAGGAAATGAGATAGGGAGTAGGACTCAGAGACTTTAATTTCTTCCATTCAATAACCACTTAATTATCCAATTTGCCACTCTGCCAGCCACCTAACTGGTTTTAAATACTGTGCACTGTGAACCCAGGATGCTGGAGCAGCCCTCCTTCCTCCCTCTAAATTTTTTTGAAGATGGGCAGGGGGAAAACAATTCGGATTTTAATCATATAACACAATTTTATTTGAATTTTATCATAATCTGAAGTTACAAAACCATTAGTATTTGAAAATAATATAAATCTATATTATATATTATAGAAAAATATATTGTATAAATATACATAATATATAAATATATAATTATATAATATTGAAATATATAATTTATATAATAATATAAAATAAATATATTATATTTATTTTATATATTTCTTTTAAATATATATATTTATATATATTCTTCATTAGAAACCATTCTTTTATACATTCTTCATTAGAAACCCTTTCTTTTATATATTCTCAATTAGAAACCCATTCTTTTCTATATTCTTCATTAGAAACCTTTTATTTCATATATTCTTCATTAGAAAACCATTATTTCCTATATTCTTCATTAAAACCCCATTCTTTTATATATTCTTCATTAGAAACCCATTCTTTTATACATTCTTCATTAGAAACCTCTTCTTTTATACCTTCTTCATTAGAAACCCATTCTTTTATACATTCTTCATTAGAAACCCATTCTTTTATACATTCTTCATTAGAAACCCATTCTTTTATACATTCTTCATTAGAAACCCATTCTTTTTACACCATTCTGATGCAGGTGGACCTGATTGGTCATTTAATCAACACCATTGGCTAATTAAGGAGACCCCCTTTGGTAAATATCTTATGAGAAATCAACTGTTCCAAACACCAGCTGCAAGACTGTTTTAATTCTTTCTCCCGGCCTTCTCAAAACTCCCCAGAACAATTCCTGGGAAAGTTTATCTGGCTTTTCTCTCTCTGTGACTAAGCTGTGAGCATCCCCACAGCCCTCAGTGACCCCTGAGTGCAGAAACCTCCTGCTAACTGCTGTTCCACGAGGTGTTTGTGCACCCAAAAATAACCCAGCTCCTCTGAAGGCTGAAATGCAGCAGTGCTGACTCATAGCAGTACCTGGAACCACTCTGGGGTGGGCAGCAATGTGATGTTTTTCTCAAGATTTTAAACTTTTAGCAGCAGCAGCAGCAGCTCTGTGGTGAGTCAGAACAAGCTGCATAAAATTATCAGCTCGAATCAGCAAGGCTGCACGAACACCACAACTTTCAGCCTTGATGGTTAAAACCTGTGGGGGCCCTTTTGGGGAAATTTTCTTTCTTTTTGCTGCTTCAGAAAGAATTGTGCAAGCGGGGAAAACCAGCAAAAACTTGGGAAGATGTGGATGTGACAGTCTGGTCAGAGAGAGAAAGCCAGATAAGCTTTCTTATTATATTATATTATATTATATTATATATATATTATATTATATTATATTATATTTATTATATTATTATATTATATTATTATATTATTATATATATTATATTATATTATATTATATTATATTATATTAGTATGTAAATATAATATAATATAATTTCATATATATAATTTATATAATATATTATATTATTTATATAATAATTTCCCATTAATTGGCCTGGGAAGCTTTAGGGAGCTGGAGATAAACAATGATAGTCAGATATTAAACAATCTGCAGGTGGTGTTTTCTAACAATCTATTTTGCTGTTTTCCTTTTACAAATGGGTGTCTTGTTAATTAGCCAGTCATGTGAAATGTATTTATTGGTTTCTCTGGGTCTGGATTGAAGGCACTTGGGACATTATTCACGTTCAGACTCAGGTGTTTATTATTTCTTATCAGTAAACAGTCTCACTGCTGTGAGTTCAGCAGTTTTTCATTAGAAGGCACAAAATGGCCAACAATCTCTTGGTACAAGGTATTTTAAGACTAAACTATCCAATTAAGAACTGACACCTGGATAATTTTCCCTTTTAATCCAATGACTGATCCCAATGTGGACCTTTCCACCCAATTACAAAATGCCACCCAAACCCAAGAAGAAGAAGGAAGAAGAAGGAAGAAGAAGAAACCCAGGACAACACCCTGTGCCCTCCATCTTGCTTCCATCCACAACACACTAAAAATCCCCAAACCTCAATTTCTCACCAAGTGATACACCTACACTGCTCTCTATAATCTATTTCACACTTTTGTGGATTCCAGTCTAGCTTGAAGCCTGGGAAACTTTCTCCATGAATGAGGGTCAAAGTCAGAGCTCCCCTGGGGGTCAGAGCACCCCAGAGCAGACACAGAAATATTCCCAGTGCCCTGGGTTTCCACACTATTGATTAAATGACCAATCAGGTCCACCTGTAGCTAACTAAGGTATAAAAGGGGAGAGGATAAAATAAATGGTATTTTGCCATTTGCCTTCTGATACAAATCTGTGTCATCTCTGACTCAATGGTGACAGGAAGACGTTTACTTTAGTCAGGGCAAACTTTTCTCTTAAAATGCCGTGTTACATACCTGTCCTGAAGTGGAGGGACAGCCCTGTGACACAGACAGCACTGGCACCTGCAGAGAGTGACAATAAATTGAATAACTACAAAAATGTTCTTCTTCAGAGTCTATGATGGTATCTCTGCTTAGAAGGACTAAGTTAGCATTTCTGGCCAACAAACCCTCCCATAAACACTTTTCTCCTTTTTTATTCCAGGACAAGCATAAAACATGATCTAATTAAACTTCAGTGTTCCATTATACAGAGGAATTTCAAGCTTTCTATCCCCCCACAGTGTGTTCTGCTGTGACTGTACCAGTCTGCTGATCCTTAATCCTGTTCCACCAAGGAGGAAGGAGAAAAACAAACAAAGGAGAGACAATAAACAAAGGAGAGACAATAACCAAAACCATCAAAAAAGTGTTTTCTGTTCAAGAGAGAGGGGGAAATGTGGGAAATGGATTTGTAGGGAATTCTCCAAGCCTGGCAGAAGGCTCAGTGTGCATCTGTGTGCAAACCTGGAGATAAGAAATGCTGACTTGGAAATGCCATGGAGCAGGACAGACATTGCTGGGAGGGAAATGGAACTAGAAACAAGTTTCAAAGGATGGTTTTATAAATAAGATTTATTTGGAGAAATAGAGCTATGAAAGATGCACTGTAGTAGGAGCCATGAGGGGTAATTTTAGATGATTTGCTTTAAGGCATTTACAGCATGGTATGGCAAAAAGCTGGCAGGCCAAGAAATGCTTATAATGTTTCCCTTTTCCAGGCTGAAAAATCCCAATTCAGCCTTGAGAGATTAAGTAACACTGTTTCCTGGGAGAGGGAACTATTGCTTGCCAGAGGCTTACAGCGTGGGAAATGAATTTATAGAAAATTCTCCAAACAAGTTTGAAAAGGTGGCCTTACAAATAAGACTGGATGCTTTACAGAAATAGAGCTATGAAAGATATACTGTAGTAAGATTAAGTAAAATTACCCACAAGGGGTAATTTTAGATTATTTCCTTTAAGGCATTTACAGTGTGGTGTGGCTAAAGCTGATAGGCTAAGAAACACTTACAATGTAATTAGGAAATAATTAGCTTCTGATTGTGATGGCGTGAATTATAACATCTGTATTTTCTCACCCTTCACATGAGAGAAAAGACTGGATAACTTACAGAAATAGAATTATGAAAGATATATTGTAGTAGGAACCATGAGGGGTAATTTTAGATGATTTGCTTTAAGGCATTTACAGCATGGTGTGGCAAAAGCTGACGGGCCAAGGAACACTTATAGTGTATTGTAATTAGGAAATAATTGGCTTCTGATTGTGGTAGTGTGAATTATAACATCTGTATTGTCTCACCCTTCACATGAGACTGAAAATAGAATAAAAGCTTTTAAAACACCTCTCAGTTGCCCCATCTCTGGGTCAGAAAATGGATTAATCTGGCAAGAAAACAGCAACAAAGCAACATTCCTCTGTCTTGTGAAGCTGCAGCCCAGCCCTGCTCACACCCAGAGCACCTCCAACCCTGGTGACAGCCCCAGAAATGCCCTTACCACTCTCGGGTCCTCTCCCTCCAGCTCTCCAAAGCCCTCGTGGCTGGCAGCACAGTGCAGCTGATCCCTCCTGGCCCAGTAGGTGGACAGGTAGCTGGACTCCTCACTGTCCCCATCAGTGGCCACCCCCACCACAGCAGAGGTGTGCTGCTCAGCTGGGCTCAGAGTGAGCTTCTCAGGGGAGTAATCTGTGATGAGGCACATCTCCAGGCCCTGGGCATCTTTGGAGGTCAGCCTGTAGACTGAGGGAGATGGAGTAACTTCTGCAAAGAGGAGAAAAGAAGATTTAGGTCAGATTACACATCCATAGTTCCTACAGTCTTACATACAGTCACTTGGAAATGCAGGATTCTCCATTATTCCAGTGGGAAGTTGTGTGATCGCTGGGATTTTGTGCCAGGACACCTTTAAAGAACCAAAACATCTACAGCAGATGGTGCAGAAACTACTCCTGTGTGACAGTGTTCACAGGGGTCTGAGGATGAGGGAAGAGACGAGGATCTGACTCCATGTTTCAGAGGCTGATTTATTATTTTATGATATATATTATATTAAAACTATACTAAAAGAATAGAAGAAAGGATTTCATCAGAAGGCTGGCTAAGAATAGAAAAGAAGGAATGATAACAAAGGCTTGTGGCTTGGACAGAGAGTCTGAGCCAGCTGACTGTGATTGGCCATTAATTAGAAACAACCACATGAGACCAATCACAGATGCACCTGTTGCATTCCACAGCAGCAGATAACCATTGTTAGCATTTTGTTCCTGAGGCCTCTCAGCTTCTCAGGAGGAAAAATCCTAAGGAAAGGATTTTTCCTAAAAGATGTCTGTGACACTTCTGTTGTGTGGGAGACACAGAGAGGGCAGGCAGAATCCCTGGAGCATCTGAAAAGGCTGATGGACATCCACACCATACCTAAACTGGCCATTCCTCTTGGGGACAGCTCACTGGATTCTGTCACCACGGCCTGGGTGCTCCCAGGGGTGTGTGACAGCTGGAGAGAGCCCCTGAGCTGGAAATTCTCCATTATTCCAGCAGGAAGTTGCCTGATCATTGGGATTTTGTGCCAGGACACCTTTAGAGAACCAAAACATCTACAGCAGATGATGCAGAAGTTGCTTCTGTTGTGTGGGAGCACAGAGAGGGCAGGCAGAATTCCTGGAGCATCTGAAAAGGCCAGGAATGATTTAGGGATGATTTTAGGCCATGATTTAGACTGTCACCATGGCCTGATGACAATCTAGATCATGGCCTAAAATCATCCCAGCCTGATGTCTGCTGAGACTCCCTCACCTCCCCTGCTCCCAGCTGGTTTTTGGAAATAGTGACTGTTTGTTAGGGAGAGGAAGGCAGGAGCTGCTAAAAAGCTTGATGATAAAATACAGATGTATATTTATATCCCTGTATGAAATACAGATGAGCCAGGGTTAGATCACTGCCATGGGGTACCTGGCAATGAAAGAGAAGAGGAGGAATTTGTCAAGCTGCTCTCTTTCTCTCCCATCACCAGTATTGTGCTTTCTGAAGAGATAAACATCTACCTCACTCCAAATTAGGGTGTTTTTCTCCTTTTCAATCTGTGCAATGCTTTGATCTTGAACACAGAAAACAATAAAGGCTGTTTTTCACAGGAAGCTTCAGCACTTTTGCAAAATATTAGTTTCCTGTTCTTACTCAGAGTGGTGGCTGCCTCTGCTCTGGTGCTGCAGTTCAGTTCCTGTAAGTTCCTTGGTTTGTTTGCCCATGAAGGTTTGAGATAATTTTGGTAAAAAACATCTACTTTAACCACAGCCCTGTGACCCGTTATTCTGGCTTGATGGGGTGATAAATAAAGGTGATAAACAAACAGCATTTCCAGCCTGTGCTGGAGATGCTGTTTATTCATCACTTCTATTTATCACCTCTATTTTATCACCTCTATTTACAGGAAAGTGAGAAGTAAATAATGATGCTCTGAGCTTTCCATGCTGCCCAATTTCGTCTTTACTGAAGGATGTCTTCCAGGTGTGGAAATGACAAAAGTTCTCAGGAGGTTCATGAGCAGCCACTTGAAGTCTTTTTGTTTTTAAAACGTCACACAGCTGGGTTAATCTATCTCAGAGAGTGGATTGGATAGGCAGAATTGCTCCTTCTGACCCTCAAAATATTTTCTCAACATTGTTGAAAGGAGCAGGAGGGGACATCACAGCAATGTTCTCCTGAGGTTTAGATGGTGCCCAAGTAGAGGTGGGCAATGCCCTTGACAGCTGCCATTCCCCAGATCTTGGTGTGTATTAACAAACTTGAAAATTAGTAAAAAAATCAGGGTAAATGTACCTGGCAAAACCAGAAGTCTCGTCCCAGATCCAAATGTGAATTTGTAATTACTCCCAGAGCTACACAATAGCACAGGTCTCTACAATATCCAGAGCAGCACTGAATGGTGCCTTCAGCAATTAAATACTCCATAAAAAAATCCTGTTTATCTCTATGAACACACAGATCCATGTACCTGGGACTTTTCCACCTATTGACTTTCTTTTCATGTGGTATTTTGCATTTTGCTCTCCCATTCTCCTCAATATTCCTCTCATATTTGTCCCATTGTTTCCAGAAAGCCACCTGCACCACAACTCCTATTCTCCATCTTATCCCTCATTGATTTATTCTGCCAGTCAGATTCCTCTCTCAAAAATTAATTCATTTACCAAAAAATTCAAATTAGATTCATTTACAAAAATTTACTTATTTATTTAAATTTATTTATTTATTTTACTGCGCAGCTCCCCTAGGGACTGATGGTGCAGTGAAACCTCCATCATCCCATTCTCTTGGATTTGCCATCTGAATTAGTCAAGAGTGATTCCAGTAAAGTTGCCATTTAGTTTTTGAGTAGAAAGCTCCTTTCAGTGTGAAATTTCCTTGAGCAATTTCATTGCTCATTCTGCCACTGAACCCTGAGGTTTCAGGATGTGTTAGGAACGTTCCTCCAGTGGGACCAGAGCAAGATCGGGAGCAGCTGCACACAGATATGGTAAATAATGGTAAATCTATGGTAAATTTACCATAATGGTAGGTCTGGAGACACCTACATGAACTCAGAGCTCTGATTCATAGCTCCTTTAGCTTGTTGATGGCTCCATATAAACTTGACATTCTCATTTCTTTCAGATGTTTTTGAAGAGGGTCAGGAGGGTAATTTAAAATAAAATTATTTTCCTCACAGGTTTCCAGAAGGAATTCTTTCCCTATATTGCTGATTTTTAACTTTAAGAATAAAATAATGTTGAAATTATCTTAAGAATCGCTACCATTTTAAGAAATGGAAACATTACTTTTCAGTTGTAAACTCACTCAATTTAGATATTAAACAATCCTAAATATATTTTAAAGAAATTTGGAAAATTTGATACATTTACAACAAATATCGGTATCTTGTCAAGCGTTACTTTCTTTCCCTTTTACAAAGGGTTTCAAACAAGAGAAAACGTGTAGGATTTTGGGGGGATTTTTTTTTTCCATACATTTGTGGCAGCAACAGTCAAAGCACACGTTTCTATCCATCCTTTTTTTCTTCAGAAAAAATATTTTGAGGTAAGGATCACCTTTCCATCCTTCAGTACTTAACTTTGCTTCTTGCCCTATTTCCCCTCTACCCAAATATTTTTCCCACCCTCAGTTTTAAGGCTGGTCCTGCTGTTCTCTACCAATTCCAGATCCTCACTTCTAATGTGCTCCAAGCTTCACCTGGGTGTTGTAGGACAAGGTAAATCAACACAAGCTGGCTGTGACATCAACTTGGTGTCACCCCTGAGCTCCCTGCCCTGTGTTTATATCATTATATTCTCTTTATGTTCTGTTTATAAACAGAAAACCACCCCCACAGTTACAACTCAAGGATCTACACAGCTCTGACCCATTATGTGCATTTTTTGTGTCCAAATACAATTATGAGTCTGGTTATCTCCAAGTATTTCTATCCACGTACAAGAAAAGTCCTTTTTACCTCCTACAGCTTTATGAAACCAGTTTCATTCACCCCTCTGCATCTTGCTGGTCTGTGCTGGCTCTCACCATTTCACTTCTCTGCTTGAGGAGATTGATATAGGAGCCCAGTTCCTGTTGAATTCCCAAGAAAAATCCTCTTGCGCATGTAAAACCTCTGCTGTGTTCATTCTCAGAAACAAGGAGGGGAGAATATCCTTGTAGCCATGGAAATTACTTGCTCTGAATACCAACTCCCACTGAAAATTCATTGTCCTGTTGCTAAAACATTGTGGGACGGCAAAATAGGCAAAATAATTTGTCAGCTGAAAGAAGAACTACTACCTGAATTCTACATGAATTCTACTTGAATTCTATGTGAATTCTACCTGGATTCAGACATACCTGGAGAAACAACCAGTTTGGTTCCAGCCCCAAAGGTAAGCTTGCCATAACTCCCAGAATTACACTGTGACACAGCCCTTTGCAAAATGGTGCCCTGGGGTGGCTGCGTGCTGGGTGAAGGCTGGAGAGCATGGCAAGGTTTTGTTGGAAGCAGCTCACAGAATGACAGAATAAATTAGGTTGGAAAAGACCTTTGAGATCATCAAGTCCAGCCTGTGACCCAACATCTCCTCATGAACTAAACCCTAGCACTGAGTGCCCATCCAGACTTTGCTAAACCCTCCAGGGATGGTGACACCACCCTCTGAAACCAGCTTCACCCCTCTGCATTTTGCTGGTCTGTGCTGGCTTTCACCATTCTATTTCTCCTCTGCTTGAGAAAATTGATGTAGGAGCCCAGTTCCTGTTGAATTCCCAAGAAAAATCCTCTTGCACAGGTAAAACCTCTGCCATGTTCATTCTCAGGAACAGGGAGGGGAGAATATCCTTGCAGCCCATGGAAATCACTTAATACCAAGTGAAAATTCATTGTCTTGTTGCTAAAATATTGTGAGGTGGTGAAATAGGCAAAATAATTTGTGAGCTGAAAGAAGAACTTCTACCTGAATTCTACCTGGATTCTACCTGGATTCAGACATACCTGGAGAAACAACCAGTTTGGTTCCAGCCCCAAAGGTAAACTTGCCATAACTCCCAGAATTACACTGTGACACAGCCCTTTGCAAAATGGTGCCCTGGGGTGGCTGCGTGCTGGGTGAAGGCTGGAGAGCATGGCAAGGTTTTGTTGGAAGCAGCTCGCAGAATGACAGAATAAATTAGGTTGGAAAAGATCTTTGAGATCATCAAGTCCAACCTGTGACCCAACATCTCCTCATGAACTAAACCCTGGCACTGAGTGCCCATCCAGGCTTTGTTAAACTCTCCAGGGATGGTGACACCACTCCCTCCCTGGGCAGACAATTCCTGTGCCCAATCAAGAATTTTTTTGCTTAAAAAATTTGCTTTCACTGAAGAATTTTCTTTCAGTGAAGAATTTTTTGCTGACGTCCAACCTGAACTTCTCCTGGTGCAGCTTAAGGCTGTGTCCTCTCTTTCTGTCCATGGTCACCTAGAGCAGAACCTGACCCCACCTGGCTGCACCCTCCTGTCAGGCAGTTGTGGAGAGTGATGAGGTCTCCCCTGAGCCTCCTTTGCTCCAGGATAAACAAACACAAATTCCTCACAGGACTTGTGCTCCAGACCCCTCCCCAGCCTTGTTGCCCATCTCTGGACATGCTCCAGCCCCTCCATGTCCTTCATAAACTGGGGGGCCCAGAACTGGACACAGCACTCGAGGTGCTGCCCAAGCAGTGCTGAGCACAGGGGAAGAATCCCTGCCCTGCTCCTGCTGGCCACACCATTCCTGACCCAGCCCAGGGTTTTTATGACTTAAAGCAAAGGATAAACCCACCCCAAACAAGATGTTTTTACCAAGCACAAAGATAGCACAGGCAAACAAGTCTGCCCATGTTGCAAGTAGAAAAAAGGTCTCAGAATTTTCCACTGCAAGAAAACTGAAAAACAACTTCTAGCTTAAACTGTAATGTACTGACTGTTAGTGATTGGAGAACAGTAACATGAATATGGTAATTACAGTAGTTATGATAGGCTATAGATAAAAGTTAAGGTATAGATTGGTTCTACTGTATGAAGATGCTCAGCAAAGAAAAGTAAATAATGCATTGTATCCATAACATCACCTTGTTGGACTCAGCTCATCTATCCAGCCTGTCCAGATCCCTCTGCAGAGCCCTCCTACCCTCCAGCACATGCTCACCAACGTTACTGGTTGGTGATCCAGTAATGTTCACCATTACTGGTGAACCTCTATCACCTCAGCATAAATCAGCCCTTCCTTCAGCCCCATTCCTCTGCCTGCTCAATTCATCATCTGTGTGTTCTGTCCTCTCCAGGCAGCAGCAGCAGCCCCTGTGTCCATCCCTGTGTGCACACACAGCATCCCAGGCTGTGTTTGGAGCCTCCTGACTGCTGCTGTTGAGTCCCACCAGGCTGTGCCACCTTTCTGCTCTCTCTTCTTGCAATGTCCACCCTCCTTTGCAGGCTGCACTTCATGTTGTAATGATTCACACTTGGAATCTTAGCAACATGGAATTGTTTGTGTTGGAAAAGCCCTACAAGATCATGAAGTCTAACCCATACCCCAGCAGTGCCATGTTCACCCCTAAACCATTAAATTTAACAAGGAGTGTCCAAACACCTCCTCCCAATCCCAGTTTTGGCCCATGTGGGAAACCCAAATCCACGGCAGGGCTGCCAACATTGCGCTTCCCAAAGCTGTGCCACTCCAAACAACCAAGAACAAGAGAGAAATGAAGCAATTCCAGCTCCCAGGCCAAGGGCTTGCTCACCTGGCAGCACTGAAAGCACTGTCCCCTTGCCAAAAATGACTCTGGCTGCCACATTTACACCCTGACACATTTCCTTGCAAAAACTCCTCTGCCAGCCCCGCACCTGATCTCAAGCAAAATTGTTCAGGTTGTGTCACAGACATATTTTCTGAAAAATCCCTCTGCCAGGATCTTTCCTCCTGAGAAGCTGAGAGGCCTCAGAAAGGAAATGTAAACAATGATTATCTGCTGCTGTGGAATGCAACAGGTGCATCTGTGATTGGTCTCATGTGGTTGTTTCTAATTAATGGCCAATCACAGTCAGCTGGCTCAGACTCTGGTCAGTCGCAAGATTTTATTAACATTCCATTCCTTTTCCTTTCAAGCCTTCTGATGAAATCCTTTCTTCTATTCTTTTAGTATACTTTTAGTATATAATTTTCTTTTAATATAATAAATATCATAAAATAATAAATCAGCCTTCTGAAACATGGAGCCAAGATTCTCATCTCTTCCCTCATCCTGGGGCCCCTGTGAACACCACCACAAGGTTGGAAAAGCCCTCCGAGACCATGAAGTCCAACCCATACCCCAGCAGTGCCATGTTCACCCCTAAACCATGAAATTTAGCAGGGAGTATCCAAACACATCCTCCCAGTCCCAGTTTTGGCCCACATGGGAAACCAAATCCATGGCAGGGCTGCCAACATTGCGCTTCCCAAACAACCAAGAACAAGAGAGAAATGAAGCAATTCCAGCTCCCAGGCCAAGGGCTTGCTCACCTGGCAGCACGGAAAGCACTGTCCCCTTGCCAAAAATGACTCTGGCTGCCACATTTACACCCTGACACATTTCCTTGCAAAAACTCCTCTGCCAGCCCCGCACCTGATCTCAAGCACAAAGCAGCTGCAATTCCAGGCACCAGCAAAGCTTCCTGACACGCCAGGCTCCATTCCCTGCACAAGGCAACATCTGTTCCCAGCTCCTGCCTGCAAAGCAGCAGCTCCCTTTGCCTTTCTGAATTTTGGGCAGCCATGAGAGACAAGTGCCAGCCGTGGCAAGGCTTTCCCAGAACCAGGGGCACCTGCTCCTGTGCAGGGACCTCCTGGGCACCCCCACTTTAGGTGTGGGGGCGTTTCCAAGGTGGCTCTGAGCCCCCTGGGTGCCCCAGGAGCTGAGCACACTGTGGGCAGCCCAAAGCCAGCTGCCCTGGCTGAGGAAGAGGAGAGCAGGCTGGGCAAGAAGGGCCAAAGCAGCAGATTCTGTTCCTGTCTGGGCATGGCTGGGAAGGGCTGAGGGAGGTGGGAAGGGAGGACAGGGACAGCAGGGCTCAGGAATTGCCCCACTGGGCAGCTCTTGCACTCACTGGACTGCACAAGCAGGCGTGTCCCTGGCCCCAGGGTCAGTTTGTAGATCCCTGAGCTCACACAGTCCTTCAGAGCCCAACAAAAACCATCAGAGAGGCAGCAGAGCCTCTTCCTGCTCCAGGAGCTTGCAGCAGAGCAGCTCCTGCCAAGCACAAGCAGCTCTGGGAGCCAAGGGTCCCTCAGCCTCGGGAGGAAGGGTCTGGGGAACGCCACCCACAGCAGGAATTGTGCTGCCAACAGGAGCATTGTCCGTTCATCCTCTCCTCTGTGGAGCCAAGGAGCAGCTCCCTGGGCTGGGCCAGACAGAGCCTTCAGCATCCCAGCCTGGTTCCAGAGCTCTGCAGGGCCATGGCAGGAATTGTTCATCCCTGAGCAAGAGGTCTCAGGAGCTCTGCTGGGGCGAAGGAGAGAGCAGGGGCTGCCAGGGGAGAGTGGAGGAGGAAATTCATGGCCCTGCTGTAGCCAGAGAAAACAGCAAAATTCCCCAGGGATTGAATCCATCTCCCTCAACTTCCCTCTCACTGACTGGGGACCGCAGAACTTCCCCAGGGTGAAGCAGGAATAACCTTTCAAACTTACTGGGGTTGACTCTCAGCTGAGTTCCTCCTCCAAAGCTGATCTTGTTGCCATAACCAGTCCCACACAGTGTTTGCCTTCTCAACAAAAACCCTGCCAGTCTCCTCCTGGGCTGGTTCCCTGCAGAGCTGTGCTCTGCTGCCTGGGCATTTCTCTGGCACAGTCCCAGCTGGCCATGCCCTTCAGCCCTGGCAGAGATGAGCCCTGGCAGTGTCTTTGTCCCCCACAGAGAAGATGCACAGTGATGACTGTTGGGAAGGATGAAAGTTTGGCAAGAAAGTCTAACAGATATGTATGCTTAGCAGAAAGATTTTTGAATGTGTTGAGGCTGTGAGCAGTCACAAGATTTTATCATTCTTTTCTAGCCTTCTGATGAAATCCTTTCTCTTTCTTTAGTGTAGTTTTAGTACATAATTTTCTTTTAATATAATATATATCTTAAAATAATAAATCAACCTTCTGAAACATAACGTCAAGATTCTCATCTCTTCCCTCGTCCTAGAAACCCACAAACATCACCACACAGGTCCCTCTTCCTCCCCTGAGTTTCACCCCTCAAGATATTTTAGCTGGCCCTACTGAGTGCCTTTCACAGAAACTCCAAAGCCACCCCAAAGCTGAGCCTGCCCAGCCCTGGTCCTGCAAGTGCCACAGCCAGGTCCAGCTTGAGCAAACCCCAGAGCCCCCAGCAGAGAGCAAAGAGCCAGAGGAGGGGACATTTGGCTCTCTCGGGAGAGGAGAATGAAGCACTGAAAGGAAGGGAAAGCAGCAATTGCTGAGCTGGGCCATCCTGCCCCACACTCCAGGCTCAGCCAGAGCACAAATTGTCCCTGCTAACCTAAATCACAAATTGTCCCTGTCTCACGTAAATAACAAATTGTCCCTGTCTCACCTCAATCACAAATTGTCCCTGTCTCACCTCAATCACAAAATGTCCCCGTCTCACCTAAATCACAAATTGTCCCCGTCTCACCTAAATTAAATGTACGAGATGGCATTTCTTGATTGGCCATGGATGTTTATTAGTTCTTATCTATATTACAGTACCACAATTGAGAGTCTAAATCAAAAAAAGTCCCTATCTCGCCTAAATCACAAAATGTCCCTGTCTCACCTGAATCACACAACATCCCTGGCTCACCTGATAGAAATTTGTGAGATGGTTTTTCTTGTTTGGCCTTAGATGTTTATTAGCTCTTATCTATATTATAGTCTCACATTTGGGACTATAAAGTAAAAAATGTCCCTGTCTCACCTAAATAACAAATTATCCCGGTCAGCCCTTCTGCTGCTCAAACCCTAAAGCCACCATCAATGAGGGAAATCCAGATAAACCTGTTTCTTACTTGGTTTCACAAGCAGCTTTGTCCCTTTTCCAAAGGTGACTTTGTAGGCACCACTCACACAGTGAGAAAGGAGCCAACAAAAACCACCCTGGAGTGCAGCAGTCAAACTCACAAATACTGAGTGCCCCAGTCCCTGAGAACAGAGCCAAAAATGCAGCATTTGCTTCATGCAAAGATGGGGCTGTGGCTGATTCAGGGCCTAATGCAGCTTTTCCTTCTGCATCAGCTGCTCTGCAGTCTGGGATTTCCAGGGGAAGGAAAGAGAAGCCAGGCAGAATTTCAAGCCTGTCTAGAGCAGTCATTACACCACAGCATCCCTCTCATAGAATAATTACATAAAATCATTGAAAAATTATATGAAAAACAAACCCTAAAGAAAAGAAAGGTAAATTCCCCAGGTTTCAAAGCAAGGAAACCAAACTGTGTTCCCTCTGGGTTTGTGCAATCCCCTGCAGATTCAAACCATGAATTATGCAGGACATTTTCCAACACACAGAGAAACTACATTTGAGATTTCACCCCCGTTTCCCCAGCCACTGGCCGTCTCTGTGATCCCACTGAAAGCACAGCTCCCTTCCCACAGGGAAAGGGGGGATTTCTCTGCACAGCATCATTTTGGACACACTCAATCACAAATTGTCCCTGTCAGCCCTCAAATGCATTTGGACAAAGCCCGGGCACAGCTGTCAGACTGAACAGGCTCAGAGGCACTGTTGGAACACAGAGGAAGGGAAAATCCACTCGTGAAGCCTTGTTCCAAGTGCAGCTCCCTGTGCAAGGGGAGTTTCTGTGCATTCCCAGCATCTCAGAGCCGCTGCTGAAGGTTCCCAGCAGCTGCACTGAATGAAGGAGCCTCTCTGCTCTGCTGCCAATCTGCTCTGTCATCCACACAGCACCAGAGCCCACAGGGTGCCCCAGGGGACAGGGAAGGGTTTGGGACAGAGGAGGCACAGGAAAGCTGAGCACTCACTGGGCTGGATGGAGAGTCTGGTCCCTGAGCCAAAGGTCAGTTTGGTGTAGCCTGAATTCACACAGCATTTCCTGCCCTAACAAAAAGCCCCAGGAGCCTCCTGAGAGCAGCAGCTCTGCCCCAGGCTCAGCCCAGCCTGGCCAGAGCTGGGCAAACACAAATCCTCCCTGTCTCCATCCCACAGCCCTGACTGCTCTGCATGAGCTGAAGGTGCAGAGGAGCAGGAATGGGGAAGAGGTTTCACAGTGACTTCTGAGAGCCAGAGAGGAGTTTGAGAAGAGGATCCATGTTTACCCCTGAAAGAATTTCCTGCCAAGGTCATTGATATAGAAACCAAGAATAAAGAAAGGAGGATAAATAAGAGAAACCTGCAACTGCCTATTCCAATGAGCAGTTTGTTCCTTTTGTAACCAATTGGTAAGGTGCAAACTTATGAGCTTTGTAAGAATGCATAAAAAGCATGCAGGCTATAATAAAAACAGTTTGAATCCTTCTGAAAATTGAATGTTTTGCTTTGTTTTGGCAGCTGAGCACTCACTGGGCTGGATGGAGAGTCTGGTCCCTGAGCCAAAGGTCAGCTTGTTGTAGTTGTTGTCGCACAGCATTTCCTGCCCTAACAAAAACCTTCCACAACACTAGATTGGGGATCTCCTGCAGGTTCCCATCTCAGAGACTGCCCTGCAGCACCTGCAGTCAATGACATGGCAGCTGAAATCTCCCTCCCCTAACCAAGGTGCCTCAGACACAACAGGGATGTGTGGGACACTGTGCAGGGGACACTGCAGGACTTTGGACAAAGGACACACAGAAAGCTGAGCACTCACTGGGCTGGATGGAGAGTCTGGTCCCTGAGCCAAAGGTCAGCTTGTAGCCAGAGCCTGAATTCACACAGCATTTCCTGCCCTAACAAAAAGCCCCAGGAGCCTCCTGAGAGCAGCAGCTCTGCCCCAGGCTCTGCCCAGCCCAGCCAGAGCTGGGCAAACACAAATCCTCCCTGTCTCTGTCCCACAGCCCTGACTGCCCTGGACGATCTGAAGGTGCAGAGGAGCAGGAATGGGGAAGGGGTTTCACAGTGACTTCTGAGAGCCAGAGAGAAGGTTGAGAAGAGGACCCATGTTTACCCCTGAAAGAATTTCCTACCAAGGTAGGAAAACCAAGATAAAGACACAGAACACAAGAAACCAAGAAAGAAAGAAGGATAAATAAGAGAAACCTGCAACTGCCTATTCCAATGAGCACTTTGTTTGTCTCTCATGACCAATGAGTAAAGTGCAAACTTAGGAGCTTTGTAAGAATGTATAAGAAGCATGCAGGCTATAATAAAAACAGTTTGAATCCTGAAAAAAGAGTGTGTTGCTTTGCTTAGTAGCTGCTCACTCACTGGGCTGGATGGAGAGTCTGGTCCCTGAGCCAAAGGTCGGCTTGTTGTAGCCTGTATTCACACAGCATTTCCTGCCCTAACAAAAAGCCCCAGGAGCCTCCTGAGAGCAGCAGCTCTGCCCCAGGCTCTGCCCAGCCATGGCCTGGCTCAGAGGGGCAGCAGAGGGGACACAGAGCCTTGCCCTGGCTCCTGTGCCTCCCTGGGCTGCAGTGGCCACTGTGTGCATCCCAAAGTCACAGGCAGAGCAAGGAGCCTTGGTTTGGAGAGTACCTGAGAGCAAAGTCACCCCTCACCCCTGGCCAGGGACACCCAGATATGTTCAAAGCCCAGCCAGGCTGCTGCTCTCAGCCCCCCAAGGAATGAGCTCAAACCCAGCAGAAAGCACAGAAAGCAGAGCAGCAGTGCTGGACTTACGTGGCCTGACAGTGAGTCTGGTTCCAGAGGCAAAGGTAGGGGCATAACCAGCTGATCCTGAGCTCACACAGCATTTCCTGCCCTAACAAAAACCTTCCCCAGCTCCTGGCAGCACTGCTCACCCAGCAGATAGGGCTGGATGCCAGCACTCTTGGATTTGTGGATGCAAATCCTGCTTGGAAGTCCAAAGGAGAAGAGAAGAGAAGAGAAGAGAAGAGAAGAGAAGAGAAGAGAAGAGAAGAGAAGAGAAGAGAAGAGAAGAGAAGAGAAGAGAAGAGAAGAGAAGAGAAGAGAAGAGAAGAGAAGAGAAGAGAAGAGAAGAGAAGAGAAGAGAAGAGAAGAGAAGAGAAGAGAGAAGAGATAAAAGAGAAAAGAGAGAAAAGAGAAAAGAGAAAAGAGAAAAGAAAAGAAGAGGGAGGGGAAAGAGAAGGGAAGAGAAAGGGAAGAGAAAGAGAAGAGAAAGAGAAGAGAAAGAGAAGAGAAAGAGAAGAGAAAGAGAAGAGAAAGAGAAGAGAACATGTAACCCCATAACTGAAGAACCTCCAGCCTAGGAAGGGCATCCTCAAAATCTCACTGGGCATGGGGCAGTTTTGACCCACATGGAAGGAATTAACAAGAAATTTGTGCATTTTCCAGCTGAAACTGGAAGCTGTGTCCCTCTGCCAATGTGAGCTTGTGCCACAGCTCCCACAGCAGTTTTCAGCTCATCCACAAGAGGAGAGAGAAAAGCAACCCCTGCTGGCATGGCCATGGCACAAAATGTGGCCAGGAGCCCACAGTGGGTATCTGAAAGGAAGGACAGATCACTGACAGGGTAATTGAGGACATTCTCTACTAGGCTTGTCTTCAGCTCATGTGGAAATCAGAAAAACAGAAAACTTCCACACACACTGAAGGATTTGATCTGCAGCCTTAGAAGAAGCTTAGATTGATGTAGAAATACAATACACAGATATTAAGCAGAAAAATAATAAATTTATATTTTTATAGTTGTAGGTGAGAATATGCCTAAAGTAAGTGAGAAACTGTATTGAGTAAGATAGTGAAGAGACTATAGTATTGTAATGTAATTGTATAAAGTAAACTCAGAGTTTAGAAGTTAGAATAGACGCCAATGTGTGCATGTGAGTTACAAGCCCATTAAATAAAAGTATCTGCAGTACAACAAAAGCAAGTAAATGTAATAGGTTAGAAAAGTAAAATAAATTCTGTGGCAACTGTGTGTGAGTTTAGAAAGTTCTATATTACCTGGCAACTAAGAAACTTGCAACTGCTCTTGAACTACAGCCAAACACTTGCTCCTCTAAAATCTCACAGCCTCTAAGAAAAATGTTTCTCTAAGCAATAAATCATTCTTAACTTAACAATGGTCCCATCCAACAATGGTCCCATCCCTTCATTTCTAGCAACAACAATGATAAGCTCATATCACTAGTATGACTTTTTGCATCTTTTTTCTATCTACAATATTGAGCAAAAACTGGTTTAAACCTTACTTGGTTTTACCCTTAGCTGCACTCCACGTTCAAAGGTGATTTTGTTCCCATAGTTATTCACACAGTGTTTGCCTTCAAAACAAAAAACCCTTTTTTTCCTCCAGGACCTAATTAGGTCCAACTTGACTTTTTTTAGTCTATCCAACAAAACTCCTAGGCAATTTTAACTACATTTCCTGTAAAGATTTCTCCTAGTTTATGGTCTCATTCAGTTTGGGCAGAGATGGCACTGACTGAAAGTTTTCTCCTTTATTCATGCTAAGAAACCCCACAGCAAAATTCCTCCTTCAGCATTAGATCAGCATTAAAAACAAGTATCTCCTCCTGGACCTTCCTGCACAAAACACATTTTTTGATTCCCCAACAAAAATTTCCCCGATTACAGCCCAGCTACTTTTTAAAAATTTTTTTTTGTTTGTTATATTTTTGTTTTTGTTTTTGGTCAAGGAGTGCAAACCTGGATGGAAACCTCTCTGTAGCCAGAAGTAGAAGACACAGAACAAAGGCTAAAACAATTTTCCCAGCAGAGAAGGAATTGCAGCCTCTGGGAATTAATGAGGACCTTGCCTGAGTTCTGGAAAATGGAAATAAAAGAACAGGGAGAGGTCTGCAGGTCTGGGAGGTTTCTGGGAATAGGCAGCAGTGAAGAAAATGACTCAAAAATGTCACAGCTCTCAGTGACACATACGGCATAGAAAAATCCAGCCCCACAAGCAGATTTTTAACTTCATAATGATTTTTTTTCCCTCTGGTGCAAGGTCAAGGTCTGACCTTCAGCTGCTCTCAGAAGGAAAGAACAATGGAATCTTAATTCCACCTAAAACGGCTGTTTCAATGCTTTCCTGGAAAGAGGAATTAGGCTTTCCCATCCATAACTCCCCTCAGGTTTTCCACCTACCTGGTTTCACTACCAGTTGTGTCCCACTGCCAAAGGTCACTGTCCAGCCAGATGCTGAATTCACACAGTGACACGGTCACTAACAAAAACCACACACAGCTTTGGGTCCCCACAAATACACGTGTTTTCCAAAAGAGATCAAGGGGAAAACAGATTCCACCCTTGCCACATCCATTTAAATCTAAATTAGGATGTTTTGCCAGCTGCATACCTCTGATCTCCACAGACAGAAACAATTCTGAACGCAGGAGAAATCCAAACCCTATTAGCTTAATGCAGTTGAAGCTCTTGGACAATTTTTGTAATGTTTAGGAGAGAGGAGAATCTCAGCCTTGTCCTTATAATGTAAAACAACTCTTTGTTTTTAGGTGTACCTGCTTTCAGAATTAGTTTTGTGCCTCTCCCAAAGGTGAGTTTCCAGGAGGACTCAGTTATCCCACAGTAATCAACCTTTATACAAAAATGGTAGAGCAGAAAAGCCTCAGCCTTTAACAACCAGAACACACGGTCTGACATTTCAGAAGGAGATGAAATTTCCACCACTTTTAAACGAACTAACAGAGCTGTTTCTAAAACTTCTCATGGTCTAAAGAAGGAGTCAGGCAGATCAGCCAGAAACTAAGCAAGGGACCAGACACATTAGAGAAAGAAGTAAAGAAAAATTAAACAGAAAAAAAACACAGAAAAAATGAAACAGAAACTTCCAGAGAAAACCAATCTAAGGTCCCAATTTTCCCTGTTTGTTTAGTTGATGATAAATCCAATAAGGGAAAGAAGCAAAGAATAATTAAACAGAAACTTCCAGAGAAAACCAATCTAAGGTTCTAATTTTCCCTGTTTGTTTCATTGATAATAAATCCAGTAAGGGAAAGAATCAAAGAAAAATTAAACAGAAACTTCCAGAGAAAACCAATCCAAGGTCCCAAATTTTCCTGTTTGTTTAGTTGACAATGAATCCAGTAAGGGATGTGAACCCAAGTCCCAGAAAGCAGCTCTGTCTAATTTTCTCAATAAACAAAGTCTATTAATGAATGATAAACACATTCCCCAATAGGTTCCTCCAGCTGAGGTGCTCCACAACACAAACACATTCACTGATTTTCAGCTCAGCAGCAGTTTCAGAGCTGCTCCACTCACAGCAACCTGGCAAAGAATTAGAAACTAATTGTTCAGAATGTGCTCTCCTCCCCCATGCCTCTTTCCTTCAATTGTAAAGAAGCTTTTCCCTCTGTATGCTAAGGAAGATCTGGTAAAAAACCTAAAAATGCAGTGTGTCCTTGGTGAGGAGATACTTACTGGGCTTTACCAGCAGCCTGGTTCCACTTCCAAAGGTCAGTCTGTCTGCATTTCCTGCATACACACAGCCAAAAACTCCCTTACAAAATCCCCCAAGCTCCTCTGCACAGCTTTCAGGGCAGCAGACTCTATCTCTATTTGTCACCAAAATAAAACTCTGTGTGCAAAATGTCTGTTAGGGATCCCTCCCTACAGAAATCCTAGAGTAGGAAATTAATTTATTTTGAAATAATGGATTTATTTATCCAATAAATAAATAATAAAGAATGGATTTTGTAAAGCTTTTCCCTTGGTATCTTAAGGAAATCCGATTAAAAAACCTAAAAATGCAGTGTGTCCTTGGTGAGGTGATACCTACTGGGCTTTACCAGCAGCCTGGTTCCACTTCCAAAGGTCAGTCTGTCTGCATTTCCTGAGTACACACAGCCAAAAACTCCCTTACAAAAACCCCCAGGCTCCTCTGCACATTTCAGCTTCCAGAGAAGCAGACTCCATTGTCACCAAAATAAAACTCTGTGTGCAAAATGCCTGTTAGGGATCCCCAAAAAATGATGGCTGGGGTGTCTCTTCTCTGCCCCCTTGCAGGTTTTGTGTCAATATTTTTACAGGTTAAGAATGATGAAGTGCCCTGATTGTGGAAAACTTTGTCATAGCCAGGAATCAGTTAAGACCCTCCCTACAGAAATCCTAGAGCTGAAAATCCATTTCTTTTGAAATAATGGATTCATTAATCCAATAAATAAATAATAAAGAATGGATTTTGTAAAGCTTTTCCCTTGGTATCTTAAGGAAATCCGATTAAAAAACCTAAAAATGCAGTGTGTCCTTGGTGAGGTGATACCTACTGGGCTTTACCAGCAGCCTGGTTCCACTTCCAAAGGTCAGTCTGTTTGCATTTCCTAAATACACACAGCCAAAAACTCCCTTACAAAAACCCCCAGGCTCCTCTGCACATTTCAGCTTCCAGGGCAGCAGACTCCATTGTCACCAATATGTGCAAAATGCCTGTTAGGGATCCCCAAAAAATGAAGGCTGGGGTGTCTCTTCTCTGCCCCCTTGCAGGTTTTGTGTCAATATTTTTACAGGTTAAGAATGATGAAGTGCCCTGATTGTGGAAAACTTTGTCATAGCCAGGAATCAGTTAAGACCCTCCCTACAGAAATCCTAGAGCTGAAAATCCATTTCTTTTGAAATAATGGATTTTTTTATCCAATAAATAAATAATAAATAATGGATTTTGTAAAGAAAGAATTTTAAAGAAGCTTTTCCCTCCTTATCCTAAGGAAGATCTGATAAAAAACCTAAAAATGCAGTGTGTCCTTGGTGAGGAGATACTTACTGGGCTTTACCAGCAGCCTGGTTCCACTTCCAAAGGTCAGTCTGTCTGCATTTCCTGAGTACACACAGCCAAAAACTCCCTTACAAAAACCCCCAGGCTCCTCTGCACATTTCAGCTTCCAGGGCAGCAGACTCCATTGTCACCAATATGTGCAAAATGCCTGTTAGGGATCCCCAAAAAATGAAGGCTGGGGTGTCTCTTCTCTGCCCTCTTGAAGGTTTTGTGTCAATATTTTTACAGGTCAAAAATGATGAAGTGCCCTGACTGTAGGAAGCCAGGAATCAACTAAGATTTCTAAAGAAATCCTAGAGCTGAAAATCCTTTTCTTTTGAAATAATGGATTTATTTATCCAATAAATAAATAATAAATAATGGATTTATTGATCCATTTATTTTGAAATAATGGATTTATTTATCCAATAAATAAATAATAAATAATGGATTTATTGATCCATTTATTTTGAAATAATGGATTTATTTATCCAATAAATAAACAATAAACAATGGATTTATTTATCCATTTATTTTGAAATAAATGGATTCATTTATCCAATAAATCCATTTATTTTGAAAGCTGTGCTTTGACAAGACAGACATTCCCAGGAGCTCTGCACTCTCCAGTCCTGAGTGGTTTTGCAGGGGAAGATGTGACTGGGGGCAGTATCTGGCAAGGACACCTGGCTCATTATTTCACATTAGCAGAACTTCTGCAGGCTTTTCTATATCTGTTAATACATATGAAATAACTTTTTTTTTATAGGACAGAGACTTCTCAGTTCTCTGAAGAGCTATCTTCCCCTTTCTTGCTCATGTAATTCCATATGTGGAGAGACCTTGTGCTGCTCTTCAAAAGGGATAAATGTGAAAAGCACAAGGAAAATCATTCTTTTACACTGTCTGCAGTGTCTCCTTCTACCAAGGAATGCCATGAACATCAAGCAACTTGAGAATTGAGACAGCCCTGTAGTTTGGTGAAAGATTTGTCACCTGTCTGGCACTCCACACCGATTTACATGATTTTACATGATTTCATCCTTGCATCCTTCGTGTGAGTAGAAAGTCCTGGAAGGACTCCTCTCATAACAGCTCTCCATGAACTCTCAGACCTTAGCAAAAAAAAAACCCCAGATTTCTTCTTGCTGCTCTGTTTCCACTAAATATTCCAGCCCCACTCTCATTTCAGCCCCAGGAGCAGCAGATACGGAAGGAGATTCCCCTTCCTCTCCCAGGATAATTACATATTACTGATTTCAAACATCTGATTCTCCAATACTTCTCAAAACACTCTTGTTCAGGTCATGCACTTACTTGGTTTAACACTGAGCCTCGTTCCTCTGCCAAACTGCAGCTTTGCAAAGTTGCTTCCTGAATTCACACATCATTCAATCCCTTTGCAAAAACCCCTCATGTTCTGCAAATACACCCAAACCAGGAAAACTCCTGCTCTGTGATGGTTTCTGGACAGGAGGGAATTCAGATAATCCTCTCCCAGATTTACTGAACCTGGCAGAGAAAATCTAGGCATATATTTGGCATCTCAATAAAATATTTCAGTTCTGTAATCTATCCAGACAGGGAAACACTTCCAGCCTCACTGCAAGCCTCCAATCCTTGTTCCTCACTAAGAACTCAGAAAACATCTGCTCACTGAAATGTAAAGACGAGAAAGAGGACTTGCCCTTGCAGTCAGCTAATTAACCATCCTGCTAATGAGTTTCTGTGATGGATATGCCCATTTCAGCTCTTCCTTGCATATCCTGAGTTGTTCCACACATGTTTAGGTGGATGAATTGCTTATGGGAGGTTTTCAGAAATGCAAGAATGAAGATTTCATTAATGCAACCCCACTTAGTTCGCCTTCCTGCCCCCAATCAGGGCACACATCACTCACTGCATCCTGAAAAAATCCAGATAATAACACGTCTGTAGCTGAATTAACCTACTCATTGTGGTGCTCACTTGGGTGAGCATTGGATTTCTTCCTGTCATTTTCTACATACCACTTTTCATTACCAGCGTTCCCCCCTCCTTCAGTATTTCCTGACATTTGAAAAAGAGAAATGCTTCTCACAGAATTCAGCAAAACCACAGTTTCTCACCTGTGAATCCAAGGCAAAATCTGGCAGAAAACACCATTCTGATGACAAGTCAGGAATGGGGACTTACTAAGATATTTAGCCTGATCTCTATAGAGCACTGGCAGCAAAACCAAGTGTGAGACTGCTGCAGCATTTGAGATCATCACAACTGAAGAAGAATTACACTCTGAGGATTTGCATGATGGAACAGTAATTGGAGCTGAGCACATTTGCAAAATATCTGGCAGAGTAGGAAGGCAAACAGGTAAAAAGAGCTGCTTCCTTAACCAGACTACACTTATCACAACTATCTGTGTCCCCTGTCCAAACATCTGCTTTCTCCCTCCTGCAGCTGCACTGCCTGAGAGTTCTCTACAAAAGTCATCTCTGAACTAATCTACAAGCATGCTGTGAGCCACAGGACCTGCCTATAAAGAACATGTTGTGCCTTTCACAGTTCAAAATGGGAAAAAACCCAGAACCAACCAGTCAGATGTACATAAAAATTTTACTGGGAATGCTGTCTGGATTGGTTTTCTTCCTTTCTTCCTCAGTTATTTTATTTAAATTTTGACTGCAAATTGCAGATTTTCATATGAACAAAGGTTTGTTCTGATTTCTTTCTACAAAGTGAAAAGAAAGTTCATTTTACTTTAATAAGTTCTGTTTCTCAGGTATATCTGCCTCCCAAGTATCCATTTGATCCCAGATATTCAATGGGCAACAAAGTCATTCAGGCTGGTAGAACGAGATGACTTTTAATTTAAATTTAAATTTAATTTCAGATGGGAAGTCTAATGACTTCCAATTACATACTGCTTGTTGGACTTGCCCAAACAATGCAACAGTTTTGAAGTAGCACTGCCAAAACCTGTGAATGGGTAGGAAATGTGTCCTAGCCCCTGAAAAATCTGTGCACTTTGTCAGATATTGGCTTGGGTGTGAAAACACAGCTCTGGAGACTTATATACAAACTCCTTTATAAAAAGCACCCAGAATTGGACAGACACTTGCAGTTATCCTGTCTGTTTATTCTGTGAGGCTCTAGGAGGAATCTGAATTCATCATTCCAGATAAATCTGGGAGGAGATCCCTGGAGCAGAGCACAAGAACATTTCTGCATCCAGATCTGCTGAAGACTCAGGAGCAGCACAGAATGGGCTCTCACTGCAGCTGGGATGTGACAAAAAACCATTTTTGAGCGAAAACAAATGCTGGAACACTGCTTTTCCTGGAAGACTTACTTGGAAGCACAAGCAGATGAGTTCCTCCACCAAAGGTGACCTTCCTGTCACCAGTAGACACACAGTGAGAAGGGTCTTTATAAAAACCACTGCAGAGGAACTGAGCAGATTCTGTGGAATCTGTTCCACTGTGGAAGCCAATGTGAAGCAAAGTGTCTTGCTCTGCTGGTGATGGTATCCACAGCAATTTATTTCTGCTGCTTAAAATTTTGTTAAACTAAACCTCATCGTACATGGCAGGATTTCATACTTTTCTGCTCACTTCAGTATGTATTTTGGGTCTGTAAAAGAAAACAAGTCTTCTATTTCACTTTTTTCCCCCAATTTAAAGTATTTCATGGGTACAAAAAACCTCACTATTTAGTATTGCAACATTTCTCTGCAGCCATTATTTTGTCAATATATCGATTATAAAAGGACAAAAAAGGTTTGTCTGAATCATTCCATGCCACTGCTCTGGTAACAGTACGTTTGAGAAGGGTTAAGAAAAATCAATAATGAAAAGGTTTTCAGTCTTATGGACTCACCAGAACAGAGATAAGATTTCCTAAACCTTCAACCAAATTAAATATTTAGAAAAAAAGAACACAGAAGTGTAATTATTAAATTATCCATCTTCACTTACTTGGTTTTACAATAATTCTTGTTCCTTGTCCAAAGGTTAATTTCCCAACATTTCCTGTGTTCACACAGCCAGAAAGTGCTTTGCAAAAACCATCCAAAGAAATATATTTGCCTTTTTAACTCCTCCTTTCCTAGAAGAGAAGCCAACTAAACAAAATTGGGAGTGGTAAATTATAATATCCATAATTTATTCTGGAATAAAATTCATGGCTTAACTAGAGACATCACCATCAACCTGTTACACCTAATTGTATGCACCCCTTCCTTTTCCTTCTCCTTTAAACTGGAAACTGATTTTTTTTCACCAAAGGGTAATTATCATTCCATCTTAACTGTCTGTCTACTTTCAGCCTTAAAAATTATAAGGCAACCCTTCATGAAGAAAAAAACCCAACATTTTTCCCCAATACCTTATTTGTGAAGATGAATTACCAGTTGCAGGGAGAATTTAGAATAATGATGTGTGCAGTAATAAAAACCTTAAAGGAGTCAGTTTCTACTGAGTTTCTACCTCATTTGCTGGCAAATGTATCTGGCTTAAAATTAAAAGAAGTTGCTCCCTGTGAACATTGCCAAAACACACTGCAGCAAATTTCTTCTCCTTCTCTTAAAGGCTTGTGCCACATCCAATCTCACAGGCAAGAATATCCTCATCCAAAACTCTGAGCCACTGCCGTTGAAATGAAAGCTGCTTTGCATTTATTTCACCCACAGATAAATGAAAAATGGGTATTTTTAAAAAACACTAAGTTCTTACTTGCTCCTACAGACAGTCTGATAGTCTACCTGGGGATGAAAATCCACGTACACTGATATTTTCTGAACACTAAAACTGCAGGCTGCCAAAAAAAATCTAAGAAAAATTGTTGGACGATAAAGACACTCAAGAAAATTTCCATCAATAGATTTCAGTGATCAAGGTCAGGTAAGGACATGCCAAAATTCTTCAAAATTATAACAACTCAGAAAGAAGGAATTTACATTTTCCATTTCAAGACATGCTCCTGCCTTCCTTAAACAGACACCTGTCTTTTCAAATCCAGACAGTATTATAAAGTTCAGTTTTTGATACATTTCTGGCACTTACTTGGATAAACAGAGAGTTTTGTCCCTTTTCCAAAAGTCAGCTTGTTGTAGCTCCCTCCAGAGTTTCACAGTGACAAGGAGCTTTACCAAAACTGCTGGCAGCAGCTTCTGAGTGAAAGGAGATTTTCAGCTTTGATGTGTGCTCACAGATCTCTCAGGGTGCTTCTTCTCAAATTTTCTGGGTCAAAACCTGACCTAGAGAAGGTGATGAGGTCTGGAGAAAGGGGGCTGGAGTGAGGTGATCTTTAAGGTCCCTTCCAACCCAAATAATTCTATGATTGAAATGCTTGGGAAAAAATCCTCATGACAATTCCAAACAGTGAATCCCACAGCTGTGGGATCCTTTCCCACCAGCCCAGCTCACATCTATCACAGATTGTGGTCCATCCTCCTGTGATAGCAGCAAAGGTTCCAAATCAAAGGTTTCAAATCGAGGTTTTTATTCTGTAGAAATCAGAATAATTAACTGTGAGCAAGATGAACAAGAAAAAGCAAGACAGGAGTGGAATTTTCCTACGGCACTTTGTCCATCCACCTCAGTTAGTGCTTATCTTATCCCAGCTTCCACCAGCCTGCAACATGAAAACTGATTAAACTCCTCATCCAAGTGTCCCCATCCCCTGAACAGCACCAAAATGATGATGAAGCCTTAAGGATTTATTCCTCTCTAACATAAGAATTTCCCTTTGTTCTCACATTTCCAGGTTTGGGGAAAAAAAACCCCAAACCCAAACAATGAAACAAGACTAAACCCCAAAACCAACCGAACCGAACAACAAAACCACAAACACTTCTATAATCTTCTTGTATAACTAAAATTATAGACAGGCAATCTACAGAGCAATTCCTCTATTTGCATTCCAACAGATGCACAGAGATTTCTAGAAACTGGCACTGCGGCCCCCAGATTCAGCATTTTCTTTTTCTAACCTACACAAGACCAGCTACACATCAAAAACTGACAACTTACATGCAAACAGAAGAGTGGAATATACTCAGAAAATTCTTTTTCCTTCACACTGTTTTTTTCCTTATTCCTCTTGCATTATACTCACTTGGATTTACCCTCAGAGCAGTCCTTGTCCCAAAGCTGAGTGAATTGCCATTTCCAACATTCCCACTGCTGTGGGAATTATCACAAGACCACCTCAAAATGCCAATCCGAACTATTATTTTAAAATCTGTGGCAGCCACACAATTCCAGGAACCTTTTACTGTTGGTTCATAGCTACTCTGGAACAATCAGGTTCTTTACTGTTCTTCAGAATTCCTTGACTTTATTGTTAAGCTCTTCCTTGACAGAAATTTATTTTCTCAAAACTGGTATATCACAACTGTAAGAAACTTCCCAAAAGCTCAAGAAATTTTGCAAAAACCTGAACTCAAAACTTGCTGAGTTCTCGCAACTCGAACATGAAGAATCACTTGTTTCAGCCTGGTGTAAAACACTCTTTTTTTTAAGGCACTTCTGAGTATAATTCAAATTAACTCCATGGAGAGCAGCTGTTTGTGACAGCCACATGTTGTCCATGCTCCAACCACTTTCTCTCTCAGAATTCTCCATTAGAATTTCACTATAAAACTACAAAAACACCTGTTTTTCACCCGATGGGGCTGTAGGGGCTGCTCTAGTGCTGCTGAGAGATGAACCACTAACCTGTGCTGAAAGCAGTGTAAATTGGTAACCTTGACTTCAGGGACACTGGGTTTCTGCTGATGATTTCCTGAGGAAAAAAAACTGATTTTCTCCTGTCTAGTTTAGCTGTAAATCAAGAGATTTCATGGAGATGTTTTCCCACATTTGGACTCTGTATATTCCTCATATTTAAGGAGAAATAAGCTTTTAGACAAAAAAACCCACAAACAAACTCAGAAGTTCTTATGCTGAGTGGGTTTTAGTGTCAGACATTTTTGATAAAAAGTAAGCTGGTATTTGCCACAAGTGTTTGCAGTACCATAGAAAGGTTTGTAAAATAATTGAGTTAAAAAAGAAGCAAAGCAGACTGATGCATGTCATTCATTTTTCACCTCATGCCTCCTAGATCTTTTTCAAATTGCTGATGTACAGAAAAAAAACCCATTGTAGGATTTTAATCCCAATTTTCCTTCCTGAAATGTAACCTCAAACCTTTCCACACAGGACAAACAATTCTACATGGTGTCTCTGAACAGGCAGTAGCTTCCCAACCCTTTCTCATGGAACACTGGACTGGCAACCACAACCAGTTTGTCCAGCCAGAAACAGGACTGAATTTGCAGAATGGCATCAAACTGAAAACATCTGATTTGTTGCTACTGGCCTTCAAAAGTTAAATGAACTTGAATCAAAATAAAATGTAAATAATAAAAAGAAAAAAGACATTTTAAAATTAATAAAAATTTAAAGTAAAATAAAAGATAAAGTAATAAAAATTAAATTAAAATGGTCATCTCTTTGTAGTAAGTTCATCTAAATGCACAGGGAATAATGTGATATAATTTGCTTATATCCATCCATTTGCAGTTTTTTTTTCCACTCTTACTCAGCTACATTTTCTGTTCTGAATGATATCTCAGGGGGGACACCTCATTGCTGTATTAGACAAAAGATTTGAAAGAAATTACTGTAAGCAGAATTTTACTGAATAGCTTAATTTCTTAATCTTAATATCTGTTTATCTTAATTCCTTTTCTTAATATCAGACTATCTTAATTATCCTAATTTTACTGATATCTTACTTCCTCAAACTGTAGCTGGCAGGGAAGTGATTTGTGCTTCTGTCATTTTCTTCCCCATTTTGGAATTGTAAATGGGAATAAATGGAAATATCATCCCCACATTTCTCCAGCCAAAGAGGAGCAGCTCACCTGAAACCACCGTCAGCCGAAATCCAGACACAAACTGCAGCGTCTCAATGAGCGTGCCCACAGCAGCTCCACCCTTTACAAAAACTCCTCCTCCCTCCTCTCATGAAATTTAAGTGGCACGTTATGATTTTTAACTATTCCTTATCACATGAAAGCAATGATAATGTTTGTTTTAAAGTGATTTGAGAATTATAGGCAGGGATTAAATATTTAAAGCAATGAAAGATCCATGAAAATAGCAGCAGCCCTAAAACCAGCCACTCTTTTCTTGGTATGGTAAATATGCTAACTGACATGATTGTGATGAAATCAATAATTCTGTGCTGGTTTCTAAATAACTGAATACATGCAGATTTTCCTTAGAGCAAAAAGAAGATTTATTTAAAACTGTTACTTTTCCCAGTAATGTAATTGCTCTTTCTGTGTCCCACTCTATACAGGAGAAAAACATGGATATTCAGGATCACCTGAAAAAAATCTGGGCATCCCTTCCAGAATAGCTCAGTCCATCACTTCCACTCCAGTCAAGCAGTCTCAAAGTACATTTACTTGCAGCAAATAAGAAAAAGGAAACAATCAGAACCAGCAGCTGATGATATTTTCTTCTTGTCTGGCAGGAACAGCCAGGATTTTGTCTTTACTCAGGGTTATCCTGGCTAAATTGAAGTGTTTGTGGTTCCTGCTCAGCAGTAACTCCCAGTGTCACAAAATAATCCCTCCTCACCATGTCCAGGTGAGTATTTCTCTGTAGGTCAGCCACAGCACAACTGGCATTTGGAATTTTCCCAAGTGCCGTTCCCAAAATTACTGTACAGCACAGTGAGCAAGGAAGTAAACGGAAGGGAGGGAGGAATGGTTATTGTTCAAATTACAAATTATTTCTATACAAATTAATTACATTTCCAAGCCATCCCCTATGTGTAATCCCTTCCAATATTTTCAGCTAAAAGCTGGCTGAGATGAGGAAGGAAAAAGAGCTGAAAAGCAGCAGATCTCATCACTGAAGAATTTTAAATATCTCACCCAGATTTCCAAATGCACAAACTTGCTCAACAAATGGGAACTCTCCCACTGATGCTACAATAACATATATAATTGCAAAAACTTTATATATTTCTATAAAACAGATAGAGAAGCCTTTATTAATTCAAAATAATTTAAAGACAAGAACAGATCAGTTCTGTGTATTTAAATAATTCCATCCTCTTCAAAGTCCTTGCACCACTTTGCTACAGAACAAGATTTAAGGGATTTAACAGCTGTGTCCTGGTTTATAGAGTGAATTATCCACCAAAGGATAATTTGGGTTTTCCCAAAGTCCCACAGCAAGTGACCACGTCTGAGGCTGTCCTTTGAGTCCCACCCTCCCCTCGTTGCCTGTTCCTTTAGACCCCTTACAGCTGTTCAAAGCACACCCTTGGTATGGGGATGCCTAAAGGAAACAGCTCCAAAGCACAGCCCCTGAATTCCCAGCTGGATTAAATTAAATAAGTATCATATCCACAGGTTTGTGCCATGCAAACAGACTCACCTGTTGGCAGAAAGAGCTAGGTCCACAAGCAGAACTTGATGTGAGAAGCCCCAGTGAGAAACTCCTCAGCAGATATCCAAGGACTGGAGCTCCTGAGGGCACCTCAGCTGCAGGAAAATATCATGGAAATATCAGCAGCTTCCTCACAATATCCTTATCCTGGGCTCCAGGCACTCTGGCACTTGCATTCCTTCCTTTTCTTATCAGCCTCTTCATTGCCTGAAGATAGAAGATTGGGTTGCATTCCTTGCTGGTTCAGACTTGCTGCTTGCTTAGCCAGACATCCACACCTTTGGAAGACTTAATTAGGTGTAACAGCTTCTTGGGGCACAAATCCATTCCTTAACCCCATCAAGACATCTTTCCTCCAGCCCAGGAAATTTTTACCACCAATTCCTTGAATAGTTTGTTGTTTAAAACTCCTTTAGAAATACTGAGGAAATTTGAAAGCAGTGCTGCAAGTGCTGCCTGTATTCTACTCCATTTCTTCTGTTACAAATCCTTCCAGATGTAATCCTGCTTTAGTTTGAACCTTCAAATGCAGTTTTTCAGCTCTTTCAGCTTCCTGATCCTGGGCTTTCCAAAGCCTGTGTATCACTTAGCAAGAGTTTCCAACTTCCCCTGCTGGCAAGGCCAGAAGAAGAGCAAAAGAGCAGAGAGTTTAATTTGTGGCATGTGCAGGCGCAATACTTCTTGTGGGGTTTGGGTGGTTTCTTTGATTGGTTGGTTTTTTGGTTTTTTTTTTTTTTCCTCCTGCTTGAGCTCTTTGCTGGATTTCATGACTTTGAAAGTGTTGTGAGAACAATAAACACTTTGGCCAGAAGAGAGCAGGAGAGATCAGAGAAAGAAGTTGAATTTACATCAGTAGATCTAATTTTAGCAGGAACTTTTTAGTATTTAGGGGAAACAGAACACACTGGTAAGAATATACCCAGCAAATGCAGGAATATGATTATTACATTGTCTTTTTAATGCTGTATAAGAAAACAGAAGGATTCAGTGGCACAAACAGCTATTTTAAAAAATTATTTTGTCCATTATCATGGAGTTTGATACTGTTTAAGTAAAAAACAAGAAAAGAATACATTTATCATCTTATCAAAACATGTCAAAAGGTTTATGTGAAGAGAAAATGAAACAGAGTCTGGTTTACCCTCTCAAATAAAATGTTGAGATTAAAAAGAATATTACGAGGAAATCAAATTTAAAGAAAAAAAGGAGGGGGAATATTTTTAAACCTCATTCCATGTATTTGAATTACTTCTAGCAAATTAAAACTCATAGAAGTTTTGAGGTTTGCTTTGAGTATCCTTTTAAATATATGCCCACCCTTCCTCCCAAACACCAGCCTTGCAGCCGGGGTTTAGTGTTTCTCTCTAAATACAGTTTTCAGTTTGCCAGTGAGCAAAATATTCTCCCTGCTATTCAGATTTCGTTGTTGTTCACGATGCTTTCTCATGTAACCTCTTGGAAAGAGGTTTTTTTCCTTCAGGATGCTTTTAATGCTCTCTGCCACAGGAGAGAGCTCTCACCATTTTGAGTTGCTCAGCAGGACAGATGTCAGATACCACACTCTCTGTGTGAAACTCTTGGGGTTTGAAAGAGAGGTGTCCGCTAAGGAGGGTGGGAACCTCCCTTGGAATGGAGAATATGACCCCTTTCCCTCCAAATTATTATAACCTTGAAATTAAGGAGCTTTCTGGCAAAGATATGGGAAAAAGAATAACAGTCCTTTACTAATAAATTTATGTATAACAACTCCAACAAAAACCAGCACCAAACAGAACCAGACACCCTGCCAGCCTGTGCTCACAGCCACCCACAAGCCACACATGCTGGCACTTTGTTGCTTTAAAAATTCACTTCTGCCTTCCTTTTTGCTATCAATGTCCTGGAGCAGTGTCTTGGTTTGAAAGACACCTGTCTGCCATGGAGGTGGGAACCTCCCTGGGAATGGAAAAATATGACTACCTTCCCTCCAGATTATTATAACTTATTGTATAAATATAATTATATAAATTATTATATGGGGCTTTTAGACAAAGGTATAGGAAAACAAATAACAGTCATTTACTGATAAATATATGTATAACAACCCAAACAAACAACAACCCCAAACAGAGCCAGACACCCAGTCCCAGCTTGTGCTCACAGCCACTCACAAGCCACACATGCTGGCATTTCATTGTTTAAAAACTCGGTCCTGCCTTTCTTTTTCCTGTCAATGTCCTGGAGCAGTGCCTTGGTTTGAAAGACAGCTGTCTGCCATAGAGGTGAGAACCTCCCTGGGAATGGGAATATGACTACATTCCCTCCAGATTATTTTAACTTATTGTATAAATATAATGATATAATTATATAAATTATTATATGGAGCTTTTAGACAAAGATATAGGTAAAAGAATTACAGCCATTTACTAATAAATTTATGTAGAACAACTCAAACAAACAACAGCACCAAACAGACCCAGACACCCAGGCCCGGCCTCTCTCGGCCGCAGGCGCTTTCCCCTTTGGCGCAGTTCCGGGCACAGCCAGCAGGGGCGCTGCTGGCTCCCGGCCGGGCAGGGCGGGTGCGATGATTCCCCCGCGCCAGCAGGGGGCGCTGTGGTGCGAGCTCGGCTCCCTCATGAGGCGATGGCGGCTCAGGCGGTGGAGGAGAGGGGAGGTGGCTCCCTTTGCAAAACTCACAGGGAGCAGCCGGTCTCAGTGCCACTGCGGGTGGTGAAATGTGCTGCAGCAGCGGTCATGGTGCCCCTCTGGATGGCAAAAGGAGCTGTGGCAGGAAGCTCAGCGTGGCAGCTGGAGTGGCAGAGGCGAGCAGATCCCTGAGGGGGGCAGAAACAAAATGTATCTGAAACTCCGCACTGTAGAAGTAGCTGTGGGATGTCCTGGCTGGCAGGCTCTGTGGGGTTACAGTGCAGGGAAGAACCCAGAGCTGCGGCAGAGAAGCAGCAGAGCTGGGCAGTGACAGCCTGGCTTCTGAACCTGGCCTAGAGAAAGTCCCTCAGAGGTGGCTCAGGGGCTTGGAGTCCCATACTCCCCCCTCCTCCTCACCCCGAGCAGACGGTGAGGGTCCTTTCTAATGAGGGAGGATGTTAATAATGTCCCAGTCCAACAGCTATTCTTATGAGCAAAGGCTCACCCACAGTAAGGAAGAAGTAGTACAGGGCTGGGCTCCAGCTGTGGCAGTGAATTCTCCCCACAGCAAGAAACAGCTCGACTGTTCTCCCCCAATGCTGATAGCAAGAGAGAGCTACAAGCTGTGCCCTTGCCCCCAGCCCAAAATCTCGAGGTATCTCTGCCCTTCCCAAGAGAATGCCCCTCAGACAGATAGTGCAGCCAGCTTCACTCCTTCCCCTCCCACTTGGTTATATCTTTTGTCTCTCTTAAGTGCCAATCCTTCTTGTCTCTTAAAAACAAATGAGACAAGATTCCATGAGAGAAATAAACAAAATTTAAAATCCTAGCCCCCAACAAAGATGCACCAAGGGGGAGTAAAAATACTTATGAGGTGCTGGAGGTGAAAGTTTTCCTAAAATTACTTAAAAAGTTTTATTGAAGTTCCGATTGTGGGTGGTCTTGTCATCTAAACTGTGGAAAAACTGAAAGCTCTCCAACAATTTTAGAGAATTAAGGCATTATTTTATTCTGGCCAGTATTTTGTTCGGGCCAGGATGTGCAACAGAAACCATTTCATCCTCACTCCTCCAGGGCCAATCCTTCACCCATTGGAGATGCAAAAGTGAGTATTTCACTGACTTCTGGGGGGAATTGTCACAGGTACCTTGCTACACTGTTTTTGTCTGCGTGCATTTGCTAGAGCAAATCTGAGAGAAATACTGCTTTTTAAGATATTTAAGTACCTCAGATATCTAAGTAGTCAGGCCTGCAGGTAAGGTTAAGTTAGAAGTTTACTTAAGTGCTGCTAAGTGTTGGTTTTTTGCTAAGCTGTTAAACATAAGCTAAGTTTTGCTAAATATCCTTTTGTTAACTTGCTGAGTTTGAACTGAAATTATATTTATAAGCTAGGTTAAATGTTGTGAAGTGTTTTGATTGTTGAGGTTACGCTATAAATAAAGTTCAATTTAAGTTGGGTATAAGTTAAGTGCTTTCCCTATGTTAGATTACTAGACTTAAGGTACAAGTTAAGCTAAAGAACTGTTAAGTTTGAGTGCTGCTATTAAGCTTTTAGGCCATGTTCCTTTTTATATTTGCATGCAGTGTCTTTTCACATGCACACAGCCCCCCACACACACGCACACAACCCTAGAGAGTTCACAGTTCATTTCTGTTTTGATTGTGTGGATTTTGTTTGGTTTTGCTGTTGCTTGTTTTCCCTTGTGCCTTAGCTGTCCTGTAAGTAGTAGTAACTTGTCCTGTTTGTTGCTTAGTATGAAATCTGATTTTTGCTCATACACTTGACAGAGATATTTTAATCAATTTCAAACACTCTCGTTTGTGACAACAGTTTTTAGTATTTGGTTTCCCATTGGTTACTGATCCCTTGGCCATCAATGATACTGAGGTTCTCATTCTTCATTCTCTTATCCATCTTTCCCAGACCAGGTGTCTCTGACCATGCCAGGGCTGATGTTTGGAGCTGATGTTGGTTTATGCTGTTACATTTTCTGTATCTTCTGTGCTACTCATGGCCTCTTGAGGTGTTAAGCTACTCAGGCCTGGAGTGCTGAAATGCTCCTTAGCAAAAAACTTCAGTTCCTTTCCCCCTTGGCAAAGGTGAACAAAACCACTGACTAAAGGTATAGAAAGAAATTTTGAACTTCTCATTGCCCCCAGTATGAGAAAGGTGTCACAGAAATGCAGAAGGATTGGGGCTGGAAGGGACCTCTGGAGGTGACTGGGTGTCCCCTGCTCTAGCAGGACTGTCTAGAGCTGTTTGCCAAGGACCATGTCCAGGTGGCTTTTGAATGTCTCCAGGGTCAGTGGCTCAACCCCTGAAGATTTGCAAAGGCTGTGAGCACAATCAAACATGGAAACATGTAGGAGAATAGGCTAGTACTCTAAAAGTGTATTGTACCAAAGAGTTCTGCTTATAATCATCCTCCATTCTTTTGGTATCATGGGATCCTTTACAGGACAATATGGTTTTGATAATCCCATATGCAAATGTGCTGCTTTAACAGAGAATATTTTAATGTGGAGCACAGTTTCTCTACAAAAATTTCCTCAGCTGATAGCACGTGGCAGAACTGCAGATTCTGTTTCCTGCTGTGGAATTAACCACACTGACAGAATCTTACTATTAGACTGGAAACACTTCAATTCTCCTGTTTCTTAAGCTACATGTTCTGCATTGCCAATGCAAAGTGAAAAGCCACTGCTTAGTAGGGACAATCTGGGACCCTGTCATGAACTGAGGGCTTTAGGTGAATGAAACACTCACTGCCAGAGGTGTCAGCAAAAGCAGGTTTGACACAGATTTGCCAAAGTGTGGCACTATCCCACAGCAATGCTCACTCTGCAGCTTTACTCCATGGATGAATCAGGGACAGGACCATCAAATTGGAATTAATTTATTGAAAGATTGATGTAGAGACTGGGGACAAGAAAGGGGCAGAGCTGTAAAAGGAATGCCTCCCACTGAGTCCTGAGGTGCAGAAAGGACTCCCCTGCTTTTTAAACTCCTTTTAGAGGAGATGTGGATGGATCCAATCCTACTCCCAGACTTCATCAAGAATTTATGACTAAGGGGATATAGCAGCACTTAATGATTAACCTTTCCTTTCAGTGCATCTGATTCCACTGGTTTTGTCTGAGGAAGTATTCTTAAAATATAAATCTGCCTGAGAGATTGGGAAAAGGTATGGAGTGCTTGAGAAAAAGGTTCTGGCTGTCATTGGAAAATTAGTATAGAAATATTGGTGAAGGGCTCCCCCAGATTGATGTTATGGTTGTAGAGTGCACTAAATGTGCATTTCACTGGATTTGCATTTGCCATGCGAATTTCACAGAGCTCCTGCAAGGGCTGGGGCTCTTCTCTGGGTGTCTGCAGGGCCTGAGGGTGTGAGCTGAGCAAGCTCAGTGCAGCAGCCCTTGCTGTGCCCTGTGCAGAGGCTCTCTTGAGGGCTGCAGGAGCTCAGGCAGGGGGAGCAAAGCCTTATTTCCCCTTCAGGATGTGGTTACCTTGTGTTTGCAAAAGCAGGGGAGGGTTAATGCTGCCTGGTGTGACTGAGTCAGAAATGGTGACCACAGCATCCTGCCTGTAGCTTGGGAGAGGGGCATGAGCTGGGGAAGGTGTGGGCTGGGCTCTGTTAGGCAAGAACCAAGTTGCTATGGAAACTATCACTCCATCAAACCACCCCAAATTATTTTCTGGTGGCCCCTTCCTCCTATCCCTGAGTGCAAAACAACAGCAGGGTTTCTTCTCTGCTGACAGGAGCATTTGCCTCCCTTGTGCCTTCAGCAAGGACTCTCCTCACTGAGGCTCCTGAATGTGCCAGAGAGACACTTCCCTGCACAAAGGCTGCAAAAGACAAATTCAGCCAACAGGATATCTACATTATTAAAGATTTTTTTTCTGATCCCAGTGGGCTTTTAGGGAAGTTGGATTTCAGCAATTCCATCTCAGTTTTAGAAGAAAAAGCACAGAAAACCCACAGCATTTTGTGCTAGTACATCTTTATTTTTGTCACTATTACAGGAACCTAAAATGGATGTGCAATACATTTGGCAGAAGAAATACAGGCGTAATCAAGAAATTGGCATTGTCTGCTTGAATTAAATCACTTCAGATCTTATACAACTCTTCTTATCTGCAATATACACTTTTGGGTATTGAAACTATCTAAAACCATAAGCTACAAATGGCAGCTGCTGGGCTGGAATTCCCTCAGCAGTGCTACTCCAGTTCCACAGGCAGTAACACAACATGCCTGGGAAAGGTGCTTTTAAAAGGCCAGCTATCTGCAGTGAGCACTGGAGTTTTCAAAGCTACTGAAGCAGGTTGGACACTGGTGTGCAAAGGCCAGAAGAGTGGGGGGATCTACTTAGCAGGAGGATGAGGATAAATCCACTCTCCTCAGTGTTCAGAGGAGAGGAAACAGCAAAAGCATTTAAAACTCTTCAGTGTAAATCAGCTGGCCAGGCAGGAGTGAACAGTGTTGCAATCTTCAGGGGAAGGTGCTGCCTTGTGTCCTGGGTGGTCTCTGTCAGCAGCTCTGGCCCTGCTTGTTCCACCCCCTTGTGCTGCTGGTTCACGTTCTTTCCTGCTCTTCTTCAGGTTCATTCTGCATGTCTGGAAGAGCAAAGGGAAGTTTAAAGTACATTTAATGAAATTGGGCCTATAAACCCACTGCTTGATAACCGTCAGATGAGGACAGATACACTCACAGAAGTTAGGCTGGACTATCTTTTGTTCCTCTTCAGATACTTTAATTTTAAAATTCTCCCCCGTCCTCTCTTTGCTCCGACATATTTTTATTTTGGGATCCTTGAGTTTGAATCCTTGTTTGTATGGATTTTTCTCCAGGCTTTGTGCTCTGCCACTTGATATAGTCAATGAGATATTTCTTAGGCTGTTCAGGTAATACCAGAGTTTCTCTGGCAAACAAAATTTGGGAACCAGCCTTAAGAACTGACCTTTGAATACAGAAAAATGCTTTTTCCTTTGTCCTTTGGGAGTCAGGGTGGGCTTGTCTTAATTGCTTTTTGAGGGTGGAAATTGGTTTTCATGTGTGTAGTTTGGTTGTTTTTGTCTTTTTCGCCAGAATACTTGCAAGGGCTGTGAAATGGATTCAGGAGCAGATGAATAGGCATAATTCCTTGTGGGGCTAAGGACATACACAGGGACAGGAAGTCACTCCTGGCATAGGCTTCCAGGCTTTCCAGACACCAAGCTGTGAGCTCCCTTACCTCAGAAAAGAAACAGTTTGATGCTCATGAGGGTGTTGAAGGCGATGCCTTTTGCCAGCAGGACTCTCAAACCCAACACAGCCATGGACAGCATGTTCACTCTCTGCTCTTCAGGGTCTGCTCAGTGACCAGAAAAGAGAGGAGAGATCATGGTCTAGGTTTTGGTGTTGTGATCTTGTCAGAAAATGGAAAATCCACAGGTGAGAGTTTCAGGGAAAGGAAGAGCAGCAAAGGAACAGCCGAGAGAGAACATGGCAACAACAGGGGAGCCCAGGGTCTGTCTCTGTTGCTTTTTGCTTCCCGGGGCTTGTGTGTAAGTGCAGGAGCAACCTTGGAACAGCAGCTTGTGTGTGCTGAATGTGTTGTGTTCTGAGTCCTCTGCCCTGGAGAAAATACATTTCCATGCCTTTATCCCCCAGAGAGCAATGTAACTTCACATCCTGTTTGGGCAACTCACCTTGTGCTGAGGGCTCTGTGCTGTTGCAAACGCTCTTACTAGCCCCTTCAGCACCCTGAATGACCTTCAGGACTACAGAAACAATCCCACAAAATATAAAATGGGATTTAGGGAAAAACCCCCAAACATGCCACACTTTGAACTTTTTGTTGGTGTTGGATCGGCTGTTCCAGGTTGTGCTGCAGCAAGTTTGCTGCTGCAGGGTGAAATATGTAGTCATAAGGAAATTCCTGTTTTAATCATATAGATGGTGTCTTCCCTCTCTCTCCCAAAGTTATTAAACAGTTAAAACCATTTCTTTCAGATGCTTTGTAACATCTTTCAGCTCTCCCTGTTGAAATACCAGCTATCTTTCTGATTTCTGCTGGCTGCCCAGGGCAATGCTGACTAGCAGGAGAAGAACACCAAGCCCCACAGGACATTGTCCCTAGAAAAATGTTGCACCTGTTCCACCAAACTGTACCTGGCAGTATTGATACCATGCTGCTGTCGAACTTGTCCGTGCAGATCCTCTCTGTTGTGTTCTGTTCCTCAGAGCTGATGTTCTTGGTGTGGAAAGTCGTTGGCAAAGGTGTTGTTTCCACAGTGGTGCCAACATCTTGTGATTTAGTTGTTTTCTCCACAATGACCTCTAGGATAGAAGTTTTTGGACTGTATGTAACAAACCCTATGGTTTGGGCATGATTGATTTTATTGCAGGCTTGCCTGAGTGCTGAGTGATAGAAAACTCACATATACTCAGTTGTGACTAATTTGTAACAATCCCATTTACTGTCTTTTATGTCATTATTCCTTGTCATTAGAGGTATAAATAATAAAAAAGGATTTCTTAAACTAACAACCAGCTGTCTTACAAGAAAACTATTGGTGTCAAAAGAATTTAGTTGCCAACAAATCATTGTGGTACCATGACTTGTTTTTTAAAGAAAATATCTTTGCCTCTAGGTCAGGTCACAAGTGGAGAATCACGGGTGATCTCAAAAAACAATGTCAGGATTTAACTCAGAGTAGCAATTTGAATTAGACTAAAACCATGGAACTGAAAGGAATCCTCCAGCAGCCTTCCTTGCCAGAAAGGGCTCAGCTTATGAAAAGCTGTCAGACACATCCACAAAGATTGACATGTCTGCTTTGACAGGAGCATCCTGAGGGGTCTCTTGGCTAAAGAAAGATGCATGAGGCTTTTCCTCTTGCATGGTGTCTGCCTTGCAGGTGTGTCAAGAGATCCCCCAGCTCTAACATTTTGTTCATCCCAGGGTTCTGATGCAAGTTTGGTCAAGGAGCTCTGATTTTACACCCTTTCCCCATCAGCCCTATGCCACTGCTGAGGAACTGAGGTGAAAGCCAAATCGTGCTCTGCCACAACTTCATGGGTCAGCTCTCCTGATCAAACAGGCAGAACTACACACTTGTCCACACCTCCAGCCACCAGACACCCACCAGAAATCCAACATTTCCTTCCCAGCTGTTGTACCAGGCTTGGCCAGAGCCTGTCAGTGCTGTGCATTCTGTCTTCTCTGAGAAGACCTTGAAGGGCTTTTCATGTGCTCTCCTCTCCAGGCTTTGCAAACAGCCAGAACACAAACAGGCTGCTTCTCTGCAATAGCTCCCTGGGCTAGATCTTCAGCAAGCAATAATGTACACAGTGCAATTGTAGTTCAGAGAGCAGAAGATTTGTTTTATCTGACCCCAGAAGGCTCACCTGAGTCCCACTCGTTTGCATTACCTGACAGTACAGCCATGAATTCCTAGCACTGCTTGCTTCTAGAAGGGATTCTTGTTTTATGTTCTGAAAATTTGTTTGGAGAAGAATTTGTTCTTCTTGTTTGCTTTCATTTTATAAAGTCACAGGAGGAGCCCTCTATTTCAGAAAGTAACGGGCCGTAGCATTTTTAATGAATATTTAATCTGGAATAATGCAACCTGAACCAAAAGGAAAACCTTCTCTGCCCTTAACTGAGCCCTCAACAGAATATACCTGGAGTATTCCACAGGGGCACTAATGGTTGCTATTTTATGTAGGGCTGTCATTTTGATGTAGAGGTCTTCTCAAAACTACTAATAACCACGATTATAATGTAACAATTATATAGTATATAATAGCTAACATACGTAACATATATAACATGTATAATATAGAATTAGGGTAAAATATAATAATGTATATCTTCATGTATGCCTGTCAAAATGCATTTTAGTGGCTCTCAAAGGAATTCAAAACCAAAAGGGGGGGTTGCTTACATCCTGGAAACTTTGGCTTCAATTTATTATTTCTCCGACTTGAAAGGAACTTTGATTCATAAGGCCCAAGATCTTTAACTGTCAGACATAATTCTAGAGTCTCTAGTCAGCTCTGAAAAGATTGTGTCTTTAGCTATAGAAAGAAAATCATTGAACAGCATGGAAAGAACTCCAAAATGGTAAATTTGCATTCCTTTGTCCCTTTGGAACTGGAAGTGCACTGAGATTGTTCCCAAATACACATTTATTCCCATGCAACATATCCTACAGACATGGACAGCTATTAGACAGCGCCCAAGGCAGTCCCACGTCTTTCTGGAAGTAGAGCAGGAGGTTTTAGGGATATAAAGTAATATGGCATGTTCTTGAAGTACTTTAAACACATGCAGACCTCTGAAAGCAAAGCAACAACCCTGGGGCATGCACCTGATACTTTAGGATCACAGAGACCATAATCAAAAACCTCTCTGCCACCCTAACATTCACATTTCCCTAGAAAAGCTTGGGGTGATCTGCACCTTTATTGTTCATCACGGAATTCCAAAGAAGGCTTTTTACAATCCCTACTCCCCACATTGCTCTTTTCAGAACTGACACAACTTGGCAGCCAATTGTCTTTCATTCCAGGAGCTCTTGGATATGAGGCACTTGTCAGAATTTAAGCCCAAGGCTATTTCACCTCCTTCCCGCTCTGTCCCCAGGGCAGTGGAATGCCTTACCTGGGGACACTGTCAGTGTGGTGCCGGTGTCAAACCAGAACTTCTCCAGCCAGGAGTTACAGGTCTGTCTCAAAACTCCTCATACTGGGAGCTCTTCACTGAGCTCTGCATTCCTGCCCCAAGTCAGTCAGTGCAAGCCCACTGGACAATTGGACGCTGGACAGTGAATTTGGGCCAGAGTGCTGCCCAAAGTGGGAATAAGTTATCACAGGCTAAGCAGCTCCCTGCTGGTGTTTGGGGATCATGGAATAATGGTGCTGTGCAGAGTGAGCCCAGTTGTTCCTGGGAAACTTTCCTGAGCAGATCCAAGCTGAGGGTTTGGCTTGAAAGCCTGGCTGGAGAGCGAGTGCATTCAAGGGATTATTACAGCTGAAAATTCTCTCAGTGAACCCAAACCATTAAACACCTCTGTCCACCTACACCTCAATTTTAAATGAAGTTTTAGGAATAAAGAAATGTCACTTACTTGGTTGAACTGTGAGAATTGTCCCTGGTCCAGTTGCTGTCGTCACACACTGCTAAGACTTATTCCAATAACTCACTCTTTCCTCATGATGTTTAAATTTGTTGTAAATCAAGAGATGGGTTGCTAGATAGTTGGCCTAATTATCCATAAGTGCAAGTCCATGAGATCATCCAGAGGTACATTTACTTTGTAAGCTGAAAAGGGAAAAAAATTACTTGATTAGTTCAATGATTTCAGTTAGCTTAATTGAGTAAAGAATTTTCAACTTCTCTCTTTCTTCCACCTTTTAGAACCTTCATGAGCTCTTTTATGTATCCAGGATAAAAGGAAATATATAAAGGATGTTCTACTTCTCTTCTTAAATATTACAGTCACCCATCTCCTTTCTTTCCCAAAATACCTCACCTTTATTCCTTCTCTGGGTTTTTATACTGGTTCTTATCCTGTTTGTATCATTGTGGTACCCCCAGCCCCCCATACACAGTGAGGTATTTCATAGCAAAAACTGTCTCTGTTCCACTAGACAGAATTTTGGATTACACAGGCAGTCACATGACTTCTTTTGTGGTTTGAGATCCAGCATACCACATGAAAAAACACCACATGGCTTTCAAGGAAGGAGCTCAAATAATATCTGAAATCTTGAGTTGTATATGAGAACTTGAGGATTACATGACACCTCTGAAAAGTCTGATGGAGTTAAGCTGGATAGAAAGCAGGAAAATTATCAGTACTTTTTTTGTTATTTCAAAGCATTTCTGAAAATTCTCCTGCCTTGCTGAAAGCTGTCCTCTTTTTCCCCTTTGTTTCAGTGCTCAGAAGCAGGAGGAAAGTGCCCTCTGGTCTCAGAACTGGTGCCTGGGAGTCATTTAATACCTTGGAAAGTCTTCAAGGTGTTTTAGGTAAGGGGTCAAAGTAGGTAAAATGATTGTGCTTTGTTGTGTAGGGGCACTGAAACCTTGGGAGTGAGGATCAAAGAGTGAAGAGCCTTGTTCTTCATGCATCTGCTCCTGGCTGTTGCTGGATCTGAAATTAAAAGGATCTTTGTTCTTACCAAAATCTTCCTCTGTGCTCTGAGACAAAGAGAAGAACACAATGGTGAACTTAAATAGAAATATCTAAATACAGAAGGTTCCTGCCCACTTGTTCAACTGGAGCTGGTTATCAAACATCTAAAATGACCTGTCTGTGAGACCCAAGTTCTCAGGTTGAACAGTGAGGAAATTGGAAAAATAGAAGAGGTTTGCTGATATTTGAGTAATTCTGGGAATCAAATTTGTGTATGTGCACAGAGTTGTCTGAGGAAACTGAGATGAGGTAAAGCCACCGTGTTTCGTCCTTCAAGAGAAGGGAGTGAGACAGTTTGTGTGTGGTGGTTCAGTTGTTTTGAATCACTGTGGTATGTAGTTCACACTGTGCTAGGCAGTTCTACAAAAACATCTGGGGGCTTTTCAGTGCCAGGTGATGTCTCCTCTTTCATGTCTTTGTAGTGCTGCCTTTTGTTTTCCTGTCCCTCTACACTGCTCTACTTCTGAACATGTAACACTGTTCCAGAGGATTCCCTACACTAAAAATATCATTATCATCCTTGATTTTTTTTTTTTGTCAGATTGAGTAGTTAATATTAATGTCATTAAAATATTGCACTGATTTGTATCTGGAGAGAAGTCACTCAGGCTTAATAACTTTATATCAAACTTCATTCTGTATTCCCTAAGCCCTTCTGGACCTTCAAGCACATCGGTCCTTAAAGCCTATTTGCATGACAAAGAAAAAAATCTGTCCATGTTTAGAAATTGTTCAGAAGATATTTTGGTTCAGCTGATAGGGCTTTCATTGACTCTCTTTGCATTAATGACCTAAAGATGCTTCCTTACTCAGCTATTTAACTTTTAGTATTTCTTATGTGAGTTCCATTTTATAATGGTCATATGCGTTTTGTCCCAATTAGATCAGCATTTTTTTCCCCTTAAATTTTTTTAATCTTGTGAACTGATTATTTGACTACTGAGTTGGCCATTGTTTGGCATTTTCATTTATTTGTATGTGCTTTTCAATGAGTTTCTAGGTGGGGAACATCTGGTTATAGTTGACTGAAGTTGCCTTTTAACTTGATTTTTATCTTGCTTTAATAATTTTTAATAATGATAGCTTGGAATTGTGGAGCATTTTCCTAACCCTTAGATGCAGTGCTAAGCCACAAAAAGCAAATAGCATTATTTCATTCTGTTTGCATTGTTGTTATTCCCAAGGATAGAGGTGTGTTTCTCATTTTTAATCAGTGATTATAACATCAAGGCTCCTAATTCCCATTGGTAACTGGGATATGCTTATCTGCTGTTTCCTTGAGTGTGTCAATTTTTTTTCTCTTCCTTGTTGCTTGAGTCTTGCAGGAAAGCTGGGGAATGTGCTGATGTGATGGGAACCGTTTCATGCCAAGAGTTGCAGTTGGTTCAGCCCTTGGCATGAAAACGAGAACAAGCCCTAAACCCCTCCTGCCCCAGGCCTGGGCACACACAGGTGCCTCCCACATCCCCTGCCCTACCTGGCAAATCTTCCCAGAGCACTGAGACCTCACCCTGCTCCTCACTGAGATCTCCCAGGCCGTTAAACAGCCCCTTTGCATTCCAGTGGCCACAGAGAAACACCTGTGCTCACAGCCACCCACAAGCCACACATGCTGGCATGTCTTTACTTTGAAAGCTCAGTTCTGCCTTTCTTTTTGCTATCAATGTCCTGGAGCAGTGCCTTGGTTTGAAAGACAGGTGTCTGCCATGGGAGGTGAGAACCTCCCTTGGAATGGAAAAATATGACCCCCTTCCCTCTAAATTATTATAACTTATTGTATAAATATAATTATGTAATTATATAAATTATTGTCCTGGTTTAGGGCAAATTTGGGAGAAAACCTCCAAAGGGGCCCCTCCAGAAAGCAAACCCACACAGCCCCTCCCCCCAACCGGTTTGGGAAGGATTCCTCGGAGAGAAGTGGAAAGAACCTGTTTATTTAACAGGCACAGCACCCCCCAGCACACAAAATGAACAATACTGGATGACACCACTCTTTCGCCGCTCTGAAAAAGATGACAAATTCAGAAAGTCTCTCCTGGGGGTGGTCGCTCTGTTGTCAGTCCTTCCGGCGCTGGGGTAGCTGCTGTTGCCACAAGGTGCAAACTCTTGGTGTTTCCCAGGTCCCAGTCCGGAGCAGGTTCGAGTAGGTCCAAAAAACAGGGAAAGGAGAAACAGTCCAGGAAAAATTTGGACTGCTTAGCTAAACTAACTAATGAGCAGAAGCAAAAAACAAGAGCAAAGCAGGAGCAAAGCAGAAGCAAGAACAAAGTGAAAAGCAAAGCAAAAATCAAAAGCAGCACTATGTACTGCCCTGTCTCTGTGTCCCACCACCGTGGGGGAGCGGCTGATAGCAAAACCAAAACAAAACATTCGCTCCTCAGAGCCAGACTTGAAGGCACAGAACATAATATCCAGCATAAACAAAACACACGAATGGGGATACAACCATCATAATGTCACCCTAGGACAATTATTATATGGTGCTTTCAGACAAAGATACATGGAAAGGAATAACAGTCCTTTACTAATAAATATATGTATAACAATCCAAACAAACAACAGCACCAAACAGAACCAGACACCCAGGCCCGGCCTCTCTCGGCCGCAGGCGCTTTCCCCTTTGGTGCAGTTCCGGGCACAGCCAGCAGGGGCGCTGCTGGCTCCTGGCCGGGCAGGGCGGGTGCGATGATTCCCCCGCGCCAGCAGGGGGCGCTGTGGTGCGAGCTCGGCTCCCTCATGAGGCGATGCCGGCTCAGGCGGTGGAGGAGAGGGGAGGTGGCTCCCTTTGCAAAACTCACGGGGAGCAGCTGGTCTCAGTGCCACTGCGGGTGGTGAAATGTGCTGTAGGAGGAACCTTGGAGAAGCGAGCTGGAACAATAGAGGTGAGCACAACCTGGCGGCAAACAAAGTGTAGCAAAATCCCTGAAGTTGTGGTAGGAGCCACGGGGGTGGGCAGAGACAGGGTGTAGAGTTAAAGAGTAGCAAAAAGGCCCAAGGAGCTGCAGAAAACAGCAGGGCTGGGCAGTGGTAGCCAGCCTCCCACAAGCAGTGGGGGATGCTCCCTCAGGGGCCCTGGGCTCCCAGGAGTGTAATTCCGAAATTGTCTGTGTGGATCCTTCCTGGGTCACTGGCAGAAGGGAACACGCTCCAATAAAGGGGAGGACCTGCTGAGGGGTCTCCCTCACTCTGATGGTGTTTCCCTGACTGATTCAGTAGAGCTGCCCTCCAATACAGCAGGATGGCTCAGTGCAGGGCCCCCCTAATTGAACACTGTCAGAGTGGTTGGGCACAAGGGTCTCAGCTTTTCTGGGGTACTGACAGAGAAATTAAACACTAGGGGTCAAGGAAATCTTCTCACACTCAGGGTTGAGGAAGCCTCCTGCTTTCATGTGACAGAGACAAAGGTGGGAATTGTGGCAAGCCTGGGAAAACTGCTTGACCCTCTGGCATCTGAAGCTGCTGTTTGGGATGCCTCAGGCACTGTGCTCAGGAACAAGGCCATGGATGCATTTGCACAGGTTTCCTTACGTCTTCCATGAAAGCCTACACTTGTAAAGAAAGAAATGAATGCACAGTGCTCAGAAGAAGAACACCTGTGTTTATTCACATGGAGGCAGAGCTGGGAGTGCAGGGAAGGAGTTTTTCATCATGTCCTGGGAAAGTCCATCTTAGCAATGCAGTTCCAGATGCAGTGCTGCTCTTCCTTCAGATACAATTAATTGACTGTTGTTATGTGTTACTGCAATGTTATTGTGAGACTCCCTCAACATCATGAAGTATCCAAATGTGGTTCAGTTCTGCTTTTCCATGTTAAAACTGCAGCTCTTTCGGTGCCCATTGTGTTTCTTTGTTATGGTTTAACCACAGAGGGTAACTAAACACCACACGGCTGCTTGCTCTTTTGCCCCCTCATTGAACCGGGAGAGAATTGGAAGTGTAAAAGTGAGAAAATTCATGGGTTTAGCACATAACACTTTAATAAATAAAGCAAACACTGTATGTGTCAGCAAAGCAAAGCAAGGAATTCACTGACTACTTCCTATCCACAGCCAAGAGTTCAACCTATTCCAGAAAAGCAGAGCTCCATCATGTTTAATGGTTACATGGAAATACAAATGCCATCACTCAATATCTTCCCTTTCCTTCCTCTTCCTCATCTTTATACGCTGAGCATGATGTCCTATGGCCTGGAATCCTCCTTTGGTCAGCTGGGGTCAGCTGAACCAGCTGTGTTCCCTCCCAAATTTTGTGTACCCTCAGCTACTCACTGGTGGGTGGAATGAGGAGCAGAAGAGGCCTTGACTCCATGTAAGCACTGCTCAGCAATAACTCAAACATCCCTGAATTACCAACACTCTTTCCAGCACAGATTCAAAACATAGTCCCATTCTGGCTACTATTAGGAAAATTACTCCTCTCCTTTCTGCTGTCCCTATTCCAGTCTCTGCCCCTGCCTGTCCCTCTCCCCTCCTGGGCTGAGCTCCTGCCTGGCCGAATCCAAGGCTCCATGGGAGCCACAGAGGAGCTGAGCAGAGCTTCCAGTGTTTTGTCTTTGCTTCAGGGTATTCTGAGCTGGGAAGTGCTGGTGTAGCCTGGGCCTTCAGAAAACCAAACACTGAGGTAAAATCTCACAGTCTCGGGCAGGACTCATTCTTCTCAGCATCAGTATTGCAATTAGCAAGGAGCAGGATTTAGGAAGGAGGAGTGGGAGGTGCTGCAGAGACCAGAGCAGAGACCAGATCTTCCCCAGCTGCCCAAGGTTGAAAAGCAAGGTTTGTCCCTCTCAGCTGGTGGGGGATAGGTGCTGGATGAAATATTGCCTATGCAGACAGTGCAGGACCCCACACAGGAGTAAGTGGATATGGACTGACAAAATCTGTGACTCCATGGAGAGCTCCCATTGGAGCAGGCTCCTGGCAGGAGCTGTGGTCCCATGCAGTGAGTAGCCCACGCCAGAGGAGGTTTTCTGGCAGGGCCCGTGCCCCACAGAGGAGCCACAGTGCCATGGTCTGTTCCTGAAGGGCTGCATCCCATGGAAAGGACTCACTGGGCTGGAGGAGTTTGTGAGGAACTGCAGCCAGAGGGAAGAACCTGCACTGGAGAAGTTCCTGGAGAAATGTCATCCGTGGGTTGGACTCCACACTGAAGCAGGGGAAGAGAATGAGAAAGAAGACATGGCAAAGAAATTATGTTTTGAAGTGATTGCAAGCCACATTCACCATCCCTGTGCAGAGATCAGGTGGAGGAGATGTTTCATGATTTGTTCTTATTTCTCACTAACCTATATTGATTTGATTGGCAATGACATACATTCCTTTCCCCAAGACAATGTGCTTGCACATGATGGCACTGCTGGGACATCTCCCTGTCCTTATCTGGACCAACAAACATAAATTGTGGATTTTTCCTCCTGTCCAGTAGAGGAGGGACACTGGGACAGCAGCTTGCTGAGCCCCTGGAGGACAACAAAAGTCAACTCACCAGACCTCAACTCCTTCTCCCAGGTCAGGTGCTCTGTAGCAGCCACCCTGTAGAGCAATGTCATCCCTGGTGATGTGGCTTTCCTAAACAGCCTGGCTACACCCACCACAGCACTCTGGAAGCTCCAGCAACACATCCCCATCATCCCATGGCTCTGCCGCCAAGGCACCGAGGAGAAATGAGGCTGTGCTGGACAGGAGCCCTGGCAAGGTGCACTAAACCTGCACTTGCCCAGACTGCAGCCTCTGCAGTTCCCAGGACAGATCCTCCTGCACCATCAATGGCACCAGCCCTTCTAGCAGCCCTTCCTGCCTTTTAGTGCCACCCAGCCAGAGGGACGTTTCCTGCACCTGCCATTGCCTGGCAAGAGCCCTGGGCAGCAGCTGCCAGAAAGAAATGCTGAGAGATCTGTCATCCCCATCTGCTGGTTTTTGGTTCACTCAGCTGCAGAGCTGCTCCAGGGTGATTCTTGCCTGACAGTAGTAGGTTGCTGCATCGCCTGGCTCTGCTGCCCGGATCTGCAGTGGGAAGCTGTTCCTGAACTTTAAATCTTTTATCTGAAAGCGATCCTTGAAACCTTCTCCATAGGTGCCATCCTCTTTGTAAATCCATTCCTGAGAGCCAGTTGGGCCCTGACGGTACCATGAGATGGAGTAGTACCTCATAGAATCCCCCTGCATGCGGCATGGCAAGGTGACTGCTTTTCCCTCTCGCACGGTCACTTCCCTGGGCTGCTCCAAGGTGGCTGCGCCGGCGAGCGAGACAGCTGCAGAGAGCGAGAACAAAGCACAGTCACTCCAAGATTCAGCAAAGGTCAGGGCAATGCTGGTGGGGCTTTGCACTGGCACTGGACCTGTGGGAGGACAAAATCCTCCTCTTTGAAGCCAGCTGACACAGATGGGCAGCGGTGGTGGCAGCTAGCAAGGCTCACAAGGAAGGAGACACCACATTTCCCTCCACCCAGTCACACAGGAATCTTTTTCTGATTTTCCCCGAAGAAGCAGGAAGGATTTACACCACGGGGCAATAAATTCCTTTCTCCTTGCCAAGACAGGATGGTGAGGAACCCATTGTCCTGTCCCTGAACCTGCTCTGGGTGAGCAGAGCAAAGACAAAGGTCTGTCCCAGGCAGTGGGGCTTGTGCCCTGCACTGCCATGGCCCAGCTGGTCTGTGCCAGAGGGGCCGCAGTGCCCCAGGAGCAGTGTCCAGGGCCAGGGCAAAGCGCTGGGCCCGAGATCTGAGTGCAGCAGGGAGGTGCCCTGCGTGTGCCCAGGCTGCAGAGGAGGCAGCTGACATGGAGGTGCCGAGCTCAGAGGCACAAGAGGAGCAGGGCTGCTCTCGCCGTGCTCCACAGGCATGGCTGGGCAGCTGGAGCCGGGGCACAGCTCCGGCTGCAAGCGCTCAGCACAGCTCCCCAGAGCCCTGCAGAGCCCAGGGCCACGCTCAGCTCCTGGGGCCAGCAGCCCTTGCCTTCACTTACCCACAATGGGCAAGAAGCCCACGCACAGGGCACTCCACATGGCCAGGCCCGCTCTCAGTGGCCTCTCTGCAGCTTCTCTGTGCCTGCACAACAGCTCTGCCCACACCTGCCCTGCCTGGGCCTCTGGCACTGCTCTCAGGCCCAGGCCCTGCTGGTCCCTCCCTCTGCCTATGACAACACTGAGGGGGAGAGGTGGGGCACCAGGAGCAGAACTTGAAGCTCTTGGTTTCCTCCTGGGTGTCTCTCACCCTGGGTGGTTCCCATCTTTCTGTTAAGCCCTCTCCATACTCACACTTTGTGTGATCCTGTGAAAGAGCCTCAGGCTTGCTTTGGAGTGGCTCAGTGGGAACTCTAAATTGGGAAATTCCATTTCTAAACCACAACAGCCCCATTTGGCATCCAGTGTGGGGCATGAAGGGTTGAGATAAGAACAGATGTGCCCCAAGTGGGCTGCAGACCAATCTGACCTCAGCATCAGTTGTATCAGGTATGGAGCCAGTGGTGCCAATGCTGCTGGGGCTGTTCCTGTGCCTGTGGGACCTAACCCTGTGGATGTTCCCATATGAGCTCCCCATGATGATATTGTGCAGGGCAGTGGGCACTGAGAAGGGGCTTGGAGAGGGGACAGAAACTCTCAGCCTCTGGATGTGGCTCCTGTCAAGTGTTAGAGAAAGGTATTGTCCCAAGGATGATCTAGTAGTGCTCCCAGGCTGGTGGAACCCCATGACCAGAGACTCTGTTTGTCATCAAAATAAAACTGTGTGTGTACAGTGCCTGTTAGAGGTGCCCACGTAATCAAGGCTAGGGTGTCTCTACTCCGTCTCCTTGCAGGTCATGTTTCAATACAGGTCACAAAAGAGGAATTTCCCTGATTGTGGGAGGCTTTGGCATAGCCAGGAATCAACTAAGACCCTCACCTACAGAAATCCCAGAACTGACATCTATTTTCAAAGCTGTGCTTTCGAAAGACAGACATTCCCAGGATCTCTGCACTCCCCAGTCCTAAATAGTTTTGCAGGGGAAGATCAGGTTCTTATTACTTTAGTTCAGACCATATCTGCGGACTGAAATATAAGGGAAAGAGAGAAAGAGGACTTCCCTTGCAGTCTGGTAATTAACCATCCTGCTAATGAGTTTCTGTGATGGATATGCCCATTTCAGCTCTTCCTTGCATATCCTGAGTTGTTCCATACATGTTTAAGTGGATGCATTGCTCATGGGAGGTTTTCAGAAATGCAGTAACAATGATGTCCTGAATGCAACCCCACATAGTTCTCCTTCCTGGACCCAGTCAGGGCACACATCACCCACTGCATCCTGAAAAAGATCCAGATAAAAACACATCTGTAGCTGAATTAACCTACTCATTGTGGTGCTCACTTGGGTGAGCCTTGGGTTTCTTGCTGTCATTTTCTACATACCACTTTTCATTACCAGCATTCCCCCCTCCTTCAGTATTTCCTGACATTTGGAAAAGAGAAATGCTTCTCACAGAATTCAGTAAAACCACAGTTTCTCACCTGTGAATCCAAGGCAAAATCTGTCAGAAAACACCATTCTGATGACAAATCAGGAATGGGGACTTACTAAGATATTTAGCCTGATCTGTACAGAACACCAGCAGGAAGCCCAGGTGTGAGACAGCTACAGTATTTCAGATTGAGATTCCTAAGGAATTTTGAAAGCTGTGCTGCAAGTGGTTCCTGTATTTACTCCATTTCTTCTGTTACAAATAATTCCCAGCTCTAACCCTGCTTTAGTTTGAAGTTTCAAATGAAGCTTCCCTGAATCTCCTTTCAGCTTCCTGGTCCTGGTCTTTCCAAAGCCTCTGTATCACTTTTCAAGAGTTTCCAACTGCTCCTGCTGGCAGGGGCAGAATGCAAAAGAAGAGCAAAGAAGTTTGATTTGTGGCATGACCAGGCACAACACTTCTTGTGGGGCGTGGGTGGTTTCTTTGGTTGGTTGTTTTCTTGCTTTTTATCTCCTGTTTGAGCTATTTGCTGGATTTCATGAATTTGAAAGTGTTGTGAGAACAATAAACACTTTGGCCAGAAGGTAGCAGGAGAGACCAGAGAAAGAAGTTCAGTTTACATCAATAGATCTAACTTTACCAGGAACTTTTTAGTATTTCAGGACACAAAACAGACAGGTTAAATTATACCCAGCAGATGCAGTAATGTGATTATTAGATTGTACTTCTAATGCTGTAAAAGACAGCAGAAGTATTCAGTGGTATAAAAAGGTATTTACTATTGCCCATTGTCATGGAGTTCTTCAGAATGTTTCCCCATGTAACCTCTTGGAGAGAGCTTTATTCTTTCAAGATGCTTTTAATGCATCTCTGTGGTGGTGTTCTCAGGGGTCCCAGGATGAGGGAAGAGATGAGAATCTTGACTCCATGTTTCAGAAGGCTGATTTATTATTTTATGATATATATTATATTAAAAGAAAATTATATATTAAAACTATACTGAAAGAATAGAGAAAGGATTCATCAGAAGGCCTGAAAGGAATAGAAAGGAATGAATAACAAAAGCTCATGACTCTCAGAGAGTCTGAGCCAGCTGACTGTGATTGGCCATTAATTAGAAACAACCAACATGGACCAATCACAGATGCACCTGTTGCTTTCCATAGCAGCAGATAATCATTCTTTACATTTCATATCAGAGGCCTCTCAGCTTCTCAGGAGAAAAAATCCTAACGAAAGGATTTTTCATAAAATGTGTCTGTGACACATCTCTCTGCCACTGGAGAGAGCTCTCACCATTTTGAGTTACTTAGCAGGGCCGATGTCAGATACCAAACTCTGTGTGTGACTCACTAAGGGGCAGGAAAAAGAATGTGCTTGAGGTGAAAATTTTCCTCAAATTACTTTGAAGTTTTATTGAAGTTCACATTGTGGCTGGTCTTGTCACCAAAACTGTGGGAAAAACAAAAACTCTCCCACAGCATTTTTTATTGTTAGAGAATCAAGGCATTACTTTATTCTGGCCAAGATGTGTAACAGAAATAATTTCATCCACACATTGCACAGGTTGTGCAGAGAAAATCCTTCCATCACACAAGGTTTTCAAAAGTTTTCTTGTACTTATACAGTCAAAACCCAGGGAAATTCATTGGTTCAATGCTCATTGCTCCCAAGTCACACAGTTTGTAGTATTTGGTTTTTATTCATCCCTTCACTTTCGATGTTATTTTGGTTCTCAGTCTTGGTTCTCTCATCGACCTTTTCCCAGACCAGGTGTCTCTGACCATGCCAGGGCTGATGTTTGGAGCTGATGTTCAGTAATGGTTGTTATCTTTTGTGTATCTTCTGTGCTGCTCCCAGTCTGCTGGGATGTGAAGCTCATCAGGCCTGGAGTGCTGCAACAGTCCTTTGAGAAGAAACTTCAGTTCCTTTCCTCCTGGGCAAAAGTGAACAAAACCCCTGACTAAAGGGATAGAAAGAAATTTTCAACTTCTTCTCATTGCCCCCAGTATGAGAAAGGTGTCACAGAAATGCAGAAGGATTGGGGCTGGAAGGGACCTCTGGAGGTGACTGGGTGTCCCCTGCTCTAGCAGGATTGTCTGGAGCTGTTTGCCAAGGACCATGTCCCGGTGGCTTTTGGGTGTCTCTAGGGTCAGTGGCTCAACCCCTGGAGATTTGCAAAGGCTGTGAGCACAATCAAACACGGATGAAATTAATCTCTAGGAGAAGAGAAGTAGTACTGTAAAAATGTATTGTACCAAAGAGTTCTGCTTATAATCATCCTCCATTATTTTGGAATCAGGACAATATTGTTTTTTCAGATGTCAGGATAATGCCACATGCAAATGTCCTTCTTTTAACAGAGGGTATTTTAATGACCTTTCCCTCCTGTGCATCTGATTCCACTGGTTTTGTCTGAGGGAATAGTCTCAGAATATAAATCTGCCTGAGAGATTGGGAACAGGTGTGGAGTGCTTGAGAAAAGGTTCTGGGTATCACTGGAAAATCAGTATAGAAATATTGGTGAAGGGCTCCCCCTGGTTGATGTTCTTGTGGTAGAATCCACTAAGTGACCATTTCACTGGATTTGGATTTTCCATGCAAATTTCACAGAGCTTCTGCAAGGGCTGGGGCTCTTCTCTGGGTGTCTGCAGGGCCTGAGGGTGTGAGCTGAGCAAGCTCAGTGCAGCAGCCCTTGCTGTGCCCTGTGCAGAGGCTCTCTCTCGGGCTGCAGGAGCTCAGGCAGGGGGAGCAAAGCCTTATTTCCCCTTCAGGATGTGGTTACCTTGTGTTTTCAAACACAGGGGAGGGTTAATGCTGCCTGGTGTGACTGAGTCAGAAATGGTGACCACAGCATCCTGCCTGTAGCTTGGGAGAGGGGCATGAGCTGGGGAAGATGTGGGCTGGGCTTTGTTTGGTAAGAACCAAGTTGCTATGGAAACTATCACTCCATCAAACCACCACAGATTATTTTCTGGTGGCCCCTTCCTCCTATCCCTGAGTGCAAAACAGCAGCAGGGTTTCTTCTCTGCTGACAGGAGCATTTGCCTCCCTCGTGCCTTCAGCAAGGACTCTCCTCACTGAGGCTCCTGAATGTGCCAGAGACATTTCCCTGCACAAAGTCTGCAAAAGACAAATTCAGCCAACAGGATATCTACAATCTTAAAGCTGTGTTTCTGACCCTGGTGGGCTTTAGGACAGTTGGATTTCAGCAATTTCCATCCCAGCTTCAGAAGAAAAAGCACAGAAAACCCACAGCATTTTGTGCTAGCACAACTTTATTTTTGTCACTATTGCAGGAACCTAAAATGCATGTGCAATACATTTGGCAGAAGAAATTCAGGCTTAATCAAGAAATGAACAATATCTGGTTGAATTTAATCACTCCAGATTCTACAGAGCTCTTCTTATCTGCAATACACACTTTTGGGTATTGAAACTATCTAAAACCATAAGCTACAAATGGCAGCTGCTGTGCTGGAATTCCCTCAGCAGAGCTATTCCAGTTCCACAGGCAGTAACACAGCATGCCTGGGAAAGGTGCTTTTAAAAGGCCAGCTATGTGCAGTGAGCACTGGAGTTTTCAAAGCTACTGAAGCAGGTTGGACACTGGTGTGCAAATGCCAGAAGAGTGGGGGGATCTACTTAGCAGGAGGATGAGGATTAATCCACTCTCCCCAGTGTTCAGAGGAGAGGAAGCAGCAAAAGCATTTAAAACTCTTCAGTGTAAATCAGCTGGCCAGGCAGGAGTGAACAGTGTTGCATGTCTTCAGGGGAAGGTGCTGCCTTGTGTCCTGGGTGGTCTCTGTCAGCAGCTCTGGCCCTGCTTGTTCCACCCCCTTGTGCTGCTGGTTCATGTTCTTTCCTGCTCTTCTTCAGGTTCATTCTGCATGTCTGGAAGAGCAAAGGGAGGTTTAAAGTACATTTAATGAAATTGGGACTCTGAACCAGTGTTTGAGATCTGTGAGCTGCTTTACCTCAGAAAAGAAACAACTTGATGCTCATGAGGGCATTGAAGGTGATGCTCTTTGCCAGCAGGACTCTCAAACCCAACACAGCCATGGACAGCATGTTCACTCTCTGCCCTCCAGCATCTGCTCAGTGACCAGAAAAGAGGGAGAGATCATGGTCTAGGTTTTGGTGTTGTGATCTTGGCAGAAAGTGGAAAATCCACAGGTGAGAGTTTCAGGGAAAGGAAGAGCAGCAAAGGAACAGCCAAGAGAGAACACGGCAACAACAGGGGAGCCCAGGGTCTGTCTCTGTTGCTTTTTGCTTCCTGGGGCTTGTGTGTAAGTGCAGGAGCAACCTTGGAACAGCAGCTTGTGTGTGCTGAATGTGTTGTGTTCTGAGTCCTCTGCCCTGGAGAAAATACATTTCCATGCCTTTATCCCCCAGAGAGCAATGTAACTTCACATCGTGTTTGGGCAACTCACCATGTGCTGAGGTGTTTGTGCTGTTGCAAACCCTTTCAGTGGCCTCTGACTCGGTTCTGGTTCTGTTTGGTTCCCCAAACCCTGTTACTGGTTCTTCAGCCTCCTCTTCTGTAGCATGATAAAGAAAAGGCATTTTAAACTATATCCACCATTTATACGGGATATAAAAAATGTTCAGATGACATCTCTCATAGAACATTGGAGGAAAGTTCAGAGTGGGCCTCAGCTGGTCGGGATTAATTCCGACATTAAATCGAGGAGACAATTTGTCCAGGCAGTTGCAGGAGACAGAAGAAGTTCTGCATTGTTTTGTTTTACTATTTGAATGACCTTCAGGATTAAAAAAGTAAACACGCCAAATATAACAATTCATTTAATTAAAAAACCCTCACAACACACCCCACCTTTAACTTTTTTTGGTTTTAGAAAGGCTGTTCCAGCTTGTGCTGCTGCAAGTTTCCTGCTATAGGCTAAAATATGCCATCATAAGGAAATTCACATTTTAAAGAAATAGATTGTGTTTTTCCTCTTCTCCCCACAAAAGTACCTCAAAGTAATTAAACGGTCAAAAAAGCATTTATTTTAGAATCATCCTTCAGCTCTCCCTGCTGAAATCCCAAATATCTTTCTTATTTCTGCTGGCTGCCCAGGGCAGTGCTGTCCAGAAGGAGGACACCAAGCCCCACAGGCCACTGTCTCCAGAAATAAGTGACAGCTGTGCCACCAAACTGTACCTGGCCGTGCTGTTATCGTGCGGTCGTCGAATTTGGCTGTGCAGGTCACCTCTGTGTCTTTTGTCACCCTGACCACTTTAATTGCATTGTACAACCCCTGTGATGTCAAAATGGATGGGCTCTGTTCATAGAGCACCTCCTGAGAGGGCATCTCCAAGCTGATCTTCTTTGTAGCGGAGTTCCTTGCCAAACAAGCTGCTTTCCCAGTGCTGCCACCTCCATCCAGTTTCTTTGATTTCATCACTATGACTTGAGGATCAAAAGTTTTTGAAATGTCTGAAAAGAAATGCAAGGTTTGGACAAGATTGATTTTACTGCAGGCTTGCCCGAGTGCTGAGTGACCCAAAATTCATATGTACTCCATCTGTGACTAATTTGTAACATTCTCATTTACTGTCTTTTATGTCATTATTCCTTGGCATTAGAGTACAAGTAACAAAAGAAGATTGCTGAAACTCGCAACCAGCTGTCTTACAAGAAAATTATTGGTATCAAAAGAATTTAGTTGCCAACAAATTGTTGTGGTACTATGACATGTTTATAAGAGAAAATACCCTTCCCTCTAGGTCAGGTCACATTTGGAGAATCAAGGGTGATCTCAAAAACCAATGTCAGGATTTAACTCAGAGTAGCAATTTGAATTAGACTAAAACCATGGAACTGAAAGGAATCCTCCAGCAGCCTTCCTTGCCAGAAAGGGCTCAGCTTATGAAAAGCTGTCAGACACATCCACAAAGATTGACGTGCCTGCTTTGACAGGAGCATCCTGAGGGGTCTCTTGGCTAAAGAGAGGTGCTTGAGGCTTTTCCTCTTGCATGGTGTCTGCCTTGCAGATGGGTCAAGAGATCCCCCAGCTCTAACATTTTGTTCATCCCAGGGTACTGATGCAAGTTTGGTCAAGGAGCTCTGATTTTACACCCTTTCCCCATCAGCCCTATGCCACTGCTGAGGAACTGAGGTGAAAGCCAAATCGTGCTCTGCCACAACTTCATGGGTCAGCTCTCCTGATCAAACAGGCAGAACTACACACTTGTCCACACCTCCAGCCACCAGACACCCACCAGAAATCCAACATTTCCTTCCTAGCTGTTGTACCAGGCTTGGCCAGAGCCTGTCAGTGCTGTGCATTCTGTCTTCTCTGAGAAGACCTTGAAGGGCTTTTCATGTGCTCTCCTCTCCAGGCTTTGCAAACAGCCACAACACAAACAGGCTGCTTCTCTGCAATAGCTCCCTGGGCTAGATCTTCAGCAAGCAATAATGTACACAGTGCAATTGTAGTTCAGAGAGCAGAAGATTTGTTTTATCTGACCCCAGAAGGCTCACCTGAGTCCCACTCGTTTGCATTACCTGACAGTACAGCCATGAATTCCTAGCACTGCTTGCTTCTGGAAGGGATTCTTGTTTTATATTTATGTTCAAATTTATTTGAACAAAAATTGTTCTTCACCTTTCGTTTCATCTTATAATGTCACAGGATGAGCCCTCTATTCCAGAAAGTAATGGGCCGTAGCATTTTTAATGAATATTTAATCTGGAATAATGCAACCTGAACCAAAAGGAAAACCTTCTCTGCCCTTAACTGAGCCCTCAACAGAATATGCCCGGAGTGTCCCACAGTGGCACTAATGGTTGTTATTTTATGTCATTTTGATTTAGGGAACTGGCAGAAGATTGAATAGTAAAGTATCTGTGCTGTAAACACCTTAAAGTGCATATTTTAAGTAGTAGCTCAGAAAGGAACCCAGAACCCAAAGCAGGAGGTTGCTCACATCCTGGAAACTTTGACTTCAACATAATAAGTATTTCAGAAGACTCAAAAGGGACTTTGATACTTTAGGTTCAATGTCTTTTACTACCAAACATAATTCCAGAGTCTCTGTGCAGCTCTGAAAGTATCCTGTCATTAGTTAGAGAAAGAAAATCATTGAACAGCATGGAAAGAAGAGGTCTTTCTGCAGAACGGTAAATTTGTATTCCTTTGTCCCTTTGGAACTGGAAGTGCACTGAGATTGTTCCCAAATCCACATTTATTCCCACGCAACATATCCTACAGACATGGAGAGATATTAAGCAGCACCCAAGGCAGTCCCACGTCTTTCTGGAAGGAGAGCAGGAGGTTTTAGGGATGTAAAAAAACATGGGATATTCTTGCCGCACTTTAAAGACATGCATACCTCTGAAAGCAAATGCACCTGATACTTTAGGATCACAGAGATCAATATCAAAAACCCCTCTGCCACCCCAACATTCACATTTCCCTAGAAAAGCTTGGGGTAACCTGCACCTTTATTGTTCATCACGGAATTCCAAAGAAAGATAGGAATAACTAAGGCTTCTTATAATCCCTACTCCCCACATTGCTCTTTTCAGAACCCACACAACTTGGCAGCCAATTGTCTTTCATTCCAGGAGCTCTTGGATATGAGGCACTTGTCAGAATTTAAGCCCAAGGCTATTTCACCTCCTTCCTGCTCTGTCCCCAGGGCAGTGGAATTCCTTGCCTGGGGACACTGTCAGTGTGGTGCCGGTGTCAAACCAGAACTTCTCCAACCAGGAGTTACAGATCTGTCTCAAAACTCCTCATACTGGGAGCTCCTCACTGAGCTCTGCATTCCTGCCCCAAGTCAGTCAGTGCAAGCCCACTGGACAATTGGACACTGGGCAGTGAATTTGGGCCAGAGTGTTGCCCAAAGTGGGAATGAGTTATCATGGGCTAAGCAGCGCCCTGCTGGTGTTTGGGGATCATGGAATAATGGTGCTGTGCAGAGTGAGCCCAGTTGTTCCTGGGAAACTTTCCTGAGCAGATCCAAGCTGAGGGTTTGGCTTGAAAGCCTGGCTGGAGAGCGAGTGCATTCAAGGGATTATTGCAGCTGAAAATCCTTTCAGTCAACCCAAACGTTTAAATTCCCTTGTTCTCCCCCACATTAATTTTCAATGAAGTTTTAGAAATAAAGAAATGTCACTTACTTGGTAGAACTGTGAGAGTCGTCCCTGGTCCGAATATAAGCTTATCTGTCCACACACTGCTAAGACTTATTCCAATAACTCACTCTTTCCTCATGGTGTTCAAAAATGTTGTAAAAAGAGGTGATGAAAAGCTATTAGTCCTAATTATCCATAAGTGCAAGTCCATGAGAGGATCCAGAGGGTAGATTTACTTCCAAAACTGGAAAGGGGAAAAAAGGTTAATTGAATTGTTCAGTGATTTCAAAAAGCTTGATTGAGTATAGAATTTTCAACTTCTCTCTTTTTCCCACCTTTTAAAACTTTCATGAGCTCTTTTATATATCCAGGATAAAAAGAAATATAGGAAGAATGTTGTTCTTCTCTTAATCCTTAGAGTCACCCATCTCCTTTCTTTCCCAAAATTTCTCACCTTCTTTCCCTCTTTTTGTTTTTGTACAGGTCCCTATGCTGTTTATATCATTGTGGTAACCCAGCCAGAAGCACAGTTATATATTTCATAACAAAAACTGTCTCTGTTCCACTACACAGAATATTGGATTATACAGGCAGTCACATGATCTCTTCCGTGGTTTGAGATCCAAGACACCACATAAAGAAACACCATATGGCTTTCAAGGAAGGATCTCAAATAATATCAGAGGGGTTTAGTTGTAAATGAGAGCTTCGATATTAGGTGTGATGGAGTTAAGGTGGATAGAAAACAGAAAAATAATCAGTACCTCTGGTGTTATTTCAGAGCATTTCTTACAATGCAGTCTAATCCCCCTACTTGTCTTCTTGTAGGTACAAGTGGTAGTGGGAACGGAGTTCTGGGATGTAGCAGGCTGGCTCTGGGGGTGTTGGGAGGAATGGATTAAAAGCAGAAGGTGCAGGAGGGTCGTAAATTCCTGAAGTGACCTTCCAGCTGGGAATTACCCTGGACAGCGGAGGGTGAACTGCATCCAGGGATCCTCTAGCATGAACCAAGTTTAGATACCAGTGTCTCTCCTTGCCTCTCCCTGGCTGTTGCTCAGAGATTCCCCCAGGTTAGCAAGGTCATGGAAATAAATGTGTGCTGTGAGTCTGTGGCTGCTCCATCTGCTGCCTGTGCTGCCTCACACAGGTGGTGATGGCTGTCCTAGTTTGAAGGACAAGTGCCTGCCAAGGAAGGCAGGAACCTCCCTCTGAATGGAGAATATAATCCCCTTCCCTCCAAATTAATATAACTTTGAAATAAAGGGGATTTCTGGCAAACACGCTCGAAAGGAATAACAGTTCTTTACCGGTATGTGTATGTATAACAACCCAAACAAACAACAGCAGCAGCACCAAACAGACCCAGACACCCAGGCCCGGCCTCTCTCGGGCCGCAGGCTCTTTCCCCTTTGGTGCAGTTCCGGGCACAGCCAGCAGGGGCGCTGCTGGCTCCTGGCTGGGCAGGGCGGGTGCAGTGATTCCCCCCGCGCCAGCAGGGGGCGCTGTGGTGCGAGCTCGGCTGCCTCTCTGCATGTGGGTAATGGTGGGTGGGCAGGCAGGAGAGATGGAGAAGGGGCTCCCTTTACAATCCCACAGGAGCAGCTGGTCCCGGTGCATAGTGAAACCAGCTCCAGCAGGAACCTTGGAGCAGCAGGCTGCAACGGCAGAGGTGAGAACATTCACAGTGGTAAACCAAGTGTAGGGGTGACGTGGGTTGACCGGAAGTAGGTTTTCTGGGAGTGGAGTGGTCAGACCAATGGAATTCAGATTTTGGAAATTGGCATTTATTTTGGCCACTTGGGCATTGGTTACGCCTCTGAGAACACGGGGTGTTTAAAAGCAGAGCTGTCCCTTGGGAGCTTCCTCTTTGGGTTCCAGCTAAGAGACGGGTCAGACCTTCCCCTGCCCAGCTCTGTCGGGGAGGGGAAGCATGCGGCCGGGTGAGGTGCGGCCTTGGATGGAGAGGGGAGGTGAAAAGGCCCTTGAAGATCAAAGGGTGGGGGCACCAGGAGGGATTGGGCAGCCCCCCCCCCCTCCCCGGGGAGACGAGAGAGTGAGGCCGGCGTTCCCTGCACGGGCTGTGGCCTTGAAGGCCTGAAGCTGGCGGCATGCCCGGCTTGTGGAGAATGAGGGGGAAGCGCAGAGAAGGAGCCTGGCTGCTTGTAGAAGTTTTTTAACCCCTGTTTGAACAATGAAATCTTGCAGAGCTTTTCTGGAGCAGGAAATGGGCAAGTGTGTTGTGATGCGGGGTTGTGAGAGAACCCCTAGATGGCAAGAGATAAGGAGTGGCTGTTGCTGGACGCTTTTTGTCAGCCATGGACAGAACCATGCTTCCTTGTGACACAGAGGCTGCATCCAGGGGGAGGCGGTGGCTCGGACCGAGAGGGTTCAGTGGAGACCCCCCGGCCCCAGGGGGTAGAGAAATATGGGGGGGACAAGGACGTCCCGAAGGTGAGACTGTGCCCTTTTTGGGAAGGAGACAAAGCACCCTTAAAAAGGACAACCCTCGAAGCAGCTCTGGTCCATGTTCATGTGGTGAGAGCACTGGACATGAAAAGGAAGAGGTTACCATGGCCCAAGAAGGACTCCTCTCCTCTTGATGGACTGAGAATTGAGTATTTACAGAGTGATGATGGACTGAGACTTGAACTTTGAGAGATGTATTGGGAGAATCTGGTAGGAGGAGGAGGAAATGCTTTGGTGAAGTTTTCATTGTTCCTCTGTGTGTGTGTATGTGTGTGTGTGTGTGTGTGTGTGTGTGTCCCTGTCTTTTGTAGTTTAGTTAATAAACTTTTTGTTCCCTCTATTCCTAAGCTAAAAGCCTGCTTTGCTTATTTCCTGATGACATTTCACAGCAAACACCAGGCAAGTATATTTTCATGGGGCACTGGCATTGTGCCAGTGTCAAACCATGACAAGAGGAAACTCTGAAGCTGTGGCAGGAGCCATGGGTGTCTGGGCAGACAAGGGGTGTCAAGTTATAGTGTCGTGAAAATCCCTGAAGCAGTGGCAGACAACAGCAGGGCTGGGCGGGGGATTGCTCCTTTGGACAGCTCACTGGCAATGGCCATCCTGGGATCAGCAGAGGGTGTGGCCCAGTGTGCTCCTGCCTCCCAGCTCCTGCTGTAGCACACACCGGCTCTGGGCTCACAAGTGACAGAGAAGCAGAGAATCAAGCTGGCAATCCCTACTCAAAGTGCCAAAGGAAAAGAAAGAAAGAAAAACAGGCAAAAAGCACAGGGTAACAGTGTCTCCTGTCAGATGCCCTTGCCATGTGGCTCCTGAGTTGAGCAGCCCCTCTGGAAGGAAGCAGCAGCCCCTAGTCTCCAACTCTCAGGGGATCCCTGCTGCCCCTCACCCATCGCGATACTTGCTGAGCCAGGGGAGGCAGTGACCATTCTGAACACAAAACAAAAACAAGCCCATGAATGGATAGGGAATTGAAGCCATTCCCAAGACAGAAATATGGGTAGAAAACATGAGAGGAATGGGAAGAAATAGGTGAGGCCTTCGTGGGACAAATGGGACATCCCTGGGTTCCGGTCCTCATGGGGTGCTTGAAGTGTGTCAGGTGTCTGATGGCAGGACAGCACAGCTGGGCACACACAGTCGGGAGTTTTCTGGCATGTACTGATGTGAACTTACTAACACAAATGGCTGGTGAGCTGGACCTCTGTGTGCCACCGAGGAGAACTGGAGTTGGGGCAGACTTGGCTGCAGCTACCATGCACTGTTTGAGCTCAGGATCCTGGGAGAAGCGAGCAATGCAAAAACAGGACTGGAGCCCTGGGCTTCAGGAGAGCAGAATCTGGGATCTTCTGGGAGGAATCCCATGGGTTATGGTCCTGGACAGAGGAGGGGTCTAGGAGAGCTGCTCACATTCAGAGATTAGCTCTTTGAACCTCAAGAATGGTTTCTCTTGGCAAAGCAGTAAGTCAAGCTTTGTGTCAGACGTCCAAAATGATGAACAAAGAGCTCTTAAATAAACTTATAACTGGTTAATACAGAAGGTCCCTGTCGAGTCGTTCAACTGGCCATGATGATCAAATGTCTAAAATGACCTGTTTGCAAGAGCCAAGATCTCAGGTTGAATGGTGAAGAAATTGGTCTTGGGAAATTAGGTGGGGTGTTGTGCTGTTTCAGTAATTCTGGTAAATCAAATTTGTGTATGTGCACAGAGGTGTCTAAGGAAAAACAGATGAGGTAAAGCCACCATGTTTTCCTCCTTCAAGAGAAGGGAGGGAGACAGTTTGTGTGTGGCGGTTCAGTTGTTTTCAGTCACTGTGGTACGTACTCCACCACTGTGCTAGACAGTTCTACAAAAACATCTGGAGGGGTTTTCAGTGCCAGGTGATGTCTCCTCTTTCATGTCTTTGTTGTGCTGCCTTTTGTTTTCCTGTCCCTCCACACTGCTCTACTTCTGAACATCTAACACTGTTCCAGAGGATTCTCTACACTAAAAATAACATTATCATCCTAGCTTTTTTTGGCAGAGGGGACAGTTACTGTTCATCTAACTGGAATATTGCTCTCACACTTTGGAAAGGAATATTGTTGTTAGAAGTGCCTCACAGAAAGGATCTGGTTACTGGTTTGTCTTTTAACACACAACAAGTTAGGGTTAAATACTTGAAAGGTTTTCTGGGAAGCATCTCTCAAGCTTATAAATTTTCAAGTTATTTTCATTCTATCTTTTCTAAGTTTTCTAGACCTTCAAGCATTACTCTCATCAAAGCTTATTTGCATGCCAGAGGAAAAATCAGTCCATGTCTAAGAAGTGTTCAGGATTTATTTTGGTTCAGCTGATGGTGCTTTAATTGACTCTATTTGCTGTTGTTATAGTTGACTGAAGCTGGCTTTTAATTTGATTGTTATCTTAATCATATAATTAGTGGCAGCCTGCAATTGTGGAGCATTTTCCTAATCCTCCTGCAACAATCAGGGATCTTTTCAACTTTAACAGTGGGTGGACATTAGGATATTTCCTCTCCTTTCTCTCAAGGAATTTTTCTCCATCTTGTTGCCTCTAAGTTCCTTGCCACAGGAGAATGCTCAGAGCGATATTACCAAGAGAAGTCACATTTTAATAATTTACCTAAACACATGGCTTTGGAAAGAAGGGGAAGAAGAAGCATTCTCATTCCACCGGTCTATTGGCTGCTTCCTGGAGCTGGATAGGTCTGTTGCTGGCCATGGCTTGTGATGGGGGCTGCAATCCTGGGCAGAGTAGATGGGAGGAAATTCAGTTGGGAAAAGATGAGTAGAAGATCTTTCTTTCTCCCTTGCACAAACCAGAGGCCAGTGCTGGAGGACTGCAAGGGATTCGTGTGACAAATTTCCCTGCCAGCAATTTCTTGTCTGTACTTAATGCACCCAGATGTCCCAGGCTCTCCTTATATGTCAGCTGTTCCCTCCCTTGTGTTCATGGCTTTTCATTGCATTTGTTCCCCTCTGTCCATGTCCTTCCCAGGCATGGGAGCCCAGCAGGGGACACATTGGTCCCCAGTCCCAGCAGTGCTGAGCTGAAGAGGATTCCTCCCCAGTGAGGACAACATGCCAGGAGGCTGCATGGACAAACGAGGCTGGGAAAACGTGGGCCCAGTGCTGAATGGGATGGGGGCCAGGTGACACAGGATATGGGACAGGCTGAGGTCCTGAATGCTTTATTCACCTCAGGCTTCAGCAGCCAGAGCAGCCTACAGGAATTTAATTTCCCACAGCCCAGGAGGAGAGGCTGGGAGGAGGAATATGTACCCTTGCACAATCCATGTCACTGAGCTCTTCTCTAGGCCATAATTAAAGGATTTCTCCAGAAGGTTTGCAGGGAGGTCAGCACTGAGAGCTCAACTAAATGAAGAATGCACAACATCCACTCTCTCCTTACCCAGCAAGATCCTTTGGCTCACTATAGAAGGCTGTAAATGTGTGGCCAAGCCCAATCCCCACTTTCCAAAGCAATGCTGACTGTCCCTGAGGAAAAAGGTCTGGGAGCCAAGGCAAGGCACAGAGGAGAAATGAGGCTGTGCTGGACAGGACAACGTGCACTAAACCTGCACTTGCCCAAAATGCAGCCTCTGCAGTTCCCAGGACAGATCCTCCTGCACCATCAATGGCCCCAGCCCTTCTAGCAGCCCTCCCTCCAGTGCCTTTAGTGCCACCAAGCCTGAGGGACAGGTCCTGCACCTGCCATTGCCTGACAAGAGCCCTGGGGAGCAGCTGCCAGAAAGAAATGCTGAGAGATCTGTCTTCCCCATCTGCTGGTTTTTGGTTCACTCTGCTGCAGAGCTGCACCAGGGTGATGGTTACTCCACAGTAATATGTTGCTGCATCGCCCGGGGCTGCTGCCAGGATCTGCAGTGGGAATCTGTTATGGGAGCTGTTCTTCATTGCCTTAAAGCGATCTTGGAAACATTCTCCATAGAAATAAACGTCCCTGCAACTCCATTCCAGAGAGCCCCGTGGGCCCTGACGGTACCAGTACATGTAGAAGTAGCTCTTATCACCTCCCTTCACGCTGCACTCAAAGGTGAATTCATCTCCCTCTCTCACGGTCACTTCCCTGGGGTGCTGCTCCAAGGTAACCTGGCCAGTGACGGCTGCAGGAGCAAGAACAAAGCACAGTCACTCCAAGATCCAGCAAAGGTCAGGGCAATGCTGGTGGGGCTTTGGACTGGCACTGCACCTGTGGGAGGACAAAATCCTCCTCTTTGAAGCCAGCTGACACAGATGGGCAGAGCTGCAAAGCTCACAAGGAAGGAGACCCCACATTTCCCTCCATCCTTTTCCCTGTCTGACAGGAATCTTTTTCTGATTTTCCCCAAAGAAGCAGGAAGGATTTGCACCATGGGGGGTCAAATCCCTTTGTCCTTGCCAAGACAGGATGGTGAGGCACCTACTCTCCTGTCCCTGAGCCTGCTCTGGGTGAGCAGAGCAAAGACAAAGGGCTGTCCCAGGCAGTGGGGCTTGTGCCCTGCACTGCCATGGCCCAGCTGGTCTGTGCCAGAGGGGCCACAGTGCCCCAGGAGCAGTGTCCAGGGCCAGGGCCAAGCGCTGGGCCCCGAGATCTGAGTGCAGCAGGGAGGTGCCCTGCGTGTGCCCAGGCTGCAGAGGAGGCAGCTGGCATGGAGGTGCCGAGCTCAGAGGCACAAGAGGAGCAGGGCTGCTCTCGCCGTGCTCCACAGGCATGGCTGGGCAGCTGGAGCCGGGGCACAGCTCCGGCTGCAAGCGCTCGGCACAGCTCCCCAGAGCCCTGCAGAGCCCAGGGCCACGCTCAGCTCCTGGGGCCAGCAGCCCTTGCCTTCACTTACCTACAATGGGCAAGAAGCCCACGCACAGGGCACTCCACATGGCCAGGCCCGCTCTCAGTGGCCTCTCTGCAGCTTCTCTGTGCCTGCACAACAGCTCTGCCCACACCTGCCCTGCCTGGGCCTCTGGCACTGCTCTCAGGCCCGGGCCCTGCTGGTCCCTCCCTCTGCCTATGACAACACTGAGGGGGAGTGGTGGGGCACCAGGAGCAGAACTTGAAGCTCTTGGTTTCCTCCTGGATGTCTCTCACCCTGGGTGGTTCCCATCTTTCTGATAAGCCCTCTCCATACTCACACTATGTGTGATCCTGTGAAAGAGCCTCAGGCTTGATTTGGAGTGGCTCAGTGGGAGCTCTAAATTGGGAAATTCCATTTCTAAACCACAACAGCCCCAGTTGGCACCCAGTGTGGGGCATTAAGGGTTGAGATAAGAACAGATGTGCCCAGAGTGGGCTGCAGACCAATCTGACCTCAGCATCAGTTGTATCAGATATGGAGCCAGTGGTGCCAATGCTGCTGGGGCTGTTCCTGTGCCTGTGGGACCTAACCCTGTGGATGTTCCCATATGAGCTCCCCACGATGATATTGTGCAGGGCTGTGGGCAGTGAGGAAGGGATTGGGGAGGGGACAGAAACTCTCAGCCTCTGGATGTGGCTCCTGTCAAGTGTTAGAGAAAGATATTGTCCCAAGGATGATCTAGTAGTGCTCCCAGGCTGGTGGAACCCCATGGCCAGAGACTCTATTTGTCATCAAAATAAAACTGTGTGCGCCCAATGCCTGTTAGAGGTGTCCACTTAATGAAGGCTGTGGTGTCTCTACTCCAGACAAGTAAAAAGGTAAAAGGGCTGTGAGCCAGGGAGAGCTACAGAGGAGAAATGAGGCTGTGCTGGACAGGAGCCCAGGCAACGTGCACTAAACCTGCACTTGCCCAAACTGCAGCCTCTGCAGTTCCCAGGATAGATCCTCCTGCACCATCAATGGTACCAGCCATTCTAGCAGCCCTCCCTCCAGTGCCTTTAGTGCCACCCAGGCAGAGGGACGTTTCCTGCACCTGCCATTGCCTGACAAGAGCCCTGGGCAGCAGCTGCCAGAAAGAAATGCTGAGAGATCTGTCATCCCCATCTGCTGGTTTTTGGTTCACTCTGCTGCAGAGCTGCTCCAGGGTGATTCTTGCTCCACAGTAATACGTTGCTGCATCGCCTGGGGTTGCTGCCAGGAGCTGCAGTGTGAAGCTGTTCTTGGAGCTCTCCACTCTTCCCTTAAAGCGATCTTGGAAAACTTCTCCGTATTTATTATCCCCCCAGATAATCCATTCCAGAGAGCCCCGTGGGCCCTGACGGTACCAGTACATGTAGTAGCTCCACATATCACCTCCCTTCATGCTGCACTCAAAGGTGAATTCATCTCCCTCTCTCACGGTCACTTCCCTGGGGTGCTGCTCCAAGGTCACCCGGCCAGTGACTGCTGCAGAGAGCAAGAACGAGCCACAGTCACTCCAAGATCCAGCAAAGGTCAGGGCAATGCTGGTGGGGCTTTGCACTGGCACTGGACCTGTGGGAGGACAAAATCCTCCTCTTTGAAGCCAGATAACAGAAATGGGCAGAGCTGTTGGAAGCTAGCAAGGCACACAAGGAATGAGACACCTCATTTCCCTCCATCCTTTTCCCTGTCTGACAGGAATCTTTTTCTGGTTTTCCCCAAACAAGCAGGAAGGATTTGCACCAAGGGGGGACAAATCCCTTTGTCCTTGCCAAGACAGGATGGTGAGGCACCCACTGTCCTGTCCCTGAACCTGCTCTGGGTGAGCAGAGCAAAGACAAAGGGCTGTCCCAGGCAGTGGGGCTTGTGCCCTGCGCTGCCATGGCCCAGCTGGTCTGTGCCAGAGGGGCCACAGTGCCCCAGGAGCAGTGTCCAGTGCCAGGGCAAAGCGCAGGGCCCGAGATCTGAGTGCAGCAGGGAGGTGCCCTGCGTGTGCCCAGGCTGCAGAGGAGGCAGCTGGCATGGAGGTGCCGAGCTCAGGGGCACAAGAGGAGCAGGGCTGCTCTCGCCGTGCTCCACAGGCATGGCTGGGCAGCTGGAGCCGGGGCACAGCTCCGGCTGCAAGCGCTCAGCACAGCTCCCCAGAGCCCTGCAGAGCCCAGGGCCACGCTCAGCTCCTGGGGCCAGCAGCCCTTGCCTTCACTTACCTACAATGGGCAAGAAGCCCACGCACAGGGCACTCCACATGGCCAGGCCCGCTCTCAGTGGCCTCTCTGCAGCTTCTCTGTGCCTGCACAACAGCTCTGCCCACACCTGCCCTGCCTGGGCCTCTGGCACTGCTCTCAGGCCCGGGCCCTGCTGGTCCCTCCCTCTGCCTCTGACAACACTGAGGGGGAGTGGTGGGGCACCAGGAGCAGAACTTGAAGCTCTTGGTTTCCTCCTGGGTGTCTCTCACCCTGGGTGGTTCCCATCTTTCTGTTAAGCCCTCTCCATACTCACACTATGTGTGATCCTGTGAAAGAGCCTCAGGCTTGATTTGGAGTGGCTCAGTGGGAGCTCTAAATTGGGAAATTCCATTCCTAAACCACAACAGCCTCATTTGGCATCCAGTGTGGGGCATGAAGGGTTGAGATAAGAACAGATGTGCCCAGAGTGGGCTGCAGACCAATCTGACCTCAGCATCAGTTGTATCAGATATGGAGCCAGTGGTGCCAATGCTGCTGGGGCTGTTCCTGTGCCTGTGGGACCTAACCCTGTGGATGTTCCCATATGAGCTCCTCAGGATTATATTGTGCAGGGCTGTGGGCACTGAGAAGGGGCTTGGGGAGAGGACAGAAACTCTCAGCCTCTGGATGTGGCTCCTGTCAAGTGTTAGAGAAAGATATTGTCCCAAGGATGATCTAGTAGAGCTCCCAGGCTGGTGGAACCCCATGGCCAGAGACTGTTTGTCATCAAAATAAAACTGTGTGTGTACAGTGCCTGTTAGAGGTGTCCACTTAATGAAGGCTAGGGTGTCTCTACTCTGTCTCCGTGCAAAATTATGTTTCAATACAGGTCACAAAAGAGGAATTTCTCTGATTGTGGGAGGCTTTGGCATAGCCAGGAATCAACTAAGGCCCTCACCCAAAGAAATCCCAGAACTGACATCTGTTTTCAAAGCTGTCCTTTGGAAAGCAGACATTCCCAGGAGCTCTGCACTCCCCTGTCCTGAATAGTTTTGCAGGGGGAAGATCAGGTTCTTATTACTTCAGTTCAGACCATATCTGCTGACTGAAATATAAGGCAAAGGGAGAAAGAGAACTTGCCTTACAGTCAGGTAATTAACCATACTCCTCTTGAGTTTCTGTTTATGTTAGATCTAATTTTGTCAGGAAGTTTATAGGATTTTGGGGCACAAAACAGATAGGTCAGATTATGCCTAGCAGATGCAGGAATAAGATTATTACATTGCATTTTTAATGTGCCATAAGAAAACTGGAGGGTTCAGTGATACAAAAAGGTGTTTAGTGTTGCCCATTCTCATGGTGTTCTTCACTATGCTTTCCCATGTAACCTCTTGGAGAAAGCTTTATTCTTTCAGCATGCTTTTAATGCTGTCTGCCACTGGAGAGAGCTCTCACGATTTTGACTTGATCAGCAGGATAGATGTCAACTACCACACCCCATGTTAGAGAATCAAGGCATTACTTTATTCTGGCTAGGAGGTGCAACAGAAATCATTTCATCTACACGTTGCACTGGTTGTGCAGAGAAAATCCTTCCATCCCACAAGGTTTTCACTGGAGTTTTCTTGTACTTCTACAGTCAAACCCCAGGGAAATTCATTGGTTCAATACTCATTGCTCCCAAGTCGCACAGTTTGTAGTATTTGGTTTTTAATTGATCCCTGCACCTTCGATGTTATTTTGGTTCTTAGTCTTGGTTCTCTTATAGATCTTTTCCCAGACCAGGTGTCTCTGACCATGCCAGGGCTGATGTTTGGAGCTGATGTTCATTAATGGTTGTTATCTTTTGTGTATCTTCTGTGCTGCTCCCAGTCTGCTGAGATGTTTTTATGTCTGCTGAAATTTCTTTATATACTTTTAGTCAGGGATTTTGTGCACCTTTGCCCAGGGGAAAAGGAACTGAAGTTTCTTTTCAAAGGACTGTTTGAGCACTGCGGGCCTGAGGGTGTGAGCTGAGCAAGCTCAGTGCAGCAGCCCTTGCTGTGCCCTGTGCAGAGGCTCTCTTGAGGGCTGCAGGAGCTCAGGCAGGGGGAGCAAAGCCGTATTTCCCCTTCAGGATGTGGTTACCTTGTGTTTTCAAAAGCAGGGGAGGGTTAATGCTGCCTGGTGTGACTGAGTCAGAAATGGTGACCACAGCATCCTGCCTGTAGCTTGGGAGAGGGGCATGAGCTGGGGAAGGTGTGGGCTGGGCTTTGTTCAGTAAGAACCAAGTTGCTATGGAAACTATCACTCCATCAAACCACCCCAAATTATTTGCTTTGGTGGCCCCTTCCTCCTATCCCTGAGTGCAAAACAACAGCAGGGTTTCTTCTCTGCTGACAGGAGCATTTTCCTCCCTCGTGCCTTCAGCAAGGACTCTCCTCACTAAGTTCCTGAATGTGCCAGAGAGACACTTCCCTGCACAAAGGCTGCAAAAGACAAATTCAGCCAAGAGGAAATCTACAATATCAAAGCTGTGTTTCTGATCCCAGTTTACGGCATTTAGGCCAGTTGGATTTCAGCAATTTCCATCCTAATTCCAGAAGAATAAGCACAGAAAACCCACAGCATTTTGTGCTAGCACTTTATTTATGTCACTACTGCAGGAACCTAAAATGGATGTGCAATACATTTGGCAGAAGAAATACAGGTTAATAAAGTAATTGGCATTGTCTGGTTGAATTAAATCACTCCTGATTTTACAGAGCTCTTCTTATCAGCAATACACTTTTTTGTTATGAAATCTATCTAAATCCAAAGCTACAAATGGCAGCTGCTGGGCTTGAATTCCCTCAGCAGAGCTACTCCAGTACCACAGGCAGTAACACAACATGCCTGGGAAAGGTGCTTTTAAAAGGCCAGCTATGTGCAGTGAGCACTGGAGTTTTCAAAGCTACTGAAGCAGGTTGGACACTGGTGTGCAAATGCCAGAAGAATGGGGGGATCTACTTAGCAGGAGGATGAGGATAAATCCACTCTCCTCAGTGTTCAGAGGAGAGGAAACAGCAAAAGCATTTAAAACTCTTCCGTGTAAATCAGCTGGCCAGGCAGGAGTGAACAGTGTTGCATGTCTTCAGGGGAAGGTGCTGCCTTGTGTCCTGGGTGGTCTCTGTCAGCAGCTCTGGCCCTGCTTGTTCCACCCCCTTGTGCTGCTGGTTCATGTTCTTTCCTGCTCGTCTTTGGTTCTCTCTTGCTTTCATTCCCCATGTCTGGAAGAGCAAAGGGAGAATTAAAGTACATTTAATGAAATTTGGCCTCTGAACTAGTGTTTGATAGCTGTGAACTCCCTTACCTCAGAAAAGAAACAACTTGATGCTCATGAGGGCATTGAAGGCGATGCTCTTTGCCAGCAGGACTCTCAAACCCAACACAGCCATGGACAGCATGTTCACTCTCTGCCCTCCAGCATCTGCTCAGTGACCAGAAAAGAGAGGAGAGGATCATAGTCTAGGTTTTGGTGCTGTGATCTTGGCAGAAAGTGGAAAATCCACAGGTGACAGTTTCAGGGAAAGGAAGAGCAGCAAAGGAACAGCCGAGAGAGAACATGGCAACAACAGGGGAGCAACCTTGGAACAGCAACCTTGGAACAGCAGCTTGTATGTGCTGAATGTGTTGTGTTCTGAGTCCTCTGCCCTGGAGAAAATACATTTCCATGCCTTTATCCCCCAGAGAGCAATGTAACTTCACATCCTGTTTGGGTAACTCACCTTGTGCTGAGGTGTTTGTGCTGTTGCAAACCCTCTCACTGGCCCCTGACTCTGTTCTGGTTCTGTTTGGTTCCCCAAACCCTGTTACTGGTTCTTCAGCCTCCTCTTCTGTAGCATGATAAAGAAAAGGCATTTTAAACTACATACACCATTTATACAGGATATAAAAAATGTTCAGATGATATTTCTCATAGAACATTCGAGGAAAGTTCAGAGTGAGCCTCAGCTGGTCAGGAATAATTCCAACATTAATTTGAGGAGACAATTTGTCCAGGCAGCTGCAAGAAACAGAAGAATTCCTGCATTGTTTTGTTTTACTTTTTGAATTACTTTCTGGACTAAAAAAACAATCCCACCAAATATGACAGTTTATTTAATTAAAAAACCCTCACAACACACCCCACCTTTAACTTTTCTTGGTTTTAGAAAGGCTGTTCCAGCTTGTACTGCTGAGTGTTTCATGCTATAGGCTAGAATATTCCATCATAAGGAAATTCACATTTTAAAGAAATAGATTGTGTCTTTCCTCTTCTTCCCACAAAAGTATCTCAAAGTAATTAAACGGTCAAAAAAGCATTTATTTTAGAATCATCCTTCAGCTCTCCCTGCTGAAATCCCAAATATCTTTCTGATTTCTGCTGGCTGCCCAGGGCAGTGCTGTCCAGAAGGAGGACACCAAGCCCCACAGGCCGCTGTCTCCAGAAATAAGTGACAGCTGTGCCAGCAAACTGTACCTGGCTGTGCTGTTATCGTGCGGTCGTCGAATTTGGCCGTGCAGGTCACCTCTGTGTCTTTTGTCACCCTGACCACTTTAATTGCATTGTACAACCCCTGTGATGTCAAAATGGATGGGCTCTGTTCATAGAGCACCTCCTGAGAGGGCATCTCCAAGCTGATCTTCTTTGTAGCGGAGTTCCTTGCCAAACAAGCTGCTTTCCCTGTGCTGTTGCCTTCTTCCAGTTTCTTTGATTTCATCACAATGACTTGAGGATCAGAAGTTTTTGAAATGTCTGAAAAGTAAAGCAGGGTTTGCACAGGATTGATTTTACTGCAGGCTTGCCCAGGTGCTGAGTGACTGAAAACTCACATGTACTCCATCTGTGACTAATTTGTAGCATTAGCAATCACTTTTTGTGGTCTTTATTTCTTGCTGCATCTTCCAAAAGATCAAATTAAAGACAGAAATGGGTATGGGGGGCATATTTAATAGGAGATTTAATCCCACAGGGTTGCAACTACCTTTTGCCAAAGCTTGTGCTTCTAAAGTGAACCCTTGATTTTATAATGGACCTACAAACAAGAGGGGAACTTTGATGAATGCCACTCCACGACTCCACTTATTCTGCTTTCTCAGCCATTTAATTCCAAAACATAACAGTTCTATCTGGATTGCCTTGCATACTCATAAGTGAATACTATTTTTTCTTTTAACTCTCCCTCCCAGACACCCAACAGAAATCAAACACATTAACTTGGTTTGACCAGTTCAGTTGAATCCAATCTCTGAACAACTTATTAAGATTAAACTAGTACAGAAATGTTGCATAAGATTTTATTTCATGCTTTTGTACCCTTCTCTGCTATCAGTGTTGTATTTTTAACTCTGACAAAATAGATAGTCTTAGGAACTTGTATACCAACTTCCAGACACTATTGCTCTTTAAACAGTCCAAGTGTGACTTTAAACCCAACAATGACGATGGCAATCTTATTAAGAAGCCTGAATAAGTGGATAGATGTATGTCCCAAAGAAATTCTGAATGATAGCAGTCAGAACTTCCTTTGTGGAGCTCAAGTTCTTTGGCAACGCTGAGAAGTTGAATATTTTTACATATAACTTGTCTAGCTGCATGCAAAAGATTACACATAGAAAGTAAAATTAGTGACTGAAAAACATGAATGAATGTCTGCATACATTTTGGGGGAATGAAATATTTGCAAAGGGGGGAAATTAAAGAGTAGCAACTCAAAAAATGGTTATGTATAAAGGATACCTACTTGGCTCCATGGTCAGTTGAGTTCCATTCCCAAAGACAAGAGCAGCAGTAACTCACAGTTAAAATGGGTAAATCAAAAAGGGCTCACTTTGCTCTTCTTCCTCTACACATTTCCTTCCCAGTTGCACCATGATTGGCCAGAGCCTGTCAGTGCTGTGCATTCTGTGTTCTCTGAGAAGACCTTGAAGGGCTTTTCATGTGCTCTCCTCTCCAGGCTTTGCAAACAGCCAGAACACAAACAGGCTGCTTCTCTGCAATAGCTCCCTGGGCTAGATCTTCAGCAAGCAATAATGTACACAGTGCAATTGTAGTTCAGAGAGCAGAAGATTTGTTTTATCTGGCCCCAGAAGGCTCACCCGAGTCCCACTCGTTTGCATTACCTGACAGTCCAGCCATGAATTCCTAGCACTGCTTGCTTCTAGAAGGGATTCTTGTTTTATGTTCTGCAAATATATTTGAACAAAAATTTGTTCTTCTTCACTTTCATCTTACAAAGTCAAAGGAGGAGCTCTCTATTCCAGAAAGTAATGTGCCTTAGCATTCTTAATGAATATTTAATCTGGAATAAATCAAACCGTACCAAAAGGAAAACCTTCTCTGTCCTTAACTGAGCCCTTAGCAGAATAAGGCTGGAGTATCCCACAATGGCACTAATGGTTGTTTTTTTATGTAATTTTGATTTGGTGAGTTGGCAAAAGATTGGATAGTAACGTATTTGTGCTGTAAACAACTTAAAATGCATATTAGTATCTCCCAAAGGAATTCAAAACCAAAGGGGGGACTTTGCTCACATCCTAGAAACTTTGGCTTCAGCTTCTTGAGTATTTCAGCAGACTCAAAAGGAAGTCTGATACTTAAGGCCCAGCATCTTGTACCATCAAAGATAATACCAGAATCTCTGTGCAGGTCTGAAAATATCCTGTCATTAGCTAGAAAAAGAGAATCATCAAACAGCATGGAAAGATAGGTCTTTCTTCAGAATGGTAACTTTGCTTGGGGTGACATGTACCTTTTTTGCACATCATAGAATTCCAAACAAAGATAGGTATAAGTAAGGCTTTTTATAATCCTACTCCCCACATTGCTCTTTTCAGAACCCACACAACTTGGCAGCCAATTGTCTTTCATTCCAGGAGCTCTTGGATATGAGGCACTTGTGAGAATTTAAGCCCAAGGCTATTTCACCTCCTTCCCGCTCTGTCCCCAGGGCTGTGGAATTCCTTGCCTGGGGACACTGTCAGTGTGGTGCCGGTGTCAAACCAGAACTTCTCCAACCAGGAGTTACAGATCTGTCTCAAAACTCCTCATACTGGGAGCTCTTCACTGAGCTCTGCATTCCTGCCCCAAGTCACTCAGTGCAAGCCCACTGGACAATTGGACACTGGACAGTGAATTTGGGCCAGAGTGCTGCCCAAAGTGGGAATAAGTTATCACATGCTAAGCAGCGCCCTGCTGGTGTTTGGGGATCATGGAATAATGGTGCTGTGCAGAGTGAGCCCAGTTGTTCCTGGGAAACCTTCCTGAGCAGATCCAAGCTGAGGGTTTGGCTTGAAAGCCTGGCTGGAGAGCGAGTGCATTCAAGGGATTATTGCAGCTGAAAATTCTTTCAGTGAACCCAAATGTTTAAATTCCCTTGTTCTCCCCCACATTAATTTTCAATGAAGTTTTAGGAATAAAGAAATGTCACTTACTTGGTAGAACTGTGAGAGTCGTCCCTGGTCCAAATATAAGCTCATCTGTCCACACACTGCTAAGACTTATTCCAATTACTCACTCTTTCCTTATGGTGTTCAAAAATGTTGCAAATCATGAGATAGAAAGCCAAATATCTTTTCTAATTATCTATGGATGCAAGTCCATGGTAGGATCCAGAGGTACATTTACTTCCAAAACTGAAAAACGATAAAATATTAATTGAATTGTTCAATGATTTTCAATTATTTCAAATAGCTTGATTCAGTATAGAATTTTCAACTTCTCTCTTTCTTACACCTTTTAGAATCCCCTTGAACTCTTTTATCTTTCCAGGGTAAAAGGCATTATAGAAAGAATATTCTATTTGTCTCTTTAGTGATTATAGTCAGCCATCTCCTTTCTTTCCCAAAATATCTCACCTTTTCCCCCTCTTTTTGTTTTTGTACAGGTCCCTATGCTGTTTATATCATTGTGGTACTCCGGCCCCTGTACACAGTGATCTATTTCCTTGTAAAAACTGTCTCTGTCCAACTACACAGAATTTAGGATTATACAGGCAGTCACATGACCTCTTCAGTGGTTTCAGACCCAACGTACCACATGAAAAAACAACTTATGGCTTTCAAGAAAGGATATAAGATAATATCAGAGTGGTTGAGTTGTAAATGAGAACTTGGGGATTACATGACACCTCTGAAAAGTCTGAGAGAGTTAAGCTGGATAGAAAGCAGGAAAAGAATCAGTACTTTTCATGTTATATCAAAGTATTTCTGAAAATTCTCCTGACTTGCTGAAAGCTGTCCATTTCTTCCCCTTTGTTTCAGTGCTCAGAAGCAGAAGGAATGTGCCCTCTGGTCTCTTAGAATTGGTTCCTGGGGTCATTTAGTACCTTAGAAAGTCTTCACGGTGTTTTAGGTAAGAGGAGAAAGTAGACAAACGGATTATTCTTTGTTGTGTCGGGGCACTGAAACCTTGGCAGTGAGGATCAAAGAGTGAAGGAGATGTTGTACATTGATCAAATCCTTCATGATATTCAACTTCTGTATCATAAATTCTTGACAGCCAGAGCTGAACCAGCTGTGTTCCCTCCCAAATTTTGTGTACCTACTCACTGGTGGGTGGAATGAGGAGTAGAAGAGGCCTTGACTCCATGTAAGCACTGCTCAGCAATAACTCAAACATCCCTGAATCACCAACACTCTTTCCAGCACAGATTCAAAACATAGTCCCATTCCTGCTATGAAGAAAATTAGCCCTACTCAAACCAAAACCATCACATTCTTAAAAAAAACCCAAACAAAACACGCACAAAAAACCCCCATCCTCTTTCCCTGGTTCTTTCTGCCTGTGGGAGATGTTGAGAAGGAAGGAAGGAGTTACCAGCACGTTAATGGTTTGGGGTTTGGTTTTGGGAGACTGCTGTTGCTATTGCTGTAGCACCTCTGCATCTTTTCTGCAAAAGACAGCCCAGACTAGTCTTGAGAAGTCTAGGAAGAGCCTTGCCTTGCAGCAACCACAAAAGATCTGGCTAGATTAAAGCCCCTCCTTCCAATTTTGCCCTGGCACTGCCTGCATTTCAAGCACCGTGCCCTTTTCAAGTTCCCTCATGCTGCAGAAATAGGTGGCTGTGTCTGCAGCTGCTGGCGAGAGCAGTTGCAGCCACAGCTGGTTCCTGGAGGGGTCTGCAGAGCTGTTGACGCGGCTCTGGAAGGATGCAGCGATGTGCTGGAGTCCTGTGAAAGGATACTGCATCACCAGGTGCTGCAGCTCTTTGGCAGGAGTCTGCCGGATCCAGTCCCAGGCGTAGTTGCTATCGGTGATGGCTACACCAGAGATGTGGCAGGTGAGCCAGACAGACTCCGAGATCTTCCCTACTGTAGGGCCTGAGGCCTCTGTCTTCACCTGAGAAAGGCCACCTGCAGCCCCAGGAGACAAGGGGAAACAAAAAGCAATGGCTTAAGCAATCAGTCTACTCCACCACGTCCCCGTGGTTCTGCTTGTGATGTCCAGGATGTGCCCAGAGCCCTGCGGAGGGAGAGCGCAGGGATCGGGCAGGGCGCGACCGCGGAGCGAGGGCGCTGTGCCGGTGTCCCGGTGCCCCCGGCCCGGCACAGCCACAGCCGCCAGCCCCGGCCCACAGCCCCTGTCCCTGGGTCTGTCCCGGCCTTTGCCCGTGTTCCCTGCCCTGCCTCTGCTGTCTCCTTTCCCCAGCCTCTGCCCTTGTCCCGTCCCTGCTCGTGTCCCTGCTCCTGTCCCTGCCTGTCGCTGTCGCTGTCCCTCGTTCCCCGGGCCGGGCTCGCTGCCCTCCCCGGCCGGCTCTCACCTGCCGGCCACAAGGCCAAGGCCAAGGCCAGCAGCCCCGGCCCCGGCCCGGCCAACATCGCTGCCGGCGCCGGCGCCGCGGCAGCCGCACAGGAGCCGAGCGGAGCCGCGCTCGGGCCGCTGCCGCCCGGCCCCGCCTCGCCGGGGCAGCGCCGGCGCCTCTGCCCGCCCCGACACACCCGGCCCGGCCCCGGGGCCGCGGCCCCGCCGGGCGGGACAGGAAGCGCCGGCCGCGCCCGGGCCGCGCACGCGAAACAGCGCTGCGCGCTTGGACAGCGCCTTCTGCCAAAGGGACCGTGGGCAACGCGCCCTGAAATTCGCCCAGGCTCTCCTTATATGTCAGCTGTTCCCTCCCTTGTGTTCATGGCCCTTCATTGCATTTGTTCCCCTCTGTCCATGTCCCTCCCAGGCTTGGGAGCCCAGCAGGGGACACATTGGTCCCCAGTCCCAGCAGTGCTGAGCTGAAGAGGATTCCTCCCCAGTGAGGACAACATGCCAGGAGGCTGCACGGACAAACGAGGCTGGGAAAACGTGGGCCCAGTGCTGAATGGGATGGGGGCCAGGTGACACAGGATATGGGACAGGCTGAGGTCCTGAATGCTTTATTCATCTCAGGCTTCAGCAGCCAGAGCAGCCTACAGGAATTTCATTTCCCACAGCCCAGGAGGAGAGGCCGGGAGGAAGAATATGTACCCTTGCACAATCCATGTCACTGAGCCATTCTCTAGGCCATAATGAAAGGATTTGTCGAGAAGGTTTCCAGGGAAGCCAGTGCTGAGAGCTCAACTGAATGAAGAATGCACAACATCCACTCTCTCCTCAGCCAGCAAGACCCTTTGGCTCACTGTAGAATGCTGTCAATGTGGCCAAGCCCAATCCCCACTTCTCAAAGCCATGCTGACTGTCCCTGAGGAAAAAGGGCTGGGAGGCAATGCAAGGCACAGAGGAGAAATGAGGCTGTGCTGGACAGGAGCCCAGGCAAGGTGCACTAAACCTGCACTTCCCCAAACAGCAGCCTCTGCAGTTCCCAGGACAGATCCTCCTGCACCATCAATGGCCCCAGCCCTTCTAGCAGCCCTCCCTCCAGTGCCTTTAGTGCCACCAAGCCTGAGGGACAGGTCCTGCACCTGCCATTGCCTGGCAAGAGCCCTGGGGAGCAGCTGCCAGAAAAGACAGCTGCTGTCTTCCCCATCTGCTGGTTTTTGGTTCACTCTGCTGCAGAGCTGCTCCAGGGTGATGGTTGCTCCACAGTAATACGTTGCTGCATCGCCTGGGGCTGCTGCCAGGAGCTGCAGTGTGAAGCTGTTCTTGGAGCTCTCCACTCTTGCCTTAAAGCGACCTTGGAAACCTTCTCCATAGGTATCATAATCGTCCCCATAAATGCATTTCAGAGAGCCCCGTGGGCCCTGATGGTACCAGTACATGTAGTAGTCGCTCATATAATCTCCCTTCATGCTGCACTCAAAGGTGAATTCATCTCCCTCTCGCACGGTCACTTCCCTGGGGTGCTGCTCCAAGGTCACCCGGCCAGTGACTGCTGCAGAGAGCAAGAACGAGCCACAGTCACTCCAAGATTCAGCAAAGGTCAGGGCAATGCTGGCGGGGCTTTGCACTGGCACTGGACCTGTGGGAGGACAAAATCCTCCTCTTTGAAGCCAGCTGACACAAATGGGCACAGCTGGTGGCAGCTAGCAAGGCTCACAAGGAATGAGTCACCTCATTTCCCTTCTTCCTTTTCCCTGTCTGACAGGAATCTTTTTCTGATTTTCCCCAAAGAAGCAGGAAGGATTTGCACCATGGGGGCACAAATCCCTTTGTCCTTGCTAAGACAGGATGGTGAGGCACCTACTCTCCTGTCCCTGAGCCGGCTCTGGGTGAGCAGAGCAAAGACAAAGGGCTGTCCCAGGCAGTGGGGCTTGTGCCCTGCGCTGCCATGGCCCAGCTGGTCTGTGCCAGAGGGGCCGCAGTGCCCCAGGAGCAGTGTCCAGTGCCAGGGCAAAGCGCTGGGCCCGAGATCTGAGTGCAGCAGGGAGGTGCCCTGCGTGTGCCCAGGCTGCAGAGGAGGCAGCTGGCATGGAGGTGCCGAGCTCAGAGGCACAAGAGGAGCAGGGCTGCTCCCGCCGTGCTCCACAGGCATGGCTGGGCAGCTGGAGCCGGGGCACAGCTCCGGCTGCAAGCGCTCAGCACAGCTCCCCAGAGCCCTGCAGAGCCCAGGGCCACGCTCAGCTCCTGGGGCCAGCAGCCCTTGCCTTCACTTACCTACAATGGGCAAGAAGCCCACGCACAGGGCACTCCACATGGCCAGGCCCGCTCTCAGTGGCCTCTCTGCAGCTTCTCTGTGCCTGCACAACAGCTCTGCCCACACCTGCCCTGCCTGGGCCTCTGGCACTGCTCTCAGGCCCGGGCCCTGCTGGTCCCTCCCTCTGCCTATGACAACACTGAGGGGGAGAGGTGGGGCACCAGGAGCAGAACTTGAAGCTCTTGCTGCCCTCCTGGGTGTCTCTCACTGGGTGGTGCAGTAACAGACCATTTGTTGGGCAGGAAATGCTGTGTTGGGCTAAACTTGACGTGGTTCTGAGGGGCCAGCCCTGGCCTTTCTCTCAGGGAGTCTCGCAGGCTGGGACTTTGGAGGTGACCAGGGCAGGCTGTCAGCTTGTCCTTCCCCTGGCCCTGGCTCTGCTGGGCTGCTGCTCCCACATGGGACACCCCAGGATCTCAGCTCACCTTGGCCAGGGCACCCCTTATCCAAAGTGCTCCTCACCCTTCTCCCTGCACTCTGGCCCTGCACCCTACTGGCTCCCCAGTGATGACACTTCTCCAGCTGCCTCTTCCTCTCAAAGCCCTCCCGGTCCCCTGCCCTGCAGCAAAGGCAACCCAGGACTCTGCAGGTGCTTTGCAGGTTCCACGTAAGAAGGGGACCAAGGAAGGCTGAGTGAGACTGCAGCCAGGCAGTCACCAGGCTGACTGCATGACAGAAAAACCTTGAACCTTCTCTACAGAGTAGAACGTTGCAATTGGGACTCAGGAGAAGGAAAGCCTCAGTGCTGGGAAAGGAGCTCTTGATGAAAGGCCAGGATCGCTGGTGCTGTGTGGGGATGGCAGCTGATTTGTTAGGAACAGCCCTGAGCCACTTTGGAATTCACCATCTCCAAATTTCAGATGCTGAGCCAGACCCGAGCTGGTTTGTGTTAAAGCCAGCCTGGGTTTCCTGTCTCCGTGTGAACAGCGCAGAAGTACCGGGCAGAGTCGCGGGGCTGCAGGGCCAGCAGGGAGAGATAAGCCTCGGACCGGGAATCGTCCCGGGACATCTTGGCCCGCCCCTGCACTGACTGGTCAAAATAAACAACTGTCGGATCAACACTAATAAAGGACACCCACGCGAGGCTTCCTCCGGGTGACTGACGGTACCATCGAATGTAATGATCCTCAAAGGTGAATCCGGATCCGCGGCAGGAGAGGGTGACGGAGTCCCCTGGTTCTCGCAGCCCTCCGCCCGCCTCCTGCAGCCTCGGCTGTGCCCAGAGCCCTGCGGAGGGAGAGCGCAGGGATCGGGCAGGGCGCGACCGCGGAGCGAGGGCGCTGTGCCGGTGTCCCGGTGCCCCCGGCCCGGCACAGCCACAGCCGCCAGCCCCGGCCCACAGCCCCTGTCCCTGGGTCTGTCCCGGCCTTTGCCCGTGTTCCCTGCCCTCCTTCTGCTGTGTCCTTTCCCCAGCCTCTGCCCTTGTCCCGTCCCTGTTCGTGTTCCTGCTCCTGTCCCTGCCTGTCGCTGTCGCTGTGCCTCGTTCCCCGGGCCGGGCTCGCTGCCCTCCCCGGCCGGCTCTCACCTGCCGGCCACAAGGCCAAGGCCAAGGCCAGCAGCCCCGGCCCCGGCCCGGCCAACATCGCTGCCGGCGCCGGCGCCGCGGCAGCCGCACAGGAGCCGAGCGGAGCCGCGCTCGGGCCGCTGCCGCCCGGCCCCGCCTCGCCGGGGCAGCGCCGGCGCCTCTGCCCGCCCCGACACACCCGGCCCGGCCCCGGGGCCGCGGCCCCGCCGGGCGGGACACGGGGCGGTGCACGAAGGGACGAGCGACAGCGGCATGAGAGGCTTTATTTTCTCTTTGTGAACAAAGAGCGGCATAGACACGAGGCTCTTAAACCTCTTACTCAGATCCCGTTTTTGTTTCTCCCACTGTCTCGACAGTGAGTGGCTGGGATTGGGCAATAAGCTGCGGTGGGACACAGCAGCCCCAATACTGCCAGCTGATTAAAGGAGTATTCCACACTGTAATACGTGGTTCTCAGAAATCAAACTCATGGAAAGGAGGAAAGGGGACATTTGGAGTGATGGCCTTTGTCTTCCCAAGGAATCATTCTGTGAGAGAAAGACCATTTTTCCTAGAAATGGCTAAACCTGCCTAATGATGGAGAAGTAGCACATAAATTCTTAATTTCTCCTGTATTGTGGAATCAGCTATTCTTGGTTTTCATCTGTTGAAGTGGAGCATCTCTCCAAGTTAAAAAGGCTGTCAGAGCTGGTCCAGTTTTTCATGGAGATGCAGAAGCTGGTTGCGGTTGTCATAAGTGAACAGAAACACGAGGACATGGCCAAGGCTGTTTTCAGCTTATGCCCATTGTCAGGACAATGATCAATGAGCACAAACAGAAATTACAAGAGGTTCTCACTGAACATCAGATAGAAATGCTTTTTCACAGTGTGAGGGTGCCCAAACACTGGCACAGGCTGCTCAGGCACTTCCTGGAGTCTCCGTACTTGGAGATATTTGCAAATTGTTTGGTCATGACACCTGGGAAGTGGAGCCTGTGGAGAGCCGAGGCTGGACAGGGTTGATTCTGAAGGACAGCAGCTCTTGGGACGGACCCATGCTGGAGCCATTGGACTGCAGAATGAGGGAGGAATGGAACAAGAAGCAGTAGAGATGAAGACCAGTGATTCATTGTTAAGAAATGATCCCAAACCTGATTTCCTGTTGTCTCTTTCTTTTTGGAGAGAAGAGGCAGAGAATTCAGGAATTCAGCCTTGAGGATGAGTTTGGCAGCAAACAGGGATAAAGTGGGAGCAAGGCATTTTCTAATTGCTCCCAATTCTACTCTAAATCAAATTGGCAATAAATTAGATGCCCTGCAGTGTGCAGTAAAGGTCAGGAATACCTGTGGTGCACAGCGCTGGCACCTGACTTCTTGGAAACAGCCTTGAGACCCATTGGCTCCAGCCCCTGGCAACTCTCACCTTCCCGACATCTAAGGCAGCCTCTGCTGGGCCCCGGGAGGTTTGTGTTAAAGCTCATCTGCATTTCCTGTCCCCGTGGGATGGCACAGAAATACCGGGCAGAGTCCTGAGCTTGCAAGGACCGCAAAGAGAGATAAGCCTCAGATCGGGAATTGTCCCGGGAAATCTCGGCCCGACCCTTCACCGCTGCCCCGTAGTCCTTTATAGTACCCCAGGGGCCGCTGATCCAGGACACCCACTCCAGACTGCCTCCGGGGAACTGACGGTACCACCAAATAAAACGATCCTCAAAGGTGAATCCGGATCCGCGGCAGGAGAGGGTGATGGAGTCCCCTGGTTCTCGCAGCCCTCCGCCCGCCTCCTGCAGCCTCGGCTGTGCCCAGAGCCCTGCGGAGGGAGAGCGCAGGGATCGGGCAGGGCGCGACCGCGGAGCGAGGGCGCTGTGCCGGTGTCCCGGTGCCCCCGGCCCGGCACAGCCACAGCCGCCAGCCCCGGCCCACAGCCCCTGTCCCTGGGTCTGTCCCGGCCTTTGCCCGTGTTCCCTGCCCTGCCTCTGCTGTGTCCTTTCCCCAGCCTCTGCCCTTGTCCCCGTCCCTGTTCTTGTCCCTGCTCCTGTCCCTGCCTGTCGCTGTCGCTGTCCCTCGTTCCCCCGGGCCGGGCTCGCTGCCCTCCCCGGCCGGCTCTCACCTGCCGGCCACAAGGCCAAGGCCAAGGCCAGCAGCCCCGGCCCCGGCCCGGCCAACATCGCTGCCGGCGCCGCGGCAGCCGCACAGGAGCCGAGCGGAGCCGCGCTCGGGCCGCTGCCGCCCGGCCCCGCCTCGCCGGGGCAGCGCCGGCGCCTCTGCCCGCCCCGACACACCCGGCCCGGCCCCGGGGCCGCGGGGGAGCAGGGGGGGACTCAGGAGAACGGGGGCCCGGCGAGGGACGCTGGCAGCTGCGTAGGCAGAGCAGCAGAGGCGCCCCGGGAGATGAACGCTGCTGTCCCGGGGCTACCAGCGCGCCTCCATCGCTCTCCCTGTTTCTTCCTCTGGGAGCCCTTTCAAAGGTGTTGATGCTTCAGTCCTTCTAAGAAAAACCTGCCAAAATTCTAAATACTGCAACAGTGTAGAATATCATCAGGGTGGAGATCTGTGTATTTTTTGTGTCCTGAGTGGAGTCCCCCGTGAGGCTGGGACATTGTGTGGTTTCCAGCATCACTCCACATGCAGTATTTCCTAGTTTCCTATCACCTTTCCCGGGATGTTAATAAAACAGTTCTCTGTTCTGAGAGATTCATGCAATACCTTCTAGCTTCAGAGAGATCCAGTGCCCCCTGGGGCAAAACGTCCTAGATCAGGGAGGGTCTTTGCGAATTAAAGTGAGGGGAATTGTCTGGAGAAAGGAGGCTCTCAATAACCTTCCAATGATTATGGTGTTTTGGGGAGGTACCCGAGGACTGCTGGAGGAAAGCAAATGTCACTACCTGCAAGAAGGACAAGAAAGAGGACCCAGGGATTTCCCTCAAGCCCTGAGATGCTGATGGAGCACCTAATCCTGGAAATAATTTCCAGGCACATGAAGCACAAGAATGTTTGCAGGACTCACCAAGGAGAACTCACACTTGACAGAGTTGATAATTAACTTCTATGCTGAAATGATTGGCTTTGTAGAGGAGGGGAGAGCAGTGTGCAGTTTACCTTGGCTTCAGGAAGGCTTTCAACACTGTCCTTCCAATTTAGGTCCTCCTAAGAGAAGCTGATAAAGTCTCAACTGAGTGAGTAGATGGTGATCTGGACAGAACAGTGGACAGACAGAGGATCCTTAAGAGTTGTGGTCAGTGGCATGAGGTCTAGTTGGAAATCAGTTTCTAGCAAGGCACCCCAGGGGTCAGTGTTGGGTCTATTTTAGCATCTTTAACCATCTTTAGGAAGATGAAAATAAATATGAACCCCAGCAAATTCTTTAATGAAACAAGAGTAGTACCGGGGGCTACACAGCAGGGTTGTGCTGCCACCCAGAGGGACCCCAGCAGGCTGGAGAAATGGAACCTGAGGTGGCTCAAAAAGCTGTACTAATTTTCAGTGGGATAAAGTTATTTTTTTTATAGTACTGCTGATGGCAAAGGCAGGGGGATGTTTTAGCTGTTGCTCAATTAGTGCTGACCGAACATCAAGGCCTTCTCTGATTTGCATACTGCCCCAACAGTGAGTAGGCTCGGGATGGACCAGATGCTGAGAAGAGAAACAGCCAGGACAGGTGTTGCCAAATTATCAAAGGATTATTCCATACAGTAATACATCATTTTCAGAAATAAGACTCAGAGAAAGAAGGAGGAAAGGGGCTTTTTGGAGTTATGGTATATGGCACCACAGAGCAGCCTCACAGTGCGAGCATAACCAAGCACCAGTGCAGGCTGTCCAGGCCCCTTGTGGAGTCTCCATGCTTGGAGAAACTCACAAACTGTTTGGTTGTGGCCTGAGGGAAGTGGAGCCTGTGGAGAAGCCAGGCTAGAGCAGGTTGATTCTGAAGGAGCCATATGAGAAGTGTAGGAATTGACCCCTTTCCCACTGGCCCTCTGCCTTTTGGACAGAAAAGGGAGAGAAATCAGGAATGCAGGATTGAAGGCAAACCTGGGATGAAGCAAAGCTTCAGCAGGGCCAAGGTGTTTTAATGCTTTTTGATGTTGTTGTCACTCACAATTCCACTCTGTTTTAATTTGGCAATAAACTGGAATCCTGGCAGTGTGCAGTTAAACCAGGAACACCTGCCTTTGATCTCTTTGGGAACATACCTGAGACCCATCAACTCCAGGCTCCTGGTGACTCTGACCTTCCCTCCATCTAACACACCCCATGCCAGGCCCCGGGAGGTTTGGGTTACAGCTCAGCTGGGTTTCCTGTCGCTGTGTGAATGGCACAGAAGTAGCGGGCAGAGTCGCTGGGTTGCAGAGCCCGTAAAACCAGAGACGACTGAGACTGGGAATTGTCCCGTGAGGCTGTGGCCCGACCCTGCACTGCTGCTCCGTACCTCTTTACATTGCCTGAGTAGTCGATGGAAGACACCCACTCTGGGATGCCTCCGGGGAACTGACGGTACCAAAAAATGCCATAATTCCTAAAGGTGAATCCGGATCCACGGCAGGAGAGGGTGATGGAGTCCCCGGGCGCTCGCTGCCCTCCGCCCGCCTCCTGCAGCCTCGGCTGTGCCCAGAGCCCTGCGGAGGGAGAGCGCAGGGATCGGGCAGGGCGCGACCGCGGAGCGAGGGCGCTGTGCCGGTGTCCCGGTGCCCCCGGCCCGGCACAGCCACAGCCGCCAGCCCCGGCCCACAGCCCCTGTCCCTGGGTCTGCCCCGGCCTTTGCCCGTGTTCCCTGCCCTCCCTCTGCTCCTGTCCTTTCCCCAGCCTCTGCCCTTGTCCCCGTCCCTGTTCGTGTTCCTGCTCCTGTCCCTGCCTGTCGCTGTCGCTGTCCCTCGTTCCCCCGGGCCGGGCTCGCTGCCCTCCCCGGCCGGCTCTCACCTGCCGGCCACAAGGCCAAGGCCAAGGCCAGCAGCCCCGGCCCCGGCCCGGCCAACATCGCTGCCGGCGCCGGCGCCGCGGCAGCCGCACAGGAGCCGAGCGGAGCCGCGCTCGGGCCGCTGCCGCCCGGCCCCGCCTCGCCGGGGCAGCGCCGGCGCCTCTGCCCGCCCCGACACACCCGGCCCGGCCCCGGGACACGGGTATTGCTTGTGGGCAAAGTGTGGAAACGACTCCCTCTACTTCTGCCCCCTTGTTCTACCGCTTCCTTCCTCACCACAGAGCTCCCCAGAAGTCCTGGATCATTCTTCTTCCCACGTCGTGCGACCGATTCTCGCCGGTTTTTCTTGCTGGGCTGTGCTGCTGTCCTGTGGATGACGAGTGACAGCCGGCTGTGTCTGCTGTGACTTCCACTTAGGGGAAACAGGAGAGGAACAGTGGGACACGGTGGTAGGGAGATTTTGGGGCTGTACAGACCTGCTTGAGCTCTCAGGACCAAAGTCTCTTTGTCATCCTTCCTAGGGTGGGAAATAATCCCTGAAATATTAAAGTCTGCAAATCAGGACTGCTGTGGATTCACAAACCCCAACTTTCTCCACATTTTACTGCCTGTATCCTTGTTGCCTCTGCCTGACCCACCTTCACCCCATGATATGCCACAGTCAGAGTCCTGTTACTCCTCTGGCATTCACCTGACTTGTGAACCTAAAAGCTCAGGGTTGATAAAGAGAAACCAGTCAAATTTCCAGGGCACGCTTGGTGTCTTTTTCTGTTGTTCTAGCCAGAACACATGAAGGTGTCCCTCGGGTCCCAGCAGTACGGTGATGCCCAGTGTACTGCAGGTAAGGTTTCCTGGTGGGAAAACCTCTTGTGAGCAGCAGGACCACCGTGGCTCCAGGAGTTCTCCTCATAGAATAGGCCAAGCTGAGTTCTACTTGGACTCTGGGATGCCTAAACCAACTTGCCTTTGAGTTTCCAACTCTACCAAACAGCGAGCCCAATCCAGAGGAAGCTCTCATCATGATAATCATCTTAATTTTTGTCTTCAATCAGTTTTCATTATCTGATTATCTCAAGACACTGTATTAAATGCACAGAACCTCCTGCCTCATGGACTGCAGTGCTGTTGGTTGCTTAGGTATTTCCAAGTTTTAGTAACTTTTCTCTTCATTGGTATTTTTCAAAGTAGCAGATTTAATGCTGGCTGGGGTGTGGGAGGATCTGATCATTTAACCATGTGCAGCACAGAGAATGTTTCCCTGCCCAGTGCTGAAGGCATTAAGGTAAAAGCTGCTTTTGTCTTTGGCTGCTCTGCATAGAGGAGCAAGATGAGGTTCTGTGGTTCATTGGGTTCTTGTGTCAAGGGCTAGGGCTGGCCAGGAGCAAAGCAGAGATGTGGATCCCCTGGCTCTGCCCACAGCTTGGTCAAGGCTTTGGACAGGATGCCCCAGCAGCACTGGATTCTGCAGCGTCAGCTCCCTGGAAGTGCAGGTAAGGATTGACACTGCAATTGGATGTTATATCCAGATATGTTGATTGTTTTCTTGTGGGATGTTCTGTATGAGGAAGTAAAAAAAATCATGTTTCAGCTCATCTGCAAAGAATCCCATGGTCCTGCCTGTCTGAGTCCTTGCTCTGAATACCTCTGCATAGATGAGGACTTTGAGAAAAATAGGCAGGAGCTGGGATGGGAGAAGTTGGAAAGGCTGATTTAAGAAGGAGAGGATAATTTTAGGCATGAAAGCACAGCTGAGGCTGGAGGATGGAGAGCCTCACCCCTCCTGTGCTGTTGGTGACACAGATTTTGTACGGACGGAAATTTGCCTTAGCTCAAGGTGGAGCCTCAGAGCGCAGTAATAGATCGCAGTGTCCTGAACAGAGACTCCTGCTATTTCCAAGGGGGCTGTGTTATTTTTGAGGACCACCATAGAGAATCGGCCACTGCGGAACTTGCCATCCCCTGTGCTTTTATGTGCTTGCAGGAGAAATGTCAGAGTATCTCCTGGGAACTGGCGGTACCAGAAGAAGTTCAGACTGATGTCACTCTCCTTAGTGTTGGACTGGCAAGGAAGAACCACTTGCTGTCCAGCTTTGACTAGCACCTCAGAGAAGAATTGCTTCGGGGGATCACCTCCAACAAGACCTGCAACACAGGCATAAATGTGTCTGCAGACTTTGCTTCCTTATCTCCCTTGCTCTGTGTTTAAAACTGCCCCAATCTTTGCTGTCTTTCCAAAGAAACTGAAAGTTCAGATATCTACATCCATCCCCCTTCTATATTTCTCCCTGACCTCATGATGTTGTTGGTAGACACCTCCAAATAACTTACTAAAAACCATGAGAGGCAGCAGGAAGGACACGAATACACCCACCTGACTGGATTAGCAGGACACATGCTGGCACAGCCATGGTGAAGATCATTTTCCCCAGCTCAAGAATCCTTTTCCTTCACGAGACTCTCAGCACACAGCAGAACACTCCTGGTAGCACAATGAAAAGGCACCACCCTGCAGAGAGAGTGCAGTGAGTGTGTCACACCTCTGTGATGTGGAGGGCTGGAATGAGGCTCTTACATCTTTTGCCTTTTCTTGTCTCCACAGCAGAGTGGACAGTCTCAGTGGCTTCCTGTACTTTTCCTTGGGCTTCCTTCTCTGTTCACAGCATTTACTGTGTGAGGTAACATCTCTGCCTCGCTGCAGAGTGTGTCTGCTTTTGTGTGCTCCTTGATGGTGAGCAGGCTTCTGAAAGCACAACAGCTCATCAGACCGTCCTCAGAGCATTCTGGGCTCTGGGAACACAGGTGTCATGTTCTTTTCAAAGAGTTTTGGGTTTCTCTTAGTTTAGCCTGTGATATTTTGAGAGCAGTTGTTCAGTGTTTCTCCACACATGACAGCTCAGGAGACATGGGAGGAAGCTGATTGGTGGGGAAAGGGTGTTTTAATGGTGAACACATAAATTTCTAAAATAGGGTCATGGAGTCCTGGTTCCAATGGGTTGGCTTAGTGCTGGCTGGGGGAGAGCAAACTGAGGGCATGGTGAGGAGAAGGAATCTGCAGCCCCATCCACAGTGCAGTTCTGTACCTGGGCAAGGTGTAAGGGCAAGGCTTGGAGCTTTCCAGCCACTGTTGGTGCAGTGAAAAGGAAAGGGACTGAGATGGGGACAGGGACAGGAGACAAAACTCTGGTGTGTGGATCTGGTGAGCAGAGAAGTGCCAAAGAGCAGCTCCTGAGCAGCACCTCTCTCCCTCTCCAGCCTCCTGGCAAATCCTGAACTTTTGCTCTTTCTCATTTTGGTGCACACTCCGACTAAAATAGAGAGAGGTCTTCACGACTGGGCATCTGATTCTGCAGCAATGTATTTTTTATCAGGCAAGGCTGCAAGGTGAGGGTGGCCCTGTAAATCAAAGACCCTCAGATGAAATCTACCCTGGTGGTGAACATCCCCTGGCCAAAGCAGCCACTGTTCTTTGAGGACCCAGTGGTGCTCATGTCTCAGTTTGGAAAGCCAGGTGTCTGCCAAGGAAGGCAGGAGCCTCCCCTGAAATGGCAAATGTAAACCCTCTCCCTCCAAATTGTTATAAATTTGAAATTAAGGGGCTCTCAAGCAAAGATATGGGAGCAGGAATAACAGTTCTTTATTAGTGAAGAAAATAAAAATAAAATTAACAATGCAGTAAACCAAAACAACACTGACAGAGTCAGAATATGACCTGACACCCTGTGGGTCAGGGTGTTGGCAGCAGTCCCATTGGAATTGTGGCTCAGCCCTCCTGCAGTGTCAGGGGTGGTTCTGCTGGAGCAGGGATCCTGTAAAAGGGTATGGTCTTCCTCTGAAGATCCAGTGGAAGAGGCAGCTGCTGTTCCTCTGGGAAACCCAGTGGAAAGGCTGTTCTGCTGTCCCAGAATCTCAGATTGTATCCAGGTAGGAATGCTTGGCTCCTCCCCCTGGGCGGAGCATCTCCCCATGGGATGATGGAATTTTACGAGCCATGCAGGGACACTCACTGGCCATGAACAGAAGAGATCTCCTGGAGGGAGGATGGGTTGTGGAAGAGATAAAGAAAACTGCCCAATGAACAGAAGATACCTGCCCCACCTCTAAGGGATGGCAAAGAGAAAACACATTGCTTGGCAATCTAGGACAGCCCAGAAGGTGCCCAGGCTCACTGGTCCCTGACGACCCACAGGACCAGTGATTTCAGTGCAAGGTGCAGATGTTTGTGACAGACTGCCCAGCCAATATGAGCACTTTGAAAGCTACAGTGGGAAGGAGCTGGTGCCTGTGGGAGGGCAGTAAGGTACTCTTGTTTCCCCTTTTGGACACAAGGGCAGTGTCCTGCAGCTGGAGAGGAACAACCCCATGCACCAGTATGTGCTGGGAGCTGCCCAGTTGTTAAGCAGATTGGCAGAAAACAGACTGGAGGGTTCTGCTGGATACCATGCTGACAGTGAGCCAGTAATGCTCCCTTGCCTTCAAGAAGGAACTCATAAGGCAAACCCCATCCTTGTGTACTCTCTAACTCTTGGGACGAGAGCTGTGTCTTGTGCTGGTGAGGAACAGAAACAAGAATTCCAGCTATGGGATTGCACTCCAAATACTCTCAGGCCAGATTAAGCCAAGAATCCAAACTGTTATGAAGACATGCTTGTTGGGGCCTGAAATCATCATGAAAACTGAGCTTTGCAGGCGCAGGAGAGAGATGGCTGAAGATCCAGCAGGTTGCATTTCAGCGTCTCTGCTGTGGCCAGATCTCTGCCAGGTTTGATTTGTCCAGTTGCACTGAATCTCCTGGACCTGGCTGCTTTGTGGAGCTTGCGGGCAGAGCAGCAGAGGGAGTCCCTGCTGTGAGCAGAAGTTCCCTTGTGAGGAGGGACACACAAACACACACGTGCTCGTGTGACTCATGTCACTCCTGCAAAAATCTGCAGTCACTCCTGCAAAAATCTGCGTTCACTCCTGCAAAAATCTGCATTCAAAGCCGCCTGCGGTGTCGGGCGGGACGAGCGGGGCTCGGCGGCCCCGGCGGGCGGAGCGGCAGCGCCCCCTGCTGGCCCCGCCCGGCCCCGCCCGCGGCGGTTCGTGCCCGGCCGCAGCCCCGGCTCCTCTGCCCGTGGCCCCCAGCGCGCAGTAATACACGGCCGCGTCCCCGCGCCGGGGCTCAGCGAGCCACAGCGAGCTCCAACGCCGATCTGCCGACACTGTCAGGCTCCCCTCTGGCTCCAGCACGGGTTTTGTGCCCACGACAGCCGTTGCTATCCGCTGGAGTGCTTGGTGTGGGAATTGGCGATACCAGTGGGTAGAGTCGGCAGCAATTTTGGGGTGCTGGCAAGTGAGGTTCAGGCCGGTGCCCTCGGTGGTCTCTGCCCACGGCGTCTGCTGCACTTGGTCTGTGTCCGCAGCCACTGCTGGGAAAGGAGGAAGAAAGAACAAACATCGTCAAAACCGAGAGATTCTGAGGTTTCTTTTGCCAGACGTAGTGGGGAACGGTGGCCACGAGGCAGAGACAGACTGGAAGGGAATGTGAGGAATTCGAAATTCATGCATGCAAGATTAGGCAGAAGTCAGGTCTGCACATGCACAGATGGATGGAGAAATGAAGAGTTTAAGTGAAAAACAGAATGCTGTATTCAGGGCAAAAATAAATGCTGGATGTATTGAGCAAGGTATAGGTACATGGAAAAACAGGAACACATGAAGGCAGGCTTAATCAACACGAATGATGATGACATGCTGGGATGAGAGATGGCAGAGAGATCGGCAGAGAGAAGTTGGGGAGGAGAGGGAAAATCCGTGCCAGTCTCCCTGGGGAATACTCCAGCCCAGCCCCTGCCCGCTTGGTGCCCAAATCCGCGCACCGATGAGCAGCGCGGCCAGCGCCGGCAGCCCCGCGGCCCGACCCCGCCGCATGGCGCCGCTCCGCCGGCCGAGCCCCGCTGTGCCCCCGAGCCCCGGCTCTGCTGCGGCCGTGCCGCCTCCTCTGCGCCGCCGCCAGCTCCGCCCCGGGGCTGAGCCCTGCGCCGCTGCCGCTCGGGCTCTCGCCGAGTCCTGCCAGGGAACGGAGGGGAGGCGAGCGCGGTGCCTGCGGGGCGGCGCTCGGCTCTCTGCACGTCGGTAGCGGCGGGGCCGGCCTGGGGGGCAGGGATCGGGCTGGCATGGTGGAGATCACGACTGACAGTGCCTGGGTTTGCTTCGCTCCCATAATCTGTTCCCTCACACTGTCCCTTTGCTGTCATGTGGGGACGCCCGAAAGCACTCTTGTGCCTTCAGGGCACTAGAAAGGACCCTACAGAGGACCTGGGCATAAAGTCTCGACTTTTCTGTGTCCGTGAAACGAATGGGATGCAGCAGAGGGGAGAGCAGCTGTGCACTGGCCTAAAGAGACCTGTCCGTAAGTCCGTGTGTCCATGTGTCTGTGTTTACACTAGCTGGAAAAGGAGGGCTCAGGAAGCCGGGACTGCATTTCAGCGCCTCTTCCCTGGACAAATCTCCTGCTGGCTGCTGCATCATTGTTCAGCTGCATCGGGAGTCCTCCTGAGTCTGGGCAAATGCTGCTCTGTGATGCTCAGGGCAGAGCAGTGGAGAGCATCTCTAGTGTGATCTACGCATTTCACTGGTTGTGTAACACATTAGGGCACATAGAGACACAGACACAGACATACAGAGAGACAGGCTCCTGAACATCGGGATGGATTCATACAAGAATTTGTGCTCCCGCACGGATTCCTGTGGACCCTGCCTGAACACAAGTGCACACAAACCAGCAGCACAGGCAAGGACACAATCAGACATGGACGCACCTGAGGGAATCGGGGAACAACTGCAGAAGGGATGGAGCCTTGTAGGGAAGGAAAACGAGCCAGGCAAGGCCCTGGCATGGTTTTTGCACTGACAGGCTGAACAGAAAATACGATGTCCAGAGAGCCACAATTACTTTCCTGGAGGCAATTTTAACAGAGCAACTGAAAAAGTTGGGATCGGGAAGCAGGGAATGCATTTCAGCACCTGTACCCTGGACAGATCTCCTGCAGGCTGCTGCACCATTCTCAGCTGCACAATGGCTCCTTCTGAGTATGGAAACCAGGTCAGTCTGAAGCCCCTTCCCTTTCTCTTTCTCTTACAAAATTACCAACATGACAAATGTCTCAGCTGAGGTTGTTTCCTCCTGTGCCCAGTCCACTCTCATGGGGAATATATTCACCAAAGACAAGGCAATGCCTGACGTGCATAACACCATCTGTACCTCAGTCTTTAAGAGTAGGATTGATTATCATCAGGACAACTGGCCTCCTGATCTGGGAGACACAGAAGGCAAGCAGCATGGAGGAATTTAAAGATTTACTAGGCCACTTAAAGGCTCACAAGACTTTGGGATTTGACGGTATGGGTGCTAGGGAGACCAGGCAGCCGGGATAAATCTCACTAAGCCAGTGCTAAGAAGAGGGGTTGAAGGAGGTGGGTGACTCCAAACTGGAGCTGCCGTTGCCGGTTATGGTGTGGGTGTCGGTGCAATTGCCGGTGTCGTTCCCGGTCCCATTGTCGGTGCCGGTGTCGGTTCTGGCGGCGGCAGCGCCCCGGCAGCCCGGGACGAGCGGGGCTCGGCGGCCCCGGCGGGCGGAGCGGCAGCGCCCCCTGCTGGCCCCGCCCGGCCCCGCCCGCGGCGGTTCGTGCCCGGCCGCAGCCCCGGCTCCTCTGCCCGTGGCCCCCAGCGCGCAGTAATACACGGCCGCGTCCCCGCGCCGGGGCTCAGCGAGCCACAGCGAGCTCCAACGCCCGTCCTCCGACACCGACAGCGATCCTGCATTGTCCGGCAGTGGCTTGGAGCCTTTAGCAGTGAGGGCGAGGAATTCGGGGCTTTGGCCTTGGAGCTGACGGTAGAAATGGATGTAATCGCCCATCCGTTTGTTGGAGTGTGAGCAAGTGATGTTGATGCCGGTGCCCTCGGTGGTCTCCAGGAATGGCTCCTGCTCTACCTGAGCTCTGGCCACAGCCACTGCAATGAAGAAAAGAAAAATCAGTTTTCTTTTACATAAAATACCTTGCAAGCACAGATGGGAGAGGACGACAGATCAGAGTGAACCTGGATGTGTTCTAATAATAAAGTGTGGAGACATGATTTGCCTGAGAGTGTTTGATGGAGGAAAAGAGCTATAAAGGATGTTTTGACAGTAAATCAGAGAGAAATAATAGAAACAGACTGGCTTTGAGGGATGGATGGATGGATGGATGGATGGATGGATGGATGGATGGATGGATGGATGGATGGATGGATGGATGGAGACATAGAATACAAAAGGCAACGTGAGAAGCATTGATTTACAGACGGAAGAAAATATGAGGGTAGAGGAGGGGACAGAGCGTAAACAAGAATCGAAAAGGAACAGGAGGGTAAGAGATGAATTCTGAGCTGGGGCCGATCTCACATAGCCGGCTGAGCCGGCCGTCCCCGTCCGCGAACGCCACGCACCGATGAGCATCGCGGCCAGCGCCGGCAGCCCCGCGGCCCGACCCCGCCGCATGGCGCCGCTCCGCCGGCCGAGCCTCGCTGTGCCCCCGAGCCCCGGCTCTGCTGCGGCCGTGCCGCCTCCTCTGCGCCGCCGCCAGCTCCGCCCCGGGGCTGAGCCCTGCGCCGCTGCCGCTCGGGCTCTCGCCGAGTCCTGCCAGGGAACGGAGGGGAGGCGAGCGCGGTGCCTGCGGGGCGGCGCTCGGCTCTCTGCACGTCGGCAGCGGCGGGGCCGGCCTGGGGGGCAGGGATCGGGCTGGCATGGTGGAGATCACGATCCCTGGGTTTCCTTCGCTCCCATAATCTGTTCCCTCACATGCTCCCTTTGCTGTCCTGTGGGGACTCTCGAATTGTCCTTCAGGACACTGGAAAGGAGCCCACACAGGACGTAGGCATAAAGCCTCAGCTTTTTCTGTGTCCGTGAAACGAATGGGATGCAGCAGAGGGGAGAGCAGCTGTGCACTGGCCTGGAGAGACCTGTCTGTGTGTCCCTGTGTCCATGTGTCTGTGTTTACAGTATCTGGAAAGGGAGGGCTCAGGAAGCAGGGACTGCATTTCAGCGCCTCTTCCCTGCAAATCTCCTGCTGGCTACTGCATCATTGTTCAACTGCTCCCAGACTCCTTCTGAGTCTGGGCAAATGCTGCTCTGTGATGCTCAGGGAAGATCAGTGGAGAGCGTCTCCAGTGTGATCAACGCATTTCACTGGTTGAATAACACAATAGGGCACACACAGACACAGACACAGAGATACACAAAGAGAGACAGGCTCCTGAACATCGGGATGGATTCATACAAGAATTTGTGCTCTCACACAGATTCCTGTGGACCCTGCCTGAACACAAGTGCACACAAACCAGCAGCACAGGCAAGGACACAATCAGACATGGACGCACCTGAGGGAACCGGGGAACAACTGCAGAAGGGATGGAGCCTTGTGGGGAAGGAAAACGAGCCAGGCAAGGCCCTGGCATGGTCCATGTCCTGACAGGATGATGTAGGGAAAGATACCCAGAGAATCACAAAGACTTTCCTGAAGTCAATTTTATCAGGGCAGGATTGGAACCAGGAGCCCAATGGTGACACAGGGGGAGGCAAAAAGCAGTGACCATCAGGGTGAGCTGAGGAGGGAAGAAGGGAAGGTGTATATGTAAGTGCATGGGAATAGATCTGTATTGAGATGTGCTTTATGTGTGCACATCTCTGGACAGGAGCGTTCATGTAGGTGTGAGCGCCCAGACTTGGGTGTAGTGTGTTTGCACATCAGTGGGGACATGGCAGAAGGAGAAGTGTCTCTGCCTGGGTCTCCTTTGGAAATGTGTGTGCACACACCTCTTCATAAATGCAGAGCTATGAGATACTCTTTGAGTGTGTGCAAGCTCCAGAGTGTGTTTGTGGTACCGTGAGCACGTCTATGTGCAGTAGGAGTTCTTGAAGTGCTGCTTTTTCTACTCTGGGTGCTGCTTTATTCCCAGCAAGGCGTCAGGGAGGCTCAGGGATGTGATGGAAGTGAGGAGAAGCGAGAGCAGTGGAAGCGAGGGCGAGCAGGCCCGGAGCGTGCGGGCCTTTGGCTGCCCTTGGCGCTGTCGGTGCTGCGGGCTCGGGGCAGAGGAAGGAGCTGCGGAGGCGCGGGCCGGGAGCCCGGCGGGCGGAGCGGCAGCGCCCCCTGCTGGCCCCGCCCGGCCCCGCCCGCGGCGGTTCGTGCCCGGCCGCAGCCCCGGCTCCTCTGCCCGTGGCCCCCAGCGCGCAGTAATACACGGCCGCGTCCCCGCGCCGGGGCTCAGCGAGCCACAGCGAGCTCCAACGCCGATCTGCCGACACCAACAGCTGTCCTGCATTGTCCGGCAGCGGCTTGGACTCTTTCATAGTGAGTGCGAGGAGTTCAGGTCCTTGGCCAGGGAGCAGACGGTACCACTGGATCCAATCGGTGGGCTGGATTTGGGGATGTGTGCAGGTGATGTTGATGCTGGTGCCCTCGGTGGTCTCCAGGAATGGCTCCTGCTGCACCTGGGCTCTGCCTGAAGCCACTGCCAGGAATAGAAAAAGGACAAGGTTAAAATCGTGCATTGCCCTACTTCACCGAAGAAAGCCTGCAGATTCAGTGAGGAATGTACAGAGATGATGAGAAAAAAAGTACCGAGGGGATTTTGAGTTAAGCAGGCATAGAAATCTACATTACTGGTTTGTGGAGAGATGAAAACTTGAATGCCAGGAAGAATGGTGTAGTCACTGGGGAAAGGAAGGGTGTCGGAGAAAGCACAAAAAGGAAAGAAGTTAGAAGGGCTAGGGACTGACTTTGTAAGTAATAAAGAAGGAGCGGGATGGAATGCTTGTGCAGGGTTGGACGTAGAATAGCATGAGGAGAATTCTGAGGGACTATGGGATGGAGAAGACGGAGAGAAAAACAACAGAACAACTCTCGGGAAGACGTATTGGAAGAAGCCAGCCAGGACGGCAGCTTGCGGGGACCTGCGGGATCTCCCCAGCCCGGACTCGACCCCTTTGCAACCCCCACGCACCGATGAGCAGCGCGGCCAGCGCCGGCAGCCCCGCGGCCCGACCCCGCCGCATGGCGCCGCTCCGCCGGCCGAGCCTCGCTGTGCCCCCGAGCCCCGGCTCTGCTGCGGCCGTGCCGCCTCCTCTGCGCCGCCGCCAGCTCCGCCCCGGGGCTGAGCCCTGCGCCGCTGCCGCTCGGGCTCTCGCCGAGTCCTGCCAGGGAACGGAGGGGAGGCGAGCGCGGTGCCTGCGGGGCGGCGCTCGGCTCTCTGCACGTCGGCAGCGGCGGGGCCGGGCGGGGGGCAGGGATCGGGCTGGCATGGTGGAGATCACGATTGACAGTGCCTGGGTTTCCTTCGCTCCCATAATCTGTTCCCTCACGTGCTCCCTTTGCTGTCCTGTGGGGACTCTCGAATTGTCCTTCAGGGCACTGGAACGGAGCCCACACAGGACGTAGGCATAAAGCCTCAGCTTTTTCTGTGTCCGTGAAACCAATGTGATGCAGCAGAGGGGAGAGCAGCTGTGCACTGGCCTGGAGAGCCCTGTCCGTGTGTTCTTGTGTCCATGTGTCTGTGTGTGTGTTTAGAGCAGCTGGATAAGGAGGGCTCAGGGAGCCGGGACTGCATTTCAGTGCCTCTTCCCTGCACCAATCTACTGCAGTCTGCTGCATCATTGTTCAACTGCTCCCAGACTTCTTCTGAGTCTGGGCAAATGCTGCTCTGTGATCCTCAGGGCAGAGCAGTGGAGAGCGTCTCCAGTGCGGTCAACACATTTCACTGGTAACAAAATAGGGCAAACACACAGACACATACACACACAGACACACAGAGAGGCTCCAGCCCATCAGGGGGGATTCATGCATGAATTTGTGCTCCCACACGAATTCCTGTGGACGCTGCCAGAACACAAGTGCACACAAACCAGCAGCACAGGCAAGGACACAATTAGCCATGGACACACCTGAGGGAACCTGGGAACAACTGCAGAAGGGCAGGAGCCTTGTGGGGAAGGACAAGGAGTCAGGCAAGGCCCTGGCATGGTTTTGGCACTCACAGGCTGAACAGAAAATACGATGTTCAGAGAGCCACGATTACTTTCCTGGAGGCAATTTTAACAGGGCAGGGTCAGGGAGGCAAAAACCAGTGACCATCAGAGTGAGCTGAAGAGGGAAGAAGGGAGAGTGTTTATGGGAATAGATCCATGTTGGGATGTGCTTTATGTGTGCACATCTCTAGCAGGAGCGTTCACGTAGATGTGCGTGCACAGACTTGGGTGCAGGAGCAGGAGCAGGAATAGGAGCGAGCGTGCGTGTTTGCACATCAGTGGGGACATGGCAGAAGGAGAAGTGTCTGTGCCTGGGTGTCCTTCGGAAATGTGTGTGCACACACCTCCTCATCAATGCAGAGCTATGAGTTATTCTTTGAGTGTGTGCAAGCTCCAGGGTGTGTTTGTGGTACTGTGAACTCGTGTATGTGCAGTAGGAGTTCTTGAAGTGCTGCTTTTTCTACTCTGGGTGCTTCTTTTTTCCCAGCAAGGCATCAGGGAGGCTCAGGGGTGTGATGGAAGTGAGGAGAAGCGAGAGCAGTGGAAGCGAGGGCGAGCAGGCCCGGAGCGTGCGGGCCTTTGGGTGCCCTTGGCGCTGTCGGTGCTGCGGGCTCGGGGCAGAGGAAGGAGCTGCGCAGGCGCGGGCCGGGAGCCCGGCGGGCGGAGCGGCAGCGCCCCCTGCTGGCCCCGCCCGGCCCCGCCCGCGGCGGTTCGTGCCCGGCCGCAGCCCCGGCTCCTCTGCCCGTGGCCCCCAGCGCGCAGTAATACACGGCCGCGTCCCCGCGCCGGGGCTCAGCGAGCCACAGCGCGCTCCAACGCCGATCTGCCGACACCAACAGCTGTCCTGCATTGTCCGGCAGCGACTTAGACTCTTTCATAGTGAATGCGAGGAGTTCGGGACCTTGGCCCGGGAGCAGACGGTACCACTGGATACTGTCACTGATCTGGATTTGGGAATGTGAGCAGGTGATGTTGATGCTGGTGCCCTCGGTGGTCTCCAGGAATGGCTCCTGCTCTACCTGGGCTCTGGCCACAGCCACTGCCACAGAAAAAAGAACAATCAGTTTTCGTTTACAGAAAATGCCAAGCAAGAGGAGATGGGAGAGGATGACAGATCAAAGCAATCTTGGATATGTTTTTAGAATAGAGTATGGAGACATGATTTGTCTGAGAGTTTTTGATTACAGATAAGAACCTATGAGGGATCTTTTGAAGGTAAATCAGAAGGAAATGTCAAAAACAGAGTGGCTGAGAGGGATGGAAGGATGGATGGATGGATGGATGGATGGATGGATGGATGGATGGATGGATGGATGGATGGATGGATGGATGGATAGATGCAGACATAGAAGACAAAAGGCAACGTGGTAAGCAATGATTTACAGAGGGAAAAAAATATCAGGGCAGAGGAGAGCATAGAGGGTAAACAAGAATCGAAAAGGAACAGGAGGGTAAGAGATGAATTCTGAGCTGGGGCCGATCTCACATAGTCGGCTGAGCCGGCCGTCCCCGTCCGCCGCCCCCACGCACCGATGAGCAGCGCGGCCAGCGCCGGCAGCCCCGCGGCCCGACCCCGCCGCATGGCGCCGCTCCGCCGGCCGAGCCTCGCTGTGCCCCCGAGCCCCGGCTCTGCTGCGGCCGTGCCGCCTCCTCTGCGCCGCCGCCAGCTCCGCCCCGGGGCTCAGCCCTGCGCCGCTGCCGCTCGGGCTCTCGCCGAGTCCTGCCAGGGAACGGAGGGGAGGCGAGCGCGGTGCCTGCGGGGCGGCGCTCGGCTCTCTGCACGTCGGCAGCGGCGGGGCCGGCCTGGGGGGCAGGGATCGGGCTGGCATGGTGGAGATCACGATTGACAGTGCCTGGGTTTCCTTCGCTCCCATAATCTGTTCCCTCACGTGCTCCCTTTGCTGTCATGTGGGCACTCCCGAATTGTCCTTCAGGGCACTGGAAAGAAACCCACACACACATGGATACAGGACCTGGGCATAAAGCCTCAGCCTTTCTCCGTTTCCACGAAACGAACATGATGCAGCTCAGAGGAGAGCAGCTGTGCACTGGCCTGGAGAGACCTGTCTGTGTGTCCATGTGGCTGTGTGGCTGTGTGTCTTTTTTAGGAGCAGCTGGAAAAGGAGGGCTCAGGAAGCAGGGACTGCATTTCAGCACCTCTTCCCTGGACAAATCTCCCGACGGCTGCTACATCATTGTACAACTGCACCCAGGCTCCGAGTCTGGGCAAATGCTGCTCTGTGATACTCAGGGCAGAGCAGTGGAGAGCATCTCCAGTGTGATCAACACATTTCACTCCTGGAGTAAGACATTAGGGCACAGACACTCAGACACAGACACAGACACACAGACAGACACAGACACACACAGACACACAGACACACACACACTCAGAGTCACACAGAGACACAGACACACACAGAACACAAGCACACAGAAACCAGTAGCACAGGCAAGAACACAATCAGTCATGGACGCTGCAGAGGAAATCTGGGAACAACTGCAGCAGGGATGGAGCATTGTGGGGAAGGACAAAGAGCCAGGCAAGGCCTTGGTTAAGAAAAGGGTAAGATGTCCAACTAATCAGAAATACTTTCCTGAAAGCAACTTTAACAGGGCAGGTTTGGAAGCAGCACCCCAGTGGCAACACACAGGGAGGCAAAAACCAGTGACCATCAGGGTGAGCTGAGGAGAGAAGAAGGGAGTGCATTTGTTGGAATAGATCCGTGTTGGGATGTGCTTTATGCGGGCACATCTCTGGATGGGGATGTTCATGTAGATGTGTGTGCACAGATTTGGGTGCAGGAGCAGGAATAGGAGCGAGCGTGCGTGTTTGCACATCAGTGGGGACGTGGAAAAATGAGGAAGTGCCTGTGCCTGGGTCTCCTTTGGAAATGTGTGCACACACCTCTTCACAAATGCGGAGCTATGAGTTACTCTTTGAGTGTGTTCAAGCTCCAGAGTGTGTTGGTGGTACCGTGGACACGTGTATGTGCAGGAGGAGTTCTTGAATTACTTCTCCAACTCTGGGCCCTGCTTTATTCCCAGCAAGGCATCAGGGAGGCTCAGGGATGTGATGGAAGTGAGGAGAAGCGAGAGCAGTGAAAGCGAGGGCGAGCAGGCCCGGAGCGTGCGGGCCTTTGGCTGCCCTTGGCGCTGTCGGTGCTGCGGGCTCGGGGCAGAGGAAGGAGCTGCGGAGGCGCGGGCCGGGAGCCCGGCGGGCGGAGCGGCAGCGCCCCCTGCTGGCCCCGCCCGGCCCCGCCCGCGGCGGTTCGTGCCCGGCCGCAGCCCCGGCTCCTCTGCCCGTGGCCCCCAGCGCGCAGTAATACACGGCCGCGTCCCCGCGCCGGGGCTCAGCGAGCCACAGCGAGCTCCAACGCCGATCTGCCGACACCAACAGCTGTCCTGCATTGTCCGGCAGCGGCTTGGACTCTTTCACAGTGAATACGAGGAGTTCAGGTCCTTGGCCAGGGAGCTGACGGTACCACTGGATCCAATCGGTGGGCTGGATTTTGGAATATGAGCAGGTGATGTTGATGCCGGTGCCCTCGGTGGTCTCCAGGAATGGCTCCTGCTCTACCTGGGCTCTGGCCACAGCCACTACCATGGAGAAAAGAAAAATCAGTTTTCTTTTACACAAAATACCATGCAAGCATAGATGGGAGAGGACGACAGATCAGAGTGAACCTGGATATGTTCTAATAAAAAAGTATGTAGATATGATTTGCCTGAGAGTGTTTGAGTGAGGATAAGAGCTATAAAGGATGTTTTGACAGTAAATCAGAGAGAAATAATAGAAACAGACGGGCTTTGAGGGATGGATGGATGGATGGATGGATGGATGGATGGATGGATGGATGGATGGATGCATGGATGCATGGATGGATGGAGGCATAGAATACAAAAGGAAACGTGAGAAGGATTGATTTACAGAGGGAAGAAAATATGAGGGCAGAGGAGGGGACAGGGCATAAACAAGAATCGAAAAGGAACAGGAGGGTAAGAGATGAATTCTGAGCTGGGGCCGATCTCACATAGTCGGCTGAGCCGGCCATCCCCGTCTGCGAACGCCACGCACCGATGAGCATCGCGGCCAGCGCCGGCAGCCCCGCGGCCCGACCCCGCCGCATGGCGCCGCTCCGCCGGCCGAGCCTCGCTGTGCCCCCGAGCCCCGGCTCTGCTGCGGCCGTGCCGCCTCCTCTGCGCCGCCGCCAGCTCCGCCCCGGGGCTGAGCCCTGCGCCGCTGCCGCTCGGGCTCTCGCCGAGTCCTGCCAGGGAACGGAGGGGAGGCGAGCGCGGTGCCTGCGGGGCGGCGCTCGGCTCTCTGCACGTCGGCAGCGGCGGGGCCGGGCGGGGGGCAGGGATCGGGCTGGCATGGTGGAGATCACGACTGACAGTGCCTGGGTTTCCTTCGCTCCCATAATCTGTTCCCTCACATTGTCCCTTTGCTGTCATGTGGGGACTCCCGAATTGTCCTTCAGGGCACTGGAAAGAAATCCACACACACGGATACAGGACCTGGGAATAAAGCCTCAGCCTTTCTCCATGTCCACGAAACCATTGTGATGCAGCTCAGGGGAGAGCAGCTGTGCACTGACCCGGAGAGAACTCTGTTTGTCCATGTGCCCGTGTGTCTGTGTGTCACTGCGTCTGTGTGTCCGTGTGTCTGTGTGTTTGTGAGCACTCCCAGCCTTACTGGAGCGCTCCCAGCGTTTCAAACAGAATTAACCTAAAAGTACAAACTTGGTTGAAACCGTTCTTGTTAGGGCTGGCAAGTGGCAGTACCAGAGTGTGATGTTTAGAGCAGGTGAAAAAGGAGGGCTCAGGGCCCAGGGACTGAATTGCAGTGCCTTTTCTCTGGACAAATCTCTTGCGGGCTGCTGCATCATTATTCAGATGCACCCAGGCTCCTTCTGAGTCTGGGCAAATGCTGCTCTGTCATGATCCGGGCAGAGCAGTGGAGAGCGTCTGCAGTGTGATCAAAACGTTTCACTTGTGGCGTAACACACTGGGACACAGACAGACGCTCGCACAGACACAGAGAGAGAGGCTACTGCACGTGATGGAGATTCATGCACACGTTTCTGCTCCAACACGGATTCCTATACACCCTGCTTGAACACAAGCACACACAAAGCAGGAGCACAGGCAAGGACACAATCAGCCATGGACCCTGCAGAAGAAACCTGGGAGCAACTGCAGCAGGGCTGGAGCCTTGTGGGGAAGGACAAGGAGACAGGAAAGGCCCTGGCATGGTTTCTGTTCTGATAGGAAGAATAGAGCGTAAGATGTCCAGAGAGGCACAAATACTTTCCTGAAGTCAATTTTATCAGGGCAGGGTCGGAACCAGCAGCCCAATGCCAACACCAGGGGAGGCACAAAACAATCAGAGTGAGCTGAAGAGGGGAGAAGGGAAGGTGTATATTTAGCTGTGTGGGAATAGATCCTTGTTAGGATCTACTTTCTGTGTGCACATCTCGGGACAGGAGTGTTCATGTAGATGTGCGTGCAGAGACTTGGGTGCAGGAGCAGGAATAGGAGCGAGCGTGCGTGTTTGCACATCAGTGGGGACATGGCAGAAGGAGAAGTGTCTGTGCCTGGGTCTCCTTTGGAAATGTGTGTGCACACACCTCTTCATAAATGCAGAGCTATGAGTTACTCTTTGAGTGTGTGCAAGCTCCAGGGTGTGTTTGTGGTACTGTGAACTCGTGTATGTGCAGTAGGAGTTCTTGAAGTGCTGCTTTTTCTACTCTGGGCGCTGCTTTATTCCCAGCAAGGCATCAGGGAGGCTCAGGGATGTGATGGAAGTGAGGAGAAGCGAGAGCAGTGAAAGTGAGGGCGAGCAGGCCCGGAGCGTGCGGGCCTTTGTGTGCCCTTGGCGCTGTCGGCGCTGCGGGCTCGGGGCAGAGGAAGGAGCTGCGCAGGCGCGGGCCGGGAGCCCGGCGGGCGGAGCGGCAGCGCCCCCTGCTGGCCCCGCCCGGCCCCGCCCGCGGCGGTTCGTGCCCGGCCGCAGCCCCGGCTCCTCTGCCCGTGGCCCCCAGCGCGCAGTAATACACGGCCGCGTCCCCGCGCCGGGGCTCAGCGAGCCACAGCGAGCTGGAACTCCAATCTGCCGACACCAACAGCTGTCCTGCACCATCCGGCAGTGACTTGGTGCCTCTAGCAGCGAGTGCCAGGAATTCGGGTGCTCGGCCAGGGAGCAGACGGTAGAAATGGATGTAATCCTCTATCTGTTTTTTGGGATGTGTGCAGGTGATGTTGATGCTGGTGCCCTCGGTGGTCTCCAGGAATGGCTCCTGTTGCACCTGAGCTCTGCCTGAAGCCACTGCCGGAAACAAAAAAAGGACAAAACTGAAATCCTGCAATGCCCTACTTCACAAAACAAATCCCTCAAAAAAAAAAAAAAAAAAAAAAAGGCAGCAACGTACAGAGATGACGAGGGAAACAGTACCCAGGGGATTTCAAGATTAGCAGGAATGGAAGTGTCCATTACTGCTTTCTAGAGAGATGAGGGCGGGAATGACAGAAAGAATGGTGGGGTCACTGGAGAATGGGGGAATGTGGGAGAAAGTACAAAAAGAATAAAAGAACAGAAATTCGAAGGGGTAAGGACTGACTCTGCTAGAAATAAAATAGGAGAGGTATAGAATGATTGCGCAGGGATGCACATAGAATGGACTCAGAAAATTTCTGAGAAACTATGGCATGGAGAAGAGGGAGAGATAAATAAGAGAACAGCTCTCGGGAAGAGGTCCGTGAAGAAGCCAGGCCGGACGGCAGCCTCCGGGCACCTGCGGGTTCACCCCAGCCCGGACTCGACCCCTTCGGCACCCCCACGCACCGATGAGCAGCACGGCCAGCGCCGGCAGCCCCGCGGCCCGACCCCGCCGCATGGCGCCGCTCCGCCGGCCGAGCCTCGCTGTGCCCCCGAGCCCCGGCTCTGCTGCGGCCGTGCCGCCTCCTCTGCGCCGCCGCCAGCTCCGCCCCGGGGCTGAGCCCTGCGCCGCTGCCGCTCGGGCTCTCGCCGAGTCCTGCCAGGGAACGGAGGGGAGGCGAGCGCGGTGCCTGCGGGGCGGCGCTCGGCTCTCTGCACGTCGGCAGCGGCGGGGCCGGCCTGGGGGGCAGGGATCGGGCTGGCATGGTGGAGATCACGATTGACACTGCCTGGGTTTCCTTCGCTCCCATAATCTGTTCCCTCACATCGTCCCTTTGCTGTCATGTAGGGACTCCCGAATTGACCGTAAGGGAACTGGAAAGAAATCCACACACACGGATACAGGACCTGGGAATAAAGCCCCAGCCTTTCTCCGTGCCTATGAAACCAATGTGATGCTGCTCAGGGAGAACAGCTGTGCAATGGCCTGGAGAGACCTGTTTGTGTGTCCAAGCGTCCGTGTGTGTGTGAGCACTCCCAGTCATGCTGTGGCACTCCCAACATTTCAAACGGCATTGCTAAAAATCCTAATTTGGGTGAAACCATCCTTGTTTGGGTTGGCAATTTGGACTAGCAGAGTCCAAGCTGACAACCCAAAATTTAGAGTAGCTGGAAAAGGCGGGCTCAGGAAGTAGGGACTGCATTTCAGCACCTCTTCCCTGGACAAATCTCCGGCATGCTGCTACATCATGGTCCAATTACACCCGGGCTCCTTCTGAGTCTGGAAACAGGTGAGTGTGAAGCCCCTTCCCTTTTTCTTTCTCTTACACAACTACCCACATGACAAAAGTCTCAGCAGAAATTGTTTTCTTCTGTGCCCAGTCCACTCTCATGGGGAATGGATTCACCAAAGACAAGGGAATACCTGACGTGCTTAACACCTTCTGTGCCTTAGTCTTCAAGACAAGGATTGATTATCATCAGGACAACTGGCCTCCTGATCTGGGGGACAGGGAAGACAAGCATAATGGAACCCCTGTAATCTAGACGGGGAAGTTAAAGATTTGCGAAGCCACTTAGTGGCTCCCAAGATTTTGGGATTGGATGGGATTGGTGCTAGGGAGATCAGGCAGCTGGGGCAAAAGCTCACTAAGCCAGTGCTGAGAAGAGGGGCTGAGGTAGGTCAATGACTCCAAGCCGGTGCTGCCGTTCTCGGTGCCGGTGTGGCTGTCCGTGTCAATGCCGGTGTCATTGCCGGAGCCGGTGTTGGTCCCGGTCCCATTGCCAGTGTTGGTGCCGATGCCCATTACCGGTGCCGGTGTCGGTTCTGGCGGCGGCAGCGCCCCGGCAGCCCGGGACGAGCGGGGCTCGGCGGGCGGAGCGGCAGCGCCCCCTGCTGGCCCCGCCCGGCCCCGCCCGCGGCGGTTCGTGCCCGGCCGCAGCCCCGGCTCCTCTGCCCGTGGCCCCCAGCGCGCAGTAATACACGGCCGCGTCCCCGCGCCGGGGCTCAGCGAGCCACAGCGCGCTCCAACGCCGATCTGCCGACACCCACACATGGCCCGCACTGTCCGGCAGCTCTTTGGAGTCTTTGTGAATGCTCACGAGGAGTTCGGGGCCTTTTTCCGGGAGCAGACGGTACCAGTAGATGGTTTCGCGAGTCTGTATGTTCGGATGTGAGCAGGTGATGTTGACGCCGGTGCCCTCGGTGGTCTCCAGTGAGGGCTCCTGCTCTACCTGGGCTCTGGCCACAGCCACTGCCACGGAGAAAATACAATCACTTTCCATTGGCGGCAAATGCCGTGCATGGGAAGAGGGAAGAGGAGCACAGATCACAGGCAGCTGGAATATGCTCACAAAAATCATGGAGAGACTGTTTCTCTGAAACTAATTACTTGGAAATAAGAATGTGGTATATTTTGTGGAAATAAGACTGAGAACGAAGTGTCAGACTGCAGAAGAGGACACTGGAATGAGGAAAAGAGATTGGCTGAAATGCATGGATTAGTAGATAATTGAATGAATCAATGAATTACCAAATAAATTGAATAGTAGAGCAGGGGCAGATGGGAGAGAGCGGATTCATTAAGGAGAGGAGGGGTTGAGAGAAGAAGGACGGAGGAGCAGGAGTGCCAGAGACAAATGCCGAACCCAATGGTCATCCCACGCAGACCCAGCCCCTGCCACCGCCGCCCCCACGCACCGATGAGCAGCGCGGCCAGCGCCGGCAGCCCCGCGGCCCGACCCCGCCGCATGGCGCCGCTCCGCCGGCCGAGCCTCGCTGTGCCCCCGAGCCCCGGCTCTGCTGCGGCCGTGCCGCCTCCTCTGCGCCGCCGCCAGCTCCGCCCCGGGGCTGAGCCCTGCGCCGCTGCCGCTCGGGCTCTCGCCGAGTCCTGCCAGGGAACGGAGGGGAGGCGAGCGCGGTGCCTGCGGGGCGGCGCTCGGCTCTCTGCACGTCGGCAGCGGCGGGGCCGGCCTGGGGGGCAGGGATCGGGCTGGCATGGTGGAGATCACGATTGACACTGCCTGGGTTTCCTTCGCTCCCATAATCTGTTCCCTCACATCGTTCCTTTGCTGTCATGTGGGGCCTCCCGAATTGTCCTTCAGGGCACTGGAAGAAACCCGCTCACATGGATACAGGACGTGAGCATAAAGCCGCAGCCTTTCTTCGTGTCCACAAACCAATGTGATGCAGCACAGGGGAGAGCAGCTGTGCACTGGCCTGGAGAGACCTGTCTGTGTGTCCCTGTGTCCATGTGTCTGTGTGTGTGTGTGTCTGTCTGTGTGTGTGTGTGTGAGCAATCGCAGCATTTCAAACGGAATTAAGCTAAAAATCCAAATTTGGGTGAATCCTCCCTTATTGGGGTTGACAATTGGCAGTAGCAGACTGTGATGTTTAGAGCAACCGAAAAAGTAGGGAAGTAGGGAATGCATTTCAGCACCTGTACCCTGGACAGATCTCCTGCAGGCTGCTGCATCATTCTCAGCTGCACAAAGGCTCCTTCTGAGTTTGGAAACAGGTTAGTCTGAAGCCCCTTCCCTTTCTCTTTCTCTTACAAAATTACCAACATGACAAATGTCTCAGCTGAGGGTTGTTTCCTTCTGTACTCAGTCCACTCTCATGGGGAATATATTCACCAAAGACAAGGCAATGCCTGACGTGCATAACACTTTCTGTGCCTCAGTGTTCAAGAGTAGGATTGGTTATCATGAGGACAACTGGCCTCCTGATCTGGGAGACACGGAAGGCAAGCAGCATGGAACCCCTGTAATCCAGACGGAGGAATTTAAAGATTTACTAGGCCACTTAGAGGCTCACAAGACTTTGGGATTGGATGGGATTGGTGCTAGGGAGATGAGGCAGCCAGAGCAAAAGCTCATTAAGGCAGTGCGGAGAAGAGGGGCTGAGGAAGATCGGTGACTCCAAGCTGGAGCTGCAGTTGCCGGTTATGGTGTGGGTCCCGGTCCCATTCCCGGTGCCGGTTCTGGTGGCGGCAGCGCCCCCTGCTGGCCCCGCCCGGCCCCGCCCGCGGCGGTTCGTGCCCGGCCGCAGCCCCGGCTCCTCTGCCCGTGGCCCCCAGCGCGCAGTAATACACGGCCGCGTCCCCGCGCCGGGGCTCAGCGAGCCACAGCGAGCTCCAACGCCCGTCCTCCGACACTGACAGCGATCCTGCATTATCCGGCAGTGGCTTGGAGCCTCTAGCAGTGAGGATGAGCAATTCTGGGCTGTGGCCCGGGAGCTGACGGTAGAAATGGATGTAATCGGCCCTCACTTTATTGGTATGTGTGCAGGTGATGTTGATGCCCGTGCCCTCGGTGGTCTCCATGAACGGCTCCTGCTGCACCTGAGCTCTGCCTGAAGCCACTGCCGGGGAAAGAAAAAGGACATGACTGAAATCCTACGCTGCCACACTGCACAGCAGAAATCCCGCAAAAAGAATCAGGAACGTACAGAGATGATGAGAAAAAAACAGTACCGAGGGGATTTCAAGATTAGCAGGAATGGTGGTGTCCATTACTGCTTTGTGGAGAGATGAAAGCTTGAATGCCAGGAAGAACGGAGCAGTCATTGGAAAACAGGAGGATGGGGGAGAAAGCATAAAAAGAAAAGAATAATACTTGGAAGGAGTAAGGACTTACTTCATAAGTAATAAAGAAGGAGAGGGATGGAATGTTTCTTCATTGTTCGACATAGAATAGAATCAGGAGATTTCTGAGGGAGTATGGGATGGAGAATAATGAGAGGTAAACAAGAGAACAGCTCTCGGGAAGAGGTCTGTGAAGAAGCCAGGCAGAACGGCAGCCACCGAGGATATGCGGGATCACCCCAGCCCAGACTCGACCCCCTTGCAACCCCCACGCACCGATGAGCAGCGCGGCCAGCGCCGGCAGCCCCGCGGCCCGACCCCGCCGCATGGCGCCGCTCCGCCGGCCGAGCCTCGCTGTGCCCCCGAGCCCCGGCTCTGCTGCGGCCGTGCCGCCTCCTCTGCGCCGCCGCCAGCTCCGCCCCGGGGCTGAGCCCTGCGCCGCTGCCGCTCGGGCTCTCGCCGAGTCCTGCCAGGGAACGGAGGGGAGGCGAGCGCGGTGCCTGCGGGGCGGCGCTCGGCTCTCTGCACGTCGGCAGCGGCGGGGCCGGCCTGGGGGGCAGGGATCGGGCTGGCATGGTGGAGATCACGATTGACAGTGCCTGGGTTTCCTTCGCTCCCATAATCTGTTCCCTCACATCGTCCCTTTGCTGTCATGTGGGGACTCCCGAATTGTCCTTCAGGGCACTGGAAAGAAACCCACACACACGGATACAGGATCTGGGAATAAAGCCCCAGCCTTTCTCCATGTCCATGAAACCAATGTGATGTAGCACAGGGGAGAGCAGCTGTGCACTGGCCTGCCTTGTGTCCATGTGTCCGTGTGTCTGTGTTTACAGTAGCTGGAAAAGGAGGGCTCAGGAAGCAAGGACTGCATTTCAGTGCCTCTTCCCTGGACCAATCTACTGCTGGCTGCTGCATCATTGTTCAACTGCTCCCAGACTTCTTCTGAGTCTGGGCAAATGCTGCTCTGTGATGCTCAGGGCAGAGCAGTGGAGAGCGTCTCCAGTGCGGTCAACACATTTCACTGGTAACAAAAGAGGGCAAACACACACACACACACACACACACACACAGACACACACACACACAGATGCTCCTGCCCATCAGGGGGGATTCATGCATGAATTTGTGCTCCCACACGGATTCCTGTGGACCCTGCCAGAACACAAGTGCACACAAACCAGCAGCACAGGCAAGGACACAATTAGCCATGGACACACCTGAGGGAACCTGGGAACAACTGCAGAAGGGCTGGAGCCTTGTGGGGAAGGACAAGGAGTCAGGCAAGGCCCTGGCATGGTTTTGGCACTCACAGGCTGAACAGAAAATACGATGTTCAGAGAGCCACGATTACTTTCCTGGAGGCAATTTTAACAGGGCATGGTCAGGGAGGCAAAAACCAGTGACCATCAGAGTGAGCTGAGGAGGGAAGAAGGGAGAGTGTGTATGGGAATAGATCCATGATGGGATGTGCTTCATGTGTGCACATCTCTAGCAGGAGCGTTCACGTAGATGTGCGTGCACAGACTTGGGTGCAGGAGCAGGAGCAGGAATAGGAGCGAGCGTGCGTGTTTGCACATCAGTGGGGACACGGCAGAAGGAGAAGTGTCTGTGCCTGGGTCTCCTTCGGAAATGTGTGTGCACACACCCCTTCATAAATGCAGAGCTATGAGTTACTCTTTGAGTGTGTGCAAGCTCCAGAGTGTGTTTGTGGTACTGTGAACTCGTGTATGTGCAGTAGGAGTTCTTGAAGTGCTGCTTTTTCTACTCTGGGCGCTGCTTTATTCCCAGCAAGGCATCAGGGAGGCTCAGGGATGTGATAGAAGTGAGGAGAAGCGAGAGCAGTGAAAGTGAGGGCGAGCAGGCCCGGAGCGTGCGGGCCTTTGGCTGCCCTTGGCGCTGTCGGTGCCGCGGGCTCGGGGCAGAGGAAGGAGCTGCGCAGGCGCGGGCCGGGAGCCCGGCGGGCGGAGCGGCAGCGCCCCCTGCTGGCCCCGCCCGGCCCCGCCCGCGGCGGTTCGTGCCCGGCCGCAGCCCCGGCTCCTCTGCCCGTGGCCCCCAGCGCGCAGTAATACACGGCCGCGTCCCCGCGCCGGGGCTCAGCGAGCCACAGCGCGCTCCAACGCCGATCTGCCGACACCCACAGCTGTCCTGCATTGTCCGGCAGTGGCTTGGTGTTTTTGAGGGTGCTCACGAGGAGTGCGGGGCCTTTGCCTGGGAGCTGTCGGTACCAGTAGATGTAATCGGTGGTCTTGATTTGGGAATGTGAGCAGGTGATGTTGATGCCGGCGCCCTCGGTGGTCTCCAGTGAGGGCTCCTGCTCTATCTGGGCTCTGGCCACAGCCGCTGCCACGGAGGAAAGAACAATCACTTTCCATCGGCAGCAAATGCCATGCACGCAAAGACGGAAGAGGGCAGAGGAGGACAGACAAGAGGTAGCTGGGATGTTTTGAGACTAAATGATGGAGAGACCATTTCTCTGAAAGTAATTACATGCAAATACTAATTTGGTAGATTTTGTGGAAGTAAGAATGTGGGAGAAGTGTCAGACTGCAGAAGGGGAGACTGGAATGAGGAAAAGAAATTGGCTGAAATGCGTGCATGAGTAAATGTTTGGATAAGTCCATGAATGACTGAAGAAATGGAGTAGTAGAGCAGCGGAAGCTGGAAGAGAACGGATTCATTGAGGAGAGGAGGGTTAGAGGGCAGAGGGTGAAAAAGTAGCAAGGAAGAGCAGGAGGGCCAGAGACAAATGCCGAGCCCAATGCTCATCCCAGGCAGACCCAGACACAGCCCCTGCCTCCGCCACCTCCACCGCCAGCCCCACGCACCGATGAGCAGCGCGGCCAGCGCCGGCAGCCCCGCGGCCCGACCCCGCCGCATGGCGCCGCTCCGCCGGCCGAGCCTCGCTGTGCCCCCGAGCCCCGGCTCTGCTGCGGCCGTGCCGCCTCCTCTGCGCCGCCGCCAGCTCCGCCCCGGGGCTGAGCCCTGCGCCGCTGCCGCTCGGGCTCTCGCCGAGTCCTGCCAGGGAACGGAGGGGAGGCGAGCGCGGTGCCTGCGGGGCGGAGCTCGGCTCTCTGCACGTCGGCAGCGGCGGGGCCGGCCTGGGGGGCAGGGATCGGGCTGGCATGGTGGAGATCACGACTGACATTGCCTGGGTTTCCTTCGCTCCCATAATCTGTTCCCTCACACTGTCCCTTTGCTGTCATGTGGGGACTCCCGAATTGTCCTTCAGGGCACTGGAAAGAAACCCACACACACATGGATAAAGGACCCGGGCATAAAGCCGCAGTCTTTCTCGGCGCCCACGAAACAAACCTGATGCATCTCAGAGGAGAGCAGGTGTGCACTGGCCTGGAGAGACCTGTCTGTGTGTCCATGTGTCCATGTGTCTGTGTGTGTGTTTAGAGCAGCTGGAAAAGGAGGGCTCAGGAAGCAGGGACTGCATTTCAGCGCCTCTTCCCTGGACAAATTTCCTGCAGGCTGCTGCATCATTGTCCAGTTACACCTGGGCTCTTTGTGGGTCTGGGCAAATGCTGCTCTGTGACGCTCAGGGCAGAGCAGTGGAGAGCATCTCCAGTGTGATCAATGCATTTCACTGGTTGTGTAACACATTAGGACACACAAAGACACACAGACAATGACACACACACACACAGACACACAGAAACAGCCAAAAACACACACACACATAACACAAGTGCACACAAAGCAGGAGCACAGGCAAGGACACAATCAGCCATGGACCCTGCTGAGGGAACCTGGGAACAACTGCCGAAGGGCTGGAGCCCCGTGTTGATGGACAACGAGTCAGGCAAGGCCCTGGTGTGGTTTGGGTACTCACAGGCTGAACAGAGACTAAAATGTCCAGAGAGGCATGACTACTTTCCTGGAGTCAGTTTTAACGGGGCAGGGTCAGGGAGGCAAAAAACAGTGAGCTGGGGAGGGAAGAAGGGAGAGTGTGTATGGGAATAGATCTGTGTTGGGATGTGCTTTATGTGGGCACATCTCTGGATGGGAATGTTCACGCAGATGTACGTGCAGAGACTTGGGAGCAGGAGCAGGAATAGGAGCGAGCGTGCGTGTTTGCACATCAGTGGGGACATGGCAGAAGAAGAAGTGTCTGTGCCTGGGTCTCTTTTGGAAATGTGTGTGCACACACCTCTTCATAAATGCAGAGCTATGAGTTACTCTTTGAGTGTGTGCAAGCTCCAGAGTGTGTTTTTGGTACCGTGAACATGTGTATGTGCAGGAGGAGTTCTTTAAATTCTGCTTCTCCTACTCTGGGTGCTGCTTTATTCCCAGCAAGGCATCAGGGAGGCTCAGGGATGTGATGGAAGTGAGGAGAAGCGAGAGCAGTGAAAGCGAGGGCGAGCAGGCCCGGAGCGTGCGGGCCTTTGTGTGCCCTTGGCGCTGTCGGTGCCGCGGGCTCGGGGCAGAGGAAGGAGCTGCGCAGGCGCGGGCCGGGAGCCCGGCGGGCGGAGCGGCAGCGCCCCCTGCTGGCCCCGCCCGGCCCCGCCCGCGGCGGTTCGTGCCCGGCCGCAGCCCCGGCTCCTCTGCCCGTGGCCCCCAGCGCGCAGTAATACACGGCCGCGTCCCCGCGCCGGGGCTCAGCGAGCCACAGCGAGCTCCAACGCCGATCTGCCGACACCAACAGCTGTCCTGCATTGTCCGGCAGCGGCTTGGACTCTTTCGTAGTGAGTGCGAGTAGTTCGGGACCTCGGCCCGGGAGATGACGGTACCACTGGATCCAATCGCCAGTCTGGATTTTGGAATGTGAACAGGTGATGTTGATGTCGGTGCCTTCGGTAGTCTGCAGAAATGGCTCCTGATGCACCTGGGCTCTTCCTGAAGGCACTACTATGGAGAAAGGAAGAATCAGTTTTCTTTTACAGAAAATGCCATGCAAGGGGAGATGGGAGAGGGCGACTGATCAGAGCGAACCTGGATGTGTTTGAATAAAAAACTATGGGGACATGATTTGTCTGGGAGTGTTTGCTTGAGGATGAGAACCTATGAGGGATGTTTTGAAGGTAAATCAGAAGGAATTGTGAAAAACAGACTGGCTGAGAGGGATAAAAGGATGGATGGATGGATGGATGGATGGATGGATGGATGGATGGATGGATGGATGGATGGATGGATGGATGGATGGATACAGAGATAGAAGAAAAAGCCAAAGTGGAAATCAATGCTTTATGGTGGGAAGCAAATAGGAGGGCAGAGGAGGGGACAGAGGGTTAACAAGAACCGAAAAGGAAAAGGAGGGAAAGAGATGAATTCTGATCTGAGGCCGATCTCACATAGCCCGCTAAACCGGCCAGCCCCACGCACCGATGAGCAGCGCTGCCAGCGCCGGCAGCCCCGCGGCCCGACCCCGCCGCATGGCGCCGCTCCGCCGGCCGAGCCTCGCTGTGCCCCCGAGCCCCGGCTCTGCTGCGGCCGTGCCGCCTCCTCTGCGCCGCCGCCAGCTCCGCCCCGGGGCTCAGCCCTGCGCCGCTGCCGCTCGGGCTCTCGCCGAGTCCTGCCAGGGAACGGAGGGGAGGCGAGCGCGGTGCCTGCGGGGCGGCGCTCGGCTCTCTGCACGTCGGCAGCGGCGGGGCCGGCCTGGGGGGCAGGGATCGGGCTGGCATGGTGGAGATCACGATTGACACTGCCTGGGTTTCCTTCGCTCCCATAATCTGTTCCCTCACATGCTCCCTTTGCTGTCATGTGGGGACTCCCGAATTGTCCTTCAGGGCACTGGAAAGAAATCCACACACACAGATACAGGATCTGGGCATAAAGCTTTAGCCTTTCTCCGTGTCCCCGTAACGAATGTGATGCAACACAGGGGAGAGCAGCAGTGAGCTGGCCTGGAGAGACCTGTCTGTGTGTTCTTGTGTCCATGTGTCTGTGTGTCCGTGTATCTGCGTGTCTGTGCGTCTGTGTGTCCCCGTGTCCATGTTTCTGTATGTCCGTGTGTCTGTATCTGGGTGATAACTCCCAGCCATGCTGAGCCACTGCCAACAGATCAAATAGAATCACACAAAAAATACAAATTTGGGTGAATCCTCCCTTTTTGGGGCTGGCAATTTGCAGTAGCAGAGTGTGATGTTTAGAGCAACTAAAAAAGTAGGGATCAGGAAGCAGGGAATGCATTTCAGCACCTGTACCCTGGACAGATCTCCTGCAGGCTGCTGCACCATTCTCCGCTGCACGAAGGCTCCTTCTGACTATGGAAACCAGGTCAGTCTGAAGCGCCTTCCCTTTCTCTTTCTGCTACACAATTACCCACATGACAAAAGTCTCAGCAGAAGTTGTTTTCTTCTGTACTCAGTCCACTCTCATGGGGAATATATTCACCAAAGACAAGGGAATGCCTGATGTGCATAACACCTTCTGTACCTCAGTGTTCAATAATAGGATTGATTATCATGAGGACAACTGGCCTCCTGGTCTGGGAGACGGGGGAGGGCAAGCAGCATGGAAACCCCTGTAATCTAGACGGAGGAACTTAAATATTAGATAAGCCTCTTAGAGGCTCACAAAATATTGGGATTGGATGGGATTAGTGCTAGGGAGATCAGTTAGCTAGGGCAAAAGTTCATTAAGGCAGTGCTGAGAAGAGGGGCTGAGGGAGGTCGGAGACTCCAAACTGGAGCTGCCAATGACGGTTCTGTTGTCGGTGCTGGTGTCGGTCCTGGTCCCATTGCCGTTGTTGGTGCCGGTGTGGGTATCAGTGTCAATGGCGGTGTCAAGGCCGGTGCTGCTGTCAATGCCGGTGTCGGTCCCGGTCCCAGTGTCGGAGCCGGTGTCGGTTCTGGCGGCGGCAGCGCCCCGGCAGCCCGGGACGAGCGGGGCTCGGCGGCCCCGGCGGGCGGAGCGGCAGCGCCCCCTGCTGGCCCCGCCCCGGCCCCGCCCGCGGCGGTTCGTGCCCGGCCGCAGCCCCGGCTCCTCTGCCCGTGGCCCCCAGCGCGCAGTAATACACGGCCGCGTCCCCGCGCCGGGGCTCAGCGAGCCACAGAGCGGTCGAACTCCCGTCCTCCGACAACAACAGCTGTCCAGCAATAGCCGGCACATCCTTGGAGCCTCTATAAACGACTCCGAGATGGTCAAGGCTTTGGCCCGGGAGCTGACGGTAGAAATGGATGTATTCGTTGCTCTGCTTTTTGGGATGTGAGCAGGTGATGTTGATGCCAGTGCCCTCGGTGGTCTCCAGGAATGGCTCCTGCTGCACCTGGGCTCCGCCTGAAGCCACTGCCGGGGAAAGAAAAAGAACAAACCTGAAATCCTACAATGCACAGTACAAATCGTGCAGAAACAGTCAGGAACCTACAGAGAAAGTTAGGAAAAGAGTCCTACAGGATTTCAAGATACGCAGAAAGAGAAGTGTCCATTAATCGTTTGTGGAAAGAGGAATGTGTGAATGACAGGAGGATCGGTGGAGTCGCTGGGAGGATGTGGGAGACAGCAAAAGAAGATAGAATAGTTAAAAGGGGTAACAACAGACTGCGTGAGTTATTAAAAAACGGCGCTTTTGAAGGACTGTGCAAAGAATAGAACCCAGAGTTTCTGCGGGACTAAGGGATGGAGAAGAGGGAGGGATGAATGGGGGAACAGCACTCGACAAGACGTCTGAGAAGAAGCCAGGCAGGACGGCAGCCTGCGGGGAACTGCGGAATCACCCCATGCCCACACCGCGGCCCCTTCGGCACCCCCACGCACCGATGAGCATCGCGGCCAGCGCCGGCAGCCCCGCGGCCCGACCCCGCCGCATGGCGCCGCTCCGCCGGCCGAGCCTCGCTGTGCCCCCGAGCCCCGGCTCTGCTGCGGCCGTGCCGCCTCCTCTGCGCCGCCGCCAGCTCCGCCCCGGGGCTGAGCCCTGCGCCGCTGCCGCTCGGGCTCTCGCCGAGTCCTGCCAGGGAACGGAGGGGAGGCGAGCGCGGTGCCTGCGGGGCGGCGCTCGGCTCTCTGCACGTCGGCAGCGGCGGGGCCGGCCTGGGGGGCAGGGATCGGGCTGGCATGGTGGAGATCACGATTGACACTGCCTGGGTTTCCTTCGCTCCCATAATCTGTTCCCTCACATGCTCCCTTTGCTGTCATGTGGGGACTCCCGAATTGACCTTATGGGCACTGGAAGGAAACCCACACAAATGGATAAAGGACCTGGGCATAAAGCCTCAGCCTTTCTCCGTGTCCATGAAACCAATCTGATACAACTCAGGGGCGAGCAGCTCTTCATTGACCTGGAAGGACATGTGTCCGTGTGTCTGTGTGTCCCTGTGTCTGAGTGTGTGTGAGCACTCCCAGCCATGCAGAGGATCTCACAAGAATTTAAACGGAATTAAACAAAAAATCCAGATTTAGTTGTAACCCCCCCTTCTTGGGGCTGGCAATTGGCACTAGTAAAAGGTTATGTTTAGAGCAGCTGGAAAAGGAGGGCTCAGGAAGGTGGGAATGCATTTCAGAGCCTCTTCTATGGACAAATTTCCTGCTGGCTGCTGCATCATTGTTCAACTGCACCCAGGCTCCTTCTGAGTTTGGAAACGAGGTGAGTCTGAAGCCCTTTCCCTTTCTCTTTCTCTTACAAAATTACCCACATGACAAATGTCTCAGCCGAGATTGTTTTCTTCCTTGCTCAGTCCACTCTCATGGGGAATATATTCACCAAAGACAAGGGAACGGCGGAGGTGCTTAACACCTTCTATGCCTCAGTGCTCAAGAGTAGGATTGATTATCATCAGGACAACTGGCCTCCTGATCTGGGGGACAGGGAAGACAAGCATCATGGAACCCCTGTAATCTAGACGGAGGAAGTTAAAGATTTGCGAAGCCACTTAGTGGCTCCCAAGATTTTGGGATTGGATGGGATTGTTGCTGGAGAGATCAGGCAGCTGGGGCAAAAGCTCACTAAGTCAGTGCTGAGAAGAGGGGCTGAGGGAGGTCAATGATTCCAAGTCGGAGCTGCCGTTGTCGGTGCCGGTGTGGGTGTCGGTGTCAATGACGGTGCTGGTGTCTGTCCCTGTCCCATTGCCGGAGCCGGTGTTTGTCCCGGTCCCATTGCCGGTGCCGGTGTCGGTTGTGGCGGCGGCAGCGCCCCGGCAGCCCGGGACGAGCGGGGCTCGGCGGCCCCGGCGGGCGGAGCGGCAGCGCCCCCTGCTGGCCCCGCCCGGCCCCGCCCGCGGCGGTTCGTGCCCGGCCGCAGCCCCGGCTCCTCTGCCCGTGGCCCCCAGCGCGCAGTAATACACGGCCGCGTCCCCGCGCCGGGGCTCAGCGAGCCACAGCGAGCTGGAACTCCGATCTGCCGACACCGTCAGACGCCCTTTAGGGACTCCCACCTCCTTGGCCGCTTTAGCAGTGACTGCCACGAGTTCGGGTCTTTGGCCCGGCAGCTGACGGTAAAAGTGGATGAAATCGCCAGTCCGGATATTGGGGTGTGAGCACTTGATGCTGATGCTGGTGCCCTCGGTGATCTCCAGGAATGGCTCCTGCTGCACCTGGGCTCTGACCACAGCCACTGCCAGGGAAAGGAAAAGAACAAACTTCAACTCCTACTTTCTACCAAGCTCTGCCAATCCCCAGAGGCAGTCAGGAACACCGAGAGATGACGAGGAAAACAGTTCCCAGAGGACGTTAAGCTATGCAGGAATGGAAGTGTCCATTAATAGCTTGTGGAGAGATGAATGAGTGAATGACAGAACGATTAGGAGAGTGACTGGAGAACTGGAGGATGTGAAGAGAACGCACGAAAAGAGAAGAAGAAAATTAGCAAGGGGTAAGGACTGATTTCATGCGTTAAAAAGAAGGAATGTTTGTGCAGGTTGGGGCACAGGACAGAAGTTTAGGACGGAGAAGAGGGAGGGATGAACGGGAGAACAGCTCTCGGTGAGAGGTCTGGGATGAAGCCAGGCAGGACGGCAGCTTCCGGGGAACTGCGGGATCACCCCCGCCCCAGACCGCGGCCCCTCCGCCGCCCCCACGCACCGATGAGCAGCGCGGCCAGCGCCGGCAGCCCCGCGGCCCGACCCCGCCGCATGGCGCCGCTCCGCCGGCCGAGCCTCGCTGTGCCCCCGAGCCCCGGCTCTGCTGCGGCCGTGCCGCCTCCTCTGCGCCGCCGCCAGCTCCGCCCCGGGGCTCAGCCCTTGCCTCCCACGGCACCAGCACAACCAGTGACACAAGGACCTCTGGCATGGCCAGGGACAAGGGACAGCTGTGTCCCATCGCACACAGCAGCGACACCGCCTGGGAAGCAGATCCACCCTGCACACACCCGCAGCGGGCGGCTGCCGGCCCCGCTCGGCTGCTATCAGGCTGTTTGTACGCCTGGGCAGCTGCTGCTCTGCGCTGTTCAGGGCCAGAGCAGTGCTCGGTGTCCCTGGCATGGTCAGGAAATTCCCTCCCGATCAGGGACACACACGGACACACCCAAGGCCGTGCTCTCCTGTGTGGAGCCACAGACAAATCCGTGCTTCTCATGTGTCCATGCAAACGGGGCTGCTCCAAGAGCTCACAAGGCAGGGACACACAACCAGCCCTGGGCTCTGCTGAGGACATGTGGGGCCAAAAGCAGCAGGGCTGGAGGGTGGAAGGACAAGGTCCCAGCCAAGTACAGGGGATATTTTTCTTTCCTTAGAGAAAGCAAAATGCAGAGATAAGTCAAAATAATTCAAACTATTTCCCTAAGGGAAGGGCTAGGATGGATGGGGTCAAAACCATCAGACCACTGTACACACATGTGGATGCAAATTCTGCTTAAAAAGCATCAGGGTGAGATCAGAGTCCCTTTCCCAAGCTCAGCCTTGCCCTGACACATCCCCTCCCTGCCCTGGGTTGTTGCACAGCTGAGGAAGCTCCCTGCACCAGGGTGTCTTGCAGAGCACAGAGGTACAAGGCAGTGTCAGAGAGCTCCACTTCCTCCAGCTGCAGGACACTGGATTTGCCCGTGGTGTTCAGGTGCGTGGTGAAACGGCCACTGGGCTTGAGGCCAGCCCCTGCTTGATAGGAGATCAGCTCTGGGGCTTGGCCTTTCCTCAGCTGGTACCACAGCAAGGCACTAAAAGCACTGGTGTGGTATTTGCAGGTGGTGTGGAAGGGGTGTCCCTGCTTCACTGTGACTGGTCCATCTTCCTGGGTGACTGTGTCCTGCCCCGTGGTGCCTGGAAGAAAGTGATGGTGAGCAGCTCCACGGGGAAAGACAATGGGAAGCAAATCAAAGTGAATGAAAAACTCTGGTGGAGAAAGCTCCCTGCCTTGTAGCAGAGTCCTGAGAGATGTTGGGCAGGAGTTTGGAGCTCTCTGCTCTGCATCGCCAAAAGGAGAACTGGGCTGTGTCTCACTGCTCCTGCTCCCTCTGCTTAAAGGACCAGGGAACAGCCTGTCATGCCTGAACATTGCGTGCTGGAACCAGCAGCCCTCCAGCTCCCTGAGGTGCCCAGCGAGGTACAGCAGAAAGGTTCATCCTGCTTCCCCATCCCTGTCATGCCTGAAAGCTCCTGAGCACGCACAAAGCTGAGCTTGGGAAGAGGGAGCCCTGGCTGTGTCCATGCCAGTGAACACGGGAAGCTGTGGCAGAGCTGTGTCAGCCTGGAGGCAGAATGGAACACCCTGATAATGTAATGGTGTGAAAACCCTGAGGTGCCCGGGGCTGGTTAGACAGAATGTGGGAATTTACATCTAAATGGGAAGAGTGCTCGATTGTAGAGACAGCTGAGATCTCCTGAAGTGACTGCAGGAGGACAAGAAGAGAGAAGCAGAGGCAGATGGGCTGAAGGCGAGAGAAGAGACAGAGAAGAGATCTGAGGTTTTACCTCTCTCTTTTCCCTTTCCCTTTCCAAATCAAATAGCTTCTTCAGGAAACACTTGCAAAACCACAAAGAGAAGCAGATTATTCTCAGCCTTTTCCCTTTATTCACTGATATTTCCTCACATGACCCTGATAAGGCTGTTGAGGATTTCCTGGGGAAAGGAAGAAGAAGAAGGGAGCCTTGGGGAAAAGCCAGGACTTACCCAGGAGCTGGCCCAGGAAGACGGTGAGGATGAGATATGCGAGGTGCATGCCGAGACCAAGCTGCTGAGGGACCAAGTGTTTACTGAGTGAGGCAGAGGCAGAAAGGACGTCCCAGCCCCGAGAGAACGGAGCTGCCAGAAACGGCTCTCGGCAGGAGCAAAGGGAGCAGCAGCGGCGGGAGCAGGCAGAGCAATGAGCTGCCCTTCCGTGCCTGAAATGCTCCTTGTGCTTTTCTGGCTCCTCCCGCAGCAGCCCCGAGGCTCCCTCAGCCATTGGCATTGTGAGCGTTCCGTGCCCCTGGGGCATCAGTGATGGGAAGGGGCTGTTCCTGCTCAGCTCGCAGTGGAGTCCTCACCTCCGCAGCTGCAATGGCCAGAGCTGCTCCACACCCGGGCCTGGGCACTTGGGAGCTCAGGGGCTTCTTCCCTGCTGAGATTTCTCACCCTCCCGACGTGTCCTCAGCTCTCTGGAGTCATTGCTAATCTCCACATCCAGATGGCTTTTGGAGAACCCCATGGCTGAAGGCTGCACAGCCTCACAAGCATTCCTTGGTGGGTGCTTCCTAAGCCCACAAGATCCCCTCAAACCTCCCTTATCCTCATGTTCCTCTTGTCCTTTCCTGTCACTGACCAAGCTCAGCCTGAGCCAATTCACAGCAGTTTCCTAATGGCCCATCAATTAGAAGCTGGAGAGCTCCGACCTCTCTCTTTCTTCCTTTATCAGTTACTGCCCGATTGGTGTCATTGTGTGCTTTGTTCATCACTTTCCCTTTTCCTTGTTCTTCCCTTGCAAAGGAAAATGTGATGTGAGCCTTAGAGAACCAGACACTCTCGCTTTTCACATGGCCTGACTGTGGCCTCAGCTGAACTTGCTCAGCACGAGGAGTTCCTGAAGATGCTGAAAGGCTCCAAAGGAAATGGGGACTCTAGAGCAAGTCTCTGGAGGGAAGCCCCACCTGGAGTTCAGTCTTTCAAGTGTCTCCCTCCAACACTTGCAGCATTGCTAAACCCTGGCATTTATTTTCAGTATACATGAGATGTTACTGACGTGCAGGGAAAGGGACCAATCAGTTTAGGGGGAAAGGTGAGTGTGACAGTGTCCTCAGGAGATTTGAAATGCTCCTCTACTCCATCCGATTTATTGTTTTCCCTTCTGGATGTTCTGCTATTTCAGGAAGATGCGAATGCACATCCAAGGGCGTTTGTGGACACCTGAGGATGAGAATGAAATGTAGAAAAGTGAATTCCATCCTCAGGTGGCATTAAAAGTACACCTGCCTTACACAGCCAGGTGAGAATGCACCTTGCAGTATGGAACAGAGACATTTCTGCAGAGACAGAGATTTCTTTGTCACCTCAATGCAAACACCTCTCAAGCACTGACCTACTGGCCTGACAGCACTCCATGAATTAGCCCCTGTGTGCCTGTCAGTGCAGCTGCTTTGTCAGCTCCCAGCCCTGGTGCTCTCAAGGAGCAGCTCTCTGCTTTGCAAAGCAGGCTGAGAGTAACAGCAGCCGCCGTGGCCGGAGGGGAGGCCGGGCGGTGTGTGGGGACTGTGTGAGCGCAGGTTGTGGGTGGGTTGTGAGGCGTGTTGGGGGCCATGCGGGGCCGCGCGGGGCGGTGCGGGGCTGTGCCCTGTCGGTGCTGCGGGCTCGGGGCAGAGGAAGGAGCTGCGGAGGCGCGGGCCGGGAGCCCGGCGGGCGGAGCGGCAGCGCCCCCTGCTGGCCCCGCCCGGCCCCGCCCGCGGCGGTTCGTGCCCGGCCGCAGCCCCGGCTCCTCTGCCCGTGGCCCCCAGCGCGCAGTAATACACGGCCGCGTCCCCGCGCCGGGGCTCAGCGAGCCACAGCGAGCTCCAACGCCGATCTGCCGACACCGACAGCGATCCTGCATTGTTCGGCAGCGGCTTGGACTCTTTCATAGTGAGTGCCAGGAATTCAGGTCCCTCGGCCCGGAAGCAGACGGTACCACTGGATCCTATCACTGATCTGGATTTGGGGATGTGAGCAGGTGATGTTGATGCCGGTGCCCTCGGTGGTCTCCGTGAATGGCTCCTGCTGTACCTGGGCTCTGACCACAGCCACTGCCAGGGAGAAAAGCCCAATCACTTTTTATTTTGCAGAAAATGACATTCAGGAACATAGAGAGGTGAAGAGGAAAACAGATCCCAGAGGACGTTAAGATATGCAGGAATGGAAGTGTCCATGAATGGTTTCTGGAGAGATGAATGAGTGAATGACAGAAGAATCGGGGCTGTTGCTGAAAGAATGGGAGGAGGTGGGAGACAGCACAAAAAGACAAGAAAAAAATTAGCAAGGGGTAAGGACTGATTTAATGAGTTAAAAAGAAGGAATGTTTGTGCAGGTTTTGGCATAGAATAGAAGTTTAGGATGAAGAGGAGGGAGGGATGAACAGGAGAACAGCTCTCGAGAAAAGGTCAGTGAAGAAGCCAGGCAGGACGGCAGCCTCCGGGCACCTGCGGGATCACCCCAGCCCAGACCGCGGCCCCTCCGCCGCCCCCACGCACCGATGAGCAGCGCGGCCAGCGCCGGCAGCCCCGCGGCCCGACCCCGCCGCATGGCGCCGCTCCGCCGGCCGAGCCTCGCTGTGCCCCCGAGCCCCGGCTCTGTGCTTTGACTGTGCCGCCTCCTTTTCTCTCCTCTCCTCTCTCTCCATCGCCCCCAGCTCCGCCTCGGGGCTGAGCCCTGCGCTGGCGCCGCTCGGGCTGTCTCAGAGCACTCGGGCTCTGCACGAACACAGCTTGGTGTCCTGGCAAATGGACTCTCCCCCTCCTCCAGCAAGGACATCCCAGCGAGAATCAGCCGGCACAGCTTCAGCTGCAGCCTGAGGCAGCAAGAGGACCCTCAACCAGGAGATGGAGCAGCTTCCCCGAGCTCTCTGTGTGCTCAGGGGCTGGAAACAGCAGCCAGGGATTTTCTGTAGATGGCAGTGAGGAGGCTGAAAACCCCTGTTCCAGCAGCTGTTTGTAGCCTGGTCTCCTGTTGCAGAGAACTTCCAGAGTCTATCTAGTCTGTGTTCCTTGTTTCCTTTCCACAGGTGGTTCCGGGATTTTCTGGGAACAGCTTGGGCAACAGAGGCCAGTTCACTGCCTGTTCTTGGTTGTTTGATGTCACCTCCAAACTTGTGGAGAGTGTCCTCCTTCCCACTATTCACAACATTCATGGTAACATGCAACACTAGTGGTCCTACTGCTGATCCCTGAGGGACCCCAGAGTTGTCTGCCAGCTGGGGTTTGAAGCAATGTCCACAACTCTTTGGGCCTGGTAGGCCAGACAATTTTTCACTCACCTTACCCCTCTCTTACTGATCCCTTTTGTCACAGATATGGTCACAGAGGAAGGGCAGCAGAGGAGGTCACTGCAGCTGTGTCCCCCCCCAGTGCTGCATAAAGGGGAACAGTCACCTCTCTTGAGCTCCTGGCAGCACCTGGTCCAATGGAGCTGGGGATACAGTTGGACTTCTTTGACACAAGGGAATTTGCACTTTCCCTTTTCAATTGCATGAGTTTCCCATCAGCCCATTTCTCCTGCTTGCTGAGGTGCCTCTGGATGCTGGCCTGACTCTCTGATGCATAAACCTCTCTTCCCAGTTTGGTGTTGTCTGCAAACCTGCTGAGCGTCCACTCTGTCCCATCAACCACATCAACTGGTGAGGTTGATAAACAGGACCCATCAAGTCCTGACATTTGAATGCACCACCAAGTCACTGGTCTCCAACTTTATTTTGTGCTGCTGATCACTGATCCCTGTGCCTGGCCAGTCAGTTTTCATTCTCCCTCACTGTCTCATCCAACATCAACAGCTTCTCTGTGAGGCTCCTACAGGAATCCACACAAAGTGTCAAAGGCTTTGCTCACCTCCAGGTACAGAAGATCCACCATTCTTTCTTCCTCACCATTCTGTCACATCACCACAGCACTTTGTCAAGAAGATCAGGCATAAGTTCCCCTTGGTGAAGCCACACTGACCCGCTCCTGGTGACTTTCTCATCCCTGACATGCCTTGATTAGGAGAGCTTTCCAGGACTAGCTGCTCCATCACCTTCTAAGGGGCTAAGGTGAGGCTGAGAAGGCTGTAGCTCCCTGGGTTCTCCTTTCCCCCTTTTTGAAGACACAAGTGGCATTTGCTTTGCTCCAGTATCCAGTCACCATGCTCAGCTGAAGGTAACCAAGAGTGACCTGGCAATGACAGGAGCCAGTCCCCTTACCACTTATGTGTACATTCCAACAGGGCCTAAATATGTGCAGTTTGCTAAGGATTGACTGCCCTGATCTCCTCCCATCAGGGGTGCGTGTTCTTTGATCCTGACTTTACCCCCAGTCTACATCTGGTATTCCTTAAGCCAGTCTTGCTAATCAGGACTGAGGCAAAGAAGTCCTTCAGCCCCTCAGCTTTTTCTCTGTCCTGTGTCACCAGGGCCCTTGTCTCATTCAGCTGCAGTCCTACACTTTCCTCACTCTTCCTTTTGTCACCTTTGTCCTTATGGAAGCCCTTTATTATGCCATTTGCCTATCCTTCTTACAGCTGAATAAAACCTTCCACCTTTTCTCCCCCTTTCTGTATCCCTGGTGCACGACAGGAGAAGGCAAAGCCAGCCACCTGAATTGTCCTGGGCTCTGTGTTTGGTGGGATACAGTCAAACCCAGGAACAAGGCCACTTCTTCGAGACAAAGGCCCCTAAGATCCCAGTGGAGTGACTCAGACTGACACAATTTACTTCTAATGGACTCCTGCAGTGTGTGGCATGAGTCCTGTGCTGACGCTGATGTGTTTTGATGCAGAAATGCTTGGGCCTCTCATCTTGTCATGCAAAAGATGCCTTCATTGAGGAATGTGCCAGAAATAAAGCAGGAAGTGAAAACACAGCAATTTAAGAAGCCAAACCACAGTTCACAGCATTAAATGAGATGGTTTGCATTCAAGGTGAATTTGTCAGAAAATGATCACCTCCAGAAGGGATACCTCTGGCAGTCTGAGTCAGTAAAGGTCCATGGTGAAAGCCAGCCCAGCTCTTTTCTCTCTCATCCCCTTCTCCTGCCTCCTTCTCCTTGGGAATCAGGTCAGTCTGAACCATTTCTCCTTCTCTGCTTTCTCTAAAGGGAAATCTCACCTCAATGGACCATCCAGCTGCTTCCAGCAGTCTTCTATGATGGCTCTGTTCCATCACTCCCTCTCCTCAGCTGGACAGAGGAGAGAAAATACAGGAGGCTTCTGGGTCTAGATAAGGACAGGAAAGATCACTCATCAATTACCCTCATGGGAAAACCCAACTCAGATCAGAGAAATGAATTTGATTTATTGCAATCCAGTCAGTGTAGGGTAATGAGAAATAAACCTAAAATCTAAAATCACCTTCCCCCCCCACTGGTCCCTTCTTCTTCAGCTCAACTTCACTGCTAATTTTCTCCTCTCCAAATGATAGGGATTTGGAGTTGTGGTCAGTTCAACATGTCTCTGTGGCTCTTTTGTCCTTAGAAGAAGGAACTCTCACACACTTGCTCTATGCCCTATGAGAGACAGTACCCCCGAAACTTCTCCAATGTGAGTTTTTCACATGGGCTACAGTTCTTCACAGGTCCTGCTTGCAAACCAGTGCTAGCACAGGCCTGTCACTCACATGGCCACAGGTTCTGACAGGAGCATGATCCAGCATGAACTTTTATGGGGTCACCTGGAGCACCCACCTCCCCTCTTCACTGAGGGTTGTTTCTCTCACATTGTCTCTCCCCTCTCTTCTGGCTGTTGTTCCGCAGTAGGTGTTTTCTCCCTTCCCAAACTTGTTATCCCAAAGCTGCTTCCACCATCGCTGATGAGCTCAGCCTTGGCCAGTGCTGGATGAGTCTTAAATCCATCTGGTGTTGGCTCCCCCACAACCAAAGCCTTGCCATGCTGCCCAAATCCAGAGGGCGCAAGGCAAACAGAGCCAGGCACTTCTCTGGGGTGCCCAGTGATGGTTCCGCAGGAAACAAGCACAGGCTGGAACACTGGTGTGAAACACAGGAAAGCCCTTCTTATTGTTGAGGGTGACCAAGCACTGGCTCACATTGCCCAGATGACTTGAGGATTCTCCCTCATTGGGAGGCCAAAAGGAGAGCTTTAGGAGCAAGAGAATGAATCCCAACAGTGCAGCCCAAATGCCTGAGATTCTGAACACAAACCAACACTGGAGCAAGTTGAGGGAATGGAGGAAAGAGACATGGCATATCATATCATTTTGCAATGATATCATGGCATATCTTTGGGTGATCAGTCAAGGCTTGAAGCCCTGGGAGCAGCTGCACCCCTTGCAATCAACAAGGCCCCAGGCAACACCACCAGTGAGCTCCAGGCCAACTTCATTTGCCTGCATGCACCCATCCAGCACTTGAGCGGAGGATTCTGCAGACACTGACACATTCCTGCCATGGAAATCCTGAGGCGTCTCAATCTCAGTACTCAGAAGAGGCCTCCATGAAGAAATGTCTATGAATAAGCCAGGAAATGAAAAGGTGGCAACACGGAAAACAAGCACCCAGCCCATGTCATTAGCTGGGATGTTTTCCATACATCATGAGCACCTTAAGAAATTATCACTTTCATAGAAGCCACCTCTGGGCCTGGGGCATCTCAGAGTGACTATAAAAGCCAGCCAGAATTCATGCTCTCTTATCCACTTCTCCTGCCTCCTTCTCCTTGGGATCCAGGTGAGTCCAAAGCCCTTTCCCCTGTCCTTTTCTGGAGAAGCAGATGCGTGTTCCTATAGCCTGTGAGAGGTCTTAGTGCTGCTGCTGAGGGGTCAGAGAAGAACTAAGTTCTAACTTAGTGTCAGGATTTGGCTGAGGGAGCTCTTTATTGAAGACATATTGCAACTTTGCAGTACTGTGTCAGGATGAGGCTGAAAACCCCTTTCTCTCATTACCCAGTTTCTCCCTTCTGGCTTAAGCAGGCACCATTGCAATTCTTGCAGCGGGATGATGGATTCATGGCTGATGGCTCCTCACATGTGCCTGTGCTTTGCTTCCTTCCCTTCCCTCTCTCTCAGGTGCATCTCCAGCCCCAAGCCATGTCCTGCTACACCCGGTGCCAGCCCTGCCAGCCCTGTGGCCCCACCCCGCTGGGCAGCAGCTGCAATGAGCCCTGTGTCAGGCAGTGCCAGGACTCCACCGTGTTCATCCAGCCCTCGCCCGTGGTGGTGACCCTGCCTGGCCCCATCCTCAGCTCCTTCCCACAGAACACCGTGGTGGGATCTTCTACCTCTGCTGCTGTTGGCAACATCCTCAGCTCTGAGGGAGTGCCCATCAACTCTGGGGGCTTTGACCTCTCCTGCATCACCAACCGCTACGGTGGCAGCAGATACCGTCCATGCTAAAGCCATTGGTGCAGCCCTCAGGAGGACCCCCAGGAACCCAGAAGCTGATGCTGGACTGAGGACAGAGCTCCTGGCCATCAAATTCAGAGGTGCTGAGCAACCAGTGCTGCCCTTCTGAAGGAGGGTTGGTGGGGCTCTCTGAAACCATGGCCAGTGTTTGCTTTCCCTGCCTTTCTCTTCCACCTCTCTCTTGTCTTCCATACTTCTGGACTCTAAGATTTTCAGAGCCTCTCTGGGGGAATCTGCTAACCCCTGCCTGCTGTAGGGCAGGCAGATGGATGTCCCCTTGGCTCTCCAGTGGCTCTCCAGTGTCTGTGCCAAAGTAGGCCCAGACTTGCTGCAGTGGCATGTGGTCTCTCATCACCACCACCAGCAGCCTCCTCTATAAGGGAACTAATTTCCCACTTCAATGACAATAAAGCTTTCTGCATCTCATCCTCAGCCTCCATGTAATCCTTTTTTGGTGTCCTTGTCTCAAGTTGCTGAGACCAAAAGGTGTTGCCATGGGTGGTGGAGGAAAAGGTGGGGACACAAGACCATTGATTACTCCCAGAGGAAGGGGAGGGTGGGAAACACAGAAGTGGGGCCCATTCAGGCACTGTCCCTTGGAGCTGAGGAAGACATCCCTGACTTCCCCACAGATAGGAGGCATCAGGCTCAGCCTTCCAACATTTCTGCTCAGATATGACTCCTTGGTCTCAGAGTATGTCCTGCAGATGGGGAGTACAATCCATCTTCGGCAGAGTCTGTAGACGCTTCCCACAGTCAGTGATGGGACATCAGGTCACCCAGGGGACTTACCCCATCCCAAAGCAAAGCAGGTGTGCCAGGGAATGGCAAGAATCATCCTTCTGGAGACACAAATCCTGCCAATGGTGGCCCCTCTGAACTCCCCAACTAGGACAAGGCCACAGCAGGGCCTGCATTGTCATGTGTGCATGGCTTGCTTCATTAAGTGATCATAAGTGAACCCACAGTCTCCAGCACCTCCATCCCATGTAAAACCCCACATCCATTTCCATGGGTAGGACAGATAGTGGGGAGATGGCTTCATGGTCAGCAAATAGGCTCAAGCTGAGAACTTTACTCCCATTAGCTGCATCTCCACCTCAAACCAAGTAGAAGTCAGTTTTCTCTCAACCACACTGAAGCCTGGGACACAGGACTTGCAGAAATGTCTCTGCCAAGTCCAACACCTGTGTGGTGGTCCTGGACAGTGCAGACAGACTCTCTCTGGAGGTGAATCTAACTCAAGATGTCTAGAGATGAGAAGTGTGTGTATTTTTGTGTGTGTGTGGTCTAAGCCAGCAGACTAGTTTATCTTGAGCGTCAACAGAAGAAAAATAGGTGTCTGTAAGGCCTGTATTACCTGATCTGTAAGAGATCAGTTTTTGTAAGGGTTGAACTAAGGCTTGAGAGCGACTGTTTCTCTCAGCTGATGATGAATGGAGCAAAGATGAGGCCTCAATAGAAGACACCTTTTCTGGAGTCAGGGGAAATCAATTTTCCTCTACTAATGTCTTGTTGGATTTTGAACTTAGTTCTTCAGTTAAAGCTGAAGACAGAGGTCTTAACTGCATTTAAAGGCTCTGAAATGAGGTAGGTGAGTCGTTTGCTGTCTCTGTATTCATGTGCCCATAGTTGCCTTTAGTTACTTCTCACTCTGGAGGCTTCACGACCCCCTTAGTACTCAGAACTAAATGTTTGACCCCAGTCTCTTGGAACATGACTATTTCAGACATCTCCATGCCAGCTGAGTTCCTGACAAGGTTCTCATACCACAGCTGCAGGTAGGAGGCAAACTCCCAGCCAGCAGCCACTTAGGGAATTGCATTGCTGTTCTTTAATTGGCCTGTGTGAAGAGAGAGTACCATTCGTCTCTGACAAGCCCATAAGGCCTCCCAGAGGTCAAATTCCCTGGAGCACACCAGAGGGAAAACAGAAAACAGTCTCCAAGGTGTGGCCAGCTGGAGCTTCATTGTGTTAATGAGGTGGGTGTGGGGATGTTCTTATGCTAATGATGCTGGCGACTCTCTGGTGCATGATCTCATTATATGAAGCTAAGCTGGAGAGAGTTTACGCTTTGTGTGTGTGCACACAGAGCTTCCTTTAGTGGAATTACAGTGGTGGCAGTGAGAGGGAAGAACATCGGGAGTGGAAGCTGTCAGATCCTACTGGATGGAGAGGAAACCAGGTCAGGCAGTTGCCATCAGCTTGAAGTGAGTCAGCAAGGGGAGAGCTGCTCATCCACACACCTTCACCTGAATCCAGAGTTCCCCACAATAAATCTACAATAAATCTTTCCAATGCTCTCCGTTAGCCCAGGGGACCATGGCTACCTTGGGAGGATGGTGCATGAAAAAATGTCATTTGGATCCTTTCCACTGGCAAATCTGGTGAGTGAAGCCTGCCCAAGATGTGTAGCACAGACTTCCAATGCTTTGCATGTTTAAGGACAGCTGGTTTAAGGGAGATTTCTTTACTCTTTAGGTACATGAGATTTCTAGTATATATTGTTGTGGAGGAAGATAGGAGAGAAAGGGATTATTCAGGTGGTGATTTAGTCCATCTGTCTTCCACATCCACCTGAAAATATGTTTCTCTAGAGAACTAATCAAGAATTTCCCCTTGTCTGCAGGAACAGTTCAGCAGGCTACCTTTAATGGGATTCAACTCAGAGGATTTTGCCTTCAGTCTCTGAGGCTGAATATCTCTGCCCAAGTTGAGATGTCTAACATCCAAGTGCTTACTAGACTCCTGCCTTAGACCTCAGAGACAACATGGCACTTCCAGAGAGCTTTTAGCCATGCTTTTAAGACAAAATGAGCCATGTCTCCCTCATGCTTTTTCTCTCTCTGTGAAGAAAGAAGGGGGGTAAGCTGAAGAGCTGAGATAGGAATACTTTATTTCACCTTAGATATTTTAGCTTAGTCAGCAGAAATCCTTCCTCTGACTCTGAAATGGCAAAATTGCAAAGAGGTGGATCACACCCCTAGTAGCTATGCTGAGAAGCAGACATCAGTGAGGGAAATGGAGGTATTTGCAAAAGCTTCCTGTTCTCAGGCTTAGAAGGAAGCAAATATAGGAGACCTTGAGTAGTGACTGGCATAGCAACCTGCTGCCCTGCGTGGCTGCAGCTCAGTCTCAATGCTTTGTAATAAACTGACATAGAAGAGGTGGGAAAATCTCTTGCAGGGTCACATTATCGTGACAGTATCTGTATTCCTCAATTGATGAAACCACACCTCAGTATTGCCTGCTTCAGAAACTACAAGTTACGTTATTGCTTTCCTATTTGTAAGAGATTTTTCCATAGCTGGAGTGCCTCAGCCTGGTGTCCATATTTTCCTAAGTGGGATTTTCATCTCACAGAAGTGACTACATTCCCCATGCTGTAAAGGAGATGCACAATCTGATAAATACTTCTCTAAGTGTTCATTTGTTGGGGTACGCCTGATTTTCAGGGTTAGATCTAGTTGTCCAAATGTGTTTCATCAGGGGAGGATTTCTATGAAAATTTTAACATAAGAAAAGTGGCATTTTCCCTGCTATGCACCAACTGCATTTTCAGGGATGGTGATTTTTTTTCACTACTTGTAGCATGCAAACTTTCACAGAAATTTTTCTCTCTTTGCAGACAGACCTCAACACTTGGAAGGACATGGCAAATAGGACAAGTGTAAAAGAATTCATCCTTCTTGGCTTCCCAGGGTCATGGCAATTTCGAGTCTCCTTTGTGGTGGTGTTGGCACTGATGTACACCCTGACAGTGATAGGTAATGCATCCATCATAGCCCTTGTGTGGAGAAGCAGCAACCTACACACCCCAATGTACTTTTTCCTCTGTAATCTCTCCTTCCTGGAGATCTGGTACACTACAGGTGTTGTTCCCAAAGCCATAGGAGTCATGCTGGGGACTAGCCAGACCATCTCCTTCAGTGTTTGCATCCTCCAGTTGTTCTTTCTTCTCTCTCTAGGCTCCACTGAGTGTTTTCTCCTGTCTGTCATGGCCTACGACCGCTACTTAGCCATATGCTGCCCCCTGAGGTACAGCTCCCTCATGAGCAGTGTCTTCTCTGTTCGGCTGGCACTCAGCTCCTGGCTGGGAGGATTTTTGGCCATTTCCCTGCTGGCCTTTCTGACATCCAGGCTGACTTTCTGTGGGCCAGATGTCATCAATCATTTTCTATGTGATATAGATTCCTGCCTTGCCCTCTCCTGCAGTGATACATGGCCCGTGGAGCTGACAACCTTCCTTGTCTCCATAATTGTTGTGGTGGCCTCCTGTGTGGTCACCTTGGTCTCCTACATGTACATCATCTCTTCCATCATGAGGATCCAGTCAGGCCATGGCCGGAAAAAGGCCTTTTCCACCTGCTCTGCCCATCTCAGTGTTGTCACCATCTGGTATGGCTCCCTCATGTTCCTGTATGTCAAACCATCAGCCCAGAACTCCCTGGATGTGAACAAAATCGTGAATACCTTTAACACAATGGTAACTCCTTTGCTGAACCCCTTCATTTACACGCTCAGAAACAAAGAGGTGAAGGTCGCTCTGGGACGGGCTTTCCAGAAAAAGTGAAGTGACTTTTCACAGGGCATCAGTTGAACAAACAGATTCATCCCTGCCCTCCCATGATTTCTGCCCTGCAGAACATCCCCTCTGAAGTGTAGGTCTGTGTGGACATCCCAGGCACTGAGAAGCCACCAATGAGCTCATATCACCTTACAGCCATCTCTGTCTGGGCTGAGCCTCAGTTCTGCTCTCCCACCACCCTCTGTTCATTCCCAGGTAATTCAGAATGCCTCTCAGTCCTTTAAAGTGCTGTGCTTGGAAAGGGTCACAAACCCTGTCCATAAATGGTCCTGTAACAGAGCTGGAGGAGTGGTACTCCCACAGGTTTCTACCCCAGTTTGCCAGGTGCTTAATTTTGTCAGGGTTTGTCTGAATCTCCTAAAGAAATCCCAGCAACTTTAGGAAACATTGCTTTAGGAAGCAGACATGTTTTTCTCCATTTAGCCTGATGTTTTGTGATGTATCTATGCCACATTCTTGTAGCTATTTCATCAAATCATACTCTGATTCAAGATAAAATTTGGCAATGTCTGATATCTCTACCTATAGCCATTTTTCCTAGCATAAGACTGCAAACAAAATTTGCATAATTCCTCTTCTTTCCTCTCCTTAGTATCTGAATCTACTCTCTTATTTTTAATTAAAATTATGCAAAACGGTGTGCTTCATTCTAGATGTGTCAGGGCATTTCCACATCTAAAACCCCACATCATTTTTAGCAGTACATTGTTCCACCCATTTTGGGCTTTGTTGTGGAAAAACTTTAATGTGATTGGCAAAGCACTCAAAGTGCAGAGCTGTGGAAGGCTGGCTGGGAAGCAAGTCTCTCTTTACACTCATTGGGAGGACATTAGCACTTCCAAACAGCACTTGCTTTTCCCCTCCCAATTTTCATTTCAGAACAGATTAACCATGTTCTCCAAGCTTTTCTTTTTGCGCACTGGCAGTGAGGACAGTCCATGTAACCACTTCAGAATGAGGAGGCATCAGCTCCTCATCATGGTAAACACACCTTTGTGGGAGTGTGGGATTAATTTCACCTGAGCGTAGAGCTCTCCATTTGAGATGGTTGAGTCTGAACTGAACATCTACTCCTCCCTTATAGAAGCAATGGCACTTCTGGGGGAGATTCCCAAACCTCCTGCATCCACCTGGGCACTTGGCACTTAGTCCTGTATCCAGACCCAGGCACCACTGCCCAAGGCACAGGCTGATTCCCACCTTTGTCTGCTGTGCTCCTTTTCAGTGGCATTTGGGAAAATGCCTGGGACATCAGAAAGAGTCTGAGACTGGATTTGTCCTCAGACAGACATCACTGCTTGTCATTTCTGTCCTAGGAATGATGTATTTTAGAAAGAATTGTGTATTTGGAGTGTTGAATCCCTCTACAGTCCTGGAAAGCAACAGAAAGCAGGATCAGAAATGTCCAAGAAATCCAATACACAGCAAAAGTGTCTGAGACCTGCTGTGAATTCCTCACCAACACTGCTTAGAGCCCTCTGAGATAAACAGCAGCATTCAAGGCCTCACACAGGGCTGTCAGAGCAGATCCCTGTCACTTGAGAGAGGCAGGCTATGCTGGAACAGCAGCAGAAAAACAAATGTGTACCCTGAGATTTCTCGGGCAAAGGGGATGATGCTTCATGAGCAACAGATTCCAATTCAAAGGGTGGGATCCATCTGGAAACTCAGCACCCTTGAGCTGAGTTTCCATAAGAAGTGCTGTAGTGGGGTTGCCCAAAAATAGGTCCCCAAACCATTCCTTTAGCTCATGGGAGGAGAGGAGATCACTGAGATGTTACCAGCTGCTGGACAGAGAAACTGGCGCAGACTCAGGAACATGGGAGCTCCCTCCAGCACTGCTGGTTTCCCTGAAAAGGAGAGACATGAAAAAGAGTGGGACCACTCTCTGGCAGTGGATGAGCGCAGGATGAATCTTGTCCAGAGTCTGGCTGGTGGCTGTTTTCCACTTGCTGATGCAGGGTAAGGAAGAGCCCCTCCCAACTTGGGCTTCTGCCACAGTGTCAAAAACATAAGAGCAATTGTGCTTCCTACCAAAGGCCTCATTCTCCAGCTGTGACCATCAGTGGAGGCCATGGAGATGAAACAGGAAGAAGAGCCAGTAGGCTACTTGCTCTGAGAATTGCAGTGTTATTGTAAGCAGAGAACATTGGCAAGGCTCGTTTGGCTTGTTAATGGTGTAGCCTCCAATAGATTTTCCCCAAGTCAGGTTTATTGGACAGTTTTTATCATCAGAATCCCTGGATCTAGAAGCAACTGTGAAAGTCACACGAGTATGTGCTTCACAGCACCACAGCATCCACTTCCAGGGATGGGGCAGCCAGATCTTCTCTGGACAACGTGTGCAGGGCCTCACCACCCTCAGAGGGAAGAATTTTTTTTTAGTAACTAGTACAAATCTATCCTGTTTCAGTGGGCAGCCATTCCCCCTTGTCCTGTCACCCATGCCCTTGTAAAAAAGTCCCTCTCGTAAAAAAGAGAGAGTTCATCTCTTGTGTCCTCTTTAGGCAATGGAATGCAATTTAAGGTATCCCCAAAACCATCTTCAGGCTAAATACATTCATCTCTCCCAGCCCTGTCTCCAAAGCAGAAGGGCTGCAGCCCTCTGAGCAACTTTGTGACCTCTTCTAGACCTACTTCAGCAGCTTCACACTGGGGACCCCAGAACTGGACACAGCACTCCTGCTGGGGTCTCACAAGAGCAGAGAACTGGGGGAGAACCACTTCTCTATAGCAGGTAGTCAGTCTCCTTCTGAGGCAATACAATTCTGGGACACAATTCCAGGGCTGCATGCGAACGTTGCAGGTCATGTCCAGCCTCTCACTCACCAGCACATCCAAGTCCTTCTTGGTTGGGCTGCTCTCAGTTCACTCATTACCCAGTCTGTGTCTATCCTTGGGAATGACCCAACCCAAATTCAGGACCTTACACTGGGCCTTCTTGAGCTTCATGAGGATTTCATGGGCCCACCTCTCTGTCCTGATGAAGTCTAGGTTGTAGGAGCACAACACACTGTGGACTCTGCTGAGGACACCTGGGGACAACTGCAGCAGGGCTGGAGCATTGTGAGGAAGGACAAGGAGCCAGACAAGGCCATGACATTTTCTGTGCTGCACAAAGAGGGCATGAGTTAAAACAAGCCAGAATTTTCTCCTTATAGCATGTTAGGGTGAAAACCAGTTGCAGAGTCGATGGACACAGGGAGGGAAGATGTGACCATAGGGAGGGAAAGAGAAGGATAGGACATATGCTCATGTGCAGGAGCCCTTGGGGAGCCAGCTGAGGATTGCTGGAACTCAAACAGCCCCACCAGAGTTATCCAGACTGTAATATCACTTTCCTGGTCTGGGCCCATGCAGTACATGAACTGAGTTTTCTGCCTGCACTGCTGCATTCCTGCCTTAGAAATCCTGGGGCCTTTAATCCCAGGGATCAGAAGAAGCCTTCTTTGGGGAACGGGCACGGAACAAACCTGGAAATGAAAAGGCAGCAGTGTAGGAAATGAAAGCACAGCCCATATCATTAGGTGTGCTGGTTTGCATTCAAGATGAGCTTGCTGGGAAATTGTTACCTCTGCAAAGGCTGCCCCTGGTCCTGAGGCAGTGAAGGGCAGGTATAAAAGGCAGCCCAAGTCTCTGCTCTCTCATCCACTTCTCTTGCTTCCTTCTGCTTGGGAACCAGGTGAGTCTGAAGCCCCTTCTCTTTCTCTGCCAAAGTGAGATCTCTTCTTGGTGGATATCTCAACTGATGCTGGCATTCTCATATTTGGGGACTGGAGCATCTGGTTGTGAGAGAGGAAAGAAGGGAGGAGGCTGGCATGGGGAGAGGCTGGTGATGGTGGTGCCTTTTGCTTCATTTGCCTGGCAGAGAACTTGCTGAGTCAGGCTGCTCTTTGTAGGGCTCCTGGCCCAGTCTCCAGCTTCCCACTCATGATGGCCTTGGCCCTTTTGTGATGGGGTAACCAGGCTGCTCCTCATCCACCCACCCAGCCTTGTGCTCTGTTTGCTCTCTGCTCTCTTTGCCAGGTGCACTCTCCAGCCTCAAGCCATGTCCTGCAACACCCAGTGCCGTCCCTGCCAGCCCTGTGGCCCCACTCCACTGGCCAACAGCTGCAATGAGTGCTGTGTCAGGCAGTGCCAGGACTCCACCGTGGTCATTCAGCCACCTGCTGTGGTGGTGACCCTGCCTGGCCCCATCCTCAGCTCCTTCCCACAGAACACCGTGGTGGGATCCTCCACCTCTGCTGCTGTTGGAAACATCCTCAGCTCTGATGGAGTTCCCATCAACTCTGGGGGCTTTGACATCTCCTGCATCACCAGGCGCTACGGTGGAAGGAGGGGCCTCCCCTGCTAAAGGTGCTGGTCTTGGGGAGTGTCCCCAGGATCTCCAGGCATGGTGCTGGACAAAGGAAGAATCTTCAGGTCATTTCTTTCAGAGGAACTGACCATCTTTAGTTCCTCCTGAAAATGCTGGAAAGAAGGGCCCAGCTCAGGCACTTCGAAAGCCCTATGTCTTTCCTACATATCTCCTTGTTTCTATTTTCATTGCGTCCTTCTGCTCCCCTCGGCTGCAAGGCTCCTCCAAGCCAGCCTGCACTCTACAGGCAAGGCAAGTGAATGCCCTGCATGGACTTCACCATGGCCAAGAGGTGAAGTGTCCTGCTTGTCCCTCCAGATCCCTGCACTGAGGGCCTGTGCTTGTAACACCTTGATTCCCTCTTTAAACTCAATAAAGATTTTTGCATCTCAGGCTGGCTCTCCAGGTTGTCCTTCCCTCCACATATGCCCTTGCAAGCTGCCTGGGTAGAATGGTGTTGATCCTGGCAGGGGATAAGTTTGACAGTGTAGTGAGATCCTTCATCCAGAAAAATGTGAGGCTGGGATACACTCAGAGGGTCCTGTGTGGGGAACAATCCTGGGGCAGAATGCAAAACATCCCCAGCTGAAAGGCGATCACCCCATTCCCTTCAGTGTCTCTGCCCAGATATACCCCCAACACCTCCTGCAAAAACCTCATGTAACAACTAGAATTCCATGGGAGGTCCTGGAAACAAACCAACCTGCAGGATCCTGGGAATGCAGCACCTCTTGCTCTGGTCAGTGCTGTGCTGGGGTAGACAGGAGATGTTCCCAAAGGATGTCAGAAGTCTGGTTGTGTGGAATAGCTCAAGATCTCATCTCCATCTTCACTCCACTGCCCAGTCTCAGACCATGGCCAGCACAAATGGGCAGCTGGGATTAGTTCCTCATTTCAGCCTTACCACCACATGTAAAGCCCATGGCAGGGCCCAGGTTTTGGCATGCATTCAGGCCTGGCACCATTCCCAAGTCAGTGCTGGGATTAACCACTCTGGGCCTCACACTGGAGTCCCTGTGAACCCTCACGGGCCAGGGCAGTCCAAGGACAGTAATGGAAACCCACAGACCCTTCACTGCTCAGGGGTACCTTGTCACTCCCAACCACAGATGGAGCAGCTCAGCTCAGGCTCAAGGCCTCAAAGTCCCTGCTGTGTAAGGTCCTTTTCTGGACCAGTGCTGCTCCAGAAAAACTCTGTGCAAAGTCATTCTGGACACGCTCAGCAGTATCTGTGAGCTGTCTGTGGCAGACAAGTTTTGTTCACTAATGTCCCCCTTGCTTAGTCTGATGCTCTTGGGCACTGTTTTGATCAAAAGCACATCAGAGGCCTCAGTCAGGAAGGGCTGCATAAACAGAATCCATCCATCCATCCATCCATCCATCCATCCATCCATCCATCCATCCATCCATCCATCCACTTATCCATCCGTGATGGAAACTGTGTAAATTGCCCTTTTCCCATCTGGGAGTCTGGAATGCAGACAGGTGTAATTTTCTTCCAGAAAGTGAGGTTGTGAAGTCCTTTGGTGGCATTGCTTCCTCTTGACTGTTTGACCAATGGTCAGTCAGGGTGACAGAGGTATCAGGGCACTGAACACATCTCTCTTGGGAATCAGGTTGATGGGGACTGTGTAAGCCAAGTTCTGCAGGCTGCAGTCCTAATGAATGTCTGTACCCTGTGCATACCTGTTAGAAATACCCACTTTTTCATCTCTTCACTGTTTATAGATGGTAACAGGACTGATGACAGCATGGCACAGAGTGTCCCCAGAGAAAGCTGGGCCTACTAGTGTACAATGTTCTTCTTCTTTTCCCCAACGTGGTCATGGCAGTAATCTCTGAGTTTCTGTGAAGGACACCTGGCTTCACCATTAATCACTGGGGTTTTTTTTTCTGTGATACTCCAAAATTTCTTTTTTGACTTCCACCCTCAGCTTAAGTGAATGATTAAAAGGTTGGGACATCTCAGATGTCTACATTTCCCTGAATGTAGGGAAGGAGCTGATGAAGGCAAAGCTAAGCTCAAACAGGGGCTGAAGAATGAAGGGACCAACAGGAAAAGTTCCCTGCACTTCTTCCTGCCGGAGATTTAGGGGAGAGTCTCTGAACTCCTCCATCTCTTTGGCCAATGTTCTTGTGATGCCCAGCCTCAGCCTTTCACCCACAAGACGTGCACTGCTGTCACTGGGTAAATTGCTAATATAGGGATGATCCAGCTCCTTGCTCTGCCTGGCACCCTTGGAATCCCCCACTCTCTCTGCTCCACAGGCAGACCCAGGGCACAAGCACCACTCCTACCTGGGGACACTGTGACATCTGCACCACACAGTGACTGCTGGGGCATCCCATCTGCCAATAACCCTGTTTATTGGCGTCCCCTGTGCACCACACAGTGTTTCTGTCCTTCCTGTCCAGTGCACACCAATAACATTTACTGTGATTTTTTAATTCAGTACTTACTTGGGCCAAGATCTCAGCCTGACACAGAACCAGGACAGTGATCTGGATGAATACATTTGACATTGGCTTAGGCATGAAGGAAGGCTGTGTCCCACACCTTGAAGCACCAACAATTCACTGGAAGCAGATCCATTTGGACAGGGCCTGAACAAGGAGAGTAAGCAGGATTCCTTATTGTTTCTCCAGGATAAACCAAACCCTATCCTTTTGAACTCTCTAGCAGCTCTGTCCTAACCTGGTGAGGCAGGCAGAGAGGGGCTGTCCATCATGCTGAGGCAGTCCCAATCCTGTTACACTCAACTAAATTCAGGATCTAAATTGGTAGTCCTTGTTGGGGCTTGGCATCACCATCAGTGGAGTATGAGCTCTGGAGGATCAGGGACAAGCAAGGTTCAGGAAATTGATTGATTACAGTGCCTCTTTTTGGAGAGATTTCCAGGAGGTTGATGCCATTACCTTTCAGCTGCACTTGAGCTCCTGCTGCTTTGCAGAGCTCTTGCACAGCAAGAGCTGTGGAGAGTGTCCCTGCCATGAGCAGCAAAATCTATTTGTGAGGAGAGACAGAAAAGGACACGAGTTCATATACACCTGTCAAATATGCACCTGTGCTGCATTCACATTAGTCTGGTTGCACACAAGAGCACCAAAGACATGAACACATGTAGGAGGAACACACCCTGCTGTGAACTCTGCTGAGGACATCAGGAGACAGGCACAGCAGGGCTGGAGCCTTGTGGGGAAGAGCAAGGCCCCAGGCAAGCTCACAGCATTGTTTGTGTACTCACAGACTGCTCAGAGAGTGGACAAGTCAAAACAAGACAGAAATTTTTCCTGAGGGCAGAGTTAGTTAGGATGGGGTCAGAGCTTGCAGCCCAATGCACACACATGGGGAGACAACAACAAAAAACCATCAGGGTGAGCTGAGGAGGGAGGGATAGGGAAGGATATGGCCCATCCCCAGGCACAGGAATCCTTGGGCATCCAGCAGCAGACTGAATTTTTAAAGAGGCAATACAAAGGACCCAGGGAATCACAGACTAGTACACCTCACCTCTGTGCCTGGGGAGATCATGGAACAGATCCTCATGAAAGCAACTGTAAGTCATACTCAGACAAGGAGGTGATCCAAAACAGACAGCAAGGCTGCTCTTAGGGCAAGTCATGTCTGAGCAATCTGGTGGCCTTCAAGGATGGAGTGACTGAAACACTCAGCAAGGGATGACTGGCCAGTGTCATCTAGCTAAACTTCTGTCAGGCCTTCAACACAGCCCACACAAAGTCCTTATGTCCAAATTGGAGAGATGGGGTGGTGGGTTGACCCTGGCTGGTTGCCAGGCACCCACCAAAGCCACTCTATCACTCTCCTCTACAAGTGGACAGGGGAGAGAAAATATAACAATGGCTCATGAGTTTAGGACCAGAAGAGACCTCTCACCAAATACTGTCACAGACAAAACTGACTCAGCTAATTGAGTATTAATTGAGCATATTAATTGACCATATTAATTGAATTTATTACCAATAAAATAAGAGGAGGATAATGAGAAGTAAAATAAGTCTTATAAATATAACCCAAAAACCTGAACATCTTCCCCCTACCTCCCCCTCCTTCCCAGCTTTATCTCCTCCTCCCCCCAGCAGAGCAGGGAGACAGGAACAGGGCTCGTGGTCAATTCATCACAGGTTGTTCCTGCTGCTGCTCAAGGAGAGGAGTGTGAGCCCTTCCCCTGCTCCAGGGTGGGGTCCCTCCCATGGGAGAAGTTCTTCATGAACTTCTCCAAAATGAGAAGGAGGCTAGGAACCATCTCCCACAGGCTATGGCTCCCCAAGAACTGCTACAATGTGGGGCACTCTTCCATGGGGTCAGTCCTTCAGGAACCCTCACAAAGTCATTCCAGCATGGGCTCCTCTCTTCACAGGTCCCTGCAGGGGCTCTGCTCCAGCACAGGCTTCCCTCAGGGTCATGGCCTCCTCTCAGGCATTCACCTGCTCTGGTATTGGCTCCTCCAGGGGCTGCAGGTGCATCTCTGCACTCCCATGCCCTCTGTGGGCTGCAAGGGCACAGCTGCCTCACCATGGGCTGCAGAGGAATCTCAGCTCTGGAGTCTGGAGCAGCTCCTGCTCCTCCTTCTCCACTGGTGTCTGCAGAGCTGTTTCTCTCACATATTCTCACTCTGCTTTTCTCTGGCCCCAACTACACCCATGCAATAATTTTTTTTCCTTTTTTAATGTGTTATTCCTGAGGCATCACTTCAATTTCTGATAGGCCCAGCAGCAGGTCTGTCTTGGAGCCAGCTGGCTTTGGCTCTGCTGGACACTGAGGAAGCTTCCAGCAAACTCCCACAGAAGCCACCCTGTAGCCCTCCTGCTACCAAAACCAGGCCATGCAAACCCGATACACGTGGATTTGAAGGGTGTACTGTTGTGAATATGAAAATGGCTGGATGGACACAACTTTAGTCTGTGGCTCTATGACCACATGGAGGTAGGGGAACAGGGGCCTGTCTCAAGGCTCTATCTTGGGACTGCTACTTTTTGGTATCTTTTTCAATCACAAGGGTATTAGATTGAGTGTCCCCTTTGCATGTTTGCAGATGACACAAGGCTGAGCTGTGCAGCTGACACTACAGAAGGAGATTTCCATCCAGGAGGAGATTTCCATCCAAGGAGACCTGGAGAAACTTGAGAAGTAGGCCCATAAGAACCTGATGAAGTTTAAGAAGTTCAAGTGCAGGGTGCAGCACCTGCGTTATGAAATCCCAGACATGAGGACAGACTGGGAGATGAACTCATTGAGAGCAGACCTGTGAAGAAGGAATTGGGAGTTCTGGTGGATGAAAACCTGGACGTGAGCCAACAGTTTGCACTTGCAGTCTAGAAAGCCATCCCAGGCTGCATCACAAAAGGCCTGACTGGCAGGTTGAGGGCAGTGATTCTCCTCACCTACTCTGATCTTGTGAGACCCCACATGGGTTCAGACATGGAGTCTTCAGCACGAGAAACACATGCACCTGTTAGAGCAGGTCCAAAGGAAGCCACAAAGATACTCAGAGGGCTGGAGCAACTCTGCTATGAAGACAGGCTGAGAGAGTTGGGGTTGTTCTGCATGGAGAAGAGAAGCCTTTGAGGAGACCTCATTGAGGCCAGTCAGTGTGTGAAGGGGGCTTACAAAAAGATGGATGCCAACTTTTTACCCAGGCAGATACTGATAGGACAAAGTGGAATGGTTTAAACTAAAAGAGGAAAGATGTAGATTTGACATTAGGAACAAATTCCTTACTCAAAGGGTGGTGAGGAAATGGAACTTCACATAGAAGCTGAATCTGCCACATCCCTGGAAGTGTTGAAGGCCAGCTTGGATTGGGCTTGGAACAATCTCATCTAGTGAGTGTCACTGCTTCTCTTTATGAAGGAGTTCCATCCAGACCAAGCCATTCTGTGATTATATGATTCTATGATTCTATGGGTGCTGCAGTTTCTTCTGAAAACAACACTTCAAACAACCCCAGAAGAGTGATCAGGATAGCATCACTTTCCTGGTCTGGGCCCATGCAGTACATGAACTGAGTTTTCTGCCTGCACTGCTGCATTCCTGCCTTAGAAATCCTGGGGCCTTTAATCCCAGGGATCAGAAGAAGCCTTCTTTGGGGAACGGGCACGGAACAAACCTGGAAATGAAAAGGCAGCAGTGTAGGAAATGAAAGCACAGCCCATATCATTAGGTGTGCTGGTTTGCATTCAAGATGAGCTTGCTGGGAAATTGTTACCTCTGCAAAGGCTGCCCCTGGTCCTGAGGCAATGAAGGGCAGGTATAAAAGGCAGCCCAAGTCTCTGCTCTCTCATCCACTTCTCTTGCTTCCTTCTGCTTGGGAACCAGGTGAGTCTGAAGCCCCTTCTCTTTCTCTGCCAAAGTGAGATCTCCTCTTGGTGGACATCTCAACTGATGCTGGCTTTCTCATATTTGGGGACTGGAGCATCTGGTTGTGAGAGAGGAAAGCGGGGAGGAGGCTGGCATGGGGAGAGGCTGGTGATGGTGGTGCCTTTTGCTTCATTTGCCTGGCAGAGAACTTGCTGAGTCAGGCTGCTCTGTGTAGGGCTCCTGGCCCAGTCTCCAGCTTCCCACTCATGATGGCCTTGGCCCTTTTGTGATGGGGTAACCAGGCTGCTCCTTATCCACCCACCCAGCCTTGTGCTCTGTTTCCTCTCTGCTCTCTTTGCCAGGTGCACTTCCAGCCTCAAGCCATGTCCTGCAACACCCAGTGCCGTCCCTGCCAGCCCTGTGGCCCCACTCCACTGGCCAACAGCTGCAACGAGCCCTGTGTCAGGCAGTGCCAAAACTCCACTGTTGTTATTGAGCCGCCTGCTGTAGTGGTGACCCTGCCTGGCCCATCCTCAGCTCCTTCCCACAGAACACCGTGGTGGGATCTTCTACTTCTGCTGCTGTTGGCAACATCCTCAGCTCTGATGGAGTTCCCATCAACTCTGGGGGCTTTGACATCTCCTGCATCACCAGGCGCTATGGTGGCAACAGATGCCGTCCCTGCTAAAGGTGCTGAGAGAGCCCCAACGAGACATCCTGAGGAAATCAGAACACGGTGTTGGGCAGAGGATCTAGGTTTTGAGTGCTGTTTGCACAATAGCTGACCGAACTTGCCTTTCTCTCCCTTTTCATTGTTTGCATTGGTTCCTACATGCTTCTACATTCCCCAAAGGCCGGCTTGATAGGGACCGTTTGGTTTCTCCCCTTTGTGGGAGAGGTAGACCAATATTATGCAGGAACTATTCCAGAGCCAAGGAGTGCAGACTCTCTGCTGCCCTTGGTGCTGCCTGTGCTGCTGACCTCTGCTTTCAGTGGCTTTGTTTCCTTCTTTCATTTCATTAAAGTTCTGCTGCATTCAAGTCTGGTGTCTGTGTGGTCCTTCCCTTGGTTGCACTTTTGAATGACAAAGGAGAAAGGTGTTGCTTAGTCATGGAAGCAGGTGAGGGCATAAGGAAACCCTTCTCCATTCACAGAGGAATGGAATTTTGGGGCACCATGGTGGCGCAGCTATTGAGGGTACAATCTCCTGGAGCTAAGGAAGACATCCCCTGGTCACTCAGCTTTCAGACACCATCAAGTCTTGTCTTGATGTATCTTAGCCCACAAATACCCAGAAAGCTGGGAGTCCTTGAAGTAATAGCAGCCCCATGATTTCCTGAGGAAAGGCACTCCTGTCTCCCTCTCCTCCCCCTCTCCTCGTCGTTGCTGGGTGACAGTGATATGCCCAATGGTGCTTGTTAAGTGGTTTGTTCTGTTGTACCCCCGTGTTCTCCCCGAACTGGTTTGCTCCTGGGTTTTACTCTCCCTCAAAGCTGTCCCTCATGCTATTCCCCGTCCCTTGTTCCAGCTCTTTCCCTGCCTGTCAAGGCAACCCAGCCCCTTATTCTGGAAGCTTGCCTGCCACTCTTACCTTGGGCCAATCCCAGACTGCAACACCCCTTTGGAATTCCCCTTAAATTTGAAGCCCTATTGGCCCATGTGACTTACCCTCTCCTCCCACCTACCCTGATTGGTTCTGATCTGTTGATGTAATCCCCTCACTCCTCCCCTGATATCTCTCCATTGGTTGTTTGTTTGTATCCACGCCCTGATTTGTAACTGTATAAAACCCAAGCACTGCTGTGCTCAAGGCTCTTTTATCCCTGATTTCTTCACTTGGGAGTGAGTTCTTCCATCTTGGAACCTTAAGACTAGAGAGCCTTCTCCTTTGCCCAACCCCTGTTGTGGCTGTGGCATTCTTTACTATACAGCAAGAAGCTCCTCAGGTTCAGTTGCAGGTAAAATCCAAATCTCAGTTGTTCCCCACTCCTGGAGTGGTGCCAGAAATTCTCCAGAGGTAGCCCAGGATCCACTGACTGCATCACTGGACTAGGTAAGGGAGTGGAAGAGATGAAGCTGTCGGCTGGACCCAGGAATTCTTGTTTCCCTTAACTACTGTTAACTGATTTCTTCCTGTTGGCCTTTATCTGCTGAGTAGCCAGGGGAGACTTCATCAGCTCCAAGGAAAAGGAAGAAAAATCTACTGCAGGGAATCCCATTCTCTGCTTCCTCCACCTATTTTCCCTGAGTGGACTGGAAGTTTTTCTAGAGAACAGAGGAGGACTTGGAGGCCCAGGCTTGGATGCAAAACAACTTTATTCAGTGTAAAGAAGAAAAGGAGGCGGCTCACAGAGAGCATCAGATGCAGCCACTAAGATGCAGTAGAGCTCCTGCAGAGTGTGCATCTGCTTGCCCAAAAGAGGGAGGGAGGGTCACGTGTCCCCATTAGACAGGCCTGAGGAGACACGGACAGCAAAGAAAAGAGAAAAAAAATGTGGAAGAAGGGAACAATGGCTTGATGTTGTAAAGACAATGTTCCAAATCTTCATCTCCTGCCCAGATCTGTCTTCTGAGGTCTTGGAAGCTCTTGCGGAAGGACTTTGCCAGCAGATTTAGCAGGGACGGCATCTGCTGCCACCATAGCAGTTGGTGATGCAGGAGAGGTCAAAGCCCCCAGAGCTGATGGGCACTCCCTGAGAGCTGAGGATGCTGCCAACAGCAGCAGAGGTGGAGGATCCCACGGCGGTGTTCTGGGGGAAGGAGCTGAGGATGGGGCCAGGCAGGGTCACCAGCACAGCAGGTGGCTGGATGGCCACATGGGAGTCCTGGCACTGCCTGACACAGCACTCATTGCAGCTGCTGCCCAGTGGGGTGGGGCCACAGGACTGGCCGCAGGGGTTGCAGGGCTGGCAGCAGGACATGGCTCGGGCTCACAGGTGCACCTAGGATGGAAGGAAGAGAGAAGCAGAATGTGAGGACAAAGGAGAACCAGCGCTACCACCACAGACCCCGCAGCCAAGGCACCTCCTGGCCCCCATTGCAGTGCCCAGCTCAAAGCCCAGCAGCCACCTGAGCCAAGTCCCAGCCTCTGTCTGTCTGCACAAGACCTTCTCTCCCCTGCCCTCTCCCAGCACAAGCAGCTCCCAGCCCTGGGCTCTCGTAGCCCCTCTCAGCTGAGACCTCCAGCCAGGCAAGGGCTGCTCTTGAAACAGCAGCAGGAGAAGAGGCTTCTCACTCACCTGATTCCTTAGGAGAAGGAGGTGAGAGAAGTGGATGAGAGAGCAGAGACTTGGGCTGCCTTTTATAGCAGTCCTGAACTGCCCCGAGCCCAGAGGCACCTGGTAGAAGCCATAATTTTCTGACCAGCTCATGTCAAATATGCGCCATTCCAGGTAATGGTAGGGGCTGTGTCCTGGTTTCCTGTACTGCTGCCTTTTCATTTCCTGGCTTCTGCCACGTGCTTGCCTAGGTGAGGATCTCATTCTGTAAGTGCTGGGATGAGAATCACAAGGATTTCTGAGGTAGCAGTCTCAGATCAAAGTCTGTTGGCATTCCTTGTGGGCAGGTGATGTTCACTTGGGTCATTTCTGAGCAGTTTGGTTTTGTCTAAGTTGTCAGAAATGGGCACCTCTTTTGTGCTTGTTGCCCACACACCCAGGACTGCCACGTGAGGGGACATGACAGAGCTTCCTCCCCTCTGCTCATTCTTAGCACTTGTTTTCTGTGTCTCCCCAGGCCAGTCTAAGTGGGGATATTTTGCCCTTTCTCCCTCTGCATGGCAGGCAGATGGACACCATGCAGGAGCTCCACTGCATTTTAGTGACTGTCCCTGGTGGTCTCCTTTTCTTCCTTAGACTCATTAAAGTTGTTGTGCTGTCATGCCTTGGCCTCCAAGTTCTTCTTTGTTCTGTGGCAACTCTTCCAATCTGCTCATGTACAAAGTTAAAAAAGGCAGGGGGTGGCAGTCCCTGCAGTGGATTTTCCTCTGTGTTCTTCCCCTTGGAGCTAATGAAGACATCCTTGACTACTGCACAAACAGAGGCCACCAGTGAAATCACAAGTTCAAAGGGTGGCAGCAGTGGGGATAGGATATAAAAATTCCTTTGCCTTCAGCCTTGAGTAATGCTCTAATCCATGTCATCCCCTGGATATCCATGGTCTCCTGCATGCAGAAAAGGAACTCTTCAAGGCACTGCAGGGCTCAGAATAACTCAGGTAGAGTGCCCCATTAAGCCTGTGAGGTTCCACACATGCTCCTGCCCTCAGTTTAGGACAGAGATGAGATCTTTCTCCATTTGGCCCCTGTGCACATCTTGCTATGTCCAGAAACCAAGGCTTCATCTGCTCCTGCTGAGACTCAAGCACTGGTCTCAGTTGCCAGCACTCAAATCATCTCCAGTTCCTCTTCACTCAGTGTGTGACCGTCATGGACAGCCCCTCCATGTTGGTCTTTGTGCTGAAACTCTCGGTAGATCCCAGTTAATTACTAAAATACTGTGATAAGGTCCTCCCCAAGAGTCCTGTTCTCCAGGGAGAAAAGACTACACTCCTTCAGTCTTTCCTCATAGCACAGGTTCTCCAACTCTTTTCTTTTCTTTGACACTTACAATGGGGTGGGTGCAGCTGCTGGATCAGGATCAGCAGAGGCCACATCAGGGGGATTTGGATTAAGCTATGGTTTTCTTGGGTGCAGGTGGGCCAGTCAGCATGACCAAGGCTTGCAAGAAGCAATGGTTTTCCTGGTGACAAGGAAAGTCTCCATCAGTTTTGATGCAGCAGGGGAGGAGTGCCAGATCTTCACAAAGGAAACATGACGAGGAAGAGCAATTGCAGTAAGGTCTGCAGATACTGATTGCTCCATGCAGGGCCATTCTTCACTAGGGTTAGCAGATACGTGGAGAAGAAAATGTTCATTGTATGTGTGGTAATTCCTGATTGCACTGACCTTTTGATTGTCTCATTCTTAATTGTCTAATTCAAATGCCCAAGACTCCTGATAGCTGCACAGTCACAGAATCATGAAAATGCCTTCAAGATCATCAAGTCCAGCCATAAATCTAACACTGCCTGCTCTACCACTAACCATGTTCTCATGTGCCACATTTACACTTCTTTGAAATCACCTGCAGGAGTGGTGACTTAACCACCTCCCTCAACAGTGTGTTCCAATGCTTGATATTGAATTTTTCCCTAATATCCAATCTAAACCTCCCCTGGTGCAACTTGAGGCCAATTCCTCCTGTCTTATCACTTGTTACTTGGGAGCAGAGACTGATGCCCTCCTTGCTACAGCCTCCTTCCAGGTAGTATTAGTGATAAACTTTCCCCTTGGCCTCCTTTTCTCCAGACAAAATAAATCCAGTTCTCTCTAAAAGGTAGCTCATTGGTGGAGGTTTGATCACATGTCACTGGGGAGAGGAGAGAAAACAATTTTTCTGAGTACTCTTACTACAGCACTAGGGTCAAACCCTCCCAGCAGAAGCCCACCTGAGTATAAGATTGAGTGTTGATCATAGAGTAATGAAGGAAGCAAAAGAAAAAGTGTCTCATGTCACGTGCAGAGCTTGGGCATGTGTACAAGAAGCATGAGAGCAGGGTTGATTTCTGGCGACCAGAGGAGTCCAGAAAATTACACAGGTACACATTACCTGGATGCCACTGGCCCTTAATCTAAACCTTCTTTGTCCACTGATGTCTTTCTGCCCTGAAATCCTTGATGCTGTCATCCTGGCACTTTGAGAAATGACCCTTCATATAGGAAAGCACGTGGCAGAAGCCAGGAAATGGAAAAGCCACAGTGCAGGAAACTGGGACACAGCCTCTACCATTAACTGGGATGGTGCACATTTGACATGCACTGGTCAGAAAATTATGACTTCTACCAGGTGCCTCTGGGGCTGAGGCAGGGCAGGACTGCTATAAAAGGCAGCCCAAGTCTCTGCTCTCTCATCCACTTCTCTCACCTCCTTCTCCTAAGGAATCAGGTGAGTTGGAAGCCTCTTCTCCTGCTGCTGTTTCAAGAGCAGCCCTTGCCTGTCTGGAGGTCTCAGCTGAGAGGGGCTACAAGAGCCCAGGGCTGGGAGCTGCTTGTGCTGGGAGAGGGCAGGGGAGAGAAGGTCTTGTGCAGACAGACAGAGGCTGGGACTTGGCTCAGGTGGCTCCTGGGCTTTGAGCTGGGCACTGCAATGTGGGCCAGGAGGTGCCTTGGCTGCAGGGTCTGTGGTGGTAGTGCTGGTTCTCCTGTGTCCTCACATTCTGCTTCTCTCTTCCTTCCATCCTAGGTGCACCTGTGAGCCCGAGCCATGTCCTGCTGCCAGCCCTGCAACCCCTGCGGCCAGTCCTGTGGCCCCACCCCACTGGGCAGCAGCTGCAATGAGTGCTGTGTCAGGCAGTGCCAGGACTCCCATGTGGCCATCCAGCCACCTGCTGTGCTGGTGACCCTGCCCGGCCCCATCCTCAGCTCCTTCCCCCAGAACACCGCCGTGGGATCCTCCACCTCTGCTGCTGTTGGCAGCATCCTCAGCTCTCAGGGAGTGCCCATCAGCTCTGGGGGCCTTGACCTCTCGTGCATCACCAACTGCTATGGTGGCAGCAGATGCCGTCCCTGCTAAATCTGCTGGCAACATCCTTGGCAAGAATTTCCGAGACCTCAGAACATGGTTTTGGGCAGAACATGATTCTGGGCAGGAGATGGAGCTTCTGGACATTCTATTTACAGCTTTAGGATGATTTCTTTCTCCTACTATTCCATCTTCTTTCTGTGCTGTCCATGTGTTCCCAGGCCAGCCCAGGGGACCTGTTTGCCTCTCTTCCTCTTTAGGGCAGGCAGATGGACACCCTACAGGAGCTCTACTGCATCTTAGTGGCTGCTCCTGGTGCTCTCTGTGAACCACGTCCTTTTCTTTACACTCAATAAAGTTCTTTTGCATCCAAGCCTTGGCCTCTGAGTCATTCTTCATTTTCTGGCAAGTCTTCCATATTGCTTAGGGAGAATGGTGGAGGAAGAAGAGGGTTCAACTCCCTTGAAGCTGACAAAGTCATACCTGGCTACTCAACAGCCAAAGGTCCTCAGGAAGACCATGGCTCCAAAGTTTGCAAAAGTTGTTTAGGGAAACAGCAATGTCTGGGGACAGCCTATAACCTCACTTCTTTCTTCTCCTCCCCTCCATTACCTGGTCTACAGTCTGTGGCCTGCACACAGGAGCATGGGTAGATGAGATACACTCCCTCAGCACAGGCAGGACTCAGCTGTTATCCCAGACATGCAGGGCTGAGGTAATTCACAAGTTTCCTATCAGTCGTATGCAGGCTAATGCAGTAGTAAATGAATTTCGGCTGAATTTGTGCAAATGTCTTAGGGCTTTATTATAAATTTGTGACATTTCTCACCTGTATGAATGTATGTAATGTGTCCATCGAATCCTTTCTGGATGAGGCCTTTGGTCAAACCAGTGCCCACTGCTGCTGGGTCAACCTTGACTGACAGTCCATGCTCACTTTGTGACCTCATTCCTGTGTTTGCACTGTACTGTGTTGTGCTTGTCTCCAGGAGAGAGAACAAGGATGTTTTTTGCAAAAATGGGTTGCCTTCCTCTGTATGGCCCCTTCTCCAGCCACAGTCTGTTTTTTCTCACACTGCCTTCTTACCAACAACCATTGTTTGGGTCTGTTATTGGGTTTTTGAGATGTTTTATCACCTGGGCTTCTGCGCCACCTGTGGCCCAAACATCCATATGGACTTGGACTGAAAAAGGAAGTAGAGAAAGAGATAGAGAAAGGGGGAAAGCTATATAAGCAATCTCTGAATTTGAGGGTTAATTTCTTTATATTCCCCCACATTTTAATATACAATCTGATTATGAAAATAAAAGTCAAAAAGGTTAACATCAGAAGGACAATCACAGGGTGCAACATTTTATTGAGAACTTCAGTTGCTCTTGGTGACCATCCAAATAAAATGTCCCAACAATTGTGTTCCCTGTCTTTCTTTGGTTGCTCCAACACCCTGTGAATTTTTCTACATCAGGATGAATGGTAATCGAAATTTTCTGTCCATTTTCTCCAGTTTCCTTCAATGGCATTTTTCACATCCAAGTGAAGTTCATTTAGTAGGAATAGGCTGCTGCTCTTAAGTCAATGCATAATTAAATCATAACAACTGGTAAGATATAAGAGGAGCTAAATAACTGAAATCACATCCCATAATGTCAACAAAGTTACAAGCACAAATACTAGGATACTTGCATGTACAATAATGTTGTCTACAAATACAAAATCACAAGGGGTTCTCACACAAGCACATCCATTCCATCAGGCCCATCTCCGTTGGGATTTAATCCTGACACAATGATTTGGTATATGGAATATATTGAAACACCATGCACTGTTACAACATAAACTGTGGCTTACATTTAGTGGGGTCATAAAGGAAAATTAATAGTTGCTACTATTATCTAGTTGCTAGGAGTAGAATTCCCTTTTGCACTATCCCAGGTTACCTTTTGAATGCCACCTTCCTTTGTAATTGCTATCCCAGTAAATTGCACCCACAGGAGAGAAGTGGGTGTAGTGCAGAATGCATATGGTTACCATATTGATTAACATAAACAAAAGCAGCAAGGGTTTCAACTTGTGGGTTGAGCTTGTTTATGTGTCAACCAAATTTGGTTCCTGCTGGCAATGATTGCTCCAACAAAAATGATAAGCAGTTCTTTGATAAGTAACTCAATCTTCAGTGGGATGTGCTGGCATAATTCCCGGTAATGTTCCTGGAAAGATAAAACAATACAAGTCTCAGCAGAGCTGGCCTAGACAGGTTACCCCTTAATTGCTTAAGGTGTATAAGAGCTTGGAGTAATTACAAAAGTACCTTTTTCCACTCGGACTATCTCTGTTCTGTCTCTTTAAAAGCAGTTGAGTCGAGTAATAAAAATGACTTTATTATAAATAACACACTTGGCATGGAAATCCGTGTAAATTATCTTCTACTGCAAAAACAGGGTAGTGCACTATTGTTGGAGGTTAGGATTTTTTTTTTTTTTTTCTTTCTCCCAGGGAATTTTTCTCCCATTTGTTTCCTAAGACATGGGAACAATGATACTTAGGAGAGAAAAGATGTGGCTGGGATGGGGAGGAGGGGGGAAGGGTGCAGTTGGCTGCAGTCGCTTAGCTGGGGAGTGAGCTTGGTGGCTAGGGAGGTTTTCTCTTGGGAAATGCAGAGACACTGTGGGACTTGGCTGGGGGTGAGGGACTGGGCTCAATCTTCTCTCGCCTTCTCTCTTGGGGGATTGGAGGGGAGACGGTTGTGGTCTTTGTGCTGGACTGCTGCTGTGGGGAGAATTTAATGCCACTGCAGAGTTTTGTCCTTCTCTGTTCCTCATTTCCATGGGTGAGCCTCTGCTCCAAGAGCGTCTGTTGAACTGGGACATTTCCTACAGCCGATCTCACTGGGAGGGACCCTCACCATCTGCTTGGGTGCCTCAGGAAAAGCCTGGGACCCCACTGTGCTCCCTCTCTCTGGAAGGAGCATCTCCTGGCTGTTTGCAGGAGCCCTGATGCCACTGCCATCCCCAGGACATCACATGGGAGCCTGAGAGCCAGGGGAAAACTCAAAACAACCCACTACCTCCACCTTCTCTCTCCTTTTGGGGCTGCCCAGCTCTGCTGTTTTCTGCCTCTGCTCTGGTAGTTTTTGCCACATTTTAATTCAACGCCCCATCTCTGCCTGGACTCCCGCTGCTCCTGCCACAGCTTCAGGGTTTTTTGCAATGCTTCGTTTGCCTCCACGAGCCTGCTCACCTCTGTTGTTCCAGCTCACCTCTCCAAGGTTCCTCCTACAGCACATTTCACCACCCTAGTGTTTGGCAGAATATAACCCAAAACTCCATATATTTGTGAAAGTTGTAAAGCCGGTATGTTTATTACAGCGCTGGACGCATGTGCAGATTGCTGTCCTTAAAAGACATGCGTACTTCTGGGAACTTCAGGTCCCTTTTTATCCCCCTCTCAAATACATATGCATACAATTTCACAATAAGTTATATATATTCGTTTTTATGAATTTCGCATGACATTTGGCACTAGTTCTTCTTTATCAGAAAGAATTCCTAGGTCAGGTTGACCTGCTCTCACAGCAGTCTCTGTCTGTCTTTATCACCCTCTGTCTCCCCTCCCTTATCTCTGTCCTTCACTGAAGCAGTTTCTCTGAGCCTAGGCTTTACAGTCAGGCTACGTAGCTATGTTTTCTAACCACAGACTCAAAGATGTACATTTCACCTAAATCAAAATGGATTTCTACTCTGGAGAATTTCTACTCTGTCTCAGTAGTGGCACTGAGACCGGCTGCTCCCCGTGAGTTTTGCAAAGGGAGCCACCTCCCCTCTCCTTCACCACCTGAGCCGCCATTGCCTCATGAGGGGGCTGAGCTAGCACCACAGCGCCCCCTGCTGGCGCGGGGGAATCATCGCACCCGCCCTGCCCGGCCGGGAGCCAGCAGCGCCCCTGCTGGCTGTGCCCGGAACTGCACCAAAGGGGAAAGCGCCTGTGGCCGAGAGAGGCTGGGCCTGGGTGTCTGGGTCTGTTTGGTGCTGTTGTTTGTTTGGGTTGTTATATATCTATTTATTAGTAAAGGACTGTTATTTCTTTTCCTACATCTTTGTCTGGCAGCCCTGTATTTTCAAAGTTATAATAATTTGGAGGGAAGGGTGTAATATTTTCCATTCCATGAAGGTTTCCGCCTTCCTTGGCAGACACCTGTCTTTTAAACAATATATGTAGAGTGAAAGAGAAGCAAGAGAGAGACATTAAATGAGAGAAAGAAAGGAAGACAGGTCACCAGTCCTGGCTCAAGCATTGATTCAGCTGATGTAGTATCCAGGCAGAACAAGGCCATTTGTCTCAGAAAAGTGCTGTCCTGCCTCCACATGGCCCCTTTTCCAGCCACATCCCATTTCTTCTCACAGCTTCTTAGCCAGAACCCTCAGGTGGCTGCACAGCCATCAGTCTTTGGGTTTGAGACATGCACAAGAGTCCCTCTTCTTCTGTGCTCCTACACTGGTGCTCAACGAGATGGACACAGATGGTGTCTGTGCCTTGAGCTTTGGGCAAGAAGAGCATGGGAGGAAGCAAACAGGATCCATGGGGACATTGTGTGCCTGAGCTGTTATTTTGAGCCCGGCTGTGCCTTCAGGAGTTTCTGAAGATGCTGTGAGAAAAAACAGGATGTGGCTGGAGAAGGGGCCATACAGAGGTAGGGCAGCACTTTCCTGGAACAACTAACCTTGCTGTAGTTCCTGAAGAGAAGCAAAACATGGGACACTACATGGAGACAAATGAGGTCACAATGTGCACATGGGCTGTGGGGGGTGATCAAGGTCACCAAAAACCCCTGAAACTTCGACCCATTTCCAGAAAAGTCTGAAAGAGCAGACTGTGTATGAGCACTCATTTGCATAGAAAGAAAGAAACCTGTAATTGGGGCAGACAAACCTATCCATTAAAAGGTATCTCCCCAAATCTAGGCACTGCCCTCAGGACCTTGGACATCCGATGGACTGGACTAGCACAGGTGGATGGATGCTGAAGCCAGGACTGACATCTCACCCACTGGATTGATGCTGGCACCAGGACTGTTTTTTTTCTCTCTGGTTCTCTCTCTTTATCTCTTCTCTTTCACCAAGCTGCTTAATCCAAAACCCACTGCCATGTGCTTATATAGTAGGACTGGGAGTATTATAACATAACCAAGATCCCCATTAAATGTGTGATTTACAAATAAAACTTTATTTTTTTTATGCAGACCCTCTGACTTTTGCCATTCCTTTTGACTGTGGGCATTTATGAACTTTGAGTGTTTTCTACACCTTAAGGGTGGGACCCCACCACCTGCGTAATTTGATTGGCAGATGCTGATCCCAAATTCTGCATCACCTCAGCCCTGCATGTCTGGACAGCAGCTGGGTCCTGCCAGGTGCTGAAGGACACTGTGAGGTACCTGTCTCATCTGCCTTTGACCACATGTGCTGCTCATGGGCCCTAGACTGGGTAATGCAGGGGAGGAGAAGGAAGAGATGAGGCTGTGGGCTGGTCCCAGACATTGCTGTTTCCCTTCCCCATTCCTGTCACCCTTTGGAGCCATCTTTTCCCTGTTTGCCCTTGGCTGTGGAGTAGCCAGGGATTTTCTTCATCAAGTCCAATGGAAAAGGCAGAAAGGAACATCCACTACAGGGAGTCCCACGCTCTGCCCATCCACCTTCTACCCTGAGCACACTGGAACAGTTGCCATGGAAAGGAGGACAACTTAGAGGCCAAGGCTTGGATGCAAAACAACTTTAATGAATGTAAGGTAGAAACAGAGATGGCTCACAGACAGCACCAGGAGCAGCCACTAGGGTGCAGTGGAGTTCCTGCAGGGTTTCCATCTGCCTGCCCAAAAGAGGGAGGGAGGGCAACACGTCCCCCTAGGCTGGCCTGGGGAGACACGGAGAGCAAAGGAAAGACAAAAAAAGTAGATGGGAACAATGGCTTGGACACTAAATACCATGTCCTAAAGCTCTATCTCCTGCCCAGAGCCAGGTTCTGAGGTCCTGGACATTCTTGCCTGAAGACTTTAGGCAGCTTTAGCAGGGACGGCATCTGCTGCCACCATAGCAGTTGGTGATGCAGGAGATGTCAAAGCCCCCAGAGTTGATGGGCACTCCGCCACAGCTGAGGATGTTGCCAACAGCAGCAGAGGTGGAGGATCCCACGGCGGTGTTCTGTGGGAAGGAGCTGAGGATGGGGCCGGGCAGGGTCACCAGCACAGCAGGTGGCTGGATGGCCACATGGGAGTCCTGGCACTGCCTGACACAGCACTCATTGCAGCTGCTGGCCAGCGGGCAGGGGCCACAGGACTGGCCGCAGGGGTTGCAGGGCTGGCAGCAGGACATGGCTCGGGGTCACAGGTGCACCTGGCACAGAGGGCAGGGAGAAGCACAAAGTGAGGACACATGAGAAGCAGCACTGCACCCAAACACCCTGCAGCCAAGGCACCTCCTGGCCCCCATTGCAGTGCCCAGCTCAAAGCCCAGGAGCCACCTCAGCCATGTCCCAGCCTCTGTCTGTCTGCACAAGACCTTCTCTCCCCTGCCCTCTCCCAGCACAAGCAGCTCCCAGCCCTGCACTACGACAGCCCCTCTCAGCTGAGACCTCCAGCCAGGCAAGGTCTGCTCTTGAAGCAGCAGGAGGCTGAGGAGAAGGGGCTTCCCAGTCACCTGATTCCTGAGGAGGTGAAGGTGAGAGAAGTGGATGAGAGAGCAGAGACTTGGGCTGCCTTTTATAGCAGTCCTGCCCTGCCTCAGGTGCAGAGGCACCTTAGTGGAAGTCATAATTTTCTGACCAGCTCATGTCAAATGCAAATTATCCCAGCTAATAATGGGGCTGTGTCCTGTTTTCCTGCACTGCTGCCTTTTCATTTCCTGGCTAATTCCGCGTGCTTTCCTATATGAAGATCTCTTTCTGTAAGTGTCAAGATGAGAGCATCAACGATTTCCAAGGCACAAAGACGTCAGCACAGGCAGAAGTGTCAGATTAATTATTATTGGCATTCCCTGTGGGGAGATGATGTTTACCTCTGTCATTCCTGTGGTCTTGGCGGTAGCAAAGTTGTCAGAAAATGGTCACTGCCCTTGTACTTCTCTCCCACGTGCCCAAGGTCTCTGCTGTGGGGGGACATACTGCGTTTCCACAACAGAGATCTCAGCTAATGACATTTCCTGACCTTATTTCAATGTACAGTTTTTTGTTTGTTCCATGAAGACGTGCAAGCACACGTGTGTTAGTCTAGGCTTGTAGTAAAATCCCTGGTCAAATTAGCGAGAAGATAATTCTAGGAGGTATTAAAAAATGTGATTAACAAGGCAGTCATTTTTCACAACCAGTGTGAGTTCATGAGAGGAAAGCCCTGCTTGTCAAACCTTATTTCCTTTCACAACAAGGTATCCCACCTAGCTGATAAATGGAAGCCAGCTGATGCAATCTTTTATGCAATTCTCTGAAGTTTTTGATACCATTTTTCACAGGATCCTTCTGGACAAAATGTCCAGGACACAGCTGGATAAATACATTGTGTGATGGGTGAACAACTGGCTCATGGGTCAGGCACAAAGGGTCACAGTGGAGGGGTCACACAGAGTGAAGAGGTCCTGGAGATGATTTGAGTGCTGGCAACAGAGACCACTGCTCAGGTCTCACTAGGAGCAGACGAAGCCTTGGTTTCTGGACATAGGAAGAGCCAATCACTAATGGCTCTGAAGATCAACATGCTGCTGGCCAAGACTGGGCCAATAAGAGAGGTCAGCAATGCCTCTGTGATGATGTATTTAAGAAGAAAATAAAAACAAAGTCACACAGTTTTTCTCCTTGTACGGAAGAGGAGGAGTTGAGAACATGTGAGGGAAACAACATGGCAACACCAAGATCAGTGGAGAAGGAGGGGCAGCAGGAGCTCCAGGCGCCAGAGCCAGGATTCCTCTGCAGGCTGTGGTGAAGACCATGATGAAACAGCTGTGCCCCTGTGTTGTATTGCACTAAATAGTTTATTTAGTTGTCTTTGCCCTGGTGATGGGAAAATTTACTGGGTATGTCAGGTCACATGGATGGTTTGTTACCCCTCCGTGGCAGCTGGTCTCTCCCCAGTGCATCCCTTCCCCTGGTGGTCTGTCCCATGGGTGGCTCCCCCCTCGGCCCTCCCCAGTGGTGTCCCATTTGTTGTGACCCTCTTCCCCTGCCCCTGTTTGCCTGGAGTATAAAACTGCCCTGCAAGGGGCCCACGGTCTCTTTTCTACCCAGGTGGTCGCTGTGCCAGCAGTGTCCTGCCCCAAGCCAATAAACTGGACACTCGTCCCCTCGTGGGAAAGAGTGCTTCTCTGTCTTTTATCCTAGTCTATGCATGTCCGTGTGGGCTTGGGTTCAAGCTGGCCGGATCGGACCCATATAAAGCCCAGAGAACCAACGGATCAATGCACCCCTGCAGCCATGGGGATCCACAGGGGATGCAGAGATCCACCTGCAGCCTATGGATCCATGGGGAATGCAGAGATCCACCCACAGCCTGTGGGAATCCATGGGGGATGCAGAGATCCACCTACAGCCTGTGGGAATCCATGGGAGATGCAGAGATCCACCCACAGCCCATGGGGATCCATGGGGAATGCAGAGATCCACCCATAGCTCATGGGGATCCATGGGGGATGCAGAGATCCACCCATAGCTCATGGGGATCCATGGGGGATGCAGAGATCCACCCATAGCTCATGGGAATCCATGGGGGATGCAGAGATCCACCCTCAGCTCATGGGTAAAGTGCCCATGCCGGAGTGAGTGGATGCCTGGAGGATGCTGTGATCCAGTGGGAGACCTGGTAGAGAGAGGGGGCCCTGCTTCCAGGCTGGAGCAGTCTGCCCTTGGAGGAGTGCACCTCGTGGAAAGATAGACCCACGTTGCAGCAGTTTTGGGAGGACTGTCTGCCCATGAGAGGGACTCCCATTGCAGCTGGTGCGCTAGGGCTGCTGCTCGTGAGAGTGGACCCACACCGGAGAAGTTAGTGGAAAACTGTCTCTCTGGACTCCTCTCCAGGAGCAGCAGAAGAAAATCTCAGTGATGAACTCACCCAAAAACCCCTATGCCCTATCTCCCTGTGCTGTCAGTGGGAAGGAGGGAGGGTCTGGGGGGAAGACAGATGTATAAAGCAATTATTTTGCTTCTTATTATCCTCCTCTGATTCTGGTAGTAATAAAGTCACTTTGAAACTTTAAGCTGAGCCTGTTTTGCCCTTGAAGTGTTTTCTCCTGGTTCTTATCTCACTAATAAATCCTTTGTTATATTTTTTTCCCTCTCCACTGCCCAGCTGTAGCAGGAGAGGGTGAGTGAGCGACTCTTCTGGGTGCCAAGTGTCAAACCACAACACTTGCATAGCCTAAGTGTGCTTGATACCAATTCCAACTTGTGAAATATCTGAGAACTGAATATAACAACAGCAGCTGGGCCCTTTAGCCATGTGCTGAAGGGGGTATGAGGTACGTATCTGTCCCTGTGTGCAGGCCATGTACACCAGGCAACAGAACAGAGGAAAAGGAAGAGATGAAGCTGTGAACTGTTGCCAGGCACTATTATTTTCTATCTCCACTACCAGTATATTTTGGACTGGTGGTCTAATCGCCATTGGCTGTAGAGTAGCAGGGATGTCTTCATCAGGTCCAAGGGAAAGGGCACAAAGTAAAATCCACTGCAGGTGCTCCCACCCTCTTCTTCCTCTATCTTTTTTTCCTGAGCAGACTGGAATAGTTCCTACAAGGAGTATGAGGGGCAGACACTAAGATGCAGTGGAGATCCTGCAGGTTGTCCTTCAGCCTCTCCTGTGGAAGGAGGGAGGGCAAAATGTCCTCACTAGACTGGCCCAAGGTGATAAAGACAACAAAAGAAAGAGAAAAGTGGAAGAAGGAAATAGCAACCTGAAACTCTGTCATGTGCCCTAACAATGGAGACCTTGGGCATGAAGCTGAGAAGCACAAGAGTGGTGCCCCTTTCCTGACAACTTTGCCATAAACAAATCCACAGGCATGAAAAAGGGTCACATCACCTGCCCACAGGGGATGCTGCCAGCCCTTGATCTGAGCATTGTGCCTGTGCTGATGTCTCTCTGCCCTGAAGTTCTTGAACCTCTCATCTTGACACTTAGAGAAGTTTGCATAAAAGAAAGCACGTGGAATGCACTAGGAAATGAAAAGGCAGCAGTGCAGGAAAACAGGACTCAGCCCCATTATTAGCTGGGATAGTTTGCATTTGACATGAGCTGGTCAGAAAATTATGGCTTCCACTAAGGTGCCTGTGCGCCTGAGGCAGGGCAGGACTGCTATAAAAGGCAGCCCAAGTCTCTGCTCTCTCATCCACTTCTCTCACCTTCACCTCCTCAGGAATCAGGTGAGTGGGAAGCCTCTTCCCCTGCTGCTGCTTCAAAAGCAGCTCTTGCCTGTCTGGAGGTCTCAGCTGAGAGGGTCTACAAGAGCCCAGGGCTGGGAGCTGCTTATGCTGGGAGAGGGCAGGGGAGGGAAGGTCTTGTGCAGACAGAGAGAGGCTGGGACTTGGCTGAGGTGGCTCCTGGGCTTTGAGCTGGGCACTGCAATGTGGGCCAGGAGGTGCCTTGGCTGCAGGGTGTTTGGGTGCAGTGCTGCTTCTCATGTGTCCTCACATTTTGCTTCTCCCTTCCTTCCATCCTAGGTGCACCTGTGAGCCCAAGCCATGTCCTGCTGCCAGCCCTGCAACCCCTGCGGCCAGTCCTGTGGCCCAACCCCACTGGCCAACAGCTGCAATGAGTGCTGTGTCAGGCAGTGCCAGGACTCCCATGTCGTCATTGAACCCTCCCCTGTGCTGGTGACCCTGCCTGGCCCCATCCTCAGCTCCTTCCCCCAGAACACCGCCGTGGGATCCTCCACCTCTGCTGCTGTTGGCAGCATCCTCAGCTCTCAGGGAGTGCCCATCAGCTCTGGGGGCTTTGACCTCTCCAGCATCACCAACTGCTATGGTGGCAGCAGATGCCGTCCCTGCTAAAGCTGCTGACAACCTTGAGCAAGAACCTCCATGACCTCAGCACCTGATCCTGGTCAGGAGATAGAGATTTGGGACATTGTAATTTGAATTTCAAGCCGTTGTCCCTTTCTTCTCCTGTCTCTTTTTGCTCTTTCCTTTGCTGTCCATGTCTCCTCAAGCCAGTCTAGTGGAGACCTGTTGCCCTTCCCTCCCTCTGCAGGCCAAGCAGAGGGACACCTCCGCTGCATCTTAGTAGATGCTTCTGGTGCCCTCTCTGAGCCACTCTGAGTATTTTTTTCCTCTACACTCAATAAAGCTTTTTTGCATTCATGTATGTGCCTCTGAGTCCTCCTTCGTTCTGTAACAACTGTTTCAGTCTGCTCAGGGAAAATAGCTGGAGAAAAAATGGTGTGATTCCCTGTAGTAGATTTTCCTTTGTGCCTTTCCCTCAGAGCTGACTAAGTCATCCATAGCTTCTCAGCAGCCAAAGGCTGGGAGACTCCCTCTAAAGGGTGGCAGGAATGGGGACAGGAAAAACAATTCCTGGGACCAGCCCACAACCTCATCTCTTCCTTCTCCACCCCTCCCTTACCTGGTCGAGGCTCCATGGCATGCAAACAGAAGCACAGGCTGATGAGATGCCCTCCCTCAGCACAGGCAGGCAAAGCTGCTGTCCAGACAATGCAGGGCTGAGACAATTCACAAGCTGGGATTGGTATCAGCCATACTCAGGGTACACAGTCGTAAATGACTTTTGGTTGAGTTTGTGCAAATGACTTATTGCTTCACTAAAGGTTCATATTTCTTTCACTTATGGACGGATGTTATCTGAACACCGTCTTCCCTTTTGACCAAAGCAGTGCCCAAGAGTATCAGTTAAAGATGATGGACCCTGGTTTTTGTATGCAGTATGTAGCTTATATGTAGCTTAAGCTTTTGCAAAGTATTAAAACAGACTATGTGTTAATATTAAATGCCTTTATTTATGTTAAGAGCTATGTTGGTTCAATGTACTTTTGGAGTACCTTATCTGAATGATAACAGTGAAAAGAACCCAGAAAATAAACACCAAGAGAAAAATGCAAGGAGAGATTTAATACTGACCCTCCAGGCTATCAGAAAGTGTCAAACAATGGAACAGAGCTTCAAGAAGAAGTTAAATATATAAATTTTATCTACAGGATGGCATGAAGACAAATCAAAAGTTGAGCCAAGCAAAACAATTCCCGGAACATGTAAATCCACAACAATGTTTGAATATGTATAATCCTCATGAATATGCATTTAACCAATGTAATGAAAAAGTATGTAAGAAAATTGTTTTAAGCTAATGGGCTTCTCCTGGCAGTTGCCAAGCACCTCTGCGCTGGATACTGTCCCTTTTATCCCTTATCAAACTTTTAAAAATTTTAAAGAGTGAGCCTTGTTTCTCACATCCACTAATAGAATTGCTGACAGCTTATAAACGTTGTCCAACTTCATAAAGAGTGATGTGGGCAAAATCTGCATTTAGTTGCAGAGAAAACTTGAACTTTGGCAAAAGATGGGAGGGGGAACCACAGCCAAGGAAAAGACCTGGTATCCTTACGAGTGGAGGCTGAACTCAAAGAGAAATATGTTGTGGAGCAGCAACAGGAAGATCTGATTGAGTTGCAAATAGCCTTGGGGGCTGAAACAATTGCCCACCTCAGGGCAGACTGAGAATGGAATGCCCAGAAGAAGCTAGCCCAAAACCTGAAAAACCAGTTAAACAAACTTGTCCAAAGCCAAAGAGCTTTGGAGTTGCAAATTCCAACTGTTCCCTGTTGGGGAAGGTGTGAAGAATTAATTAGAGTTTTTCAGCCCTGAGGAAAAGGTGGACCTCCTTAAACATGATGTCACAGCCCTTGTGAGTTTAATGCAGCAAAACCAAACCCTCCTTGCACCCTTAACTCCACCCACCTTTAAAAACTGAGGAGGCAGAGAGGGAGACAGGACTCCCTGAGTCTGGTATCACTTCACCCCACTCTCCAGACAAGGGGTTTGACTCAGCAAAGCCAACCCTCCTTCACTTCCCTTCACCCCAAGCTCTGCCCACTTGTAAAGACAAAATTCATCTGTCAGGAGGCAGAGTACACAGCAATATTATCTCTGCAACAGAACTGCTTAAGTTACAAGGGAAAATTTGTAATTGTCCCAAAGAAAACGGAACAGAGACGGTTTTTAAAATGTCACTGATGGGGGTTGTCTTGGTTTAAGATAATTTAAAGAGCTGGGCAATCTAAAATGAGCAATCTTCCCTTAATTCCAACCAATCCCTTTCTACCAATAAAGAACAAAATATGAGTAGATATAAGTGAAAAAAATAGCAGTTTACTAATGAACAGAACAGGCAAAAATTACATTAAATTACTGCTAGATACCAAATTGCTGAACCTCAAAATACCCATGGGAACCAAGAGAGGCATGAAATTCCAGAAATATCCTTCCCGAGGTGTCTGTGTGGCTTGAGGAACAAGGGGAAGACAGCATCACACCCTTTCCTTCCAAGATGGCAGGTGACCATGTGGTCCTGGGAAAAAAGGGACAAGATAACAGTAAATCCTACCCGGAAAGGCAAGAACCTGTAGAGGACTTCTAGTGGCTGATGAAGACTTGCCAGCTCACATGGGGTCTGCACTGCTGCTGCTTCCTCCTGCCATTTATGGGGCTCCCCTGGTGCTGCTGCTGTACTCTGCACTCTGCCTATGGTGGAGGGGAAAGGACAGGTCTGTCCACAGCAGCATAGGGTGGTCTGACCCTGTCACGATCCGTCTCAGTGAACGGGTGTCGCGGTGATTTTAAGGTGCAAAATGACCAACAAAGGCACAGGGGATTTGCAGTAACAAAATCAACAAATGCAGTTTTATTGAATACAGAAAAGCGTTGGTGAGGGGGAACCGGAGAAAAAGGGAGAAAATAAGGAAGAGAGGGAGGAAAGAGGGATATGGGTATAGCTACCGGAGCATGGTGTTTCTTCTATTCTTTGAGGTCCAGCCGTCGAAAGCTCACCAGGCCATCACCGGGGAGATCTCAAAGGCACGGCTGAATTGTACTCCAGTTATACTGTCTTTCGTTGGGGGAAGGGAGGTGGTTTCACAACTGAAACAATGGTCTTCAGGAGGGGAAAGTACAGAACAGGGGGGTACACAGAGTCCAAGCCAAGCAACCGGCGAGAACCAGTGTTTTCATGGCTCAGTGCTCACATCTGCGCTTACTCTGGGCAGCCTTCCCCCCATCACTGCACACCTCCCCCGAGTTGGGGGAGCTTCAGTCCCAGTCTCTGAAAGAAGGTACAAGGGGGTTTCTCGCACAGGGGCTTCTTGTCTTGATCCCTTGATGAAGAGGCCCGCATCTCTGCTTTTCTGTCACAATGGTTGAAGGCGGGCGAGAGGGGTCTTCTCTTGGAAAAGGGGCCACCCCCACAGCTCAAACCAGCCAGGCTAAGAGGCGGGGAGAAGATCCAGGTCCATTGTTCAGAAAAGAGCAGAACGTCCCGTCAGGTTCGGCATGGACTATAACAGATAATACCTATGGAAACAGTGAGATAAGAGGCACATAACTCCCCCTCCTGCACTGGCTCAATAGTTTTAACTTTTTGGTGGTCACGACAATCGTGAGGCAAAAATGCAGGATATTTCAGACAGACTCTCACAGACCCCAGGAACTTTGTTGCTTTTTTCTCTGCTGGCAGAGTTTTTGAAGGTAATTTCAAAAAAGTTTCTAACTGCGAAATGCAGTCTTTACAAGTGGCTACCGTTGTAAATCCAAAGTAACTACCTTCAAAGCCAAGATCCCACCTTCACCAAAAGGTGAAGAAAACGAGAAAAGAAGGTGAAGAAAAGAAAAATGTGCCATGAAAGAGAAAGAGTCTCTGTTTCCATATTCTTCTTTCCTGGAGTGTGGGCTAATCCATCTTGACCAGCTTGCTGGAGGATGGCTGCCTGCAGTGACAGGCAGCACCTGTGTGATTCACCTCCAGGCAGCTCAAAACTGCTACCTGTCGTCTCTCTGAGACAAGGGAACAAAAACAAAAAGAGAACCCAAAAATGAAGAAGCCTTTCCCAAAGCAAGACCAAGAGCCCATCCAGGCAGTAGCCCATGGGGTGTTTGGTTCACAGGAATGGGGACTGTGACTGTGTAGCCTGAATATGGCAGATACTGCTATCAGCTTGTGATTCACCTCAGCCTCACACGTCTGGAAGGCAGCCGGGCCTTGCCAGGAGATGAAGAAGTGTGTGGGTTGCATATCTCATCTGTCTTTGACTGTCTGTGCTGACCACAGACCTGTAGACCGTATGATGGAAGGGAGAAGAAGGCAGAGGTAAAGTTGTGGGATGTCCCTAGAACTTTATTTCCCATCTCTATTGCTGCAACCCTTCAAAGCCAGGGTTGCCCTGAAGACCATTCTCTGTGGGGTAGCCAGGGAAGATTTTGACAGCTCCAGAAGAAAAGGCATGAAGTAAAATTCACTGCAGGAAGTCCCTTGCTTTCTCCACCTTCTTCTTGAGTTGACTGGAAGAGTTGTCGTGGAAAGAAGGAGGATTTGGAGGCCATGGCTTCGTTGCAAAACAACTTTATTAAGTCCAGAGAAGAAAAGGAGGTGCCTCAGAGAGAGCACGTGGAAGACCAATAGGATGCAGTAGAGCTCCTGCAGGTTGTCCAACTGCCCACTCTAAAGAGGGAGGAAGAGAAAGGGCAACAAGTTCTCCCATGTTGATCTGGGGAGACACAGATAGCAAAAGAAAGAGATGAAGAGGAGAGCGGAGAAGAAAGGGACAACAGCTTGAAACTCGAATTACAATGTCCCAAAGCTCTATCTTCTGCCCAGAACCAGGTCCTGAGGTCATGGAGGTTCTTGCTCGAGGATGCTGCCAGCAGCTTTAGCAGGGACGGCACCTGCTGCCACCATAGCAGTTGGTGATGCAGGAGATGTCAAAGCCCCCAGAGCTGATGGGCACTCCACCACAGCTGAGGATGCTGCCAACAGCAGCAGAGGTGGAGGATCCCACGGCGGTGTTCTGTGGGAAGGAGCTGAGGATGGGGCCAGGCAGGGTCACCAGCACAGCAGGCGGCTCAATGACAACGTGGGAGCTCTGGCACTGCCTGACACAGCACTCATTGCAGCTGCTGGCCAGCGGGCAGGGGCCACAGGGCTGGCAGCAAGGGTCACAGGGCTTGCAGCAGGACATGGCTCAGGCTCACAGGTGCACCTAGGATGGAAGGAAGGGAGAAGCAGAATGTGAGGACCAAGGAGAACCAGCGCTACCACCAAACACCCTGCAGCCAAGGCACCTCCTGGCCCCCATTGCAGTGCCCAGCTCAAAGCCCAGGAGCCACCTGAGCCAAGTCCCAGCCTCCGTCTGTCTGCACAAGACCTTCTCTCCCCTGCCCTCTCCCAGCACAAGCAGCTCCCAGCCCTGGGCTCTTGTAGCCCCTCTCAGCTGAGACCTCCAGCCAGGCAAGTGCTGCTCTTGAAGCAGAAGGAGAAGAGGTTTTCCACTCACCTGATTCCTGAAGAGGAGGAGGTGAGAGAAGTGGATGAGAGAGCAGAGACTTGGGCTGCCTTTTATAGCAGTCCTGCCCTGCCTCAGGCCCACATGCACCTTAGTGGAAGTGGTTATTTTGTGACCAGCTCATGGCAAATGCTAAGCATCCAAGCTAATAATGGGGCTGTGTGCTTGTTTCCTCCATTTCTGCCTTTTCATTTCCTGGCTTCTGCCATATGGCTTCCTATATGAAGGTCTCCTTCTGTAATTGCTGTGATGAGATGGTCAGTGATTTCTGGGGCAGAAAATGTCAGCACAGGCAGAATGCTCTGATCAAGGGTTGATGGCATCCCTTGTGGTCAGGTGATGTTCACTTGGGTCATTTCTGATTGGGTTGTTTATGGCAAAGTTGTCAGGAAGTGGGCGCCGCTGTTGTGCTTCTTGCTCACATGCCTAATAACTGCAACGTGAGGGGACATGACAGAGCTTTTGATGTTCTTTCCATCTTCTACTCTGCTCCTTTTTACCTCCTGCTCTCTATGTGTCCACAGGCAGGTGTAGTGGGGATGTGTTGCCCTCTCTCCCTCAGCATAAGAATCAGATGGACACCCTGCAGGAGCTCCACTGCGTTTTAGTGGCTTCTCCTGGTTCCTTCTCTGAGCCACCTCCTCTTCTTCCTTAGATTCATTAATGTTGTGCATCCAAACCTGGGCCTCCAAGTCGTCCTTTGTGCTGTAGCAACACTTCCAGTCTGCTCAGTGAAAAAGTTAGAGAAGCTGAGGATGCTATAAAACAAGTTCTATTTCTTCAAGAAGTTTTTGCAGCAATGGGAGAAGATGTTGGAAAATTCTTTTGACCTTAACAGCAAGTATATGATCCCTATATTCTTGGTTAAAGCTTAGTTTTGTAGCAGGCAGTGCTTAGTAAAAATACCAGAGATTTATGTGGCCTAATGCTTCCTCATTTACTTGTATCAGTGATTAATATGGATTGGCCAGTATCCTAGTTTTGAGTACAAGGTTTATGTGTCAGAGTGAAGAATGATGGAGTAGTACTTTATGACTTGACCACATATTTGGGATACTCTCAAAAAGAAAAGATTCATCAGAAGACCTGGAGCCATACCCAAACAAGTTGATGAAAATATTTAACCTATGTGCATGTATTCAAAAAAGTGATGAATATGTATTAGTTTTCAGAATACAACCTGGTCTGTTAGGTTAGTGGGCATGCTTAGAGGAGACATCCCCATGCATCCAGCTCTCTAATAAAGTAATGTCAGCTTTCTGGCACAGGATATTGGTTGGAGAGTTTATTTCCCAGTTTTTGGTGACAGCGGGGCTTTGAGCAGTATGGTGGAAGGTGCCCCTGTCCATGGCAGTGGGGTGGGACAAAATTGTCTAACCTAAACCCTTTGATGACTCTGTGATCTGTGGGCTGTCCTTGGCAGGCCCTGTCTTCACCAGGGTCCACCTTCCTTTGTCTGTCTTACAGTCTCCCTTGGGCAGAGGTTTGGTCAAAGGCTTCCATTGGGAAGGCACTGATGGACAGATTACATCTATCCATACATGGCAGAATGTGAATTAACAGTGAAGCCCTAAGTCTTCTGCACAAACTCAACCTAAAGTCATTTACCACAGCATATCCTGAGTATGGCTGATTCCAATTCTAACTTCTGAAATATTTCAGCACTGCATCTTAGGACAGAGTTGGGCACTGCATGAGCTGAGGGCCCCTATGAGTTTGAGATGTGATCCTCATCTGCCTGTGCTGCTGTGTGCAGGCCGTGGGCCCTAGACTGGGTAATGGAGGGGAGGAGAAGGTAGGGATGAGCTTGTGGGCTGTTTCCACACATTGCTGTTTCCCAGCTCTTGGGAGGAAAAAGGTTAAAACTGAAAGACTTGGAGAGCAGGGTGATAGATTTGCAAAAAGTGACCTTGTAGGTGGGAAGGTTGAGAATATCCGTGTGGGAAACTTCACATATTTACTGCTGATTATCCTGTCTCTCTTTTGAGAGATAATATAAAAGCTATCAGAACCTTAAGAGGCATCTTAAGGTAGTCTTGAGCCTCCTGCTGGGAGAGTGAGAGATCAAAAACCTCAAAGGTCGTAAATGCACAGAATTGTGATAAACTGCATGTGCAAGAGGCCCCTTGCAATACTGGGACAGGCAGTGACCCGCCAGGATTGGACTGACCCTAATGGTGCCGCTGTTCCTCTCTTACATGTCTCTGCAGCCTGGCAGTGCCTTGGGACCCTTGAGTTAATGATGTAATGAAATAAATCTACTCTTTGCATTTCAGCTGTGGTTGGTGACTTGGATGTATCAATTCACACACCAGCCCACTGCTGCTACCCTTTGGAGCCTCGCTGTTCCTGATGGCCATTGACTGTGCAGTACCCAGGTACGATTTCCTCAGCACCAAGACAAAAGGGCAGAAAGGAAAATTAACTGAAGGAACTCCCACCCCCTGCTTCTCCACCTTTTATCCTGAGCAGACTGGAAGATTTCAGTGGAAAGAAAGAGAACATAGAGGACAAGGCTTGGATGCAAAACAACTTTATTGAGTTGAAAAAAGAAAAGGGGGTGGCTCACAGAGAGCACCAGGAGCAGCCACTACAGAGCGGTAGAGCTTCTGCAGAGTGTCCACCACCCTGTCCTAATCAGGGAGGGAGGACAACACATCTCCACAAGGCTGGCTTGGAAAGATATGGAGAGCAAAGGAAAGAAAGACAAAAGTCAAAGAAGGGAACAATGCCACAATGCCATGAAGATATAAAGAAATTATCCCAAAGCTCTATGACCTGGCCAGAGACAGGCTATGAGGTCTTGAGGAATCTTGCCCAAGGATGTTGCCAGCAGCTTTAGCAGGGACGGCATCTGCTGCCACCATAGCAGTTGGTGATGCAGGAGATGTCAAAGCCCCCAGAGCTGATGGGCACTCCGCCACAGCTGAGGATGTTGCCAACAGCAGCAGAGGTGGAGGATCCCACGGCGGTGTTCTGTGGGGAGGAGCTGAGGATGGGGCCAGGCAGGGTCACCAGCACAGCAGGCGGCTCAATGACAACGTGGGAGCTCTGGCACTGCCTGACACAGCACTCATTGCAGCTGCTGGCCAGCGGGCAGGGGCCACAGGGCTGGCAGCAAGGGTCACAGGGCTTGCAGCAGGACATGGCTGGGGGTCACAGGTGCACCTGGCAAAGAGGGCAGAGAGAAGCACAAAGTGAGGACACATGAGAAACAGCACTGCACCCAAACACCCTGCAGCCAAGGCACCTCCTGGCCCCCATTGCAGTGCCCAGCTCAAAGCCCAGCAGCCACCTCAGCCAAGTCCCAGCCCCTGTCTGTCTGCCCAAGACCTTCTCTCCCCTGCCCTCTCCCAGCACAAGCAGCTCCCAGCCCTGGGCTCTTGTAGCCCCTCTCAGCTGAGCCCTCCAGCCAGGCAAGAGCTGCTCTTGAAGCAGCAGCAGGAGAAGAGGCTTCCCACTCACCTGATTCCTGAAGAGGAGGAGATGAGAGAAGTGGATGAGAGAGCAGAGACTTGGGCTGCCTTTTATAGCAGTCCTGCCCTGCCTCAGGCCCACAGGTACTTTTGTGGAAGTCATAATTTTCTGACCAGCTCATGTCAAAAGTGCACCATCCCAGTTAATGGTAGGGATTCTCTCTTGGTTTCCTGTACTGCTGCCTTTTCATTTCCCAGTTAGTTCTCTGTGCTTTCCTACATGAAGTGTCATTTCTCTAAGTGCTGGATTTAGAGATTGAAGGATTTCCTGGGCAAAACCAATGCCAGGTGCATTTGGAATGCTCAGACATTACTTGGCAGCGTCCTCTGTGGAAAAATATGTTCTCCTGTGTCATTCCTGTGGGTTTGGTTTTGGCCAAGTTGTCAGGAAATGGGCGTCAGTCTCGTGCTTCTTGCCCACATGCCCAAGCACTGCCATGTGAGGGCTCATGACACATCATTTTCTGTTGCTTTTCCCATCTCTCCATGATGGTCACCACTGTTGCACACGGGTCTGCATCTGCTGGGAGGGTGGAACCCTGTTACTGCTGCAACAGCGCTCAGAGAAAAATTGTGTTGGCCACATTTGCTTCATCAGCTTTCTGTGCCCTCTCTGTGGGTCCTCTGGGAATACCAGGAGTTGTCTAGTGGCTGATCTTTGTCCAGAATTCCTGAGTAATTTTCTGCCACTCTTGTCCCCAGTATCTCCTCAGCAGAGTTCCCAGAACTGCACATCTGTTCTGTCTGTTCCTGACTCTTTGCTGACTCTGTGTGCATACAGATCTTTGTATTATTCAATGCAGGTGCGTTTGAGATGTGTTTGAGCACATGTGTATCATTTTGTGCTTGGGTGACTCTCCTGTGGGCATGTGTCAGTTAGAGCAGCAGGACTCTTCCCTGGAGTGTTCATGATCTCAGAGAGAAACATGTTTCCTTTGCCATCAGGAATGGCACTTTGTATGGAATCTACAGCTAAATGGTCATGGCTTGAAGGTGGCAGAGAACTAGCACTGAAATCAGCTGTGGCCTCCTGCACTCTCCATTTCCTGTTTTATGGAGAGGGAGAAACACCAAGGCAGCCTGCCCACTTCTGCAGGTTGTTACCATTCAGTGGATCCCCTTCTGGTGGAACATTGCTGGTGGCCAGCATGGGACACAGGCTCCTCCTGTCCAGGCCAATGCCAGATGCATTTCTACATCTCATCAGCCTGGTGCTGACTGAGCAGGGCTGAGACACCGCAGCAAATGGTTCTTGGACCAAAGGACCCATACTCAGGTGTTGCTCTGCTGTGACATATAGGACAGTTGGATTGACCAGCATAGCATAGCTGAGTGCTGCTCCCTCCTATTTAGCGGTTGTTGAGGTCAGAACCTTTTCGTTTGATGCTTTTTCCTCAAGGAATTTTTCCCTTATTTTCGTAGGGAACATTAATGAGAGGGTACTTGAGAATGAAACAAGAAGTGGCCAGGCTCAGGGGAGGAGGGCATCTGGCTGCATGTCTCCTATCTGAGGGTTTCTCATGGAGGCAGAGATATTGAGACGTTAGGACTGGGAAAACTGCGTTGGGTGGAGACCCTGGCTCTCTTTACCTCTCCGCTTTCAGAGGAGAGCGCTGTGGGGAGACTTCATCACCACTGCAGGGTTCCATCTCCTGCTGCCTTGCTTCTACTGTGAGTGGAGCTCTGCTCGTAGGAGCTGCCATTGCGCTGGGACCTTGTTAAAACACTCTACCTCAGTAAAAGATGGACTTTTCACCACACGTTCAGTTGCTCGGAGTCTGCACCCCTCCTTTCCTTGCACTGCTTGGAGCTGGGCTCCCATTGTTGGGCCCCTGCTGCTTTTTCGGCACTCCTCTGATTTTTGCTGCACTGTAGCCCCCTGCCTGTTGAGACATGCCACAGCCCCATCTACAGTTGCACACCTTCTACTACATCTTATCCGCCACCCCAGGATTTCCACTCATTCCTGCCATTGCAGCTTGATGCTCCTGAGAGTCCAGCTGGGGCACCAGGATCACTGCTACCCCTCGGGCTTTGTAAATCAAAGCCTTTCTTCCATCCCTTCTCGTCTTGGTCAAGCCGCCATTACAGCATGACCCCCGAGCTCTCGCCACAGCGCCCTCTGCTGCCATGGGGGAATCACTGTACGCGCCCTGCCCGGCCGGGAGCCAGCAGCGCCCCTGCTGGCTGTGACCAGAGCTGCGGTCCCCTCAGCCCTGCGTGTCTGGGCAGCAGCTGGGCCCTGCTGAGGGACTGAGGTTTGGATCTCATCTCCTTGTTCCCAGGTGTGCGGGCCACAGGCACTAGGCCAGGCAATGAAGGAAAGCTAGGAAGAGGTGAGTTGTGGGCTGTCCCTAATTCCTGTTTTTCCCCCATCCCCTCCATTGGAGCCAAAGTCTCCATGATGGCCATTTGGCTGCCGAGTAGCTAGGAATGCTCTTCATCGGCTCCAAGGGAAAAGGGCACAAAATAAAATCCACAGCAGCGAGCCCCAGACATTGCATCCGCCATCTTTTTGCTGAGCAAACTGGAGGAGTTGCCCCAGAACAATAAACAACTCAGAGACCAAGGCTTGAATGCAAGATAACTTTAATAAGTTTAGAGAAGAAAAGGAAATGGCTCACAGAGAGCACCAGGAGCAGCCACTAGGATGGAGCTCCCACGTGGTGTTCTTTGCACTGCTCTGCAGAGGTAGGAAGGATGGCAGGTCCACACTAGACTGCCTTGGGGAGAAAAGGAGAGGAGAATAGAACAAGGAAGGGATGGTCCAAAGTTCTAAATGCAAATTTCTGAAGCTCTATATCCTGCCCAAAACCATGCTTTGAAGTCTTGGACATTCTTGCCGGAAGACATTGCCAGCAGCTTTAGCAGGGACGGCATCTGCTGCCACCATAGCAGTTGGTGATGCAGGAGATGTCAAAGCCCCCAGAGCTGATGGGCACTCCGCCACAGCTGAGGATGTTGCCAACAGCAGCAGAGGTGGAGGATCCCACGGCGGTGTTCTGTGGGGAGGAGCTGAGGATGGGGCCAGGCAGGGTCACCAGCACAGCAGGCGGCTCAATGACAACGTGGGAGCTCTGGCACTGCCTGACACAGCACTCATTGCAGCTGCTGGCCAGCGGGCAGGGGCCACAGGGCTGGCAGCAAGGGTCACAGGGCTTGCAGCAGGACATGGCTGGGGCTCACAGGTGCACCTGACAAAGAGGGCAGAGAGAAGCACAAAGTGACGACATATGAGAAGCAGCACTGCACCCAAACGCCCTGCAGCCAAGGCACCTCCTGGCCCCCATTGCAGTGCCCAGCTCAAAGCCCAGGAGCCACCTCAGCCATGTCCCAGCCTCTGTCTGTCTGCACAAGACCTTCTCTCTCCTGCCCTCTCCCAGCACAAGCAGCTCCCAGCCCTGTGCTCTTGTCGCCCCTCTCAGCTGAGACCTCCAGCCAGGCAAGGGCTGCTCTTGAAGCAGCAGCAGGAGAAGAGGCTTCCCACTCACCTGATTCCTGAAGAGGAGGAGGTGAGAGAAGTGGATGGAGAGCAGAGACTTGGGCTGCCTTTTATAGCAGTCCTGCCCTGCCTCAGGCCCACAGGCACCTTAGTGGAAACCACAATTTTCTGACCAGCTCATGTCAAATGTGCACCATCCCAGTTAATGGTTGGGGCTGGGTCCTGATTTCCTGTACTGCTGCCTTTTCATTTCCCAGTTAATTCTCTGTGCTTTCCTACATGAAGTGTCATTTCTCTAAGTGCTGGATTCAAGGGTTTCCTGCGGAAATACAGCGCTGCGTGCTTTTGGAATGCTTTCACCATCACTTGGCAGCGTCCTCTGTGGAAATATATGTGTCTCCTGTGTCATTCCTGTGGGTTTGGTTTTGGCCAAGTTGTCAGGAAATGGGCGTCAGTCTCGTGCTTCTTGCCCACATGCCCAAGCACTGCCATGTGAGGGGTCATGACACATCATTTTCTGTTGCTTTTCCCATCTCTCCGTGATGGTCACCACTGTTGCACACGGGTCTGCATCTGCTGGGAGGGTGGAACCCTGTTACTGCTGCAACAGCGCTCAGAGAAAAATTGTGTTGGCCACATTTGCTTCATCAGCTTTCTGTGCCCTCTCTGTGGGTCCTCTGGGAATACCAGGAGTTGTCTAGTGGCTGATCTTTGTCCAGAATTCCTGAGTAATTTTCTGCCACTCTTGTCCCCAGTATCTCCTCAGCAGAGTTCCCAGAACTGCACATCTGTTCTGTCTGTTCCTGACTCTTTGCTGACTCTGTGTGTGCATACAGATCTTTGTATTATTCAATGCAGGTGTGTTTGAGATGTGTTTGAGCACATGTGTATCATTTTGTGCTTGGGTGACTCTCCTGTGGGCATGTGTCAGTTAGAGCAGCAGGACTCTTCCCTGGAGTGTTCATGATCTCAGAGAGAAACATGTTTCCTTTGCCATCAGGAATGGCACTTTGTATGGAATCTACAGCTAAATGGTCATGGCTTGAAGGTGGCAGAGAACTAGCACTGAAATCAGCTGTGGCCTCCTGCACTCTCCATTTCCTGTTTTATGGAGAGGGAGAAACACCAAGGCAGCCTGCCCACTTCTGCAGGTTGTTACCATTCAGTGGATCCCCTTCTGGTGGAACACTGCTGGTGGCCAGCATGGGACACAGGCTCCTCCTGTCCAGGCCAATGCCAGATGCATTTCACATCTCATCAGCCTTGTGCTGACTGAGCAGGGCTGAGACACCCAGCAAATGGTTCTTGGACCAAAGGACCCATACTCAGGTGTGTCTGCTCTGCTGTGAGATATAACCACATAGCATAGCTGAGTGCTGCTCCCTCCTATTTAGCGGTTGTTGAGGGTCAGAACCTTTTCATTTGATGCTTTTTCCTCAAGGAATTTTTCCCTTAATTTCATAGGAAACATTAATGACTGGATACTTAATAAAGAGATAAAAGTAGCCAGGCTCAGGGGATGAGGGCATCTGGCTGCACTTCTCTTATCTGAGGGTTTCTCATGGAGGCAGAGATATGCCAAGACATCAGGACAGGGAAATGCGTTGGGTGGAGACCCTGGCTCTCTTTCCTCTCCGCTTTCAGAGGAGAGAGACTGCAGCACTGTGGGGAGACTTCATCACCACTGCGAGGTTCAATCTCCTGCTGCCTTCTTCTACTGTGAGTGGAGCTCTGCTCGGAAGAGCTGCCATTGCGCTGGGACCTGTTGGTAACACTCTACCTCAGTAAAAGATGGACTTTTCAACACACGTTCAGGTGCTCGGAATCTGCACCCCTGCTTTCCTTGCACTGCTTGGAGCTGGGCTCCCATTGTTGAGCCCCTGCTACTTTTTGGCACTCCTCTGGGTTTTTGTAACCCCCTGCCTGCTGAGACATGCCACAGCCCCATCTACAGTTGCAGAGCTTCTACTAGATCTCGTCCACTACCCAGTGATTTTACTCATTCCTTCCATTGCAGCTTGATGCTCCTGAGAGTCCAGCTGGGGCATTGACATCAGCTGACCCTTGGGCTTTGTAAATCCAAGCCTTTCTTCCATCCCTTCTCGTCTTGGTCAAGCCGCCATTACCGCATGACCCCCGAGCTCTCGCCACAGCGCCCTCTGCTGCCATGGGGGAATCACTGTACGTGCCCTGCCCGGCCGGGAGCCAGCAGCGCCCCTGCTGGCTGTGACCGGAGCTGCGGTCCCCTCAGCCCTGCGTGTCTGGGCAGCAGCTGGGCCCTGCTGAGGGACTGAGGTTTGGATCTCATCTCCTTGTTTCCAGGTGTGCTGGCCCAGGCACTAGGCCAGGCAATGAAGGAAAGCTAGGAAGAGATGAGTTGTGGGCTGTCCCTAATTCCTGTTTTTCCCCCATCCCCTCCATTGGAGCCAAAGTCTCCATGATGGCCATTTGGCTGCCGAGTAGCTAGGAATGCTCTCCATCGGCTCCAAGGGAAAAGGGCACAAAATAAAATCCACAGCAGCGAGCCCCAGACATTGCATCCGCCATCTTTTTGCTGAGCAAACTGGAGGAGTTGCCCCAGAACAATAAACAACTCAGAGACCAAGGCTTGAATGCAAGATAACTTTAATAAGTTTACAGAAGAAAAGGAGATGGCTCACAGAGAGCACCAGGAGCAGCCACTAGGCTGGAGCTCCCACGTGGTGTTCTTTGCACTGCTCTGCAGAGGTAGGAAGGATGGCAGGTCCACACTAGACTGCCTTGGGGAGAAAAGGAGAGGAGAATAGAACAAGGAAGGGATGGTCCAAAGTTCTAAATGCAAATTTCTGAAGCTCTATATCCTGCCCAAAACCATGCTTTGAAGTCTTGGACATTCTTGCCGGAAGACATTGCCAGCAGCTTTAGCAGGGACGGCATCTGCTGCCACCATAGCAGTTGGTGATGCAGGAGATGTCAAAGCCCCCAGAGCTGATGGGCACTCCGCCACAGCTGAGGATGTTGCCAACAGCAGCAGAGGTGGAGGATCCCACGGCGGTGTTCTGTGGGGAGGAGCTGAGGATGGGGCCAGGCAGGGTCACCAGCACAGCAGGCGGCTCAATGACAACGTGGGAGCTCTGGCACTGCCTGACACAGCACTCATTGCAGCTGCTGGCCAGCGGGCAGGGGCCACAGGGCTGGCAGCAAGGGTCACAGGGCTTGCAGCAGGACATGGCTGAGGCTCACAGGTACACCTAGGATGGAAGACAGGGAGAAGCACAAAGTGAGGACAAGGAGAACCAGCACTGCACCAAACACCCTGCAGCCAAGGCACCTCCTGGCCCACATTGCAGTGCCCAGCTCAAAGCCCAGGAGCCACCTCAGCCAAGTCCCAGCCTCTGTCTGTCTGCACAAGACCTTCTCTCCCCTGCCCTCTCCCAGCACAAGCCGCTCCCAGCCCTGTGCTACGACAGCCCCTCTCAGCTGAGACCTCCAGCCAGGCAAGGGCTACTCTTGAAGCAGCAGCAGGAGAAGAGGCTTCCCACTCACCTGATTCCTGAAGAGGAGGAGGTGAGAGAAGTGGATGAGAGAGCAGAGACTTGGGCTGCCTTTTATAGCAGTCCTGCCCTGCCTCAGGCCCACAGGCACCTTAGTGGAAACCACAATTTTCTGACCAGCTCATGTCAAATGTGCACCATCCCAGTTAATGGTAGGGGCTGGGTCCTGATTTCCTGTACTGCTGCCTTTTCATTTCCCAGTTAATTCTCTGTGCTTTCCTACATGAAGTGTCATTTCTCTAAGTGCTGGATTTAGAGATTCAAGGATTTCCTGCGGAAATACAATGCTGTGTGCATTTGGAATGCTCATACCATCACTTGGCAGCGCCCTCTGTGGAAATATATGTGTCTCCTGTGTCATTCCTGTGGGTTTGGTTTTGGCCAAGTTGTCAGGAAATGGGCGTCAGTCTCGTGCTTCTTGCCCACATGCCCAAGCACTGCCATGTGAGGGCTCATGACACATCATTTTCTGTTGCTTTTCCCATCTCTCCATGATGGTCACTCACTGTTGCACACGGGTCTGCATCTGCTGGGAGGGTGGAACCCTGTTACTGCTGCAACAGCGCTCAGAGAAAAATTGTGTTGGCCTCATTTGCTTCATCAGCTTTCTGTGCCCTCTCTGTGGGTCCTCTGGGAATACCAGGAGTTGTCTGGTGGCTGATCTTTGTCCAGGAGACCTGAGTAATTTTCTGCCACACTTGTCCTCAGTATCTCCTCAGCAGAGTTCCCAGAACTGAACATCTTTTCTCACTGTTCTGGACTCTTTGCTGACTCTCTGTGTGCATACAGATCTTTGCATTATTCAATGCAGGTGTGTTTGAGATGTGTTTGAGCACATGTGTATCATTCTGTGCTTGGGTGACTCTCCTGTGGGCATGTGTCAGTTAGAGCAGCAGGACTCTTCCCTGAAGTGTTCATGATCTCAGAGAGAAACATGTTTCCTTTGCCATCAGGAATGGCACTTTGTATGGAATCTACAGCTAAATGGTCATGGCTTGAAGGTGGCAGAGAACTAGCACTGAAATCAGCTGTGGCCTCCTGCACTCTCCATTTCCTGTTTTATGGAGAGGGAGAAACACCAAGGCAGCCTGCCCACTTCTGCAGGTTGTTACCATTCAGTGGATCCCCTTCTGGTGGAACACTGCTGGTGGCCAGCATGGGACACAGGCTCCTCCTGTCCAGGCCAATGCCAGATGCATTTCCACATCTCAGCAGGCTTGTGCTGACTGAGTAGGGCTGAGACCCCCAGCAAATGGTTCTTGGACCAAAGGAACCCATATTCAGGTGTAGCTCTGCTGTGAGATATAACCACATACCATAGGTGAGTGCTGCTCCCTTCCCTTTTGAGGCTGTTGCAGGTTAGAATCTTTCCTTTTGTTTCTTCTTCCGCAAGAAAATTTTCCCCATAATTATCCAGGAAAAATTAATGACTGGATACATAATAAAGAGATAAAAGTGGCCAAGCTCAGGGGAGGAGGGCATCTGGCTGCACTTCTCTTATCTGAGGGTTTCTCATGGAGGCCAGAGATGCCAAGACATCAGGACAGGGAAATGGGGTTGGGTGAAGCCCCTGGCTCTCTTTCTGTTTCAGCTTTCAGAGGGTAGAGAGACTGCAGCACAGTGGGGAGAATTCACCACCGCTGCGAGGTTCAATCTATTGCTGTCCTTCTTCTACTGTGTATGGAGCTCTGCTCGGAAGAGCAGCCATTGCACTGGGACTGTTGGTAACAGTCTACCTAAGTAAAAGAGAGACTTTTCAACATATGTTCAGGTGCTTGGAATCCCTATCCCGCATTTCCTTGCCCTTCTTGGAGCTCAGCTGCCACTGTTGAGCCCCTGCTACTTCTTTGGCACTACTCTGGGTTTTTGTAACCCCCTGCCTGCTGAGATATCCGCAGTTCCATGTACAGTTGCAGAGCTTCTGATAGATCTCGTCCACCACCCTGTGATTTTTACTCATTCCTTCCATTCCAGCTTGCTGGTCCCGAGAGTCTAGCCGGGGTATTGACATCAGCTGACCCTTGGGCTTTGTATAGCCAAGCCTTTCTTCCATCCCTTCCCGTCTTGGTCAAGCCGCCATTACCGCATGACCCCCGAGCTCTCGCCACAGCGCCCTCTGCTGCCATGGGGGAATCACTGCACGCGCCCTGCCCGGCCGGGAGCCAGCAGCGCCCCTGCTGGCTGTGACCAGAGCTGCGGTCCCCTCAGCCCTGCGTGTCTGGGCAGCAGCTGGGCCCTGCTGAGGGACTGAGGTTTGGATCTCATCTCCTTGTTCCCATGTGTGCTGGCCCCAGGCACTAGGCCAGGCAATGAAGGAAAGCTAGGAAGAGATGAGTTGTGGGCTGTCCCTAATTCCTGTTTTTCCCCCATCCCCTCCATTGGAGCCAAAGTCTCCATGATGGCCATTTGGCTGCCGAGTAGCTAGGAATGTTCTTCATCAGCTCCAAGGGAAAAGGGCACAAAATAAAATCCCGAGCATCGAGCCCCAGACATTGCATCCGCCATCTTTTTCGTGAGCAAACTGGAGGAGTTGCCCCAGAACAATAAACAACTCAGAGACCAAGGCTTGAATGCAAGATAACTTTAATAAGTTTAGAGAAGAAAAAGAAATGTCTCACAGAGAGCACCAGGAGCAGCCACTAAGATGGAGCTCCCATGTGGTGTTCTTTGCACTGCTCTGCAGAGGTAGGAAGGATGGCAGGTCCACACTAGACTGCCTTGGGGAGAAAAGGAGAGGAGAATAGAACAAGGAAGGGATGATCCAAAGTTCTAAATGCAAATTTCTGAAGCTCTATATCCTGCCCAAAACCATGCGTTGAAGTCTTGGACATTCTTGCCGGAAGACATTGCCAGCAGCTTTAGCAGGGACGGCATCTGCTGCCACCATAGCAGTTGGTGATGCAGGAGATGTCAAAGCCCCCAGAGCTGATGGGCACTCCGCCACAGCTGAGGATGTTGCCAACAGCAGCAGAGGTGGAGGATCCCACGGCGGTGTTCTGTGGGGAGGAGCTGAGGATGGGGCCAGGCAGGGTCACCAGCACAGCAGGCGGCTCAATGACAACGTGGGAGCTCTGGCACTGCCTGACACAGCACTCATTGCAGCTGCTGGCCAGCGGGCAGGGGCCACAGGGCTGGCAGCAAGGGTCACAGGGCTTGCAGCAGGACATGGCTGGGGCTAACAGGTGCACCTGGCACAGAGGGAGAGAGAAGAACAAAGTGAGGACACGTGAGAAGCAGCACTGCACCCAAACACCCTGCAGCCAGGGCACCTCCTGGCCCCCATTGCAGTGCCCAGCTCAAAGCCCAGGAGCCACCTCAGCCATGTCCCAGCCTCTGTCTGTCTGCACAAGACCTTCTCTCCCCTGCCCTCTCCCAGCACAAGCAGCTCCCAGCCCTGGGCTCTTGAAGCCCCTCTCAGCTGAGCCCTCCAGCCAGGAAAGGGCTGCTCTTGAAACAGCAGAAGGAGAAGAAGCTTCCAACTCACCTGATTCCTGAGGAGGAGGAGTTGAGAGAAGTGGATGAGAGAGCAGAGACTTGGGCTGCCTTTTATAGCAGTCCTGCTTTGCCTCAGGCCCACAGGCACCTTAGTGGAAACCACAATTTTCTGACCAGCTCATGTCAAATGTGCACCATCCCAGTTAATGGTAGGGGCTGGGTCCTGATTTCCTGTACTGCTGCCTTTTCATTTCCCAGTTAATTCTCTGTGCTTTCCTACATGAAGTGTCATTTCTCTAAGTGCTGGATTTAGAGATCCAAGGGTTTCCTGCGGAAATACAGCGCTGCGTGCTTTTGGAATGCTCATACCATCACTTGGCAGCGTCCTCTGTGGAAATATATGTGTCTCCTGTGTCATTCCTGTGGGTTTGGTTTTGGCCAAGTTGTCAGGAAATGGGCATCAGTCTCGTGCTTCTTGCCCACATGCCCAAGCACTGCCATGTGAGGGGTCATGACACATCATTTTCTGTTGCTTTTCCCATCTCTCTGTGATGGTCACTCACTGTTGCACACGGGTCTGCATCTGCTGGGAGGGTGGAACCCTGTTACTGCTGCAACAGCGCTCAGAGAAAAATTGTGTTGGCCTCATTTGGCTCATGGTCTTTCTGTGCCCTCTCTGTGGGTCCTCTGGGAATACCAGGAGTTGTCTGGTGGCTGATCTTTGTCCAGGAGACCTGAGTAACTTTCTGCCACACTTCTCCCCATTATCTCCTCAGCAGAGTTCCCAGAACTCCACGTCAGTTCTGTCTGTTCTGGATTCTTTGCTGACTCTGTGTGAGCATAAAGATCCTTGCATTATTCAATGCAGGTGTGTTTGAGATGTGTTTGAGCACATGTGTATCATTCTGTGCTTGGGTGACTCTCCTGTGGGCATGTGTCAGTTAGAGCAGCAGGACTCTTCCCTGGAGTGCTCATGATCTCAGAGATAAACAGATTTCCTTTGCCATCAGGAATGGCACTTTGTATGGAACTACAGCTAAATGGTCATGGCTTGAAGGTGGCAGAGAACTAGCACTGAAATCAGCTGTGGCCTCCTGCACTCTCCATTTCCTGTTTTATGGAGAGGGAGAAACACCAAGGCAGCCTGCCCACTTCTGCAGGTTGTTTTCATTCAGTGGATCCCCTTCTGGTGGAACACTGCTGGTGGCCAGCATGGGACACAGGCTCCTCCTGTCCAGGCCAATGCCAGATGCATTTCCACATCTCAGCAGGCTTGTGCTGACTGAGTAGGGCTGAGACCCCCAGCAAATGGTTCTTGGACCAAAGGAACCCATATTCAGGTGTAGCTCTGCTGTGAGATATAACCACATACCATAGGTGAGTGCTGCTCCCTTCCCTTTTGAAGCTGTTGCGGGTTAGAATCTTTCCTTTTGTTTCTTCTTCCGCCAGAAAATTTTCGCCATAATTATCTGGGAAACATTAATGACTGGATACATAATAAAGAGATAAAAGTGGCCAAGCTCAGGGGAGGAGGGCATCTGGCTGCACTTCTCTTATCTGAGGGTTTCTCATGGAGGCCAGAGATGCCAAGACATCAGGACAGGGAAATGGGGTTGGGTGAAGCCCCTGGCTCTCTTTCTGTTTCAGCTTTCAGAGGGTAGAGAGACTGCAGCACAGTGGGGAGAATTCACCACCGCTGCGAGGTTCAATCGACTGCTATCCTTCTTCTATTGTGTATGGAGCTCTGCTCGGAAGAGCAGCCGTTGCACTGGGACTGTTGGTAACAGTCTACCTAAGTAAAAGAGAGACTTTTCAACATATGTTCAGGTGCCTGGAATCCCCATCCTGCATTTCTTTGCCCTTCCTGGAGCTCAGCTGCCGCTGTTGAGCCCCTGCTACTTCTTTGGCACTACTCTGGGTTTTTGTAACTCCCTGCCTGCTGAGATATCTGCAGTTCCATGTACAGTTGCAGAGCTTCTGATAGATCTCGTCCACCACCCTGTGATTTTTACTCATTCCTTCCATTCCAGCTTGCTGGTCGTGAGAATCCAGCTGGGTTTTTGACATCAACCGACCCTTGGGCTTTGTAAATCAAAGCCTTTCTTCCATCCCTTCCTGTCTTCGTCAAGCCGCCATTACCGCATGACCCCCGAGCTCTCGCCACAGTGCCCTCTGCTGCCATGGGGGAATCACTGCACGCGCCCTGCCTGGCCGGGAGCCAGCAGCGCCCCTGCTGGCTGTGACCGGAGCTGCGGTCCCCTCAGCCCTGCGTGTCTGGGCAGCAGCTGGGCCCTGCTGAGTGCTGAGGGACTGTGTGAGGTTTGGATCTCATCTCCTTGTTCCCATGTGTGCTGGCCACAGACCCTAGGCCAGGCAATGAAGGAAGGATGGGAAGAGATGAGTTGCGGGCTGTCCCCTGGCATTGTTGTATCCCATCCCCCCACTCCTTTGGAGCCAAAATCTGCATGATGGCCTTTAGATGCCGAGTAGGCAGGGATGTTCTTCATCAGCTCCAAGGGAAAATGGCACAAAAAAGAATCAGCTGCAGCAAACCCCAAACACTGCTCTCCCCCCATTTTTTATTGGGCAGACTGGAGGAGTTGCCCCAGAACAATAAACAACTCAGAGACCAAGGCTTGAATGCAGCACAGTTTTAATATGTTTGAAGAAGAACAGGGGATAGCTCACAGAGAGCACCAGGAGCAGCCACTAAGCTGGAGCTCCCATGTGGTGTTCTTTGCACTGCTCTGCAGAGGTAGGAAGGATGGCAGGTCCAAACTAGATTGCCTTGGGGAGGGCGGGACAGAAAAAGAGAGGAGACTAGAACAAGGAAGGGATGGTCCAAAGCTCTAAATTCAATTTTCTGAAGCTCTGTTTCCTGCACAAAACCATGCTTTGAAGTCTTGGACGTTCTTGCTGGAAGAGGTTGCCAACAGCTTTAGCAGGGACGGCATCTGCTGCCACCATAGCAGTTGGTGATGCAGGAGATGTCAAAGCCCCCAGAGCTGATGGGCACTCCGCCACAGCTGAGGATGTTGCCAACAGCAGCAGAGGTGGAGGATCCCACGGCGGTGTTCTGTGGGGAGGAGCTGAGGATGGGGCCAGGCAGGGTCACCAGCACAGCAGGCGGCTCAATGACAACGTGGGAGCTCTGGCACTGCCTGACACAGCACTCATTGCAGCTGCTGGCCAGCGGGCAGGGGCCACAAGGCTGGCAGCAAGGGTCACAGGGCTTGCAGCAGGACATGGCTGGGGGTCACAGGTGCACCTGGCACAGAGGGCAGGGAGAAGCATAAAGTGAGGACACATGAGAAGCAGCACTGCACCCAAACACCCTGCAGCCAAGGCACCTCCTGGCCCCCACTGCAGTGCCCAGCTCAAAGCCCAGGAGCCACCTCAGCCAAGTCCCAGCCTCTGTCTGTCTGCACAAGACCTTCTCTCCCCTGCCCTCTCCCAGCACAAGCAGCTCCCAGCCCTGGGCTACGACAGCCCCTCTCAGCTGAGACCTCCAGAGAGGCAAGGGCTGCTCTTGAAGCAGGAGGCGAAGTGGCTTCCCACTCACCTGATTCCTGAAGAGGAGGAGATGAGAGAAGTGGATGAGAGTGCAGAGATTTGGGCAGCCTTTTATAGCACTCCTGCTCTGCCCCAGGCCCACATGCACCTTAGTGGAAGCCAAAATTTTCCGACCAGCTCATGTCAAATGTGCACCAATCACAATTAATGACAGGGATTCAGTCCTGGTTTCCTGTACTGCTGCCTTTTCATTTCCCGGTTAATTCTCTGTGCTTTCCTACATGAAGTGTCATTTCTCTAAGTGCTAGATTTAGAGATTGAAGAATTTCCTGGGCAAAACCAATGCCAGGTGCATTTGGAATGCTCAGACATTACTTGGCAGCATCCTCTGTGGAAAAATATGTTCTCCTGTGTCATTCCTGTGGGTTTGGTTTTGTCCAAGTTGTCAGGAAATGGGCGTCAGTCTCGTGCTCCTTGCCCACATGCCCAAGGACTGCCATGTGAGGGGTCATGACACATCATTTTCTGTTGCTTTTCCCATCTCTCCGTGATGGTCACTCACTGTTGCACACGGGTCTGCATCTGCTGGGAGGGTGGAACCCTGTTGCTACTCAAACAGTGCTCAGAGAAAAATTGTGTTGGCCTTATTTGCTTCATCAGTTTTCTGTGCCCTCTCAGTGGGTCCTCTGGGAATACCAGGAGTTGTCTGGTGGCTGATCCTTTTCCAGGATTCCTCAGTAATTTTGTGCCGCACTCATCCCCAGTATCTCCTCAGCAGAGTTCCCAGAACTGCACATCTTTTCTGTCTTTTCATGACTCTCTGCTGTCTCTCTGGGACCATAGAGACCTTTGCATTATTCCATGCTGGAGTGTTTGAGCCCACATGTAGCTTTCTGTGCTTGGGTGACTCTCCTTAAGGCATGTGCAGGTCAGAGCAGCAGGACTCTTCCCATGAGTGTTCGTGATCTCAGAGACAAACGTTTCCTTTGCCATCAGGAATGGCTCTTTGTATGGAATCTACAGCTGAATATTCATGGCTTGAAGGTGTCAGAGAACTAGCACTGAAATTTGCTTCTGCCTCCTGCACTCTCCATTTATTGGTTTATGGGAAGGGGGAAACACCAAGGCACCCTGTCCACTTCCGCAGGTTGTTATCATTCAGTGGATCCCCTTTTGGTTGAATGTTGCCGGTGGCCTGGGTGAGACACTGGCCCCTCCTGTCCTGGCCAATGCCAGACGCATTTCTACATCTCATCAGCCTGCTGCTGACTGAGCAGGGCTGAGACCCCCCAGCAAATGGTTCTTGGACCAAATGTACTCATATTTAGGTGTTGCTCTACTGTGAGATATAGGACAGTGTGACTGACCCACATAGCATAGCTGAGTGGTGTTCCCTTCCCTTTAGAGGCTGTTGAGGGTGAGAATCTTTTTGTTTGATTCTTTTCCTCAAGGAATTTTTTTCCCATAATTTGCTAGGAAACAATAATGACTGGGTACTTGAGAATAAAGAAAGAAGTGGCCAAGTTCAGAGGAGGAGGGCATCTGGCTACACTTCTCTTATCTGTGGGTTTGTCCTGGAGGCCAGAGTTGTCGAGATATTTGTACAGGGAAATGGGGTTGGGTGCAGCCCCAGGCTTACTTTCTCTCGCAGCTTTTGGAGGGGAGAAGTACTGTAGCGCTGTGGGGAGAATTAGTTGCCAGTGTGGGGTTCTGTCTCCTGCTGTCTTTTTCCCACTGTGAGTGGAGCTCTGCTTGTAAGAGCAGCCATTGCTCTGGGACCTTGTTAACACTCCACCTCAGTAAAAGAGGGAGTTTTCACCATATGTTCAGGTGCTTGGAATCCCCAGCCCGCCTTTCCTTGCACTGCTTGGAGCTGGGCTCCCACTGTTGGGCTCCTGCTGCTTTTTCGGCACTGCTCTGAGTTTTGCTGCACTGTAGCCCCCTGCTTGTTGAGACATGCCACAGCTCCATCTACAGCTGCAGAGCTTCTACTACATCTTATCCACCACACCGGGATTTCCACTCATTCCTGCCATTGCAGCTTGCTGCTCCTGGGAGTCCAGCTGGGGCACCAGGATCACTGCTACCGCTCGGGATTTGTAAAGCTAAACCTTTCTTCCATCCCTTTCCATCTTGGTCAAGCCGCCCATACCGCATGACCCCCAGCTCTCGCCACAGCGCCCTCTGCTGCCATGGGGGAATCACTGCACGCGCCCTGCCCAGCCGGGAGCCAGCAGCGCCCCTGCTGGCTGTGGCCGGAGCTGCGGTCCCCTCAGCCCTGCGTGTCTGGGCAGCAGCTGGGCCCTGCTGAGTGCTGAGGGACTGTGTGAGGTTTGGATCTCATCTCCTTGTTCCCAGGTGTGCTGGCCACAGACCCTAGGCCAGGCAATGAAGGAAGGATGGGAAGAGATGAGTTGCGGGCTGTCCCCTGGTGTTGTTGTTTCCATCCCCACTCCTTTGGAGCCAAAGTCTCCATGATGGCATTCGGATGCCAACGATCTAGGGACATTCTTCATCAGCTCCAAGGGAAAAGGGCACAATATGAAATCTGCTACAGCGAGCCCCAAACGTTGCTTTCACCACCTATTTCCTGAGCAGACTGGAGGAGTTGCCCCAGAACAACAGACGACTCAGAGACCAAGACTTGAATGCAAGACAATTTTAATAAGTTTACAGAAGAAAAGGAGATGGCTCACAAAGAGCACTAGGAGCTGCCGCTAAGATGGAGCTCCCATGTGGTGTTCTTTGCACTGCTCTGCAGAGGAAGGAAGGATGGCAGGTCCACACTAGACTGCCTTGGGGAGGGCCGGACAGAAAAAGAGAAGAGAATAGAACAAGAAAGGGATGGTCCAAAGTTCTAAATGCAAATTTCTGAAGCTCTATATCCTGCCCAAAACCATGCTTTGAAGCCTTGGGAATTCTTGCTGGAAGACGTTGCCAGCAGCTTTAGCAGGGACGGCACCTGCTGCCGCCATAGCAGTTGGTGATGCAGGAGATGTCAAAGCCCCCAGAGCTGATGGGCACTCCGCCACAGCTGAGGATGTTGCCAACAGCAGCAGAGGCGGAGGATCCCACGGCAGTGTTCTGTGGGGAGGAGCTGAGGATGGGGCCAGGCAGGGTCACCAGCACAGCAGGCGGCTCAATGACAACGTGGGAGCTCTGGCACTGCCTGACACAGCACTCATTGCAGCTGCTGGCCAGCGGGCAGGGGCCACAGGGCTGGCAGCAAGGGTCACAGGGCTTGCAGCAGGACATGGCTGGGGCTCACAGGTGCACCTGGCACAGAGGGCAGAGAGAAGAACAAAGTGAGGACACATGAGAAACAGCACTGCACCCAAACACCCTGCAGCCAAGGCACCTCCTGGCCCCCATTGCAGTGCCCAGCTCAAAGCCCAGGAGCCACCTCAGCCAAGTCCCAGCCTCTGTCTGTCTGCACAAGACCTTCTATCCCCTGCCCTCTCCCAGCACAAGCAGCTCCCAGCCCTGGGCTCTTGTAGCCCCTCTCAGCTGAGACCTCCAGCCAGGCAAGGGCTGCTCTTGAAGCAGCAGAAGGAGAAGAGGTTTCCCACTCACCTGATTCCTGAGGAGGAGGAGGTGAGAGAAGTGGATGAGAGAGCAGAGACTTGGGCTGCCTTTTATAGCAGTCCTGCTTTGCCTCAGGCCCACAGGCACCTTAGTGGAAGCCACAATTTTCTGACCAGCTCATGTCAAATGTGCACCATCCCAGTTAATGGTAGGGGCTGTGTTCTGATTTCCTGTACTGCTGCCTTTTCAATTCTCAGTTAATTCTATGTGCTTTCCTACATGAAGTGTCATTTCTCTAATTGCTGGAATGAGAGATTCAAGGATTTCCTGGGCAAAACCAATGCCAGGTGCATTCAGAATGCTCTCACCATCACTTGGCAGCGTCCTCTGTGGACAAGTATGTTGTCCTGTGTCATTCCTGTGGGTTTGTTTTTTGTCCAAGTTGTCAGGAAATAGGCATCAGTCTCGTGCTCCTTGCCCACATGTCCAAGCACTGCCATGTGAGGGGTCATGACACATCATTTTCTGTTGCTTTTCCCATCTCTCCATGATGGTCACCACTGTTGCACACGGGTCTGCATCTGCTGGGAGGGTGGAACCCTGTTGCTACTCAAACAGCGCTCAGAGAAAAATTGTGTTGGCCTCATTTGGCTCATCAGCTTTCTGTGCCCTCTCTGTGGGTCCTCTGGGAATACCAGGAGTTGTCTGGTGCCTGATTCTTCTCAAGGAGACCTGAGTAATTTTCTGCCACTCTTGTCCCCGGTTTCTCCTCAGCAGAGTTCCCAGAACTGCACATCTGTTCTGTCTGTTCTGACTCTTTGCTGACTCTCTGGCACAATACAGATCTTTGCATTATTCTATGCTGGTGTGTTTGAGCATACAGGTATCATTCTGTGCTTGGGTGACCCTCCTGTGGGCATGTGCAGGTCAGAGCAGTAGGACTCTTCTCTAGAGCGTTCATGATCTCAGAGACAAACAAGTTTCCTTTGCCATCAGGAATGGCACTTTATATGGAATCTACAGCTAAATGGTCATGGTTTCCATCTGGCAGAGAACTAGCACTGAAATCAGCTGTGGCCTCCTGCACTCTCCGTTTCTTGTTTTATGGAGAGAGAGAATCACCAAAGCAGCCTCCCCACTTCTGCAGGTTGTTTTCATTCAGTGGATCTCCTTCTGGTGGAACGTTGCTGGTGGCCATGGTGGGAGACAGGCTTTTCCTGTCCAGGCCAATGCCAGAGGCACTTTTACATCTCAGTAGCCTGGTGCTGACTGAGCAGGACTCAGACCCCCAGCAAATGGTTCTTGGACCCAAGGAACCCATATTGTGGTGTTCTTCTTCTGTGAGATATAGGACAGTTGGATCTACGTGCATAGCATAGCTGAGTGCTGTTCCCTTCCCTCTAGTGCTGTTGAGGGTAAGAATCTTGTGTGATGCTTTTTCCTCCAGGAATTTTGTCCCATAATTTGCTACGAAACATTTATGGCTGGGTACTTGAGAGAAAAAAAAGGTGTGGCCAAGATTAGGGGACGTGGTTTTCTGGCTGCACTTCTCTGAGAGTTTCCCCTAGAGTCCAGAGATGCCGAGATATTTGGATGGGGAAAATGGGGTTAGGTGCAGCCCCTGACTCTCTTTCTCTCTCAGTTTTCAGAGGGGAGAGGGACTGGAGCACAGTGGAGAGAATTTCTCGCCACTTTTGGGTTCCATCTACAGCTGCCTTTCCTTCACTGTGCGTGGAGCTCTGCTCGTAAGAGCAGGTGTTGCACTGGGACCTTGTTAACACTCTACATCACTAAAAGTGGGACTTTTCACCATATGTCCAAGTTCTCGGAATCCCCACCTCACCTTTCCTTGCTTGCTTGGAGCCGGGCTGCCACTGCTGGGCCCCTCCTGCTTCTTTGGCACTGCTCTGGGTTTTGCCGCACCGCAGTCCCGCATCTCCTGCCTGCAGAGATATCTGGGAGTTCTAGTTAAACTGCTGAGCTTCTGATAGATCTTGTCCACAATCCCAGGATTTTAGCTGGTTCCTGACAATCCAGCTTGCTGCTCCCAAGTGAACTGCTGGGGCTCCAGGATCAGCAGCCCCTTGGGTTTTGTAAAGCGAAGCCGTTCTTACAACTCTTACCGTCTCGGCCAAGCCACCATAAACCCTGCATGACCCCCAAGCTCTTGCCACAGCGCCCTCTGCTGCCATGGGGGAATCACTGCACGCACCCTGCCCGGCCGGGAGCCAGCAGCGCCCCTGCTGGCTGTGACCGGAGCTGCGGTCCCCTCAGCCCTGCGTGTCTGGGCAGCAGCTGGGCCCTGCCGAGTGCTGAGGGACTGTGTGAGGTTTGAATCTCATCTCCTTGTTCCCATGTGTGCGGGCCACAGGCACTAGGCCATGCAATGAAGGAAGGATATGAAGACATGAGTCGTGGGCTGTTCCTAATTCTTGTTTTTAGCCATATCCCCTCCTATGGAGCCAAAGTCTCCATGATGGCCTTTGGCTGCCACGTAGCCAGGGATGTTCTTAATCAGCTCCAAGGGAAAAGGGCACAAAATAAAATGCACTCCAGGGAGCACCAAACACTGCTTTCTCTACCTATTTCCAGAGCAGACTGGAGGACTTGCCCCAGAACAATAGACAACTCAGAGACCAAGGCTTGAATGCAACACAATTTTAATAAGTTTAGAGGAGAAAAGGAGATGGCTCACAGAGAGCACCAGGAGCTGCCGCTAAGATGGAGCTCCCATGTGGTGTTCTTCGCACTGCTCTGCAGAGGAAGGAAGGATGGCAGGTCCGCACTAGACTGCCTTGGGGAGGGCAAGGGGCAGAAAAAGAGAGGAGAATAGAACAAGGAAGGGATGGTCCAAAGCTCTAAATAGAGTTTTCTGAAGCTTTATTTCTTGCCCAAAGCCATGCTTTGAAGTCTTGGACGTTCTTGCCAGAAGACATTGCCAGCAGCTTTAGCAGGGACGGCATCTGCTGCCACCATAGCAGTTGGTGATGCAGGAGATGTCAAAGCCCCCAGAGCTGATGGGCACTCCGCCACAGCTGAGGATGTTGCCAACAGCAGCAGAGGTGGAGGATCCCACGGCGGTGTTCTGTGGGGAGGAGCTGAGGATGGGGCCAGGCAGGGTCACCAGCACAGCAGGCGGCTCAATGACAACGTGGGAGCTCTGGCACTGCCTGACACAGCACTCATTGCAGCTGCTGGCCAGCGGGCAGGGGCCACAGGGCTGGCAGCAAGGGTCACAGGGCTTGCAGCAGGACATGGCTGGGGGTCACAGGTGCACCTGGCACAGAGGGCAGGGAGAAGCACAAAGTGAGGACACATGAGAAACAGCACGGCACCCAAACACCCTGCAGCCAAGGCACCTCCTGTCCCCCATTGCAGTGCCCAACTCAAAGCCCAGGAGTCACCTCAGCCAAGTCCCAGCCTCTCTCTGTCTGCACAAGACCTTCTCTCCCCTGCCCTCTCTCAGCACAAGCAGCTCCCAGCCCTGCCCTTCTCAGCTGAAGCCCACTGGTCTCAGGCAAGGGCTGGTCTTGAAACAGCAGCAGGAGGAGGAGGAGAAGAGGCTTCCAACTCACCTGATTCCTGAGGAGGAGGAGGTGGTGAGAGAAGTGGATGAGAGTGCAGAGACTTGGGCTGCCTTTTATAGCAGTCCTGCCCTGCCTCAGGCCAAAAATCTCCGTAGTGGAAACCATAATTTTCTGACCAGCTCATGTCAAATATGCACCATCCCAGTTAATGGTAGGGGCTGTGTCCTGGTTTCCTGTCCTGCTGCCTTTTCATTTCCCAGTTAAGTCTCTGTGCTTTCCTACATGAAGGGTCATTTTTCTAAGTGCTGGAGTGAGAGATTCAAGGATTTCCTGGGCGAAACTAATGCCAGATGCATTCAGAATGCTCAGACATTACTTAGCAGCATCCTCTGTGGAAAAATATGTTCTCCTCTGTCATTCCTGTGGGTTTGGTTTTGTTCAAGTTATCAGGAAATGGGCGTCAGTTTCGTGCTTCTTGCCCACATGCCCAAAGACTGCCATGTGAGGGGTCATGACACATCATTTTCTGTTGCTTTTTCCATCTCTCCGTGATGGTCACTCACTGTTGCACACGGGTCTGCATCTGCTGGGAGGGTGGAACCCTGTTACTGCTGCAAACAGCGCTCAGAGAAAAATTGTGTTGGCCTCATTTGGCTCATGGTCTTTCTGTGCCCTCTCTGTGGGTCCTCTGGGAATACCAGGAGTTGTCTGGGGCCTATTCCTTGTCCAGGAGACCTGAGTAACTTTCTGCCACACTTGTCCCCACTATCTCCTCGGCAGAGTTCCCAGAACTGAACATCTTTTCTCACTGTTCTGGATTCTTTGCTGACTCTGTGTGAGCATAAAGATCTTTGCATTATTCAATGCAGGTGTGTTTGAGATGTGTTTGAGCACATGTGTATCATTTTGTGCTTGGGTGACTCTCCTGTGGGCATGTACAGGTCAGAGCAGCAGGACTCTTCCCTGGAGTGTTCGTGATCTCAGAGAGAAACATGTTTCCTTTGCCATCAGGAATGGCACTTTGTATGGAATCTACAGCTAAATGGTCATGGCTTGAAGGTGTCAGAGAACTAGCACTGAAATCAGCTGTGGCCTCCTGCACTCTCCATTTCTTGTTTTATGGAGAGGGAGAATCACCAAGGCAGCCTGCCCTCTTCTGCAGGTTGTTACCATTCAGTGGATCCCCTTCTGGTGGAACATTGCTGGTGGCCAGCATGGGACACAGGCTCCTCCTGTTCAGGGCAATGCCAGATGGTTTTCCACATCCCAGCAGGCTTGTGCTGACTGAGCAGGGCTGAGACCCCACAGCAAATGGTTCTTTGTTGTGTTGTGTTTGCACAAGTTGCACCGTTCCGTTTCCCCTTTTTATGTAATGGTTCTGCCCTGGTTTTCTACTCCCTCCCTTGTGCTGCCAGTTATCCCAACTCCTCCTCAGTTGCCTTGGAGACTAATGTATGCTTTCTCACATCCCTCCCCGGTGCCCTGTCCGTCACTCGGCACTCCCACCCTTCTCTCTAGAAACTTCCAGCTAGAGCATCGAGTGATTGGTTCAGGGGCCAGGGCCCCACCCTCAAGTTGTCCCCATTGGGGTTCTCCCTAAGTCAATCTTTTGTATCCCACTCCCTGCTAAAACTCTATTCACCAGAGAATTGATTCCTCCCCTTTCTCCCTCCCCCCTTATAAGCTGTTGCAACCTCCATGACTTCCTCTTCGGCTGTTGGTTCCCCTGGGACCCAATAAACCTGTATTCACCACAGCTGGAGAGCGCTCTCTTTTTCTGCTGACTGTAGCAACAAGCCAAGCCATGTACTATGACAAAGTAGCGCTGCTCTCATAGCACAGAGCGTTTGCCTGAGGTGCTATCCCGAACCACGGAGATCGGGATAGTGCGCCGCTACTGCTAGCGGTGCTGGATAGCTAGCTGGGACATCCGAGAAGGACAATCCTTCTGCAGCTCGACTGCTTCAGTTGTTCTTGGACCAAAGGATTCCATATTCAGCTGTTGCTGTACTGTGAGATATAGGACAGTTGGTTCTACCCACATGGCACAGCTGAATGCTCTTCCGTTTCCTCTAGAAGCTGTGGAGGGTTAGAATATTTCCTTTTAATTTGACTTCCTCAAGGAATTTTTTCCCATAATTTGCTAGGAAACATTAATGACTGGGTACTTGGGAAAGAGTAAAGAAGTGGCCACGCTCAGGGCAGGAGGGTATCTGGCTGCACTTCTCTTATCTCAGGATTTCTCCTGGAGGCCAGAGGTGCCAAGATATTTGCACTGGGAAAATGGTGTTGTGTGCAGATCCTAGCTCTCTTTCACTATCTCAGCTTTCAGAGGGGAGAGGGACTGCAGCGCTGTGGGGAGAATTTGTCACCACTGTGGGGTTCCATCTCCTGCTGCCTTTCTTCTACTGTGAGTGGAGCTCGCTTGTAAGTGCAGGCTTTGTACTGGGACATTGTTAACATTATACTGCTCTAAAAGAGGGACATTTCACCATATGTTAAGGTGCTTGGTATGCCCACCCCGCATTTCCCTGCACTGTTCGGAGCCGGGCTGCCACTGCTGGACCCCTGTTGCTTCCGGAACAATGCTCTGGGTTTTGCTGTATTGTAGCTCTGCAGCCCCCGCCTGCTGAGACATCCCACAGCTCCAGCTACAGCTGCAGAGCTTCTGATAGATCTCATCCATCATCCAGGAACTATTACTCATTCCTGTCATTCCAGATTGCTGCTCCTGAGAGTCCAGCTGGGGCTCCAGGATCAGCAGCCCCTCGGGCATCGGAAAGCCAAGCCTTTCTTCCATTCCTTCCCATCTTTGCCAAGCCGCCATTACTGCTTGACCCCCGAGCTCTCACCACAGCGCCCTCTGCTGCCATGGGGGAATCACTGCACGCGCCCTGCCCGGCCGGGAGCCAGCAGCGCCCCTGCTGGCTGTGACCAGAGCTGCGGTCCCCTCAGCCCTGCATGTCTGGGCAGCAGCTGGGCCCTGCTGAGTGCTGAGGGACTGTGTGAGGTTTGGATCTCATCTCCTTGTTCCCAGGTGTGCTGGCCCAGGCCCTAGGCCAGGCAATGAAGGAAGGATGGGAAGAGATGAGTTGTGGGCTGTCCAGAATTCATGGTTTCCCCATATCCCCTCCTATGGAGCCAAAGTGTCCATGATGGCCATTTGGCTGCCAAGTAGCCAGAGATGTTCTTCATCAGCTCCAATGGAAAAGGGCACAAAAGAAAATCAACTGCAGCGAGCCCCAAACACTGCTTTCTCCACCTTTTTCCTCAGCAAACTGGAGGAGTTGCACCAGAACAACAGATGACTCAGAGGTCAAGGCTTGAATGCAACACAGTTTTAATAAGTTTAAAGAAGAAAAGGAGATGGCTCACAGAGAGAACCAGGAGCAGCCACTAAGATGGAGCTCCCATGTGGTTTTCATTGCTCTGATCTGCAGTGGTACGAAGGATGGCAGGTCCACACTAGACTGCCTTGGGGAGTGCGGGACCGAAAAAGAGAGGAGAATAGAACAAGGAAGGGATGGTCCAAAGCTCTAAAGAGAGTTTTCTGAAGCTTTATATCCTGCCCAAAACCATGCTTTGAAGTCTTGGACATTCTTGCCAGAAGACATTGCCAGCAGCTTTAGCAGGGACGGCATCTGCTGCCACCATAGCAGTTGGTGATGCAGGAGATGTCAAAGCCCCCAGAGCTGATGGGCACTCCGCCACAGCTGAGGATGCTGCCAACAGCAGCAGAGGTGGAGGATCCCACAGCGGTGTTCTGTGGGGAGGAGCTGAGGATGGGGCCAGGCAGGGTCACCAGCACAGCAGGCGGCTCAATGACAACGTGGGAGCTCTGGCACTGCCTGACACAGCACTCATTGCAGCTGCTGGCCAGCGGGCAGGGGCCACAGGGCTGGCAGCAAGGGTCACAGGGCTTGCAGCAGGACATGGCTTGGGCTCACAGGGGCACCTGGCACAGAGGGCAGGGAGAAGCACAAAGTGAGGACACATGAGAAGCAGCACTGCACCCAAACACCCTGCAGCCAAGGCACTCCTGGCCCCCACTGCAGTGCCCAGCTCAAAGCCCAGAAGCCACCTCAGCCAAGTCCCAGCCTCTCGCTCAGTCTGTGCAAGACCTTCTCTCACCTGCCCTATCTTAGCACAAGCAGCTCCCAGCTCTGTGCTATGACAGCCCCTCTCATCTGAGACGTCCAGCCAGGCAAGAGCCAGTCTTGAAGTAGCAGCAGGAGAAGAGGTTTCCCACTCACCTGATTCCTGAAGAGGAGGAGGTGAGAGAAGTGGATGAGAGAGCAGAGACTTGGGCTGCCTTTTATAGCAGTCCTGCCCTGCCTCAGGCCCACAGGCACCTTAGTGGAAGTCATAATTTTCTGACCAGCTCATGTCAAATATGCACCATCCCAGTTAATGGTAGGGGCTGTGTCCTGGTTTCCTGTACTGCTGCCTTTTCATTTCCCGGTTAATTCTATGTGCTTTCCTACATGAAGTGTCATTTCTCTAAGTGCTGGAATGAGAGATTCAAGGATTTCCTGGGCAGAACCAATCCTGGGAGCATTTCGAATGCTCAGACCATCACTTGGCAGCATCCTCTGTGGAAATATATGTTCCCCTGTGTCATTCCTGTGGGTTTGTTTTTTGTCCAAGCTGTCAAGAAATGGGCATCAGTCTCGTGCTTCTTGCCCACATGCCCAAGGTCTGCCATGTGAGGGGTCATGACTCATCATTTTCTGTTGCTTTTCCCATCTCTCCATGATGGTCACTCAATGTTGCACACAGGTCTGCATCTGCTGGGAGGGTGGATCCCTTTTGCTGCTCAACAGCGCTCAGAGAAAAATTGTGTTGGCCTCATTTGGCTCATGGTCTTTCTGTGCCCTCTCTGTGGGTCCTCTGGGAATACCAGGAGTTGTCTGGGGCCTGATTCTTCTCAAGGAGACCTGAGTAATTATCTGCCACTCTTGTCCCCAGTATCTCCTCAGCAGAGTTCCCAGAACTGCACATCTTTTCTGTCTGTTCTGGACTCTTTGCTGACTCTGTGGGACCATACAGACCTTTGCATTTTTCCATGCTGGTGTGTTTGTGCACATGTGTATCATTTTGTGCTTGGGTGACCCTCCTGAGGGCATGTGCAGCTCAAGAGAGCAGGACTCTTCCCTGGAGTGTTCATGATCTCAGTGAGAAACAAGTTTCCTTTTCCATCAGGAATAGCGCTTTGTTTGGAATCTATTGCAGAATGGTCATGGCTTCAAGCTGGCATAGAACTAGCACTGAAATTAGCTTCTGCCTTCTGTACTCTCCATTTCTTAATTTATGGACATGGAGAAACGCAAAAGCAATCTGACCACTTCTGCAGGTTGTTTTCATTCAGTGGATTCCCTTCTGGTGGAACGTTGCTGGTGGCCATGGTGGGACACAGGCTCTTCCTGTCCAGGCAAATACCAGATGAATTTCTACATGTCAGGAGGATCGTGCTGACTGAGCCGGGCCGAGACCCCCCAGCAAGTTATTCTTTGACCAAAGGAACTCATTTTGAGGTGTTGCTCTGCTGTGAGATATGGGACAGTTGTATCAACATGTATAGCATGGCTGAGTGCTGCCCCCTCCCCTTTAGACGCTATTGAAGGTTAGAATATTTTCATTTGATTATTTTTCCTCCAGGAATTTTGTCCCATAATTTGCTAGGAAACAATAATGACTGAGTACTTAAAAAAGAGAAAAGAAGTTGCCAATCTCAGGGAAGGAGGGCATCTGGCTGCACTTCTCTTATCTGAGGGTTTCTTGGCCAGAGATGCTGAGATATTTGGATGGGGAAAATGGGGTTGGGTGCAGCTCCTGGCTTTCTTTCTCTCTCAGCTTTTGGAGGGGAGAGAGACTGCAACGCTGTGGGGAGAATTCATCACCACTTCGAGGTTCTGTCTCCTGGTGCCTTTATTATACTATGTGTGGAGCTCAGCTCGTAAGAGCAGGCGTTGCCCTGAGACCTTGTTAATACTCTACCTCAGTAAAAGAGGGACTTTTCAACATATGTTCAGGTGCTCAGACTCCCAACCCTGCCTTCCTTGCGCTGCTTTGAGCTGGGCTGCTACTGCTGGGCCCCTGCTGCTTTTTTGGCACTGCTCTGGGTTTTACCACACCGTAGTCCCTTGCTTGCTGAGACATCCTGCCGCCCCGCTTCAGCTGAAGATCTTACAATATGTCTCATTCACCATCCCGGGTTTTTTACTCATTCCTGCTATTCCAGCTTGCTGCTCCGTAGAGTCCAGCTGGGCCACTGGGATCAGCTGCCCCTCGGGCTTTGTAAAGCCAAGCCTTTCTTCCATCCTCTCCCGTCTTGGTCAAGCCGCCATTACTGCTTGATCCCCAAGCTTGCGCAACAGCGCCCTCTGCTGCCATGGGGGAATCACTGTACGCGCCCTGCCCGGCTGGGAGCCAGCAGCGCCCCTGCTGGCTGTGACCGGAGCTGCGGTCCCCTCAGCCCTGCGTGTCTGGGCAGCAGCTGGGCCCTGCCGAGTGCTGAGGGACTGTGTGAGGTTTGGATCTCATCTCCTTGTTCCCAGGTGTGCTGGCTACAGACCCCAGGCCCGGAAATGAAGGAAGGATCATAAGAGATCAGTTGTGGGCTGTCCCCTGGTGTTGTTGTTTCCCATCCCCACTCCTTTGGAGCCAAAGTCTCCATGATGGCCTTTGGCTGCCGAGTAGCCAGAGATATTCTTCACCAGCTCCAAGGGAAAATGGCACAAAAAATAAAATCTGCTGCAGCGAGCCCCAAACACTGCTTTATCCCCACTTTTTATAGGGCAAACTGGAGGAGTTGCCCCAGAAGAACAGACGACTCAGAGACCAAGACTCGAATGCACGACAAATTTAATACGTTTACAGAAGAAAAGGAGATGGCTCACAAAGAGCACCAGGAGCAGCCACTAAGATGGAGCTCCCATGTGGTGTTCTTTGCACTGCTCTGCAGAGGTAGGAAGGATGGCAGGTCCTCACTAGACTGCCTGGGAGAGAAAAGAAGAGGAGAATAGAACAAGGAAGGGATGATCCAAAGTTCTAAATACAATTTTCTGAAGCTCTATTTTCTCCCAAAACCATGCTTTGAAGTCTTGGACATTCTTGCCAGAAGGCATTGCCAGCAGCATCTTTAGCAGGGACGGCATCTGCTGCCACCATAGCAGTTGGTGATGCAGGAGATGTCAAAGCCCCCAGAGGTGATGGGCACTCCGCCACAGCTGAGGATGTTGCCAACAGCAGCAGAGGTGGAGGATCCCACGGCGGTGTTCTGTGGGAAGGAGCTGAGGATGGGGCCAGGCAGGGTCACCAGCACAGGGGAGGGTTCAATGACAACGTGGGAGCTCTGGCACTGCCTGACACAGCACTCATTGCAGCTGCTGGCCAGCGGGCAGGGGCCACAGGGCTGGCAGCAAGGGTCACAGGGCCTGCAGCAGGACATGGCTCCGGCTCACAGGTGCACCTGGCACAGAGGGCAGGGAGAAGCACAAAGTGAGGACACATTAGAAACAGCACTGCACCCAAACACCCTGCAGCCAAGGCACCTCCTGGCCCCCATTGCAGTGCCCAGCTCAAAGCCCAGGAGCCACCTGAGCCAAGTCCCAGCCTCTGTCTGTCTGCACAAGACCTTCTCTCCCCTGCCCTCTCCCAGCACAAGCAGCTCCCAGCCCTGGGCTCTTGTAGCCCCTCTCAGCTGAGACCTCCAGCCAGGCAAGGGCTGCTCTTGAAGCAGCAGCAGGAGGAGGAGGAGGAGGAGAAGAGGTTTCCCACTCACCTGATTCCTGAGGAGGAGGAGGTGAGAGAAGTGGATGAAGGAGCAGAGACTTGGGCTGCCTTTTATAGCAGTCCTGCACTGCCTCCTGCCCAGAGACACTTAGTAGAACTAATAATTTTCTGACCAGCTCATGTCAAATATGCACCATTCCAGGTAATTGTTTGGGCTGTGCCCTGTTTTCCTGCACTGCTGCCTTTTCATTTCCTGGCTAATTCCCCATGCTTTCCTATATGAATCGCTACTTCTCTAGTGGTGGGGTGAGAGGTTCTGTGATTTCCAAGGCAGAAAGACGTCAGCACAGGCAGAAGACTCTGATCAAGGGCCAGTGTCATCCTATATAGACAGGTAATGTTGACCTGTGTCTATCCTGTGGGTTTATTTTCATCCAGCTTGTCAGGAAATGGGCATCACTCTTGTGCTTCACTTCCACATGCCCAAGGACTCCCATGTGAGGGGACATACTGTATATCCACAGCAGAGTTCCTAGCTGTTGATGCTTCTTGGCCTTATATGAGTGTACATATTTTTGTTTGGCTCCATGCAAATATCTGCAAGCCCTCGTGTGTCTGTCTGAGCTCAGGAACCCTCATCCTGGAAGCATGTGCAGGTCATGGCCAGAGGATTCTCCCCTGGTGAGCCCTTGAGCCCCACAGTGCTGCCCCTTGCACTTGTAGAAGAAGCCAATTTACAGCAGAATGGTGCAGCCTTTGGCCTTGCAGAGAATTGTCCAGAGAACTGAAACAAAGCCTCTGCCTCCTGCACCCTTCCTTTCTTGCTTTATATTCAGGCAGAAAGGCCAATAAATCTTTCTGGCCTCGGGATGTCATCCCTGAATCAATCCTTTCTGGTGCAGTGCTGCTGGTGACCAAGATGGGACACAGCCTCCTCATGTCAGGGCCAGTGCAAGATGCACTTCTACAGCTCAGCAACCTGGTGCTGAGGCAAAGGTTGAGACCTTCCTACAAGTATGTCTTCAACTGAGGGCACCATGTTCTTGTATTGCTCTGCTGTGAGATGTAGGAGAGTTTCTCTGGAGGAGTCAACAGCTTTGAGTCAAACTCATTGGGTTTCTAGCCCAGGTTTTCTATATCCCCCCTCCCAAAAAAACTGAATCTCAGGGCCTAGCAACCTTGCCTTGGGAGCAGGAAAATGTGACTTAGGACAAACTGATGAATTTCTGCTTCATTTTCTTATGCAGGTCTGGCAGTATTGCACAGAAAGAAACTGTTGCACTCCAACTGGAACCCTCCATTCTGCATCCCACTGTGCTGCTTAAGGGTGGTGGAAATAGAAGAACCAGGAACAAAGAAGAGGAAAAGAAAGAAAAAGAGGTGGGGATGGAGTATAAGGCATTTTAGTGCTTTTTTTCCCCCTGTCTCTCACAATAGGGTGAATGCTCTCCAAGTCAAGCCTGTTTTTTCCCTCTGATGGTGATGGTGAGTAATCCCACTGTTTCTACCTTAACTCACAACCTTTTTCAAGTTACTTTCCCATGACCCATAAAAGATGGAGAGTGAGACAGCAGCTGGGTGCGTCTGAAAGCTAGTTAAGGTCTCTGTTGTTTTGTAACAATTATGGTAATGAGAAGTGTCTTTAGTGTTTTTCATTTACACAGCATTTTTCCAATTTCTGTGTGTGCCAGCAGAAGCAAATCTCTTTCTCCCACTGTTCCTCTCAGAGGACAGTGGGCAATGCTTTCATTTGGCTTTTGTGCTTGTGGTGTACCCTTTCTTGCAGGACAAGTTTAGTGAGGATCCAGACAGGAAAGGACCACACTGTCCCTGTTTAGAGGCAATTTTAGGTGAAAAACACTCTGGAATGAGTGTTTAGTCTAAAAAACTAGTTCCAGCAATCACTTTCCACAAATAAGAAATAAATGCTAGTGAATGAAAGTGAAGAAAACCCCAACCATTTATTGACAGAGTGCCCACACTGCATGGGAAAAGGTAAATAAATTTTAGATATTGAACTATCAGACCTTGCTCTCCCCCTTCCTTCCCCTCTCCCCACCAGAAAAAAAAAAAAAAAAGCCAGGCAAAGGAAAAAAAAAAAACCACAACAGCCTGCCACGTGGTGAGGAGAAAGATGGCACTGGCTTCTATCTCAGGGGGAAAAAAAAAATCTGAAGTTTCACACAGCTTCTTGGGAAAACAGATGGGAACCTGGTGAATCCCTGGTTTTGGTCCCCTCTTCACAGCAGGTAAGACAGGAAGGGAAAAAACCTTCATGCCTAAACTAACAAAAAACTCAAGCAGACCAAGCAAAAAAAAAAAAAAATCAGACTGCACAGCACTCCTGACACTTGGGGAGTGAGTTTTGAAAAAGCCTGCTGAAGAACTGAATGCTCCTCCCTCCCCTGGCACCAACCTTTGAGATAAAGCAACCCTTTCTGGGGCATGAAGCACATAATAAGGGAATAGACTAATCATGGTAAAACCACCCCATGACACACACAGAGCCAGAAGCTGGAATGCAGTAGAATTTGAAGACTCTAAAGAAAAAAAAAATTTGGAGAGAAGGCAAGAGTGAAAAAACTCAGCATGGATGGCCCAAGGTCAGTCCCCAAAAGAGGCAGAAGTGAGGGAAATCTGCCCTAGGCTAGTCTAGGATCAATGATAAAGATCAGAGCTGAAAAACAGGAGAAAATAAAAAAGGGAAAAGTGGGAAAGGAGAAAGCAGTGGAAAGGAATGGGAGGCATGGACCATGTTTTCAGAGTGTCTAGGCAGGTTCTTTCTGAAGAGGTTTCCCTTTGAAGGACAGGAGGCACATGTTTAGCCCTTCTGAAAGCCATGGCCACAATACCCTTATTTGGAGTCTGGAATCATCATCTGAGCCCCTTGTCTGGTCTTTCACTGGAGTCTTTAGCAAGATGGGCATCTCCTGCTGCAATCATGGCAGCTGGTGATGCAGGAGATGTCAAAGCCCCCTGGGTTGATGGGCACCCTGGCAGAGCTGAGGATGATTCCAACAGCAGCAGAGGTGGAGGATCCATCCAGAGCCAGCCACTGAGACACACTCAGCCCCCAGTTCCTTTTCTGAAAGAACCTGGACAGGGCCACGCCACCCACCTCTCTCAAGGACAATCCCAAACCCAGGCCATCCCTTTGATGCCACCTTCAGGCAGTCTTGGGGCCCTCAGTTGTTTCCCAGGGTCCTTGCTCCTGCCTCATGGGGATGCTTTGAGGTGACAGGGTTCTGATGGTTTTGTGGGGATGGGGAGTCCACTGACCACAGTGGCCTTTGCCCCATTGTCCAGGAGCTGTGGGAAGTTGATGCTGCCAAAGAAAATGAGTGACATGGAGAAAGTGTTGACCATGTCTGGGAGGTGGAGGCCAGAGGATGGGAAAGTTCATCCTCTCCCATATCCAGAAGGGGAAAATGTGTCAGCCTCCAACACAATAGGAAGATGGTTTTCATTCTGTCCCCATGCTCAGCTGATCCTGTGAAATCCCTCACCCATGCTTGTCTGCTTGAAACCTGAGCAGAAGGCTAATGTGAGGGTGGTGTTTGAAGAGAGGAGGTTGTGGACTATCCCAGTCACTGCTGTTTCCCACTCCCACTCCTGTGACCATTTGACATCATCTTCTCCTGACGATCACTATTTTGGGGAAGCCAGGGATGTGTTTGGGAGCTCCAAGAGAAAAGGCACAAAGTAAAGGCCACCATGGAGTGTCCACCCACAGATTCCTCCAGCTATTACCCTGAGCTGGGTGGAAGAATTCCCACACAAAGAAGGAGAAAGCAGAGGGCCAGCTTTGGATGCAAACAACTTTATTGAGTCTAAGGAAAAGAAAGATGTAGCTGAAAGAGGAAAACAAGAGCAGCCAGTGGGGCACAGTAGGGGTGTCCATTTGCCAGGCCTGCAGAGGGATGGAGGGAGGCAAACAGGTCCCACTAGGCTGGCATTGGGTGGACAGACAGGAAGGGAAGGCGAGGGAAGAGAGTAGAAGAAAACAGCAGTAAACCAAGGGCACAAATCCATTGTTCCAAAGATCCATCTTCAGTGCAGCTCCACGTTCTGAGGTTGTAGAGGTTCTTGCCTGATGGTGTCTGCAGCATCTTTAGCAGGGACGACAACAACTGCTGCCATAGCAGTTGGTGATGCAGGAGATGTCAAAGCCCCCAGAGCTGATGGGCACTCCGCCACAGCTGAGGATGTTGCCAACAGCAGCAGAGGTGGAGGATCCCACGGCGGTGTTCTGTGGGAAGGAGCTGAGGATGGGGCCAGGCAGGGTCACCAGCACAGCAGGCGGCTCAATGACAACATGGGAGCTCTGGCACTGCCTGACACAGCACTCATTGCAGCTGCTGGCCAGCGGGCAGGGGCCACAGGGCTGGCAGCAAGGGTCACAGGGCTTGCAGCAGGACATGGCTGGGGCTCACAGGTGCACCTGGCACAGAGGGCAGGGAGAAGCACAAAGTGAGGACACGTGAGAAGCAGCACTGCACCCAAACACCCTGCAGCCAAGGCACCTCCTGGCCCCCATTGCAGTGCCCAGCTCAAAGCCCAGGAGCCACCTCAGCCAAGTCCCAGCCTCTGTCTGTCTGCACAAGACCTTCTCTCCCCTGCCCTCTCCCAGCACAAGCAGCTCCCAGCCCTGGGCTCTTGCAGCCTCTCTCAGCTGATACCTCCAGCCAGGCAAGGGCTGCTCTTGAAACAGCAGCAGAAGAGGCTTCCCACTCACCTGATTCCTGAGGAGGAAGAGGAGGAGGTGAGAGAAGTGGATGAGAGAGCAGAGACTTGGGCTGCCTTTTATAGCAGTCCTGCCCTGCCTCAGGCCCACAGGCACCTTAGTGGAAGCCATAATTTTCTGACCAGCTCATGTCAAATGTGCACCATCCCAGTTAATAGTAGGGGCTCTGTCCTGGTTTCCTGCATTGCTGCCTCTGTTTCCTGGCTTCTGCCCTGTGCATTCCTATCTAAAGAATCCTTTTACAGACAAGAATGAGAGATCCAAGAATTTCCCGGATATAAACATGTCAGGGTCGGCAGAATGCTTGGATCATGGTCTGGTGGCATTCCACGCAGGCTCAGGACCTGAACGGGTGTCATTCCTGTGGGTTTCTTTGTGGCAAAGCACTCAGGGCATCACTCTCATTCTTCCTGTATCCCTGCCCATCCCTCTCGCATCCCTTTGTGACATCCCATGAGTTCTCACGTGCAGCCTGTTTTCCTGGCCCATTTTGGGAATGGACAGGGGACATATGGTATTCTTTGTGGTCTTGCTTCCCCTCTAATACGTCTCCCTTAGGTCAGCACTCCACGCCCGCTTCTGCAGCTCATTCCTGCTCTTGCCCTGGTCTGGACTGTGAGCTGTGCTCAGTGGCCCTTGGCTGGATGGATGGTGCCCAGCAAGCTGCTCTATCAATCCCTTTTCTCAGGTAGAAAGACAAGATAAAACCAAATGGATAACAATGTGAAGCTTGAGAGAAGGCAGTTTCCCAAAGGTAACAGTAAAGATTTTGCATGCACCAGTACATCAGGAAAGAAAATAAACTTATGTCCTCCTTCCCTCAGGAAGCGATGGCTGGCAATTTCCCAGGAAGCAGGGCTTCCTCCTGTGTCATGGCTGCTCATGATGGCAAACTTTGTAACTCAGGGTGCAGGAATGGTCTCTGTGAGAAGAGTCCAGTGGCTCCAGCCAGCTGTGACTGAGTCAGCTCCAGCTGCGTCCAAAGGGAACTCAGCACTGCCCAGCACTGGGCACGTTTGTCACACTGCTGATTCCTCTGAGAAAGCAGATTTCAATAGAAGTGGTTTAGGCTGGAAGACAACTTCAAGACCATTTCTTTCCACTCCTCCCCTCCTCAACAGCTGGGCAGCCACTAAACCAGTTCTGTGTAAACCACCCACTTGCTCCAAGTTGTGTCCAGACTGGTGTTGCACTCTTGCATGGCTGAGGAATCTAAACCCTTCCTGGGCAAGTTATTGCCATGCCTCAAGGTTCTCACAGAGAGTGACATCTTTGCCAGCTCCAAGGAAAATGGAAGAAATAAAATTGCACTGCAGGGATTGCATTGCTGTGCTTCCTCCACCCTTTTTCCGGTAAGCAGACTGGGAGAGATGTCCCAGAAAGGAGGAGAAATCAGAGGCTGAGGTCTGAATGCAAAACCAAGTTTATTGAGACAAAAGAAGAGAAGGAGAAGGCTCAAAGAGAGCACCTGAGAGAGGCCACTATGGTGAAGTGGGCATGTCTGATGTCCAGGGCTGCCGAGTGATGGAGGCCAACAGGTGCCACGAGGCTGGCATTGAGTGGTGGTGATGACAGGAAAGGAAGGGAAGAGAAAAAAAAGAGGAGAAGAAGAAGGAGACAAAAGCCCAAAGCCCTAAATCCAATGTTCCAGAATTCCATTTTCATTCCAGCCCCACATTCCGAGCTCTTGGAGGTTCTTGCCTGAGGACATTGCCGGCAGCATCTTTAGCAGGGACGACAGCATCTGCTGCCACCATAGCAGTTGGTGATGCAGGAGATGTCAAAGCCCCCAGAGCTGATGGGCACTCCGCCACAGCTGAGGATGTTGCCAACAGCAGCAGAGGTGGAGGATCCCACGGCGGTGTTCTGTGGGAAGGAGCTGAGGATGGGGCCAGGCAGGGTCACCAGCACAGGGGAGGGTTCAATGACAACGTGGGAGCTCTGGCACTGCCTGACACAGCACTCATTGCAGCTGCTGGCCAGCGGGCAGGGGCCACAGGACTGGCAGCAAGGCTCACAGGGCCGGCACTGCTGGCACTTCTCAGAGCAGGACATGTCTGGAGCCTGGCGCTGCACCTGGCACAGAGGGCAGGGAGGAAGCAGAGCACACGCACACCTCAGACACAGCCCGCAAGGCAGCCCCAGCAGCACAAGGCCCCTGCTGCCTGCACAGCTCCAGCCTGGGCAGCCCCAACCTGGGCATCCTTTGCCCCAGCCCAGCCCGCTGCTTCCCAGCTCAGCCAGGCCCCGCTCTGCTCCTGCCTAACCTGGAGGAAAATCAGCCCCTCAGCCCATCCTCAGCCTCTGGCCAGAACACACGCTCTGCCCTCTGCCCACACCAGCACCAGTGCAGAACAGCCCCAGAAGAAAGAGGAGCAGCAACAAGGGCCAGAAAGCTCAATGTTGTCTTGGAGAGGATGGAGGAGAAAGTGGCTTCCAACTCACCTGGTTCTCAAGGAGCAGGAGGTGACAGAAGTGGTTGAGAGAGCCCCCAGTTGGGCTGCCTTTTATCCTGGCCCCACAGTGCCTCAGGGCCCACAGTTTGTGCTGCGGAGGTGTCGGTATTCCTGCATGATGCCAAATGAATGGAAAGATCTCTGGGAATGGTATGGCATGAGTTGCATTTTCCATCTACCATGACTTTGCATTTCCTGGCTGACCTCATTCCCCCATCCCTCAGGGAGACTTCTTCTGAGTGCTGCTATGAGAGATTCCATGGTCCCTGGGGGCAAGTATGTGACAGTGTAGTCATAAAACGTGAACTAAGTGCAGAAGGGATTACAAGGAGGCAGATGATGGCAGCCTGAGGCGTTCTTTGGGATATTTTCTGTTCCTGCTGACTGGAAGTGCCTCATCTGCTCCCAGCCCTTCCATATTTGGCTCATCACCCAACGGCTCTCCTTCATGCCTTGCCTTTGAGGCCAAACCTCTTTGCCTTCCTCCTTGTCCTTCACAGTGCATGAGAGTCCTGTAGCACTGCTGCCTGAGCTTCTGTCCTGCTTGGTGAACACCAAGAATCTGCTCTGCCTGGGAGCTCCCCAGCATCTCCTCAGTGCCATCCCTTCCTCAGGCCTCTGCCCCATGTGCTCCCCCACAATCATGTGCATGGCAGTGTGGCTGTGGCCCGGTGTGTACCAGTGTCTGCACATGCCTGTGCTTGTGCCCTGCTGGGAACAGCCCCTGAGAGCCTCTGGCCTGCACAGGGATGGGTGTGCACAGGGCAGGGCCCTTGTGTGCAGCCCCCCTGCCCGTGTGCCTGTGCCCGTGTGCTGGGCTCTGTGCTCTGGGCTCATCTCTCAGCACACCTGGCCAGGCTGGCAGTGTGTCAGTGCCCTGGCTGTGTGTGCACAGCTGGGCCTGAGCTGAGCTCTCAGCCCAGCCATTGCACGGCCTGTAGGGCCTTCCCTGCCCAGCAGTGCCAGACACTGACACACACTCAGCCCCCAGTTCCTTCTCTGCAGGAGCCTGGACAGGGCCACGACACCCACATCTCTCAAGGACAATCCCAAAGCCAGGCCATCCCTTTGATGCCACCTCCAGACAGCCTAGGGGCTCGCAGCTGTTCCCAGGGTCCTCGTTCCTGTCTCATGGAGAAGGGCTGATATGACAGAGTTCTGTGGGCTCTGTGGGGATGGGGGAGTCCGCTGACCACAGAGGCCTTTGCCCCATAGTCCAGGAGCTATGGGAAATGGATACTGTCAGTGAAAATGAGGAATGTGGAGAGAAACTGTTAATTGTGTGTGGGAGGTGGAGGAAGGAATATGGGGGAGTTTCCCCTCTCCCAAATCCAGAAGAGGAATCAGTGGCAGCCTTCAACATGGTGGGAGGATGGTTTTGGTTCCGTCCTCATGCTCACTTGATTCTGTTTAACCATTCAGCTCTGCCTGTGTACTAAGAAGCTGAGTAGAAGATTAATGTGAGGGAGGTGTTTAAAGAGAGGATGTTGTGGAATATCCTCAGGCACTGCTGATTTCCATTCCCTGTCACCATTTGACATCATCTTCTCCTGATGATCACTGTTTTGGGGAAGCCAGGGATGTGTTTGGGAGCTACAACAGAAAAGGCACAAAGTAAAGGCCACCACAGCGTGTCCACCCTTGGCTTCCTCCAGCTATTACCCTGAGCTGGGTGGAAGAGTTCCCACACAAGGAAGGAGAAAGCAGAGGGCCAGCTTTGGATGCAAACAACTTTATTGAGTCTAAGGAAAAGAAAGATGTAGCTGAAAGAGGAAAACAAGAGCAGCCATGGGGGCACAGTAGGGGTGTCCATTTGCCAGGCCTGCATAGGGATGGAGGGAGGCAAACAGGTCCCACTAGGCTGGCATTGGGTGGAGCAGACAGTAGAGGAAGGAACAGAAGAGAGTGGAAGAAAACAGCAGTAAACCAAGGGCACAAATCCATTGTTCCAAAGATCCATCTTCAGTGCAGCTCGACGTTCTGAGGTTGTGGAGGTTCTTGCCCAAGGAGGTTGGCAGCATCTTTAGCAGGGACGACAACAACTGCTGCCATAGCAGTTGGTGATGCAGGAGATGTCAAAGCCCCCAGAGCTGATGGGCACTCCGCCACAGCTGAGGATGTTGCCAACAGCAGCAGAGGTGGAGGATCCCACGGCGGTGTTCTGTGGGAAGGAGCTGAGGATGGGGCCAGGCAGGGTCACCAGCACAGCAGGCGGCTCAATGACAACATGGGAGCTCTGGCACTGCCTGACACAGCACTCATTGCAGCTGCTGGCCAGCGGGCAGGGGCCACAGGGCTGGCAGCAAGGGTCACAGGGCTTGCAGCAGGACATGGCTGGGGCTCACAGGTGCACCTGGCACAGAGGGCAGGGAGAAGCACAAAGTGAGGATACATGAGAAGCAGCACTGCAACCAAACACCCTGCAGCCAAGGCACCTCCTGGCCCCCATTGCAGTGCCCAGCTCAAAGCCCAGCAGCCACCTCAGCCAAGTCCCAGCCTCTGTCTGTCTGCACAAGACCTTCTCTCCCCTGCCCTCTCCCAGCACAAGCAGCTCCCAGCCCTGGGGTCTTGTAGACCCTCTCAGCTGATACCTCCAGCCAGGCAAGGGCTGCTCTTGAAGCAGCAGCAGGAGGAGAAGGGGCTTCCAACTCACGTGATTCCTGAAGAGGAGGAGGTGAGAGAAGTGGATGAGAGAGCAGAGACTTGGGCTGCCTTTTATAGCAGTCCTGCCCTGCCTCAGGCCCAGAGGCACCTTAGTGGAAGCCATAATTTTCTGACCAGCCCATGTCAAATGTGCACCATCCCAGTTAATGGTAGGGGCTGTGTCCTGGTTTCCTACATTGCTGCCTCTGTTTCCTGGCTTCTGCCCTGTGCGTTCCTATCTAAAGACTCCTTTTACAGCCAGGAATGAGAGATCCCAGAATTTCCCGGATATAAACATGTCAGGGTCGGCAGAATGCTTGGATCATGGTCTGGTGGCATTCCACGCAGGCTCAGGACCTGAACCGGTGTCATTCCTGTGGGTTTCTTTGTGGCAAAGCACTCAGGGCATCACTCTCATTCTTCCTGTATCCCTGCCCATCTCTCCTGCATCCCTTTGTGACATCCCATGAGTTCTCACGTGCAGCCTGTTTTCCTGGCCCATTTTGGGAATGGACAGGGGACATATGGTATTCTTTGTGGCCTTTGTTTCCCTCTAATACATCTCCCTTTGGTCAGCACTCCATGCCCGCTTCTGCAGTTCGTTCCTGCTCTTGCCCTGGGCTGGACTGTGAGCTGTGCTCGGTGGCCCTTGGCTGGCTGGATGGTGCCCAGCAAGCTGCTCTATCAATCCCTTTTCTCAGGTAGAAAGACAAGATGAAACCAAATGGATAACAATGTGAAGCTTGAAAGAAGGCAGTTTCCCAAAGGTAACGGTAAAGATTTTGCATGCACCAGTACATCAGGAAAGAAAATAAACTTATGTCCTCCTTCCCTCAGGAAGCGATGGCTGGCAATTTCCCAGGAAGCAGGGCTTCCTCCTGTGTCATGGTTACTCATGATGGCACACTTTGTAACTCAGGGTGCAGGAATGGTCTCTGTGAGAAGAGTCCAGTGGCTCCAGCCAGCTGTGACTGAGTCAGCTCCAGCTGTGTCCAAAGGGGACTCAGCACTGCCCAGCACTGAGCACATTTGTCCCACTGCTGATGCCTCTGTGAAAGCAGATTTCATTAGAAGTTGTTTGGGCAGGAAGGCAACTTCAAAACCATTTCTTTCTCATCTTCCTACCCTCAACAGGTGGGCGCTATTGCTACTCACTAAATCAGCTTACTCCAAGGTGTGTCCAGCCTGGTCTTGCACACTTCCAGGGTTGAGGCCTCCGAAACCCTTCAGGGCAAGTTATTACAATGCCTCACCATTCTCACAGAGAGGGACATCTTTGCCAGCTCCAAGGAAAATGGAAGAAATAAAATTGCACTGCAGGTATTGCAATGCTGTGCTTCCTCCACCCTTTTCCAGTGAGCAAACTGGAAGAGTTGTCAGAGAAAAAAGGAGAAATCAGAGTCCAACGTTTGAATGCAAAAGAAACTTTATTGAGTCAAAAGAAGAAAATATGGAGGGTCATGGAGGGCATCCGAGGGCAGAAACTAGGAGGCAGTGGGCATGTCTGATGTCCTGGGCTGCCAAGCGAAGGAAGCCAGCAGCTCCCATTAGGCTGGCATTGAGTGGTGGTGATGACAGGAAAGGAAGGGAAGGAAAGGGAGGGGAGAAAAATGAGGTGGACTAGGAGACAATAGTCCAAAGCCTTAAATCCAACAGTCCAGAATTCCATTTTCATTTCAGCACCACATTCCGAGCTCTTGGAGGTTCTTGCCTGAGGACATTGCCAGCAGCACCTTTAGCAGGGACGACAGCATCGGCTGCCACCATAGCAGTTGGTGATGGAGGAGATGTCAAAGCCCCCAGAGCTGATGGGCACTCCCTCACAGCTGAGGATGCTGCCAACAGCAGCAGAGGTGGAGGATCCCACGGCGGTGTTCTGAGGGAAGGAGCTGAGGATGGGGCCAGGCAGGGTCACCAGCACAGCAGGCGGCTCAATGACAACGTGGGAGCTCTGGCACTGCCTGACACAGCACTCATTGCAGCTGCTGGCCAGCGGGCAGGGGCCACAGGACTGGCAGCAAGGCTCGCAGGGCTGGCACTGCTGGCACTTCTCAGAGCAGGACATGTCTGGAGCCTGGCGCTGCACCTGGCACAGAGGGCAGGGAGGAAGCAGAGCACACGCACACCTCAGACACAGCCCGCAAGGCAGCCCCAGCAGCACAAGGCCCCTGCTGCCTGCACAGCTCCAGCCTGGGCAGCCCCAACCTGGGCATCCTTTGCCCCAGCCCAGCACGCTGCTTCCCAGCTCAGCCAGGCCCAGCTCTGCTCCTGCCTAACCTGGAGGAAAATCAGCCCCTCAGCCCAGCCTCAGCCTCTGGCCAGAACACACGCTCTGCCCTCTGCCCACACCAGCACCAGTGCAGAACAGCCCCAGAAGAAAGAGGAGCAGCAACAAGGGCCAGAAAGCTCAATGCTGTCTTGGAGAGGGTAGAGGAGAAAGGGGCTTCCAACTCACCTGGTTCTCAAGGAGCAGGAGGTGACAGAAGTGGTTGAGAGAGCCCCCAGTTGGGCTGCCTTTTATCCTGGCCCCACAGTGCCTCAGGGCCCACAGTTTGTGCTGCGGAGGTGACGATATTCCTGCATGATCCCAAATGAATGGAAAGATCTCTGGCAATGGTATGGCATGAGTTGCATTTTCCATCTACCATGACTTTGCATTTCCTGGCTGACCTCATTCCCAATCCCTCAGGGAGACTTCTTCTGAGTGCTGCTATGAGAGATTCCATGGTCCCTGGGGGCAAGGATGTGACAGTGTGGTCATAAAACGTGAACTAAGTGCAGAAGGGATTACAAGGAGGCAGATGATGGCAGCCTGAGGCGTTCTTTGGGATATTTTCTGTTCCTGCTGACTGGAAGTGCCTCATCTGCTCCCAGCCCTTCCATATTTGGCTCATCACCCAACGGCTCTCCTTCATGCCTTGCCTTTGAGGCCAAACCTCTTTGCCTTCCTCCTTGTCCTTCACAGTGCATGAGAGTCCTGTAGCACTGCTGCCTGAGCTTCTGTCCTGCTTGGTGTTCCCAGAATCTGCTCTGCCTGGGAGCTCCCCAGCATCTCCTCAGTGCCATCCCTTCCTCAGGCCTCTGCCCCATGTGCTCCCCCACAATCATGTGCGTGGCAGTGTGGCTGTGGCCCAGTGTGTGCCAGTGTCTGCACATGCCTGTGCTTGTGCCCTGCTGGGAACAGCCCCTGAGAGCCTCTGGCCTGCACAGGGATGGGTGTGCACAGGGCAGGGCCTTGTGTGCAGCCCCCCTGCCCGTGTGCCTGTGCCCGTGTGCTGGGCTCTGTGCTCTGGGCTCATCTCTCAGCACCCCTGGCCAGGCTGGCAGTGTGTCAGTGCCCTGGCTGTGTGTGCACAGCTGGGCCTGAGCTGAGCTCTCAGCCCAGCCATTGCACGGCCTGTAGGGCCTTCCCTGCCCAGCAGTGCCAGCCACTGACACACACTCAGCCCCCAGTTCCTTCTCTGCAGGAGCCTGGACAGGGCCACGGCACCCACATCTCTCAAGGACAATCCCAAAGCCAGGCCATCCCTTTGATGCCACCTCCAGACAGCCTAGGGGCTCGCAGCTGTTCCTGGGGTCCTCGTTCCTGTCTCATGGAGAAGGGCTGATATGACAGAGTTCTGTGGGCTCTGTGGGGATGGGGGAGTCCGCTGACCACAGAGGGCTTTGCCCCATAGTCCAGGAGCTATGGGAAATGGATACTGTCAGTGAAAATGAGGAATGTGGAGAGAAACTGTTAATTGTGTGTGGGAGGTGGAGGAAGGAATATGGGGGAGTTTCCCCTCTCCCAAATCCAGAAGAGGAATCAGTGGCAGCCTTCAACATGGTGGGAGGATGGTTTTGGTTTTGGTTCCGTCCTCATGCTCACTTGATTCTGTTTAACCATTCAGCTCTGCCTGTGTACTAAGAAGCTGAGTAGAAGATTAATGTGAGGGAGGTGTTTAAAGAGAGGATGTTGTGGAATATCCTCAGGCACTGCTGATTTCCATTCCCTGTCACCATTTGACATCATCTTCTCCTGATGATCACTGTTTTGGGGAAGCCAGGGATGTGTTTGGGAGCTACAACAGAAAAGGCACAAAGTAAAGGCCACCACAGCGTGTCCACCCTTGGCTTCCTCCAGCTATTACCCTGAGCTGGGTGGAAGAGTTCCCACACAAGGAAGGAGAAAGCAGAGGGCCAGCTTTGGATGCAAACAACTTTATTGAGTCTAAGGAAAAGAAAGATGTAGCTGAAAGAGGAAAACAAGAGCAGCCATGGGGGCACAGTAGGGGTGTCCATTTGCCAGGCCTGCAGAGGGATGGAGGGAGGCAAACAGGTCCCACTAGGCTGGCATTGGGTGGAGCAGACAGTAGAGGAAGGGAACAGAAGAGAGTGGAAGAAAACAGCAGTAAACCAAGGGCACAAATCCATTGTTCCAAAGATCCATCTTCAGTGCAGCTCGACGTTCTGAGGTTGTGGAGGTTCTTGCCCAAGGAGGTTGGCAGCATCTTTAGCAGGGACGACAACAACTGCTGCCATAGCAGTTGGTGATGCAGGAGATGTCAAAGCCCCCAGAGCTGATGGGCACTCCGCCACAGCTGAGGATGTTGCCAACAGCAGCAGAGGTGGAGGATCCCACAGCGGTGTTCTGTGGGAAGGAGCTGAGGATGGGGCCAGGCAGGGTCACCAGCACAGGGGAGGGTTCAATGACAACGTGGGAGCTCTGGCACTGCCTGACACAGCACTCATTGCAGCTGCTGGCCAGCGGGCAGGGGCCACAGGGCTGGCAGCAAGGGTCACAGGGCTTGCAGCAGGACATGGCTGGGGGTCACAGGTGCACCTGGCACAGAGGGCAGGGAGAAGCACAAAGTGAGGACACATGAGAAGCAGCACTGCACCCAAACACCCTGCAGCCAAGGCACCTCCTGGCCCCCATTGCACTGCCCAGCTCAAAGCCCAGCAGCCACCTGAGCCAAGTCCCAGCCTCTGTCTGTCTGCACAAGACCTTCTCTCTCCGGCCCTCTCCCAGCACAAGCAGCTCCCAGCCCTGGGCTCTTGTAGACCCTCTCAGCTGAGACCTCCAGCCAGGCAAGGGCTGCTCTTGAAGCAGCAGCAGGAGGAGAAGGGGCTTCCAACTCACCTGATTCCTGAAGAGGAGGAGGTGAGAGAAGTGGATGAGAGAGCAGAGTCTGGGGCTGCCTTTTATAGCAGTCCTGCCCTGCCTCAGGCCCACAGGCACCTTAGTGGAAGCCATAATTTTCTGACCAGCCCACGTCAAATGTGCACCATCCCAGTTAATGGTAGGGGCTGTGTCCTGGTTTCCTACATTGCTGCCTCTGTTTCCTGGCTTCTGCCCTGTGCGTTCCTATCTAAAGACTCCTTTTACAGCCAGGAATGAGAGATCCCAGAATTTCCCGGATATAAACATGTCAGGGTCGGCAGAATGCTTGGATCATGGTCTGGTGGCATTCCACGCAGGCTCAGGACCTGAACCACTGTCATTCCTGTGGGTTTCTTTGTGGCAAAGCACTCAGGGCATCACTCTCATTCTTCCTGTATCCCTGCCCATCTCTCCCGCATCCCTTTGTGACATCCCATGAGTTCTCACGTGCAGCCTGTTTTCCTGGCCCATTTTGGGAATGGACAGGGGACGTAAGGTATTCTTTGTGACCTTTTTTTCCCTCTATTATGTCTCCCTTTGGTCAGCACTCCATGCCCGCTTCTGCAGTTCGTTCCTGCTCTTGCCCTGGGCTGGACTGTGAGCTGTTCTCCCTGGCCCTTGGCTGGCTGGATGGTGCCCAGCAAGCTGCTCTATCAATCCCTTTTCTCAGGTAGAAAAACAAGATAAAACCAAATGGATAACAATGTGAAGCTTGAAAGAAGGCAGTTTGTCAAAGGTAACGGTAAAGATTTTGCATGCACCAGTACATCAGGAAAGAAAATAAACTTATGTCCTCCTTCCCTCAGGAAGCGATGGCTGGCAATTTCCCAGGAAGCAGGGCTTCCTCCTGTGTCATGGCTGCTCATGATGGCACACTTTGTAACTCAGGGTGCAGGAATGGTCGCTGTGAGAAGAGTCCAGTGGCTCCAGCCAGCTGTGACTGAGTCAGCTCCAGCTGTGTCCAAAGGGGACTCAGCACTGCCCAGCACTGAGCACATTTGTCCCACTGCTGATGCCTCTGTGAAAGCAGATTTCATTAGAAGTTGTTTGGGCAGGAAGGCAACTTCAAAACCATTTCTTTCTCATCTTCCTACCCTCAACAGGTGGGCACTGATGCTACTCACTAAATCAGCTTACTCCATGGTGTGTCCAGCCTGGTCTTGCACACTTCCAGGGTTGAGGCCTCCGAAACCCTTCAGGGCAAGTTATTACAATGCCTCACCATTCTCACAGAGAGGGACATCTTTGCCAGCTCCAAGGAAAATGGAAGAAATAAAATTGCACTGCAGGTATTGCAATGCTGTGCTTCCTCCACCCTTTTCCAGTGAGCAAACTGGAAGAGTTGTCAGAGAGAAAAGGAGAAATCAGAGTCCGACGTTTGAATGCAAAAGGAACTTTATTGAGTCAAAAGAAGAAAATATGGAGGGTCAGGGAGGGCATCCGAGGGCAGCAACTAGGAGGCAGTGGGCATGTCTGATGTCCTGGGCTGCCAAGGGAAGGAAGCCAGCAGGTCCCATTAGGCTGGCATTGAGTGGTGGTGATGACAGGAAAGGAAGGGAAGAAAAAATAAAAGAGGAGAAGAAGAAGGAGACAAAAGCCAAAGCCTTAAATCCAACAGTTCCAGAATTCCATTTTCATTCCAGCACCACATTCCGAGCTCTTGGAGGTTCTTGCCTGAGGACATTGCCAGCAGCATCTTTAGCAGGGACGACAGCATGGCTGCCACCATAGCAGTTGGTGATGCAGGAGATGTCAAAGCCCCCAGAGCTGATGGGCACTCCCTCACAGCTGAGGATGCTGCCAACAGCAGCAGAGGTGGAGGATCCCACGGCGGTGTTCTGTGGGAAGGAGCTGAGGATGGGGCCAGGCAGGGTCACCAGCACAGCAGGCGGCTCAATGACAACGTGGGAGCTCTGGCACTGCCTGACACAGCACTCATTGCAGCTGCTGGCCAGCGGGCAGGGGCCACAGGGCTGGCAGCAAGGCTCGCAGGGCCGGCACTGCTGGCACTTCTCAGAGCAGGACATGTCTGGAGCCTGGCGCTGCACCTGGCACAGAGGGCAGGGAGGAAGCAGAGCACACGCACACCTCAGACACAGCCCGCAAGGCAGCCCCAGCAGCACAAGGCCCCTGCTGCCTGCACAGCTCCAGCCTGGGCAGCCCCAACCTGGGCATCCTTTGCCCCAGCCCAGCACGCTGCTTCCCAGCTCAGCCAGGCCCAGCTCTGCTCCTGCCTAACCTGGAGGAAAATCAGCCCCTCAGCCCAGCCTCAGCCTCTGGCCAGAACACACGCTCTGCCCTCTGCCCACACCAGCACCAGTGCAGAACAGCCCCAGAAGAAAGAGGAGCAGCAACAAGGGCCAGAAAGCTCAATGCAGTCTTGGAGAGGGTGGAGGAGAAAGGGGCTTCCAACTCACCTGGTTCTCAAGGAGCAGGAGGTGACAGAAGTGATTGAGAGAGCCCCCAGTTGGGCTGCCTTTTATCCTGGCCCCACAGTGCCTCAGGGCCCACAGTTTGTGCTGCGGAGGTGACGATATTCCTGCATGATCCCAAATGAATGGAAAGATCTCTGGCAATGGTATGGCATGAGTTGCATTTTCCATCTACCATGACTTTGCATTTCCTGGCTGACCTCATTCCCAATCCCTCAGGGAGACTTCTTCTGAGTGCTGCTATGAGAGATTCCATGGTCCCTGGGGGCAAGGATGTGACAGTGTGGTCATAAAACGTGAACTAAGTGCAGAAGGGATTACAAGGAGGCAGATGATGGCAGCCTGAGGCGTTCTTTGGGATATTTTCTGTTCCTGCTGACTGGAAGTGCCTCATCTGCTCCCAGCCCTTCCATATTTGGCTCATCACCCAACGGCTCTCCTTCATGCCTTGCCTTTGAGGCCAAACCTCTTTGCCTTCCTCCTTGTCCTTCACAGTGCATGAGAGTCCTGTAGCACTGCTGCCTGAGCTTCTGTCCTGCTTGGTGTTCCCAGAATCTGCTCTGCCTGGGAGCTCCCCAGCATCTCCTCAGTGCCATCCCTTCCTCAGGCCTCTGCCCCATGTGCTCCCCCACAATCATGTGCGTGGCAGTGTGGCTGTGGCCCAGTGTGTGCCAGTGTCTGCACATGCCTGTGCTTGTGCCCTGCTGGGAACAGCCCCTGAGAGCCTCTGGCCTGCACAGGGATGGGTGTGCACAGGGCAGGGCCCTTGTGTGCAGCCCCCCTGCCCGTGTGCCTGTGCCCGTGTGCTGGGCTCTGTGCTCTGGGCTCATCTCTCAGCACACCTGGCCAGGCTGGCAGTGTGTCAGTGCCCTGGCTGTGTGTGCACAGCTGGGCCTGAGCTGAGCTCTCAGCCCAGCCATTGCACGGCCTGTAGGGCCTTCCCTGCCCAGCAGTGCCAGCCACTGACACACACTCAGCCCCCAGTTCCTTCTCTGCAGGAGCCTGGACAGGGCCACGGCACCCACATCTCTCAAGGACAATCCCAAAGCCAGGCCATCCCTCTGATGCCACCTCCAGACAGCCTTGGGGCTCGCAGCTGTTCCCAGGGTCCTCGTTCCTGTCTCATGGAGAAGATTTGATGTGACAGGGTTTGGGGGCTCTGTGGGGATGGCAGACTCCATGGTGGCGTTTCCGCCATACTCCAGGAACTGTGGGAAAATTATGATGTCAAAGAGAAGGAGTCACATGGAGAAAAACTGTTGACTGTGTCTGGGAGATGGAGGCCAGGAAATGGGACAGTTTATCCTCTCCGACATCCAGATGGGGAAAGAGTGGCATCTTCCACGATGGTGGGAGGATGGTTTGGGTTCTGTCCTCATGCTCACCTGATCCTGTGAAACCCCATCACCCCTGCTTGTCTGGCGGAGGGCTGAGCAGAAGGGTAATGTGAGGGTGGTGTTTGAAGAGAGGAGGTTGTGGAATATCCTCAGGCACTGCTGTTCCCAATCCCATTCCCTGTAACCATTTGACATCATCTTCTCCTGATGATCACAATTTTGGGGAAGCCAGGGATGTGTTTGGGAGCTCCAATAGAAAAGGCACTAAGCAAAGGGACTCCACCACGGAGGGTCTACCCTCGGCTTCCTCCAGCTTTTACCCTGAGCTGAATGTGGGAGTTCCCACACATGCAAGGAGAAAGCAGATAGCCAGCTTAGGATGCAAACAACTTTATTGAGTCTAAGGAAGGGAAGGAGGTAGCTGAAAGAGGACACCAGGAGCAGCCATGGGGGCACAGTGGGGGTGTCCATTTGCCAGGCCTGCAGAGGGATGGAGGGAGGCAAATAGGTCCCACTAGGCTGGCATTGGGTGGAGCAGACAGGAAGGGAAGGCAGGGGAAGAGGGTGGAAGAAAACAGCAGTAAACCAAGGGCACAAATCCATTGTTCCAAAGATCCATCTTCAGTGCAGCTCCACGTTCTGAGGTTGTAGAGGTTCTTGCCCAAGGAGGTTGGCAGCATCTTTAGCAGGGACGACAACAACTGCTGCCATAGCAGTTGGTGATGCAGGAGATGTCAAAGCCCCCAGAGCTGATGGGCACTCCGCCACAGCTGAGGATGTTGCCAACAGCAGCAGAGGTGGAGGATCCCACGGCGGTGTTCTGTGGGAAGGAGCTGAGGATGGGGCCAGGCAGGGTCACCAGCACAGCAGGCGGCTCAATGACAACGTGGGAGCTCTGGCACTGCCTGACACAGCACTCATTGCAGCTGCTGGCCAGCGGGCAGGGGCCACAGGGCTGGCAGCAAGGGTCACAGGGCTTGCAGCAGGACATGGCTGGGGCTCACAGGTGCACCTGGCACAGAGGGCAGGGAGAAGCACAAAGTGAGGACACATGAGAAGCAGCACTGCACCCAAACACCCTGCAGCCAAGGCACCTCCTGGCCCCCATTGCAGTGCCCAGCTCAAAGCCCAGGAGCCACCTGAGCCAAGTCCCAGCCTCTGTCTGTCTGCACAAGACCTTCTCTCTCCTGCCCTCTCCCAGCACAAGCAGCTCCCAGCCCTGGGCTCCTGAAGACCCTCTCATCTGAGACCTCCAGCCAGGCAAGGGCTGCTCTTGAAGCAGCAGCAGGAGGTGGAGGAGGAGAAGGGGCTTCCAACTCACCTGATTCCTGAAGAGGAGGAGGTGAGAGAAGTGGATGAGAGAGCAGAGACTTGGGCTGCCTTTTATAGCAGTCCTGCCCTGCCTCAGGCCACAGGCACCTTAGTGGAAGCCATAATTTTCTGACCAGCCCATGTCAAATGTGCACCATCCCAGTTAATGGTAGGGGCTGTGTCCTGGTTTCCTACATTGCTGCCTCTGTTTCCTGGCTTCTGCCCTGTGCGTTCCTATCTAAAGACTCCTTTTACAGCCAGGAATGAGAGATCCAAGAATTTCCCGGATATAAACATGTCAGGGTCGGCAGAATGCTTGGATCATGGTCTGGTGGCATTCCACGCAGGCTCAGGACCTGAACCGGTGTCATTCCTGTGGGTTTCTTTGTGGCAAAGCACTCAGGGCATCACTCTCATTCTTCCTGTATCCCTGCCCATCTCTCCCGCATCCCTTTGTGACATCCCATGAGTTCTCACGTGCAGCCTGTTTTCCTGGCCCATTTTGGGAATGGACAGGGGACGTAAGGTATTCTTTGTGACCTTTTTTTCCCTCTATTATGTCTCCCTTTGGCCAGCACTCCATGCCCGCTTCTGCAGCTCATTCCTGCTCTTGCCCTGGGCTGGACTGTGAGCTGTGCTTGGTGGCCCTTGGCTGGATGGATGGTGCCCAGCAAGCTGCTCTATCAATCCCTTTTCTCAGGTAGAAAAACAAGATAAAACCAAATGGATAACAATGTGAAGCTTGAAAGAAGGCAGTTTGTCAAAGCTAACAGTAAAGATTTTGCATGCACGAGTACATCGGGAAAGAAAATAAACTTATGTCCTCCTTCCCTCAGGAAGCGATGGCTGGCAATTTCCCAGGAGGCAGGGCTTCCTCCTCTGTCATGGTTACTCATGATGGCAAACTTTGTAACTCAGGGTGCAGGAATGGTCTGTGTGAGAAGAGTCCAGTGGCTCCAGCCAGCTGTGACCGAGTCAGCTCCAGCTGTGTCCAAAGGGAACTCCGCACTGCCCAGCACTGAGCACATTTGTCCCACTGCTGATGCCTCTGTGAAAGCAGATTTCATTAGAAGTTGTTTGGGCAGGAAGGCAACTTCAAAACCATTTCTTTCCCATCCTCTGACCCCAACAGGTGGGCACTGATGCCACCCACTAAACCAGCTTTCTTCAAGCTGTGTCCAACCTGGTCTTGCACACTTCCAGGGTTGAGGCCTCCAAAACCCTTCAGGGCAAGTTATTACAATGCCTCACCATTCTCACAGAGAGGGACACCTTTGCCAGCTCCACGGAAAATGGAAGAAATAAAATTGCACTGCAGGTATTGCAATGCTGTGCTTCCTCCACCCTTTTCCAGTGAGCAAACTGGAAGAGTTGTCAGAGAGAAAAGGAGAAATCAGAGTCCGACGTTTGAATGCAAAAGGAACTTTATTGAGTCAAAAGAAGAAAATATGGAGGGTCAGGGAGGGCATCCGAGGGCAGCAACTAGGAGGCAGTGGGCATGTCTGATGTCCTGGGCTGCCAAGGGAAGGAAGCCAGCAGGTCCCATTAGGCTGCCATTAAGTGGTGGTGATGACAGGAAAGGAAGGGAAGAAAAAATAAAAGAGGATAAGAAGAAGGAGACAAAAGCCGAAAGCCTTAAATCCAATGTTCCAGAATTCCATTTTCATTCCAGCACCACATTCCGAGCTCTTGGAGGTTCTTGCCTGAGGACATTGCCAGCAGCATCTTTAGCAGGGACGACAGCATCGGCTGCCACCATAGCAGTTGGTGATGCAGGAGATGTCAAAGCCCCCAGAGCTGATGGGCACTCCCTCACAGCTGAGGATGCTGCCAACAGCAGCAGAGGTGGAGGATCCCACGGCGGTGTTCTGTGGGAAGGAGCTGAGGATGGGGCCAGGCAGGGTCACCAGCACAGCAGGCGGCTCAATGACAACGTGGGAGCTCTGGCACTGCCTGACACAGCACTCATTGCAGCTGCTGGCCAGCGGGCAGGGGCCACAGGGCTGGCAGCAAGGCTCGCAGGGCCGGCACTGCTGGCACTTCTCAGAGCAGGACATGTCTGGAGCCTGGCGCTGCACCTGGCACAGAGGGCAGGGAGGAAGCAGAGCACACGCACACCTCAGACACAGCCCGCAAGGCAGCCCCAGCAGCACAAGGCCCCTGCTGCCTGCACAGCTCCAGCCTGGGCAGCCCCAACCTGGGCATCCTTTGCCCCAGCCCAGCACGCTGCTTCCCAGCTCAGCCAGGCCCAGCTCTGCTCCTGCCTAACCTGGAGGAAAATCAGCCCCTCAGCCCAGCCTCAGCCTCTGGCCAGAACACACGCTCTGCCCTCTGCCCACACCAGCACCAGTGCAGAACAGCCCCAGAAGAAAGAGGAGCAGCAACAAGGGCCAGAAAGCTCAATGTTGTCTTGGAGAGGGTGGAGGAGAAAGGGGCTTCCAACTCACCTGGTTCTCAAGGAGCAGGAGGTGACAGAAGTGGTTGAGAGAGCCCCCAGTTGGGCTGCCTTTTATCCTGGCCCCACAGTGCCTCAGGGCCCACAGTTTGTGCTGCGGAGGTGACGATATTCCTGCATGATCCCAAATGAATGGAAAGATCTCTGGCATTGGTATGGCATGAGTTGCATTTTCCATCTACCATGACTTTGCATTTCCTGGCTGACCTCATTCCCAATCCCTCAGGGAGACTTCTTCTGAGTGCTGCTATGAGAGATTCCATGGTCCCTGGGGGCAAGGATGTGACAGTGTGGTCATAAAACGTGAACTAAGTGCAGAAGGGATTACAAGGAGGCAGATGATGGCAGCCTGAGGCGTTCTTTGGGATATTTTCTGTTCCTGCTGACTGGAAGTGCCTCATCTGCTCCCAGCCCTCCAGTATTTGGCTCATCACCCAACGGCTCTCCTTCATGCCTTGCCTTTGAGGCCAAACCTGTTTGCCTTCCTCCTTGTCCTTCACAGTGCATGAGAGTCCTGTAGCACTGCTGCCTGAGCTTCTGTCCTGCTTGGTGAACACCAAGAATCTGCTCAGCCTGGGAGCTCCCCAGCATCTCCTCAGTGCCATCCCTTCCTCAGGCCTCTGCCCCATGTGCTCCCCCACAATCATGTGCGTGGCAGTGTGGCTGTGGCCCAGTGTGTGCCAGTGTCTGCACATGCCTGTGCTTGTGCCCTGCTGGGAACAGCCCCTGAGAGCCTCTGGCCTGCACGGGGATGGGTGTGCACAGGGCAGGGCCCTTGTGTGCAGCCCCCCTGCCCGTGTGCCTGTGCCCGTGTGCTGGGCTCTGTGCTCTGGGCTCATCTCTCAGCACACCTGGCCAGGCTGGCAGTGTGTCAGTGCCCTGGCTGTGTGTGCACAGCTGGGCCTGAGCTGAGCTCTCAGCCCAGCCATTGCACGGCCTGTAGGGCCTTCCCTGCCCAGCAGTGCCAGCCACTGACACACACTCAGCCCCCAGTTCCTTCTCTGCAGGAGCCTGGACAGGGCCACGGCACCCACATCTCTCAAGGACAATCCCAAAGCCAGGCCATCCCTCTGATGCCACCTCCAGACAGCCTAGGGTCTCGCAGCTGTTCCCAGGGTCCTCGTTCCTGTCTCATGGAGAAGGGCTGATATGACAGAGTTCTGGGGCTCTGTGGGGATGGGAGACTCCATGGAGGCCTTTGCCCCATAGTCCAGGAGCTATGGGAAATGGATACTGTCAAAGAAAATGAGGAATGTGGAGAAAAACTGTTGATTGTGTGTGGGAGATGGAGGAAGGAAATGGGGGAGTTTATCCTCTCCCAAATCCAGAAGGGGAATCAGTGGCATCTTCAACATGGTGGGAGGATGGTTTGGGTTCTGTCCTCATGCTCACTTGATCCTGTTTAACCATTCAGCTCTGCTGTGTGGCTAAGGGCTGAGTAGAAGATTAATGTGAGGGTGGTGTTTAAGAGAGGATGTTGTGGAATATCCTCAGGCACTGCTGATTTCCATTCCCTGTCACCATTTGACATCATCTTCTCCTGATGATCACTGTTTTGGGGAAGCCAGGGATGTGTTTGGGAGCTCCAACAGAAAAGGCACAAAGTAAAGGACTCCACAGCGGTGTCTACCCTTGGCTTCCTCCAGCTTTTACCCTGAGCTGGGTGTGAAGAGTTCCACACAAGGAAGGAGAAAGCAGAGGGCCAGCTTTGGATGCAAACAACTTTATTGAGTCTAAGGAAAAGAAAGATGTAGCTGAAAGAGGAAAACAAGAGCAGCCATGGGGGCACAGTAAGGGTGTCCATTTGCCAGGCCTGCAGAGGGATGGAGGGAGGCAAACAGGTCCCACTAGGCTGGCATTGGGTGGAGCAGACAGTAGAGGAAGGGAGGAAGAGAGTGGAAGAAAACAGCAGTAAACCAAGGGCACAAATCAATTGTTCCAAAGATCCATCTTCAGTGCAGCTCGACGTTCTGAGGTTGTGGAGGTTCTTGCCCAAGGAGGTTGGCAGCATCTTTAGCAGGGACGACAACAACTGCTGCCATAGCAGTTGGTGATGCAGGAGATGTCAAAGCCCCCAGAGCTGATGGGCACTCCGCCACAGCTGAGGATGTTGCCAACAGCAGCAGAGGTGGAGGATCCCACGGCGGTGTTCTGTGGGGAGGAGCTGAGGATGGGGCCAGGCAGGGTCACCAGCACAGCAGGCGGCTCAATGACAACGTGGGAGCTCTGGCACTGCCTGACACAGCACTCATTGCAGCTGCTGGCCAGCGGGCAGGGGCCACAGGGCTGGCAGCAAGGGTCACAGGGCCTGCAGCAGGACATGGCTGGGGCTCACAGGTGCACCTGGCACAGAGGGCAGGGAGAAGCACAAAGTGAGGACACATGAGAAGCAGCACTGCACCCAAACACCCTGCAGCCAAGGCACCTCCTGGCCCCCATTGCACTGCCCAGCTCAAAGCCCAGGAGCCACCTGAGCCAAGTCCCAGCCTCTGTCTGTCTGCACAAGACCTTCTCTCCCCTGCCCTCTCCCAGCACAAGCAGCTCCCAGCCCTGGGCTCTTGTAGCCTCTCTCAGCTGAGACCTCCAGCCAGGCAAGGGCTGCTCTTGAAGCAGCAGCAGGAGGAGGAGGAGAAGGGGCTTCCAACTCACCTGATTCCTGAAGAGGAGGAGGTGAGAGAAGTGGATGAGAGAGCAGAGACTTGGGCTGCCTTTTATAGCAGTCCTGCCCTGCCTCAGGCCCACAGGCACCTTAGTGGAAGCCATAATTTTCTGACCAGCCCATGTCAAATGTGCACCATCCCAGTTAATGGTAGGGGCTGTGTCCTGGTTTCCTACATTGCTGCCTCTGTTTCCTGGCTTCTGCCCTGTGCGTTCCTATCTAAAGACTCCTTTTACAGCCAGGAATGAGAGATCCAAGAATTTCCAGGATATAAACATGTCAGGGTCGGCAGAATGCTTGGATCATGGTCTGGTGGCATTCCACGCAGGCTCAGGACCTGAACCGGTGTCATTCCTGTGGGTTTCTTTGTGGCAAAGCACTCAGGGCATCACTCTCATTCTTCCTGTATCCCTGCCCATCTCTCCCGCATCCCTTTGTGACATCCCATGAGTTCTCACGTGCAGCCTGTTTTCCTGGCCCATTTTGGGAATGGACAGGGGACATAAGGTATCCTTTGTGGTCTTGCTTCCCCTCTAATACGTCTCCCTTTGGCCAGCACTCCATGCCCGCTTCTGCAGCTCATTCCTGCTCTTGCCCTGGGCTGGACTGTGAGCTGTGCTTGGTGGCCCTTGGCTGGATGGATGGTGCCAAGCAAGCTGCTCTATCAATCCTCTTTCTCAGGTAGAAAGACAAGATAAAACCAAACTGATAACAACATGACGCTTGATAGAAAGCAGTTTGCTAAACGAAAAGGGAAAGATGATGCATGCACAAGTACACTGGGAACGAAAATCAATTTATGGCCTCCTTCCCTCAGGAAGCGATGGCTGGCAATTTCCCAGGAGGCAGGGCTTCCTCCTGTGTCATGGTTCCTCATGATGGCAAACTTTGTAACTCAGGATGCAGGAATGGTCTCTGTGAGAAGAGTCCAGTGGCTTCATGCAGCTGTGACTGAGTCAGCTCCAGCTGCGTCCAAAGGGAACTCAGCACTGCCCAGCACTGAGCACGACTGTCACACTGCTGACGCCTCTGTGAAAGCAGATTTCAATAGAAATGGTTTGGGCTGGAAGGCAACTTCAAAACCATTTCTTTCCATCCTCCTACCCTCAACAGGTGGGCACTAAACCACTCACTAAACCAGCTTGCTCCAAGTTGTGTCCAGACTGGTCTTGCACACTTCCAGGGTTGAGGCCTCCAAACCCTTCAGGGCAAGTTATTACAATGCCTCACCATTCTCACAGAGAGGGACATCTTTGCCAGCTCCAAGGAAAATGGAAGAAATAAAATTGCACTGCAGGTATTGCAATGCTGTGCTTCCTCCACCCTTTTCCAGTGAGCAAACTGGAAGAGTTGTCCCAGAAAGGAGGAGAAATCAGAGTCCTGACGTTTGAATGCAAAACCAAGTTTATTGAGTCAAAAGAAGAAAAGGAGGGTCAAGGAGAGCATCCTGAGGGAGCAACTATGGTGCAGTGGGCATGTCTGATGTCCTGGGCTGCCAAGTGAAGGAGCCAGCAGGTCCCATTAGGCTGGCATTGAGTGGTGGTGATGACAGGAAAGGAAGGGAAGGAAAAAAAAGAGGAGGAAGAAGAAGGAGACAAAAGCCAAAGCCTTAAATTCAGTGTTCCAGAATTCCATTTTCATTCCAGCACCACGTTCCGAGCTCTTGGAAGTTCGTGCCTGAGGACATTGCCGGCAGCATCTTTAGCAGGGACGACAGCATCGGCTGCCACCATAGCAGTTGGTGATGCAGGAGATGTCAAAGCCCCCAGAGCTGATGGGCACTCCCTCACAGCTGAGGATGCTGCCAACAGCAGCAGAGGTGGAGGATCCCACGGCGGTGTTCTGTGGGAAGGAGCTGAGGATGGGGCCAGGCAGGGTCACCAGCACAGCAGGCGGCTCAATGACAACGTGGGAGCTCTGGCACTGCCTGACACAGCACTCATTGCAGCTGCTGGCCAGCGGGCAGGGGCCACAGGGCTGGCAGCAAGGCTCGCAGGGCCGGCACTGCTGGCACTTCTCAGAGCAGGACATGTCTGGAGCCTGGCGCTGCACCTGGCACAGAGGGCAGGGAGGAAGCAGAGCACACGCACACCTCAGACACAGCCCGCAAGGCAGCCCCAGCAGCACAAGGCCCCTGCTGCCTGCACAGCTCCAGCCTGGGCAGCCCCAACCTGGGCATCCTTTGCCCCAGCCCAGCACGCTGCTTCCCAGCTCAGCCAGGCCCAGCTCTGCTCCTGCCTAACCTGGAGGAAAATCAGCCCCTCAGCCCAGCCTCAGCCTCTGGCCACAACACACGCTCTGCCCTCTGCCCACACCAGCACCAGTGCAGAACAGCCCCAGAAGAAAGAGGAGCAGCAACAAGGGCCAGAAAGCTCAATGCTGTCTTGGAGAGGGTGGAGGAGAAAGGGGCTTCCAACTCACCTGGTTCTCAAGGAGCAGGAGGTGACAGAAGTGGTTGAGAGAGCCCCCAGTTGGGCTGCCTTTTATCCTGGCCCCACAGTGCCTCAGGGCCCACAGTTTGTGCTGCGGAGGTGACGATATTCCTGCATGATCCCAAATGAATGGAAAGATCTCTGGCAATGGTATGGCATGAGATGCATTTTCCATCTACCATGACTTTGCATTTCCTGGCTGACCTCATTCCCCATCCCTCAGGGAGACTTCTTCTGAGTGCTGCTATGAGAGATTCCATGGTCCCTGGGGGCAAGGATGTGACAGTGTGGTCATAAAACGTGAACTAAGTGCAGAAGGGATTACAAGGAGGCAGATGATGGCAGCCTGAGGCGTTCTTTGGGATATTTTCTGTTCCTGCTGACTGGAAGTGCCTCATCTGCTCCCAGCCCTTCCATATTTGGCTCATCACCCAACGGCTCTCCTTCATGCCTTGCCTTTGAGGCCAAACCTGTTTGCCTTCCTCCTTGTCCTTCACAGTGCATGAGAGTCCTGTAGCACTGCTGCCTGAGCTTCTGTCCTGCTTGGTGTTCCCAGAATCTGCTCAGCCTGGGAGCTCCCCAGCATCTCCTCAGTGCCATCCCTTCCTCAGGCCTGTGCCCCATGTCCTCCCCCACAATCATGTGCGTGGCATTGTGGCTGTGGCCCAGTGTGTGCCAGTGTCTGCACATGCCTGTGCTTGTGCCCTGCTGGGAACAGCCCCTGAGAGCCTCTGGCCTGCACGGGGATGGGTGTGCACAGGGCAGGGCCCTTGTGAGCAGCCCCCCTGCCCGTGTGCCTGTGCCCGTGTGCTGGGCTCTGTGCTCTGGGCTCATCTCTCAGCACACCTGGCCAGGCTGGCAGTGTGTCAGTGCCCTGGCTGTGTGTGCACAGCTGGGCCTGAGCTGAGCTCTCAGCCCAGCCATTGCACGGCCTGTAGGGCCTTCCCTGCCCAGCAGTGCCAGCCACTGACACACACTCAGCCCCCAGTTCCTTCTCTGCAGGAGCCTGGACAGGGCCACGGCACCCACATCTCTCAAGGACAATCCCAAAGCCAGGCCATCCCTTTGATGCCACCTCCAGACAGCCTAGGGTCTCGCAGCTGTTCCCAGGGTCCTCGTTCCTGTCTCATGGAGAAGGGCTGATATGACAGAGTTCTGTGGGCTCTGTGGGGATGGGGGAGTCCGCTGACCACAGAGGGCTTTGCCCCATAGTCCAGGAGCTATGGGAAATGGATACTGTCAGTGAAAATGAGGAATGTGGAGAGAAACTGTTAATTGTGTGTGGGAGGTGGAGGAAGGAATATGGGGGAGTTTCTCCTCTCCCAAATCCAGAAGAGGAATCAGTGGCAGCCTTCAACATGGTGGGAGGATGGTTTTGGTTTTGGTTCCGTCCTCATGCTCACTTGATTCTGTTTAACCATTCAGCTCTGCCTGTGTACTAAGAAGCTGAGTAGAAGATTAATGTGAGGGAGGTGTTTAAAGAGAGGATGTTGTGGAATATCCTCAGGCACTGCTGATTTCCATTCTCTGTCACCATTTGACATCATCTTCTCCTGATGATCACTGTTTTGGGGAAGCCAGGGATGTGTTTGGGAGCTACAACAGAAAAGGCACAAAGTAAAGGCCACCACAGCGTGTCCACCCTTGGCTTCCTCCAGCTATTACCCTGAGCTGGGTGGAAGAGTTCCCACAAAAGGAAGGAGAAAGCAGAGGGCCAGCTTTGGATGCAAACAACTTTATTGAGTCTAAGGAAAAGAAAGATGTAGCTGAAAGAGGAAAACAAGAGCAGCCATGGGGGCACAGTAGGGGTGTCCATTTGCCAGGCCTGCAGAGGGATGGAGGGAGGCAAACAGGTCCCACTAGGCTGGCATTGGGTGGAGCAGACAGTAGAGGAAGGGAACAGAAGAGAGTGGAAGAAAACAGCAGTAAACCAAGGGCACAAATCCATTGTTCCAAAGATCCATCTTCAGTGCAGCTCGACGTTCTGAGGTTGTGGAGGTTCTTGCCCAAGGAGGTTGGCAGCATCTTTAGCAGGGACGACAACAACTGCCGCCATAGCAGTTGGTGATGCAGGAGATGTCAAAGCCACCAGAGCTGATGGGCACTCCGCCACAGCTGAGGATGTTGCCAACAGCAGCAGAGGTGGAGGATCCCACGGCGGTGTTCTGTGGGGAGGAGCTGAGGATGGGGCCAGGCAGGGTCACCAGCACAGCAGGCGGCTCAATGACAACGTGGGAGCTCTGGCACTGCCTGACACAGCACTCATTGCAGCTGCTGGCCAGCGGGCAGGGGCCACAGGGCTGGCAGCAAGGGTCACAGGGCTTGCAGCAGGACATGGCTGGGGCTCACAGGTGCACCTGGCACAGAGGGCAGGGAGAAGCACAAAGTGAGGACACATGAGAAGCAGCACTGCACCCAAACACCTTGCAGCCAGGGCACCTCCTGTCCCCCATTGCAGTGCCCAGCTCAAAGCCCAGGAGCCACCTGAGCCAAGTCCCAGCCTCTGTCTGTCTGCACAAGACCTTCTCTCTCCTGCCCTCTCCCAGCACAAGCAGCTCCCAGCCCTGGGATCTTGTAGCCTCTCTCAGCTGATACCTCCAGCCAGGCAAGGGCTGCTCTTGAAGCAGCAGCAGGAGGAGGAGGAGGAGAAGGTGCTTCCAACTCACCTGATTCCTGAAGAGGAGGAGGTGAGAGAAGTGGATGAGAGAGCAGAGACTTGGGCTGCCTTTTATAGCAGTCCTGCCCTGCCTCAGGCTCACAGGCACCTTAGTGGAAGCCATAATTTTCTGACCAGCCCATGTCAAATGTGCACCATCCATGCAGTTAATGGTAGGGGCTGTGTCCTGGTTTCCTACATTGCTGCCTCTGTTTCCTGGCTTCTGCCCTGTGCGTTCCTATCTAAAGACTCCTTTTACAGCCAGGAATGAGAGATCCCAGAATTTCCCGGATATAAACATTTCAGGGTCGGCAGAATGCTTGGATCATGGTCTGGTGGCATTCCACGCAGGCTCAGGACCTGAACCGGTGTCATTCCTGTGGGTTTCTTTGTGGCAAAGCACTCAGGGCATCACTCTCATTCTTCCTGTATCCCTGCCCATCCCTCTCGCATCCCTTTGTGACATCCCATGAGTTCTCACGTGCAGCCTGTTTTCCTGGCCCATTTTGGGAATGGACAGGGGACATAAGGTATTCTTTGTGGCCTTTGTTTCCCTCTAATACGTCTCCCTTTGGCCAGCACTCCACGCCCGCTTCTGCAGCTCATTCCTGCTCTTGCCCTGGGCTGGACTGTGAGCTGTGCTCGGTGGCCCTTGGCTGGATGGATGGTGCCCAGCAAGCTGCTCTATCAATCCCTATTCTCAGGTAGAAAGACAAGATAAAACCAAATGGATAACAATGTGAAGCTTGAAAGAAGGCAGTTTCCCAAAGGTAACGGTAAAGATTTTGCACCAGTACATCAGGAAAGAAAATAAACTTATGTCCTCCTTCCCTCAGGAAGCAATGGCTGGCAATTTCCCAGGAAGCAGGGCTTACTCCTCTGTCATGGTTACTCATGATGGCAAACTTTGTAACTCAGGCTGCAGGAATGGTCTCTGTGAGAAGAGTCCAGTGGCTCCAGCCAGCTGTGACTGAGTCAGCTCCAGCTGTGTGCAAAGGGAACTCAGCACTGCCCAGCACTGAGCACATTTGTCCCACTGCTGATGCCTCTGTGAAAGCAGATTTCATTAGAAGTTGTTTGGGCAGGAAGGCAACTTCAAAACCATTTCTTTCTCATCTTCCTACCCTCAACAGGTGGGCACTGATGCTACTCACTAAATCAGCTTACTCCATGGTGTGTCCAGCCTGGTCTTGCACACTTCCAGGGTTGAGGCCTCCGAAACCCTTCAGGGCAAGTTATTACAATGCCTCTCCATTCTCACAGAGAGGGACATCTTTGCCAGCTCCAAGGAAAATGGAAGAAATAAAATTGCACTGCAGGTATTGCAATGCTGTGCTTCCTCCACCCTTTTCCAGTGAGCAAACTGGAAGAGTTGTCAGAGAGAAAAGGAGAAATCAGAGTCCAACGTTTGAATGCAAAAGAAACTTTATTGAGTCAAAAGAAGAAAATATGGAGGGTCAGGGAGGGCATCCGAGGGCAGCAACTAGGAGGCAGTGGGCATGTCTGATGTCCTGGGCTGCCAAGGGAAGGAAGCCAGCAGGTCCCATTAGGCTGGCATTGAGTGGTAGTGATGACAGGAAAGGAAGGGAAGGAAAGGGAGAAAAATGAGGTGGACTCGGAGACAATAGTCCAAAGCCTTAAATCCAACAGTCCAGAATTCCATTTTCATTCCAGCACCACGTTCCGAGCTCTTGGAGGTTCTTGCCTGAGGACATTGCCAGCAGCACCTTTAGCAGGGACGACAGCATTGGCTGCCACCATAGCAGTTGGTGATGCAGGAGATGTCAAAGCCCCCAGAGCTGATGGGCACTCCCTCACAGCTGAGGATGCTGCCAACAGCAGCAGAGGTGGAGGATCCCACGGCGGTGTTCTGTGGGAAGGAGCTGAGGATGGGGCCAGGCAGGGTCACCAGCACAGCAGGCGGCTCAATGACAACGTGGGAGCTCTGGCACTGCCTGACACAGCACTCATTGCAGCTGCTGGCCAGCGGGCAGGGGCCACAGGGCTGGCAGCAAGGCTCACAGGGCCGGCACTGCTGGCACTTCTCAGAGCAGGACATGTCTGGAGCCTGGCGCTGCACCTGGCACAGAGGGCAGGGAGGAAGCAGAGCACACGCACACCTCAGACACAGCCCGCAAGGCAGCCCCAGCAGCACAAGGCCCCTGCTGCCTGCACAGCTCCAGCCTGGGCAGCCCCAACCTGGGCATCCTTTGCCCCAGCCCAGCACGCTGCTTCCCAGCTCAGCCAGGCCCAGCTCTGCTCCTGCCTAACCTGGAGGAAAATCAGCCCCTCAGCCCAGCCTCAGCCTCTGGCCACAACACACGCTCTGCCCTCTGCCCACACCAGCACCAGTGCAGAACAGCCCCAGAAGAAAGAGGAGCAGCAACAAGGGCCAGAAAGCTCAATGCTGTCTTGGAGAGGGTTGAGGAGAAAGTGGCTTCCAACTCACCTGGTTCTCAAGGAGCAGGAGGTGACAGAAGTGGTTGAGAGAGCCCCCAGTTGGGCTGCCTTTTATCCTGGCCCCACAGTGCCTCAGGGCCCACAGTTTGTGCTGCGGAGGTGACGATATTCCTGCATGATCCCAAATGAATGGAAAGATCTCTGGCAATGGTATGGCATGAGTTGCATTTTCCATCTACCATGACTTTGCATTTCCTGGCTGACCTCATTCCCAATCCCTCACGGATACTTCTTCTGAGTGTGGTATGAGGGATTAAAATTTCCTGGGGGCACGGATGTGTCAGACTGTGCAATAGACATGAACTAAATACAGAAGAGATCACAAGGAGGTAGGTGATGCCAACATGGGGCACTCTTTTGGATTTTTTATTTTTCTGATGACTGCAAGGGCCCATCCTTTCCCAGCTCTTCAGTCTTTGGCTCATCACCGTAGGCCTCCCTTGACTATGATCCTTGTTCTTCTCTTAACATCTCTTTGGATTCCTTCTCTGCCTGCAGTCCTCGAGGGACCTGTTGCACTGCTGCCTGAACCACGGTGTGTGCACAGCCATGTGCTTTTGCACTTGTGTGAACACACCCCCTGCTGCTACAGTCCTGCATTGGGAGTGCTCTCCACACAGGAGAGCACTTGTCTGCAACCATACTCTAGGGAATTCCATTTATGCATTGCTGCACTGTGAGTGATGTCTAGAGACAACAATATCCTGGATTAGAACAAGGAAAGTAGAAGTGTTGGTCAGTGCTTCCTACTCCAAGTTTTGTCTGCAGTCCAGAGCCTCAGGGGCCACCAAGGTGGTGCTGGAGCTGGGCTTGGGACACTGGGCTTCCCTGGAGGCTCTGGGAGTCCTGGGGATTAATGGCTACACATTAATGATTTGCAGCCCAATTTCAGAGCTTGCTCCTTTGTCTGCATTAGCAGGAGGTTTGGGGATTAGAGCAGGAGGTAGCTGAATGCCAGGATTTTTATTCTTTGAGTCCCTCCTCAAGGGAAGATGGGGTGAGCACATGCAATCAAGGGAGCCTGGAGATAACTCTCTTCATTGCAGGTACTCAGTAGAGTGGGGTTTGGCCTCTATGGAACAGGGGTTTGAACTTTCCATGGCCACATCTTCTTATTCAGAGCACCTGTCTTCCTGGAGGCACTGAAGGGCCATGCCTGGTTTCTGCTTCATGGAGAGAGTCAATTGGTCTCTGTATAGGATGGGGAAGGAAGGTCATTCCAGCACCTTTATCTACTTCTTCAAAAAGGGGGTGAGAGTCTTGTGCCTAAAGAAACGTCTTGGATTTGTTGGGCCTACCACTGCTGTCTACCACTAGCTGTAAGAGTTAGTGCAGACTTTATGAATCTCTGCTACTACCTGAAAGGATGTAGTGTGGAAATTGGTGTTGGCTTCTTCCCCCAAGCAACCAAGGTTCTTGACTGTCCCAGTGCCACCCAGAACATCTATCCTACATCTCAGAGGAAGGCAATAACTGTACCCTGATCCCTTCAATTCCATCCATGCATTTGTTGTAAGGCCTTGGCCCCCACCTCACTCAGCACCACTCTGAGTGGTAGCATTGGCCTGGGCAGGATGAGACTGTGTCCCATCCCAGGACAAGTCTAGGACATAAGGGCTGATGTGTATGTCTCGAACACAGAGAGCTGGATGCCCCTGGGGCCAGCCAAGGCTTGTGGGTGTGTTGAGTCTGGCAGAGATGCAGTTCATGTTCCCCACAGCAGCCCTGGCAGGGCTGTGCTCTGTACCGGGTGTGACAAAGCTGCTGGTAACACTCCAGTCCTTTGGCTCCTGCTGAGCACTGCTCACACAGCACCAGCACTGTCTCTCCAACATTCCTTTCCCCATCAGGAGCAGGGGGTGCCAAGATCCTGGGAGTGGACAAAACTCAGACACTTGACCCAAACTGAGGAGAAGGGATATTCTGTGCCATATGACATGAGCTCAGACACAAGAGCTAAGGAAAGGAGACACAAGGGCGGGCATTTGTAATTTGCAATGTTGACCTTCAAGTCACACCACTACATGTGCTCAAGCCCTGTTTCCCGGGAAGTGGCCAGATAGAACTTCCTGATTGGAAGTAGAGCATAAATGGGGTTTTCTTCCAGTTTACTACTGCATGCACAATCTTTTGAGTATGTTTGGCAAACCTTCAAAGCTTAATATTCAAGTTGATTTCCTACTTATTTTCCCATCCCTGTTCACCTCAGAATGGAGAATCACAGAGTGGCTGCAGGGCACTGGCTGTCCAGCCAAGACCAACCCAGCACAGCTGGTAATAACACCCAAGGATTGTTGGTAAGAACATGTGGTGAGAAAGACCAGCATGTGGCTGGAGAAGAGGCTCTAGGGAGGTAGGACAGCACTTTTCTGGGAGAAGTGTCCTGCTGTGGTTACTGGAAAGAAACAAAATAGAGCACAAGAAAAGATCAGGAATGAGGTGGAGAAACGGGCATGGATTGTTGACCAATTAGGCTGATCTAATAGGGAGGAATCAAAATACAACACGTGCCTGCATGGAATGCCATCAGATCATGATCCAAGCATTCTGCCCGCTCTGATGTGTTTATAGCCCAGAATTTCTTGTGTCTCTCATCCTGTCCCTAGCAGAAGATTTCAGATAGGAACGCACACGGCAGAAGCCAGGAAATGAAAAGGCAGAAATGCAGGAAACCAGGATACAGCCCCTACCATTAACTGGATGCTGCACATTTGAAATGTACTGCTCAGAAAATTATGACTTCCACTAAGGTGCCTCTGGGCCTGAGGCTGGGCAGGACTGCTATAAAAGGCAGCCAAAGTCTCTGCTCTCTCATCCACTTCTCTCACCTCCTTCTCCTAAGGAATCAGGTGAGTGGGAAGCCTTTTCTCCTGCTGCTGCTTCAAGAGCAGCTCTTGCCCGGCTGGAGGTCTCAGCGGAGAGGGGCTGTCATAGCCCAGGGCTGGGAGCTGCTTGTGCTGGGAGAGGGCAGGGGATAGAAGGTCTTGTCCAGACAGACAGAGGCTGGGACTTGGCTGAGGTGGCTTCTGGGCTTTGAGCTGGGTACTGCAATGGGGGCCAGGAGGTGCCTTGGCTGCAGGGTGTTTGGGTGCAGTGCTGCTTCTCATGTGTCCTCACTTTGTGCTTCTCCCTTCGTTTGATCCTAGGTGCCCCTGTGAGCCCGAGCCATGTCCTGCACCAAGTCCTGTGACCCTTGCTGCCAGCCCTGTGGCCCCTGCCCGCTGGCCAGCAGCTGCAATGAGTGCTGTGTCAGGCAGTGCCAGAGCTCCCACGTTGTTATTCAGCCGCCTGCTGTGCTGGTGACCCTGCCTGGCCCCATCCTCAGCTCCTCCCCACAGAACACCGCCGTGGGATCCTCCACCTCTGCTGCTGTTGGCAGCATCCTCAGCTGTGAGGGAGTGCCCATCAGCTCTGGTGGCTTTGACATCTCCTGCATCACCAACTGCTATGGCAGCAGTTGTTGTCGTCCCTGCTAAATCTGCTGGTGACAGCCTTAAGAAAGAACCTCCAAGAGCTCGGAACATGCTGCTGGAATGAAGATGGAAGTTTTGGAATGTTAAATTTATGCTGTTAGCTGACTGTTGCCTTCTATGACTCTCTTCCCTTTCTTTTGCATTCCTTTCCTGTCACCACCATGCAATGTCTGCCTAGTGGGACCTGTTGGCTTCTGTCCTCCCTGTCTCTGGAGGCCAGGCAGATGGACACCCCCACTGCACCTTAGTGGCCGCTCCAGATGCCTTCTGTGAGCCTCCTCCTTTTCTTCTTTAGTCTCAATAAAGTGGTTTTGCATCCAAGCCTTGGCCTCTGATTCTCTTTTCATCTGCAGCATGTTCTTCCAGTGAGCTCAGGAGAAAACGTAGAGAAGTAGAGGGTGGGACTCCCTACAGTGGATTTTACTTTTTGCCCTTTACGTGGTAGCTGTCAAACACACCCCTGGCTACTCAACTGAAATGACTCTCAGGGTGAAGATGGCAGGGAATGGAAACCAGGGAGGCCTGGGGAAAGCCCACAACCTCTTCTCTTCCAACTGTCCTCACATTTAATGTTCATCCCAGCTTCTGTCCAGACAGGCAGGACTGAGGGTTTTCATGATTAGCATTCTATCAGCCACACAAAAGAGCTGATTGGGAACAGCTTTTCTCCGGGGTCCTTTGCCGGTTCATCCAGGAACTGCCAATCTTCTTCCAATGTCGCAAAATGCAACCAAGTGGGGATTTTTTTTACCATGCCCCTTTTAGATTGTCTACTACTTATTTCTATTCTGATTTGATACTGCCCAAATGCCAGGCACCAAAATCCATTGGCTCAGCCTCTTCTGCTACGGTTGGGCAGAGGAGAGGGGGAAAAAATTAACAAAGGGCTCATTAGTTAGGTAAGGACTGGGAGAAAAACGCTCCAAGGACAAAAATGGTTCAAATGCAAAGGTATAAAGTAAATTCATTATTAAAAGAGTCAGAGGAGGGTAATGAGAAATAAGTCTTTAAACCACCTTTTTTTTTCACTCCCAGCCCTCCCTCTTTCTCGCTGACAGTGAAGGGAGGCAGGGCATTTGGGTTTTGGTCAGTTCCTAACTCAAGATCTTCTGTTTGCTCAGGGAGAGGAGTATTTCCTCTGCTATGCCATGGGGTCCCTCCCACGGGCAAACAGTCTTCCCCAAACTGCTGTGGCATGGGTCACTAGCCCATGGGGTACAGTTTTTTAAGGATAGGCTGCTCTAGGTTGGAAGCAAGGGCTCTCTCCCTCTCTCACTGGAAGCAGAAGCCCTCTCACTGTATTTGGGTCTCCCACTGGATCACAGCTTTCCCCAATATCCACCTGCTCCAGCGTGAGCCCTTTTCCCATGAGCTGCAGTAGATCTCTGCATCCATGTGGACTTCATGGATTACAGGGGGACAGTTTTTTTCACCATGGTCCTCACCACGGCTTGCAGAAAATCTTGGCTCCAATGCTTGAAGCAACTTCTCCCCCTCTTTTTTCCACTGACCTTGGTGCCACCATGTTGCTTTCCCTTACATGTCCTCACTTCCTTCTCTTCTCTTATTTCTCTTCACTTCTCTTCTCTTCTCTTCTCTTCTCTTCTCTTCTCTTCTCTTCTCTTCTCTTCTCTTCACTAGAAGAAGAACTGCTGCTTCCAGGTTCAATTGCCAAAAAGTTCCACCAATTCAAAGATTCCTAGAGGAATGCTGAGAAGTTGATTCAGCTAGGATCTGCATGGGCAAGTTCCTCACCATATTTTTGCCACCAACCATGCAGCCCTGCCAACATGCTCTGAGTGCACCAGGTATTCAGTTAAACAGATTTTTTTATCATACGCAGTGATTACATATTCATTAGCTAGCCCAACACACTTGACTTATTTGACATAGTTGCCATCCTTATCACATGTCCTTCTACACTTCTGGGGGGTCTGTCCTGAAGCCTGATGTCCTTCTTGGGTAGCTGGTGCTCCACTGCCACATTTGAGTCAGGCCAATATTGTTGTTTAGCAGAACTTTTGCTTTGTCAGCCTCCCAGGGCTGAGCGAGCACCCTGCTTGCCATTTGCATGACTTCTGCTTGCCTAAGTTACATCCTTAAGGTATTTCTCCAGGGCTGTGCTGTTCTGGGATACTGGTCCTATTAGAATGAAATGCTGTTCTTTTCGACTGTCCTTTTCAACCTCCCTTCCTCCACCAGCCACACATGGTCAAACACTTTTCCCCACATGCCTCATTCTCTTTGACAGAAACATTTCCCCATAGCTCCTGGCTCAGGACAAAGGCCAGTGTGTCCACAGGAGTCCTCCAACTCCAAGGAGACAACAGAAACCTCTTACCTCAAAGTTTCTCCATGAGTCAGGAGCAAGGACCGTGGGAAACAGCTGAGAGCCCCAGGGCTGCCTGGAGTTGGCATCAAAGGGATGGCCGGGCTTTGGGATTGTCCTTGGGAGATGAGGGTGCCGTGGCCCTGTCCAGCCTCCTGCAGAGAAGGAACTGGGGGCTGAGTGTGTGTCAGTGTCTGGCACTGCTGGGCAGGGAAGGCCCTACAGGCTGTGCAATGGCTGGGCTGAGAGCTCAGCTCAGGCCCAGCTGTGCACACACAGCCAGGGCACTGACACACTGCCAGCCTGGCCAGGGGTGCTGAGAGATGAGCCCAGAGCACAGAGCCCAGCACACGGGCACAGGCACACGGGCAGGGGGGCGGCACACAAGGGCCCTGCCCTGTGCACACCCATCCCTGTGCAGGCCAGAGGCTCTCAGGGGCTGTTCCCAGCAGGGCACAAGCACAGGCATGTGCAGACACTGGCACACACTGGGCCACAGCCACAATGCCACGCACATGATTGTGAGGGAGGACATGGGGCAGAGGCCTGAGGAAGGGATGGCACTGAGGAGATGCTGGGGAGCTCCCAGGCAGAGCAGATTCTGGGAACACCAAGCAGGACAGAAGCTCAGGCAGCAGTGCTACAGGACTCTCATGCACTGTGAAGGACAAGGAGGAAGGCAAACAGGTTTTGCCTCAAATGCAAGGCATGAAGGAGAGCCATTGGGTGATGAGCCAAATATGGAAGGGCTGGGAGCAGATGAGGCACTTCCAGTCAGCAAGAACAGAAAATATCCCAAAGAACGCCTCAGGCTGCCATCATCTGCCTCCTTGTAATCCCGTCTGCACTTAGTTCATGTTTTATGACCACACTGTCACATCCTTGCCCTCAGGGACCATGGAATCTCTCATAGCAGCACTCAGAAGAAGTCTCCGTGAGGGATTGGGAATGAGGTCAGCCAGGAAATGCAAAGTCATGGTAGATGGAAAATGCAACTCATGCCATACCATTGCCAGAGATCTTTCCATTCATTTGGGATCATGCAGGAATATCGTCACCTCCGCAGCACAAACTGTGGGCCCTGAGGCACTGTGGGGCCAGGATAAAAGGCAGCCCAACTGGGGGCTCTCTCAACCACTTCTGTCACCTCCTGCTCCTTGAGAACCAGGTGAGTTGGAAGCCCCTTTCTCCTCCACCCTCTCCAAGACAACATTGAGTTTTCTGGCCCTTGTTGCTGCTCCTCTTTCTTCTGGGGCTGTTCTGCACTGGTGCTGGTGTGGGCAGAGGGCAGAGCGTGTGTTGTGGCCAGAGGCTGAGGCTGGGCTGAGGGGCTGATTTTCTTCCAGGTTAGGCAGGAGCAGAGCTGGGCCTGGCTGAGCTGGGAAGCAGCATGCTGGGCTGGGGCAAAGGATGCCCAGGTTGGGGCTGCCCAGGCTGGAGCTGTGCAGGCAGCAGGGGCCTTGTGCTGCTGGGGCTGCCTTGCGGGCTGTGTCTGAGGTGTGCGTGTGCTCTGCTTCCTCCCTGCCCTCTGTGCCAGGTGCAGCGCCAGGCTCCAGACATGTCCTGCTCTGAGAAGTGCCAGCAGTGCCAGCCCTGTGAGCCTTGCTGCCAGTCCTGTGGCCCCTGCCCGCTGGCCAGCAGCTGCAATGAGTGCTGTGTCAGGCAGTGCCAGAGCTCCCACGTTGTCATTGAGCCGCCTGCTGTGCTGGTGACCCTGCCTGGCCCCATCCTCAGCTCCTTCCCACAGAACACCGCCGTGGGATCCTCCACCTCTGCTGCTGTTGGCAGCATCCTCAGCTGTGAGGGAGTGCCCATCAGCTCTGGTGGCTTTGACATCTCCTGCATCACCAACTGCTATGGTGGCAGCCGATGCTGTCGTCCCTGCTAAAGATGCTGCCGGCAATGTCCTCAGGCAAGAACCTCCAAGAGCTCAGAACGTGGTGCTGGAATGAAAATGGAATTCTGGACTGTTGGATTTAAGGCTTTGGACTATTGTCTTCCTCTTCTTCTCCTCTTTTTTTTTCTTCTTTTCCTTTCCTGTCATTACCACCACGCAATGCCAGCCTAATGGGACCTGCTGGCTTCCTTCCCTTGGCAGCCCAGGACATCAGACATGCCCACTGCATCTTAGTGGCTACCATCAGGTGCCTTTCTGACCCTCCGTTTTTTCCTCCATTGACTTAATAAAGTTCCTTTTGCATTCAAACCTCTGCCTCTGATTTCTACTTCTTTCTGTGACAACTCTTCCAGATTGTCCATTGGAAAAAGGGTGGAGGAAACACCGCATTGCAATCCCAGCAACATTCTTTGTGCAGATTCTTTCAGTTCAGTTTGGTTCGTTCCTTTTCTTTTGGAGTTGGCAAAGGTTTTCCTCTCCATGTCGATGGTGAGGCATTGTAATAACTTGCCCCGAAGGGTTTTGGATGCGTCAACACTGGAAATGTGCGAGAACAGGTTGGACACAGCTTGAAGAAAGCTGGTTTAGTGGGTGGCATCAGTGCCCACCTGCTGGGGTCAGAGGATGGGAAAGAAATGGTTTTGAAGTTGCCTTCCTGCCCAAACAACTTCTAATGAAATCTGCGTTCACAGAGGCATCAGCAGTGGGACAAATGTGCTCAGTGCTGGGCAGTGCTGAGTTCCCTTTGCACACAGCTGGAGCTGACTCAGTCACAGCTGGCTGGAGCCACTGGACTCTTCTCACAGAGACCATTCCTGCAGCCTGAGTTACAAAGTTTGCCATCATGAGTAACCATGACACAGGAGGAAGCCCTGCCTCCTGGGAAATTGCCAGCCATCACTTCCTGAGGGAAGGAGGACATAAGTTTATTTTCTTTCCTGATGTACTGGTGCATGCAAAATCTTTACCGTTACCTTTGGCAAACTGCCTTCTTTCAAGCTTCACATTGTTATCCATTTGGTTTTATCTTGTCTTTCTACCTGAGAAAAGGGATTGATAGAGCAGCTTGCTGGGCACCATCCATCCAGCCAAGGGCCACCAAGCACAGCTCACAGTCCAGCCCAGGGCAAGAGCAGGAATGAGCTGCAGAAGCGGGCATGGAGTTCTGACCAAAGGGCGATGTGTTAGAGGGGAAGCAAGACCACAAAGAATACCTTATGTCCCCTGTCCATTCCCAAAGTGGGCCAGGAAAACAGGCTGCACGTGAAAACTCATGGGATGTCACAAAGGGATGCAGGAGAGATGGGCAGGGATACAGGAAGAATGAGAGTGATGCCCTGAGTGCTTTGCCACAAAGAAACCCACAGGAACGACACCGGTTCACGTCATGAGCCTGCATGGAATGCCACCAAAACATGATCCAAGCATTCTGCCGACCCTGACATGTTTACATCCAGGAAATTCTTGGACCTCTCCTTCTGGCCCTAAGAATGAGTTTAAGATAGGAAAACACAGGGCAGAAGCCAGGAAATAGAGGCTGCAGTGCAGGAAACCAAGCCACAGCCCCTACCATTAACTGGGATGGTGCACATTTGACATGGGCTGGTCAGAAAATTATGGCTTCCACTAAGGTGCCTGTGGGCCTGAGGCAGGGCAGGACTGCTATAAAAGGCAGCCCAAGTCTCTGCTCTCTCATCCACTTCTCTCACCTCCTCCTCCTCCTCTGCAGGAATCAGGTGAGTGGGAAGCCTCCTCACCTCCTGCTGCTGTTTCAAGAGCAGCTCTTGCCTGGCTGGAGGTCTCAGCTGAGAGGGGCTGCAAGAGCCCAGGGTTGGGAGCTGCTTGTGCTGGGAGAGGGCAGGGGAGAGAAGGTCTTGTGCAGACAGAGAGAGCCTGGGACTTGGCTCAGGTGGCTTCTGGGCTTTGAGCTGGGCACTGCAATGGGGGCCAGGAGGTGCCTTGGCTGCAGGGTGTTTGGGTGCAGTGCTGCTTCTCACGTGTCCTCACTTTGTGCTTCTCCCTGCCCTCTGTGCCAGGTGCACCTGTGAGCTCGAGTCATGTCCTGCTGCCAGCCCTGTGACCCTTGCTGCCAGCCCTGTGGCCCCTGCCCGCTGGCCAGCAGCTGCAATGAGTGCTGTGTCAGGCAGTGCCAGAGCTCCCACGTTGTCATTGAGCCGCCTGCTGTGCTGGTGACCCTGCCTGGCCCCATCCTCAGCTCCTCCCCACAGAACACCGCCGTGGGATCCTCCACCTCTGCTGCTGTTGGCAACATCCTCAGCTGTGGCGGAGTGCCCATCAGCTCTGGGGGCTTTGACATCTCCTGCATCACCAACTGCTATGGCAGCAGTTGTTGTCGTCCCTGCTAAAGATGCTGCAGACATCATCAGGCAAGAACTTCCACATCCTCAGAATGTGGAGCTGCACTGAAGATGGATCTTTGGAACACTGGATTTGTGCCCTTGGTTTACTGCTGTTTTCTTCCACTCTCTTCGCTTGCCTTCCCTTCCTGTCTGCTCCACCCAATGCCAGCCTAGTGGGACCTGTTTGCCTCCCTCCATCCCTCTGCAGGCCTGGCAAATGGACACCCCTACTGTGCCCCACTGGCTGCTCCTGGTGTCCTCTATCAGCTACCTCCTTCCCTTCCTGAGACTCAATAAAGTTGTTTGCATCCAAAGCTGGCTCTCTGCTTTCTCCTTCCTTGTGTGGGAACTCTTCCACCCAGCTCGCGGCAAAAGCTGGAGGAATCTGTGGGCGGACACTCCATGGTGGCCTTTACTTTGTGCCTTTTCTATTGGAGCTCCCAAACACATCCCTGGCTTCCCCAAAATAGTGATCATCAGGAGAAGTTGTTGTCCAATGGTCACAGGAGTGGGAATGGTAAACAGCTGTGACTGGGATAGTCCACAACCTCCTCTCTTCAAACACCACCCTCACATTAGCCTTCTGCTCTGCTTCTGACCAGACAGGAAGGGCTCTGTTGATCACAAGATCAACTAAACTTGGGGACAGATCAAAAACCAAAACCATCCTCCCACCATGCTGGAGTCTGCCAGCGTTTCCCCTTCTGGGTTTGGTAGAGGAGAAACTCTCCCATCTTCTGGCCTCCCCCTCACAGACACGGTCAAACTTTTTTCTCTGACTCATTCTTTTTGACAGCAACATTTTCCCACAGCTCCTGGTTCATGACAAAGGCCACTGTGGCCAGAGGACTCCCCCATCTCCTCAGAGACAAAAGAATACTGTCACCTCAAAGCCTCCCCTTGAGGCAGGAACCAGGTCTGTGGGAAACAGCTGAGGGCCCCAAGGCTGCCTGGAGGCGGCATCAAAAGGGACGGCCTGGTTTCCTGTGTTCTTTTATCTCCAAATGTCTTGTTCTATTTATGCTGAATTAGAGGTTTTGCACCTTTAAGTCTTGTTGCAGAGAGTGAAGGAGGCAGAGAAGAAGTGTGCAGTTTGTTTTCAGACACTGCACTCACTCCTCCACATTCCTGCTCCTGGACTGTGTTGTCTGCAGATGGACAGACAGTGGGACGGAGTTCTCTTTTGCTTTTAGTTAGTTTTAGCTTGCTGAGGCAAAGAAATTCCCTGGACTGTGGTTTTACCCTTTTCTTGGACCTGGTTAAACCTGCTCTGGACTGAACACCCAGCAGAGCACCAGCAGCTGCACCTGTGGCCCACATGGCCGGGCCTGGCCTGCGACATTTCCAGTGTCGGAGGGACTGAAAAGAGACTGAGTGAGCTGAACTGCAACCCGGGGAGGGGACTTCCTCAGTTTGTCATCTCTTTTAGAGCAGCAAGGGGCTTTATTGTTTACTATTTTTTAGGTCTTATTGTTTAATAAACTTTTTTTTCCACTTTTCTCTAAGGAGTATTTTCTCCCAAACCAGTTGAGGGAGGAGCCAATTGAATCTCCCTTTCTGGAGGAACCCCTCTGGGGATTCTCTCCAAAATTTACCCTGAACCAAGACACCTGGCTTTGGGATTGTCCTTGAGAGATGTGGGTGCCGTGGCCCTGTCCAGGCTCCTGCAGAGAAGGAACTGGGGGCTGAGTGTGTGTCAGTGGCTGGCACTGCTGGGCAGGGAAGGCCCTACAGGCCGTGCAATGGCTGGGCTGAGAGCTCAGCTCAGGCCCAGCTGTGCACACACAGCCAGGGCACTGACACACTGCCAGCCTGGCCAGGGGTGCTGAGAGATGAGCCCAGAGCACAGAGCCCAGCACACGGGCACAGGCACACGGGCAGGGGGGCTGCACACAAGGGCCCTGCCCTGTGCACACCCATCCCTGTGCAGGCCAGAGGCTCTCAGGGGCTGTTCCCAGCAGGGCACAAGCACAGGCATGTGCAGACACTGGCACACACTGGGCCACAGCCACACTGCCATGCACATGATTGTGGGGGAGCACATGGGGCAGAGACCTGAGGAAGGGATGGCACTGAGGAGATGCTGGGGAGCTCCCAGGCAGAGCAGATTCTGGGAACACCAAGCAGGACAGAAGCTCAGGCAGCAGTGCTACAGGACTCTCGTGCACTGTGAAGGACAAGGAGGAAGGCAAAGAGGTTTTGCCTCAAAGGCAAGGCATGAAGGGGAGCCGTTGGGTGATGAGCCAGATATGGAAGGGCTGGGAGCAGATGAGGCACTTCCAGTCAGCAGGAACAGAAAATATCCCAAAGAACGCCTCAGGCTGCCATCATCTGCCTCCTTGTAATCCCCTCTGCACTTAGTTCGCGTTTTATGACCACACTGTCACATCCTTGCCCCCAGGGACCATGGAATCTCTCATAGCAGCACTCAGAAGAAGTCTCTATGAGGAATTGGGAATGAGGTCAGCCAGGAAATGCAAAGTCATTGTAGAGGAAAAATCCAACTCATGCCATACCATTGCCAGAGATCTTTCCATTCATTTGGGATCATGCAGGAATATCGTCACCTCCGCAGCACAAACTGTGGGCCCTGAGGCACTGTGGGGCCAGGATAAAAGGCAGCCCAATTGGGGGCTCTCTCAACCACTTCTGTCACCTCCTGCTCCTTGAGAACCAGGTGAGTTGGAATCCCCTTTCTCCACCACCCTCTCCAAGACAGCATTGAGTTTTCTGGCCCTTGTTGCTGCTCCTCTTTCTTCTGGGGCTGTTCTGCACTGGTGCTGGTGTGGGCAGAGGGCAGAGCGTGTGTTCTGGCCAGAGGCTGAGCCTGGGCTGAGGGGCTGATTTTCCTCCAGGTTAGGCAGGAGCAGAGCTGGGCCTGGCTGAGCTGGGAAGCAGCGTGCTGGGCTGGGGCAAAGGATGCCCAGGTTGGGGCTGCCCAGGCTGGAGCTGTGCAGGCAGCAGGGGCCTTGTGCTGCTGGGGCTGCCTTGCAGGCTGTGTCTGAGGTGTGCGTGTGCTCTGCTTCCTCCCTGCCCTCTGTGCCAGGTGCAGCGCCAGGCTCCAGACATGTCTTGCTCTGAGAAGTGCCAGCAGTGCCAGCCCTGTGAGCCTTGCTGCCAGTCCTGTGGCCCCTGCCCGCTGGCCAGCAGCTGCAATGAGTGCTGTGTCAGGCAGTGCCAGAGCTCCCACGTTGTCATTGAGCCGCCTGCTGTGCTGGTGACCCTGCCTGGCCCCATCCTCAGCTCCTTCCCACAGAACACCGCCGTGGGATCCTCCACCTCTGCTGCTGTTGGCAGCATCCTCAGCTGTGAGGGAGTGCCCATCAGCTCTGGGGGCTTTGACATCTCCTGCATCACCAACTGCTATGGTGGCAGCCGATGCTGTCGTCCCTGCTAAAGATGCTGCCGGCAATGTCCTCAGGCAAGAACTTCCAAGAGCTCGGAACGTGGTGCTGGAATGAAAATGGAATTCTGGAACATTGGATTTAAGGCTTTGGACTTTGTCTCCTTCTTCTTCTCCTCTTTTTTTTCTCTTCCCTTCCTTTCCTGTCATCACCATCACTCAATGCCAGCCTCGTGGCACCTGTTGGCCTCCGTCGCTCGGCAGCCCTGGACATCAGACATCCCCACTTCACCATAGTGGCCTCTCTCAGGTGCTCTCTTTGAGCCTTCTCCTTCTCTACTTTTGGCTCAATAAAGTTGCTTTTGCATTCAAACCTCAGCCTCTGATTTCTCCTCCTTTCTGGGACATCTCTCCCAGTTTGCTGACAAGAAAAAGGGTGGAGGAAGTACAGCAATGCAATCCCTGCAGTGCAATTTTATTTGTTCCATTTTCCTTGGAGCTGGCAAAGATGTCACTCTCTGTGAGAACACTGAGGCATGGCAATAACTTGCCCATGAAGGGTTTAGATTCCTCAGCCCCGCAAGTGTGCAACACCAGTCTGGACACAACTTGGAACAAGTGGGTGGTTTACACAGAACTGGTTTAGTGGGTGCCCAGCTGTTGAGGAGGGGAGGAGTGGAAAGAAATGGTCTTGAAGTTGTCTTCCAGCCCAAATCATTTCTATTGAAATCTGCTTTCTCAGAGGCACCAACAGTGTGACAAATGTGCTCAGTGCTGGGCAGTGCTGAGTCCCCTTTGGACGCAGCTGGAGCTGACTCAGTCACAGCTGGCTGGAGCCACTGGACTCTTCTCACAGAGACCATTCCTGCACCCTGAGTTACAAAGTGTGCCATCATGAGTAACCATGACACAGGAGGAAGCCCTGCTTCCTGGGAAATTGCCAGCCATTGCTTCCTGATGGAAGGAGGACAAAAGTTTATTTTCTTTCCCAGTGCACTTGTGTATGCAAAATCTTTCCCTCTCCCTTTGGCAAACTGCCTTCTCTCAAGATTCAAGCTGTTATTAGTTAGGTTTTATCTTGTCTTACTGCCTGAGAAAGGGGATTGATAGAGCAGCTTGCTGGGCACCATCCAGCCAGCCAAGGGCCACCAAGTACAGCTCACAGTCCAGCCCAGGGCAAGAGCAGGAATGAGCTGCGGAAGCGGGCATGGAGTGCTGACCAAAGGGAGACGTAATAGTGGGGAAGCAAGACCACAAAGAATACCTTATGTCCCCTGTCCATTCCCAAAATGGGCCAGGAAAACAGGCTGCACGTGAGAACTCATGGGATGTCACAAAGGGATGCGGGAGAGATGGGCAGGGATACAGGAAGAATGAGAGTGATGCCCTGAGTGCTTTGCCACAAAGAAACCCTCAGGGATGACACCGGTTCAGGTCTTGAGCTTGCATGGAATGCCACCAGACCATGATCCAAGCATTCTGCCTACTCTGACGTGTTTATATCCTGGAAATCCTTGGACCTCTCCTTCTAGCCCTAAGAATGAGTTTTAGATAGGAAAACACAGGGCAGAAGCCAGGAAATAGAGGCTGCAGTGCAGGAAACCAGGACACAGCCCCTACCATTAACTGGGACGGTGCTCTTTTGACATGAGCTGGTCAGAAAATTATGGCTTCCACTAAGGTGCCTGTGGGCCTGAGGCAGGGCAGGACTGCTATAAAAGGCAGCCCAAGTCTCTGCTCTCTCATCCACTTCTCTCACCTCCTCCTCCTCAGGAATCAGGTGAGTGGGAAGCCTTTTCTCCTGCTGCTGCTTCAAGAGCAGCTCTTGCCTGGCTGGAGGTCTCAGTTGAGAGGGGCTACAAGAGCCCAGGGCTGGGAGCTGCTTGTGCTGGGAGAGGGCCGGAGAGAAAAGGTCTTGTGCAGACAGACAGAGGCTGGGACTTGGCTGAGGTGGCTCCTGGGCTTTGAGATGGACACTGCAATGGGGGCCAGGAGGTGCCTTGGCTGCAGGGTGTTTGGGTGCAGTGCTGCTTCTCATGTGTCCTCACTTTGTGCTTCTCCCTGCCCTCTGTGCCAGGTGCACCTGTGAGCCTGAGCCATGTCCTGCTGCCAGCCCTGTGACCCTTGCTGCCAGCCCTGTGGCCCCTGCCCGCTGGCCAGCAGCTGCAATGAGTGCTGTGTCAGGCAGTGCCAGAGCTCCCACGTTGTCATTGAGCCGCCTGCTGTGCTGGTGACCCTGCCTGGCCCCATCCTCAGCTCCTCCCCACAGAACACCGCCGTGGGATCCTCCACCTCTGCTGCTGTTGGCAACATCCTCAGCTGTGGCGGAGTGCCCATCAGCTCTGGGGGCTTTGACATCTCCTGCATCACCAACTGCTATGGCAGCAGTTGTTGTCGTCCCTGCTAAAGATGCTGCAGACATCATCAGGCAAGAACTTCCACATCCTCAGAATGTGGAGCTGCACTGAAGATGGATCTTTGGAACACTGGATTTGTGCCCTTGGTTTACTGCTGTTTTCTTCCACTCTCTTCTGCTCCCTTCCTCTTCTGTCTGCTCCACCCAATGCCAGCCTAGTGGGACCTGTTTGCCTCCCTCCATCCCTCTGCAGGCCTGGCAAATGGACACCCCTACTGTGCCCCACTGGCTGCTCCTGGTGTCCTCTATCAGCTACCTCCTTCCCTTCCTGAGACTCAATAAAGTTGTTTGCATCCTAAGCTGGCTCTCTGCTTTCTCCTTCCTTGTGTGGGAACTCTTCCACCCAGCTCATGGCAAAAGCTGGAGGAATCTGTGGGCGGACACTCCATGGTGGCCTTTACTTTGTGCCTTTTCTATTGGAGCTCCCAAACACATCCCTGGCTTCCCAAAATAGTGATCGTCAGGAGAAGTTGTTGTCCAATGGTCACAGGAGTGGGAATGGTAAACAGCAATGACTGGGATAGTCCACAACCTCCTCTCTTCAAACACCACCCTCACATTAGCCTTCTGCTCTGCTTCTGACCAGACAGGAAGGGCTCTGTTGATCACAAGATCAACTAAACTTGGGGACAGATCAAAAACCAAAACCATCCTCCCACCATGCTGGAGTCTGCCAGCGTTTCCCCTTCTGGGTTTGGTAGAGGAGAAACTCTCCCATCTTCTGGCCTCCCCTCACAGACATGGTCAAACTTTTTTCTCTGACTCATTCTTTTTGACAGCAACATTTTCCCACAGCTCCTGGTTCATGACAAAGGCCACTGTGGCCAGAGGACTCCCCCATCTCCTCAGAGACAAAAGAATACTGTCACCTCAAAGCCTCCCCTTGAGGCAGGAACCAGGTCTGTGGGAAACAGCTGAGGGCCCCAAGGCTGCCTGGAGGCGGCATCAAAAGGGACGGCCTGGTTTCCTGTGTTCTTTTATCTCCAAATGTCTTGTTCTATTTATGCTGAATTAGAGGTTTTGCACCTTTAAGTTTTGTTGCAGAGAGAGAAGGAGGCAGAGAAGAAGTGTGCAGTTTGTTTTCAGACACTGCACTCACTCCTCCACATTCCTGCTCCTGGACTGTGTTGTCTGCAGATGGACAGACAGTGGGACGGAGTTCTCTTTTGCTTTTAGTTAGTTTTAGCTTGCTGAGGCAAAGAAATTCCCTGGACTGTGGTTTTTACCCCTTTTCTTGGACCTGGTTAAACCTGCTCTGGACTGAACACCCAGCAGAGCACCAGCAGCTGCACCTGTGGCCCACAGGGCCGGGCCTGGCCTGCGACATTTCCAGTGTCGGAGGGACTGAAAAGAGACTGAGTGAGCTGAACTGCAACCCGGGGAGGGGACTTCCTCAGTTTGTCATCTCTTTTAGAGCAGCAAGGGGCTTTATTGTTTACTATTTTTTAGGTCTTATTGTTTAATAAACAGTTTTTTCCACTTTTCTCTAAGGAGTATTTTCTCCCAAACCAGTTGAGGGAGGAGCCAATTGAATCTGCCTTTCTAGAGGAACCCCTCTGGGGGTTCTCTCCAAAATTTACCCTGAACCAAGACACCTGGCTTTGGGATTGTCCTTGAGAGATGTGGGTGTCGTGGCCCTGTCCAGGCTCCTGCAGAGAAGGAACTGGGGGCTGAGTGTGTGTCAGTGACTGGCACTGCTGGGCAGGGAAGGCCCTACAGGCCGTGCAATGGCTGGGCTGAGAGCTCAGCTCAGGCCCAGCTGTGCACACACAGCCAGGGCACTGACACACTGCCAGCCTGGCCAGGTGTGCTGAGAGATGAGCCCAGAGCACAGAGCCCAGCACACGGGCACAGGCACACGGGCAGGGGGGCTGCACACAAGGGCCCTGCCCTGTGCACACCCATCCCTGTGCAGGCCAGAGGCTCCCAGGGGCTGTTCCCAGCAGGGCACAAGCACAGGCATGTGCAGACACTGGCACACACTGGGCCACAGCCACACTGCCATGCACATGATTGTGGGGGAGCACACGGGGGAGAGGCCTGAGGAAGGGATGGCACTGAGGAGATGCTGGGGAGCTCCCAGGCAGAGCAGATTCTGGGAACACCAAGCAGGACAGAAGCTCAGGCAGCAGTGCTACAAGAGTCTCTAGGATTTTGCAAGATTATGAGAAGAGCAAAGAGGTTTCATTAAGTAGACGAGTCACATAGTGGGGCTGATTGGTTCATGAGCAAAAGAAATGAGGGCTGGGAGCAGAGCAGGCCCCTCCAGTCAGAGGGGATTTCAAAAATCTGGCAGTGTTACAAAACTCCAGCAGACTGCCCCAGGCTGGCATCACCTGCCATCTTTTGGATCCATTGTGCACTTAGTTTATGTCTTATGACTACACTGACTCATCCTTGCCCCAGGATCATGGAATCTCACATACCAGCACTTAGAAGAAATATTCATGAGGTTGTGGGATGATATCAAGCATTGCTGATTCCCAGGCACCCCATTCACCCCCCATTTCTGTCAAGTTTGGGAGTCACCTTCCTCTCCTGGTAGTTGTAGTTGACTACAGGGGGATGTGTTTGTGAGCTCCATGAGAAAAGGCACAAAGTAAAATCCACTCCAGGGAGTCCCAAGCTCTGCTTACTCCACCGTTGGCCCTGAGCTCACGGGAGAAGTTGACACAAATGGAAAGAGGATCAGAGACCAAGGCTTGGATGCAAAACAACTTTATTAACTCTAAGAAAGTAAAAGGAGGTGGTTCCAGAGAGCACCAGGAGCAGCCATGAAGGTACAGTGGGGGTATCCATTTGCTGGTTTCCAGAGCAAATGAGGGAGAGAGGCCAACTGGTCCCACTAGGCTGGCATTGAGTGCAATTGACTGGAAAGGAATGCAAGACAGAGAAGACAGGAGAAGAAGGAAACAAAAGTCAGAGGTCCTAAATACAGTCCCAAAGTTCTGTCTTCATGTCAGCTCCAAGTTCTGAGGTTGTGGATTTTCTTGCCCAAGGATGTTGCCAGCAGATTTAGCAGGGACGGCATCTGCTGCCACCATAGCAGTTGGTGATGCAGGAGATGTCAAAGCCCCCAGAGCTGATGGGCACTCCCTCACAGCTGAGGATACTGCCAACAGCAGCAGAGGTGGAGGATCCCACGGCGGTGTTCTGTGGGAAGGAGCTGAGGATGGGGCCAGGCAGGGTCACCAGCACAGCAGGCGGCTCAATGACAACGTGGGAGCTCTGGCACTGCCTGACACAGCACTCATTGCAGCTGCTGGCCAGCGGGCAGGGGCCACAGGGCTGGCAGCAAGGGTCACAGGGCTTGCAGCAGGACATGGCTGGGGCTCACAGGTGCACCTGGCACAGAGGGCAGGGAGAAGCACAAAGTGAGGACACATGAGAAACAGCACTGCACCCAAACATCCTGCAGCCAAGGCACCTCCTGGCCCCCATTGCAGTGCCCAGCTCAAAGCCCAGGAGCCACCTGAGCCAAGTCCCAGCCTCTGTCTGTCTGCACAAAACCTTCTCTCCCCTGCCCTCTCCCAGCACAAGCAGCTCCCAGCCCTGGGCTCTTGCAGCCCCTCTCAGCTGAGACCTCCAGACAGGAAGGAGCTGCTCTTGAAGCAGCAGCAGGAGAAGAGGCTTCCCACTCACCTGATTCCTGAAGAGGAGGAGGTGAGAGAAGTGGATGAGAGAGCAGAGACTTGGGCTGCCTTTTATAGCAGTCCTGCCCTGCCTCAGGCCCACAGGCACCTTAGTGGAAGCCATAATTTTCTGACCAGCTCATGTCAAATGTGCACCGTCCAGTTAATGGTAGGGGCTGTGTCCTGGTTTCCTGCATTTCTGCCTTTTCATTTCCTGGCTTCTGCCATGTGTGTTCCCATTTCCTATCTGAAGAGTCATGTTAGGTCCAGGATGAGAGTTCCAAGAATTTCCAGGATGTAAACAGGTCAGCACAGGCAGAGTGCTTGGATCATGGTCTGGTGACATTCCACACAGGCACGTGATGTTCACCTGTGTCATCCCTGTAGGTTTCTTTGTGGCAAAATTTTCAGTGCATCAGGCTTGCTCTTCTTGTACACATGCACACAGTAGGCCATATGAGATAAGAGGAAACATCCTTTTCTCCTTCTGCCCATCTCTCTCTGGCTTTGTTTCCCTTATATGAGCTTCTGCTTGCTGTTTTTTTCTTCTTGCTATATTTACCGCATCTCAGGGAAATTGTTCTGGTCTCATTGACCTCACCCTATTTCTGTACTCTCTCTGTGGGTCCTTTGGGAAGACAAGACCATTTCTCTAGCCAGGTTCCTTCACAGGTGCTTGAGTTCTCTTCTCTCAGAGTTGTCCCCAACACCTCAACAGAGTGCTCACTTTTTGATGGTTTTATTTTAGGACTGTTCAGATTGCAAGGTCTAAGAGAGGCCTTCCAAAGTGCATATGTGTCAGTCTGTGCATGCGTGCACCATGAGGGTGTAGGAATGTGCCCCCTGTTTATGGATGAACAAATTATCCTTTGTCTCCTTAAAAAGGAAAAAAGCCCAGAAGTTTCTCTCTTCAATTTGGTAAAAAGACTCCTCATAAGACCTTGAAGACTTCACCTCAAACCTAAGGATACCTAATTGGACAGAAGCCAAAAAGTCCCACCCAAACAATTCGCTAGAAAAAGAAGAAAACAAAAGAAGTAATCACTTTCGTAGGGTGTTTTACCAGGAGCAAGAACCTCTTACTCCTAACTCAGTTTTTCTCTGTAAAGAGCTTTGTTATTTCATCTTTTATTTAACTTTTCTGTTTCCAACACTACCTCAGAGGCCATCCTACTAATTTTATACCATCAAAGTAGTTAAGCTATCTGAAGTGTGTTATATTTCTCTAAGAACTCATAAGACCTGGCTCAAGGTGAAAATATACCATGAGGGCACACTGAAGGTTCTCATTGTCAGTCCCCCTGTGGTGTGTCCTTTAGTCCCACAGAGGCACTGGTTGCCCTGGAGAGGCAGAGCCAGTTTACAGCTGAACAGTGCTGCTTTGACCTTGCAGAGAACTGAAATGCAAATTCTGCCTTCCCCACCCTCCACTTCTTGCTTTATGTTCAAGGAGAAAGCCCAGAAATCCTGCCAGCCTCTGCAGGCCCTCATCCCAAATGGATCCCCCTCTGCTGGAATGTTGCTGTTTGAGTGGGTGTCATGTCCCACTTGTAAGGGGGAGGGAACCGCCAGGATTTGTACATGTTGGTGATTGAGAGGAAAAACAAAGTCAGAGAGTCCGCAGAAGATTTCACATTTTATTAATAAACTGCACACTTGGCATTGAAATAGGAATAGGAACAGAAATGGGAATAGGAATAGGAATAGGAATAGGAATAGGAATAGGAATAGGAATAGGAATAGGAATAGGAATAGGAATAGGAATAGGAATAGGAATAGGGAAGGCCAAGGCCAAGGCAAAGGCCAGGCCAAGGTGGACAGGGAAGAGAAGACGGGAAACAACTTGAGGCTTGAGGCAGCTGGCTAAAGCAAAAGGGTGCATAACAACCTGCTGTTGAAATTTTTATTCTTCTGATTGTGCTTCACACTGTGTAGGACACTCTCCCACAAGTAAATGTGGCGAGGTTTGGTAGCTGGGGCAGGAAACTGTAGGAATGGGCTCAGGGACAAGAGTCCAGTGTCTCCCACCTCGTCTGGCTGAGTCAGCTCCAGCTGTGTCCAAAAGGGGCTCAGCGCTGCACAACACTGAGCACATTTGTCACACTGATAATACCTCTGAGAAAGCAGATTTCATTAGAAGTGGTTTGGGTTGGGAGGAAAGGGCTAAAAGCAGAAGAATTAGCAGGATGATTGTAGGTTTGCTGAAATGACTTTGCAGCTGAGGATGCCAAAGCATGGAGGATATCAATGTGGGAAAAACCATAAAGGATGCCTTCTGCTGTTTTATCCTGTGTTTGGAAAAGCAGAATCTCTGTATGGAGACAATGACAGTGTTTGGAGAGACTTGGAGGCCCTCTCACGGACATGCTTTAGCTCCCTGTTTTGGGAGAGAGAAAAATCAAAGCTCAGAGATCACAAAAAGCATAGATACAGCATAGCACTGGTGTAAAGAGGAGCCCTGCCAGCAGGGACTGATCTGAAGCAGGACAATGTTCCAATTGTTCATCCCTGCCCGAGTGCTGATTGCACCTCCTCTGCAGAGTGAGGTAAAGCAACAAATTTACTCTTTGCCTTTCCACCATGGTTTGTGGGCGTTCCATCTGCGCAACTGTGTCGACTGAAAAACTTGGGATAGAAGGGAACCTAAACATTTCTTTGTTTGCAACACTCCACCCAGCTCACAAAATATGGGCAAGAATGGCCGCAACCAAACCAAGCGGCTCAAAGTCCTGAGCAACCATGCCTTGAAGATGTCGAGGAATGAGAAATCTACAATTTCTCTGGGCAACGTGTTCCAGTGCCTCATCACCCTCACTGTCAGGGTGTCTTTGTCAGCTTCAAGGGAAAGGGCACAAGGAAAACCCATAGCAAAAAGTCCAGCTCTCTGTTTTACCACTTTACTTCTGAGGAGACCGGAAGAGCTGTCACAGAATGAAGGAGAAATCAGAGGCTGAGGTTTGAATGCAAAAAAATTTATTGAGTATAAAGAAGAAAAATGGGTATGTCGGAGACAACACCAGGAGCAGCTACTAAGATGAAGTGGGGGCGTCCAGAGGCCTGGCCAGCAGATAGAGGTGGGGAAGGGAGGGGGCCACTAAGGTGACATTGGCTAGTGTCAACATAAAAGGAAGGGAAGAAAGAAGAGAGAGCAGAAGAAGGAACGAATAGCTAAAAAGCTTAAATCCAATGTCCCAAAATTTTTTCTTCATTCCAGCTCCATGTTCTGAGGTTCTTGCCTGAAGATGTTGGCCGAGGACGTTGCTGGCAGCATCTTTAGCAGGGACGACAGCATCGGCTGCCACCATAGCAGTTGGTGATGCAGGAGATGTCAAAGCCCCCAGAGCTGATGGGCACTCCCTCACAGCTGAGGATGCTGCCAACAGCAGCAGAGGTGGAGGATCCCACGGCGGTGTTCTGGGGGAAGGAGCTGAGGATGGGGCCAGGCAGGGTCACCAGCACAGCAGGCGGCTCAATGACAACGTGGGAGCTCTGGCACTGCCTGACACAGCACTCATTGCAGCTGCTGGCCAGCGGGCAGGGGCCACAGGACTGGCAGCAAGGCTCACAGGGCTGGCACTGCTGGCACTTCTCAGAGCAGGACATGTCTGGAGCCTGGCGCTGCACCTGGCACAGAGGGCAGGGAGGAAGCAGAGCACACGCACACCTCAGACACAGCCCGCAAGGCAGCCCCAGCAGCACAAGGCCCCTGCTGCCTGCACAGCTCCAGCCTGGGCAGCCCCAACCTGGGCATCCTTTGCCCCAGCCCAGCACGCTGCTTCCCAGCTCAGCCAGGCCCAGCTCTGCTCCTGCCTAACCTGGAGGAAAATCAGCCCCTCAGCCCAGCCTCAGCCTCTGGCCACAACACACGCTCTGCCCTCTGCCCACACCAGCACCAGTGCAGAACAGCCCCAGAAGAAAGAGAAGCAGCAACAAGGGCCAGAAAGCTCAATGTTGTCTTGGAGAGGATGGAGGAGAAAGTGGCTTCCAACTCACCTGGTTCTCAAGGAGCAGGAGGTGACAGAAGTGGTTGAGAGAGCCCCCAGTTGGGCTGCCTTTTATCCTGGCCCCACAGTGCCTCAGGGGACACAGTCCTGCTGCATAAGTGACAATTTTCTTTCATGATCTCAATGAAGGGAAACATGTCCTAGAAGGTTATGGCATGAGTTGGATTTTCCGTCTACCATGACTTTGCATTTCCTGGCTGACCTCATTCCCATTCCCTCACAGACACATCTGAGTGCTGGTATGTGAGATTCCGTGTGTCCTGGGGGCAAGGATGTGTCAGTAAGGACAGAAGACATGAACTGTGTGCAGAAGGGATTCCAAGGAGGCAGGTGATGCCAGCCTGGGGCACTCTGCTGGAGTTTTGTAATGCTGCCAGATTTTTGTAATCCCTCCTGACTGGATGGGTCCCATCTGCTTCCAGCCCTCCAGTCTCTGTCTCTGCATCCAGTGCCTCCTCTGACTATATGCCCTGCACCCTCACTGAAACCTCTTTGTTCTCTGCGTCATCCTGCAAAATCCTTGAGATCCCTGTAGCAGTGCTGCCTGAGCTTCTGCCCTGCTTGGTGTTTCCAGAATCTGTGGCCACACTGTCCTTTGTCCTGAGCCAGGAGCTATGGGAAAATGTTTCTGTCAAAGAGAATGAGGCATGAGGGGAAACGAGTTTGACCATGTCTGGGAGGTGGAAGTAGGGAGACTGAAAAGGACAGTCGAAAAGAACAGCATTTCATTCTAACAGGAGCAGTATCCCAGAACAGCACAGCCCTGGAGAAATACCTTAAGGATGTAACTTAGGCAAGCAGAAGTCATGCAAATGGCAAGCAGGGTGCTCGCTCAGCCCTGGGAGGCTGACAAAGCAAAAGTTCTGTTAAATGACAATATTGGCCTGACTCAAATGTGGCAGTGGAGCACCAGCTACCCAAGAAGGACATCAGGCTTCAGGACAGACCCCCCAGAAGTATAGAAGGACACGTGATAAGGATGGCAACTATGTCAAATAAGTCAAGTGTGTTGGGCTAGCTAATGAATATGTAATCACTGCGTATGATAAAAAAATCTGTTTAACTGAATGCCTGGTGCACTCAGAGCACGTTGGCAGGGCTGCATGGCTGGTGGCAAAAACATGGTGAGAAACTTGCTCGTGCAGATCCTAGCTGAATCGACTTCTCAGCGCTCCTGTAGGAATCTTTGAATTGGTGGAACTTTTTGGCAATTGAACCTGGAAGCAGCAGTTCTTCTTCTAGTGAGGAGAGGAGAGGAGAGGAGAGGAGAGGAGAGGAGAGGAGAGGAGAGGAGAGGAGAGGAGAGGAGAGGAGAGGAGGAGGAGAGGAGAGGAGAGGAGAGGAGAGGAGAGAGAGGAGAGGAGAGGAGAGGAGAGGAGAGGAGGAGAGGAGAGGAGAGGAGAGAGAGGAGAGGAGAGGAGAGGAGAGGAGAGGAGGAGAGGAGAGGAGAGGAGAGGAGAGGAGAGGAGAGGAGAGGAGAGGAGAGGAGAGGAGAGGAGAGGAGAGGAGAGGAGAGGAGAGGAGAGGAGAGGAGAGGAGAGGAGAGGAGAGGAGAGGAGAGGAGAGGAGAGGAGAGGAGAAAGCAACATGGTGGCACCAAGGTCAGCGGAAAAAAGAGGGGGAGAAGTTGCTTCAAGCGTTGGAGCCAAGATTTTCTGCAAGCCATGGTGAGGACCATGGTGAAACAAAGTGTCCCCCTGTAATCCATGAAGTCCACATGGATGCAGAGATCTACTGCAGCTCATGGGAAAAGGGCTCACGCTGGAGCAGGTGGATATTGGGGAAAGCTGTGATCCAGTGGGAGACCCAAATACAGTGAGAGGGCTTCTGCTTCCAGTGAGAGAGGGAGAGAGCCCTTGCTTCCAACCTAGAGCAGCCTATCCTTAAAAAACTGTACCCCATGGGCTAGTGACCCATGCCACAGCAGTTTGGGGAAGACTGTTTGCCCGTGGGAGGGACCCCATGGCATAGCAGAGAAAATACTCCTCTCCCTGAGCCAACAGAAGATCTTGAGTTAGGAACTGACCAAAACCCAAATGCCCTGCCTCCCTTCACTGTCAGCGAGAAAGAGGGAGGGGCTGGGAGTGAAAAAAAAAGGTGGTTTAAAGACTTATTTCTCATTACACTCCTCTGACTCTGTTAATAATGAATTTACTTTATACCTTTACATTTGAACCTTTTTTGTCCTTGGAGCGTTTTTCTCCCAGTCCTTACCTAACTAATGAGCCCTTTGTTAATTTTTTCCCCCTCTCCTCTGCCCAACTGTAGCAGAAGAGAGTGAGCCAATGAATTTTGGTGCCTGGCATTTGGGCAGTATCAAACCACAATAGAAATAAGTAGTAGACAATCTAAAAGGGGCATGGTAAAAAAAATCCCCACTTGGTTGCATTTTGCGACATTGGAAGAAGATTGGCAGTTCCTGGATGAACCGGCAAAGGACCCCGGAGAAAAGCTGTTCCCAATCAGCTCTTTTGTGTGGCTGATAGAATGCTAATCGTGAAAACCCTCAGTCCTGCCTGTCTGGACAGAAGCTGGGATGAACATTAAATGTGAGGACAGTTGGAAGAGAAGAGGTTGTGGGCATTCCCCAGGCCTCCCTGCTCTCCATTCCCTGCCATCTTCACCCTGAGAGTCATTTCAGTTGAGTAGCCAGGGGTGTGTTTGACAGCTACCACGTAAAGGGCAAAAAGTAAAATCCACTGTAGGGAGTTCCACCCTCTACTTCTCTACGTTTTCTCCTGAGCTCAGTGGAAGAACATGCCACAGATGAAAAGAGAATCAGAGGCCAAAGCTTGGATGCAAAACCACTTTATTGAGACTAAAGAAGAAAAGGAGGAGGCTCACAGAAGGCATCTGGAGCGGCCACTAAGGTGCAGTGAGGGTGTCCATCTGCCTGGCCTCCAGAGACAGGGAGGGACAGAAGCCAACAGGTCCCACTAGGCAGACATTGCATGGTGGTGACAGGAAAGGAATGCAAAAGAAAGGGAAGAGAGTCATAGAAGGCAACAGTCAGCTAACAGCATAAATTTAACATTCCAAAACTTCCATCTTCATTCCAGCAGCATGTTCCGAGCTCTTGGAGGTTCTTTCTTAAGGCTGTCACCAGCAGATTTAGCAGGGACGACAACAACTGCTGCCATAGCAGTTGGTGATGCAGGAGATGTCAAAGCCCCCAGAGCTGATGGGCACTCCCTGAGAGCTGAGGATGCTGCCAACAGCAGCAGAGGTGGAGGATCCCACAGCGGTGTTCTGTGGGGAGGAGCTGAGGATGGGGCCGGGCAGGGTCACCAGCACAGCAGGCGGCTCAATGACAACGTGGGAGCTCTGGCACTGCCTGACACAGCACTCATTGCAGCTGCTGGCCAGTGGGCAGGGGCCACAGGGCTGGCAGCAAGGGTCACAGGGCCTGCAGCAGGACATGGCTTGGGCTCACAGGGGCACCTAGGATCAAACGAAGGGAGAAGCACAAAGTGATGACATATGAGAAGCAGCACTGCACCCAAACACCCTGCAGCCAAGGCACCTCCTGGCCCCCATTGCAGTGCCCAGCTCAAAGCCCAGGAGCCACTTGAGCCAAGTCCCAGCCTCTGTCTGTCTGCACAAGACCTTCTCTCCCCTGCCCTCTCCCAGCACAAGCAGCTCCCAGTCCTGCACTGCGACAGCCCCTCTCAGCTGAGATCTCCAGCCAGGCAAGAGCTGCTCTTGAAGCAGCAGCAGGAGAAGAGGCTTCCCACTCACCTGATTCCTTAGGAGAAGGAGGTGAGAGAAGTGGATGAGAGAGCAGAGACTTGGGCTGCCTTTTATAGCAGTCCTGCCCAGCCTCAGGCCCAGAGGCACCTTAGTGGAAGTCATAATTTTCTGAGCAGTACATTTCAAATGTGCAGCATCCAGTTAATGGTAGGGGCTGTATCCTGGTTTCCTGCATTTCTGCCTTTTCATTTCCTGGCTTCTGCCGTGTGCGTTCCTATCTGAAGTCTTCTGTTAGGGACAGGATGAGAGACACAAGAAATTCTGGGCTATAAACACGTCAGAGCGGGCAGAATGCTTGGATCATGATCTGATGGCATTCCATGCAGGCACGTGTTGCATTTTGATTCCTCCCTACTAGATCAGCCTAATTGGTCAACAATCCATGCCCGTTTCTCCACCTCATTCCTGATCTTTTCTTGTGCTCTATTTTGTTTCTTTCCAGTAACCACAGCAAGGACACTTCTCCCAGAAAAGTGCTGTCCTACCTCCCTAGAGCCTCTTCTCCAGCCACATGCTGGTCTTTCTCACCACATGTTCTTACCAACAATCCTTGGGTGTTATTACCAGCTGTGCTGGGTTGATCTTGGCTGGACAGCCAGTGCCCTGCAGCCACTCTATGATTCTCCATTCTGAGGTGAACAGGGATGGGAAAATAAGTAGGAAATCAACTTGAATATTAAGCTTTGAAGGTTTGCCAAAACATACTCAAAAGATTGTGCATGCAGTAGTAAACTGGAAGAAAACCCCATTTATGCTCTACTTCCAATCAGGAAGTTCTATCTGGCCACTTCCCGGGAAACAGGGCTTGAGCACATGTAGTGGTGTCACTTGAAGGTCAACATTGCAAATTACAAATGCCCGCCCTTGTGTCTCCTTTCCTTAGCTCTTGTGTCTGAGCTCATGTCATATGGCACAGAATATCCCTTCTCGTCAGTTTGGGTCAAGTGTCTGAGTTTTGTCCACTCCCAGGATCTTGGCACCCCCTGCTCCTGATGGGGAAGGGAATGTTGGAGAGACAGTGCTGGTGCTGTGTGAGCAGTGCTCAGCAGGAGCCAAAGGACTGGAGTGTTACCAGCAGCTTTGTCACACCCAGTACAGAGCACAGCCCTGCCAGGGCTGCTGTGGGGAACAGGAACTGCATCTCTGCCAGACTCAACACACCCACAAGCCTTGGCTGGCCCCAGGGGCATCCAGCTCTCTGTGTTCGTGACGTACACATCAGCCCTTATGTCCTAGACTTGTCCACTGGGATGGGACACAGTCTCATCCTGCCCAGGCCAATGCTACCACTCAGAGTGGTGCTGAGTGAGGTGGGGGCAAGGCCTTACAAGAAATGCATGGATGGAATTGAAGGGATCAGGGTACAGTTATTGCCTTCCTCTGAGATGTAGGATAGATGTTCTGGGTGGCACTGGGACAGTCAAAGAGCTGTGAACTCTCTTTAGTGTTCCAGTACCAGGATGTACATAACCCCCAAAAATGGTGTTCCCAGCAACTATGTCCAGGTAATCAGCTACCTATCATTCAGGACCAAAATGCCAAAAACACAGCTCCGTTTTCATGGGGGAGGTCAGGAAAATTCCCTTTTTGCTGCAGGACCACTATATTATTTTTCTTTAGGTTATGGAAAGTTACATTCTTCCCAGTCTAATCCTGGACCACTGTGTGGCTGTTAGAAATGTTATTCATTCATTTGTTTTTTGACGCCATAATGGATCTTCCCTCTTGTGTTGAAGTGGCAATGTTTGGCAGTTGGGGAAGGCTGAAGGAATGGGCTCTGGGCCAACATTCCAGCAGCTCCCACCATGTCTCATAGTCAGTTCCAACTGTGTCCAAAAAAAACCCCATAAATGATACCTTCTGCTGTTTTATCCTCAGTTTGAAGAAGCAGAATCTGCATTGAAACCACACCGGTGTTTAGAAGACATGGAGGCCCTCTCACAGACATACTTGAGCATTGGTCAAAGAGGAGCCTTGCCAGGAAGGGGACAGGGGACTATGTTCCCACTTGTGCATCTCTGCCCAATCATTGCTTCAACCTCCTCCATGGAGTGAGGTATGGAAATAAATTTATTCTTTGCCTTTCCACCATAGTTTTTGGGTGTTTGTTCTGCGCAACTGTGTCAACTCAAGGGAACCTCAATAACATTTAATTTCATTTCCAAATCCACAGCAATCCCAAAAAAGAGGCATTGACTGCATCCAACAAACCAAGTGGCTCAAAGTCCTGAGCAACCATGCCTTGAACATTTCCAGGAATGAGAAATCTACAATTTCTCTGGGCAACTTGTTCCAATGCCTCATCACCCTCACTGTCCACAGATGTCTTTGTCAGCTCGAAGGAAAGGGCACAAGGAAAATCCAGAAGAGTGAGTCCCACTCTCTGCTTTTCCACTGTACTCCTGGGGACAGTGGAAGAGTTGTCACAAAATGAAAGAGAAATCAGAGGCTGAGGTTTGAATGCAAAAAACTTTATTGAAACTAAAGAAGAAAAGCAGGTATGTAGGGGACAGCACCAGGAGCAACCACAAAGGTGCAATGAGGATGTGCAGAGGCCTGGCCAGCAGATAGAGGGAGGAAGGGAGAGGGGGAAGACAGTTCTACTAGGCTGGCATTGGGTAGTGGTGAAAGGAAGGGAAAGGAAAGGAAGGGAGGGGAGAGGAGAAGATGGAATTAAAAGCAAAAAAGTCTAAATTCAAAGTTCCAAAATTCCGTCTTCATTCCAGCAGCATGTTCTGAGATCTTGCAGGTTGTTGGCTGAGGACATTGGGAGCAGGATCTTTAGCAGGGACGACAGCATCTGCTGCCACCATAGCAGTTGGTGATGCAGGAGATGTCAAAGCCACCAGAGCTGATGGGCACACCCTCACAGCTGAGGATGCTGCCAACAGCAGCAGAGGTGGAGGATCCCACAGCGGTGTTCTGTGGGAAGGAGCTGAGGATGGGGCCAGGCAGGGTCACCAGCACAGCAGGCGGCTCAATGACAACGTGGGAGCTCTGGCACTGCCTGACACAGCACTCATTGCAGCTGCTGGCCAGCGGGCAGGGGCCACAGGGCTGGCAGCAAGGGTCACAGGGCTTGCAGCAGGACATGGCTCTGGCTCACAGGTGCACCTGGCACAGAGGGCAGGGAGAAGCACAAAGTGAGGACATGTCAGAAGCAGCACTGCACCCAAACACCCTGGAAGCATGATAACTCCTGGCCCCCATTGCAGTGCCCAGCTCAAAGCCCAGCAGCCACCTGAGCCAAGTCCCAGCCTCTGTCTGTCTGCACAGCACCTTCTCTCCCCTGCCCTCTCCCAGCACAAGCAGCTCCCAGCCCTGTGGTACAACAGCCCCTCTCAGCTGAGACCTCCAGCCAGGACAGATCTCGTCTTCGACGAGGAGACTCGGAGAAGAGGTTTCCCACTCACCTGATTCCTGAGGAGGAGGAGGTGAGAGAAGTGGATGAGAGAGCAGAGACTTGGGCTGCCTTTTATAGCAGTCTTGCCTTGCCTCAGGCCCAGAGGCACCTTTTTGGACGTCATAATTTTCTGACCATCTCATGTCAAATATGAACCATCCTGGCTAATGGTAGGGGCTGTATCCTGATTGCCTGCATTGCTGCCTTTTCATTTCCTGTCTAATTCCATCTGAATTCCTATCTGAAGTCTTCTGTAAGTGCAGGGATGAGAGGCCCAAATATTTCCAGGATACAGACATGTCGGTTCAGGAAGAAGGCTCAGATGGTGGCATTCCATGTGGTCAGTTGATGTGAACCTGTGCCAAAAACTCTGTGAGGATTTTTGTATTAGAATTGTCAGGAATGTACACTGCTCTCATTCCTGCATGCTCAGGACTGTCATGTGGGGGGACATTCAGCATACTTTTCTTTTTTTCTCCCTGACTCTCTGTGACAGTCAGTCATTGCTGCACTGACCCCATTGATGCACAAACATTGCTCACAGGAAAAATTCAGCTGGTATCATTTGCCTCATGCTCTTACTGTGCAGTCTCTGTTGGTCACCTGTGAACACCAGCAGTGTGTCTGTGACCTGGTCTTTCTCTGGTATACCTGAGTCCTCTCCCGCCGGAGTTGCTCCCAACACGTCCTCTGCAGGGTTCTGAGTGGCTGCTATTTTTATGGCCTTCTATGAATATAGAGTTTTGCTTGGCTCCATGCAGCCATGCGTGAGCACACATGAGTCAGTCTCTGTCTGTTGTGTGTGTGTGCATTTGTATGAGTGTGACCCTCATCATGAGGGCAGATGAAGATTCCCTCAGTCAGATCAGCCCTTGGTGTGTCCTTCAGCACCACAGAGTAGCTGGGTATCTTTGCCAGAAGAAGCCAATCTACAACTGAATGTTGCTTGCAGAGAAGTACCCACAGAACTGAAATGCAGCCTCTGTCTCCTTCCTCCTCCATTTTTTGGTATATGTTCAAAGAATGTCTCCCCACCTCTGCAGATTTTCATTCCTTAATTGAAAATTAAGGGATAAAAGGGACAATATCCAGCACTGGGGTGCCTGGCAAGCTGCCAGAGGCACACTTTTAGCTTAAAACAATTATCATATATATTTTTTCATTAAATTTGTTACATACATATTCATCAGGGTTATATATATTCAAATATCCCTGTGAGTTCTTTTACATGTTCCAGGAACTCTTTAGCTTTGTTCGACCCTTGATCTGTCATGCAATAGTGTAGATTTGATTTCTGGGAGTCATGTATATAATTTCCTCTCAATGTATATGCCATTTTCTCACAATGGTTATGCCATTTCCTCACACCAACAAACAGAATTATTGATCACCACAGGGTCAGTGGCAGGAGTCTTTTCACATCCCTTCTTTCAATGTTATCCATGTGGTTCCTTCTATGTTATCTAATCATACAGACAGTTTTTGCTATTTCTATAAACTTACCTGCATTTTCTCACTATTGTCAGCTAGTTGCAGAGACAAAAATGTTCTGCAAAAGTTAATATTATATAGACTCTATTTTAATATTTTGCGAAAGCCAAAACTATATTTATCACGCTAATATGTATAAACTACACATGGCCAGAGCATTGGCTGCAAAAGCTGACAAATTATGCTATATCCAAAACCAGTTAAAAGTGATTGCAAATTGTACTATATCACAATTGTTGTGATTAATAATAATCTGCAAAAGCTAACACATAAGAGTAAAAGCCAACGACTATCCAGTTATTTATTCACACCTAATTCTCCAAGGCTACATTGTTCTATTAATTTGGTAAGAGTAAAATGCTGTTCTGTTGTTCTTATCAGGCATTCAAATATTTGGCCTTGATTTCAGGGCCTCATGGCCTCAGGGAGTAGCGGGGAACTCCAGCATTAGCTGGCATCGCCGCACAGGGAAACCACCCACTGTCTCTCCTCTTGAAGGGTTTTCATTAAAAGCAGGCTTCCTGGCAAAGTGGTTTGGCCTTTGGCAGATGCAGCCTTTCATCTGCAGGTGCTGCAGCTCCCTGCTCTGACTCCTGCCAAGTTCAGCTGTTTGCTATCAGTGTTTCCAGGCAACCTGTAGCTTTCCTTTCCCCAGAGGCTTACATTCCTGGAAAGGCCACTATCCACATCTGAACCCAGTCCCTAAGCCAATTCCTTCATTCCTTTTGACCTTGAGCATTTTAGAATCCTGAGTGTTTCCCTCTCCTTAATGAAGGCAAGGTGCCACCCCAAGTCTGCTCAACTTGACTGGCAGATGCTGATCCCAAATTCTGCATCACCTCAGCCCTTCATGTCTGGACAGCAGCTGGGTCCTGCCAGGTGCCGAAGGACTCTGTGAGGTACTTGTCTCATCTGCCTTTGACCACATGTGCTGCTCATGGGCCCTAGACTGGGTAATGCAGGGGAGGAGAAGGAAGAGATGAGGCTGTGGGCTGGTCCCAGACATTGCTGTTTCCCTTCCCCATTCCTGCCACCCTTTGGAGCCATCTTTTCCCTGTTTGCCCTTGGCTGTGGACTAGCCAGGGATTTTCTTCATCAAGTCCAATGGAAAAGGCAGAAAGGAAAATCCACTACAGGGAGTCCCACACGCTCCCCATCCACCTTTTCTCCTGTGCAGACTGGAACAGTTTCCATAGAAAAAAAAGGAAGATATGGAGGCCAAGGCTTGGATGCAAAACAACTTTATTGAGCGTAAAGTGGAAAAGGAGGTGGCTCACAGAGGCCAAGAGGAGCAGCCACTAAGGTGCAGTGGAGCTCATGCAGGGGATACACCTGCCTGCCCTGCAGAGGGAGGGAAGGCAACATGTCCACACTTGAATGGCCTGGGGAGACACAGACAGTGAATAAAAGAGAGGGGAGAGTAGAAGAAGGAAAGAGAAGCCTGCAGCTCTAAATACAATCTCCCAAAGACCTGTCTGTGCCCAGAACCAGGTTCAGAGGTCTTTAGAGGTGCCCGAGGATGTTGCCAGCAGATTTAGCAGGGACGGCACCTGCTGCCACCATAGCAGTTGGTGATGCAGGAGATGTCAAAGCCACCAGAGCTGATGGGCACTCCGCCACAGCTGAGGATGCTGCCAACAGCAGCAGAGGTGGAGGATCCCACGGCGGTGTTCTGTGGGAAGGAGCTGAGGATGGGGCCAGGCAGGGTCACCAGCACCGGGGAGGGTTCGATGACAACGTGGGAGCTCTGGCACTGCCTGACACAGCACTCATTGCAGCTGCTGGCCAGCGGACAGGGGCCACAGGGCTGGCAGCAAGGGTCACAGGGCTTGCAGCAGGACATGGCTGGGGGTCACAGGTGCACCTGGCACAGAGGGCAGGGAGAAGCACAAAGTGAGGACACATGAGAAGCAGCACTGCACCCAAACACCTTGCAGCCAAGGCACCTCCTGACCCACATTGCAGTGCCCAGCTCAAAGCCCAGGAGCCACCTGAGCCAAGTCCCAGCCCCTGTCTGTCTGCACAAAACCTTCTCTCCCCTGCCCTCTCCCAGCACAAGCAGCTCCCAGCCCTGGGCTCTTGTCGCCCCTCTCAGCTGAGACCTCCAGCCAGGCAAGAGCTGCTCTTGAAGCAGCAGCAGGAGAAGAGGCTTCCCACTCACCTGATTCCTGAGGAGGAGGAGGAGGAGGTGAGAGAAGTGGATGAGAGAGCAGAGACTTGGGCTGCCTTTTATAGCAGTCCTGCTTTGCCTCAGGCCCACAGGCACCTTAGTGGAAACCATAATTTTCTGACCAGGTCATGTCAAATATGCACCATCCCAGTTAATGGTAGGGGCTGTGTCCTGGTTTCCTGCACTGCATCCTTTTCATTTCCTGGCACATGCCATATTCTTTCCCCCTTGAGGGCTTTTGTAAGTGCCAGGAGGACAAGCCCAAGGATTTCCGGGAGGTAAATACAACAGCTCCTGCCGAATGCTCAGATCAAGGGCTGTTGTCATTCCATACATTCAGCTGATGCGAACCTGTGTGATTCTTGTGGGTTTGTTTGTGTCAAAGTTGTCAGGAAATGGGCACCAGTTTTGTGCTTCCTGCCCAAGGACTTCCATGTGCGGGGACATGTTGTGTCAACAGAGACCCCAGGTGCTGACTTCTTCCTGTCCTCATATGAGTGCACATAATTTTGAGTTGTTCCAGGCAGACTACTGAACTGAAGTCCCTGAATGGTTCCTCTTATGGTGGAGTGTTTCTGGTGACTGAGATGGGACACAGGTTCCTCCTCTCCAGACCTATGCTGGATGCACTTTTACAGCTCATCTCCCTGGTGCTGAGTGAGGAAGTGGTTGCATCTCACAGCAAATGGGTGTTGGACTGAATGGACTGGGACCTGGGTTGTGCTCTGATGTGAGATATAGAACAGACTTTCTTGTGCGGTACTGGGGAAGTCAAACATCTTTGAGTCAAACTCCTTTCATGTTCAAGGACCAGGACTTCCATATCCCCCCAAAACTGCATGTCTAGCAACTGTGTCTGGAAGAGTAGGAAAGTGTGATTTTTTTTTTAGTCTAACCGCCAAAATCCTGCTGCTTTTTCTTGATCAGTTCTGTTGAAGTTGATCTTTCCCAAAAAATAACTTGTGTTCTGACTGCAAGCCCTCATTCTCTATCCTGCTGTGCTGCTTAAACATGAAGGAAATAAAAGAGAACCAGGGATGAAGAAGAGCAGTTGCATCACTGAAAAAGAGTTGGAGATGGAGTGAAGTTATTTTAGTGGTTTTTTGCACAGTCTTGCTTTGTTTTGTTTGTAAAGTGTACAATGAATGTTCCCCAAATCAAGCCTTGTTTTTTCTCTTGGTAACTGATAAGAAATCCCTCTGTCTTTATCTCAACCCACAACATTTTCTCCTTTTTTTTTTCTGAGAGGGAAATACCTCTTTGTCTCAGACAAGTCAGATACTGCTCTTCCAGCACAGCCTTGCAGTGCCCCGTGCAGCCCCAGATGTTCATTGCACACATTTTCAGAGCTGAGGCATCTTGCAGGCAGCACATTCCCAACTCTCATCACACAGAGCACCTCTGGGAGAGGAAAGGTTATTCACATGGGCTGACAAGGTGACAGGGACAAGCCACCACCAGTTCCTGCCATGGTCCTGGAAAGAGAGCACCAGTCAGAACAAGCCTTGCTCTCTCACTGCAATTGCAGTCCCATCCTGGGACAGTTCCATGGCAGAAGCTCTTTCCTCCACCATTTCCTTTTCCCTGAGGCAAGAATCCCAGCCCCTCACAGCAAGAAGATTTTTTTCCTATCTCTGGGTGCATGGAGAAAATTGGGATGCCAGGGGAGAACTGAGGTCCCTTCCTGCAGAGCTCAGCCTGTCATCAAAGTGTGCAAGGTCCGCCTGCCTGGATGCCAACACAGGAGAATTCTGCTTTGCATCTATCCCTCTCTCCCACCTCTCCTGAAGAGTGGAGCTGATAGGGAACACCCTTAGTACTCAAAACTCAGAAATTTGGGACCACAAAGACATTTGAGATCTTCTGAAAAGCCTTTCTGGGAAACATACAGAGTGGAGTGGCCAGAAGAGAGAGTCATTGAGGGATAGATAGTTTGGAAAAGAAAAAAAAAGAGTTGCGTTGGGGAACATTTGCTTAAGACACTGATGTCACAGACATCTCTTTACTAAAAATCCTTTCTTAGGATTTTTCCTGCTGAAGCTGAGAAGTTTCAGCAACAAGATGTAAACAATGGTTATCTGCTGCTGTGGAATGCAACAGGTCCGTCTGTGATTGGCCCATCTTGGATGTTTATAATTAATAGCCAATCAAGGGCCGATCTATCTCAGACAGAGTCCGAGAGAGCTGCTTTTGTTATTCATTCTATTCTATTTTAGCTTAGCCTTCTGAGGAAATCTTTCCTTCTATTTCTTTTTAGTATAGTCATAATGTAATATATATATCATAAAATAATAAATCAAGCCTTCTGAACATGGAGTCAACATTCTTGTCTCTTGCCTCATCCAAGAACCCTTGTGACCATTGTCACACACTGACAATGAAAAAATAAAACAGGATATTGAGAAACAGCAGAAAAGAAAAAAAACCCATAACCCCCTCTCCCCCAAAACAACCCTTGAATTAACTTCAGTGTCCTTGCCCATGGCAGGGGAGGGTTGGACTGATCTTTAACAATTGTTCCCACCCTTAACATTCCATGATTCTTTGATTCCGTGATTCAGTTCATCCACACCTCTTTCTTAAAGATTCAACTTCAATCTTTCATTAATGAATCTTCTATTTCCTCCAGCCCTCCATGGAACTGTGGGCTGTGGAATGGAGGAGTTTTGGTCAGTGCATGTTCTTTTCTGCCTCCTCACATTTTTCTCTGTTCCAGGATGAGCTCTTCCTGTAGGCTGCAGTCCTTCAAGATTGGCATGGATGCCAATACAGAAGAACTCTACTTTGCCGCTACAGCTTTGCTATATCTTTGTATGAACAAACTCATAGAAATTCCACAGCTTTACATTACACGTGCCTGCATGGGATGCCAGCAGCCCAGGACTTTGGCTTTCTTGACTGTGTTTATGATCCCGGAAATTCTTGGGCCTCTCATCTCAGCACTTACAGAAGAATTCATATAGGAAAGCACGTGGCATGTGCCAGGAAATGAAAATGAGGCATTGTAGGAAACCAGGACACAGCCCCTACCATTAACTGGGATGGTGCATATTTGACATGACCTGGTCAGAAAATTATGGTTTCCACTAAGGTGCCTGTGGGCCTGAGGCAAAGCAGGACTGCTATAAAAGGCAGCCCAAGTCTCTGCTCTCTCATCCACTTCTCTCACCTCCTCCTCAGGAATCAGGTGAGTGGGAAGCCTCTTCTCCTCCTGCTGCAGCTGCTGCTTCAAGAGCAGCAATTGCCTGGCTGGAGGTCTCAGCTGAGAGGGCTGGAAGCTGCTTGTGCTGGGAGAGGGCAGGGGAGAGAAGGTCTTGTGCAGACAGACAGAGGCTGGGACTTGGCTCAGGTGGCTCCTGGGCTTTGAGCTGGGCACTACAGTGGGGGGCCAGGAGGTGCCTTGGCTGCAGGGTGTTTGGGTGCAGTGCTGTTTCTCATGTGTCCTCACTTTGTGCTTCTCCCTGCCCTCTGTGCCAGGTGCACCTGTGACCCCGAGCCATGTCCTGCTGCAAGCCCTGTGACCCTTGCTGCCAGCCCTGTGGCCCCTGCCCCCTTGGCAGCAGCTGCAATGAGTGCTGTGTCAGGCAGTGCCAGGACTCCCATGTGGCCATCCAGCCGCCTGCTGTGCTGGTGACCCTGCCTGGCCCCATCCTCAGCTCCTTCCCACAGAACACCGCCGTGGGATCCTCCACCTCTGCTGCTGTTGGCAGCATCCTCAGCTCTCAGGGAGTGCCCATCAGCTCTGGGGGCTTTGACATCTCCTGCATCACCAACTGCTATGGTGGCAGCAGGTGCCGTCCTTGCTAAAGCTGCTGGCAACATCCTTGGGCAACAACCTCCAAGACCTCAGAACCTAGTTCTGGGCTGAAGAGAGAGGTTTGGGACGTTGTATTTACATCTTCAAGACGTTATTCCCTTCTACTTTTCTTTCTCCTCTGTTTGCTGTCTGTGTCTCCCCAGACCAGTCGAGTGGAGACATGTTGCCCTGCAGGGTGGGCAGATGCCCACTCTGCAGAAGCTCCACCGCTCCTTAGTGGTTGCTCCTGGTGCTCTCTGTGAGCCACCCCCTTTTCTTCTTTCGACTCAATAAAGTTGTTTTGCATCCGAGCCTTGTCCTCCAAGTTCTCTTTCTTTCCATGGCAACTATCCAGTCTGCTCAGGATAAAAGGTGGAGAAGCAGGGGGTGGGAGTTCCTTCAGTTAATTTTCCTTTCTGCCCTTTTGTCTTGGTGCTGAGGAAATCGTACCTGGGTACTGCACAGCCAATGGCCATCAGGAACAGCGAGGCTCCAAAGGGTAGCAGCAGTGGGCTGGTGTGTGAATTGATACATCCAAATCACCAACCAAAGCTGAAATGCAAAGAGTAGATTTATTTCATTACATCATTAACTCAAGGGTCCCAAGGCACTGCCAGGCTGCAGAGACACGTAAGAGAGGAACAGTGGCACCATTAGGGTCAGTCCAATCCTGCGTCAGAAAGCTGACGTTACTTTATTAGAGAGCTGGATGCATAGGGATGTCTCCTCTAAGCATGCCCACTAACCTAACAGACCAGGCTGTATTCCAAAAATTAATGCATATTCATCAGTTTTTTGAACACATGTGCATATGTTAATTATGTCCATGGACTTGTTTGGATATGGTTCCAGATCTTCTGATGAATCTTTTCTTTTTGAGAGTATCCCAAATATCTGGTCAGGTCATAATGTACTTCTCTCATCATTCTTCACTCTGACATACAAACCTCATTCTCATGTTGGAGTTTAGGATTTTTCCTTTTGTTTCTATCTCTCATGGAATTTTCTCCCATCTCTTGCCAAGAAACCATAACAATAGATACTTAAGAGAGACAAAAGAAATTGCCAGGGGAAGGGTGCAGCTCTCAGCTGGGGAGTTTCTCTTGGAGGGGCAGAGATACTGCGAGATTTCGGCTGGGTCAAAGGGAGCTGCAGCTCCTAACTCTCTTGATCTCTCGGCATTCGGAGGAAAGCAGGCTATGGTTGCTGTGGGGGGAGTTCACCAGAACTGTGAGGCTCCATCTCCTGCTGATTTCTCCTACCATGACTGAAGCTCTGCTTGTGGGGCGGCCATTCACTGGGACCTCCATCTCACTAGAGGGCACCATCTGCTCATGTGCCTCAGACAAAACTTGATCCCAGGCCCCTTCCTGGGCCCTTGCTCCCTCCAGGATTCTGGGCCCTTTCCCCCTCCAGGAAAGCCTCTTCTGGCTGTCTTTGGGACCCAGGCTGCTGCTGCTGCTGCTACTGAGTTTCTGCTGCCTCTTGCTTGCTTCCCTGGGCAAGCCCACACTACTGTTCCAGCCACTGTTCCAAGGTTTCTGCTGTAGCCCATTTCGCCATCCATCCCCGTTCTGAGGTTCCCGCTGGAGCCCATTTCCCCATCCAGCCCATCCACCATTACCGTGTGAGGGAGCCGAGCTCGCACCACAGCGCCCCCTGCTGGCGTGGAGGAATCAGCGCACCTGCCCTGCCCGGCCAGGAGCCAGCAGCGCCCCTGCTGGCTGTGCCCAGAACTGCACCAAAGGGGAAAGCACCTGCGGCCAAGAGAGGCCGCCAGGCCTGGGTGTCTGATTCTGTTTGGTGCTGTTGTTTTTGTTTGTTTGAGTTGTTATACTTGTATTTATTAGTAAATGACTGTTATTCCTTTTCCTACATCTTTGTCTGAAATCCCCTTAATTTCAAAGTTAACATAATTCAGAGGGAAGGGGGTCATTGACAAATGTTACACATTGCTTTTCTCTGCACAGCCTGATTGTGGCAGACACTGATCCCAGCTTGTGAATCACCTCAAGCCCTGCATGTCTGGACAGCAGCTGGGCCCTGCCAGTACTGAAGGATTATACAGATGTCATAAGGGTGTCATGTCTTTGACCACATGTGCTGCTCATGGACTGTCACTCGTGCGCCAGGGTCGGGGCAGGAACAGGCGAGAGGCAGGATGGTAGAAAAGGCAAAGAAGGCTTTATTCAAAAGAACCGTGTGGTTTTTATAGAGTGGTATGATAGATTCTATTCTATTGGCTAACTAACAGAACATCTTTCTCACACACTGTCCTTGAGAGGAACAGAAAAATAAAGTAGAAAAACGGCACCTGCAAATTGTTTATAGTCAACAAGTTATCACATCTTTCCAGCTCCCTAAAACTTCTCACAAGCTACTGTGAGAAATGCTCGCTGTTTCTCTCTCTCTGTCCCATGGCATCCACAATGTACCAGGTAATGGAGAGGAGGAGAAGGAAGGGATGAGGTTGTGGGCTGTTATCCCCAAAGTGAAGATTGTTTCTCATATGCGCCGCTGTCACTCTTTGCATCCAGGATCTTCCTGATGGCCACTGGCTGCAGAGTAGCCAGAGATGCCTTCATCAGCTGCAAGGGAAAAGACACAAAGTAAAATCTGCTGCAGGGAATCCCACTTAGAGCTTCTCCACCTTTTTTCCTGAGCAGACTGGAAGTGTTGCCACAAAACAAAGGATAAAAAAGAGTCCCAGTTAGGGATGCACAAAGAATTTGGTGAGTCTAAGGAAGAAAAGGAGGTGGCCCACAGAAGGAACCAGGAGCAGCCACTAAGATGCAGTGGAGCTCCAGTGGGGTGTCCATCTGCCTCTCAGGCTGAGGGAGAGAGGGCAACACATCCCCTCTAGACTGGCCTGGAGAGACACAGACAGCAGGTAGAAAGAAGGAGAAGAGTGGAAGAAGGAAACAACATGCCAAGCCTCTGTCATGTCCCCTCACGTTGCAGTTCTTGGGTGTGTGACCAAGAAGAACAAGACCAGAGCCCCTTTCCTGACAATTTTGCCACAAACAAACCACTCAGAAATTACATAAAAAACATCATCTGCCCACAAAGGATGCTGCTGGCACTTGATCAGAGACTTCTGCCTGTGCTGACGTCTTTCTGCCCCGGAAATCCTTGGGCTTATCCTGTCAGCACTTACAGAAGTAGCCTTTCATATAGGAAAGCAAGCGAAATTACCAGGAAATGAAAAGGCAGCAGGGCAGGAAACGAGGACACAGCCCCTACCATTAACTGCATGGATGGTGCATATTTGAAATGAGCTGGTCAGAAAATTATGACTTCCACAGAGGAGCCTCTGGGGCTGAGGCAGGGCAGGACTGCTATAAAAGGCAGCCCAAGTCTCTGCACTCTCATCCACTTCTCTCACCTCCTCAGGAATCAGGTGAGTGGAAAACCTTCTCTCCTCCTCTTTCTGCTGCTTCAAGAGCAGCCCTTGCCTGGCTGGAGGTCTCAGCTGAGAGGGGCTGTCGCAGTGCAGGGCTGGGAGCTGCTTGTGCTGGGAGAGGGCAGGGGAGAGAAGGTCTTGTGCAGACAGACAGAGGCTGGGACTTGGCTGAGGTGGCTCCTGAGCTTTGAGCTGGGCACTGCAATGGGGGCCAGGAGTTATCATGCTTCCAGGGTATTTGGGTGCAGTGCTGCTTCTCACGTGTCCTCACTTTGTCCCTCTCCCTGTCTTCCATTCTAGGTGTACCTGTGACCCCCAGCCATGTCCTGCTGCAAGCCCTGTGACCCTTGCTGCCAGCCCTGTGGCCCCTGCCCGCTGGCCAGCAGCTGCAATGAGTGCTGTGTCAGGCAGTGCCAGAGCTCCCACGTTGTCATTGAACCCTCCCCTGTGCTGGTGACCCTGCCTGGCCCCATCCTCAGCTCCTTCCCACAGAACACCGCCGTGGGATCCTCCACCTCTGCTGCTGTTGGCAACATCCTCAGCTGTGGCGGAGTGCCCATCAGCTCTGGGGGCTTTGACATCTCCTGCATCACCAACTGCTATGGTGGCAGCAGGTGCCGTCCCTGCTAAAGCTGCTGGCAACATCCTTAGGCAAGAATGTCCAAGACCTCAGAACCTTGTTCTGGGCAGAGACAGAGCTTCTGGACATTGTAGCTGAAACATTGGACCATCGCTTCCTTGTTCTTCTCTCCTCTCCTTTTCTGTCCCTCACTCCCCAAGGCGTGGGACACTCCCAGTGTGGACCTGCCATCCTTCCTTCCTCTGCAGAGCAGTGCAAAGAACACCACATGGGAGCTCCAGCTTAGTGGCTGCTCCTGGTGCTCTCTGTGAGCCGTCTCCTTTTCTTCTTTCAATTTATTAAAATTGTCTTGCATTCAAGCCTTGGCCTCTGAGTCGTCTGTTGTTCTGGGGCAACTCCTCCAGTCTGCTCAGGGAAAAGGTGGAGAAAGCAGTGTTTGGGGCTTGCTGCAACGGATTTTATTTTGTGCCGTTTTCCATTGGAGCTGATGAAGAACATCCCTGGCTACTCTGCAGCCAAATGGCCATCATGGAGACTTTGGCTCCATAGGAGCGGGGATGGAAACAACAACAACAGGGGACAGCCCACAACTCATCTCTTCCTATCATTCCTTCATTGTCTGGCCTAGGGTCTGTGGCCAGCACACCTGGGAAAAAGGACATGAGATCCAAACCTCTCACCGTCCCTCATCACTCGGCAGGACCCAGCTGCTGCCCAGACACGCAGGGCTGAGGGGATTCACAAGGAAGGATTGGTAACACACTCAATCTCTGCAGTGGAGTCTCCATCAACGTGAATCCAACACCTCCGAAAGGATCTAATGTTTTGTTCCAGGTGTCCGTCTTCCCTGTGCAAATGACTTGTGGCTTCACTACTAATGCCAACATTTAGGAATGTTTTCAGCTGTACTTGAAAATTTATGATTAATCCTTGGCCTTTAGCTCCAGGCAATGGCCCAAGTATCATTCCCCGGGTATCCATGTTCTCTTGGGTGCAGAAAATGAACTCCTGAAGGCTTTGCTGGGCTCCAAATACCAGCTCGGGTTCACGGGTCTCTGTGATGCACGTGACCTTCCTCCCATGCTCCTCCTGCCTGGATCTCCAGGCAGAGACATTGGCTTTGTCCATTCATGGGATGCTGGCACACCTTGCTCTGTCCCAGAAACAAGGCTTCATGTCCTCCTAGTGAGACCTGCTGCCCAAGCACTGGTCTCAGTTGCCAGAACCAAACCATCTCCAATTCCACTTTGCTCTGTGTGTGTGACCCCCACGGGCAACCCCTCCACATGGCTCCATTACCAAAACCTTCTGCCCTCTCAAATAATCCTTATAGCCAAACTGGGGAGATACAAGCTGGAGAAGTGGAGTTTAAGGTGGCTGAAAATTCCGCTAGGAGGATTCTCACCATAGCTAAATACTGCATCTCCCACACAGGCACCTTGATCCACTAAATTTGCATCACCAGAATATCTTGATTTTACCAGAAACAAAGGACAAAGGCTCAGACAAAAGAATACAGAAAGAAATGCCACTGTCTTGAGAGCTGATTAAAATCCTCCTGTTTACCATCTCCTGTGCCAGTACAAACAAACAAGGCAACAAAACTAGAAAAGCTCCCTAATTAACCACATGGGAAGGATTTGCCTTCCAGTTCTTAATGAGTGGTGAGAAACATTCCACACTTCATTAGGGGCAGGGCCATGTGGTGCCTTTAGGGGGATCACGGGTTTTAAAACCATTGCAGGCAACCCAGGCAGCAAGATCTCTGAGTCTGATGCTGCTGTACAAAAACTGTTCCTCTGGGAACTGTAGAGGGACCCACTTGTGCCAAGGGGATCCATTTCTGTGTAATATCTCCTCAGGATTGCAGTGAACAGCACAGATTCAATACCCATATAACACCCAAGGGAAGGATGAATAAAGAGGTAGGTAAAGGATGTTGTTCGTTTCTTACGAGATTAAACGATTATTTGCATGACTTTGTCAAATATTCCCCATCCTTGCTCTGTACCCCTCATTCATCACAGACATTTCCCTGGCAATCAAAACCAAATCTCCACCTGCAACACAAAGCCTGAAATCAGGTTTTCATACACAGGATGAATTCTTTTCTACTCAGTCTTTTCCAGCTGGGACCCTCACACCCTTGCTTCATCCCGGAGCTCTGTAGTCACTCTAGAAACACTTTTGGACATTATGCTTGAAGCCCACATCAAAGAGCAGCAAATGGTATTGCTCCAAAGTCAGGGCAAGCTCAGCAGCCTTCTTCTGCAACAAGAAACCTCTCAAGACATCAGGTCAGGTTAGGAGACTGCTGCTTACCATTACTAAGAGAGGGAGTCTCCTTAAGATGTCACAGGTATTTTCTCCTTCAAGGAGGAAAAACTGTTTGAGCACAGGTCCCTCTGGCAAATTCCCAAATTTTGGGGAATTTTTGTATTCAAAAATTCCCCAAAAATTGTGTCTTTTTGTCCTCACCAGTTTGCAAGTGACAGCACCTGCTCTGAAGTTAAAGTCCACAGGGGAGCAGAAGCCTTTTTTTCTGTTGCCAAAACTCACCAGTTTCAAGCCTTCCTCCCCCTGACCTGGTTGGTCCTGGTCCCCATCTGCCCTGCCTTCCTTGCTCTGTGCAGCTGAAGCTCTTGGCTCCATGGGACAGGCACTGGAAACAGATCCACTCAGGGCTTCCATGCACAAGCTGGGCAGGATTTCTTGGCATTTCTCCTAATGCTCTTTGAAGCTTTTTAACATGGAGAATGCAAGAGGCAGCCCAGCCTGCAGGGCCAGGCTGTGGGGATGGCCATCACATCCTGTTGTGATGAGTGCCAGAAGTGTATAAACTCATTTGAGCTCATCTGCACAGCATTGCATGCAAATTTATCCATGCCATGCATTCAAAGGAATTTATCATCCACCTCAATGCATCCATCAAGCAAAAATGCCCTTATGTAACCACTGTGGGTTCAACAGGCACAACCCTGGCTGGACTGGAGCACACCAAGGCACCTCCTGGCCCAAAGATGGATTGGCTGAGGATCCCCCAGTCATGGCCTGAAGAGTGGAGGAAGCCAAACAGACTGGGAAATCTCTTCCAAGGCTGGTGAATGAAGGAGAAATATTGAAGCTCAGCAGTGCAGTTCAGCTGCCTGGAAGAGAAAAACCAGTTGCAATCAGGTGCTGGGAGGGAGAGAGGAAAAAGGACATGGTGTATCCTCACAAATGGGATCCATTTGGTGTCTAGACAAGGATTGCAGGGCTGAGAGGAGCTTGGCCTTTTGTCAGTGTGGTTGAAAACACCATCCCAGGACTGCCCCAGGCCACTGGTCCTGGTCTGTAGAGGGCTCTTCCAGCAATTGGTGTGAATGTTTTGCCCACAATTACATGCTCCTGTCCCAGAAATTTTAGGAAATCTCATTTTAACCTCAAAACAAACATCCAGGAGGAAAATATCATAGTGTAAACAAGGAAGTGAAAGGCACCAGGAACCTGAAACACAGCCTGTATCATCTGGGATGCCTTACATTACAGAAGAGCATGTCAAAAATTTTTTCTGTCTGCTTGGGCACCCTCCTGAGCCTGGGGCAACATAAAGCCAATGCAGGTCCTTGGTCTCTCATCAACTTCACTCTCCTTTTTCTCCTTAAAAACAAGGTGAGACTGCAGTTCCTTTTCCTTCTGTTACTCCCAGAGGAGGAAGCCATTATTCAGCGAACTGTTATTCTTTTTCCCATATCTTTGCCTGAAAGCCCCATAATTTCAAAGTTATAATAATTTAGAGGGAAGGGCTCACATTTTCCATTCTGAGGGAGGTTCCCACCTTCCTTGGCAGACATCTTTCAAACCAGGATATTTTTTACTCCCCTTACCTCCATTCTGCAGCAGATGAGATGGAATCCCTGTTCTCTTCCACCAGGATGTGAATTTGTGTGAATGGATCCTGTGCTCTGGGCTCGACAGGATGTTCATGGGCTGTTATTTGCGGAGTGCTTGGGACCTAAAGACAAGGATTATATTTGCCATCCTACATAAATGGGCCATCTAAAAGAGCCCTGTGTGCCATCCCACTGCTGGGCATGACTGTGTGCTCTGATAGAGGTGCTAGCCTAGTTTGGTTTTTTTGGAATTTTTGCTACATCACTCTTGCAGTTTAGCCAACTGCATCACAGTGCAAGGTTTATCTTTAGTTGTTACAGTGGGCTCTACCTCATAAATTAATTCAGTTTTTACAAATTGGTAGAGTTTAGGGTGAGGTGGGGAGTTTGGCCTTACTGCATCAAACTTTTCTGACAATGAATAAAGGATGGGGAGATAATATTAAATGTAATCTGCCTCCCACTCTACTTCATTAGCAAGGCTGGAAAACTCCTCCTCATTCTCCAGCTCCACAATAAGACAGGGAGTTTGCAAATTTAATTCTCTTTCTATTTGGAGGAAGTCATACAGCTGGTTCTTCAAGTTTTCAGCCAATCTCTTTTTAGCATTCAATTCCTTTTCAGCTTTCTCTCCAAGGTGTTTGACTTCTAATTTGCAAAGCTTTAGTTACGTAAAACAAAGACTAAATGCCTTATTTCATTGCTCGGCAAAATACTTCTCTCACCAAAATGGCAGCATGTTTTTCCATTTCTATTACCATGCCCTACATTTTCTTGACTATACTGTGCCTCTGTAAGTATTCTGTTGTGTCTATTTCTCAGAATTTGCCATCCTGCCAACTACACCAAATTGTCACTGATGAAGAGGGAACTTCAGACAGAGTTTATTAGAGAAGCCCTGCTGAGTTGTGAGGTGCAGAGAGGACACCCTGGCTTTCTAAATTCCTCCTCAAAGAGGAGTCTGGGTTAAGCTCCATCCAATCTTAGCCCTAGGTTGTGAGTGATTTAAGTAACTTTGTCCCACAGGATTATAATGGAAAATTTTAGATACATATATATATATATATGTGTGTGTGTGTGTGTGTGTGTATGTATATATTTATTTATTTATTTATTTTTATATTTATAAATAAATTATTATGACAAATTATTAGACAAAATATATTAATCAGAATTATTTACTACACAGTATAAAACCTAAAACTATTTGTACTATGTAGAATAGCATACTGCATTATATCAAAGCAATTATATTAAAGCAATTGCATTAAAGCCAGCAAAAATAAAGAACTGTTGAAATAGATATTGGTGCAACTCAGCATACCAATGCTCATGGGCATATCTCTTTTACTTGACCTAAAGGAGCAGTCTTGAAGGGACATTTCCACTCCAAAGCAGGAAAGTTCATACACATATCCAAGGAGGAAAATGTTAGAAGAACCTATTGTCTAAAATTGGACTGGACTTCTATAGTGCAGAGAGATTGACTCTCAGTCATGTGTCTGTCATTGCAGCAATGTAAGGATGTTGATTGGGGTTTGGTGAGTCAGACAGAGAGCCCCCCCTCAGTCCACTACTGATAAATGAGCCTGGCAAATAAGGCATTCTCCAAGTTGCTTGACCACCTTACAGGGCAGAATATCCTGCCACAGTGTCTCACCCTTCCACCACTCCAGGAAGACCCAGGGCTCTCATCTGTGCCTGCCACATCCCCCCATGGCAACACCTTTCTGTCTGGCAGCTGGACACAACATAGGGAGAGAGAAGGACCACACAGAGGCACAGGCTGGGATGCAGCAAAACTTTAATGAGTTGGAAGAGGGAAGGGAAGCCCTCTGAGTGGGCGCCATAGTGCAGGGAGCACCAGAGGGATGAAGGAGACTCTGTCCCTTGGCCACAATGCAGTTCACACCTTGGATGAGACTTAGCCAGTGATCACAACCCAGGGGAGGACAAAACAACAAAGAAAAAGAGAGACAGAAGAGCAGGAGAAACAGGCAATTTGGACAAGAACCATGGTTTCAAAGAGCCCAGACACGCCACCTCCAGTGCAGGTGGATGCTCAGTGCCTCTGAAAGCAATGGTCAGGATCTCCACACTCAGTCCATTTCCATCTTCAGAGTTCTGTGGGTTCTTCTGTGGGGCTGTCACCAGCAGCTTCAGCAGACCCTGTTCCAGTGGGGCCTGGTGATGCAGGAGATGTCAAAGCCCCCAGAGTTGATGGGCACTCCCTCAGAGCTGAGAATGCTGCCAGCAGCAGCAGAGGTGGAGGATCCCACCACAGTGTTCTGTGGGAAGGAGCTGAGGATGGGGCCGGGCAGGGTCACCACCACAGGGGAGGGTTCAATGATGATGGTGGAGTCCTGGCACTGCCTGACACAGGGCTCATTGCAGCTGCTGCCCAGCGGGGTGGGGCCACAGGGCTGGTAGCAAGGGGTGCAGGGCTGGTAGCAGGACATGGCTCTGGGTCACACGTGCACCTGGGAGAGAAGAAAGACACAAGATGGGGATGGTTGAGGAGCCACCTCTCCACCCACCACAAGGGAGCCAAGACACAGCCTGGCCTGGGGGATGCTGCCAGTGCAGGGAGGACCACACGGCTCTTTGCCTGCTCCCCACCGCTGGGCAAGGACAAACAGGCCCACAAAAGCACTTTGTTCAAGACAACAAGAGTTCCCCCAGCCCAGACACAGCCTCCTCCACACCAAACCCTCCCTCCACCTCCCTCCCCAAACAGGCAGCCTCAAGCCCAGTATAGGACAGAGCCTCCAACTCACTTGCTTCCAAAGGAGAAGAAGGGCAGTGGAGTGGATGGGAGAGTGAAAAGCTGGGACGCCTTTTATACTGGTCCTGCACTGCCTCAGGTCCAGAGGAAGTCTCTCTGGAAACAATAATTTTCTGAGAAGCTCATTTCAAGTGCAAAACACTCCAATTAATGTGATGGGCTGCGTTTTGTTTTCCTGTATGGCCGCATTTCCATTGCCTTCTTTGGCCATGCACGTTTCTCCCTGAAGGCTCCATTTTAGGGCTGATCATGGAAGCCCATGGACCTGTGGGACAGGAGCTCATTGGTGCCAGCAGGAGATGAGTCTTGAGTGCCAGAGGCACTGCCTGCAGTCTGGGGACATTGGCTTGGGGCACTCCTGGGGGCTTGTTTGCAGCCCTGTGGGCAGGAAGGCCCTGCTGCTCCAAGCCCTGGAATGCTTGCTCAGATGCTGAAGGGTTAGTGAACGTGTTGGTGTGCCACATCCCTTCCTCCCACCCTCCAAAATCTCTGATTGACACTGGCCATTGCCTTTGCAGGTTGGTCATCAGCACTGCTGCTCTCGTCTCTCTTCCTTTTAATGCTGCGCTCAGAAGTCCTTGGTGCACTTGTTGTGCCTCATCCACCCCATGGACTCTCTCTGACAGTCCCCTACAAACACAAACAACCTCATTGTGTCCTCTCCCAGGATGCTCCAGCCTTGCCCACCCAAGAGGTTTCTCTGAGTGTCCTTTGCCACACAAGCCCACAGCTGCTCAAGTGGAGGCAGGGATCTTTTTTCAGTGGTGCTTTCACCACATCAAGGCCTCTTCTGCTTCTCACATTGCCCCACCAGTTAGTGGGGCACAAGAAATAGGGAGGGGACGCAGCTGGGACAGCAAAGGCAACGGCCAGTGTCAATCAGAGATTTTGGAGGGTGGGAGGAAGGGATGTGGCACACCAACATGTTCACTAACCCTTCAGCATCTGAGCAAGCATTCCAGGGCTTGGAGCAGCACGGCCCTTCCTGCCCACAGGGCTGCAAACAAGCCCCCAGGAGTGCCCCAAGCCAATGTCCCCAGACTGCAGGCAGTGCCTCTGGCACTCAAGACTCATCTCCTGCTGGCACCAATGAGCTCCTGTCCCACAGGTCCATGGGCTTCCATGATCAGCCCTAAAATGGAGCCTTCAGGGAGAAACGTGCGTGGCCAAAGAAGGCAATGGAAATGCGACCATACAGGAAAACAAAACGCAGCCCATCACATTAATTGGAGTGTTTTGCACTTGAAATGAGCTTCTCAGAAAATTAATGTTTCCAGAGAGACTTCCTCTGGACCTGAGGCAGTGCAGGACCAGTATAAAAGGCGTCCCAGCTTTTCACTCTCCCATCCACTCCACTGCCCTTCTTCTCCTTTGGAAGCAAGTGAGTTGGAGGCTCTGTCCTATACTGGGCTTGAGGCTGCCTGTTTGGGGAGGGAGGTGGAGAGAGGGTTTGGTGTGGAGGAGGCTGTGTCTGGGCTGGGGGAACTCTTGTTGTCTTGACTAAGAAAGTGCTTTTGTGGGCCTGTCTTTCCTTGTCCATTGGTGGGGAGCAGGCAAAGGGTCATGTAGTCCTCTGAGACAGAGTAGAAATTCTCCAGAGTAGAAATCCATTTTGATTTAGGTGAAATGTACATCTTTGAGTCTGTGGTTAGAAAACATAGCTATGTAGCCTGACTGTAAAGCCTAGGCTCAGAGAAACTGCTTCAGTGAAGGACAGAGATAAGGGTGGGAGGGAGACAGAAGGTGATAAAGACAGACAGAGAGACTGCTGTGAGAGCAGGTCAACCTGACCTAGGAATTCTTTCTGATAAAGAGGAACTAGCAGCAAATGTCACCAAAATTCATAAAAATGAATATGTATGAACCTATTGTGAAATTGCATGCATATGTATTTGAGAGGGGGATAAAAAGGGACCTGAAGTTCCCAGAAGTACGCGTGTCTTTTAAGGAGAGTAATCTCCACGTACCGGCTTTACAACTTTCACAAAGTTGTGGAGTTTTTGGTTATCTCTGCAGAACACCTCCCTGCACTGGCTGCGTCTCCCAGGCCAGGCTGTGTCTTGGCTCCCTTGTGGTGGGTGGAGAGGTGGCTCCTCAACCATCCCCATCCTGTCTCTTTCTTTTCTCCCAGGTACACCTGTGACTCAGAGCCATGTCCAGCTGCAACCCTTGCTACCAGCCCTGTACCCCTTGTTACCAACCCTACACCCCTTGCTACTGGCCTTGCAGCCCCCGTTTCCAGCCCTGTGGCCCCACTCCCCTGGCCAACAGCTGCAATGAGCCCTGTGTCAGGCAGTGCCAGAGCTCCACCATCATCATTGAACCCTCCCCTGTGGTGGTGACCCTGCCTGGCCCCATCCTCAGCTCCTTCCCACAGAACACCGCCGTGGGATCCTCCACCTCTGCTGCTGTTGGCAGCATCCTCAGATCTGAGGGAGTGCCCATCAACTCTGGGGGCTTTGACATCTCCTGCATCACCAGGCGCCACTGGAACAGGGTCTGCTGAAGCTGCCCCACAGAAGGAACCCCCGGAACCCAGAAGATGGAAATGGACTGAGCATGGTCATTTAGAGGCACTGAGCATCCATGGCATTTGGGAAGAGCTCTGCCTGGCCTCTCAAACCATGGCCTTTGTCTAATTTGCCTGTTTCCCTCCTGTTCTTTTTTTGTCTCTGCTCTCATGTGCTCCCCTGTGCTAATCCCCATCCAAGGTGTGACTGCACCATGGCCAAGGGACTCGTGGCCAAATCTTCCACATCCCCCTGGCGCTCCCTGCACTATGGTGCCCACTCAGAGGGCCTGCTTTTCTTCTTAATTAAAGTTTTGCTGCATCCCAGCCTGTGCCTCTGCGTGGTCCTTGTCTCTCCCCATGCTCTCCCCAGCTTCCAGAGAGAAAGGTGGGTGTGGGTCTTCTGTTTCTCAGCAGCAGATTTAGTTTGGAAATCAGGAAAAGAGTCTTTCCCTAGAGAGTGGTCAGATATTGAACAGGATCCCCAGGGAATGGTCACAGTCCCAAATCTGCCAGAGCTGAAGGAGCATTTGGACAAAGCTCTCAGGCACGGGATGGGATGGCTGTGGTGTCTGTGCAGGGCCAGGATTTGGACTTGGTGATCCTTGTGGGTGCCTTCCAGCTCAGGGTATGTCACTGTGATATTTTATGAAAAATCCCTTTGCCAGGATTTCTTCTCCTGGGAAGATGAGAAGCCTCAGCCTCTCCATGTTTTGCTCCTCTAGAATGTGGTCTGGAGATTGTTTATCCAAACATGTGAATTGTTTTTAATTAATGGCCAATCACAGCCAGCTGTGTTGGACTTTCTGAGTCAGTCCCAGGTTTTTATTATTCATTCTTTTCTAGCCTTCTGGTGTATCTTTTATTTTTCTTTAGTATAGTTTTAGTATATAATTTCTTTTAATATCATATCATATCATATCACATCATATCACATCATATCATATCATATAATAAAACAGCCTTCAGAGAAACACGGGGTCAAATTCTCATCTCTCACCTCGTCCTGGGGACCTCACAACATGACAAGGGTATTTGGTGATTCTATGAAGGCTGAGTCCTGGGTGCAGTTCCTATTTCACCTCCACAGCCAGACATGTCCCGTCAATTAACCTTGTTCTGATAGCAGCCACTCTTCAGAGGATGGACAAAGGGGTGAAAAGATTCTGTGTTGGAAATTTTATCTCTCCATGTCCCAAGACCACACTTCCTTGTAGACTAAGCTACATTGACCTGGTCTCACTGCTCTGTTCCAAGCGCTGAAAGAAACTGTTAAAGTCTCCACTAAATCAAACACCTCAGTGACAAAAACTTTTTTTGTCTTTGCAGAGATTTTTATTCCACAACAAAAAAAGGAGGGGCTGTCTCCAGGTGGAGTGTTTAAGCATAAGTAAAGGGATTCTGGCATGCAGTTTTTGTCGGTAGTGACAAAGAAATGGAAATTTCATGGCATAGAGAGGATTGGCAGATATGGACCAAATTTTTCTGGTGCACTAGAGAAAGAATGGTGCTCCATATGAACTTTCCATCCACAGAGATTAAAGCTGGCCCTGGATGCCATTAGCAATAAAATCCCTTTGTCATCTGGAATGTCATCATCCTGCAAGTTTTGCAAGATTTAGAAAGCAGAAAGTAATCCAGTGTCTGACTAAGCAAACTTGATGCAAGCCTGTGTTACCAGTCACTTCAGAGCCATCCCCAAACACCTCCCAGAACAAAGACTGAGCAACATCTCTTTCCCTGGTTGTCTTGGGAGAACATCTGCAGGAAAAATGACACAGAGGCAATGGCTCAAATGCAGCATAACTTTAATGAGTCAAGAGAGGGAAATAAGGTAATTTCAAGTGATGATCATGGTGCAGGGACCACGAGGGACAGATAAGAGATTGTGTCCCATGGCTGTGGCTGAGAACCCTCTAGAAGTCCATCTGCCTGCCCTACAGAGGGAGCAGGGCCAGCAGGTGCTCCCCTGGATGGATGTGTAGGGCTCAAGCCCAGGCGAGCACAAAGAGACAGGAGGGAAAGGAGAGAGTGGCAGGGGACAGAGGCAGGGCTGGGCTATGCTTGCCAAGAGTCCCTCTGCAAGGGCTGCTGGGCTTGCTCAGCCCCTCAGGAAGCAACAAGCTGATGCTCCATCCCCAGTGAAGAACCATCCTGCTGAGTCCTTCGGTTCACACCCTGGAATCATCACCAGCACCTTTAGCAGGGGAAGCATCTCCTGCCACAGAGGCCACTGCCCAGGCCAGAGAGGCCAAAGCCCCCAGAGCTGATGGGCACTCCCTGAGAGCTGAGGATGTTGCCAACAGCAGCAGAGGTGGAGGATCCCACGGCGGTGTTCTGTGGGAAGGAGCTGAGGATGGGGCCAGGCAGGGTCACCACCACGGGTGAGGGCTGGATGGCCACAGTGGAGTCCTGGCACTGCCTGACACAGGGCTCATTGCAGCTGCTGCCCAGCGGGGTGGGGCCACAGGGCTGGCAGGGCTGGCACCGGGTGTAGCAGGACATGGCTTGGGGCTGGAGATGCACCTGAGAGAGAGGGAAGGGGGTTAGAAAAGCATAAGTGAGCAGAAGCCTGTAACACCATCACAACAGAGAGAGCACAGCTCATACAAAGAGCTGGAAGGATCATAAGGATGCCCACAGGCTTCTCCTTCTCTGTGAGGTCCCAGTCGTCCATTTTTCTGTGTCTGGACTGAACGCACTTGGGACAGTAATTCGTGTTCTGACTCAGGTGTTTATTTCTTATCAGTAAAGCAGTCTCATTACTGTGAGTTCAGCAGCTTCTATTAGAAGGCACAAAATGGCCAACAATCTCTTGGTACAAGGTCTTTTAAGACTAAACTATCCAATTAAGAACTGACACCTGTGGATGCCATGGGACAGAACGAGAGAAACGGCGAGCGTTTCTCACAATGGTTTGTGAGAAGTTTTAGGGAGCTGGAAAGATGTGATAACTTGTTGACTATAAACAATTTGCAGGTGCCGTTTTTCTACTTTATTTTTCTGTTCCTCTCCAGGACAGTGTGTGAGAAAGATGTTTCTGTTAGTTAGCCAATAGAATAGCATCTCTCGTACCACTCTATAAAAACCGCACGGCTCTTTTGAATAAAGCCTTCTTTGCCTTTTCTACCATCCTGCCTCTCGCCTGTTCCTGCCCCAACCCCGGCGCCAGTGTGGCAGACACCTAGATTATTTTCCCTTTTAACCCAATAACTGACCCCAAAGAGCCCCCAATGTGGACTTTTCTGCCCAATTACAAAATGCCACCCAAAGCCATGAGGAAGAAGGAAGAAGAAGCATGAAGAAGAAACCCAGGACAACACCCTGTGCTCTCCATCTTGCTTCCATCCACAACACACTAAAAATCCCAAAACCTAAATTTCTCACGAAGTGATACACCTACAGTACTCTCTATAATCTATTTCACATTGTTGTGGATTCTAGTCTATCTTGAAGTTTAGTTTTCTCCATGAATGAGAGTCAAAGTCAGTGCTCCCCTGGGGGACCAGGACACCCCAGAGCAGACAGAGAAATATTCCCAGTGCCCTAAAGAGTCCTGCAAAATGCAACCAAGCTCTGGGAGATCCCTTCCTAGCCCACACCACAGGAGACACCTAACTGAGCTCCATCCTCTCTCCATGTCCCCCCTTTTGCACCTTCCCCTGTCCCACAGAAAGCAACCCCAGAATCAGGTATAGGACAAAGAGACAGCTTTGTGCTGAAAAATCCCATGGAAGCACAATGATGAGAATGAATAAAAGAAGAATAAAGAGCTTCAGACTTACCTTGTTCCCAAGGAGACTGGAGAGGAGTGGATGAGACAGTGAGGAGATGGAACTCCTTTTATAGGGCTCCTGTGCTGCCCCAGGCCCACAGTCACTGCATGAGGACAGTAATTTTCCAACAGACTCATCTTCAAAGCAAAATGTCCCACCTAATGCCCCAGGTTGTGTTTTGTTTTCCATCACCATTGCCAGTGCATTTCCTCATTTCTGACGTGCCCATTATGCTATGCAGGCTCCTTTCAAGTTCCAGGATGACAGATCCAATGATTTCCCAAGCTGGATCATGCCCCTGTCACCAGAAGATGTACCCTCAGGTGCAGGAGGGGTCTGTGCAGATGTAGGACATGGAACTGGGAAATCTGGTGATGTTTCTTTCAAACCCCATTACAGAAATGTTCAACTCTCCCCCTGCCAGTGCAGGAGTCTGTCCTTGGTACACAAAGGCTCCTGTGCCTAATGACATGACTTATCCTTCTCTCTCAACCTTTTACAGATTTCCTTGGAAGAGTCATCCCCTCTCATGGCAGTCTCTGGGGGTCTCAAATCACTGCCTTCAGTCACCATGAAGAAATAAAATGTCACCCTTCCTAAGGACCATGATTACAGTTCTGGTGGAGTCTCCCCTCACTACATGAGGGGTGTGTTGGGGCTTGGCACAGCACCTTGTTTGTCCCATTCTCCTCACAGTGCCATGAGCTTTGGCAGCATGCCTTAAACCCTGGCCAGCATGAGAGACTTTTCAAAAACATGTTGACTGTCCTGTGAGCCCCTGAAGCTGTGGGAGTGTTGGCAAGAAGCTCATGCTGTCAGCAATGGCTGTTGTGGCTGCCTGAAGCTGTGTACTCGCGTACAGCCCAGTGCTTGCACCACTTTTCCTGGGTTAGGGATGGATCTGCCCTTGCTGGAGGGCAGTTTTGTCCCTGCAAGGGACATGGGTCTGCTGACATCACACCCTCCTGGCTTGGCCTCACACCAAAAGGCTGACACACAGCCAACCCAAAATTAGAGCGTGACTTGCCACTGGTAGGGAGAGTCTCCCCCTGGAAATTTGCCTACTGAAGGCATTCCCTTGCCCTCTGGGATGCATCCCAGCTGCCTCCATGTCTGCAGGGCAGGGAAGTGCAGCCCTGCTTGATGTGGTTGAGAGCAGGTTTTGTACCCAGGGCTTTTCTGAGAACATCCCCTCCCTCAGTGTTCTGAGGTGCGTCGCACTGCAGGGTTGTCACTGACAGCTCTCATTTATTAGGGAGCTGGACAAGTTCCTGCTTCCCCAAGGGTTGCTGGGTTGCTCTCCAAGCAAGTCTTTTTGGGCATGGTAGGTGTGCTGAGGCACAGATGCCAAGAAAATTCTCAATGCACAGGAGTAGTAGTTGCCTCCTCCAGCCAGGTCTCATAAGCTCTTGGAGGTCAGTTACTCACCCAGGATAGCTCAGCCGCCTTTGGAGGCATAAAATCAGCAGCACAGCTTCTGTTGCAGTGTTGGAAATGAAAAGTTTTAATAAAAGGCAAAATAACAAAGCTCTTTACAGAGAAAAACCGATCCAGGTGTAAGAGGCTCTTGCTCCTGGTAAAACACCTCACAAAAGCCATTAGTTCCTTTGTTCTCTTCTTTTTCTAGTGAATTGCTCAGGTGGGACTTTTTGGCTTCTGTCCAATTGGCCATCCATAAGTTTGAGGTGAAGTCCCCTAAGTCTATAAAATGTCTTTTTACCCAACTGAGGAGAGAAACTTCTAGGCTTCTTTCCTTTTTAAGGGAATAAAGGATAATTTTGTCACTCTATCAACAGCGGGCACATTCCTATACACAGGACCATTGATCAGTCCCAACCAGAGGGGAGATTTTTTCTGCAACCCCTCCTATCCCTCCACAGAGCATTCAGGAGAGCTCCTCAACACAGCAAGGTCTCTTGGGCCAGGAGGATGAGACTTGTGCATCCTCTCCACCCTCCAAACCTCTCCCCAAGGCATCTCACAAGAGAAAAGAGAGCTGAGGCTCTAAGACTGTAGCATAGCTCAGTCTCCAGCCCATACTGCTGGAGGAGGTTTTTCATTTCCAAGTGCAGATCTTGCTCCTTGTCCTTCTTGAATGCTAGAGGGCCCCTGTGGCCCAGTTCTCCAGATAGTGAATAACTCACTTTATAGAAGCCATGACCCGGAGTGCATTAGCAGGCTTTCACTGGTTGACTCTTGTCAAACAGTCTTTTTTTTTGACACCCATTCACTTTTGGGAAGGCTCCTCCACCTTCTTAGAACTCTTTTAGGGGATGCAGCAGCCTGAGAGATGTTGTAGGTGAAGACTGAGAGAGGCATTGTCTCCTCTATCTCCACACTTCTGAGATCGCCTTCCATCATCTGAAATATGATGCCCAGGATATTGTCAGATGCCATTTCCACAAGGGTCCAGGGCTGTCTGATGGTGCCCTCCAGAACTCCTGTTCTCTGCTGTGAAGCTCTTTGGCATCCAATCATCTCCAGCCTCTAGTGGGGAGATTTTTCTTCCCCCAGTAGGACCTTGTGCAGGTAAACCTTTCCTGCTGATGACTTTTCAAGGAGCCCAATCTCTTCACAGCGATTCCTGCTAGTAAAAACCAAGGCCAAGAAGCCCTTGAGTAGCTCCATCTTTCCTGTAACCCTTGTCCTCAGTGAAGCTGCTCCAGTCAGCCTTTGGACTTCTCATCTACCTGGAAGAATTTCTTGTGTCCATCATGTATTTTGCCTGCTCTGGTTCTGCTGTATTCTGTATTCTCTGTATTTTGCCTGTTTCAAACCCAGCCAGGCTTTGGTTGTCCCTAGTCCTGCATACTCAGACAAACTGGCAAACATTCTCGCCAGAAAAAAAGCTCAATAATAGGAAGAGAGCTGAAAATTCTTGCTACAAGGGGAGCTGTATAATATTGCAATTCTCTCCAAGCCAACATCCCCTGTATTCATGGGACCCCACCACACTTCAAGCACATCTTCTGCCTTCACTGACATAGCATCACCAAGGATATCCTTGGGTGCCTCATCTCAGCACATGAAAGCAGAGCAGGAATGTTGAAAATGAGGAAATGAAATGGCAGCACAGGTTGACAGAAACCAAAATACAACCTGCGCCACTAGGTAGAACATTTTGTTTTTGAGGTGAGTCTGTTGGAAAATTACTGCTGTCGTGCAATGTCTGTGGGCCTGGGGCAGTGCAGGAGCAGTATAAAAGCAGGTCCTTTTCCTCACTCTCTCATCCACTCCTCTCACCTCCATCTCCTTCAGTACAAGGTGAGTCTGAAGCTTTTTCTCCTCTTTCTCTTCATATTCCTCCAATGCACCTCAGCTCATACCTGCCCCACTCATATGTGGGGTCTTGGAATTGCTGTCATGGGAGAGGGAAGGGGAGGAAGTTCTGTCATCATCAGAGGCTGAAACTTGGTTGTCTCATGGCAATGGGCTAGGAAGGAACCTCTTTGGGCTTGGTTGCTGTCCAGGGGGTTCTTTTGGGCAGAAAGGAATGGGGTACCTGTGGATCTCACTGCAAAGTTCTCAGCTCTTTTCTCCAACTTGTGACTTATCTCACTCTTAGTGGAGTGAAAGATTGCTCTTCATCCACAGTTTCTGTTCTGCTTCTCTCTTCCCTCTCTCTCAGGTGCACCTCCAGCCCCAAGCCATGTCCTGCTACACCCGGTGCCAGCCCTGTGGCCCCACCCCGCTGGGCAGCAGCTGCAATGAGCCCTGTGTCAGGCAGTGCCAGGACTCCACCGTGTTCATCCAGCCCTCGCCCGTGGTGGTGACCCTGCCTGGCCCCATCCTCAGCTCCTTCCCACAGAACACCGCCGTGGGATCCTCCACCTCTGCTGCTGTTGGCAGCATCCTCAGCTCTCAGGGAGTGCCCATCAGCTCTGGGGGCTTTGGCCTCTCAGGCCTGGGCAGTGGCCTCTGTGGCAGGAGATGCTTCCCCTGCTAAAGGTGCTGGTGATGATTCCAGGGTGTGAACCTAAGGACTCAGCAGGATGGTTCTTCACTGGGGATGGAGCATCAGCTTGTTGCTTCCTGAGGGGCTGAGCAAGCCCAGCAGCCCTTGCAGAGGGACTCCTGGGAAGCACAGCCCATTGCTGCCTCTGCCCTCTTCCCCTCTTTTGTCTCCCTCTCCTTGTTCCCTTGTGCTCCCCGGGGCTGTGAGCCCCACACATCCAGCCAGGGGAGCACCTGCTGGCCCTGCTCCCTCTGTAGGGCAGGCAGATGGACATCTTCTGAGATCTCCACCACAGTTGTTTGGTGCAGACTCCTGTCTGCCTCTGGTGCTCCTTTAACTCAGATTTACATAGTTTTCATCTTTTGACTCATTAAAGTTCTACTGCATTTGAGCCATCGCCTTTTGTCGTCATTTCCCCTGTCCATGCCCTCACAAAATGACCTGGGGGGGTTATTGGGTATGTTCGTACAGGGACCATTATCACAGGATAGTTTTTGACTATGCTTAGAGGGTGATCCTCTGCTTTTCAAACTTCTCTACCTATCTAGGGCTGGATGGAATGATTCAACACAGTTCATTGGCTAGACCTCCATCAGAGATGCTGTCATGGGAAAAGGGGGATTTATTTGTCCCTTAGTGTTTAATTTGTCTGTCAGTGAAAAAGCTGAGACTCTTGTGTCAGCCACCTCTTGGGACTTCTGCTGCTCACAGTGACCCCAAGATGTGTTAGAAAGTCTCTTTTCCCAGCCTGGCAGTCGAAGAAGGAGTCAGAACTCTTCAGTTCTCGTTCTCAAGGTTGTTTATTGTTTCTTATCTATAAAATTCTTTCTCTGGCCTGCCAAGGTCCGTTCAGCAGGTCAGACAGAGGCACACTGGAGTTATCTTTTTATACTAAAAACTACGTGTACAATATTTACCATAACTTCCCAATACCTGTCACCCATGTTAGACAGTGAGCTTCTACCTTAAATCAATCCAAAAGTGCCACCATCACAGCAGAAGACGGAGGACAAGAAGAAGAAGGACAAAGGCTGGACACGTCCCAATTCCTCCATCTTGCCCCCTGAACCCCCGTTCTAAAAACCCCAAAAAATCTATTTTTCACCCCGTGACAAACTAATTATTATTCTACTTAGACTTTCGTGGCTTGCAGATCCTCATATAAGGTTGGTAATTTTTTCATAATCAAAGTCACAGGTGTCTTGGGCTCCGTGTCAAGGTTTCTGAGCCCCCTGTCAGGGGTTTGGGCAATCCAGGAGAGCCAGAGGGATGTCCTGAATTCCAACAACCACCCTGTCAGTGTCCAATTAAGGGAGCCCTGCACTGAGCCATCCTGCTGGATCAGAGTGCAGCTCTACTGACTCAGTCAGTCAAACACCATCAGCCTCAGGGAGACCCCTCAGCAGGTCTTCCCACTTTTTGACCCCTAAGTGGGTCTTTCAGTGTATTCGAGTATGTTCCCTGCTGCCAGAGACTGCAAACACCACTGAAACACTGACAGTTTATGGAATAATACTCTGAATAACATAAAATTGTGACAGGTTCAAGGATTGCCAGTGTGCCAGGGAAGAAGAATCAAGTGGGAAATCCTCCCACTGGTTTGGCTGAATTGATGAAAGGGCTGTGCCATGCCATAGAACATGCTCAGCAAAAAACTGTAGGCAAGTCTCTCCAAAGTAGAGAGCATGGTGCAAGGTGCTGGCTGATTGCATTTGTACAACTCGTGGGTTTTTCTCTTTTCTCCCCTTCACTCAATTCACCAGTGACCTGGTCCCACTCACCTCCTTGTCCACGGTTTTTTCCACTACTAGGACAATTACCATAGGTGTTGTTTGGGTCCCTGCCTCAGCCTTGGTGTTTTCATGTGTGATTTGGGTGTCTTCCTCAACTACTGTGTCCTTAAATGTAGTTTCAGATGCATGGTGACATTCTCAGAAGTGATTTGGACCCCTGTCCTCTGATAGTGCTGGTCAAGCTCCAGAGCTGTGTTAAAAGCTGTCACCAGCCACCTCAGGATAAATTTCACTGTTGCCACACCAAAAAATTCTCTCTTCTTGCACCACCCTGACACCAGATACCTCAAACACAACATTAAGTCAATAGAGTTAATTAGTATTTTTCAACACCTCACACTAAGATGAAAAAGGACTTTGTGAGCCCACACAACAAAACAACCTGCATCACTCATGGATGAGAATGGAGAGGTCTATTTGCTCATCCCTCACACAGTCTCATCTTTCCTGGCCCTCAGGTGCCCATCAAAAGGTTCAATCACTCCCTTTCCTCAGAGAGTATGGTGGGAGAAGATAAAATTAATGTACTGTGTGTGGAGATAAAGGTAATTTAATGAAGAAAGCAAGGAAACACTGCAAAAACACAGGAAAAAATACTTTTATTATCATCTTCCATCAACTGTCAATGTCCAGCCTCTCCTGGGAAGCAGGAACACAGTACACTTAGTTTCTTTCTTGACAAACAATCTATTACTAAATGCTCCCCTGCCAGCCCCTCCTCCTTTCTCTCAGCATTTTTTGCTGACCATGATGTCACATGGTATCAAATATCAACGTGGCTCAGGCAGCCTGGCTATGTCCTCCCCCAGCCTCTTGACCACATCCACCTTCATGACCTTTTTTGCAGGGGAGGGTGGAGAGACAGGGTTGGTGCTGGGCAAGCACTGCCCAGAAAACCCCAAAATATTTCTGTGTTATCAGCACCATTCTAGCTCCAACTGCAAAGAATCCATGGAAGGGTTAATTTGGTGAAATTGAACTCCATCTTGTGTAAAACCTATACAATGCTGTTATCTGTAGCCATGATATTTTCTGAAAAATCTTTTCCTTAGGATTTTTCCTCCTGAGAAGCTGAGAGGCCTCGGAAACGAAATGCAAGCAATGAAATGCAACAGGTGCATCTGTGATTGGTCTCATGTGGTTGTTTCTAATTCATGGCCAGTCACAGCCCAGCTGGCTCAGACTTTCTGTCCAAGCCACAAGCCTTTGTTATTCATTCTTTCTTTTCTATTCTTAGCTATCCTTCTGATGAAATCCTTTCTTCTATTCTTTTGGTATAGTTTTAATATAATACAGATCATAAAATAATAAATCAGCCTTCTGAAACATGGAGTCAGATCCTCATCTCTTCCCTCATCCTCAGACCCCTGTGAATACGGTCACAATTGTCCATCACTGCATATTCATCCCAAACAAACCCTCACAAAAACAGCTCTTAAAAACATATTTTCCCCTGGGCATGTTGAGAAAGAACCTGCAGAGGAAAGAATGACACAGACAAATGGGCTGGGATGCAGCAGAAATTTAATGAGACAAAACACAGAAATGAGGTTGGTCCATCTGGAGGTCCCAGTGCAGAGAGCATGAGGGACAGAAGGGAATCTGTGCCCCAGCAAGTTCCACCTGCCTGGTGCAGAGAGGGAGCAGGGCCAGCAGGTGCTCCCCAGGATGGCTGAGTGGGACTCACAGCCCCAGAGAGCACAAGGGAATAAAGAGACAGGAGGGAAAGGAGAGAGTGGCAGGGGACAGAGGCAGGGCTGGGCTGTGCTTGCCAAGAGTCCCTCTGCAAGGGCTGCTGGGCTTGCTCAGCCCCTCAGGAAGCAACAAGCTGATGCTCCATCCCCAGTGAAGAACCATCCTGCTGAGTCCTTGGGTTCACACCCTGGAATCATCACCAGCACCTTTAGCAGGGCAGGCTCCTGATGCCACAGAGGCCACTGCCCAGGCCAGAGAGGCCAAAGCCCCCAGAGCTGATGGGCACTCCCTGAGAGCTGAGGATGCTGCCAACAGCAGCAGAGGTGGAGGATCCCACGGCGGTGTTCTGGGGGAAGGAGCTGAGGATGGGGCCAGGCAGGGTCACCACCACGGGCGAGGGCTGGATGAACACGGTGGAGTCCTGGCACTGCCTGACACAGGGCTCATTGCAGCTGCTGCCCAGCGGGGTGGGGCCACAGGGCTGGCAGGGCTGGCACCGGGTGTAGCAGGACATGGCTTGGGGCTGCAGGTGCACCTGAGAGAGGGAAGAGAGAAGCAGACCGTGAGGGGAGTTTGAAGAGCAGCCTCACCACACCATGAGGGAGATCCTTTCTCTCAGCCCCTATGAGCACCACCAAGAAGGCCAAAGCCAGGGACCACCCTCCCAACCCACAGCTCAGGAGACACCTCCGTCTATATCCAGCCTTTCTCCATGACACATCTGCCCTCTCCCACACAGCCTCAAGACACAGCAGGGAACAAGAACAGAGATATCTGATCGGAAATCCCAGAGAATTACAAGGTGGAAGAGAAAGGGAAGGAGCAAGAGCACAAGGAGAAGTCAGAGGAAGACAAGAAAGGGCTCAAAACTCACCTTGTTCCCAACAAGATGGAGCTGAAGGAGTGGATGGGAGAGTGAGGAGAAGGTGCTGCTTTTATACTGCTCCTGCACCGCCCCAGGCCCACAGACACTGCACAGGGGCAGTAATTATCCTACACACTCACTTACAAAGCAAAATATCTTCCCTAACACCACAGGCTGTGCTTTTATTTCCATCAACATTGCCATTTGTTTGCCTCATTCCTGACGTGATCATTAGACATCTAAGGATTCCTTTCAAGTATTGAGATGAAAGACTGAAGGATTTCCCAGGCAGGGATACATCAGCACAGGCAGAAGACGTGCTGGAGGTGTCTATGGAAGGAAGGGATCATAGGACCAGGGAAAAATGGTAACACTGATTTCCACCTTTGGCAGACAGTAAGGTCCTGCTGAGTGTGTGAGTGTGGCTGTTTGGATCTCTGGGCTTGGCTACAGCCCAGTATTGCAGATATTTTCTCTTTGCATAGCAGGAGCTGCCCTTGCTGGAGGGGAACTCATCCTGGCCTGGAACAAAACCTGCAGACATCACACCCTCCTGGTTTGGCCTTTCACCAAAAGGCTGACACACAGCCAACCCAAAATTAGAGCATGATTCCCCACAGGTAGAGAGAGTCCCTCCCTGGAAATTTGCCTACTGAAGGCATTCCCTTGCCCTCTGGGGTGCATCCCAGCTGCCTCCATGTCTGCAGGGCAGGGAAGTGCATCAGTCCTTGGTGTGGCCTGGTTTTGTAGCCAGGGCCCTCTTGAACACATCCCCTATGCTCAGAGCTGCTCTTGGCTTCCTGTGATTTTCCTGGACCTTTCTTAATCCTTGCCCACTGGATGCCTAAGCTGCTGCCAGCTTTTCTAATTTCTTTTACTCTTCACAGGTGCCTCCATCCTGCCAGATGCCTGACTGGGTGTAAATCAAAGGCAAACTCCGATGAAGGGGAGAGAAAATGATGCATCTGACTCCATTGATATCAGAAGGCTAATTAATTACTTTATTATACTGTACTAGATACATTTCATCTAAACTGAATCTGCCAAGCACTCAACTCTGCACACACTGCACAGAATCTCATGGCTGTCAGTGACAGTCCCAACACACACACACACACCTGGCCCTGACAGGCCAAGGAAACAAAACACCATCACTGTGGGGAAACAATCTCCATGTTGCATTCTACTTTGGCACAAACACAGGCACAGCAAGTGATAAGAATTGTGTTCTCCCTTTCTCTGAGGTTCAGAGAATGTGAATCTCAGAAACCCTTGGGAAGAATTGTGCCTTGCTTTTCTCTGTGAAGAGAAATGTGGCAGTAGGGCTGTCCCTGCAGAGGCAGCTGCCAACAGGGGCAAGGCCCTGCCCCGAGCCAACATCCCCTGCCTGCAGGGACCCTCCGGCCTGGGGGCACCTCCTGTGCCTGCAGGGACCCCTCTGATCCTGGCGGTGCTCAGGCCTGGCCTGGCACACGTGGAAGGAGCTGCAGCACAGAGCAAGCATGTCAGCAATGAGGAAATGAAATGGCAGCCTGGATGGAAATCAAACCACAACGTGTGGCGTTAGGGCGGATATTTTGCTTTGGAGGTGAATGTGTTGGAAAATTACTGTCCTTGTGCAGTGCCTGGGGGAATGGGGCAGTGCAGGAGCTGTATAAAAGGGGGACCTTCTCCTTGCTCTCTCATTCACTCCTCTCACCTCCATCTCATTGAGAACAAGGTGAGTCTGAAGCCCTTTATTTTCTTTCTCCTTTGGACTTTCTGATCACATTCTGTGCTTTAATTCCATGTTGGTTGTTGAGAGCTGTGTGTTATGGGAGAGGGAAGGGGCAGAAGTTGGGCATGGAGAGAGGTTGGGTTTTCGCTGAAGTGTCTCCTGAGCTGTGGAGGATCCTGGGCTTGGTCACTCTTAGGGGGATTCCTCATGGCTGAGTAGGAAATGAGGCTGGTGGGCCTCTCTAAATCAAAACATCGTGCAGTTTTGCCCTTCTGGCAGATGATGATGATGGTGGACGAACGGAATCCCCTCACTCAGCCCTTGCTCTGCTTCTCTCTTCCCTCTCTCTCAGGTGCACTTCCAGCCCCAAGCCATGTCCTGCTACACCCGGTGCCAGCCCTGCCAGCCCTGTGGCCCCACCCCGCTGGGCAGCAGCTGCAATGAGCCCTGTGTCAGGCAGTGCCAGGACTCCACCGTGTTCATCCAGCCCTCGCCCGTGGTGGTGACCCTGCCCGGCCCCATCCTCAGCTCCTTCCCCCAGAACACCGCCGTGGGATCCTCCACCTCTGCTGCTGTTGGCAGCATCCTCAGCTCTCAGGGAGTGCCCATCAGCTCTGGGGGCTTTGGCCTCTCAGGCCTGGGCAGTGGCCTCTGTGGCATCAGGAGCCTCCCCTGCTGAAGCTGCTGGAAGCTGGAAGCTTCCTTCCCTGTGAAGGAACCCAGGGACTCCCAGGATGGTCCAAGCCCAGGGATAGAGCATCAGTGCTCTATCTACCACTCAGAGTGACTTCTTTCTCACCTTTTGACTCATTAAAGCTCTGCTGCATCCCAGCCTGTGCCTCTGTGTCACCCTTTCCCTTGCACATGCACACGCAACACGTCCAGCAAGAGAGGTGTTGCTGTGTGGTTCTGGGAGGGCGTTGTTGGAAGTGGTGTTGTCGTGGTTGTCAACATCACATTCATTATGTTAACTCAGCATTGATTACTCATATTAAGTGTCACCTTTCTAATTTACTTTGCCTCTCTCTACCTGCGAGAATTACCCCACACAGTTCAATGACCACCAGTACTCCAAAAATACTTCTAGTTCTCCTAAAAATGCTTTCAAGCTTCCTCTTCTCTGTTGGCAGCAAGCCTGCACCCTCAGCCTCTCATCCACAAGTAAATATCCCACCTCACTCACCACCCTGGTCAATCTTCATGTATTTCACTTCCTTTGCTGGAGATGTTTTTGTGTTACATGCAGTAGGCAGCACAGCATGCTTGATGCCATCTGGGGAGTGCTGAGCAGAGTGGGATCTTTGCTCCCATCAATATCCTCTTGACAGTCATGCTCTGATAGCCCAGGATGTTGATGACCATCCTTGGTGCCCAGGAACACTCCTGGCAGTTCCACCTGTTTTGATGGTGTTACCACCAAAGCACCTCATCCTTTTCAGGGACTGAAGTGTGGGGATTCACAGACACGAACTGATGCCAGCAGAGCAAAGCCAGTTTATCACATAAGTTCACCAGTATTTATAGGTCACTACATTCATGCAAAGTCTTCCACTCAGACCCCTTTGGCCCAGTCCCTTTAGAAACACAATCTTCTTGATTATAATTCTCACACTAGTAATGTCCTTGTTACCTCTTTCACCAGCAAAGTCCTTGTTACATTTTCCCTCATCAGAGTGGTCAGTGTCAGAGGGTCAGAGTGACCAGACATGATGTCTTCACTTCTTTTCTTGCCTTGACTTTATGTCCCCCTCATCTTTCACTGTCAGAGTGACCAGACATGATGTCTACACCTTCTGTCCTCACCTTGAGTTTATCTCTCCCTCAGTTTTCACTGGCCAATAGGTTGGTGGCACTGCCCAGCTCAGCTTCTGTAGCTGTCTCATCTTCCACACTGAAACATATGAAAGGTTTGGCTGCTACAAAGCCAACTTCATGTGGAAGGGGCTGACAGCTGGTCTGTTAGCCAGAAAGAGTTAGCTGAAGAGAAGCTGGTAAGAGTCACCTCAGCCCTGGAAAGGAGTTCTACCAAGGTTGTAGACATGGAAACCAAGGAGAAGAAAAATAAACAGGGGGTCCTTGAGTTGGATATTGGTGGAAAACAGTGGTGGAGACTGTTCTGAGCCAATGAACATTATATTGATTTATTGTAGCCAATGAATAGGTATAAACTTTGTGAGAAGGTACAAAAGACAGGATGCTGTTAAAATAAACAGTGAGAAGCCTTCTGAAGTGCATGGTGTTCTTCTGTGTGTTGTGACCGTCTCAACAGCAACAACTTCAAATCTGGACTGTCTGAGGGTGTGTGTCACCGTGCCCACCTGCATCCTGCAGCAGTTCAGCCATTCCCCTCCTTCAGCTGCTCCTGCACAGCCCTTTGAGAACCTCAGCCCACACCTGATGCCTCTCCCTGCCTCCCTCTGCCCAGAAACTCTCCCAGGAAAGTTGCATTTTGGAAATCCACAATATCGGAACAGCCTGGGAGAAGAAAGGACTGAGAGCAGATCTTTAAGGAAGGCATGGGGACACTGGAGATTGAAAAGTGGACATGAGTCAGCAATGTGTGTCTGCAGCTCAGAAATTCCATCAGGTTCAGGGCTGCACAAACAGAAATATGGCCAGCAGGTAAAAGGAGGAGATTCTCCACTTTATCTGCTCTTCTTAAACCTCACCTGGAACCCTGGATCCAGTTAGGAGTCCTTAATTCAAAGTAGGCATGGACCTGTTAGAGCAGCTGCAGACAAGGGCTGCAAAAATGATCACAGGGATGCATTGTCCCTACCATGGAGAAAGGCTGGAGGGAGTTGAGTTTTTCAGGCAGGAGAAGAGCAGGCTCTGGGGAGACCTTTTGATATGTGAAGGGGATGAATGAAGAAGTTGGAGAGAGATGCTTTCTCAAGGCTGTAGTTACTGGAGAAAAAGTAAGAGTTTTAAACTGCAATAGGATAAATAAAGAAGGGACATAAGGAAGAATTTTACTGTGATGAGTGGGATGAGAGACTGGGAAATGTTGCCTAGAGAATGATGGGATGTCACATCTTGGGAAGGGTTCAAGGTCAGGTTTACTCCAACATTATGTGATGCAGTGAAGGATGTTTGTGTCATGGCAACAGGGTTGGACTACATAAACCTCAATGATCTCTTCCACCCAGCCCCATTCTGTGCTCCCATGATAACAGGGGTCTGTGAGAAGGCAGCCCAATGCCCTCTGTCCCTTCCTTTCAGAAATGTTTCAGATCCAAGGGATCTGCTAGAGTCTGATGGGAATCCAGTACCTCTGTCTGGACAGTAACACATTCATTCCTGAGTATTTGTGTCACAGTGTTGAGCTGAGAAAGGAAAAGAAGTGCAAATTTCTAAAGTGGAGGTTTACCTCTGGAAAATGTCGGGAAATTCTATCCTCATTCAAAGAGGCAGAGAAACTCAGAACCCAGAGGGTCCCTCAGTGCACACTGAGCACTCCCAGTGCCAGCCTGTGTTCACAGCCAGTGCAAAACCAGCCCCAACAACACCTCCCAGAAACACACCTGGGGCAACAGCTCTGCCTTGGGCGAAGGATGACACAGAGGCACAGGCTGGGATGCAGCAGAATTTAATGAGTCAAAAGAGGGAGGAGAGGGGGATCCAGGTAGAGGCCACAGTGCAGGGAGCAGCTTCAGCAGGGGAGGCTCCTGATGCCACAGAGGCCACTGCCCAGGCCTGAGAGGCCAAAGCCCCCAGAGCTGATGGGCACTCCCTGAGAGCTGAGGATGCTGCCAACAGCAGCAGAGGTGGAGGATCCCACGGCAGTGTTCTGGGGGAAGGAGCTGAGGATGGGGCCAGGCAGGGTCACCACCACGGGCGAGGGCTGGATGAACACGGTGGAGTCCTGGCACTGCCTGACACAGGGCTCATTGCAGCTGCTGCCCAGCGGGGTGGGGCCACAGGGCTGGCAGGGCTGGCACCGGGTGTAGCAGGACATGGCTTGGGGCTGCAGGTGCACCTGAGAGAGGGAAGAGAGAAGCAGACCGTGAGGGGAGTTTGAAGAGCAGCCTCACCACACCATGAGGGAGATCCTTTCTCTCAGCCCCTATGAGCACCACCAAGAAGGCCAAAGCCAGGGACCACCCTCCCAACCCACAGCTCAGGAGACACCTCCGTCTATATCCAGCCTTTCTCCATGACACATCTGCCCTCTCCCACACAGCCTCAAGACACAGCAGGGAACAAGAACAGAGATATCTGATCAGAAATCCCAGAGAATTTCAAAGTGGAAGAGAAAGGAAGGAGAAAGAGCACAAGGAGAATTCAGAGGAAGACAAGAAAGGGCTCAAAACTCACCTTGTTCCCAACAAGATGGAGTTGAAGGAGTGGATGGGAGAGTGAGGAGAAGGTGCTGCTTTTATACTGCTCCTGCACCGCCCCAGGCCCACAGACACTGCACAGGGGCAGTAATTTTCCTACACACTCATCTCCAAAGCAGACTGTCCTCCCAAATGCCCCAGGCTGTGCTTTGGTTTCTGTCAACGCTGCCATTTCATTTCCCCATTGCTGACATGGCCATTAGGCCACAGAGGATCTTTTGAAGTGTTGCCATGAGAGACCTGAGGCTTTCCCGAGCACCATCACATCCGTACAGGCAGAAGATGGGCCCCCATGTGCTCCAGAGGGCTGTGGCTGTGGGCAAATATGTGGGGAGTGTTTTTACAAACCCCTGTGAAGAAACATGGTTGTGTCTTCCCACCAAAGCAATCCCCTCCTGAGCTCCTGACCTCTTCCCTCAGTGTGGGCGTGCTGCCTCCCTCTCCCTCCCTGCTGCCTCCCTGCTCAGGCCTCACTGGGCATTGCCTCTCTGGGCAAGTTTGGTGCCCTGCTGGTTTCAAATGGCTTTGCCCAAGGAAATCTTCTCCTTCAGGGAAGACATCTCCTGTTTTATTTGGCAGAGTTGTCTCCGCTCACTGCCATCTCTGGGGGAGCCCAACCTGTGCTCTCAGCAGGTCTGTGGAAGGAGATTGTTGCCCTCCCTAATCCTGTGATTCCTGAAGAAGCCCTTTAGGGTTGGGCCTCACTGTCCTCTCTGTCAGAGGGGTCTGTTGGCAATTTCCTGCACGTTTTGTACCATAATCTGCAGGACACACAAGCACAGGCCACTTTTTCAATACACATTGTCAGTCCAAGCATCCCTGTCCCATGAGGGAGCTGCCAAGCATCCCTTTTCCCTGGGCCAGGATGGAGCTGCCCTTGCTGGAGGGGGACTCAGCCCTGCCTTGGACAGCCCTGCAGACATCACACCCTCCTGGCTTGGCCTCACACCAAAAGGCTGACACACAGCCAACCCAAAATTAGAGTGTGACTTGCCACTGGTAGGGAGAGTCTCCCCCTGGAAATTTGCCTACTGAAGGCATTCCCTTGCCCTCCTGGGGCACACCCCAGCTGCCTCCATGTCTGCAGGGCAGGGAAGTGCATCAGTCCTTGGTGTATTTTGAGAGCAGGTTTTGTACCCAGGGCTTTCCTGAATGCATCCCCTCCCTGAGCATCCCCAGGGATGTGGCACTGCCGGATCCTTCCAGGCCTCAGGATCCTACCAGGCCTCAGGGTCCTGCCAGGCCTCAGGATCCTACCAGGCCTCAATCCTTTGGGCAACTCCACTTCTTTTCCAGGAAAACCATCTTCAAGCATTGGCCTGTCCCCACACCCCAGCAGGCAACCCAATGGCCATTGTTCTCAGCCTGACCTGCTTGGCAGCACTGGGGTGTTCTCAGCACTGACAGTGTGTTTTGAAAAAGTGGGCAGGATTTTGTGTGTCCCCCAGGTCAGGGTGCAGCCAAAATGCATCATGGGGTGAGGAGAGGGGGAGAAAGAGAGTGATGTCCCAAGAGCCAGCATATCCCTGAGATGGTGAAGAGCAGAGGCACCTGAGCCCACAGGATTTGTTGGGTGATCAAGGGGTTTTTGATAGGACAGTGCTCTCCTTCCACAGGCCTGCTGAGAGCACAGGTTGGGCTCCGCCAGAGATGGCAGTGAGCGGAGACAACTCTGTCAAATAAAACAGGAGATGTCTTCCCTGAAGGAGAAGATTTCCTTGGGCAAAGCCATTTGAAACCAGCAGGGCACCAAACCTGCCCAGAGAGGCAATGCCCAGTGAGCCCTGAGCAGGGAGGCAGCAGGGAGGGAGAGGGAGGCAGCATGCCCACACTGAGGGAAGAGGTCAGGAGCTCAGGAGGGGATTGCTTTGGTGGGAAGACACAACCATGTTTCCTCACAGGGGTTTGTAAAAACACTCCCCACATATTTGCCCACAGCCACAGCCCTCTGGAGCACATGGGGGCCCATCTTCTGCCTGTACGGATGTGATGGTGCTCGGGAAAGCCTCAGGCCTCTCATGGCAGCACTTCAAAAGATCTTCTGTGGCCTAATGGCCATGTCAGCAATGGGGAAATGAAATGGCAGCGTTGACAGAAACCAAAGCACAGCCTGGGGCATTTGGGAGGACAGTCTGCTTTGGAGATGAGTGTGTAGGAAAATTACTGCCCCTGTGCAGTGTCTGTGGGCCTGGGGCGGTGCAGGAGCAGTATAAAAGCAGCACCTTCTCCTCACTCTCCCATCCACTCCTTCAGCTCCATCTTGTTGGGAACAAGGTGAGTCTTGAGCCCTTTCTTGTCTTCCTCTGAATTCTCCTTGTACTCTTGCTCCTTCCTTTCTCTTCCACTTTGAAATTCTCTGGGATTTCTGATCAGATATCCCTGTCCTTGTTCCCTGCTGTGTCTTGAGGCTGTGTGGGAGAGGGCAGATGTGCCATGGAGAAAGGCTGGATATAGACGGAGGTGTCTCCTGAGCTGTGGGTTGGGAGGGTGGTCCCTGGCTTTGGCCTTCTTGGTGGTGCTCATAGGGGCTGAGAGAAAGGATCTCCCTCACATTGTGGTGAGGCTGCTCTTCAAACTGCCCTCACGGTCTGCTTCTCTCAGGTGCACCTCCAGCCCCAAGCCATGTCCTGCTACACCCGGTGCCAGCCCTGCCAGCCCTGTGGCCCCACCCCGCTGGGCAGCAGCTGCAATGAGCCCTGTGTCAGGCAGTGCCAGGACTCCACCGTGTTCATCCAGCCCTCGCCCGTGGTGGTGACCCTGCCTGGCCCCATCCTCAGCTCCTTCCCCCAGAACACCGCCGTGGGATCCTCCACCTCTGCTGCTGTTGGCAGCATCCTCAGCTCTCAGGGAGTGCCCATCAGCTCTGGGGGCTTTGGCCTCTCAGGCCTGGGCAGTGGCCTCTGTGGCATCAGGAGCCTCCCCTGCTGAAGCTTCTGGAAGCTAGAAGCTTCCTTCCCTGGGAAGGAACCCAGGGACTCCCAGGATGGTCCAAGCCCAGGGATAGAGCATCAGTGCTCTATCTACCACTCAGAGTGACTTCTTGTGCTCCTTGGGGCTGTGAGTCCCACACCGCCATCCTGACCTGCTGGCCTTGCTCCCTCTCTGCATCAGGCAGGTGGAACCTGATGGGATCTCTGCCACAGCCATGTGATGGAGATTCTGAACTGCCCCTGGTGCTCTCTGCACTGAGGCCTCCACTCAGAGTGACCTTGTTCTCATCTTTTGACTCATTAAATTTCTGTTGCATCCCAGCCCGTGCCTGTGTCATCTTTTCCCTGTTGTCGGTCTCCCAAGATTCCCAGGGAGGGAGGTGTTTCTCAGGGACGATTCTGTGTGACAGATTTAGGAGAAGGTGTTTGAGTCGTTTTTTAAGACATCAGAGTTAAATCTGCTTTATCATGGTATTGCTGCTTTCTATCCTTCCTGTAATGCTTGGAGCTGGTAGAATGAACCAATCCTCTTCACTGGCCCTGTCTACTCCAAGGATGATTTTCTGTGTCCTGCAGCAGTTCAGCTCTCCCTCAGCTGCTTCTGGACAGCCCTTTGAGTCACTCATCCCACACCTGCTGCCTCTCTTCCCAATGTCTTTTCCTGCCACCATCTCTCCAAAAACTTTCCTAGGAAGCCCTTGGCAGAGACAAGGAAGGAGCAGGGCAAAGAGGACAAGCACTGCCTGTGGGTCTGTGTGGTGTTACAAGCAGCACTAAGCACTGAGCACTGGTTCTCATGATCTGCTGACCCAGTGGGAAGGGAGAGAACTGGAAAAGCAAGAGAGTGACATACCCTGGTGTCAAGATCACAACATTCTATGAAGGAATGGGAGAAAAAAGAGAAAACCAAGTGGTTCCAAGGCAATGAACCTTGTGGCAGCAGCAGATCAATGCCCAGTGCCTGAAGAATGGCCAAACTGGGAAGACTGTCCACAGATTTATTGCTAAGCATGATATTATATGTGCCCAGTGTTGTGGTGGAATCACTATCTCTGGAGGGATTTAAAAGCTATTTAGTTGTGACACCTGGGGACATGGCTTACTGTTGAGCTTGGAAGAGCTGGGTTAATGGTTGGACCTCTTAATTTTAAAGGTCTTTTCATACCTAAATGATTCTATGATTCTACATGACCTGGAACAGCCCTTTGGTCAGCTGAGGTCATTTGTCCTTCTGCAGAATGAGCGCCAAGGCCAAGAGGGAGGTTTGGGCAAAGCTGGATCTGATAGTCAAGGGGATCAGTTGGGGAGTCATGGCTTCCTTCCTCATCTGCAAGTTACAGAGTCTCAGGAGAATTTTGGGAGCATCCAAGGATTTGTACTCACGAGCTCAATGTCCAAGTGGAAACCAGTGATGAGTGGTGTCCATCAGGGATCGATACAGGGACCAATATTTGTTAATATGGTCATCAATGACATAGATAGTGGGACTGAGTGGACACTCAACAAGTTTGTGAATGACACCAAGCTGAGGCTTGAGGAAAGTGTTTCAATTCAAAGGGAACTTGTCAGATTTGAGAATGGTGCCATGTGAAATTCAGGAACTTCACCAAGGCCAGCACTGGAAGAGAAATAGTTTAGACCAGCCCTGCAGAAGAGAAACCAGAAATCATGGAGGTAGAAAAATTGGACATGAGCCAGCAATGTATTCTTGACATCCAGAAATTCAATCATGTCTTGGTCTGCACAAACAGAAACACAGCCAGCAGGTCAGCTCTTTTTAGACCCCACCTGGAACCCTGAATCCAATCTGGAGTCCTCAATTCAAAGAAGGCATGGACCTGTTAGAGCAGCTCCAGAGAAGGGCTGCAAAAATGATCACACAGATGCATTGGCCCTACCATGGTGAAAGGCTGAGGGATTTGAGTTTTTTCAGGCAGGCTCTGGGAAGAGCTTATTGCAGCATTTCAGTGTGTAAAAGGGATGGATAAGGAAGTTGGAGAGAGACATTATATCAAGGCCTGCAGTGATTGGACAAAGAGCAACACTTTTAAACAGAAATAGGGTAGATGTAGGTGGGACATAAGGGAGGAGTTAATGATGTGGTGGGAAATGGAAAATGGCATGTCCCATCATGGGAAGTGTTCAGGGTGAGTTTTAGTGGAATTTTGAGTAACTGATAGAGTGGCACAGTACTGTTAGGAAGGGTTGGCCTGGCACCTGATGGGAAGCTGGAAGCTGTGTCCTTGCAGCAACACATTCACTGCTTGGTACCTCCAATGCAGTGCTGAGCTGACTGAGAGACAATGAAAAGGTGTGAAGTTCAAGTTAGCCACTGAACTCGTCACAGAAATTCCATTCTGATGCAAAGAGACAAAAAAAACTCAGAACCCAGAGGGTCACTCAGTGCACACTGAGCACTCAGGAAAAGCTTTGGGGTGATGTCATTGTGGCCTTGCAGTACCTGAAGGGAATCTACAGTCAAGATGGAGAGAGACTATTTACAAGAATATGTAGTGACAGGACAAGGGGAATGGCTTCACACTGACAGAGGGTAAATTTAGACTGTATATCAAGAAGTAATCCTTTATTACAAGGGTGGGCAGGCCCTGGCACAGGGTGCTCAGAGAAGCTGTGGCTGTCCCTGGATCCCTGGAGGTGTTCAAGGCCAGGCTGAGATGGGGCTTGGAGCAATTTGGGATAGAGGAAGGTGTCCCTACCCATCACAGGGGATGGAACTGGATGAGCTTTAAGGTCCTTTCCAACCCAACCCGTTCTGGGATTTTATCATTCTTTTCAGATCAATTGAGACAGTGAAACTCAGAACCCAGAGGGTCCCTGTCGCAGACATCTTTTATGAAAAATACTTTCCTTAGGATTTTTCCTCCTGAGAAGCTGAGAGGCCACACGAACAAAATGTAAACATTGATTATCTGCTGCTGTGGAATGCAACAGGTGCATCTGTGATTGGTCTCATGTGGTTATTTCTAATTAATGGCTAATCACAGCCCAGCTGGCTCGGACAGAGTCTGAGCCACAGACCTTTGTTATCATTCCTTATTATTCTATTCTTAGCCAGCCTTCTGATGAAATCCTTTCTTCTATTCTTTTAGTATAGTTTTAATATAATATAGATCATAAAACAATAAATCAAGCCTTCTGAAACATGGAGTCGAATCTTCGCCTCTTCCCTCATCCAAAAACCCCTGTGAGCACCGCCACAGGTCCCTCAGTGCACACTGAGCACTCCCAATGCCAGCCTGTGTTCACAGCCAGTGCAAAACCAGCCCAAACAACACCCCCCAGAAACACCCCTGGGGCAACAGCTCTGCCCTGGGCAAAGGATGACACCGAGGCACAGGCTGGGATGCAGCAGAATTTAATGAGTCAAAAGAGGGAGGAGAGGGGGATCCAGGTGGAGCAGTTTCAGCAGGGGAAGCCACAGAGGCCACTGCCCAGGCCTGAGAGGCCAAAGCCCCCAGAGCTGATGGGCACTCCCTGAGAGCTGAGGATGCTGCCAACAGCAGCAGAGGTGGAGGATCCCACGGCGGTGTTCTGTGGGAAGGAGCTGAGGATGGGGCCAGGCAGGGTCACCACCACGGGCGAGGGCTGGATGAACACGGTGGAGTCCTGGCACTGCCTGACACAGGGCTCATTGCAGCTGCTGCCCAGCGGGGTGGGGCCACAGGGCTGGCAGGGCTGGCACCGGGTGTAGCAGGACATGGCTTGGGGCTGCAGGTGCACCTGGGAGATGAAGGGGAAAGCAGAGCACAAAGAGTGAGTGAGGATCAGCCTGGCACCTCAGCATGAAGGCCAAAGGCATGAACTGGAGACAAGCCCAGGGGCTGTATAGAGAGACCCACAGGCTTCTCCTTTCCTCAGAAGAGCCCTGCCAGGAGCTACCCAAGGAAGATCCCTGTTTGGTCCATAACTCTGGAAGCACCTCAGACAAGCCCCAGCCGTTCCCCATATTACACCTTCTGCCTCCTTCCCTCACCCATGGCAAGAATCCATATAAGCCAAAAAAAGCATGTATAGACTGAGAAATGCCATGGGAGGAGGAGAAGGATGAGAAAAAGCTTCAGACTCACCTTGTTCTCAAGGAGCTGGAGAGAGGAAGAGTGGATGAGAGAGTGAGGAGGATGAGCCCCTTTTATACTGCTCCTGCACTGCCCCAGGCTCACAGTAAGTGCACAGGGCAACAATTTTCCTACAGACTCATCTCCAAAGCAAAATATCCTCCCTAATGCCACAGGGTGTGTTTTGGTTTACATCAACACTGTCATTTAATTTCCACCTTTCTGACATCCTCACTGGGTCATGAAGATCCCTTTCATGTTAAGGGATGAGAAGCCAAACGATCTTTCTTGCAGGAACCAATGAGTAATGGCTGGACTCAATGATCTTGGAGGTCTTTGCCAATCCTTCTGATTCTGTGATTCATTAATTCTCTGACCACTGGCAGGAATCAAGTCTCAAACAGAGCCCTGTGCCATTGGGTTGCTCCTCAATGTGTGAGGGAGGTGTTGGGTGTCTGGACTGTTCCTTGTTCTCCCTCTCTCCTCACCCGTGATGCCCTTTGGCTGCACAATGTGGAGCCTGACCTGGATGACACAACAAGCACAGGCCACTTTTCCAATACATGCTGTCAGTGCTGAGAACACGTGTGACATTTCAGGGAGCTGCCAAGCATCCCTTTCCCCTGGGCCAGGATGGAGCTGCCCTTGTGTGACGGTGTTCACAGGGGTCCAAGGATGAGGGAAGAGACGAGGATCTGACTCCATGTTTCAGAAGGCTTGATTTATTATTTTATGATCTATATTATATTAAAACTACACTAAAAGAATAGAAGAAAGGATTTCATCAGCAGGCTTGCTAAGAATAGAAAAAGAAAGAATGATAACAAAGGTTTGTGGCTTGGACTCTCTGTCCGAGCCAGCTGACTGTGATTGGCCACGAATTAGAAACAACCACATGAGACCAATCACAGATGCACCTGTTGCATTCCACAGCAGCAGATAACCATTGCTTACATTTTGTTCCTGAGGCCTCTCAGCTTCTCAGGAGGAAAAATCCTAAGGAAAGGATTTTTCATAAAAGATGTCTGTGATGCCCTTGCTGGAGGGGGACTCAGCCCTGCCTTGGACAGCCCTGCAGACATCACACCCTCCTGGCTTGGCCTCACACCAAAAGGCTGACACACAGCCAACCCAAAATTAGAGTGTGACTTGCCACTGGTAGGGAGAGTCTCCCCCTGGAAATTTGCCTACTGAAGGCATTCCCTTGCCCTCCTGGGGCACACCCCAGCTGCCTCCATGTCTGCAGGGCAGGGGAAGTGCATCAGTCCTTGGTGTATTTTGAAAGCAGTTTTGTACCCGGGGCTTTCCTGAGTGCATCCCCTCCCTGAGCATCCCAGGCATGTGGCACTGCAGTTTCCCCAAAGCTCTCACATGTGGGGAAATGGAGGAGGTTTTCTTCCCTCTCCAATGGTGCTGGGTTCTTCTCTAGACTGCGGAGGCAGTTGGAGCAGTAGAAAGTCCCAATTCCCTGCAGAAGCCAGAGAGCTTTGGACTCCAGGATGTCGAAAGCTTTGACCCCATAGCAGTGGGCAGTGTTTTCTGAAACCCCTTCTTTAGCTCCTGGGCCTCCAGGAGAGCTCCCCTCCACAGCCAGGTATCTTTGACCAGGAAGATGAGTCCTTGTGTCCATTCTGTCCCTCCATCAGCATCTCCTCCTGTTTTCCTGTGTTTTGCCCTGACTTTTCATGTTTTTGGAACCACGAGGTGCCCCTAAGATGCTGCCAGCTTGTCTGATCTCTTCACAGGTGCCTGTGAAGGCACAGCTGACCTGCCAGATACCTGAGTGGAAGAGCTGGGATGTTTGAAGTCCAGGGTCTGTACACTGGTACTTGAATTCTCCCTGACCATCTCTTTCTCTCTGCCCTCAGCTGCATCCCCTGACTGCTGGCACCTCCCAAAGGGAGCTCAGAGGTGCTTTCTTTGACACCAACGCTCCTGTGCCCATCACCAGGTCACACACTTACATTGCTCTACTCTCTTTAAATGTTCCCACAGCTGATCCTCCTCCTCTGCCATGGGGAGGTTTTCCCTACCCCTATTTCTGAGGAATATCAGGAGGTTTTTTCCTGTGACACTAAAATGAAGACCAAGGCCCAGAAGCCTTGAAGATCCTTCCCCTTTCCTGTAAGCCCTGGCCCCAGTGAAGCTGCCCCACTCAGCCTTGCCTCAAGCCTCCCTTTTGCAGTTGCCCTGTGTGGATGATCTTCTTCTCTCCCACCACCAGCTTTCCTGGTTCAGCTCCAGGTGGGCTTTGGCTTTCCAGCCCCAGCCCTGGAACACTCAGCCTGGAAAATGATCTGCATCAAGAGGAAGGGAGAGGAAAGCATTTCCCTGGAGAAGCAGCGTCCAGTGAGAGCTGGAGTGAGGAGAGAGGAGGAGAGAGCAGCAGGCAGGACGTGCTGCGAGGAGAGGAGCCTTTGGGTGCTCTGCTGCTCTTTGGGGCAGGGCAGAGCTGGGGCTGTGTTGTAAATCAAAGGCAAACTCTGATGAAGGGGAGAGAAAATGATGCATCTGACTCCATTGATATCAGAAGGCTAATTCATTACTTTCTTATACTGTACTAGATACATTTCATCTAAACTGAATCTGCCAAGCACTCAACTCTGCACACACTGCACAGAATCTCGTGGCTGTCAGTGACAGTCCTGACACACACACACACACCTGGCCCTGACAGGCCAGGGAAACAAAACACCATCACTGTGGGTAAACAATCTCCATGTTGCATTCTACTTTGTCCCAAACACAGGCACAGCAAGTGATAAGAATTGTGTTCTCCCTTTCTCTGAGGTTCAGAGAATGTGAATCTCAGAAACCCTTGGGAAGAATTGTGCCTTGCTTTTCTCTGTGAAGAGAAATGTGGCAGTAGGGCTGTCCCTGCAGAGGCAGCTGCCAACAGGGGCAAGGCCCTGCCCCGAGCCAACATCCCCTGCCTGCAGGGACCCTCCGGCCTGGGGGCACCTCCTGTGCCTGCAGGGACCCCTCTGATCCCGGGGGTGCTCAGGCCTGGCCTGGCACACGTGGAAGGAGCTGCAGCACAGAGCAAGCATGTCAGCAATGAGGAAATGAAATGGCAGCCTGGATGGAAATCAAACCACAACGTGTGGCGTTAGGGCGGATATTTTGCTTTGGAGGTGAATGTGTTGGAAAATTACTGTCCTTGTGCAGTGCCTGGGGGAATGGGGCAGTGCAGGAGCTGTATAAAAGGGGGACCTTCTCCTTGCTCTCTCATTCACTCCTCTCACCTCCATCTCATTGAGAACAAGGTGAGTCTGAAGCCCTTTCTTTTCTCCCTCCTTTGGACTTTCTGATCACATTCTCTGCCTTAATTCCATGTTGGTTGTTGAGAGCTGTGTGTTATGGGAGAGGGAAGGGGCAGAAGTGGGGCATGGAGAGGGGCTGGGTTTTTTCTGAGATTTCCCGTGAGTTCTGGCCTAAGTGTGGAAGTCCCTGCACTTGGTCACTCTTAAGGAGATTCTTGGGGGCCTGAGCAAAAAAGGGGTTGGGTCTCTCTAAGCAGCCTCCTGCTGTCTTCTCCATCTCTTTACTATTCTCCACCTAGATGTGCCAACAGACGGCACTGACATAGTGCAGTCACCTCTGCTTCCCCCTTCCCTGTCTCACAGGTGCACCTCCAGCCCAAGCCATGTCCTGCTACACCCGGTGCCAGCCCTGCCAGCCCTGTGGCCCCACCCCGCTGGGCAGCAGCTGCAATGAGCCCTGTGTCAGGCAGTGCCAGGACTCCACCGTGTTCATCCAGCCCTCGCCCGTGGTGGTGACCCTGCCTGGCCCCATCCTCAGCTCCTTCCCCCAGAACACCGTGGTGGGATCTTCCACCTCTGCTGCTGTTGGCAGCATCCTCAGCTCTCAGGGAGTGCCCATCAGCTCTGGGGGCTTTGGCCTCTCAGGCCTGGGCAGTGGCCTCTGTGGCATCAGGAGCCTCCCCTGCTGAAGCTGCTGGCGCTGCCCTGGGGAAGGAACCCAGGGACTGCCAGGATGGAACCGCCCTGGGCACGCAGCATCGCCCTGCTGCTTCCTGAGGGGCTGAGCAACCCCTGCAGCCCTTGCAGAGGGACAGGGCCAGCCTGGGCTCTTGGCAAGCACAGCCCAGCCCTGCCTCTGTCCCCTGCCATTCTCTCCTTTCCCTCCTGTGTCCTTGTTCCCTTGTGCTCCCCGGGGCTGGGAGTCCCACTCAGCCATCCTGGGCAGCACCTGCTGGCTCTGCACCCCTTTGTGGGCACCTCCTCGGAAAACACAGCAGATTGTTGTTTGTCCCTGGTGCTCTCTGCATTGGTACCTCACCTTGGATTGACCTAATTTTCCTGTTTTGACTCATTAAAGTTCTTTTGCATCGCAGTCCATGTTTCCCTCTCATTTATTCCCCTGCAGATCCTCTCCCAACATGCCCAAAAAGAGAGGTGTTGCTCAGGGCTGGATGTGGGAAGGGATTGTGGGGGATGGTTGTTCACAGGGTGTTAACACAGGCACCATTTAAATATTCATAATGCTGCAATAGGTAACTCCATTTTCTAATTTTCTCTACTGACATCTAATTGCTGCTTCCAGTAAATTGTTCTCATCCAAGACCCTGATCTTTGCTTTTTGTGCCTACAATTCTCTTCCACAGCCCTCCACAGAAGGAGGGGAAGGGGTGAGAGCAGCACATGGTTTGATTTGAAGCATTAAATGGAGAATACCATTGTCAAACCAGGACAAAGATCTCACTGTACTTTCCAGCCCAATTCAGTAAGAAAGGAGCCCTAACCAGGGAACGGGCAGCAGCTGCCTCCCCTAGTCAAGGACATCTGGGAACTAACAAGCCTTAAAGATGTCATTGTCATGGTCTGGCCCAGGTGAGCAGGAGGGGGCATGGGCAACACCTCCATGTTATCATTCCAGCTCATGTCCTTTCCATATTTATTCTCTCTTGCTTCCAGGAAGAAGGCTGTTCCTCCCAGTGGAAAAACCCTGGGGGAGGGTGAAACCATCTGAAATTGTTTCACTTTCCTGTAAATAATTTCTTTGTCTCATAGCTTTTGGTATTAATATTGTAGTTGTTACTGTTTGGTTTTTTGTCTCACTGCTGTTTCCAGGAAATTTTTCTTATCTCAACCTTTGATCTTTGACTTTCATGCTTCCAGCTGGAAGGGAAGGGGAAGCCAGTGTTGGTGTGGATTTATTTTTTTAGCAGGACTACTAAATTGGAGAATACCATCCCTAAACCACCACAGTAATAAATCAAGATGTTGTGTGTCAGTGGAGTAGATTGCAGCTGGCATCTCTTACTCAGGGACATCCATGGAAAAAGAAGTTTTTAAGGATGTAGTAAATCAAGATGTTGATGTGTGCCTATGTATACATTGCTAACCTGGCAGAATATTCAAGGTCCGTGTATCCTACAGCTGAATTATGTTCATTGCAATACTGAGAGTCATACCTAGAGGTCAAAGACCCTGTGGCCAGGTGAAGAGCCTTCCCCTGAGCATGTGTAGAGTTGAGCGGGGGTTGTGTCACTGGTATGGAACTCAGCAACCAATCCCCATAGAGAACTGTACTTGGAAACTCTCTAATTCTGAATTTCTGTGTACAAATAATGGCATGAAAAGTCTGGTGGGTATGCTTGATTTGGGGAATTCCACCAAGCAGCCAGGCTTGTGCAACTCTGACATAAATGATCAATGTCTCTGCTGAGTGTGTGATTATTGAGTTGTTGTAGAGTGGGTAACAAATCTGATTTTCTGGGCAACACAACCAAACCCAATCTGTGATCCCATGGGAACACAGGTCTGTGAGAAGGCAGCCCAGTGCACTGTGTCCCTCCTTTTGGGAATCCTGTGCTTAGGATGGGACCTCCTGCAGTCTGATGGGAAGCTGGTCCTTTGTCTTGTCAGCAACTCATTCACTGCTGAGTACTTGTGTCAAACGTTCAGCTTAAAGAGGACAGAGGTGCATGGCTGTCCCTGGACTGTGCAGGGTAATTTTATTCTGCTCTAGGATTATTCTATCCTATTCTATTCTATTCTATTCTATTCTATTCTATTCTATTCTATTCTATTCTATTCTATTCTGAAGGACTTTGGGATGATAGGCCTGCCATGAACCAGAACTGTGCTCTGGCAGCCCAGAAAGCCAATTGTGTCCGGGGCTGCATCCAAACCAGCTTGGGCAGCAGGACAAGGGAGGGGATTCTGCCATGCACAGGTGAGACCCCACCTGCAGAGCTGCCTCCAACTCCGGGGTCCCAGCGCAGGAAGGACGTGGAGCTGTTGGAGTGAGTCCAGAGGAATCTGAGATTATCAGAGGGATGGAGCAGCTCTGCTGTGAGGAAAGGCTGGGAGAATTGGGGTTGATGGCCATTAAAAACTTTGGGGTGATGTCATTGTGGCCTTGCAGTACCTGAAGGGAATCTACAGTCAAGATGGAGAGAGACTATTTACAAGAATATTTATGACAGGACAAGGGGAATGGCTTCACACTGACAGAGGGTAAATTTAGACTGTATATCAAGAAGCAATCCTTTATTACAAGGGTGGGCAGGCCCTGGCACAGGGTGCCCAGAGAAGCTGTGGCTGTTCCTGGATCCCTGGAGGTGTTCAAGGCCAGGCTGAGATGGGGTTTGGAGCAATCTGGGATAATGGAAGGTGTCCCTGCCCATCACAGGGGATGGAACTGGATGAGCTTAAGGTCCTTTTCCAACTCAACCTGTTCTGGGATTTTATCATTCTTTTCAGATCCATTGAAACAGCGAAACTCAGAACCCAGAGGGTCCCTCAGTGCACACTGAGCACTCCCAATGCCAGCCTGTGTTCACAGCCAGTGTAAAACCAGCCCCAACAACACCTCCCAGAAACACCCCTGGGGCAACAGCTCTGCCCTGGGCAAAGGATGACACCGAGGCACAGGCTGGGATGCAGCAGAATTTAATGAGTCAAAAGGGGGAGGAGAGGGGGATCCAGGTGGAGCAGTTTCAGCAGGGGAAGCCACAGAGGCCACTGCCCAGGCCTGAGAGGCCAAAGCCCCCAGAGCTGATGGGCACTCCCTGAGAGCTGAGGATGCTGCCAACAGCAGCAGAGGTGGAGGATCCCACCACGGTGTTCTGTGGGAAGGAGCTGAGGATGGGGCCAGGCAGGGTCACCACCACGGGCGAGGGCTGGATGAACACGGTGGAGTCCTGGCACTGCCTGACACAGGGCTCATTGCAGCTGCTGCCCAGCGGGGTGGGGCCACAGGGCTGGCAGGGCTGGCACCGGGTGTAGCAGGACATGGCTTGGGGCTGCAGGTGCACCTGAGAGAGAGGGCAAGAAAAAGTCATGAGGGGTTTTTGAAGAGCAACCCATCACCACACCGTGCAGCCACCCTGTCAAGCCAAGATGGGAACAAGAGCTGGAGGTGCTGTACTGATGCCCACAGGCTTCTCCTTCCATTTAGCCAAAGAAATTCCCTGCCAAAAGCAACCAAGAGCAGAGTAACCCCACCTATCCCATCACTCACTTCAGCCAAGTCCCAAACTCTCTCTGTGCACACTTTCTGTTCCTGTCCCTCTCCCACCATAAGCAGCCCCATGGCCTGGCATAGAACAAAGGGGCAGGTATGTGCAGAAAACAGAAGGAGGGAGAATTGAAGGAGCGAGAGGAGAAAAATCTTCAAACTCACCTTGTTCTCAATGAGATGGAGACAAGAGGAGTGGATGTGAGAGTGAGGCGAAGATGATGTTTTTATACTGTTCCTGCCCTGCCCCAGGCCCTCAGTCACTGCACAAGGACAGTAATTTTCCTACAGACTCACCTCCCAAGCAAAATATCCTCCCTGATGCCACAGGTTGTTCTTTTTTTCCATCAAAACTGCCATTTTCATTTCCTCATTTCTGACATGACCAATTGGCCTCCAAGGATTGTTTCAAGCTCTGAGATGAAAGACCCAAGGGTTTTCTGGGCAGTGACACACCAGTACGTGCAGAAGATGAGTTGCATGTGCTGGAGGGGTCTGGGGAGACAGTTGACACCTATCTGGGGAAATATGCTCTGGTTGCTTTCTACCCTCTTTGCAGGCAGCTGAACATCCCCTCCCACCAAGCCTGTCTTCTCCTCATGTGGCAGTTTGTTTGGCAAGGTTGTCCCCTCTCACGGCTGCATTGTGGGGTTACCAATGTGTGCCATGAGCAGTTGAGAGGGAAGATCACTTTGCTCTCCTGAATGCCAGGATTCCTTGGGATGTCTCATGGAGTTGGGTCCCTTTTCATTCTTGTAGGGGTGTGTGGAGATTCAGAAAATACCTTGTTCTTCCCATTTCCCCCAGATCACCATACACTTTGGCCCCATACTAGCCAAGGACACTTTTCCAGAACAAGCTGATTGTCCTGAGAGCCCCCTGAGCTGTGGGAGTGATGATAACAAGTTCATGCTGAGGGCAATTTCTGTTTGAGCTGCCTGGAGCTCTGTACAAGGAACAGCCCAGTGACTGAAGATGGTTTTGCTGAGGAGTGGATGGAGCTGCCCTTGCTGGAGGGAAATTCAGCAGTGTTGGGTCATGGGCTGCACACAGCACGTCACCAAAAGGCTGACACAAGCCCAACTCACAATTAGACTGTGACTCCCCACAGGTAGAGAGAGTCTGTCCCTGGAAATTTACCTACTGAAGGCATTCCCTTGCCCTCCTGGGACGCTCCCCAGCTGCCTCCATGTCTGCAGGGCAGGGAAGTGCAGCCCTGCTTGATGTGGTTTGAGAGCTGGGCCCTGCTGAACTTGTCCCCTCCCTGAGCATCCCCAGGCATGTGGTACCACAGGGTCCTTCCTGCTCTCACTCACTCAGGAGCTGGGCATGTTTCAGCTTCTCCAGGGGTGCTGATTTGTGCTCCAGGCTGAGGCAGCCTTTGGGTCAGGGGAAAAGAAGCATGAGGAAGAGCTAATGGCAGCAGAAGTCATGTCATGTGAAGCCCAGGGATGTGTCCCAGATAGTGGGGAGATGTTTTCTACAAACCTTTAACTCTGTAAAGCATTCGGGAGAGCCCCCACCACAGCCTGAGACAAGCCTCAGGCCACGTGGATGAGGCCTGTGCCTCCCTTCTACCCTCTGCTTGTATGGGATTATTTTTCTTAGGCAATCCTTGACTTGGAGCTCACCCACTGCAATTACAAACAGCACTTCAGTGTCCCAATCCAACATCTGCCTGCCCAGGACCCCTCCTGTACTTCTGCACTCACTGGCATGACTCTTCATGGGGTATCTTCTTGTTGTGGCACATGAAAGGATCATGCAAGGCAGAGCAGGAATGTCAGCAATGAGGAAATGAAAGGGCAGCATTGACAGAAACAAAAGCACAACCTGTGGCGTTAGGGAGGATATTTTGCTTTGGTGATGAGTCTGTAGGAAAATTACTGTCCTTGTGCAGTGCCTGTGGGCCTGGGGCAGTGCAGGAACTGTATAAAAGCAGCATCTTCTCCTCACTCTCACATCCACTCCTCTTGTCTCCATCTCATTGAGAACAAGGTAAGGCAAAAGACTTTTCTCCTCTCAGTCCTATTCTCCCTCCTTCTGTTTTCTGCACATACCTGCCCCTTTGTTCTATGCCAGGCCATGGGGCTGCTTATGGTGGGAGAGGGACAGGAACAGAAAGTGTGCACAGAGAGAGTTTGGGACTTGGCTGAAGTGAGTGATGGGATAGGTGGGGTTACTCTGCTCTTGGTTGCTCTTGGCAGGGAATTTCTTTGGCTAAATGGAAGGAGAAGCCTGTGGGCATCAGTACAGCACCTCCAGCTCTTGTTCCCATCTTGGCTTGACAGGGTGGCTGCACGGTGTGGTGATGGGTTGCTCTTCAAAAACCCCTCATGACTTTTTCTTGCCCTCTCTCTCAGGTGCACCTGCAGCCCCAAGCCATGTCCTGCTACACCCGGTGCCAGCCCTGCCAGCCCTGTGGCCCCACCCCGCTGGGCAGCAGCTGCAATGAGCCCTGTGTCAGGCAGTGCCAGGACTCCACCGTGTTCATCCAGCCCTCGCCCGTGGTGGTGACCCTGCCCGGCCCCATCCTCAGCTCCTTCCCACAGAACACCGTGGTGGGATCTTCTACCTCTGCTGCTGTTGGCAGCATCCTCAGCTCTCAGGGAGTGCCCATCAGCTCTGGGGGCTTTGGCCTCTCTGGCCTGGGCAGTGGCCTCTGTGGCTTCCCCTGCTGAAACTGCTCCACCTGGATCCCCCTCTCCTCCCCCTTTTGACTCATTAAATTCTGCTGCATCCCAGCCTGTGCCTCGGTGTCATCCTTTGCCCAGGGCAGAGCTGTTGCCCCAGGGGTGTTTCTGGGAGGTGTTGTTTGGGCTGGTTTTGCACTGGCTGTGAACACAGGCTGGCATTGGGAGTGCTCAGTGTGCACTGAGGGACCCTCTGGGTTCTGAGTTTCTCTGTTTCAATGGATCTGAAAAGAATGATAAAATCCCAGAACGGGTTGAGTTGGAAAAGGACCTTAAAGCTCATCCAGTTCCATCCCCTGTGATGGGCCTGACACCTTCCTCTATCCCAAATTGCTCCAAACCCCATCTCAGCCTGGCCTTGAACACCTCCAGGGATCCAGGGACAGCCACAGCTTCTCTGGGCACCCTGTGCCAGGGCCTGCCCACCCTTGTAATAAAGGATTGCTTCTTGATATACAGTCTAAATTTACCCTCTGTCAGTGTGAAGCCATTCCCCTTGTCCTGTCACTGCATATTCTTGTAAATAGTCTCTCTCCATCTTGACTGTAGATTCCCTTCAGGTACTGCAAGGCCACAATGACATCACCCCAAAGCTTTTAATCTCCAGCAACCCCAATTCTCCCAGCCTTTCCTCACAGCAGAGCTGCTCCATCCCTCTGATAATCTCAGATTCCTCTGGACTCACTCCAACAGCTCCACGTCCTTCCTGCGCTGGGACCCCGGAGTTGGAGGCAGCTCTGCAGGTGGGGTCTCACCTGTGCATGGCAGAATCCCCTCCCTTGTCCTGCTGCCCAAGCTGGTTTGGATGCAGCCCCGGACACAATTGGCTTTCTGGGCTGCCAGAGCACAGTTCTGGTTCATGGCAGGCCTATCATCCCAAAGTCCTTCAGAATAGAATAGAATAGAATAGAATAGAATAGAATAGAATAGAATAGAATAGAATAGAATAGAATAGAATAGAATAGAATAGAATAGAATAGAATAATCCTAGAGCAGAATAAAACTACCCTGCACAGTCCAGGGACAGCCATGCACCTCTGTCCTCTTTAAGCTAAACGTTTGACACAAGTACTCAGCAGTGAATGAGTTGCTGACAAGACAAAGGACCAGCTTCCCATCAGACTGCAGGAGGTCCCATCCTAAGCACAGGATTCCCAAAAGGAGGGACACAGTGCACTGGGCTGCCTTCTCACAGACCTGTGTTCCCATGGGATCACAGATTGGGTTTGGTTGTGTTGCCCAGAAAATCAGATTTGTTACCCACTCTACAACAACTCAATAATCACACACTCAGCAGAGACATTGATCATTGATGTCAGAGTTGCACAAGCCTGGCTGCTTGGTGGAATTCCCCAAATCAAGCATACCCACCAGACTTTTCATGCCATTATTTGAACACAGAAATTCAGAATTAGAAGCTTTCCAAGTACAGCTCTCTATGGGGATTGGTTGCTGAGTTCCATACCAGTGACACAACCCCCGCTCAACTCTACACATGCTCAGGGGAAGGCTCTTCACCTGGCCACAGGGTCTTTTTGACCTCTAGGTATGACTCTCAGTATTGCAATGAACATAATTCAGCTGTAGGATACACGGACCTTGAATATTCTGCCAGGTTAGCAATGTATACATAGGCACACATCAACATCTTGATTTACTACATCCTTAAAAACTTCTTTTTCCATGGATGTCCCTGAGTAAGAGATGCCAACTGCAATCTACTCCACTGACACACAACATCTTGATTTATTACTGTTGTGGTTTAGGGATGGTATTCTCCAATTTAGTAGTCCTGCTAAAAAATAAATCCACACCAACACTGGCTTCCCCTTCCCTTCCAGCTGGAATCATGAAAGTCAAAGATCAAAGGTTGAGATAAGAAAAATTTCCTGGAAACAGCAATGAGACAAAAAAACCAAACAGTAACAACTACAATATTAATACCAAAAGCTATGAGACAAAGAAATTATTTACAGGAAAGTGAAACAATTTCAGATGGTTTCACCCTCCCCCAGGGTTTTTCCCACTGGGAGGAACAGCCTTCTTCCTGGAAGCAAGAGAGAATAAATATGGAAAGGACATGAGCTGGAATGATAACATGGAGGTGTTGCCCATGCCCCCTCCTGCTCACCTGGGCCAAACCATGACAATGACATCTTTAAGGCTTGTTAGTTCCCAGATGTCCTTGACTAGGGGAGGCAGCTGCTGCCCGTTCCCTGGTTAGGGCTCCTTTCTTACTGAATTGGGCTGGAAAGTACAGTGAGATCTTTGTCCTGGTTTGACAATGGTATTCTCCATTTAATGCTTCAAATCAAACCATGTGCTGCTCTCACCCCTTCCCCTCCTTCTGTGGAGGGCTGTGGAAGAGAATTGTAGGCACAAAAAGCAAAGATCAGAGGCTTGGATGAGAACAATTTACTGGAAGCAGCAATTAGATGTCAGTAGAGAAAATTAAAAATGGAGTTACCTATTGCAGAATTATGAATATTTAAATGGTGCCTGTGTTAACACCCTGTGAACAACCATCCCCCACAATCCCTTCCCACATCCAGCCCTGAGCAACATCTCTCTTTTTGGGCATCTTGGGAGAGGATCTGCAGGGGAATAAATGAGAGGGAAACATGGACTGCGATGCAAAAGAACTTTAATGAGTCAAAACAGGAAAATTAGGTCAATCCAAGGTGAGGTACCAATGCAAAGAGCACCAGGGACAAACAACAATCTGCTGTGTTTTCCAAGGAGGTGCCCACAAAGGGGTGCAGAGCCAGCAGGTGCTGCCCAGGATGGCTGAGCGGGACTCCCAGCCCCGGGGAGCACAAGGGAACAAGGACACAGGAGGGAAAGGAGAGAGTGGCAGGGGACAGAGGCAGGGCTGGGCTGTGCTTGCCAAGAGCCCAGGCTGGCCCTGTCCCTCTGCAAGAGCTGAAGGGGTTGCTCAGCCCCTCAGGAAGCACCAGGGCGATGCTGCGTGCCCAGGGCGGTTCCATCCTGGCAGCCCCTGGGTTCCTTCCCCAGGGCAGCGCCAGCAGCTTCAGCAGGGGAGGCTCCTGATGCCACAGAGGCCACTGCCCAGGCCTGAGAGGCCAAAGCCCCCAGAGCTGATGGGCACTCCCTGAGAGCTGAGGATGCTGCCAACAGCAGCAGAGGTGGAGGATCCCACGGCGGTGTTCTGGGGGAAGGAGCTGAGGATGGGGCCGGGCAGGGTCACCACCACGGGCGAGGGCTGGATGAACACGGTGGAGTCCTGGCACTGCCTGACACAGGGCTCATTGCAGCTGCTGCCCAGCGGGGTGGGGCCACAGGGCTGGCACCGGGTGTAGCAGGACATGGCTTGGGCTGGAGATGCACCTGTGAGACAGGGAAGGGGGAAGCAGAGGTGACTGCACTATGTCAGTGCCGTCTGTTGGCACACCTAGGTGGAGAATAGCAAAGAGATGGAGAAGACAGCAGGAGGCTGCTTAGAGAAACCCAACTCCTTCACTGTTTGCTCAGGCCCCCAAGAATCTCCTTAAGAGTGACCAAGTGCAGGGACTTCCACACTTAGGCCAGAACTCACGGGAAATCTCAGAAAAAACCCAGCCCCTCTCCATGCCCAACTTCTGCCCCTTCCCTCTCCCATACCACGCAGCTCTCAACAACCAACATGGAATTAAGGCAGAGAATGTGATCAGAAAGTCCAAAGGAGGAAGAAAAGAAAGGGCTCAGACTCACCTTGTTCTCAATGAGATGGAGGTGAGAGGAGTGAATGAGAGAGCAAGGAGAAGGTCCCCCTTTTATACAGCTCCTGCACTGCCCCATTCCCCCAGGCACTGCACAAGGACAGTAATTTTCCTACACATTCACCTCCAAAGCAAAATATCCGCCCTAACGCCACACGTTGTGGTTTGATTTCCATCCAGGCTGCCATTTCATTTCCTCATTGCTGACATGCTTGCTCTGTGCTGCAGCTCCTTCCACGTGTGCCAGGCCAGGCCTGAGCACCCCCGGGATCAGAGGGGTCCCTGCAGGCACAGGAGGTGCCCCCAGGCCGGAGGGTCCCTGCAGGCAGGGGATGTTGGCTCGGGGCAGGGCCTTGCCCCTGTTGGCAGCTGCCTCTGCAGGGACAGCCCTACTGCCACATTTCTCTTCACAGAGAAAAGCAAGGCACAATTCTTCCCAAGGGTTTCTGAGATTCACATTCTCTGAACCTCAGAGAAAGGGAAAACACAATTCTTATCACTTGCTGTGCCTGTGTTTGTGCCAAAGTAGAATGCAACATGGAGATTGTTTACCCACAGTGATGGTGTTTTGTTTCCCTGGCCTGTCAGGGCCAGGTGTGTGTGTGTGTGTTGGGACTGTCACTGACAGCCATGAGATTCTGTGCAGTGTGTGCAGAGTTGAGTGCTTGGCAGATTCAGTTTAGATGAAATGTATCTAGTACAGTATAATAAAGTAATTAATTAGCCTTCTGATATCAATGGAGTCAGATGCATCATTTTCTCTCCCCTTTGTCGGAGTTTGCCTTTGATTTACAACACAGCCCCAGCTCTGCCCTGCCCCAAAGAGCAGCAGAGCACCCAAAGGCTCCTCTCCTCGCAGCACGTCCTGCCTGCTGCTCTCTCCTCCTCTCTCCTCACTCCAGCTCCCACTGGACGCTGCTTCTCCAGGGAAATGCTTTCCTCTCCCTTCCTCTTGATGCAGATCATTTTCCAGGCTGAGTGTTCCAGGGCTGGGGCTGGAAAGCCAAAGCCCACCTGGAGCTGAACCAGGAAAGCTGGTGGTGGGAGAGAAGAAGATCATCCACACAGGGCAACAGCAAAAGGGAGGCTTGAGGCAAGGCTGAGTGGGGCAGCTTCACTGGGGCCAGGGCTTACAGGAAAGGGGAAGGATCTTCAAGGCTTCTGGGCCTTGGTCTTCATTTTAGTGTCACAGGAAAAAACCTCCTGATATTCCTCAGAAATAGGGGTAGGGAAAACCTCCCCATGGCAGAGGAGGAGGATCAGCTGTGGGAACATTTAAACAGAGTAGAGCAATGTGTGTGACCTGGTGATGGGCACAGGAGTGTTGGTGTCAAAGAAAGCACCTCTGAGCTCCCTTTGGGAGGTGCCAGCAGTCAGGGGATGCAGCTGAGGGCAGAGAGAAAGAGATGGTCAGGGAGAATTCAAGTACCAGTGTACAGACCCTGGACTTCAAACTCAGCTCTTCCACTCAGGTATCTGGCAGGTCAGCTGTGCCTTCACAGGCACCTGTGAAGAGATCAGACAAGCTGGCAGCATCTTAGGGGCTCCTCGTGATTCCAAAACATGAAAAGTCGGGGCAAAACACAGAAAAACAGGAGGAGATGCTGATGGAGGGACAGAATGGACACAAGGACTCATCTTCCTGGTCAAAGATACCTGGCTGTGGAGGGGAGCTCTCCTGGAGGCCCAGGAGCTGAAAGAAGGGGTTTCAGAAAACACTGCCTACTGCTATGGGGTCAAAGCTTTCGACATCCTGGAGTCCAAAGCTCTCTGGCTTCTGCAGGGAATTGGGACTTTCTAATGCTCCAAATGCCTCCTCAGTCTAGAGAAGAACCCAGCACCATTGGAGAGGGAAGAAAACCTCCTCCATTTCCCCACATGTGAGAGCTTTGGGGAAACTGCAGTGCCACATGCCTAGGGATGCTCAGGGAGGGGATGCACTCAGGAAAGCCCTGGGTACAAAACCTGCTCTCAAAATACACCAAGGACTGATGCACTTCCCTGCCCTGCAGACATGGAGGCAGCTGGGGTGTGCCCCAGGAAGGCAAGGGAATGCCTTCAGTAGGCAAATTTCCAGGGGGAGACTCTCCCTACCAGTGGCAAGTCACACTCTAATTTTGGGTTGGCTGTGTGTCAGCCTTTTGGTGTGAGGCCAAGCCAGGAGGGTGTGATGTCTGCAGGGCTGTCCAAGGCAGGGCTGAGTCCCCCTCCAGCAAGGGCATCACAGACATCTTTTATGAAAAATCCTTTCCTTAGGATTTTTCCTCCTGAGAAGCTGAGAGGCCTCAGGAACAAAATGTAAGCAATGGTTATCTGCTGCTGTGGAATGCAACAGGTGCATCTGTGATTGGTCTCATGTGGTTGTTTCTAATTAATGGCCAATCAAAGTCCAGCTGGCTCGGACAGAGAGTCCAAGCCACAAACCTTTGTTATCATTCTTTCTTTTTCTATTCTTAGCAAGCCTGCTGATGAAATCCTTTCTTCTATTCTTTTAGTGTAGCTTTAATATAATATAGATCATAAAATAATAAATCAAGCTTTCTGAAACATGGAGTCAGATCCTCGTCTCTTCCCTCATCCTTGGACCCCTGTGAGCACCGTCACACAAGGGCAGCTCCATCCTGGCCCAGGGGAAAGGGATGCTTGGCAGCTCCCTGAAATGTCACACGTGTTCTCAGCACTGACAGCATGTATTGGAAAAGTGGCCTGTGCTTGTTGTGTCATCCAGGTCAGGCTCCACATTGTGCAGCTGAAGGGCATCACGGGTGAGGAGAGAGGGAGAACAAGGAACAGTCCAGACACCCAACACCTCCCTCACACATTGAGGAGCAACCCAATGGCACAGGGCTCTGTTTGAGACTTGATTCCTGCCAGTGATCAGAGAATTAATGAATCACAGAATCAGAAGGATTGGTAAAGACCTCCAAGATCATTGAGTCCAGCCATTACTCATTGGTTCCTGCAAGAAAGATCGTTTGGCTTCTCATCCCTTAACATGAAAGGGATCTTCATGACCCAGTGAGGATGTCGGAAACGTGGAAATTAAATGACAGTGTTGATGTAAACCAAAACACACCCTGTGGCATTAGGGAGGATATTTTGCTTTGGAGATGAGTCTGTAGGAAAATTGTTGCCCTGTGCACTTACTGTGAGCCTGGGGCAGTGCAGGAGCAGTATAAAAGGGGCTCATCCTCCTCACTCTCTCATCCACTCTTCCTCTCTCCAGCTCCTTGAGAACAAGGTGAGTCTGAAGCTTTTTCTCATCCTTCTCCTCCTCCCATGGCATTTCTCAGTCTATACATGCTTCTTTTGTCTTATATGGATTCTTGCCATGGGTGAGGGAAGGAGGCAGAAGGTGTAATATGGGGAACGGCTGGGGCTTGTCTGAGGTGCTTCCAGAGTTATGGACCAAACAGGGATCTTCCTTGGGTAGCTCCTGGCAGGGCTCTTCTGAGGAAAGGAGAAGCCTGTGGGTCTCTCTATACAGCCCCTGGGCTTGTCTCCAGTTCATGCCTTTGGCCTTCATGCTGAGGTGCCAGGCTGATCCTCACCCACTCCTTGTGCTTTGCTTTCCCCTTCATCTCACAGGTGCATCTCCAGCCCCAAGCCATGTCCTGCTACACCCGGTGCCAGCCCTGTGGCCCCACCCCGCTGGGCAGCAGCTGCAATGAGCCCTGTGTCAGGCAGTGCCAGGACTCCACTGTCATCATCGAGCCCTCGCCCGTGGTGGTGACCCTGCCCGGCCCCATCCTCAGCTCCTTCCCCCAGAACACCGCCGTGGGATCCTCCACCTCTGCTGCTGTTGGCAGCATCCTCAGCTCTCAGGGAGTGCCCATCAGCTCTGGGGGCTTTGGCCTCTCAGGCCTGGGCAGTGGCCTCTGTGGCATCAGGAGCCTCCCCTGCTGAAGCTGCTGGCGCTGCCCTGGGGAAGGAACCCAGGGACTGCCAGGATGGAACCGCCCTGGGCACGCAGCATCGCCCTGCTGCTTCCTGAGGGGCTGAGCAACCCCTGCAGCCCTTGCAGAGGGACAGGGCCAGCCTGGGCTCTTGGCAAGCACAGCCCAGCCCTGCCTCTGTCCCCTGCCACTCTCTCCTTTCCCTCCTGTGTCCTTGTTCCCTTGTGCTCCCCGGGGCTGGGAGTCCCACTCAGCCATCCTGGGGAGCACCTGCTGGCTCTGCACCCCTTTGTGGGCACCTGCTTGGAAATCACACCTTGGAAAACAACAGACTGCTGTTTGATCCTGGTGCTCTCTGCATTGGCACCTCACCTTGGATTGACCTAATTTTCCTGTTTTGACTCATTAAAGTTCTTTTGCATCGCAGTCCATGTTTTCCTCTCATTTATTCCCCTGCCCAAAAGAGGATCGAGGCTAATCGACAAGAAGAGAGATTTAATCTGTGAAATAGAGAGCAGCCAGCAAACTGTGTAAATCACATCCACCTGTTAGAAAGAAAACTTGTCCCTGGAATTGCCTTGTTAAGGTTTAGGCTGGACATGCTCCATTGATCTCAGAGCTAGGGAGAGGTTAACAAAGCTTGTGAAGGAGGGCAAAACACTGACCAGGAATGTAGAATTTACAGCCTTCAAGGACATCTGGCAGAACTCCCAAGAGAAGGAAGGAACTAACAAAGTCAACTCAGCAATTGCGTTAAAATCAGCTCCAAGTGGGTAAAAGATCATTCCAGCAGGGGCAGATTTTGGGTACCAACACATAGACCACTGACCGAAGAAACCCCCTGACCCAGAAGAAGAGAAAGACTGAGCATGTGGACTAATTAGCATGAGAAATGAGAGAATCATTAACAACAGAAGATAGAATACTAATTAATAGAAGAGCTATGTTACATGTAGCCAATGAATGATTTGCTAAAAGGTACAAGTAGTAAAAAGTTTTAATATTTGGCATTGTGGAATTCCACTGAGCTTGTTCCCAGGCTTGTGCAACTCTGACATAAATAATCGATATTTCCCTGGAGTGTGTAATTATTGGCTTGTTACACACCAGGTAATCAATGCAATTTTTGTGGGCAACATTATCAGTGGTCTTCCCATACTAAAGTCAAAGCACAGCACTGTGCCGGCTACTGTGCAATCACAGACAGAATCAACTCCATTCCAGCCAAAATAATTTGTCTTAAGTGGTCTGGTGATTGGCTCTTGCAGATGAGGAACGGATATTATGTCTCTTAAAAGAAGTTTTGTTAAGGTTTAAAGTTCTTTTGATGTGTGACTTTTTGTCCTCCCTTTATTCCTCTCTTCTCCCCTCTGTGTTGTTGCCACCAGACAACCCTGTGTTATAGATACATATTATAATATTGGCTTTTTGCAAATATTAAAATGGATTTTTTACGTGCGGTGTTAAAGTAACTTTGTTATAAAGATTTAGTTTTTATTTCTGTTGTTAATGAAGCTTAGACATAGTAATGAAATAGCTGATATCAGTGTGCTTGTGTTAAAATTGGATGGGATAACATCCAATGCACACAGGATGAGGACACCTGTACAGATCTGCCAACCATCAGCACTCACTGGCTGAAGACAGAGTGCACCAAGGCCCCAAAACTGGAGGTGATGATAAAAAAGGACTAAAAACACAACCAAGGAATCTGCATGCTCTGAAAAGGCGAATCCAAGGAGCAGCCAAGCTAAACAATAATTGGAACATGTAAACTAGTTTGGGGGAAAAGTTTACTCTGCATAATTGTTTATTAATATGGCACAGGCTGATGTAATTAAAAGGTATTCAAGGGGTATCTCTGAAGATAACAGGGCGCTCTTAATTGAATGCCAAGCACCCAGCCATTTTAACCCTTTGCTTTATTTGTCTCCGACTGTCTTTTTATTAAACTTTTTAAATTTTCACAGGAGAGTGAAGGTGTTTTTCACACCTGGGACATGTGCAGGGAGGGCAGCACATTCCCCCTTGCACCAGGCAGCCGGGAATGGGGAAGCCTGTCGCTGGGGGGACTTGGCATTGATATAAAATTTCAGTTTTATATCTTTTATTATAAAGAAATAAAGCAAGCAGCACTGGGTGGCCAGGGAGTCACTGCTCTACTCATGGCACACACCACTTTCAAGTTCAGCAAAGTATATATACTGTTTTTAAGCCTACAAAGCATTTTCCAATGTGAAAAACACCAATCACTTGTTTATAAAAATTTTAAAAGTTTAATAGTAACAAAATGGTTATAAAAATACTAATACAATTAGAGTAATAATAAATTGGACAAATTGAGTTAGGATAATATGAGACAATAGAGACAAAGAGTTACAGATGTCCAAGTACCTTTTTCTGGGCAGCACAAGCCCGAAAAAGGACCCACATTAACAGAGGATTAACCCTTAAAAGCAACAGCCTGTTGCATATTCATACACCTCATACATGATGCATAAATTCCATTCAAACACAGGATTCTGTCTGGTCATCCTCAACTTCTTCCTCTGAATCCTAACAGCGCCTTCGAGGCGGGAAGAAGTTCATTTCTTCTGATAAGAGGGCAATAAATTCTTTTTCTCTGAAAGATTTAGGTGTCCTGTGGCTGCTCTCTCGCTGTGAGTCCTTTCTTTTAAAAAAGTATCCTACATAGCATAGTTTCTATTTTAACAATTTTTATAACCTAAAACTGTATTTAACACAGTACTTAAGAGAATTAATACAGCATCACTTTCTAACACAACACATATAATATTCATTTGAATATTTGCGAAAAGCCAGTCATAAAATACATGCATTTTTCACACCAATGTGCTTGGTTAGTACAAATCAGCAAATACCAATAAGCTGGTGTTATAAATAATCAACGAGAAAGCCAAATTAATAATAATAACGAAAGATTTTATTTTCATGATCGAAAACGCGGTCCTCAATAGCCACAGTCAAAGGGACAGTGTTGAGCCCAGGTTGGTGCTGGGTGAACCTCGATCCGACCTCTATCGCATCGAATGCCCTCTGTTCACCAATGCCATCTCCGGCAGGGCTGTTTTATACAGCTTTTTCTGCCTGAGGCAGAGGTGCCCCCATTCTTTTTGTCACTCCACATATGACATCTCTTTTCTCTGTGCAGGGCTGGACAATGCTGTTACTGGGAGGTGATGAGTGTTGATTGAGTTATGGGAACCCTGTATTCAGAGGTATGTTCCAGAGGACTCTGGTTATCTTGATTGAAGATATTTATCAAGTGTTGATCGCTCTTGGGTGTTCCCCGGATAGGGATAGTCTCGGGAAAGGCCCATCTCCCACCGGCCACGTCCTTTTGCTTGCTAATTAGGCTTTTTTTCCTTGCTTCCATCTGGAGTTTCACAATTTCCATGCGGCAATCTGTCTCCTGACTGTCCCTGGCCTTGGGCTTTTGGATTTTTGTTACAACTTTATTCTATATATATTTGATATAAGCACGAAGTATCTCACACCACATATTACAACAACCAGCGCCTATGGCTGCAGCAGCCCCAGTTAAAAACATCGGGATGAGTCTAAGCCTAGACTCATCATAAGCCTAGACTCGTTCTATCCAAATGAGTTTATTTCTGCGCTGAACGTTCCCCAACATTTATTTCTGTGCTGAACATTCCCCAACACCTCAGGGCGGTTCCAGGGTCCCGGCCCGGGCTCGAGGCCCAGCGGCGTCTCCAGGCCCGGCCGCCCTCGATGGCGCCGCGCGCGCGGCGTTGCCCCGGCAACCGCGGCTGGGCGGGAAGGGCGAGAGCGACCTGGCCCCACAGACGACCCTACAACCCACCCCGAGGCGGATTCGGATCCACAGCCGACCCCGAGGCGGATTCGGATCCACAACCAACCCCACAACCGACCCCGAGGCGGATTCGGATCCACAGCCACCCCCACAACCGACCCCGAGGCGGACTTGGACCCACAACCGACCCCACAACCAACCCCGAGGTGGACTCGGCCGACAGCTGCCTCCACACCCACCCCCGTAGCCAGCCTTGAGGCGGACTCAAACCCAAAGCCGACTCCACACCCACCCCCGTAGCCAGCCTTGAGGCGGACTCAAACCCAAAGCCGACTCCACACCCACCCCCGTAGCCAGCCTTGAGGCAGTCTCGGCCCCGGAGCCGACTCCACTCTCCGCCCCCACAACCAATCCCGAAGCAGACTCGGCCCCCCCAGCCGACTCCACACAGCCCCCGAGCGGACTGGGCTCCAGAGCGGACCCCGGCCGGCCCCGCCATGGAGCTCGAGGAGGACTTGGGTGAGGCTCGAGGCTTGGCTGGGAGGGACGGGGAAAGCGCCCGTCAGTGCGGGCATGGCCGGACCACACCGGCGCCACTGGGGTCTGTTCGTCCTGGGACCGGGTTTGTCACTCGCCTGGGGCCGGGTTTGTCCCCCACCCCGGGCCACGTTTGTCCCCTCTCGAGCCGGGTTTGTCACTCCCCTCGGCCCGGGCCTGTCCCCTCTCGGGCCGGGTCCGTCCCCATACCCAGCGCCCGAGCCGGGCGGGCTCTCTCCCGCTGATTCCCCCCGGTCGCCACACCAGGTGCTGCTGGCGCGGGTAAGGGCGGCTTGCAGGATTTGACTGAATAAAGCGATTTGGTTTTGCCTGGTTCGAGCGTGGCTTCCCCCCGTGTCTCTCGGCTCAGCCGCTGCAGGCGGTTTTGGGATCCGTTTCAATGCAGTGTGAACAGGTACAAGGATCTCCCTGCACGTGGCATTGTTGTGGTGGTGCCTTTGGTGGTTTCAGCAGTGTATAAATTACGGCTGCTTGGCTGCCTGAGCTGCTCCGGGCTCTGTTCGTCCTCTGCTGCTCGTCTCTGTCCCCGTTCCCTTCACTGACAACACACTTGGTTTTGTGTGGTGCCAGTTCAGAGGGAGAAGCTATTGGAAAAATCTCTAACAAGTAGTGTTTAGTCTTGTGAATTCCTTAAACACACAGTGTTTAATCCTGTGTTTATATGTATCAGTGATTAACGTGCACTTGTGGGTATCTTAGCCGGGAGAATAAAGACTGTGTGCTTGATAAAGGGTGTATCTTGGCCAGACCCCATAGTTGGAATGCATTCAAGGAGAAGAAACCCTCCTCAGAAGGGAGAAGGGGATGTTTGGAGGAGCATCCCCCACGCAGCCAGTGCTAAAAAAAAATTAATGCTGCTTTCTCATACTGAAATAGCGGTGTTAGAGTGTTTAATTTTTCACGTTTTCGGTGGCAAAGCCACTTGAGATTGCTCTTCCAGGGGCAGCTGGGCCAATGCAAAGCCAGGTGCTCTAATTCCCCCCAGTGGGCTGTTGAGGTGAGAGGTGCTCAGAAGCAGCAGCACTGCACAGCCCAGATGGAGACAAGGATCCTGTCTGTCCCTTGTTTTTCCAAGCGTCTCTTAGCCTGAATTCTGTTCGTTGGGACTTCTGGAACAGCATTTTACCAGCTGCCAGCCTGGGGCCAGATGGAGCCACGTGTGTGAGAGAGGAGGGCAGAAGCAGCAGCAGCCAGTGCCTAGAGCTGGGTTAGCTCCTGCATAATCAAATCCTGAATGTGCTGAAAGCCCCTGCAGCAAGAGTGGCAGAGCAGAAAGGATAGGAGCAGCCCAGGCTGCTTGGTGTGTACCCCACAGACAGACCCACAGGCAGTACTGGGGCCCTGTGTCTCCTCCTGGCTGCCTCTCTTCCTCCCCGAGAATATGCATATTTCTTAATATTTATATTTTAATTTATTTTATAGACAATTATGTATGCATGGATTCACGCTGCTTCATAATCAATGTTTGTTCCTCAGTGTTTTTGCTGCTTTAGTAACGCCTCAGCTCCTAAATAATTACATGATTAAAAGCTTCATTCAGTCTCATGTACCACGTTAGGCGCACTGCTGCCTCCAGAATGTAACTCAGTTCCTTCCCATTCTGCCTCCAGCAAAACAAGCTGTTGATGGAAAAAAGATTTGGTTTGGCTGCTGGAGGTGCTGGTGGGTGTGACATGATCCCACTGATGCTCCTCCAGGAGAGCTGGGAAGTGCTGCTGGCTTTCCCTTGGAGCAAGGGTGGTTGCCTCCCTAATAAGGTAACCTAAAGAGTTGTTACACTCACTGGTGCTGACTCTCCTCTGTTTTAACTAATGTCCCAGTTATGAGAGCTTCAAGTTTAATTAATTTGGTTATGCAAAGCAGGTGCCTGCCTTAATGAATGGTTTCAAACTAAGAGCAACTGGTTGAACTCCCTCAGACCACAGCCCTGATGTGGTGCTGTGGGGTTTTCCCCAGTGTGTGAGTGATTCTCATCTTCCTAACCAGATGCTCTTCCCTGTTCTCTGTTCCCCCAGATATGTTGGATCCAGAGAGGTTAATCCAGTGCCCCCTGGTTAAACACCACTGGATCAGAGCACGGCGGTTTCCCTATCACCTGGTGAAGTGTAAGGAGGTGAGCTGGACAGGCAGTGACTGAGTGACTCTGTGCTTCCCTGGTTCCTGCCTTTCCTGACAAGTAGCCCTGTTTAACTTTTATTCCATATAACTTGAGGATTTCTTTAGTGATAGCTCCAGGAATTCACCCATTCACAGTCTGGCTCTGTTGGAAGGAGACAAGAGATCCTTCATGGGTAGTTCAGGGAGGAGACTCTGCTCTCTTCCAGCAGCTCACATGGAGGCCATATTCATTTCTCCACTTTCAGGATGAGGTGAGATGGTGATCATCAAGCAGATAAAGCCAGTGTCTAAGTAATTAGCAGAAGAGCTTGGGGATTGTCACTGGTCCATCTGAAGATGTCACAGTGTGTTACTTGCAGTGGCAAGGGTCTGGGTGGAGATTGTCCCTCTTGCCTGGGACAAGTTTGTTGAGTTTCCTTTGCATCCCTTATGCATAAAATCCAATTAACTCTTCCACCCAGCTCAGTCTGCCATTGCTCTGTGCAGAACACAGCCCTGACCCAAATGGGGACACTGCAAGCAGAACAAGTTGGATCTTCTTGGCTGGAACTGTTTAGGAATCATGGAATCACAGGATGGTTTGGGTTGGAGGGGACCTTAAAGCTCATCCAGTGCCACCCCTGCCATGGCAGGGTCACCTTCCACTATCCCAGGCTGCTCCAAGCCCTGTCCAACCTGGCCTTGGGCACTTCCAGGGATCCAGGGGCAGCCCCAGCTGCTCTGGGCACCCTGTGCCAGGGCCTCAGCACCCTCACAGGGAACAATTGCTGCCCAATATCCCACCTAACCCTGCCCCCTGGCAGTGGGAAGCCCCTCACTCGTGCCAGGTGACAGCAGGGATGGGCACCTATGGACATGGCAGCCCTGGCTGTACCAGGCAGAGGGTGCCAGGGGCCCTGGGTGTGCTGAAGGCAGGGATCAGCAGTGGTGCAGGAGGAACTGGCTGGGGCAGCCTTGGGTGTGAGTCTAATCCCTGCCCAGCAGAGCCAGACAAGCACTGGTGCAGTGGCAGAGCTGGGGTTTTCCCAGTAATGCTCTGTCCCTTGCAGGGGATAATTTATTGTAGTGACAGCTGAGCTCTGCCTCTAGAACTGGTGCCTGCCATAATGGAAATCCAGGTGGAATGCTGCCAGCTCCCTGGCTCTTCTAAAAAGCTTACAGAATTTCTCTGCCTGTGTGCTCACTTAGTTAAAATCCATCTGAAGGGTTTAGATTTGCCTGATGTCTCTCCCCTACTGGTTTTAAAATGGTTTCATTTGTGGTTTAAGCCACTCAGTCAGTATCACCAGCACTGCAGGGAACTGTAGGGAGTTTGCTGAGGGTCTGTTCCACTTCAGTCAGGATGGCTCAGTTTCTGTGAATGGAAGAAAAATCATGTTCATTTCCCCTCTTGTATTTAGTGAGTGTCTAACCAATACACTGCAATTTCTTGTTCATTATTGTATTTTTCAAAGCAACACCACAAACATCCCAGTCTTTTTTTCCTATGTATCAACAAGAGGTAAGTGAATTTGACAGATGTGGTGCATAATTTTGGTTTTCCCTTGTCCAGAGCAACCCTGAAATTGCAAAGAAATTGGCCACGTGCCCCTTCAACGCTCGTCACCTGGTTCCTCAGGCTGACCTCAGCGACCACATCATGAAGTGCAATGACAAAGCCTTTGTGGAGCCAGATGTGGGTAAGAGACCCCCTGTGCACCTTGGGGACTGAGGTGTCCTCCTGGAATAACCCAAAAGTGGGAGGCAAGTGGTTGTCTGTAGTTCTGTGTGACACAGCAGCTCTGGGGAAGCTTGATCTCATTTGCTTGGCTTTATTGGGCAGTTTCTTGAGAATATGGCAGATGCTCTGGGTAGGCTTTGCATGTATTTTGTTACCAGGTTTGTTGAATGGAAAGGTTTTACCCAAAACTGTGCAGGAAGTGCCTCTGGAAGGAGGAGTGGGATGCATTAATGGCCACAAGGATGGGCTGCTCCTCTTGCAGAGCTGATCTCCCTTTGACTCTTGCACACCACAGGGCACAGAGTTTTCTGTCTTCTGTAGAGGTGCCCAGGCAGTGATACCTGCATCCATGTCAGCAGGTTTCTTCTTCACTCCAGAATTCCTGCTCTGAGTTCCAGGGAGCAGAGTCTTCTCTTTTTCATTGAAAAAAGCAAATTTGAAGTTGCTGCATTTCAGCTGTCCCCAACCTATTTGCTTTGGATGGGGCTTGCTCTAAAGCCCAGAGGTGTTTTACAGGTTTAGCCAAAGTGTTTAATGGATTTAGGGACTGCTGGTCACTGTGTTTTCTCTCTTCCTGAAGTGAGACAGTCCTCTGAGTCCTCACAGGAGCAGCTGAATAATGGGAGCACATGGCAGGCACCTCCAAGTGCTGAAGACTGGGAAACAGGTGAGGAACTTGCCCATCTGCTGCCTTCTTCCTGGCCAGTGTGAGGCCAGGAGTGCTCAGGGCTGCCCTGTAGGACACTTTGCTTATGTCCTTCCTATGAACATGGATCTCTGCACCCAGCAGGCTTGGCTTGCTATAGAGAGCAATCCAAAATGCCTGCCAGAATGAGCATGGGAAGAGATTTCCAAGCATCCCTTGCTCCTATAAGAGCTTTTGTACCTTCTGTGTGGTGATAGCCATGGAAACATTCCTCAGTGAAGCAGGCACATTCCTCATAGGTCAACTTTGCCTCCCTCTTGAACATGTGAAAATATGACAGAGATGTTCCTGATCACAGAATCCCTGAATGGTTTGGCTTGGATGGCACCTTAAAGTTCATCTCATTCTCTGGGCTGGGACACCTTCCGCTGTCCCAGGCTGCTCCAAGTCCCATCCAGCCTGGCCTTGGACACTGCCAGGGATCCAGGGTCAGCCCCAGCTGCTCTGGGCACCCTGTGCAGGGCCTGCCCACCCTCCCAGGGAGCAATTCCTGCCCAATATCCCATCCAGCCCTGCCCTCTGGCAGTGGGAAGCCATTTAAACTGCTGATCTGATGATGGTTTCTGGGGTTTCTTAGTTCTGAGCCACAACATCTGCTCTCTTTCACAGACTTGCTGGAGGGATCTGAGTCTACTTTTGTGTGGGGTGTGATCAACTCTGCCATGGACAGGTAGGGAATGCAAGTTTGATTCTTTACATCAGTTTTGTTTATACAAATATTGCAGCCATCTCCCAGCCTCACCTCAATGGCTGAACAGGAGCTGCCTTTGCTGCTGTAGAGCCCTGAGAGGAAAGATGCTGCTGCTTCAGTGTGTCCTCTTTCCTCATATGGCCTGGACCAGAGCAGGAAACCTTCAGGAGCACCGATACTGCTCCTGTGTGCCTGTGGCAGGCTGCTCTTTCTGCCCATGGCCTGTGTTCAGGGACTGATGGGTGTCTGGGCAATGTGCAGGGAGAAAGGTGGTGCCTTTGAGTCCTTGGGAGATCCCTTGTGAGCTCCTGCCTCCTGGGGCCTGGCAGATGTGCTGGAATTGGGCTCTGTGTGAATCCTCCCCTCGTGCCCTTTCCAAAGTGTGGTCGGAGTTTGGGGCAGGGGAAGCAAGCATGAACAGGAAGGGGCTGCCCTGGCTGGCAAAGTGTTTTAAGGTTTATTTAACAGGTTTATTTAACAGGTTCATTTACAATCCAGCAATAATCCTACCCCTGGCAGCTCTGAGTTCTGTGTGAGCTCTTCCTTAGGGGCTGACAGCAGCACTCCCTGGTCCCACCTGTCAGGCCCTTTACAAAACCTTTGAGTGTTCAGAGCACATCCAGCTCTCCTCAGCAGCACCAGCAGAGTGGCACAGAGTAATAGTTGCCTCCTCCAGCCAGGTCTCATAAGCTCTTGGAGGTCAGTTACTCACCCAAGAGAGCTCAGCTACCTTAGAAGGCATAAAATCAGCAGCATGGCTTCTGTTGCAGTGTTGGAAACAAAAAGGTTTATTAAAAGGCAAAATAACAAAACTCTTTGCAGAGAAAAACTGATCCAGGTGTAAGAGGTTCTTGCTGCTGGTAAAACACCTCACAAAAGCAATTTAGTTCCTTTGTTCTCTTTTTCTAGTAAATTGCTCAGGCAGGACTTTTTGGCTCCTGTCCAATTGGCCATCCTTCAGTTTGAGGTGAAGTCCCTCAGGTCCTAGGAGGTGCCTTTTTACTTAATTGAGGGGTGAAACTTCTGACCTTTTTTCCTTTTTAAGGGGACAAAGGATAGTTTTGTCACTCCATCAACAAGGAGCCCATTCCTATAGCACAGCACCATCCCCCAGGGCCTTGTTGCAGTAAAATGCATAAATGTGAGCCAAAAGTAACCAAAGTCACTCAATTCCAGCCCCATCAGTGACCAGAACAACTCGTTGCCCTCCTGGATGCGGCCCCCCGAGACCCTCCCATACAGTGTGTCTGCAGGCTTGTGAGTACTGAGCTCCTAAATCTCTGGGGCAGCGCTTTGTGGCTCCCCCTGCATGGACAGGAGGGGCTGTATGGAACAGAGCAGCTTCTGAGGGAATCTGCTGCTCAGATCATCCTCTGTGTCCTTCCTTTGAGGCATCCTCTCTGTTCTTTCCTTGCTCCATTCCTGTGGCCCAGCTTAGGCAGAGCTGTTTCTGCCCACGTTGGCTCTGTCCCTTCAAACACAGCATCCCCATTATCCCCTTTCACCCCCACCCTGCCCTGACTTAAACCAAATTGTTCCTTTGCTTTGTGCTCTCTTCACTGTCAGGCCCAGCTAAGTCAGAGCTGTGGTGAAACAGGGTCCTTAAACCAGCACCAGTGGGGGAAAAAGTCCAAATTCCATCTGGGGGAGGGAGAGAAGGAGCTCTAATGCTGCAATCAAAGATTTTTATTTGCCTTCAGCAGCAAAGCAACAGCTTAAAGATGCTTTGAGGCACGATTGACCTGGTTCCCACTGGGAGCAACTAAACCTGGTGCTCTCAGGGCGCTGCAGACACAGCTCCTGCACAGCCAGGGACTGTGCAACTGCCACAGTGTTGGGCTGAATCTGGCAAACCAAACTGAAACGGCAGTTGTGGACAAGCCTTGTTGCCAAGTGCTGCCCCTGCAGAGGCCACTGTCCCTTGGGGAATGGGGGAAGTTGTTGTTTCTTTGTCCATCTCATGCAAAAATTGTATTTTGTCCTTTCCAGAATTCGGAGTGTTAGTTCCTCCCCTTGGAATGTAGTTTTGCCCCAGCAGTAAGTGTCTCCCTGGTTTGGACAGAAGAGCTCCTGCAGAAGACAGACATGCTCTGGACCTCATGGCAGGACTCTCTACACCTGGCTTTTGTTGCCTGATATATTTCTTGTAACATTTGAATATGTGGAACTGCTCTTGGTTGGCAGATGTTTCCCCCAACCACTTGTTTTAAAAGTTACCCTCACCTTTACTTGGTGAATTTTGTTACTGTTTTTGAAAAAATAGACTGATAAATGTACACAGAAACCTTCCTAGCCCAACCCTGGGTCATGGTGGCTCCCTGTGAACAGGAAAAACATCATAATTGCCAAGTCTCTATTTTTTGTAACAAGAAAACTTAGAAGCATTTTACTGTGCATGCACATCTTGTTTTTATTTTGTTGGAGTCTGAGTTTGTCCCCTCAGGGTATGACAAGCATTCAGGTTGGGTTTTAAACTGTGTTGTCATTTGCAGAGACTGCTTTGAGAGCATCCTGACCTTAAATTTTGCACCTTCAGCCTTGCCTTGGTCACTTTGGGCCTTACCTTTGTCTCCTGTGTGTGAGGGATTTGCCCAGGCAGACCTTAACAGAGAACCCTCTGCAAATTCCTTGCATCACACACAACTCCAAACAGGGGAAGTTTCAGGAGGACACTGAGGTGCTTTTTCCAGTTTCCATTCAAGTTCTGCAGTTTTCTAATGCTTGAAACATGTTTGAGAGCTCTCAGGTACCTGTTCTGTATTGGGGGAGGAAGGGAGTAGGAATGGTTTAAATCAGTAAAAATGCATGTTTGGGACTGAAAATGTTCAGATCAAGCAGCTTATTTCTAAACATGCAAAGTACAAAATGGGATCTAAATATACAACCATAAAGAATTAAGAAGCCAGACATGATGTTTGTCTAGAAAGAGATTAATGCCTTCATATTTTCCCCTAAAAACTGGATTTCCACCATCTGTATACTACCACTAGAAAATAATACATGTTGACTTGAATGTGCAAAATTAATATTCTTTTAAAGTTCTGTCAACTTATGTCAAGGTTCTTGTTAGCAATTTAGAATAAAAATGTTTTAAATTCCCTTCAACTGCTTTTCTTTGGATTCAATAAGTGCTGACATGGGAAGCTCTTGATGAGACCAATCAAAGATTCACCTGTTGCATTCCACAGCAGCAGATAATTACTGTTTACGTTTTGTTTCTGAGGCCTCTCAGCTTCTCAGGAGAAAAAAAATCCTAGCAAAAGGATTTTTCAGAAAATATGTCTGTGACAGTGCCCTCTCCTTGGCCATTCTGTGCTGACCTCTATCCTTGCCACGTCCTGTTCCATCCTATGACCCCATCCCTACACACTCAATGCAGACATCCCATAATGGCCCAAGGTAGCAGCTCCTTTTTGCTGTGTCCAGCACAGCCAAGGGCTCTGACAATATTCCCGCCTTGTATTTGCAACTCCAGGATAATTTCCAATCCTGCTGGGCTTTAATTTCTGCTGCCCCTTTTCAGAATGTTGATAGGACTCTGATCCCTCTGATCCCCTTCCTTTCTCATGGCCCTTCCCCTCCCTAAGCCAAGACCCAAAGATTTCCAAGAGGGGTGGAACAGGACCCTGGCAGTGCTGGGAGGGAAGAGGGAAAATCCATGCCAGGATCTCCAGGGACTGGGGAAATCTCCATGCCAGGGAGATCCCTACCAGGATACCCTGGGACTGGGGCATCTCCATGCCAGGATTCCTTGGGATTGGGGAATCTCCATGCCAGAAATCTCCATGCCAGGATTCCCTAGGACTGGGAATCTCCGTGCCAGGAAATCTTCATGCCAGGATTCTCTGGGATTGGGGAATCTCCATGCCAGGATTCCCTGGGACTGGGAAATCTCCATGCCAGGATTCTCTGGGATTGGGGAATCTCCATGCCAGGATTCCTTGGGACTGGGAAATCTCCATGCCAGGATTCCCTGGGATTGGGAAATCTCCATGCCAGGATTCTCTGGGATTGGGGAATCTCCATGCCAGGGAGATCCCTACCAGGATACCCTGGGACTGGGGCATCTCCATGCCAGGATTCTCCATGCCAGAATTCCCCTGGGGTACAGGGCTCATCACCCACAGGCCTTGGGGAGAGACAATGAGGCAGGAGCAGGGAGCTGACAGAGCTTTTCCCTTTACCCACAACACTTTCACCTTTTATGGCCCAGGAAGAGATATTTTTCCTCCTCCAGCTGAGAATTCCAGCCCTGGGCAGTGTCACCATGGGCTTCTACAGGAGGTTGATTTTTAACACATCTCCTTGAGCTCAGACATTGCAGGGTTAACCTGGGGCAGAGTGAACAGGGAGAGGCAGACACAGAGCAGGCTTTGGGCCAAGTATAAACATCCTCTGGTAGTTACTCACATTATCTTCCTTCTAAATTAATTCTGTCCCACCCAATCATCATCTCTTATCACTCATTATCTCCCCCTCTATTCTGCACATACCTTACCCCCATTTCACTGGTTTTAAGTGCTCAAATACTGACTGGTTTAGTTTGTTTAAAAACATTTCCCTCTCAGATTTAACCCCAGCCAGCAACTAAACATCACAGCTCACTGCCCCCCACACAGGGAGATGGGGGAGTTGGGGGGAAAAAAGTAAAACTCGCAGGTTAAGATAAGAACAGTTTAATAATAATAAAAAAATAAAGAGAGAGGGGGAGACATAAAACCCCAGTCAGACAAGTGCTGGCCAGTACAGTTGTTCACCAGCTTCTGACCCCTTCTAGCCCATCATTCCCAGTTTATACACTCAGAATGACTCTCTGGGGTGTGGAATATCCCTCTGGCCAGTTCAGGTCACCTGTCCTGGCCCTGCTCCCTGCCAGCTTCTTGAGCCTCTGCTCACTGGCAGAGCCTGGGAAACTGAGAAGTCCTTAATTTAAACACAAACCATTGGTGTGTTATCAACATTACTCCCATACCGAATCCCAAACACAGCCCTGGGAACAGCTGCTGGGGAGAAAATTAACTCAATCCCAGGTGAAACCAGGGCATAAAACCTTCCCTGGATTTCTTCCACATGCCCAGTCCCACCCTCACACACTCCTGGAGCATCAGTCCCATTTCCAGCTGCTGCCCAGGGTATCAAAGCCCCTCAGGGCCCACCCGGGACAGGACCCAGTGCAGCCCCATCCCAGGACTGCCACCTCTGCATCAAGCTCACACATACAGCACTGACAACTTCCTGCATTCGTTGCTTGTATTTTCTGATTTAATAAGTGTTTGTAGCTGTGGGGATTGGAATTACTTCAAAACAGAACTGAAGAGCAAGAGGGAGATGATCCAACCCCTTGATCTCACATTTTAAATCCACAATCTCTTTATCAACAACCACATTTTGCTCTCCAAGCTCTTCCTTCACTTCTCCTAATTAGAACTCCCTCACCTGCATCACTGGCAGGTAGAAAGGACATCACCCACCCATTTCCAGCTGTTTCACCACCAGCTCTGGGGCTGTTCCACCTGGAACATCCCACATCCCACCAGTCTGACCAGTGAGGCCCAGTGTGTAAAATGTGTATTTTCTGATTGGCTTTTTGCAAATATTAAAGTGAATATTATATGTGTTGTGTTAGAAAGTGATGCTGTATTAATTCTCTTAAGTACTGTGTTAAATATAGTTTTAGGTTATTAAAAAAAAAAGTTAAAATAGAAACTGTGCTATGTAGGATACTTTTTTAAAGAAAGGACTCGCAGTGAGATAGCAGCCACAGGACACCTCAGTCTTTCAGAGAAAAAGAATTTATTGCTCCCTTATCAAAACAAACGAACTTCTTGTTAGGATTAAGAGAAAGAAGTTGACACTGACCAGACAGAATCCTGTGTTTGAATGGAATTTATGCATCATGTATGAGGTATATGAATATGCAACAGGCTGTTACTTTTAAGGGTTAATCCTTTGTTAACGTGGGTCCTTTTTTGAGCTTATTTTGCCCAGGAAAAGGTACCCGGACGTCTGTAACTCTTTGTCTCTATTGTCTCATATTGTCCTAATTCAAATTGTCCAAATTATTATTACTCTAATTCTATTAGTATTTTTATAACCATTTTATTATTATTAAACTTCTAAAATTTTAAAACCAAGTGATTGGCGTTTTTCACACCCAGCACAGGCTCCTGCTCCTTCCAGCCCCAGTGCAGTGGGACCATTTCCTACTGTGACCCAAAGGGGAGCCCCCCACAGCAGCCCTGTGGCCCCCTCCCCTACACACAGTGAACCAGGAGCTGGTCCTGCTTGTTTATTTTGGTCCCAATATGTTGGCTAAGGTAAAAAAAATCCCTTCATTTTGGTTGAAAAAATCTTTAATCACAGAACATCACATGAATCACGTCCCACCCTCACTCCTTTATGTATAAAATACTGGTAAAATAAAAAGTTTTATTCCAGAGGCAAGTGAATTCCCACAGTCCCCTCCTGAGACCAGCTCACCCCAGAGCTGGAACTCGTGCCACAGTTTGGAAGCAGAAGTGAGTGAGGTGTTTGCTGAGGAAGGAAAAACACCACCAAGCTGCAGCAGCAAAGCCTCCAGGGCTGCAGCTCCAGCTCATTTCCTTTGGCAGGACCACAATCCCAGCAGGGCTCCAGCTCATTCCCCCTGCAGCCTAAGGGGAGATGTGGGGCTTGAAGGAACCACCCATGTCCCACTGCCACGGGGGTTTTTGGGTTTCACAAACCACCTGAGATGCCCCTGGAAATCTCTTTGGATTTACTGGCACCACAAACGTGTCTGATGTCCCATGTCCCCAAATGCAGCTCCCCAGGTGCTTCCTTCAAGCCCAAAGTGTCACTTTTGGATGTCATGGGTAGCAAGGACACTTGGCTGACCAAGGGGAAATCAGCCTGTGCAGGGACAAGGAGAGTCCAGAAGGCAAAATAAATCAACAGGAAAATATCTATTAAAATGGCAAGCTAGGCTCAGAAACAGAAGAAAAATCCAGTTCCAAGTATCTTATGGCTCCTACCACAGTCCAAAAGGAAAGAGATTGGCCAGAGTCCCACCTTGGTGTAAGACAAACCCTGCTACACCAGGTCACAGCTACAGAAACTTCAAACAGTGACAGCCTTAAACCCCAACCCTGTAAAATCCAGTGGAACTGCATCAGTTCATCAGAACTGAGATTTGCCAGGGACCCCTTGCAAGTGCTCAGCTGCCCTCTCAAGGGCTGAATCCATCAGATTTCATATCCAAAATAAATTTCAGGCAAATTTGGATTTATGATTTGTGTTACACAGCCAGACAGATGCTCCATCACTGCAGATTCCCTCTTTTCCTCATAATTCCTTACTTCCTTGGGCTCAAGTGAAAACCAGCTCCATGCTTGCTTTGCTGCAGTATTTCCTTGGAAAAGCTGGACAAATGGGGAACTCCAAGAGCAGGAAACAGTTGGAGAAATAGCAGGAAAGTATCAAACACATGGAAAAGCCCATGAACAGGGGCCACTGGTCACCCCAGCTCTGGTCACCAGCATGGCCCTGTCCCATATTCCCTAAAATTCCTTCTAACAGTTTTTTAGTTATTAAAACCCTTTCTCCCAGTTTGCAACAGACCACATAATGAAAGCAAAGCTCAGTGCAGTCAGCAGAATGTAGAACTTGTGATTAGTTACTAATCCAGAGACCCACAACCATTCCAGACAGGAAACAGGGGAGGAATTGCCAGCACAAGGCCACATCATCTGTGTATGACCCATGTGTGCCACTGCCAGACACCAGGGAATGCTCCAGAACTGCCACACACGGGGGTGGGAATGGACCTGCAGGGTGACTGAAATGGATGATGCCCAAAATGCCACCTCCACCAGACACCCCCAGGCTGCAGGGGAAGCAGTGCCAGGCAAGGATCTCACAGCTCCTATGTTTCACTGGGACAGGGAATGACCCCAAAGAGATGAGTGTGAGCCAGCACCACCCCCAGGAGGTGACACATCTGAGTGTCCTTCACAGGAACTCCACAGGTGCAAAGGGTAGCACAGGAATGCCCTTCCCAAGGGTGGGGACGTCTCCATCCCAAGGCACAGACTTGAGGAAACTCCCCTGACCAAGCTGATGTTCAGTGCCAGGGCCTGTTGTGCTGATCCCACCATTCCTCTGGTGTGCAGAACCTGGTGTGCAGCACTGTGACCAATCCCACACCTCCAGGGAGTACAGGGGGACTCACCTGCTCCATCCACTCAGAAGTTCCAGCTCCAGAGCCCCAGACCCAACCAGCACCTCAGGAAATGAACACAGCTCCCCAAAGCTCTGTGCTGCAGCATCAACAATGTCAGTTTTGGAGGCTGGATTTGGCAGAGGCCCAGGGAGATGCCACAGGCCTGATGTGCATCCCAGTGGAAGCAGGAGGGAGAGGGGCACTCAGCACCCCCTGGGAAGCAGCAGGGCAGAGAGAGGCACCAGAACATCCCTCAAAGGAGCAGAGCAGCATTTCAGCCTAAACCAGAGAGATGTGTGCTGGGTAATACTGTGTGTGAAGTTAACTGAGGTTATAACAGTGTTCTAAGACTCTTCCCCACACATCCTCCTCCTCCTCCAAGCAGATGGGAGCCCTTCACTTCCCAACTCTTTCTGCACACTCAGTCTCACAGGCTGAACTCAGGCCCATGAAGACTGTAAAATTCTCTGTACCATTCTTGCACTGCAAAATGCAGGGGGTCAGGTCAGTGTTGGCCAGCACAGGAAAGACTGGCTGCACCCTAGGCTGTGCCTCTGCATCCTCCCATCCCTGCGTGCCCAAAGGGATATTCCTGCCTTGCTAGAACTGGGCACAATGTTCACTTCTGCTTCCTATTAACCTGCAGGCTTGAGGGGAGAGCAGTAAAGGCCAGGGGTTGTTTTCACAGGGCCATTCTCAAGCACAATGTCCCATTTCCAGAAACATCCATTTCCCAACGTGCCTTCCACGTGACGCTGTCCCAGAGGGATTTGTAAACTCCAAAGTCCACGGGAAGGGTTCATCCAAAGCAGCACCCAGAGGAAATTCAGTTCTGGAGGCAGTCCTCTTGCAGGAGGTCAGCAGCTCATGTCAGGTACTGCACCACAAGGAACATGATGAGGCAGGTGACAGCCATGCCCCCCAGCATGAGGAACTTGTCCTGGAAGGCGCGCTTCTCGATCAGCCGCATCACCGTGTTGGACAGCCCCAGCATGTTGGCAACGTCCAGGATCTTCTTGTGGGTGCCCTGAGGACAACAAAACAGCAAACACACAATCACCCTCATGCTCTGAGCCTTCTTATTCCACAGTGCAAGAGTGTTTCATCATGGGGGGTGAGTGATGGGTGTCACAGACATGTTTTATGAAAAATCCTTTCCTTGGGATTTTCCCTCCTGAGAAGCTGAGAAGCCTCAGGAACAAAAGGTAACCAATGGTTATCTGCTGCTGTGGAATGCAACAGGTGCATCTGTGATTGGTCTCATGTGGTTGTTGCTAATTAATGCCCAGTCACAGTCAGCTGGCTCGGACTGTCTGTCCAAGCCACAAGCTTTTGTTATAATTCCATTCTTTTTCTATTCTTAGCTATCCTTCTGATGAAGTCCTTTCTTCTATTCTTTTAGTATAGTTTTAATATAATATAGATCATAAAATAATAAATCAAACCTTCTGAAACATGGAGTCAACATTCTTGTCTCTTCCCTCATCCTCAGACCCCTGTGAACACCGTCACAGATGGGCTCTAACTTCCATCCCTACCATCCACAGCAGGTGGCCATGGGACCCTGGAAACTCTCACCATGATATTTTCTGAAAAATCCCTTTGCCAGGATTTCTTCTCCTGGGAAGCTGGGAAGCTTCAGCTTCTCCCTGTTTTGCTGCTTTGGAATGTGACTTGGAGATTGTTTACCCAGCATGTGAATTTTTTTAATTTAATGACCACTGATGGTCCAGCTGTGTCAAGGCTCTGAGGAGTCACGGGTTTTAATTATTCATTTTTGTTAAGCCTCCTGATGTATCTTTTCTCTTTCTTTAGTATAGTTTTAGTATGGCATTCTTTAATATAATATCATGAAATAATAATACAGCCTTCTGAGAACTTGGAGTCAGATCTCTCACCTCGTCCTGGGGACCTCACAAACACCACAGGAAACAAGTGGGACTAATTAATTAACACACATGAACAGGAATGTGGTTAAAGACACAAAACAATCCGTCTGGACAGAAACAAGATAACAAGTGTCTCAGAAAAATGCACTCCTTCAGGAGGAGTAAGAGTTCTGCTGGTTCTGTTCCAGTTACAGTCTAAAAAGAGCTCCAACCAGCCAAGGTTTTGTGCAGAGCTCCCCTTGCTAAAGTAAAGCTCATACCAACAGAGACTGAGGAGGTGCAGACACTAGCAAGGTAAATAGCAGAAAAAAGGCAGATAAAAGTGTAATTAATGCCATTCCCTGAAATCCTTCCACAGAAGAGCACAGGGTGCTGCAGGCAGGACACCTGGTGTCATTGGGAATATGGATCCCACCAATAGATCAGCAGCAGGGACACAACAGGAATCCTTCCCTCCTGCTTTATTTCAGGGCAGTGGTTGGAGGAATCAGTATGAAATACAGGCCCAGAGATGTGCTCCAGGCACAGGTCAGGGTGGGACAGAGCCCTGAGAGGGGAGAAGGGAGAGGACTCAGGGCTGCAGAGTCCTGGTGGCACAGGAGGTGAGGAGGACCCGTGAGGAAAGCTGGGCACAGTGACCTGTGGGCAGGCAGAGCACTGAGCCACAGTGGCCAGGACTCTCCTCACATCCATGTGTGCCAGGAGGGGCCCTGCCACACCAGGGACAATGGGCAGTCCCTCATGGTGACACCTGGGCTGTCCCTGAGAGAACACCCCACTTCAGGGTGCTGTGACACTGCCTTCATCCCTGAGCCAGGGCAACAGCACAGATTCCTGTCACAGTGATGAACCCCAGGCTTTGACTTTGAAATAAAAACTTCAGCCTCTCTTCTTTAGCCCACATTATTTTTGGTCTCAAAAGAGTGAATATTGGGAATTTCTTTTGAGTATAAACCTGACTCAAGATCAGGAAGGCTCTCCAAGGACAGAATTTAGACCAACTATGTTAGACCCACATGCAGAAGTTTCTCAGTCCATAAAACAGAGATTTGCAATGCCAAACTACATCATCAGTGCCTTGTGTTCCAGGCAGTTCAGGCCCTTCACTGAAGTCAGGCTGTGTCTCTGCTAGTCCCACATAATCAGTTTTCTCCAGCTCCCACAGCTCCTATTAACCCCCTGCACGCTGCTCTCAGGCTCAGCACCTCCCTGTCTCTGCAGAATCCTTTCACAGTGCTGCAGAACAAAACCAAACCTTGCTGGGAGAAGAGAAACCAAATATGAAGCTTTAAAATGAAAGCAAACAACAGAAAGGAAAACTCTTCAATCCCTGCAGTCATGGAACAGTGGAACAGTACAGCTGGATCAGTTAAAGGGATGATCTAGGAATACTCATTCCATACCTATTTATATCAAATATACACAAAGTTACAGAGAATAAAGCTATTAGTTTGCAAAGAAGGGACATGAGGGTGGGGAAGGGTTTGGAGGGGCCATAGGAGGAGCAGCTGGAGCAGAGGGGACTGAGGGCAGAGCTCAGTGGGGCTGCAGCTCCAATCTCTGCTCTGGGACAGGAGCCAGGGAATGGCTGGAGCTGGATATAAGGAAAATAATCTTCCTGCAGTGGGTGCTGGGCACTGCCCAGGCTCCCCAGGCAATGGTCACTCCTGGAGGCTGCCAGAGCTCCAGGAGCATTTGGACAACACTCCCAGGGATGCACAGGGTGGAATTGTTGGGGTGTCTGCAGGGCCAGGAGTTGGACTGGATGATCCTTGGGAGGCCCTTCCAACATGGGATGTTCCATGATTCCACATTAACCCATTTCTCTTTGCAAGCTGTCTCTACACCAGCTGCTTCTGCCAGATGTTCTCAGGCAACAAAGTCTGTGTCAGTGTAAGAAAAGCTGAGTTAAAGGGAAAAGGAACATGAACAGACATTTCCTCACCTGCAAGGGAGAAGCAACATCCCCCTGAACACCCAGGAATGTGATGGCCCTGAAAGCACAGCCTGTGTGTGCCAGCAGCCATGGACAGACACACAGCAATTCCCTGCCCAGAGCACAGGCTGGAGAATAGCCAGGAGGCCCAGGGAGAGCCAGCAGGAACCAGGCAGTCACTGCCAGCCAGCAAAAGCAGCCACACAGGACTGGTGCTGCCACAAGAAACAGCATTTCCCCATCCCTGCAGGGCACCAGGTCCTGCCAAGGCTCCTCTATGGCACCTGTGAGCTCTCCTGTGGTGAGATGCACCTTCCTCTCAAAGAACCCTCCAGAACTCATGGGCTTCTCCCAGTCCCTCATGAAAGATTACTTTGGATCAGTGATTTCCCAGCTTGGAGAATCAACTCCAATTCCCTTTGTGCAGCAGCCCAGTGCTCAACACGGTGGACAGGGATGCAGGGACTTCAAGGAAGGTGCTCTTTCCAAAAAGCATTCACAACCCAAATCTTTTCCAGGCACTAATATGAGTCCTTCCAGCCTTTTCCTCATGAGCTGGCAGCAGAACCCCTCCCTCTCCCCACCACTCCTGTGGCCAGACTGCTCAGCAGCACCATTCCTCTGCAATGAACACTGAGCCACTCACTGACTTTTCTTCAAGGCTTTTCTAGTAATGGACCTTAAAACAAATCCATAATCACCAGGTCAGTGAACAAGTGACCTGAACCAGAAGCTAAAACTCATCTTGGAAAGAACTCAGCTTCAAACTCTGCTTTAATGTCTTTATGTAAGACCTGTGGGTGCAGGGCCTGGTCACACCAGAGTAGGGAGCAGAGGAGGAGCTGCAGCCCTGATGTGGAGCTGTGCTGGTCCTGTGCAAGGCTCAGGGAACACCAGGCAGCCTGGAACCCTGGGGTCAGGACAGCAAAGTGCCTGTGCACAGCTCAGCTCCCCGAGTGCAAACCAGGCCTGCACTGCCTGCCACACCATGGAGCTGCAGGCGTGACAGACCTGACCAAACCTGGCATTTATGGCATTACAAATGCTAAATCTGGCATTTATGGCATTAAAAATGCCTAAATCTGGCAAATACATGCCAAAACAAAGCACAAAACTGAGTACAGCAGTTATCCCCATCAGAAGATGACTCCAACAGGCATCTCCCTACATTTTTCACAAGTCCAGTTTCTCCCCACACACTTTTTAATAAAAAGTTTTTTGTATCCTTGACCTTTTCACTCAGAATTGACCATCACTTTGAACAGTCTATAAAATAAAAGGCAAATATTTGCTATGAAGAGACCTGCAGAAATGCAGCTATTTTCAGCAGGGAAGGAGGCACTGCTGAGGTGCATTACCTTTATTACTAATCTTAATCACAGGTGCTCTACAGCAGCTTTGTGGCTGCTCTGAGTGATGCTAATCTGAACCAACATCTCCGTGCAAGCCACTTACTGCCCCTCCTGAACCTGAACAAACAAACAACAATCAGCCAAAGAAAAACAAACATTCAGCACTCCAGAAGCTGCCCTGCAGGTGAAGGCCAGCCAGCCCCAAGAGATCTTAAAGGTATTCCTAACAAGACGGTAAAATGTAAAGATTTCAAGTTGTTTAAATGAAATTTGGGCATTTCCAGCATCCTCAGCTTGGAGCAGTGTACTGAAACAACACATATATTGATTTTACTTAGCCTGATCAGCATGAAGACAGAAAAATGTGGGGTCTTTGTGGTAAAAAATGATGCCCCCACCTTTAATGTGACTCTCTGGTCCCTCAGCCCCGCCAGGATGTTGGTGCCACTGCCAATAAGCTCATCCATGCCTCGGTGGGCACTCTGCAGGGATTCATTAAACTGCAAGGTTTCGTCGATCGGGATGGTGGTGTCAGAGTCCTGTGGGGAAAGCAGGGACTCGGTTACCTGCTCACTCAGAAACACAAAAAGCACCAGCAGACAGCCAGAACCCAACAGGACTGCCAGGACTCTGCTTACATTATTTTATAATGATTTTAAATACAACATTGATATTTGAGTGAAAAGAGTCACTTAGAGAAGATAGGGAGGAAGCCAAAAGGTAAAGCTGAGCAGCTGCTCAACTGTAATGAGATCTCAAGAATGAAAACAGCAAAAGCAGAGAATTTTTATCATCTCAGTAGGAAAAGGTACTAGCTAACAGAAGATGTTAAACACCAAGAAGGTGTTTAGTCATTGATCACTGCAAGTGAAAGATTTGTGGAAGATTTCACACCACATTTCTGAGCAGCAAAAATGAAAAAAATGTTTGGAGATGACATTCTAAACAAATTTCTGGCAGTGAGGGCAAAAAGACATGGGCCTGGTTCCCTGAGCTCTGGCTCATTCATCACCCAGGGCCCTATTTAAAAAAAAATTATTAAAAATTAGTATTTTTCATGTTTTTCCAGAAAAGATGCATTCACTCAACTAGGAGCTGAGAATCTTGAAATGGAAGTAAAAAGGTAAAACTAATCTGCACAGGAAGGTAGGGATGGGATCAGCCCTGTGCCAGAAACAGGAGGCTGTTTCTGGACACCACTCCATCCAGGGGGACAAGGAAATGCCTCTCACTACCCCAGTATGGTTCAGAGCAGGAACTGGGGACTGTAAGGGACAAGTGTTTGGAACACTGATCACTGCTCCAGTTGCTCAGAACAAGAACCAAAGGCAGAATTCACAGTCATGTGAATTGTCTGAGCAGAAGCACTTGGATTTCCATGTGAATGGCTCTTATTCCAGATATTTAACAACCTTCAAACCAGTAGATTTCATTTCTGTACAAGGTTTTTGTATTCACTACAAGGCAGCAATAAAAATAGAGAAGTAGACTTGTGACCCCTCCCCACAAGGAGATGGGATGGCACCAGAGCTCTGTTTTGCTGCTTGTGATTTTCACCAGGTACAAGGAAAGGCTTTAAATATAAAAACCATTTTTAACTCTTGAATTAAGCAAACTGTTCTCAACACTGCAACATCTGTGTTCCAGAAGCTGTTCTGGATGTTCCAGTGATTTACTCACAAACTCAGCTGACATCTCTAATAGAATAGGGGAGTATATTAGTAGGAACTGTGGAAAAATGTAACCAAGAGAGGCTGATGACTGATAAATAAATCATCATTTTCCTTTTAAAGGATCATTTTAAAGCCACGTTTTTGTAGCAAGCTAAAAAGAAATACAAAGCAATTGTGTATTTTTTTTTCACCTACCATACCTTTCAACATCTGAAGGAGAAAATAACCCATCTGCTCTATATTTTGCATCTGTAAGCCTGTTGTTTCTGAACAGCAAATTTTCCTGTAGGAAAACTTGTCCCTGCTTGAAGGGAAACACCACAATATTTAAAAACAGCAAATTGCAGTGTTTCCTTCAAGCCTTGTTTATAATTTTAAAATAGCCAACAAAATACCAGACATTATCTTTATGGCAGGCTTTGAGAAATGCATCAAACTGCCCAAATCTCAATTAGTTAGGATTGCTCACATGGCTTCTTTCTTGTCCTGACAATGACTGACAAAATGTTAGGTGAGATGCCTTTAACAAAGAAGGGAAATAAAGAGGGAAATAAAAGAAAAATGTAAAAATAGTCTTAAAAAAACAAAAACAAATCAAAACAAAAAAACTTAACAAAACCAACCAAACAAACAAAATTTAAAAATATAAAACCCAAGACTAACTTTTCAGTTGCTGAGAAGTGAAATCTGAAAGCGAGCCTACATAATTCAGAGCAAAATTCCCCCAGCAATTTGCACTGGGGGGACTTCCCAATGGAGGAACTAACAAGAAGAGCTGGACCACATTCATGTTATTACCAACTTTTGACTCCTTTCTAGGCAAAAAGCAAGGGCTTTGTCCCAGCTGTGTGATTTGTGTTTGGCTACACTGCAGTTTGCTGACACCTGCTGCCAGCAGGGCAGACTTTTCACAGATTTTAGGATCTGGCAAACATTTGACACAAATCCAAATGAAATGTGCACTTTGGTACCTACCTCACCGACCCTTTTATAACTGCTATGTAAATCCAGGTGGATTGCACTGGATAAAACAGCAGCAGCAGCTTCTGGAGCCTTTTCCTGTTACCTTAAGAGCCCAGCTTTTCCTCACGAGAGCTGTACTTTCTCCCCATGTATTTTGATTCCTCTCTACCTTTACTCACACTCCCAGCAGCTTCCAACAATCCTGTTTACACACTCCCTGCCTCCTCCCTGCTGGAGGGAGGCTTTTCACAGATCTCAGGATCTGGCAAACATTTGACACAAATCCAAATGAAATGTGCACTTTGGTACCTACCTCACCGACCCTTTTACAACTGCTATGTAAATCCGGGTGGATTGCACTGGATAAAACAGGAGCAGCAGCTTCTGGAGCCTTTTCCTGTTGCCTTAAGAGCTCAGATTTTCTACAACTGCTATATAAATGCAGATGGATTGCACTGGATAAAAGAAGAGCATCAGCTTCTGGAGTCTTTTCCTGTTACCTAATGAGCCCAGCTTTTCCTCAGAGAGCTCCCCACTTATTTTGACTCCTCTCTACCTTTACTGAGACTCCCAGCAGCTTCCAACAATCCCGTTTACAATCTCCCTGCCTCCCCCTGCTGGATTTGAGCTGCTGGAGCACAGAGAGCCCCAGCACGGATATTTACATTGGCGGTGAAGGTGCGGGCCAGCAGCTCCTCCCGCTGCCGCTCCTGCTGCTCCCGCAGATACCGGCGGTGCTGGAAGTTCCTCAGGGCTGTCTGCAGGTGCTGCACGTCGTATTTCAGCTGGTCCACTCGCCTACAAAGGAGCAGCAGCACAAAAACACTCTGCTTGGTGGGAATCCATAAAATCAGAGGGTTTTGGGAAAGCTGCAAAAGGCAGGCCTCAGAGACAGCAGAACTGTGATTAGAGCTAAGCAGTAGCCATGAGATAGGTCAGCAGAAAAATAATGTAAAAAGTAGAAAAGTAAGGACAAATAGAACAATGGTCTGTGTATGAATGCTTGGCTAGAATAACTCCCTAAGCTTGCACTGCCTGCCACACCATGGAGCTGCAGGCATGACAGATCTGACCAAATCTGGCATTTATGGCATTAAAAATGCCTAAATCTGGCAAATACATCCCAAAACAAAGCAGTGTCACAAAACTAGCAGAAAAGTATATCTAGCAATATATCAGGAAGTTTTAAGCTTAATAATGGAGCTCTGTGCATTGTGTTTTAAGGCTTACAAGTAGGTATTGTATTCTAAATAAGCAATATTGTTTTAACCACAGGTATGTGTGCTCAGAGTGGTTGGATATAACTACTGTCAATGTGCTTTTGCTTTGGGTGATTGGTCAAAAAAGTTTTAAAGTAAGTTGTAACATGAAGTTTTTGGTCTGCTGTCTGGGATGTGAGCTGATGGCATCTTCCCATTGTCACAGCCATGTAATGAGACTGATGCTGGAAAATAAAACAGCTCAAGGCACTTTCCTAGCAGTCCCCTCCTGTTTTGTGATTTGTACTTAGCCCCCAGCTGGCAATCTGCTTTTCTGAAGACTCTGCTCTTCTGCTGCTGTTTGGATCAGCAAAGGAGCACTGTAAATTAACAGCAATGAATAACAAGGAATGATGGGTTCTACTTCTCTACAAGACGCAGGACATCCAATGCCAGGCTGAAATTCCACACCTACATCCTCCCTGTCTCATTTTTCTACTACACAGGTGATTACTTCACAGGTGATTATTCATTTTAATCAATTATTTAGGCTCCAGGCTAATGACAGAATGTGAAGCAGAACTCCTGAGCTGTCTTGGACATCCTATCCCATGGATTGTCTCTTCAGGTGTTATAATCTCTCATTTAACACAGATTTGGGAAGATGGTAGGATTTGTACAGGTTCTATGTTATGACCCTCCTCCTTCACATAAAAGATGATGCTTTCCAGTTTCCTTAATTAGCATCATGTTCTGAAGTTTGAGGTTTTATTCCAGTTTCCTTAATTAGCATCATGTTCTGAAGTTTGAGGTTTTATTAAAAGGAGCCCAAAAGTCACTGGGTAATACAGGAGACACCTCAGACATCTCCACTGGGCTGAAACAAATCATGTCCAGAAGTCCACTGGCCCTGATTAAATGATTGATAAAATTTAATGTTTGATTGGTAAATTTTAATGATCCCCAGACTATCCTGGTCTAGTGGAAGGTGTCCCTGCCCATGGCAGGGGCTGGAAATTATCTTTAAGGCCCCTTCCAGCCCAAACCATTCCAGGATTCTACAAAGAAATCCATGACTATTTAAGATACTGGCTTCTTTCTTTAATACAGGTGACATGAAATCCACCTCTACTATCTACAAGGACCTTTTTGGACTGAACATTAATAACTGAGTCACAGAATTAATTAAGAACAGCAAGTCCTGATGTCTGTGGTCCAACCTCCTGCCCAAACCATTGTTCACTTTAGAAACCTCTTTATTTCAGTCACCAACAGCTTGGAAAATGGCCCAGAGAAAATGACACCAAAGGAAGGAATTTTACTCTCTACCTCCAAAATGCCATTAAAAGCAAGTGACAGAGAGAGCATTCAAGAGAACAGAAGAACATCATCTGAGAACAGAGCCATGAATCCAGCTGCACCACCAGTCTGGACTTGATGATCTTTGAGGCCTTTTCCAGCTTTAAAGATTCTCATGATCCTGGGGTTAAATGCAGGAAAGTGATTTTGACTCTGTGCCTCAATTTTTCTACTGCAGAACACAGAGATGAGTTATGCAAAGTATAATAATTCCACACAAATCAAAAGCAAAGGGCTTCAGTAAATTTAATTAAAATAATTACAAAGACTATCCTGCACAATCACAGCAAAGCAGTGAACTCACAGTTTGGCACTCTGCCTCTTGTTGGGAGGCTCTTTGCTGGACAGGATTTCCAGACGTTCCAAGCTGCTGAATATGTTGTCTATTCTTGCCTGAATTTCATTTTCTACCACTGCAAGGAAATAAAAACAGGATTTGACTTGAATTAGACAACTGCAATCTGATGAAGGCAAATGCTCAAAAGCATTCAAAGCAATATGCAAAATCTGACAGATGCAAATCTTTACTGGATGAAAATAATCAGGTAACTGAGAACTATAAATACAATGAAATGCCACTTCTTTAGCTCAGTAATTTGACACTCTCACCTTTCCCTCCTCCTCTGAGAAGGCAGCTAGGAAAGCCCCTGCTTGTTCCAGACATCTGAGCCTCTTTCCCCACCAGAATTAGGATTTCAAGCCCACACATTCCCCCTGCAGCCCCTTCCTGCTCCTTCAGCAGTATTTGCTGTCCCAAGAACACAGAAGCATCATCAACCACCTGCCAACTACTCCACACACCAGGAGTGCCCAGAAAACCACTCCCAGCAGCACCCAGAGAAGCAAAGAGCACTCACAACCTCATCTCTGCCCCTGGATCTCACACGGCCAGGGAGTGACTGACTCACATCCTGAGACAAATGAAATTGTGCTAATCCAGCTCCCCCCATCATTTACTGCAGCTGAATTCAACACAGGAGAGCTGACAGACAGTTACAGCAGCTTTGGTCAGACCAAATTACATCACTGCACATTTTTTCTGAGCAAGAAGGGACTATTTGTGCTCAAAGTTGGAATGTTTGATTTCCTACTCCCTGTTCCTGCTCTTCAACCATGGATAATCCTGTTTTCCATAAATTCTGAAATACACACTAGTAAATTTATAGACATAGATACATATATTTATTTATTTATTAACTATGTAAACTGGTGAACTGACTGTAAACTATGTAAACTACATAATCCTATCTCTTGAAATGGTCTCAAGTAATAGAAGCAAAATGGCAAATTATACCAATTTTCAGGACTTTCAAAATCACCCCCAGTGAACAGCAGTCTGGGAAGTCTGGCATTGCAGAAGGAGTAATACAACCACCACAAAAACCACACAAGCAGAATTAGTAATTCTATTTTTTGGAATAAATTAAAATTTTTTATATATATATATATTTTTTTTTTAATATATATATATATATATATTTTTATATATATATATTTATATATTTATATATAGTTTAGTTATAGTTATATATAGTTATATATAGTTTTATATATGTATAGTTATATATATAATTATAAAATATAATAAATAATATATACAATAATATATTATATATTATATATAACACATTACATTACATTATATTACATTACATTATTATATAATCTATAATATAATAATATATAATGTATAATAGAAGAAGAAGAAGAAGAAGAAGTTATATATTATAAATGTAATTACTAATTCTATTTGTAATTGCTATTGTTTGATAGGAAATTTATCACAGCCCTTCCTAGAGCCCAGTCATGTTTCACAGATGTGTTTAAGGTAAGAAAAGTCAGTGAACATGTGCAGAAATGTATCCAGTGTCCTTTCACCTCAGAATTTCCTGATGAAACCCATCATTACTGACTCATACAGGAATTAAAGAGTTTCAAACACAGGTCCAAAATTCATGTGCCAATTGTGCACTGGGGTAAAAAGTCCGCCACACATATCAGAGCATTTTATTATTCCAGTCATTTATGAGCACAGGGTTATAGTCCAATTTACTGAGGCAATTTCAGACCCAATGGTTCTACACAGTTCCCACAAGCAGGTGGAATCACAGGTTCTGACTCTGACGGAGCAGCAATGTCAGGAGCATCCTGCACACAAAACCACAGCATCTTCCCCAAAACTGCACTGAGCATCTTTAGGGGAAAGCTGCCAGCTGGTGGGTGCTGAGGGAACAACACCACAGCAGGGCAGGCTCAGCCACATCTCAGCTTTCTGACAAACCAGCCCAGAGATGCTCTCAGTCTGCAGTTCTGTCCACACCAAGGTGTTCATTAGCTCCAGGTGTTCAAAAACCTCCGTGAGGGCTTCAGTGTGGGGGTTTTGATCTGTTTGTGCTCTAGGCTGCACAATACCCTGACCATGAGCTCCAAAATCTAACAGCACCAAAAATCTGGCATTCTACCACGAGATTAAAGCACTCTCTGTCAGTTAAAGGATTATAACAGGAAGATGAAGCAAATTCTTGTCCTGTCTTTTCTGCTCTGTCCTCATACAAAATATCACCTTACTGCAGTTAAACAGCAACAGGATTTCAATGATTTCTGATTTGGTGATGTGTCTCAGCAGCTGATTACAGTGGCTCAGGAGCTAAATTTGTTCCAATAATGATTGTAAATTTAATGAGAAGGCACACAAGGTTAAAGATGCAAACTAAATCAACCTCACTCATCACTTACAGTGCACTGACTCTTTGTCTGAAGTCTCCAGGTGCCCCATGTAAGACTGGACCTCATGGACCTGCCTGTCAGGACATAAAGACAAAATGAACAGAAAAGTCAGCTAAGAGACACAAAATCATTTCTCAGCAGCTCACTTTCCAGCCTCTTTTACTGAAATGCACTTTTTAGAGAAGCACAGGAATCAGCAACACAATGTCAGAGCAGACAGCCCAGCCCTGACCACCAACCCAGGCCCTCAGCAGGAAGCAAGCTGTGCTCTCACCTCATATGCGCCTACAAAGTAACTTTATCTGAAAACAGAAATCAAGGTGAAGGTTATGAACAACACAGATCAGCTTTTCTACAAGAAAACAGCTGTTCAGCTTGGTCTGGAGATGACAGTGGGAATGATTTTCATGGTCTCACAGCGTGTGAATTCACAGGCATCAACTGAATTTAAAAGCTTGTAATTATAAGAAAAAATATTGTGGCTGGACAAGCAGTGGCATAGAAAAACAAAAGAAAAAAAGTACTGATGGTTGTTAAATTATTCTGGAACTAGATGGGCTTTAGGTCCCTTCCAACCTGAACCACTCAATGATCACAAAATGAGGCAGTTCAGAAATGGGAACAGGACAACATCAGTGCCCATATCCGTAACAGCTGCTGTGACATTCCTGCATTTCCAGATCTCCAGCAGGATGTCCTGCTCTCCCCTACAGGGTCACTCTGTATCATTATTCAGTGACAGAGAAATGAGGATTCAACACAAGATTCAATTCAAGTCTTTTACCACCCCACCTCCCTTAACAGAGCCCCACAAAATGCAAATTACCACGGAAATTTGGAATATTGGCCTAAATGTGTCCTTTGGCCCCTTTCCAGTGAGTTACTCCACATGGATTACCAACATAACCACGAGAATGTTTGCCTTATTTTGCAATTCCCACACCACTCCTCCCTCTCCAGACATTATCTGTGAAATGTGGGGTTTATCCTCAAGCAGCCCCACGCCTCCAGAGGTGCTTTAAACTGCGGCAGCCCCTCAAACCCTGCTGCAGAATTCCTTACAAACGGGCTTGCTTTAAATAAACCGGCAGCGATGAGCGGCAATCCCCGCTGCCGGTGCCCCGGGCCGGCCGAGCCCGCGGGGCTGACGTGGCACACGCGGTTCTGCCCCCTCCGGGATGGGGTTTTTTATGGGGAAACGCTTCTCAAGGGCGCTGAGATCTGCGGGGTGTCGGCCCCGGGATCCCGCACACCCGGCCCGGCCCCACACACTCGGTTTGCGGGTCTGCCCCGATCCTCCAGACAAACGCTGGTTTGACGGGGCAGCCCTCACACCCCTCAACCCCTCAGCCCCTCACGCACCCCTCAACCCCTCAGACATTCCTCAATCCCTCACACCCGTCTCAATCCCTTCCGCACCCCTCGATCCTTCCCGCAGCTCCCGAGCCCTCACACAACCCTCAGTCCCTCACACCCCTCAGTCCCTCACACCCTCAGCCCCTCACACCCCTCAGCCCCTCACACCCCTCAATATCTCACACACCTCGAACCCTCACACAGCCCTCATTCCCCCACACCCCTCAATCTGTCACACACCCCACAATCCCTCACGCACTTTTTGGCTTGCTGGTACAGCCCCTCACACACCTCTCTATCCCTCACGCACCCCTCAATCCCTCACACCCTTTTCAATCCCTAACCCATCCTCTGAGCCCTCACACACCCCTCAATCCCTCACACGCCCCTCAGCTCTTCACATCCTTCAATCCCTCACACACTTGCTGGCTTGCTGGTACAGCCCCTCACACCCCTCAGTCCCTCACGCATCCCTCAATCCCTCAGACACTCCTAAATCCCTCACGCACCTCTCTCGATCCCTCACGCACCCCTCAGCTCCTCACGCACTTGTTGGTTTGCCGGTACAGCCTCTCACACACCCCAGGAGCTCTCACACACTTGTCGGGTTGCTGGCACAGCCTTCACACACTCCTAAATCCGTCACACCCCTCGATCCCTCACTCACTTGCTAGTTTGCCGGTACAGCCCCTCACACATCCCCTCAAACGCTCACACACCCCCGAGCCCTCACAACCCCCTCAATCCCTCACGCACTTGTTGGTACAGCCCCCTCACAACCCCCTCAATAGAGCTCATACCCCACTCAATCCCTCACGCACTTGTTGGTTTGCTGGTACAGCCCCTCCATCCCGCACCGGCTCCGCTCCGCACACGTCACCTCCTCCCGCCACTTCCGGCCCCGCCGCCTCCCGCTGCTTCCGCTTCCACTTCCGCCTCCTCCCGGGCCGCGCTCCCGCCCCTGCAGCGCCCCGCGGGGCCGCCAGGGGGCGCTGCAGGACCGGCGTGGCGAGCGAGGGGCGGGACCGGGAGGGGCGTGAGGGACCGGGAGGGACCGGGAGGCGCGGAAGGAACCGGGAGGGGTGTGAGGGACCGGGAAGGGACCGGGAGGCGCGGAAGGAACCGGGAGGGCGTGAAGGGCCGGGCGGGGCCGTGAGGGACCGGGCGGGACCGGGAGGGACCGGGCGGGACCGGGAGGGGCGGTGAGGGACCGTGACGGGCCGGGACGGACCGTGAGGGACCGGGCAGGACCGTGAGGGGACGGGAGGGGCCGGGGGGGACCGTGAGGGGCCGGGCAGGACCGTGAGGGGACGGGAGGGGCACAGGTACAGGTACAGGTAGAGGTAGAAACTCTGATTGATTAAAAAGCTGAAATTAGGACCATAACTCTGTCTTGTCACTGTGGTTTAATGGAAAATAGTTCTTGTCAATAAATGTAATTTCACGCTAATAACAGCTTGATTGGGGAAAATTGGGAAAGGCTTGTATTCTGTAAAGCGTTCAAGTCCATACCACAAGATCAATAATTGAAAAGTCTGTAGCCTCTGTCCTCTTGGTCCAGACAAGCACTCAGCTCTCTCCTTCTCCACTGTTTCTTCTTTCTATTAAATGTTGTCATTTTACACTTGTTCCTCAGGCTTAGAATGCCCCCTGATGCTGAGCCCTTTTCTGGGTTTGTGCTGCCCGTCCCACCCGTGATGTGAAGGGAAACCTGCTTTATCAACAATATTAATGTCTTAAACTGTGTCCATCCAGATAAAATCCTCAAATACTATTGAATAAAATACACTGATTTAAATCCTAAACTTCCTTCAGCACCCTCAGCCTTGTACTGCACTTGACTTAGGCAAAACCAAAATAACTGTACAGCAAAAATTCAAGCTACTGAAAGATGACAAATGTTGGAGGAAAAGTGAGAAAATATTTTCAGAGGTGGGGAAGCTGAAGGCAGACTCCTCCTGATGTGAGGTAAATTGGGAAACCTGGGGGCTGGAACAGCCTCCAAAGTGTCGGGTTGTTTCTGTTGCTGCTCATTTGCAGTTCAGGGTGAGCACCTGAAGAATGCAGCCTTGTCACAGGAGAGCACATCCCTGAGCACCACACAGCTAGAAAAGAGGGAAACAATAACACATCTTTAATTAATGAGAGATTCTGTCCCTGTGGGTCCATCTCTTGTGTCTCAGATGATGCATCAAGCTCAGTCTGCCCTGCCCTGCCGTGCAGCCAGCCAGCCTCTGGCAAGAGATTATCCCCTGGATGTCAAACAGCAGCTCAAGCGCCAGAAATCACATCAGCCCAAGGATAAACAGCGTATCAACAAAACCATTAACTGCAGCAGCAACAAACACATCCACTCCCCTTCCTTGAGCCATTAGACCCCATTTTCAAACACTTCTGGAAATAGGTTGAATGGAAATAGACTCTGGGATTCCCTCCTGGCCAAGGCTGGGAGAGGTATCACAGGAGCCCTGATGAAATGGCAAGCACTGAAATACAAGAACAGATTTCTGTTCTTTTGTCAAGAAATTGATTTTTGCCAGAAACAACATGCTGCAACCCAGCGTCTGTTCTTGTTAGACTTCAGGTCCTTCCAGGAGGAGTTCTTCAGCAAATTGGCTCATTTAGACACAACAGCCAGGAGCATGGAGAGGAAAAAAAGGGTTTTGTTCAAGGAAAGCCTCTGTATTGTAAACAGGATAAAAGGGGATGGAGAGAGTCACTTATCACTGTCTCTCATGTCCCCAGGTCATTCCTGTGTAGAATCTGCTGGAGAAAAAGGATTTCATATTCCCTGCTCTCCCAGAACCCCAGCTGGGGGATTTTCTCTGTCACACAATCTGCAGGCAGACCCCGTGTGCATTCAGCAGCGGTTTCAAACCCCATTATTGCTGTTCCCATTGCTGTTCCCATTGCTCTCCTCTGCCTGTGGAGCTCCCAAGGGGGAGCTGGATCCTCACAGGGCCTCCTCTGCTCTGCCTGCACCAGCCCATGTCCCCTCACAGCCATGGCACTTGGGCTTCTCCCCAAAAACACTGATGCTCTGTTTAACATCAAACCCAAATAACGCATCTCTCCCTGTTTCTCTGAGCGTGATCCCATCAGGCACAGAAACTCTCCGCCGCCCTCCCTCTTTCTCTCCCCCCTCCCTCTTGCTTTGGGACACTCTTTGCGTGCTTTGCTGATACAAATAACTGTGACTTTCAAAACAAAGGAGTGCCGAAGCCCAGGGCATTGTTTGGATGAGTGCTTGATGGAGGCTGCTGTGAGTCCAGCTGCAGGCCATGGGCTGCATGTCCCAGCTCTGACAGGCTCCTGGACACAAGGCAGACCTCACAGCACGCCTCTCAGCACTTCCAGCCTGGGGAAGGGGGCAAAACGAGAAGGGGAGACATGACAAGAATGTTGGAGACTCATCTATCAAATTTCTCGGGCGCTTGGGTGATGTGCTGGACCCAGGTCTCCCTGAGCAAGGAGCTTTTAAAGACACATTGCACCTTGCTGCTCATCTTCCCAAATTAAGAAAATTTCACAGTCAGTTTTGAGACTGATCTGTGGCCATGAGAGTCACAAATGCTCAGAACATCATTCCCTTCTGCATAAATATCCCAGGGAAAGGGATATGGAAAGGATGGGGAAGGCCAGGCCAAGGGAAGAAGGAGTCAAGGAGCATCTCTGCTATTTCATTCCCTCCCTCCCTTCTGTAATGAGGCAGGAAAATATGGCATGAATAAATAGGAATAGGAATAGGAATAGGAATAGGAATAGGAATAGGAATAGGAATAGGAATAGGAATAGGAATAGGAATAGGAATAGGAATAAAATAAACCCAGTGGTGAGGAACACTGCAGCATCCCCCAGCCTGAGGGATTTTTGACACACAAATGGCTTGGAGGTTTGGAGAACATCCTGGGCAAGTGTATTTTCCTCATGCTTTCATCTTTTCCCTGGTGGCAGCCACACAGGGCTGCTGGAGGTGAAATACTGACCTTGATGGATTTTGGGTGCAGGCTCTGCATGGCTCTATTAGTAGCCCCATGCCTCCATTGCACTATAAATGTTATATTATCATAATAATTATTAAATACAACTCAGTTCTCCGTGCAGGACTGAGTTCCTTGTGCCTTTTCCCTGCTGATCCTGCCTGTTTGATCTCATCCATGAAATTCAGGAAACAGGAGCAAAGAGCCTCCTCCAACAGAGCCAAGGAGGCAGGAGGGGCAAGAAATTACATTGCCTTCCCCAGACAGTGCACAAATGAAATTCCAATAATCCTGCCAGTACTCCTTCCTTTTGCCCAGCATCAGGAACCTGTTAGGAGCCTCAGCTGCCTTCACCTGAAAAGGCATCCCCCCTGAATTCCAAATCCCACAGAAATCTCTGAGTTTTGCCCTTAAAAGCTCTGGCTTTGAAAATCTTTTGAATTTATTTACTGGACAACCCTGATTAATAGTAATACATAATAAATTTATTATGGCAGATTCTGTCTGGGCACTCTTAACCCTGGACTGGATGTGCATAATGTAACTCTTACATAGGAAAATTTTAAAATCTGTGAGCAATACCATGTGCCATTATCCTGATTTTTCCAGGGGGTCAGTTCCCTGACAGTCAGTCTCTCTGAAATGTGTCAGGTTAAGAATTCCATCGAAATTAGACAACCTCATCAGCTGCTTTGGGAAATTTTAGGGGCAGATCTTTATGTTCTCTTGCCCACTGAATGAGCAGCCATTTCCTGGGTCTAATTTTGGCAGACCAATCCGGATAACTGCAGTTCATTAGCTTAATAGGTTAATGCTGAACTGTTTCCCAAGTCAAATCTGGATGTCAATCTGCCTCATACTCACATTTGGTCAATATGGGGGACCTTAAAATGAAAAAAAAAAAGGGGGGGGGAAATGTTTTTATCTGCGTTTCATCCACAGGGTAATCCAGGCACGCAGAGTGGCCGTGCTGGGTCCCTCTCCCTGTGTCCCCCAGCTGGCTGGGATGCTGCAGGGGCTGTGCTCTGTTTGTTGTTAAAGCAGCCTGACACAAAGAGGCCCCAGGAGCTGCATGCACCCGCAGGATGGATGTCTGCTCCTGTCAATCCAGCCCCAGTGCCCCAAGAGGGAAAACGGGATTGTCTGAAGCACTGAGGGGGAGACTTCTCTCAGGCATGTCATAGAGGAATTTTCCTAAAACCTTCCCCAGTAATCTGAACAAAACCTTCCCGAGGCTCTTGTGTTAATGGAGACCAGGAGAAAGTGTGGAATTCACCATTCAGTGCTGCCTGTGCCAGAGTCACAGAATCGTGGAATCCCAGGATGGTTTGGGTGGGAAGGGACCTTAAAGCCCATCCAGTGCCACTCCTGCCATGAGCAGGGACACCTTCCACTGTCCCAGGGTGCTCCAAGCCCCATCCAACCTGGCCTTGGACACTTCCAGGGGCAGCCACAGCTGCTCTGGGTATCTACTGTGGGTCCATAGTAGCAAGCCTGGTGCTGCTCAGTGTATTTTTTATATTCCAGGCATTTCCCAGGGCCCAGGTGAATCAGGTGCTCTGTGAGAGGGGTCCCAGGAGTTTCTGATAACCCAGGAAGCTCTGGACTGCAGTGACATTCAGGAATGCACAGACAGCTGGAGACAGGGATGCCTTTGGAGTGGATCTCTTTACCAAGCTTGCACACAGCACCCAACACACCCCACTGAAGAGAAGATCCCTCTCTAGCACTGATTCTCCTGATGCTCTAGCACTGACTCTGCTGCTGCTCTTACAAACCTTTTCCTCAGGAATTTAATTTTGCCATCTTCTCACAAAACAATTTTAATACCTGTGGGTGACACGAATTGTATTTCCTTGGGGCTGGAAAACACTTGCCAAGGGATGGAGAGGCAGATTGTGTCTCATGAGCTTTTATATCCCTTAAGATTGAGGCTGAGGCTGGCAGTGGTTTGGCTCAGCCTCCTTGGCCCTGCTGCCACAGCTGGAGCTGCACAGGGACATGAGGTCACTCCTTGGTGGGGTGGCATTTCCCCACCTGCAGGGACAGGGAGTCTGCTGCAGATCTTATCTCCAGTGATTAGCTGGCCCTGCACTGCTCCTGCTATCCTGAGCCATCTGTCAATTTGCTGCTTCTATTTCACATTCAGAGAAGGGCTTGTTTTCCCTACAGCTTATCTGCTTTTTCTGACCAGACTAAATGGTGTAATCACAAAAAAAAATCTACCTCCAGCAGCCAGCCTTGCACCTCTTACCTCACATTTCTGACTCCTCCCAGGTCCAGTTTCATTTCCCACTCCAGTTACTGATTCCACTGGCAGCAGGAATTTATTTGCCCCACTTAAAGACAGATGAGTTTAACATCAAATGAAATCTGCAAAATTACATCTACAACTCTTCCCTCTTTTAATGAGATTAATTTAATTTATAGCTCCTTCAAGTTTCCCAACACTGTCCTAAGCATGATGGTGCAGCAACTGGGGACATGAGAGGTGGAACAAGATTTATTGGTCTCTCCAAGTGTTTTGGATTATCCCATAATCACTTTAGTCCCTGGTAAACCAATGTGTCCTACTCTTGTCAATCTGAATTTTCCAAGATAAAGTTTTAACCCCTGCTGGACAGTTTGATGAATTATAAAAATATGTAATATTATAAAATGATACGTTATAATTGTATTACTGTAGGATAATATAAATGCATGTTGGTAAGAGGCACTCAGAGCTTATCCCTACCTGTCCAGTCACAGATTTTTCTGCATCACTTCCCTGCAGCCTCCAAACCAAGAAAGTTCTTTGTTCACAGCAAGTGGTGCAAAATCAGCCCCTCTTCACTGATGGCAAAAGACTTTGGTGCATTTCCACCTGCCAATACCCTTTTCCCATGCCCATAGCACAAGTTATGGGAAAACCACTCTTGCTTCCCCAGACACTTTATTTTCTGCTACAGCTATTTTAAAACAGTGAAATTTTGAGTGTTTCAGATGCCACATTTGTACGACTATGAGCTAAAATTAGAACTATCACATGTATTTTTTGGGGAATTTTTATACTCAGCATAAAAACATCATTTGCATTGCAGGTTAATTGTGTCAGGTGAGGTGATGCCTCAAACCTGTGTGATAAATGCCATTATCTGAGCTGCCAGGCTGAACACAAAGATGCTCACAAAATCCCCACTTTAAATCTCCAACCCTCTGTCTGAAGGGAGACAGAGGAGCAGCAGAAAGAGATGGGCCAACTCTTATGTAACTACCAAGCACATCACCCTCAGCAAGGAGAGCTGGGTTTGTGAAACCACAACAATGATTGTGCTGGCCCCAGGTGCTCCAGCTCAGCCTTGTGTGGATTTGCAATGTAAATCCCTGTCCCTGCTCCTGCCAGAGCTGCCTCCCTGGAATCCTCCTCCTCCTCCTCATCATCAGCAGCAGCAGCAGCAGCAGCAGCAGCAGCAGCAGCAGCAGGGCCATTCCTGCATTCTGGGGTCTCCCACTGCCCATGGATGAGGCCCAGGGAGGCTCAGCAGGAGCCTATTGTAAATCAAAGGTGACTCCAACTAAGGGGAAAGAATGATGTGTCTGACTCTATGGATATCTGAATATATATAATATAATATAATATAATATAATATAATATAATATAATATAATAATATAATATAATTAATATAATATAATTAATATAATATAATATAATATAATATAATATTATATTATATTATATTATATTATATTATATTATATTATATTATATTATATTATATTATATTATATTATATATTATATCATATTATATTATATCATATTATATTATATTATAGATATAGATATAATAGATAAAATATAATAGATGTCATATATTATGCTATATTATTTTATCTATCTAAAACTGAACCTGCCAAGCACTCAACTCTGCACACACTGCACAGAATCTCGTGAATGTCAGTGACAGTCCCAACACACACACACACACCTGGCCCTGACAGGCCAGGGAAACAAAACACCATCACTGTGGGTAAACAATCTCCACATTGCATTCTACTTTGGCACAAACACAGGCACAGCAAGTGATAAGAATTGTGTTTTCCCTTTCTCTGAGGTTCAGAGAATGTGAATCTCAGAAATCCTTGGGAAGAATTGTGCCTTGCTTTTCTCTGTGAAGAGAAATGTGGCAACAGGAGCCCACCATGGCAGCACAGCTGGCTTGGCACCAGGAGGTGACTTCTGCCTGCAGAACCATTCATGCCTCAAACTGGTGATGAGGGTGGCCATCTCCTCTTCCCTTCCCTTCTCCATTCCCCTCTTGGGAAGTGGGGATGTGTCACCCTGTTTTATTGAGTTTTTCTAAGCCTTCTAATGTTTATATTCTTGTAAGAAACTTTCTCACACACTTTATGTAAATAACTTACTGTTTTGCATTCTTTTATAGAGAAGGAGAAATTTGATGGACTGTTGGTTTGTCCAGCATCGTTGGAGAGATGGCACTGTCACCCTCCAATCCACTGTCCTTTTGGAAATCTATAAATATTAAAGTCAAAAATTAAAACCACTCTTTTTTACCTTAGAAAATTGCATGTCTGTGTAGTTTTATTTTGTGTCCTGTAACAACAGGGATGCTCTTGTCACCACACAGCCCCAGGGCTGCTGGAGGTGGAGCTGGTCAGCAGGCTCCTGACCTGGGTGACGCAGCCACCTTGTCCCCAGTGCCAGCCCTGGGAGTGCCTCAGAGGTTTGTCCACTCAGAGGGACAAACAGAGCAAGCACAGGGGCAGGGGGAAGCCTCTGAGAGGGGAAGCTGGGACCATCAGCTCTGTGAGCAACTGCAGACCAGTGGTGGGCTTGGGGCTGAGGGGTTCATTGCAGGTTTCCAGCTCTCCCTCCGCTGCTGACAGCTCCTGAATGTTCCCAGGGAAAGGCAGAATCACAGAGCCATAGAATCACTGAATTATTTGGGTTGGAAGGGATCTTCACGTTCATCTACTTCCTGTGACAGTGTTCACTGGGGTCTTATGTTGAGAGAAGAGAGTAATTTGACTTTATGTTTCAGAAAGCTTGATTTATTATTTTAAGATATATATTACATTAAAACTATACTAAAAATAGAAGAAAAAGTTTCATCAAAAAGCTAGCTAACAATAGAAAAGAATAACAAAAGCAGCTGTCAGACTCTCTGTCCGAGCCAGCTGAGTTGTGATTGTCCATTAATTATAAACATCTAAGATGGGCCAATCAAAGATCTACCTGTTGCATTCTACAGCAGCAGATAACCATTGTCTACATTTTGTTCTTGAGGCTTCTCAGCTTCTCAAGAGGAAAAATCTTAAAGAAAAGATTTTTCATGAAACGATGTCTGCGACAACTTCCAATGCCCTGGCATGGGCAGGGATAACTTCCAGCAGAAAAAATCCAAGCATCCAAGCCCCTGGTCTTGAACAGGTGCAGGGGGGCATCCACAACTTCTCTGGGCTTAGTTTTGGACTGCTGGTTAAGGCCTGCCTGTACTGGGTGGGAAAACTCAGCAAAGTGAGGGAGATGGGATTTCACAAGGTGCCCAGAGCACAAGAACATCTCTGCAGTGTCCGTTCCTGCTGTGCTCCTGCCGCCAGGGCCCATGAATGGTCCTGTACAGCCACACCTCCCCTCTTCTCACCATCACACGGCCCAGAGCCGTCCCTCAGCACAGTTCTATCTGTTTCTTTGTTGGGGTTTTGAGGCAGAAGGAGGAGATTTTAGACGCCCAATAGTAAATTTGAGGAAAGACTTGTGCACAACTCTCCTGGCCCTGCTGCTCTGACCACTGCTCCCCACCGGTGTCTCCTGCTCTCATCACTGAGGTGCTGAGTGTTCCTGCAGCCCTGGCTGGGATGTTTTGCCCAGTTGCAGACTGGGGAGAGCAGCACAGCAGCTCCTCCCAGGCAGCTGAAGGAGTGGCAGTGCCTCGGGGCACTCGGTAAATGAATTTTAAAAAAAATCCAGTCAGGACTGATTAGGGAGCTCAGGTTTTGGCTCGGACTCTCTAGAGCCTCCAAGGCATTGCAGAGGCTCAGAACCTCATTACTTCTATAAAGTGGATTCAGTAATTAGCTCAGGTCAAAAGTTTACAGCTTGGAGGCTGCTGCTAGGGAATGGTTCCTCCTGGACATTAGAAGCCAAACTGCAGAAAGCAGGAATTGGCATCAAGGCCAAACAATCCAGGGTCTTTGGGATGGGATTGTGCTGCTGCACAGGCTGACTGGACAGTGATGTGCCCTCAGAAGGAGAGACACTGCACTGGAGAAGCAGACAGAATCCTTGTGAAGCTGGGAATTGCCTCCCTGGGTGTGTTCTGGGTTAGCTGAGCCAAAATCCTGCCATGGCCAGAGCAAGGTTTTCCAAGCAGGCTGCAGAAAGCTGCTGCAGGCTCAGTCCTGCCCTGTTCCTGCACACAGCCCAGCTGAAGAGACCTAAAGCAAGAACCCATCCCAGTGGGACAGGGCTGGCATCACTTTAAGCAGCCAATCATTGCTCAAATGTTTCTATGTTCCTGATATCAAATATTGCCCAAAGCAGCAATTCCACATCCTTGATTCGTCTGGCATCCAAAAGCCTTCCAGTGACTGACAATTTTTTATTTTCCAATTTCATCTAATGTCCCCCACTAATATGTTATGAGACAGGAAAGCCCAGCACCATTTGCTGTTCAATCACTTTGGTTCTGTTTTAAATGATTCACCTGACTCACAGACAATTCATTTTCCTTGTCACGATCAGACCTCTGGGTCTCATCCCACTCTTAGTGGCTTCTGCGCCTCTGCTACATCCCGTGGGATGCCAAATCCAAATTGCCAGCAACCAGAGCTGGGCTCTGCCATGGAACTGGGGGATTTTCCATCCCAGCCTTTCCCAGGGCTCCCAAATCCTGCCCTCCTGGATACCATAGGACACTCTGCCTGCTCTCCCCTCTCCTGATTGTGCCAGAGAGAAAGTGGGACAGGGAGGAGGGAAGGGAGGGGCTGAAGGATTAAACAAGACAGACCAGAAAGCTTTGCATTTTTCCCCTAATACTCAGCTATTTAATGACTAGTTTGATGATAAGCATGAAATTAAATAGACAAAGAAAATTCTCTCATGTCTAAGAAGTCAGCAGATAATTAGGCTTTGATGGGGACATTCTGAGGCAGTTTCTACTTATTTTGTGAAGCTGATTTAATGCAGTTGTCCCTGCAGTCAAGCTCTGCTGATCTCTCCTGGCCAGAGCTCTGAGAGATGCTCATGCTGGCTGCTGCCTCCTTACCCAGCAGGTGCTGATTCCCTGGAAGAGCCTTCCTTAACAGGAAAAAGATTTCTGCCCCTTTCAGTTTCCATTTCCCGTGTTCATCCTATTTTAAACTCCATAGAGCTCACCTCACCCAGAGCAAAGTAACAGAAAGCTCTACAAGAAATTTGGGATTCAGATTTGTCTTCTCTCCTTGTGAGGGTAAAAGCAGCAGCAGTGTGAGGAGCAGTTCTTCAGCAACTTTAAACCCAAATTCATTCTTTCTGTACCTATTCACAGATGGAAGTCCTTCATTTCAAGACCAAAAATCTGAAATCCAGAAAATAATCAGCTCAAAGTTTCAGACCCAAAATCCACCAGCTCTGAGGGACTGAGGACCTAAATAAGAAAACCTGGTTCAGATTTCTTAAAACCTAAACAGCACCCTGGTTCCTCCAGAGGCAGCCAGAATCTGAGCACTCCTAAGTGCCAGAAAAAAAAAAAAATCCCTTTTGTCCCATTGAAACAGTCCTAAGGATATATTATGCTTTATTTTCAGGAAAACGCTGGTTTGTTCATCCTATTTTAACCTCCATAGAGCTCACCTCACCCAGAGCAATAGGAGCAGAAAGCTGTACAAGGAATTTGGAATTCAGATTTGTCTTCTGACAGGGTAAAAGCAGCAGCAGTGTGAGGAACCGTCCTTCAGCAACTTTAAACCCAGATTCATTCTTTCTGTACCTATTCACAGATGGAAGTCCTTCATTTCAAGTCCAAAAATTTTGAAATCCAGAAAATAATCAGCTCAGATTATTAAATAATGATCAGACCCAAACCCACCCAAATTTTCAGACCCAAATCCACCAGCTCTGAGGGACTGAGGACCTAAATAAGAAAACCTGGTTCAGATTTCTTAAAACCTAAACAGCACCCTGGTTCCTCCAGAGGCAGCCAGAATCTGAGCACTCCTAAGTGCCAGAAAAAAAAAAAAATCCCTTTTGTCCCATTGAAACAGTGCTAAGGATCTATTATGCTTTATTTTCAGGAAAACGCTGGTTTGTTCATCCTATTTTAACCTCCATAGAGCTCACCTCACCCAGAGCAATAGGAGCAGAAAGCTGTACAAGGAATTTGGAATTCAGATTTGTCTTCTGACAGGGTAAAAGCAGCAGCAGTGTGAGGAACAGTCCTTCAGCAACTTTAAACCCAGATTCATTCTTTCTGTACCTATTCACAGATGGAAGTCCTTCATTTCAAGTCCAAAAATTTTGAAATCCAGAAAATAATCAGCTCAGATTATTAAATAATGATCAGACCCAAACCCACCCAAATTTTCAGACCCAAATCCACCAGCTCTGAGGGACTGAGGACCTAAATAAGAAAACCTGGTTCAGGTTTCTTAAAACCTGAACAGCACCCTGGTTCCTCCAGAGGCAGCCAGAATCTGAGCACTCCTAAGTGTCAGGAAAATAAAAATCCCTTTTTCCCATGGAAACACTCCTAAGGACACATTATGCTTTATTTTCAGGAAATGCTGGTTTGTTATGGCAACATTTCAAGCCAAAATCACAAATACAAGCTGTCTCCAAAGTAGGAGCCATGAAATCAGAGGTGACCAGGGCTGCCAGCAAAGTGAGGCTCATCAGGCATCTCCCCAGGTTTTGAGAAAAAGTTTTTATCATTCCATTTAAAATGTTGGAACTGGATCCAACTCGGCGATAAATTCTTAATTCTGGCTGTCCACAAGGTTTCTTTGTTTTTACAGGTTAGAGATTAGCACGTATTTTAATTAAACCCTGTTTGTGTTTTGACTGAAATACAACAATAATCACAATAACATTCATAGCAACAAGTTATTATTACTATTACTATTGTTATTATTATTGTTGTTGTTGTTATATTTTTATTTTTATTATACCTCTCTTCAGGCCTAAAGTGAAGCCTCTGCTTTGTTGCCATATCCAATCCCATACAGTAAAAGGCTTTAATGGAGCCATAAGCCTAATCTTAAACATTTTACTCTGATACTGAGTCAGATCTTGAGCTTCTTGTTCAGTCTTGAGTGTGGCAAAGCCCTCCCTGAGCTCTCTGCAGCTTTGTCAGATCCTTTAGGATCTTTCTCCTAAGCATTTTCCTTTTCTCCCCTCACTGCCAGACATAAAGCACCATCCTGATGTGCTTACCATCCACCAAGTGAAATTTAAATGACAAATCTGACAGACCCCACTGAAAAATCAAACTGACACTCCATGATTTCTGCTTTGATCACAATATATGATGGGAAAAATTCCAAATCTTTTGAAAACCTTCCCCACAAAGGCAAGAAAACCCATTAAAAACCATTTCCTACTAAGCCCCGATCTCAAATACATTTTGCTGTTTATCTTTGGAGGGAGAAGAGCAGCAAACTTGACAGTGCCCACAAGGAATGTCCAGCTGCCAGCAAGAGCTGTTCAGGCTGCTGGAGGAGTGATGGGAGGCAGAGTTCCACCCCTGGAATGCAGGAGAGCCCCGAGCATGGCCTGCAGCTATGCAGAAACTCAAAGCTCAAACATCCCATGGAAAGGTTAGCTTTTAATGGATGCTAAATGTTTGGGGAGACCTTTGACCAGTGCTAATACTGCAGCTGACTGGGCAGGAGTGGGGAGTGAATGACCTGCATTAGGCTGGGCTGCTCATTTGGTGAACAAAAACTGTCAAACCTCTGCTTAACCCCCTCCCCAAGCCCTCCTGCCCTCAGCTTATTAAGTAATGATCAGACCCAAATCCACCCAAAGTTTCAGGCCCAAATCCACCAGCTCTGAGGGACTGAGGACCTAAATAAGAAAACTTGGTTCAGGTTTCTTAAAACCTGAACAGCACCCTGATTCCTCCAGAGGCAGCCAGAATCTGAGCACTCCTAAGTGTCAGGAAAAAAAATAAATCCCATTTGTCCCATGGAAACACTCCTAAGGATATATTATGCTTTATTTTCAGGAAAATGCTGGTTTGTTCATCCTATTTTAAACTCCATAGAGCTCCTCAGCCCTCAGGTGCTCCCTGGACAGGTATGGATGGGGTAAGAGCTGGCTTTGGGTCACCTTGTTCTGTACAACCAGCCCAGAGCACCATGCTGAGTTTGGAGAAGGTGCAGGAATACCTTCAGATGCTTCCAGAAATTCCTTTTAATTTTAATTTTCCTTTTTAAATTTAATTTTTTCCTTTTAATTTTCCAAGCATCCAAATTTGTTTCATCCCTGGACATTTTCAACTGCTCTGGCAAAGATAAGAAAGCAGCGAGTGTGGAGGGCTTGGTTCCTGAGGAAGGCATCAATACAGACATTTTGCTTCCTGTGTCTTAGCTTACAGCACTGGGCTGAAATTCCTCTGAGAATCTCACACTTTAGGGTGTATTGTATTTGGGTTTCCCCCAGATGAAGGAAGGAAGGATGAATCCCAGCCTGGCACAGCAGCAAAGCACACAAAGATCTGGACAGTGCATGCAGAATGATGAAACAGGGCAACACATCTGGCTGGGAACAGCTAAAGAGGCTTTTGCATCATCATTCCCAACAGTGGCAGTGGCAATCTGGGAAAATCTGGGCAGGAGAAGCAGAAAACTGAGCTGAACGTGGAGCAGGCTGGCTGAGATGCAATCCTGCTGCCAAGGGCTGGTGCTGATGGAGGCAGCCAGAGTGAAAATGAGCTGGCAGTCACTCCCTGCAAACAGGACAAGCTGCCTGCTGCAGTCTGTGTGGAGATGAAAGCAGGAGGAAGTTCTTGTCAGTGCTCAAGGCCCCTGGGACACTGGGTTCAGCTGTGAGCTGCTGTAGGAATGTGCTTCTTGTTGATGGAGTGACAAAACCATTTTTTATTTCTTTAAAACCTAGAAGTTTCTCTTTTTGAGTAAGTTAAAAGACACTTCATAGGACTCAGGGGACTTCACTTTAGGATAGCTAATTGGATAAGACCTAAAAAGTCTTATTTGAGCCATTTACTAGAAAAAGAAGAGAACAAAGAAACTGATCACTTTTGTGAGGTGTTTTACCAGGAGCAAGAACCTCTTGCTCCTGGCTCAGTTTTTCTCTGTAAAGAGTTTGTTATTTTGCCTTTTATTAAAACCTTTTTGCTTCCAACACTACCACTGAAGCCATCCTGCTGATTTTATGCCTTCTAAGGTAGCTGAGCTATCTTGGGTGTGAAATAGATCTCCAAAAGCTTATGAGACCTAACTCAAAGAAACTCCTATTTCATGCTGCCAGTTCAGAAACAAAGGGGAGAAACTGCAGAGGGACGAGGAAAGACCATCCAGATGGCCAAACCTGGGGTATGTGATCTGCCAGGAGAGGCAGAGGGAGAGGATGATGAGGCAAAGGGGTGGAGGGAAGGCATCACCTCTTCTGCTGGGTGAAAGGAGGCTGAGAATGCCTTAGAGCAGCTGTGACCTTTTGAAGTGCCAACACACCAGGATGGCAGAGCCAAACTCTTGTCACTGATGCCAGACAGCACAGGAAAGGTCAACAAACACAAACTGGAGCTTAGGAGGTTCACGTTGGGCATTAGGAAATATTCACTGCCCTTGGGCCCATTGCCAAGGGAGTTTATCCCCCAGAATTTACAGGATTCAACTGCACAAAGCCCTGATTATCCTGATCTGGTCCTGGGCTCATCCTGCTCCAGGGAGGGCTGGGCTGGAGACTTCCAAGGGTCTCTTTTCACCAGCACTGTTTTGTTCCTGTGGCTCAGTCTCTTTGGGGGTTGCTTTCCCATGGATGTGCACTCTTCCCCAGGCTGCCACTCTTTCATGGAGGTGATTTTTTAACACTCTTGCAAGGCTTCCCAAACACTGTCCATGCAAGATCTCCAGCCTGTCACATTAGACCCCAAAGAAGCTACTAGAACAATGTGGGATCACCGAGCCAGGCAAGGCCCATGGGAAGGTCCATGACAAGGACAAGGACAAGAACAAGGACAAGGACAAGGACAAGGACAAGGACAAGGACGGTCCATGACAAGGACAAGGACAGTCCATGACAAGGACAAAGAAGAGAGATCCATCCATGACAGGGACAAAGACAAGGACAAGGAAGGTCCATGACAAGGACAAGGAGGGTCCATGACAAGGTGTCGAATATCCAAGTGGAAGCAAACACAGAAGGCTGTGATCTGCATCTGGGGGAGGGTGATGATGTGTGGAGGCAGCCACTTGAAGGTTCCATGGGTGGGAGGGGAGCACCAAAGGCTGATGGAAAGGCCCCCAGACAGGCTGAGCAAGGTCCAACAAAACTCTGCCTCTCTCTGCATGCTGATGGCACATCTGACATGAAGCAGGCTGGCACAAAGTTAACCAATCAGCCCCATTTGAGCAAACCTGAGCTGGCATAAGAAGTTTATTCCAGCTCAGCTCCCTGAGTGGGGAGTCTGGATCACTGAGAGCCCTCCAGTCAGATTTAGCTATCACTGAACTGCAGTTGTAAATCACGACCTCCCATGGATGCCTTCCTTTCAGAAAAAACAACCATCAAAGGATTGTCTCAGGAGCTTCCCCTCCTACTCCTCCTATCTCATTTTTCAATTTGAGGGAAATCATTGTATGGTAATTTCACCTCCCTCCCCTCAGTTCCTTCCATTAGGCTGATGCCTTTGGACACTGCTCCAGTGGCAGTGAATATGCAAATGCCACTTTGTTTGTCTTGCCTTGGGACAATGAAGGCTTTGAAATGTAGATGTGGGAGATTCAATTTGTCTTGCTGAGAACCTAGTTTCTCTTTAACTCTTATGTTTTTATACAATTCAATTGAAGGACTATTTCACTCTCACTCCCAGCTAAGCCATTCACCCTCATTTAGACACTGTGGAATATATTTCATCTGGTCTCTGGTTTTGTTTGCTGAACTGCATCACAAATTAGGTGTTTTTAAAAGCTGTTTCATTCAATCCTAGGCAGCATGAGAGCTGTCTGTTTTCTCCCAGAATTACACAAAGTGTAATATATATATAATTATATAATATAATATCATATCATATCATAAAATAGTATAATATAGCATATATTATATATTTTTATATCTATTTATTTATATAGTATATATTATATACTATATAGTACATATTATATATATTTATATATATCATATATATTTATTATATATAATCTTTATATATTATGTATTTTTATATTTTTATATCTTTATTTATTTAATATAGTATATATTATAAACATTTAATAATATTATATTATTAAATACATTTATGTTGTTTATATATTTATTTATATATATTTATATGTATTTATATGATACAATATAGTAAATGTTATATTTATTTATAGTATATAAAATATATACTATATACTATATTATATATAAATACATAATATAGTATATAGTATATATTTATACACCCTGTGCATCTCTCAGCTGTATTTAACTGTACATTGCAGCTCAACACAGCTGAGAAATGCACAGGGTGTCCAGAGCCCTCCTGGTTTAGACATGAGGACAGAGGATTGTCAAATCTCAATCAAGCCCAAGATCCTTTTAGCTCAGTGCTGTGTCCCTGGCTCTGCCCAGGTGAAATCCCTAAGGAAGGTGACAGGAGCAAGTTGGTTAGAGAATGAAGCCAGTCACAGATGTAGCAGGAGGTCTTTGTGTTGTGCTTTAACCCCAGACAGCAAATAAATCCCCCAGAGCCTCTCACTCACTCCACACACACCCCCAGCAGGGAGAAGAACAGAAAAAAACCCCAAACTCATGGGTTGAGATAAGAACAGATTAATAATTGAAACAAAATAAATGTAATCAATAATAATGATAATAATAATAGTAATGAATAGGGGACAAAGGAATAAAACCCAACAAAAACCACTGGTGCACAACACAATTACTGATCACCCACTACCCACAGCAATCACCAGCTCCTGGGCAGCTCCCCCAGTTTATATCCTGGAAATGATGTTCCAAGGTGTGAAATACCCCCTTGGCCATTCAGGTCACCTGTCCCAGCTCTGCTCCTTCCCAGTTTCTTCAGCACCTGCTTGCTGGCAGAGCCTGGGAAAGAGAAAAAACTTTGATTTGAGGTAAGCACTGCTCAGGAACAGCTAAAACATCAGTGTGTGACCAACATTATACAAATTACAGCTGGTGAGTGAGCGGGATGAGCCCAGAGTCCAGAGTGGCCCCTGTGGAAGAGCTGGGTGCACATGGGATGGAGGAATCTCTCCACATCTTTATTCTGAGCTCTCTCAGGGGGTCCCAGCAGAGCCAGGGGAGCTTCAGGGTTGTCCTGAACACAACTCTGCACTTTCTGCAGCTCCTTCTCCTCACTGGTGAATGGACACCCACTGCAGGGGCATTTCTGCTGCTAATTCCCAATGACCTGCTGGGAAATGCCAAGACAATTTGCGGTTTCACTCTTGGCTTTCAACCCCCTTCCTAATTTCTGGCCTGTGACCCCAGAGGGGCAGAATTCCGCCTCACTTCTTTGCCCTGCCATTGCCTGTTGCCTGATCCATCACCCCACAATGTCCTGCTTTATGGGCAACTCCTCAAAATTGCTGGATTTGGGATTGTGAGTGACTGAAAACCCCAAATCACACATTGCACATTTCAGTCACCACTCCTTGAGCCCCTCAGAAGTTTACAAAATGACCCACGAGCAGATTTCCAGCACAAGTCAGGACTGGGGGAAACAAAGACTGCAACAGGAAGCAGAAAAAATCTGACAAGTAAAAACGGCTTTAAATTAACATACAATAGCAGATTCTTTCCAAAGATAATTTAGGGAAAGTTTTCATGAGGTTGTTATCTTTTAATTTCTTGTTACATTTGTTCACCGTTGCTCCAGGTTCTCCAGGATTTAAGGATGCTTGGAACACATTCCTAAAAGAAAAGGAAATGCTCTGTATCTCACAGTGAAATTACAAAACCTCTTAAATATACTTTCAAGAATAGAAACAGCCTTGTTAAAAGAATGAACTGCCAGTGCACTGAAGGGTGAAATGCAATAGGAAACCGACTTGATAAAAGGATAATTCCAGTAAATGAATAACACTTCCCTTGTATCACACAAAATACATAACGCTCAGCTGATAAAAATAGCAACGGCAGCAAATGTTCTGAGCAGCTTTTCTGCCAAACTCGGGTGGGAGCCTGTGGAGAGGAAGCTTTACAATCAGTCAACATGAGGAGCAAGAAGTGTCTTGATGCAAAGCAATCCTAGTTGATCAGCAGAGCTAAAAAATGTTTCAATAAATGTCATTCTTGCTGTTGAAAACATTCATTAATGTCTTAATGAATGAATTAATTCTTGCCCTGTAGCAAGGGGAGGGTGCAGGTGAGTGTCCAGGGCCTGACACTGTGGATGGGATTCAGCTCCTTTCTGGAGCTGGGAAATCAAGGATCAGCCAGTGATCCAGTAAAACCTGGACTCTGCTGATGCTCAGAGAAGGGAAAAGGCTCAGGGCAACTCACAAGGCAGTTCCTAGAGAGTGTTTGTCCTTGTGGGCCTGATTCTGCCACTGGCCAGAAAGGGAGCTCAGGTGGGGCCACTGGATGAGCTGAGGAAGCTCTGACAAAGAGCCCTGACCATGTCATACAGACACCACAGAATGTCCTGGGCTGGACAGGACCCACAGGGATCATCCAGTGCAACTCCTGCCCTGCCCAGACACCCCAAAAATCCCACCCTGGGCATCCCTGGGAGTGCTGTCCAAACCCTCCTGGGAGCTGGAGCTCTGGTCAAGGCCAGGGCCATTCCCTGGGGAGCCTGGGCAGTGCTCAGCACCCTCTGGGGGAAGAACCTTTCCCTGAGATCCAACCTAAACCTTCCCTGGCCCAGTCTCATGTCAGGACCCCTCAGGAAGGATCCCTGACTAAATGGCAAGTCTTGAAATGGATTATCCCTGAAGTTCTTGCCAGAAGGAATGGGGAGTGCCACCTTCACTTCATGGCTGTAACTCTGATTCCAGATGAATCTTGTCCTCTGCTCTTCCCTTTCTAATTGCCCAAAAATGAGGGAACTTGAGGCTCAGTGGAAAGCTGTGGATGGGATGTGCAGCACATCAGTCAGCCAGCACTGCTGCCTCAGCTCTCACAGCTCCAGACAGGGTCCAAAGTGCCAGACACACCATTCCCCTGCCATCCTCCCCTCAGGTTCTGAAGGCTCAGACAATGGGGACAATTTTTGGGCACCCAAAGCCAGCTATGAACGTGGTCCCATGGTCACAGGAGTCAGAGCAGACCTGTTCATGCTGGACATTAACACTGATTGTCCTGCAGAGGACAAAGGTATGGGAGCTGCCTGCCTGAATCACCATCAAGACTGACTCCAGTGTGTTCAGAACCATGGGATCAACCCATCCCCCTAAGCACACCCAAAATGGAAAGTGTTTTCCTGATCCCGTGAAAATATTTGTATTCCAGCAAGGACCAAGTTGAATTCCAGTGAGGACCAAGTTGTATTCCAGGGAGGACCAACATATTGATTTTAGAGGCTGGAGACTTCAGGAATGAGCATGGCAAGCAAGGGGAGCATTCAATCCTCCCACCTTGGAAGAGGTGTCCAGGTCCTACAGTGAATCTCCATGGCCTGGTGCCCTCCAGGCACTCATGGGACAGTGGCCAGCGCTCTGCCACGCTGGGTGAGCACTGAGGCTGAAGTGAGGAAGATGAAGGCTCTGTCCTACCAAAAATGGGCTTCTCTTTCAGCACAGCCAACCTCTGCTAAACTCTTCCTCGAGCTGCTCCCTTGGTGGCAGAAGCAGCTGGAGCCCTTCTGAGGTCAGATAGTGGAATTTTAGCTGGAGGCATTTTTTGTCTCAACAGAGATGCCGCCAGTTTGTTCGGCTGAAAGATCTAAAGTGGAGGCCGCTGCAGCAGAAATCCACTTGCTTGGGCCAACCACTGCCCACCCACCCACCCTGGAATGACTCCAACACACTCCCCTGGACCCCCCAGCTCTTGTTTAATCTTTAATGCACCTCCAGTCGCCCTGGGCTGGACAGCACAGCGAGATAGCAGTGATGATTAGCTGCTGACCCCTGGGCTGAGCTGGGCACTGGGAAATGCTGCTGACCCTGCGTCGATCCCGCCGTGTCCTGCGGGCAGGAGGAATCATTAGTGCTCCCATGGAGGGGCCTGCAGAGCCTCTCACTCTGCTGGCTGCAGGCACAGAAGACCTGTCCTACCTGTTCCTGCTGCCCTGGCTCTCCTTTGGGCTGTTCTGAGGTGTCTGGTGGAGTCAGAGATGGGGGAGGGATGCAGCGGTGTGCCCTGTATGAGCCTCTCTCCTGCTCTCCCTGTGCCAAAGGGAGCCAGCACAGCTGTCCTGCAAGAAACAACACCTCAGACATCCCTGAAGACACCTGCACTGCCCAACTCCTGCCATCTGCACCCAGCTTTGGTGCTGCGATGGAAATACACACAGGGAGGGAAAAGGATCAGGAGAGTCATGGCCCCACCGAAGAGGAACTTCTCCAAAACTGGAGAAAGCCAAGATGTGGGGTCAAGCATCATTATATGTGACAAAAGGTGGCGTTGACAATGACATCCTGCTCTCCCTGTGCCAAAAGGAGCCAGCACAGCAGCCCCTGCAAGAAACAACACCTCAGAGATCCCTGCACTGCCCAACTCCTGCCATCTGCACCCAGCTTTGCTGCTGCAATAGAAATACACACAGGGAGGGAAAAGGATCAGGAGAGTCATGGCCCCACCAAAGAAGAACTTCTCCAAAACTGGAGAAAGCCAAGATGTGGGATCAAGCATCATTATATGTGACAAAAGGTGGGGTTGATAATGACAGGGAGGGAACTCAGATCAGACAACAGAAAATAGCAAAAGGAGCAGATGTTATGGCCAATTAAATAAGGGAACTTGAAGGGAACATGAAATAAGGGAACTTCTCCTAGTGAACAAAAGGAACATTTGGGACAATAAGAGAAGAGGTTGAGAACCCAACTGTAGAAGAAGAAAGTAGAAAGAAAATGAAGAGATGAGGGATAACTGTGATCATGCCCCATGGGCTGGACATCAACAGGGCAAAGGCTTCCCCTTTTTTAAAATTCATCCTTAGATAATTGAAAAGAATAGTTTTATAATAATAAACAATTATTATTTATAATATTAAATAATTTTTATTTTAAAATTACATCCTAAATAAGCTAAAATGAATTTCCCTTAAGGGAAATGATTTCTCTAAGAGCAAGCAATGAGATAAACATTACTGAGAATGTGTTTTGTGCAGGTTCTATCCAGGGTACAGCTCTGGGTGGGGATCATGCCTCAGTTGTGATATGAGAATAACCTAACATGGCAGGAAGAAATTCCCCGCCTGAAAATATCATTCCAAACACCAGCACAGGTGTGACGGTGTTCACAGACCTCTTGAGAGAAGAGATGAGGATCTGACTCCATGTTTCAGAAGGCTTGATTTATTATTTGATGATATATATAATATTAAAACTATAGTAAAAGAATAGAAGAAAAGATTTCATCAGAAGGCTGGCTAAGAATAGAAAAAAAAAAGAATCACAAAACTTATAGCTCAGACTCTCTGTCTGAACCAGCTGAGCTGTGATTAGCTATTAATTAGAAACAACTAACATAAGCTAATCAAAGATTAACCTGCTGCATTCCACAGCAAAAGATAATCAATGTTTACATTTTGTTCCTGAGGCCTCTCAGCTTCTCAGGAGGGAAAATCCTAAAGAAAAGATTTTTCATAAAAAATGTCTGTAACAGTGCAGGGGCCTGGAGGAACAAGGACTTTGTTGTGAGAGATTTACTGAAGTCATGCATGGCAGCACCAAGATCAGTGACACCCAAATTAGTTAATTGGCTGCTGAGACAGAAATGAATACCTGGAAATGGTCCTGAGACAGAAATGAATACCTGGAAATGGTCCTGCCCACATCAACCTCAGGCAGACAGGCCTGGCATGGCAGGGGGACATTTCCAGCAGGTGTCAGACCCAGGAGAGGACACATCCAACAAGGTGAGAGCCCATCCCAGGGCAGGACTGAGCCCCTGGGGATGTGCAGGGCACAGCCTCTGATAAACTCAATGATCTTGGGGTTCTCCACACTCAGTCCTGCTCAGACCAATGCCACATCTATGTTGTCTCCCACAGGAAAGCCAGAAGGTGTAAATCCCATGAGATAAATGGGGCATGGGTGCTTCTCCAGGTATGTGATTTACAATTGCTTTTGCTCCAAGTTGAGACAAGTTTGGGGGTTTATATCCTTCAGAAATCAGTTTCTGAGCTGCAGGAGTTGTTGTGGCAGCTGATATGGTGAAGTCAGGGCAGAAGCAAGTGTGTTCCTCCAGCAGAAGTCACTCAGGGTTTCTGTGCCCACCACTGGAAATTTCTTCCTGTCACAAAGACAGTGAGAGGCAAGGGGCTGGCATTTCCATAAAGCAGCTTTAGCAGGACATTCAGTTCTGTTTTAGGTGTTGGGTGGGGGTTCTTTTCTCTAACTGGAATGACAGAAATTGCCTAGATAACTGTAGAAACTCTTTCACTGTTATCTCTGCTCAAGCCACAGGCTTGTCTTATCTCTCCCACAATACCACACTATGAGCTCCCTGTACTTCTCACCCCTTCCCTATATTTTTGCTTTTCAATATGTCCTAAGGAATCCAATAAAGGCTCCTGCAGGAATTTGCAGCAGCACATTCCTTTTCCATCATCATCTGCACTTTTGAGAAAAGCTCTTCTCTTATATATATCTCTTCTGACAGAATATGAAACCACAAGTATTTTAAGCTGAGACAAAGAAGGCAGAGGACTGTAATCCAACCTGACAGCAAGGTTATTAATTGGGCAAGGAGAAGTTGAGCAGAGATTGCTCAGAGAGAACTAAGAAATGGCAGAAATGTTGGGAGGGGGCTCACAGGTAGTTCTGGGCACTGTGGATGGGCTGCAGAGCCTCTCACCCACAGGACACCCAGCAGTCCCCAAAGGCAAAGGTGGGAGCAGAGATAGGAGACCACACAGGGCTGGAGTGCACCCAGCGCCAGCATCTGCTTTCCTTCAGAGCCTGCTCTGCCTTTGATCCAGGGGAAAAGGGGGGCAGGAACTCTTTGCAGAATGTCTTGGAGGGATTTTGAGCAGCACAGGGCCCTTTTCCTGAGAGTGCTCAGGGCTCTATGGGGGCAGGTTTAGGATCTGGGGGCAGGTTTAGGATATGGTGCAGGTTCGGGATTTGGGAGAGGTTCAGGATCTGGGGGCAGGTTTAGGATCTGGGTGAAGGTTTAGGATCTGGGGGCAGGTTCAGGATCTTGGGGAGGTTTAGGATCTGGGGGCAGGCTGTGCCATCATAACCAGGTCAGGATCCCTGTATCTGGAGAAGCACCCATGCCACATTTATCTCATGGGATTTATACATTCTGGCTTTCCTGTGCAAGACAACATAGATGTGGCATTTACTTTTTAAAATCGCATTTCCTGATTATTTAAAATATTATTTCCCACTATCTCAGACATATTTTCATGTTGTCTTTCCATCTGGATCTGTGCTCCCTGTAAATGAGGAATATTTGTTGTAACTCCTTTTGGGCTTGCATTGCTAACTGAGACAACAATCGTTCCATTTCTCAGATTTTGATACTGGAATAAACTGAACACCTGTAAAACAACAATTGTTCCACTTCTCAGCCTCAGATTTTGATTTTGTCACAGGTGATGGAGAAATAAGGGAGTTGCACTCAAGGCTGGGAACCTGGTGAAGAAGATATTGAAGGGTCTGCAGGGTGCTGGCAGGGCATGGATGGTCCTCAACCACGATATTTAAATAATTTGGTTGTAATGTAATCCAAATCCTTTAAAACTATATTCTGGCTTTAATTACACAAGATTATTTGGGTCTTCTGCAACTTTTGCTGATAATAATTTACACCAGTCCCATCACCCATAGGAACAAACCCTGCCATGAATGTCCCTATTAGGGAATAATTCCCTTGCAATTCCTTTATCAGTCTTATTTATTTTGATTCACTATGAACAATCTTTATTTTGGATTTTTAAAACAGAAGATGTGCTGTCACTTCATCAAATGAATGACAGAAAGTATCCTTCATACCTAGAAAAAAGCAGCATATCCCTCTGAATTGATCAAAGAGGGAGATACATGGCAGACCTGGAATAAAGAGACTTCCAGGACCTGTTTATTCTAACAGGGAATGGACAATGTGAGGCAGCAGTTTGCAGCTGAGGCTACACAGATTTATATTCTATCTCCTGTCAGCTTTTCCATCATCTCCTGGGCATCAGTGAAACCAGCCCATGACTCCACAGGACCTCTTCCCCTCCTCCCCACTTCTCCAGTAACCCGAGGTTTGTTAAACATCATTGCTAATGACCCCAAGCTTCCCAGACATCTCCTTTGAACTTCACAGCAGCAAATTACCTGTCCCAAAACCACAGGAGACCTGACAGGCCAAGGAACCCAAACACCATCGCTGTGGGTAAACACTCTCCATATTGCATCCTACTTTTGCACAAACACAGGCACAGCAAATGATAAAAATCATTTTTCCTTTCTCTGAGGTTCAGAGAATGTGAAACCCAGAAATATTCTTGGGAAGAATTGTGCCTTGCTTTTCTCTGTGAAGAGAAATGTGGGGCTACACTTGGGCCTGGTAGGCCAAGGAACCCGAACACCATCACTGTGGGTAAACACTCTCCATATTGCATTCTACTTTGGCACAAACACAGGCACAGCAAGTGATAAGAATCGTTTTTCCTTTCTCTGAGGTTCAGAAACCCAGAAATATTCTTGGGAAGAATTGTGCCTTGCTTTTCTCTGTGAAGAGAAATGTGGGGCTGCACACTTGGCCCTGACAGGCCAGGGAACCCAAACCCCATCACTGTGGGTAAACACTCTCCATATTGCATTCTACTTTGGCACAAACACAGGCACAGCAAATGATAAGAATCGTTTTTCCTTTCTCTGAGGTTCAGACACCCAGAAATATTCTTGGGAAGAATTGTGCCTTGCTTTTCTCTGTGAAGGGAAATGTGACAACAGGTGACACTGGAGTTTTGCCTCAGAGTACATGGGGGTGGCCCACCCTGCTCATCCCCAAACCTCTGCTTGGGGGCGTCGTGTTATCTCTGTAAAAGCAGCCCAGTGGGATGTGTCACTGTCTGTCTCACAGAAATCTCATTTCTGACCTTGGGCTACGAGCCCCAGACTGAAGCTCCTGTTCAAACCTGACCCAGCTCCCTCCAGAGCCGAAACGTGAGCCCTGGTGCTGGCAGCTCTGAGTCCTGACGTGTGTCACCCCCTCCTGCAGCCCCCCATCCTTCCTGGGGCCGGGAGGGAGCAGAGCCCCCCGTGCTCCCAACACCTGCACGGGCTGAGGCTCCCAAAGCCCCTGGGCACTCGTGGGGAGCAGCTCAGCTCAGGGGCGGGAAATGCGCTTAAGGAGATTTAAAAAAAAACAAAACAAAAAACCCTAAAATGTGCTGGTTTCAGGTGACCTCAGGGTGTTTTTAGATAGCAGGGAGGGGATCCTTCTCCCCCTCTCCCAAGTCAGTAACACAAAAGTCACAGCCTGGATCAGTACAAGTTACTGATCTTTATTTTCCTGTATTCCATGGTGCTGGGATTGTCCAAGATCAGTACAAGTTACTGATCTTTATTTTCCTGTATTCCATGGTGCTGGGATTGTCCAAGATCAGTACAAGTTACTGATCTTTATTTTCCTGTATTCCATGGTGCTGGGATTGTCCAAGATCAGTACAAGTTACTGATCTTTATTTCCCTGCATTCCATGCTGCTGGGATTGTCCAGGGAAACAGGCAGGTCTGTCCTGACCTCTCCTTTCCCAACCATGTTTCCCACCTCATCTGCACTCGTGTCCTGGCTCCTGCCTTCCCTGGGGATCTGTTGTCTCCTTTCCTGGGTGGTGCTGCAGTTCCTAACCAAGAGGAACTTGCTGTTCCCTCTGTTTCCTCCCCTCCATCTCTAGACCTACAGAATCCAGGGAGGGGATTAAACACCAGAACTGAAAGAGAGGAAAAGCAAAACAAGCTTGATTTTGGACAGCAGCTGAATGCTCAAAAGGGGACAAGTACCTGTTTCCATCTCCCAGCTCTGATGGGAACAGGAGTGACTTTGTGAGTATTGACACCAACCCTGCTGATAGCTCTTCCCAACTCCCAAAAACCAGGAGATAAGAGCCCTGCAGATGGGTGTAACCATATCTGTGGCCACACCAGGAGCTGGGAGACCCCCAGCATTCCTCTTTTCCCTTTTTCCAGCTGCCTGTGAGTGAGGTCTGGCTGCAGCCCTGCCTGCCCTGCTCACCCCAGCCATGCCCCCGTGCTCCCAAGGTATTTTTGTGCTGGAGTTTGCCTGGGGCAGTGCAATGCCATGAATAACTTCCCTGCTAAAAGCAAGAGGGGATGGAGAAATGGAAGAGGCAGGTGGGTTTTTGGCAAGAGCAGCACAGAGGGAAAGATAAAGAATTTGGGTTGAGGGTGGGGGAGGGAACAGGAACTGGATAAAAAACAAGGGGAGGTAAAGGACATTGGAGGAAAGCCAAATAAGAGCAGGCTGCAGGCAAGAAAGTGGAATTGAGGCAACACCAGGGCATGGATTTGTGTGCCTACAACAGGATCAGATCCATGGCAGGGCCAGCAGATGATTGTATCAGCCTTCTGAAACATGGAGTCAATTCTCATCTCTTCCCTCATCCTGGGGACCCTCAAGCACCACCACAGGATGCTGACAGGAATGTGTTGCTTGGCTGGGAGCTGGCAGAGCTGATCCCTCCAAACTCTCATCCCAGGTTTCCATCAAAGGCTGGAAGCCAGAGCCAGGCCAGGCCCAGCAAAGCTGGCAGAGGGTTTCCTGCATTTCAAAAATGAGACCTGGCAGAAACTTTTACCCAAAGCCCTTCAGACAAGTGCAGAAGGAAGGCATTAGCAAACACAGCACAGGTTTCAGAGGCCACTGTCCCAGGCACTGCTGTGGGATTTAAAACTTGTATAAGCTGGGAAAAAGTAGAGTGGAGTTCATTTGTCCTGAACCTTTAATACACCTCCTGCCTGGGAGCTGCCTCCTTCTCCTGGGCTCGCTCTGATTTGCAGCTTGAGACACCCAGGGTTAGGCTGGAAGCCACAGAAATGGTCAGGTTTAGAAAAATGGAGCCTGAGCACACACAGATACACGGTCAGGGATGTGTCCTTGGGCCTGGCTTTGCCACAGCACAACCCAGGGCACAGAAAAGGTTCAGCACAGGGAGCACAGGGTGGGCACAGGGATCCCAGCCAGATTTCACCCCCCCAGGTCAGAGCAAGCAGCCTCAGCTGCTGTTTCAGCAGCCAGGCTGAAAATGGGGACAGTGGTGAGGGACACAGAGCTCACACTTTGCTGCTGTCTCTGGAGGGAGTGCTGGATTTACACAATAATTTAGATGCAGTTGTGGAGGAGAAGGAAAAATTGCTTGACTGGGAATTGCCAGAGCCCCCCAGTGATGACATCAAACAGGATTGTGATTTGTGCTGTTTATTAAGTGTTTCTATTGAGCTGCTTGCTCCTAAAGCAATGGTACTTTGGTCTTCCACAATGCTGCTGAGAGAAGAAACCGGCTGGGAAGACACTGATGTGTCAATAAAAGACATTTCCAGCATTTCCTATATTACTTGCAAACTACCTTGTGTTTTCTCACAGAATCACAGAAATATTTTGGTATGAAGGGACCTTAAAAACCTTTCTGTGTCCAGGGTCCTGCTGCTCTGCTGTGACTTCAGAGAGCTCCCTGGAGTCCCCAGGGCCTGGGGAGGAGGTGGCAGGAATGGCTGGGAGCTGCCTCGGTGTCTGCCCCAGCCCAGCACATCTCCCAAAACACAGGACCCAGCCCCAAAATTCCTGATTTCCTGCACCCAGCAAGGGCAGGGATTTTCAGCGTGGGATTTTCCTGCCCAAATGAGCAGGGATCCCTCTGGCCTGCTTTGCCAGGAGCTCTTTCCCATGACACTTTAATCCCACTGGGACAGTAACAAGCAGCACCAGGAGGTTTCACTGCACCCACCCAGGGCTCACACAAATTCCTCACATCACCATTCTGCCAGGAACAGATGATTTCCCCTGGGCTGGTACTGGCACTGGAAAACCCCTGGGCTGGCACTGACACTGCAGAGTGCCCTGGTGTGGCACTGGAGAACCCCTGGTGTGGCACTGACACTGGAGAGCCACTGGTGTGGCACTGGAGAGCCACTGGTGTGGCACTGGCACTGGAGAGGCCCTGGTGTGGCACTGGAGAGCCCCTGGTGTGGCACTGGCACTGGAGAGGCCCTGGGCTGGCACTGGAGAGTGCCCTGGTGTGGCACTGGCACTGGAGAGGAACTGGTGTGGCACTGGAGATTTCCTTGCTGTGGCACTGGCTCTGGAGAACCCCTGGGCTGGCACTGACACTGCAGAGTGCCCTGGTGTGACACTGGAGAGGCACTGGGCTGGCACTGGCACTGGAGAGCCCCTGGTGTGGCACTGGAGAGGCACTGGGCTGGCATTGGCACTGGAGAGCCCCTGGGCTGGCACTGACACTGGAGAGCTCCTGGGATGGCACTGGAGAGCCACTGGTGTGGCACTGGCACTGGAGAGCCCCTGGGCTGGCACTGGAGAGCCCCTGGGCTGGCACTGGAGAGCCCCTGGGCTGGCACTGGCACTGGAGAGCCCCTGAGATGGCACTGGAGAGGCACTGGGCTGGCACTGACACTGGAGAGCCCCTGGGATGGCACTGGAGAGCCCCTGGGCTGGCACTGGCACTGGAGAGCCCCTGAGATGGCACTGGAGAGCCCCTGGGCTGGCATTGCCACTGCAGCACGAGGCCAGTCCCTCATCCCTCCCTGCAAAGACTGAGAACCCCTGGAGAACCTGCAGAGCACAGGGCACCTTGCAGTCGTGTCTTTGAGGCTAAACAACCTGCCCCAGTTCCACCAGCCCAGTGCCCGGGCTGCACAAGCTGTCACACCCACACCTGTGGCACAGCCAAAGGAGCATTGTTGGTTTTGCTGCTCCAGGAAAGGTGCCACTGACACGTCCTGGATGAGGTTTGGCTCACCAGAGTCACATTTCCTCAAGGCAAAACCACCTGAGCTCAGCCCACCTGGGGAGCCCTCACAGCTGGGTTGGGATGGGCATTCCCAGTTATCTCCTGCACAGGGTGTGTGAAAAGGAGAACTACAGGAACAACATCACTGTGACTGTGGAGGAATGGGGTGAATCAAAGGGGTTTCCCAGGGGTGCTCCCTGAAAAACAGAAATGAACGTTTTTAAAAAACAACTGGTATTTATTGACTGACAAGAACACAGCAATGCAGACACTTGTGCAACATTGGACAATACATTATAATCAAAATGAATATATAAAAATTAACACAAGGCACAAGCAGGACTGAAATGCAACTTAAACCCCATAGCACCATTTTCTTTCTAGAGGAAATAAAAGAAATATAAATAACACCCATACTTCTTGTCACACAAGTTGAACATCTTGAGGTAGACAAAAGTTTTCTTTCCCTTAAAGCACAGACTTTTTTTTTCCCAAGTGACATCTTTATTATTTGGGTGAAATTGGTCTCCAGGTCTGACACGAGGTGCAGAGTGACACTTGCAGGAGAGCCTCTGGGATGGATGGATGGATGGATGGATGGATGGATGGATGGATGGATGGATGGATGATGGATGGATGGATGGATGGATGATGGATGGATGGATGGATGGATGGATGGATGGATGGATGGATGGATGGATGGATGGATGGATGGATGGATGGATGGATGGATGGATGATGGATGGATGGATGGATGGATGGATGGATGGATGGATGGGATGGATGGATGGATGGATGGATGGATGGATGGATGGATGGATGGATGGATGGATGGATGGATGGATGGATGGATGGATGGATGGATGGATGGATGGATGGATGGATGGATGGAAAGGATGGATGGATGGATGGATGGATGGATGGATGGATGGATGGATGGATGATGGATGGATGGATGATGGATGGATGGATGGATGGATGGATGGATGGATGGATGGATGGATGGATGGATGGAGGATTTCTATTTCCCCCATACAACAGACATGCTGGATCCATGACTACCAAGCCCAGCAATGCAACACACCAGGAGAGGTTAAAAAAGCTGGATTAGGAAGTCCACAGAGGGACAGGGACAGGGACAGGGACAGGGACAGGGACAGGGACAGGGACAGGGACAAACCTGTGTGAGCAGTGTAGCCCCTGTGTGGGCAGTGAGGACCCTGGTTTGGAGCTATGGCTGTTCCCAGGTTATTTGGATTTTAGGTGCAGAGGAAAAGATTCAGTCCAAACCAAAACACTCCCAGCAAAGCCTGTGCAGCTCAGACTTTTACCATCAGTAGTCAACGAGGTACATTTGCACTTGGAAAAGGGTTTTTTTATAGGCAGGGTATGAGGTTTCAGCTTTGCTGCTGAGAAGATTTCTTTGTCAAGACCTAATGCAATCCCCTTGTCATTCCAGTCATTTACACATATAACCAAATCCACAGGATTTGCAGTATATTTAAGGTGTGTGGCACAACTAAAAAGTCCAAATGGACTTCCAGATCTTCACAGCCCAGATCTCCAGGAGGTGGCAGAAGAGCTTTGCTCATGGTTCAGAGCAAAATACAATTCAAGCCTAAGAATATTGAGGGCCATACAGACTCAGGTTTTGCTCCCTGCTCCCACTGGTGTCAATTTAATTAAATCACATTTGGAATATCAACCCAACAAAATAGCCCTGGACAACTGAATGAAATAAAAACCTCAAAGCCACCACAATATCTGTCCCAAGCAAACTTTTCCCCTCCCTTACCCATGGGACCATCTCTAAAAAACTCAGTGCTGAAGGACACCAAACAGATTGACATCAGTGTTGCCTCAAACTAAAACTATGCTCAAGTCTTTTCCCAATCCTCAAATTGGGCATTTGTAACTATTTATTTCTTTCCCATCAGTGTTCATAATTTGGTTTCCAGCCCTTTGAGGCTGGGGTGCCTGGCAGGGGTTGGACAGGAAGATTTGCAGCAGTGCCAGGAGGGGCTGAAGGGGGCTCTGAGTTAACCAGAGCAAAGCTGGGGGACATCAGATGTCCTTGTCCAGACCTGGTTTAACAGTGAACAACCCAAATTCTCTCCAGCCCAATGCCAAACCTCCACAGCCCATGAGCCCAAACCCACCCCAGGTACCAGAGAATGAACCATCTCTTCCTCAGATCTTCTCCAGCAGCTCTAAGCCACACGGGACAAAGAATTTCCAAAAGTCCCCTTTATACATGAAGAAACTTCTTTTTCCCTGAAATTTGGTTTTGTCCAGTTCTTATTCAGCAATTCCTGTGCAGCTTTGATAAGAGCCAAGAGAACAGAGTGGTGCCTCCTCCACCTGCTTCCCAGGAATGGGATCCAGCTCTTTCCACTGAGTCACAGACCCTGTTTAAATGGGAAAGACCCATGTAATGGCATGGGATCCCAAAGTACCCTCCCAAATTGGGGTATTCCCTCCCTCTCTGGCACTGGACAAGGCTGGAGGTCAGTGGGGCAGAGGGTTTGGGATCAATAGTTCAGCCAGAGCAAGTTCCCTGCTCACTTCACCCACAATGCCAATTCTAGCTTATTTGGAAGCTTTTTCATTGAGTCCTCAAAACTGAGACTCGTGGGAAGATTTCAACTCCAAAAGGATTAAAAACAACATATAAATAATGGTCTGGTCTTGGGTATTTAAGAGGTAAAAAAAAAAGTAAGGCTAATTAAGCCTATTTGCAGTATTATGTCTGTCATAAACTCTTTAATTCAGTTCAAGTCAACTTGAGCCAGAAAAGGGATAAAAAGGAATAAGCCCTTTAAAAGACCTGTAGCTGGTGAGAGGGAAGTGGCCTCCAAACAGCCAGTTAATGCTTGATCTGCTCTGAGACTGCTCCATGCCAGCACTGGAGGGAGCAGAAGTCAAAAGCAGTTGTAAAAACCAAAAGGGAAACAAAGCCAAGGTAAAGAGAGTGTGAGCACACACTCCTCACTGCAGGGAATTGCTCAGAGCAGCTGTAATGAGTGGCTGAGCTGCCCCACTCCTGCAGATCCACACAGGCAGATCCCACACCTCTGGGGAGAGCTCCATCCTACTGGAATTCAGCCCAATTCCACCTGTGCATGAGCCCATCTTGCTACCCACACCAGCATCTTCACGCCTTACACTGCCAGTGAATTTGGATTTGAGCTTTAGGATTCCAACATTCTCTGCAGCACCAGCCCATCTGCACTCTGGCTGGTTTGTACCCAGAGTAAATACAGCAGGTTTGTTACCTCAGGGACAATCCAGAGCTGCTGCAGGACCAACCAGGAAAACCCTGGAGCAGAAAAATGCACTGTCAGAGAGCTGAACACCCAGAGAGGCTGTGCTACACCTACATTTACCTGGTGGCCAGGTCAGGGGGTGCCTATGCCATTCCCAAAACTGCTCCCTAAATCAGCCAAAGGAACTGAACAGGCTGGGTCTGGTGTGTTTAGCTAAAAATCAAAGGGAAAACCAAGGTTTAAAGTCAGGGGCTCATGACTCTATAACAGCCTGTGCTCTTTTCCCTGGTTCACCTTCCCTCATGTCTGCAGGGGCTGGACATACCCAGGGGCAGGACATACCCAACTTCTCAAGGCAGGGATTGTCACCCATGATTTGCACATTTTTCAGATGCCCCAGTTCCCGTGGTTCCTAATTCCCTTTCAGAGGCTTTACCTGTCATTGGCACAGGGCAGGACTGTGGGATGTGACACACCTCAGGCACCAGGCAGAGTGTGCTGCACACAGGACAAAAAGGTGATTGATTGATTGATTGATTGATTGGGGGGGAGGAGGAGGAAGAGAGATGCATAACTGGCACCATCACCCTGGATCACCATCAATAAACACCCCCTGGGAGGCCAAGTGCTGCAGAGGGGTGACTTCACAGCCCTCAGCTGAGTTCCTATGGCTCAAACACTGTCACTGCAGCAATTCCAGGTGACCTGGAACAGCAAGGTTAAAATGCACCTGGAGTCCAATATCCAAACTACAGACCTGGGAGGTGATGGACATGAGCTCCCTTTGTAAGCTGGTATTTCTGAGGCACAATTCTTGAGCCAAAATGAGATTATTCAGCAGTGTGTGGGTGAGTTGGCAGCAGAAAAGGTTCAGCCAGCTCCCAGGGCACGGCACTGCCAATTCCCCACTGCCAGAGTCCTTCTGCCCTGGTGCAGGAGCACGGCTGGCCCTGCCAGACCTGGAACCAGTCTGGTTGTGGCCTCCCCAGTCCCTTAATCCTCTTCTCTGCAGGATCCAGGGCACGAGCCATCAGTGTCCCAACATCACCACCACCTCAATGCATCTCCACGAGTGAACCTGAGGGGTGCAGAAGGAGGATCTCCCCACACAGGTGAGTACAAGTTTGAACTTGAGGGACATCTGTGGCTGCATCAGGGTTTCTGCTGTCCCCACATCCCCTCTGCTCTCTGTCCCTCCTTCCTGACCCCACACCCGACAAAACCTCTGGTTTTCCCTGCTCATGCAGGGGCTCTCCCCAGGCTGGAGCATCTCAACACCGAGGTTGGAGCATCTCAATGTCCAGGCTGGAGCATCTCAACCCAAGGCTGGAGCATCTCAATGATGAGGTTGGAGCATCTCACGCTGAGGTTGGAGCATCTCAATGCTGAGGTTTGGGCATCTCAACGCCAAGGTTGGAGTAGCACAGCACACATTTGGTGCTCGCCTTTGCCCTGACCCCACAGCAGAGAGCCATGTCCCTGTCCCCCTGCTGCTCCCCTGGACTCGCCTCGCCCCTCGGGGCTGTCCCTACTGCTTGCAGCTGTAGACCACCTCCTCCTGCATGCACTGCTGGCACTCCACGTAGCAGCACCACTGCACCTGGCAGTGGCACGAGAAGGTGACCAGGCGGCTCTGGGTGTTGTAGCCCCGGCCGCAGCACATGCTGTCGCAGTTGCCCTCGCGGGAGCAGGTCCTGCCCGCGGTGCCCAGGGAATATTTGCTGGGCCGGCAGAAGCTGGGCGAGTCCTCCACGTACACCAGGTCGGTGGGGCGCGGCAGGGCGGGCTGCTTGCCCGAGTGGCCGTGTCTGTGTGGCCCTGCCAGCTCCGAGTGTCCCACGGCATCGTTGGTGGTGCTGAAGACCTTGACGGCGTCGTCGTAGCGCAGCTTCAGGAGCCGCCCGATCTCATGGAAGGGCGAGAGCTGCTTCCAGCACGTCCGCACCGCGCACGAGCCCGACACACCGTGGCACTTGCAGGTGGTTTTGAGGCCGTTCTTCACCGCCTGGTGAGGAAGAAGAGTAGGTGGTTATTACCTGCCAGGGTCTCGTTCTGGTAGAGGCAGCAGCTCAGATTGCAGACAGCTGCAAGCACTTCAGTTTTATTGGCATTGTTTCTAGGTTATGGAGGAGAAAATGGTAATAATGATTTTTTAAAAAGCAAAGCAAAAAAACCAACCAAACCAAAAAAACCAACCCCAAAAAACCAAAAAAAATCCCCACCAAAACAAACAAAAAAACAAAACTAAAAAAACCAAAACAAAACAAGACAAAAAACCCAAAACAAACAAACAAACAAAAAAAACCCAAAAAAAAACAACACAAAAGAAAGGAACCCAAAACAAATAGAAAAAAACCCACACCAAACAAAGGAAAAGCTACAGAATTGACAGGTGAGCCAGAGAGTGGATAGCCTGAGGAGGATAACCAGCTGAACACCAAATAAGTTCTTATTAATTCTACTTGGCGCAGTAGGAGTAGTCAATCATAAAACTGAGTATCTCCAGCATGGTGGATTCCTTTAGGTGTATTCAAATGAAGACAGTGCTCTAATTAAACAATCGATTTGACTCAGTAAACAGAAGACAATGATGTTGACTCAGTAGCCTGTAACATACAGGTCAAAATGTTCAATCTGATGATCTCCCTGACCCAAACCTGTGACAGGACTCATTCCATAGCAAGTCACCAGCAGACTCATAATTGATCTCAAGAGTTTCAGTCTTTAATCAGCTTCACACATGCCACCAGCTCTAAACTCCCGCTGTTCTCAGAATCCCCTGTGGCCCTGGCATAACCCCTGGAGTCATTCAGGTGTGGAGTTTCACAGCTGTCACTGTGCTGTGTCTCCCTGTCACCCACCCTGGGACCACTGCAGGACACAGGATGCTCCTCTGCCACACAACATGTGTCTCCTCACCCAAGAGCTCAGGAGACTCTCAGCACCACAAGGCCCAGGACACACAGGTGAGCAGGGCAGTGAAAATCCCTCTCGCACACAGGATGGGCTGGAAGACTTGCACTGAAAAGCTCCAAAGTTCATCCCAAGCCCGCCAAGGCGCAGCTCCTACCTTGATGCCCACATTGGTGTTGTGGATGTCCACCTTGGCCCGCAGGTCTTTGCCGATCCTCTTCTGGCCCAGGAACTTCTTCAGGAACTTGGTGCTGTACTTGAGGTTGTCCCCGCAGACGCCCCACTGCCAGGCCTTGCGGTTCTCCAGGCCCGGGGAGTCGTCGCAGGTGCAGCGCTCCATGCGCCCCGCGCTGCACGCCCGCGCCAGCGAGTGCGTCAGCGCCGCCGAGGACACGGCGTACAGGAAGGCCGTCTCCTTAAAACCTGCAGGGGACGAGGGTTGCTGGTTGTGGTAAACAGGTGTGATTCGTGCTGACAAAACTGACAACGGTAATCAATATTGATGCAGTAATTAATATTTGGAAATAATAAAACAGTTACAAGGGGTAATGCTGTAGCAGACTCTACGGAGCTTGCGAGAGCTCCATGGAGGATTGAGACTTAACAGCGGGAACTGCTGAGTCATGATGAGACAGCAAAATAAGCTCCTGTCTTCTTCTACCCCTCGCCCCATAGCTTATCTCTGTAACCTCATAGGTCACTTCTCCCTAACCCCTACTATTGGACAAGTTTGGATCCCCCTATACCCTATAAAAAGGGGCTGTTTTAGCCCATTCAACAGAAGAGCTGTCGCTGGAACCCTTCGCAGTCTCCCCAATAAACCATCGCTGTGGAACCGCCAGGACCTCTCCTTCTCCTCTCTCGCGTCTGCTTCTGCCTCAGCCAAAGGCGCACTAGCAAGCAAGCAAGCAAAGAGCTGAAATCCTAAGAGAGCTGAGAATCCCTAAGGAGCTGACAATCACTGAGCTTGCTAAGGGCAGCCTGCGGCGGCTGTGAGCCTGACTGGGTATTCGGGCACTCTGTCCCCCAGAGGGACTGAGTTACCGCATTATCCTGCATCGCTCGGTGATAAGGCCAAGATCGGGGCTTTATCATATAATGCCAAGAAGGAAAGGGAGAGGAGGGGTTCCAACCCCCCCTTTTCCTGCAGATGTTCAAGGCAGGAAAAAGCAAGAGATAACAGTTACTAAAAATTAACAGAAAGAAGGGAAAATCTGCTCGGGTCCCAGGAAAATGCCCGCTATAAGAGATTCATTGCTTTGATGCTTAAATATAATATTATGTTAGTCTTGGCTTACATTATACTGGCTTGGTGCGCATGTGTAACCCAAGGGTGAGTTGAAGGACATTGAAGAAGAGGAGAGGCCTTCATCAAAAACGACTCCCAAAGACTTGTGCGACCACCAAAACGAGTGGTGGAGCATGCGGGGTAAAGTTGGTGATGAGAGCGGAGGTAGGAGTGTGATGGATCGAAAATGGGAGGAGATGGCATTGACACCTGGCATATAAGGGGGGAATCTTCCCTTGGCAAGCTCGTACATGAGATGGCAAGGGTCCAGAACCCTGCACCCCGTACCCCGCGGTTTATCTTTTGCTTATGTGCTATTATTGGAACCAAATTATCCCTTATTTTAATCAAATCATATTGTCAATATTTCAAGTGTATCCAATTTTATATATTTTCTAAACTATTCCATTAAAATTGCTGCTACCTCTAATATATGCTTGGGTTTTTTTAACTGATGGGATAATTGGGCAAACATAACACTGTCATGGTTTGCCTCAGATACCCCACGTTTCTCCTTGATAACTCCCTGCCAGGTGTGTCAGGCATCTCTTCTTCCCCCTCCCCTGCCCTCTGCCGAGCACTGTCTGTCAATTTTGGCATTCCAGAAGGGCATTGAGTGATTGGGCAGATTCAGAAGATTCCCTCTACCCCTGGGGGGACACTGGGACATCCAGGTGACTGTAAAGGTGTGTTCTGAAGCTGTTCTCCTCCCCAAAGCAGGATTCCCAGCTTGGCTACAACCCCTGAGGTCATGGTGGGACTATGACATTTTAACCAGGAAACAAAGTACAGTGGCTGAATGAAAATTTCATGTAGAGACATGAGATCAGACAGGAATAGGAATATTGATACCCATGAGCTTCACAGAAGTTTCAGATGCTCTGATTGACACAAACCTGACTCAAATGCCAAAATATTTTTATTTATTTATATTTACCTCCTCTCATTTTCAGCCCTAATATTTCAGCCCTTAATATTTCCTCTAGAGTTTATTTGCAGGGAAAAAAAAACCTATTAATGGGAAATTGTTTAGCAAGTCTAAAATTTAGGAATTAGTGCAAGGAAGAGAGAGACAGGTGACTGATCAATAGCTCTGAGTGCAGGAATGGATAAGATCAGCGAAAATAGAAAAAATTTGGTTTATGGAAGATAGAGCACTTATACATTGCGTGGAAGAAAATATAATGAAGCAAATATTCCACATGGGAAAATTCCAAATTTCCTTCCACATCAGAAGGAAAATCTGTTTTCCCCAATAATGGGAGAGAGAGAGAGACAACCACAGAGACTTGACCTAGACTTGCACTGAGCCCTGCCTGGAGCAAAGGTTGGAAGCCACTTCTAAATTCAGCAAGTCCAACCTCAAATGTCTCCATCATTCTGTTCCCTCAGAGAATTCCCATCCAGCTGTAACAGTGGATCAGAACACTGAGTGCTGAAATCTGAGTAATGCCCACCATAATCATGACCAAGAGAGCAGGACAAAGAGTTCTCCTGATGGTTGCCAGCAAGAAGAAAGAAAAATGTGGCTAATCATGAACATAATGGAGAGGCTTCATTAGCAACTTCAATAGACTTCAGAGGAGCTCTTTGGAATTGCAGAATTTTAGACAAAGATCTACCAACGGCATGGACATGAGGGGAGAGCTGGGGAAATATGGAGGAGACAAGGAGATCAATCAACAATCTCTTCCTGCTTCAACATTTTGGTTGCCATAACCACTGGGGCAATAATTTGCAATTAATCTCTCTGATCGATGATCCTCTACAAAATTTCTCAGGATACTCTAAAGATAATGAAAGAATGTCACCAAATCCACCAGAAGTTTTGTAAAAGCTGGAATGGGACATGGTCAATGCAGGCTGTGGATGGCAGCACGATGCTCACACATTTTCCAGCAGTGCCTCACCCTCTCCAGAGGAGCTAAGAGAGGAGAACTGATACTTGAGATCCTAAATCTGCTAAATCATTCCAGCAGCCAATCTCCAAATGCTTACCAGATTCCCAACACCCTCTCTGACATCCCAGAGGTGAGGAGAGCATTCCAGAGCCCTTTCCCATGCCATGAGGAGCCAGCAGGCTCCACAGCCCCTGCTAAATCTGACTCTGTGGATCACCACACTGCTCCTGCTGTTTCAGATGCTTTGGTTTCCCCATGTTTTCCTGGCCAGTTTTCAGCCCACTGGAAATCAGAGGCCATTGCTGTGGTCAGGCCACTGCAGACAGCAGCAACTGCAGATACCCAGCAAACTTTGAAATGTCTCCTTCTCCTTCAAACAAAGCTTCAACATCACCAGGCTGCCAAATACTTGTCTGAAAAGTCTAAGATGATTCCCTTCACTCTGTCATGAGGAATCAATCACCATTTAATTGTTAATTCACAGAACTAATGAGGGAAGTAAAAGCCGTCCTTCAGCAGAGCAGCTGCTGGATTTTCAGGAGGACACACCACAAATGGCAGCAATCAGCTCCAAGGAGCACAATTTGGGATCTGAACTGAGGCTGCTCCTTGTGCCCTGCTATGTCTCCTCCCACAGTGACAACAGAGCTCCTCTCACCACAGGCAGTGGGGCCTGGAGCCAGTTCTGGGCTCCCAGAGCTTGGGTTGGGGATGGGTCCCTGCCCTGACCCCACTGAGTTCTTGTCAGGGACAGAATGGAACCTGAAACTCTCGGTGCAGGGGGAACATCTGGGGGCAGATGTCTCTGCGGGGCAGTTTGGCTGCAAACATCCAGCACAGAGATGGATTTCAGGAGGCTGCAGCAAAGCAGCTCCCTCTGGTAGGACCTTCCATGTGTCCAAGCCTTGCCCTGAGCTCTCCAGCAGGATTTCTTAGCTCTGCAGCCTATAAATACAGAAGGACTTTGCTGCAATGCACTGTTGTGTGCTGTGGTGTGCTCCAGACCACAGGGAAAATTGTAATGGGAGTAGTTTTGCTGTGGGGTGACTCTGACAAAGGAAAGATGCTCAGGGTCAGAGTTTTCAATGCTGAAATGAAGGAATGTGAGCATTTCAGAGCAGGTGGAGGAGGCATCTCTCTGGAAACAACAGCAAAACTTAAAAAGATATAGAAATATAGAAATATTTAGGATGGAAGGACTTTTGAGGTCTTCAGAACAACTTCCTGCTCGAAGCAGGGCTGGCTCAAATGCCAGCTGCTCAGGGATTTTTTGCTCAGAAGATTTTTTTTTTTCTCCATATCTCCCATCATGGAAATTCTGCGTCTGTGAGTCACCACTCCTCTGCTGTACCACCCCTGGATTCCTCATGACAACAGTGAAACCACTGCTGGAAGGTCAGAGTCCAACCAGCAGGAGGCAAAGGAGTGGATTAAGGGATGGAAGGATTGCAGAGCAGTCATTTCTCAAGAATAATTTTGTGAGTGGCTGGCTCTGACCTCTTTGCTAAAGGTATTTATTTCCCAGATCACTGAGTTGTTTGAGATGAAATCCTGCTTCACCTGACTTCCAGCAGCCCTTAAATGCACAACCAGGACACCAGAAGGGCATCACTGCTTTCCATGCTTTTATAAAGACACCAACTGCCCCTGTGTAACAAGGTGGCTTGAAATCATTTAACTCTTTCCATGGGCCTTTAAAGGAGTGGAGAAGGAATGCAGGAGGATTTTGCATGGATCACTGAGGAGTAAGAGGTGTCAAAAGTGCCACAGAAAGGTTGCAGATAATGCAAAAGGAGTTTTCCAGTTGTACCCAGAGAACTGTCAAGAGCAACAAATGGTGCAGACTGGTAAAATAAATCTGGCATTTCAAGAGTCAGAAAACCCTTGGCTTATTTTTTGTTTGTTTGTTTTTTGTCATCTCTAGAAGCAGATCTGATGATCCAGATCAGTCACGGAAGTTTGTCAGCTGGGATTGCAAATTGAATGTGGCTTTTCACCTGGCCCATCTCACAGGGAAGGACCTTCTCCACTCTCTTGCACTCTTAGGACCATTTAGGACTGCTAAAAATCTGTATTTTTCTTCATGGTTTCTCTAGGACCGTGGAGATATCAAATGATTTAAACATTTTAAAAATGCCTCATCACTACCTGGGTGACAGGGGAGAGTTGCATGACCAACAATTTCCAAGAAAGTTCCAACAAATGTCAGAAACAGATCAAAAGTGGCAGCCGAAAGCCATGCTCATGTTCTTTATGAAAGAAACGAACCCCTTTGCAAGCTAAAGGAAAAATGAGAACCAATAATTGCTCCCAGCCAAGTGTCCTGTCACACAGGGGGTGCACACAGCATACCTGGCTGTATTAAATCATCATTTGATCCTAAAGATTGTGTAATAAAAGTTTTCAAACACTTATCTCCATCTGCCAAAACAGGTTTGAAATTACAGGTGATATTTTATTTTGTCAGTCAGGAGCCCATGGAAATGTTAAGGCATGCCACTGCCAGATAATTAAATGTTTTCCAGCTATTTGAAGATGAGGATTATTCAATTGTCATTTTCAAGTTCTTTGAGGTTGATGAAGGTGCAGATGTGAGAAAGACACTCAAAATTATCATGAACAGCTCCTTCCACTGCTTGCTAAAAATTCACAGTAGAGCCTTGCAATGAAGAAAATCTGATCTTGTATGTGCTGACTTAATATAACATTAAGTTATTATTTAATGCAATACAAATTGATATTTTAAAAAGGAAACATTGAAAGTTTCGATCCCAATGTTAATTAAAATTAGCATTGATTTTCATCACAATTAATATTGGCTTCTTCAGGTCCTTTTTTAGAAACATTAAGTTGCTAAATATTATCAAAGGACTGAAACTCAATAAATCTGAAGTCTGGAGCTTAGTAAGTGCTAATAGAAGTTATTGAAGGGCTGAGGCTCTGTTACAGTCAGGCTTTGGTTGGATCAGGAGAGGTCTGGCAAACCCTATATGCATTCTCTGGGAATTTTTACTAAGAAATAATTTCAGTGTCCATCTTCATTGTATTTTTCTCAAGCATTGGAAGGATTTATTATCCTTCCCTGCTCAAATCCAGACCTTACAGGACAATTTCTTCATCTAAAGCATTTGGAGAAAAAAAAAAACAGTGGGTCTTCTGTCCAGTCTGCCCAAATTTCTCCAAATTTATGTGAAAAAGTCTTAGGAGAGATTTGTCAACATGCACTGAGATGTCTGCACGCAGATAAACAGCTTTTTCAAACAGTAAACAGGTTTAAATTTTGTATTTGAGAATAACAGGGGTTTACATACATGAATATCCAAGGCACTAAAGGGATTTTTTTCTTTAACTGACCCTGTGGTGGAAAAGGTTTTACAGTGACTTCTGTGAGCCAGAGAGAAGGCTGAAAAGAGGATCCATGTTTACCTCTGAAAGAATTTCTTACCAAGGTCCTTGACCAAGAAAGAAAAAAGGATTAATAAGAGAAACCTGCAACTGCCTATTCCAATGAGCACTTTGTTTGTCTCTCCTGACCAATGAGTAAAGTGTAAACTTATGAGCTTTGTAAGAATGTATAAAAAACATGCAGGCCATAATAAAAACAGTTTGAAGCCTTCTGAAAATGGAGCATGTGGCTTTGTGTTGTCTCCATCTCTACCACGACCTCGTGTGAGATGTAATTTGGGACACTCCAGAGTTTCTCTGGACACCAACGGTGGAAGAGGTTTTACAGCAACTTCTGTGAGCCAGAGGAGTTGCATCAGAGGATCCATGTTTACCCCTGAAAGAATTTTCTACCAGGGTTGTTGACCAAGAAAGAAAGAAGAAATGCAAGAAACCTGCAACTGCCTATTCCAATAAGTGCTTTGTCTGAGTAAAGCGAGTGAAGTGTAAACTTATGAGTTTTGTAAGAATGTATAAAAAGCATGCAGTTTGCAAAAACAGCTTGAAGCCTTCTGAAAATGAAGTGCGGCTTTGTGTTGTCTCCATCTCTACCACGACCTTGTGTGAGATGTAATTTGGGACACTCCAGAGTTTCCCTGGACACCAACAGTGGAAGAGGATTTACAACAACTTCTGTGAGCCAGAGAAGAGTTGGATGAGAGGATCCATGTTTACCCCTGAAAGAATTTTCTACCAAGGTTGTTGACCAAGAAAGAAAGAAGGATAAATAAGAGAAACTTCAACTGCCTATTCCAATGAGCACTTTCTTTGAGTAAAGTGAGTAAAGTGTAAACTTACGAGTTTTCTAAGAATGTATAAAAAGCATGCAGTTTGCAAAAACAGCTTGAAGCCTTCTGAAAATGGAGCATGTGGCTTTGTGTTGTCTCCATCTCTACCATGACCTCGTGTGAGATGTAATTTGGGACACTCCAGAGTTTCCCTGGACACCAATGGTGGAAGAGGTTTTACAGCAACTTCTGTGAGCTAGAGAGAAGTTGGAGAAGAGGATCCATGTTTGCCCCTGAAAGAATTTTCTACCAGGGTTGTTGACCAAGAAAGAAAGAAGGATTAATAAGAGAAACCTGCAACTGCCTATTCCAATAAGTGCTTTGTCTGAGTAAAGTGAGTAAAGTGTAAACTTATGAGTTTTCTAAGAATGTATTAAAAGCATGCAGTTTGCAAAAACAGCTTGAAGCCTTCTGAAAATGAAGTGTGTTGCTTTGTGTCGTCTCCATCTCCTCCACAACCTCGTGTGAGGTGTAATTTGGGACACTCCAGAGTTTCCCTGGACACCAATGGTGGAAGAGGTTTTACAGCAACTTCTGTGAGCCAGAGAGAAGTTGGAGAAGAGGATCCATGTTTGCCCCTGAAAGAATTTCCTACCAAGGTTGTTGACCAAGAAAGAAAGAAGGATTAATAAGAGAAACCTGCAACTGCCTGTTCCAATAAGTACTTTGTTTGTCTCTGGTGACCAATAAATGTAAACTTACGAGCTTTGTAAGAATGTATAAAAACTTTGCATGCCATAACAAAACAGTTTGAATGAAGCCTTCTGAAAATGGAGCGTGTTGCTTTGCGTTGTCTCCATCTCTACCACGACCTTGTGTCAGATTTAATTTGGGACACCCCGGGTGCTGCAGCCAGGGCTTCCCTGCACACCAACTACCTTGTACCTCTCTTGAGCAGGCTGGGCCGTCCCTCCAGGCTGCAGTTCCAGCGCTCGCTGCGGAACTGGAACTGGCACTCGAGGACGCCCAGGCGGATGGCGTCGCGCAGCGTCTCCGCCAGCCCCGGCTCCCTCCGGCACAGCCGCCTCTGCTTGCGGGACAGCTGGAGCAGCTCGCACTGCTTCACGTGGCCCTGGCCCGGGCCAGAGCTCCCCGGGGCACCCAGGGATGGGAACTGGGTCAGGGCTTCCTTCCCGGTCAGGCTGGAGGGAAAGAAGTCGGAGAGGAGGTGAGTTAGGGAGGACGTGGCTGGGAGTGATGCCCTAGAACAGAGACTGGGCAGAGCTAAAGAATCAAGTAGGGATTTGTTAAAAAGCCTCAATGGATCCTAGACAGAGCTGAAGAATAAAGTAGGGATTTATTTGGAGGCCTCAATAAATCCACCTTGGGCAGCACAAGAGCCCAGACAGGGCTGCACCCCAGGTGAACCCAAATGGTCACAGAGTTAGGGAGGACATCGCTGGGGGTGATGCCCTGAGAAGGCTGGGCTAGAACAGAGACTGGACAGAGCTAAAGAATAAAGCAGGGATTTATTAAAACACCTCAATAAACCCACCTTGGGCAGCACAAGAGCCCAGCCAGGGCTACACCCCAGGTGAACCCAAATGGTCGCAAAATGAACCCAAGATGAACCCAAATGGTCACAAAATGCTCCACTGGTCACAGGGTCTCTCACTTTTATAAGCTCTGCTCCATTTGCATATTAGAGTTAATTGTCCAATTACAGCTCCAGCCTATGAAGTCCTGTTACTGTCATATTTTATGAAATATCACCTTGCCGGGATTTTTCTCCTGAGAAGCTGAGAAACTTCAGAAAAGAATTAATATTTATATTAATTATCTGTTTATATTATATTATATTATATTATATTATATTATATTATATTATATTATATTATATTATATTATATTATATTATATTATATTATATTATATTATATTATATATTTATTGTATTTATATCTATTTATATTAATTATTAATAATTATCTGATTGCTTAAAATGTAGTCTAGATGTTGCTTACCAACAGGTGCATCTTTGATTGGTTCCATGTGAATTGTTTTAATTAATGGCCAATCCCAGTCCAGCTGTGTCAGACTCTCTGAGTCTGTCACGGGTTTTTATTATTCATTCTTTTCCAGCCTTCTGATGTCTCCTTTGTCTTTCTTTAGTATAGTTTTAGTATATCATTTTCTTATATAATATAATATATGATATGATATGATATGATATGATATGATATAATATAATATAATATAATATAATATAATATAATATAATATAATATAATATAATATAATATAATATAATATAATATAATATAATATAATATAATATAATATAATATAATATAATATAATATAATTATATATATAATATAATATAATATAATATAATATAATATAATATAATATAATATAATATATCAACCTTCTAAAAACTTGGGAGTCAATTCTCGTCTCTCACCTCATCCTAAAACCCACAACAAGACCACAACAATTAATAACCACAAAGTCCCATCTTTGTTTTTCTCTCTTCAGCCCATGTCGTTGATGCTCTTGGGCTGAGATTTGGATCATTTGTCCTTGGTGCCCAGCTGGAGCAGGAATTGTTTTGTCTCCCTGCTGTGCACAGAGCTCACCATCCCCTCATGTGAAGCCCAGAGCCACCCACTAAAGCAGCACAGAACCTGATAAATATAAAAACTAAAACCTGAGGCTCTTCAGATCATTCAGAGTCACGTTGGGCAGGAGCTCTGAGCCACTCTGAGGTGCCCCTGCCCATGGCACAGGACTGGACTGGGTGGTCTTTAAAGGTCCAACCCACGCCAGTTTGGGATTCTGTGATGATTCTAAGATCACCATCGTGGAAAAGGTGAAGAAGGGAAGGATATTCAGGAAGTTGCAGGTCAGGGCATTTTACCAACTCAGAAAATTAATCAGTACAAATTGAGTAGATCTGGTATCCCATTTCCACCACACACCAGGGCAAAGTCCCAGACTGATGCCATGGGGAGGAGGAGAAACCCACGTGTGCTGTCACCAGCAGCCCCAGGGGAAGGAATCACTGCCCCCACAGAGCAAGGACAGATGAAATTGCCTGCTTGGACATCTACAGCTGACAGATTTCCAAAAAACTTGTGTAGGATAGGCTGGATACCTTCCACAATTCCCACCAGGAGAGGAAGGGATAGCAGGAGAACACAGGGCTGTGGAAGCAGGACTGGCCTCCAAGTGAGCAAAGATGATTCTGATCTCTAAAATAGAAGAATCAGGGGGAATTGTGATCATTTATTAATTTTTAGACTTAAAATAAATGAGGCTGTAGTTCAACTTGCAGCCCTTCTCAATGCAGGGCACAAGGGATGCTGAAGTATCCATTTATTCAAAGTCCTAAAGGGACCGGGAAACACAAAGACATTTTGGCACAGGAAATTCTGCATGTGCACACTGCCAGAAGCTGGAAAATATTCTGAGGGAGCATCTCAGTCTGCCACCCTGCTTCTGTTCATGCTTTTGTCTTCCCATTTTTCTTCACATTGGTGAAGGTGGTGAGGCCACCTCAACTTTTGGCCTGAATTTTACAGTTCTGGGCAGGGATCATCCCAAGGATGTCCCCACCAGTGGGATTTGGGAGAAGGTGGCATTGCCATTCTCCAGGCTCTGAAGGATGTTGGGTGCTGATATTTATAGAAGAAAGGCACCATAAAAACCTTTGGAGAATTTGATTCAATTTCCGGAGCAACCTCAATAGTGCACAGCAAATACAGCCTGGGACCACACACAGAGATACTGAGTCTAATTCATCATTTTCACCATTCAAAGCAAAAGCTTCATGGGAAAAACACTTCCTAAAACTGGATCCAGCAACACTTTAAATTCTGAAAGAGGTAATGCAACCTCCTACACAGATAGTTGGTTGCACAGGCAAACCTACTTATTTTTTTAATTATTATTTTTATTTTGTAGTAGTATTTATTATTATTAGTGGTGGTGGTTGTTTTTTATTATTATTGTAGTAGTATTTATTATTAATATTGTAGTAGTATTTATTATTATTGGTGGTGGTGGTTGTTTTTTATTATTATTGTTGCTGTTGTTGAATTTCTGAAGCTGCAACACTTCGAGTAACTTGGTTTTTCTCTAAAAAAGGAGGTCAGAAATAACTAGATTGACAGAACACAGCTGATGAAATAAGCAGTAAATTGGCAAATCCAAGTGGATAAAGCTACCCAGAACACACCTATCTGTGACAACCTCCCTTGTGCAAACCCTCACACCTGTCCCCTGAGGTAGGGCAATGTCAGCAGGAAATACTTATATAAATTATATATCAATAATTCCATCACTGTGTTGGAGGCTCCCAGGACCAGGAGTCTCACAGTCAGAGCACAGACACAGCTCCCAAAACTCATCTCTCACCCAAATTTCCATTCAGAAAAGCAGCAAAGGAATTAAAGGAGGTGCCCAAAGCCGTGCAGGTGGCAGTGGCACAGCTGGGAGCAGAAACCACTCTCAGAGCCAGGGCAGCCCCAAAAATTGCCCAGAAATTGCTTTGCAGGCTTCCACCACAACTGTATTTCATCAGGGCAGAGCCAACACAGGATCTGATGGAGATCAGAGCATGCAAACATTTGTACAAGATTAAATATAAAATATGCAGATATTTGCAGTCAGGCAAACTGCATGGTTTTGGATGATTTAGAGTTTATTATCTACAGATCATACAGCAAAGAAAGTGAACTCTTTGAAATAATGCACACCTGCTTGCAATCTGAAAGAACAATAAGGATCTCCAACTTTAATTCTCTCTCCTTTTCTGTCTAAGCCCTTTGCTAAATTCATCCATTTCCTTTAATCTCCTTCCAGCCACATTCCAGCTTCTTAAGAGATTTTAATGAGAGCCTGTTCCTGTGCAATGCCCAATGTCCTCTGGATCTGAAAGGTCTTAAAACCCAGTAAAAATATGCCTTTCCTACCTCTCCCAAGCAAGGAGAGAATCAAAGCAGCCCACAACAGGACTCCATATCTGATTTCAGGGGCCTTTCATGTTCCACAGGAATATCTGCACCCCACGGAGAGCTGCAAGGAGATTTCAGGAAGGGCTGAGAGAATGTGGGGCAGGACAGATGGAACCAAGGACTGTGCAGGGCACAGAGGTGCCCAGCTCTGTCAAAAAACAGAGTTTTCATCCTTTCAGAAACAGAACAATTTAATGTTCCCCATTTTCCCCTGGAGAAGGGATGGCCTGTGAGTGTTGCACTCACAGGATGGTTCCTCTGTTTGTACCCCCACTGCCTGCAAAGGAGGTGGCAGAAATCCCCAGAGCATCCAAACTATAAATCTCCCTCATCAATATTGAGATTTAACAGTTGATATCAAAGCTCTCTACTTTCCTCCCTCAGAGTTGTCATCTCAGCCCCTCAGGTGTCTCTGTACCTGTTATCTTCCAGGTTTGCTATCAAGTTTCTGCTCTTCACAATGAGAAAAAGCTGGAATTGAAACCTCAGATGAGTTCACGTGATGCTGTGAGTCAGAATCCTCTGAGATGGATTGTTTGCTGCAAGCCCTCCCTGGGAGCAGTAACAGATGATGTGTCCAGGTCCAGACACATTTTTTAAAAAGATTTCTCCTGAAATTCCACAGAGAACAAGATATAAAATTCCTGCATCAGAAGAGCTGCCAGTTTGGGAGGAGAGCAGTAACCAGGGCAGGGCTCTCCACCCTCACCTGCTCTGGGCATCCTTGGTTTGACTCCTTCCATGAAGGAAAATGAAATATTTCCATGTGGATCCCAATTCCAGGCCAGTTCCTGTTGGGGTGTTTGTTGCCAATCCCTCAACTTCTGGGACTCAGGCCCTCCCAGGGGGCTCCCCTGTTGGGGGAGACCCTCCTGGGGTGGTTTTGTGTTAGGAAAGAGAGACACACTGGATTTTTTTTGTCTTCAGGTTCTTGTTTATTGTTATCTAGAGTTTTGCACGCTGTCCACACCAGGCTCAGCGCATTGGAAAAGCACCACAAAAATGGCCAACAATCTCTTGGCACAAGATCTTTTAAAGCTAAACTATCCAATGAAGAACTGACACCTGGATTATTTCCCCTTTTAACACAATAACTGATCCCTGGAGGCACACAATGTGGATTTTTCCACCCAATTGCAAAATGCCACCCAAACCCATGAACAAGAAGGAAGAAGAAGCATGAAGAAGAAACCCAGGACAACACCCTGTGCCCTCCATCTTGCTTCCATCCACAACACACTAAAAATCCCAAAACCTCAACTTCTCACCCAGTGATACACCTACACTGCTCTCTATAATCTATTTCACACTTTTGTGGATTCCAGTCTATTCTGGAGTTTAGGAAACTTTCTCCATGAATGAGGGTCAAAGTCAGAGCTCCCCTGGGGACCAGGACACCCCAGAGCAGACAGGGAAATAATCCCTGGGTTCCACAAGTTCAAGGGCTGGTCCCAGCCCAGGGCAGTGCTGGGCAGTCACTACAGGGGAAAACAGATTTTCAGTCTAACTCTGCACTGGCCACATTCCCCAGATCACTCCTGGCATGAAACACTCAGCACCCAGTGGGATGGGTTTTTAGAACCTGTGCTACACTAAAATAGTGACTAAAGAGAGTCTGGGGCTGAAGAGAATCAGAAAAGCATCCATGAAAATCCCTTCCCTCTGCCCTTCTGCTGGCTCACCACAGACTCCATCCTCAGTCCCCCCTGGAGAGATCTCAGCTGGAAATTTCCTTCCCTCTCCATTTCTGCTCTTTCTCTCTCTTTTTTAAAACCCCAGTACTCTGTGTGACTGACAGTGACAACAGTGATTGCTGTAACAAACCTTCCTGGAAGAGGATTTGTCCTTTGAGGAGCAATGATGCAGCCTGTAAATAATATCAGCCTTTAATTATCAGCTCAACAGGAAGAGAAATTTCCTCAGAGACCATTCCAGGAGCACTCAGAACTGGATAACAGAGTGTCCAGTTATTTGAGGTGTCTTTGGTCCATCAGATTTATAAGGGGAATGCTGATATGAGACATTTACCAAGAAAAAATATGGGATGTGGTAACTGGGCTAATGGGATGGAAACCAAAGCTTGCTGGACACCTCTAGCAGGATACAGGAGATTTGAGAAAAGCTTTTTTAGGGATGATCATATTTACTTAAAGGTATCATTTGGTGCTCTTTCCAAAACTATTCAAGGCCCTGCTTCAATAGCCCTGCAAGCCATGAGCTGCTTTTACCCCCAACAGCCCCCAAAAAATCCTTCCAGCAGGAATGAGCAAAAATTGTGCCTTTTTTACCCTCTAACAGCCCCCAAAAATCCTTCCAGTAAAAAATTGTGCCACTGCCTTTTTTTACCCTCTAACAGCCCCAAAAATCCTTCCAGCAAGAAATGAGTAAAATTTTGCCACTGCCTTTTTTACCCTCTAATAGCCCCAAAAAATCCTTCCAGCAGGAAATGAGCAAAAATTGTGCAGGAATTTCAGGGCGAATTCTAAAGAAATCTGCCCATGGAGCAGGGGCCAGCCTGGCCCATGGGTGAGACATGTCCCAGCCCGCTCCACAGGAGAAGGCTTTGATCATTTTTGGTGCTTCCACCTTCCCACCAAACCTCCTGCCTGGGGTGGGTCTGCTCTGGATTCTGCCCTGGGAGAAGCTCTTTGCCCTCCAGCACGTCCCAAATGCCTTTTCACCTTGTGAAACGTGAACAAGGAGACAACAGGAGGCTTTTAAAGCTTTTAATGAGGTCTGGAGACATTCCCAGCACCCGAGGAGCTGAACATCATGAGAGGAAAAGCAAGAAAAGGAGGGAATGCTTTACAAGAGGGTGGGGGAGGATTGAAGCGAAGGTGGAAGCAAAACCAGCTCAGAGGGAGTCAGGAGGTGAGGACAGTGAACACTCCTGGATTCCTGCATCCAGAGAGCCCAACACAACCCCAACAACAGCCAGGCCACCTTTCACACACAGCTTTTCTCTCCCTCTCCTAAAAGCAGGGTTTAATTTCCCCCCTGTGACCCAGCACCAGGACCTGCTCAAGCACAGACCCCAGTGAGCCAAAGCTCCAGGCACTGGGAACGGGCTCAGAGCTCTGCCCACAGTTGCTGTCATTTAAAAAACATCCCCCTTTGTCCTAAACACATAACACAAAAATTGCTTCCCACTGCCAGAGGGCAGGGATGGATGGGATGTTGGGAATCCGGAATTGTTCCCTGTGAGGGTGGGCAGGCCCTGGCACAGGGTGCCCAGAGCAGCTGTGGCTGCCCCTGGATCCCTGGCAGTGCCCAAGGCCAGGCTGGGCAGGGTTTGGAGCAGCCTGGGACAGTGGAAGGTGTCCCTGCCATGGGCACTTTAAAGGTCCCTTCTAACCCAGCCCATTCTGAGTTTCTCTGGATTTCTCCATTGTAACGCTATGTTCACTCTGGCAAAGCTTTCCTTTCTGTATTTAAAGGTGAGCCCCATCTTTGCCAGGCCCTTGGATCATTTTTGCTGCACTATCCCACACACTTCATGCTTTACTTTTGCCCTGATAGAATCAAACTTGGTATTTCCCTCACCCTTTGAACCAGCAATGCTTCACCTTTGCCACATCCCCAGCAGAAAGGGCTCAGCTCCTGTCTCTGCACGTTGCCACCCAAAAGCTTCCTTCATTTTTTCTTAAATCTTTGCAGGTTTTCTCCATTAAGTGTTTGGAAAGCCAATATTTGGCTCATGTGCCTCAGTCTCTCCTTTTTGGCTAAACATAGAAGCAGATCACTGACCCAGGGTCCCCTCCAGGTCAGTAATAATTTAGGTGTGAGATTGGTTTTCTCCCAAAAAAGCTACATCAAAGATTCCCTTCTAAAATACTCAAGTCTATCAACTCAATTTTGTATCGGAAAGCACCCATGTATCACGCTGCTCATCACCACCAAACTCACTGAGTTCTTAGATTTGGGTTTCTTCTTTTGATTTTCAGCTGAGGTGAGAATACACAGGACACACCTGTGCCAGACCCCTCAAGGGAAAAAAACCCCACATTGAAAATTGACCCTACAGCCTCAGATCCTGAGCTGTGCACAATAAAGAGGGAGCACACACAGATTTCATGTGCTTGTACCAAATAAATTCTTTAAAAACCACATCAAACATTCATTTGTAAAATATTCAAGTGTATCAGCTCAAATTTCTATCTGAAAGCACCCATTTCTCACACTGCTCATCACCACCAACTCACTGAGTTCTCAGCTCTTAGAAGAAGCATGAAGAAGAAACCCAGGATGACACCCTGGATTTGGGGTTCTTCTTTTGATTTTCAGATGAAGAAGTGAGAATACACAGGACACCCCTCAAGGGAAAAAAACCCCACATTGAAAATTCACCTTACAGCCTCAGATCCTGAGCTGTGCACAGTAAAGAAGCAGCACGCACAGATTTCATGTGCTTGTACCAAATAAAATTTTAAAAAGCACATTTAAAATAAAATAAAAAATAAAAAAAAATAAATTAAAAAAATTTTAAAAGCACATTTAAAATAAAATAAAAAATAAAAAAATAAAATTAAAAAAATTAAAAGCACATTTAAAATAAAATAAAAAATAAAAAAATAAAATTAAAAAAAATTTTTAAAAGCACATTTAAAACCAATTAAAGCCCACAGTTCTGTGTGCCTGTACACACAGAAAGCTGCTTGTACCAAATAAATCACTGACACAGAGCAAAGGATCACCCAGGCTGCTCTAACAGAGTCCAGCTTGAGCAGTGGTCAGTGACAGCTCTGTGCTGTTATCTGCACAAATTCATTCACTTCCCTGTGCCTGGAAAGCCAAACTCTCCCTGCAGCCCAGCTGTGGGCTCTGATTGTGATACCATGAATTATAACATCTGTATTGTCTCACATGGCCTTCACACGGGACTGAAAACGGAATAAAAGTTTTGAAATTTTTAAAAAGTTTTAAAAATTTAAATTTTTCAAAGTTTTTAAGTTTTTCCTCTCAGTTGCCCCATCTCTGGGTCAGAAATGGGATTAATCCAACACCCAACCCCTTCAGGGAGTGAGTGCTGACACTGAGTGACTGAGAAAGGGGAGCCTCCTCCAGCAGATGCTTCCATGTGAATTAGGCTGAATGATGCAATTATTAAATTTAAAATCCAGATTATTTTATGCAGCAGGAATGAGACCCCAGTCATGTCCCAGGTGAGAAGTGCCAAGGCAGCAGACACTTCCCAGCATGTGCTGGGGGAATCAGTGGAGAGGGAGCAGGACCCTCTATGAACATGAACACTGATGTGAGCACCAACACCCGAGTCTGGAAACCCTGCCTGAGGAGCAGCTCGCACAGAAAACAAGGCAAAAACGCCCTGAACACTCTGCATGGGGAATTCCGCATTGACCCAGCCTGTTCCAAACCCATCTCTGCCTTTATCCCAAGTAAACTAAAACTAATACAAACCCAGGACCCAGCTGTGACCGAGTGATTCTGACCCTGCAGTGTCCCCTGTATCCCCCGTGTCCCTGTGCTCTCTGTGTCCCCTTTGTCCCCGTGTCTCCGATGTCCCCTGCATCCCCTGTGTCCCCGCCTGGTCCCAGCGGTGCCAGCGCTGCCCCGGGGATGCTCCGGGGGCGCTGCAGGTGCGCGGCTCGCCCGGGACCCCCTCGCAGGGACGGGGACGTGCCCGAGCACCGGGACAGCCCCGCGGAGCCGCCGCTCGCCCTGCGCAGAGCATCCGCGGGAACAGCCCTGCCACGGCCCGCCGCTGTCACAAAGAACGCCCCAAACTGTCCCAAAGGACCCCCCGAGCTCCCCATTGACACCCCGAGCTGTCCCAAAGGACACCCCGAGCTCCCCATGGACACCCCGAGCTGCTCCAGCTCACCCCGAGCTGCCCATGAACACACCGAGCTGCCTCACGGACATCCGGAGCTGGAACGTGGTCACCCCGACCTGCCCCAGCTCACCCCAAACTGTCCCGAAGGACACCCCGAGCTGCCCATGGACACCCCGAACTGCTCCAGGACACCCCGAGCTGACCATGAACACCCCGAACTTTCCCAAAAGGACACCCCGAACTGCTCCAGCTCACCCCGAACTGCCTCGGGACGCCCCGAGCTGCCCCATGAACACTCCGAACTATCCCAAAGGACACCTCGAGCTGCCCCATGGACACCCTGAACTGTCCCAAAAAACACCCCGACCTGCCCATGGACACCCTGGTCTGCCCCACGACACCCTGAGCTGCCCCGGGACACCCCGAACTGTCCCAAAGGACACCGTGAGCTGGCCATGGACATCCCGATCTGCCCCAGCTCACCCCGACCTGCCCCGTGAACATCCCGAGCTGCCCCAGCTCACCTCGAGCTACCCCATGGTCACCCCGAGCTGCCCCGGGACACCCCGAGCTGCCCCACGGACGCTCCGTCCCCTCCCCGCGTCCCGGTGCCTCCCCGCGTTCCCCCGGTGCCCGCGGGCGGTGCTGACCCGAAGTAGGCGGCGGCGGGCGGCGGCGGCAGGAGGAGGAGGAGGAGGAGGATGCGGCAGGGCTTGGCGGAGCGCATGGTGCGGGCGGTGCCGGTCCCGGCTCGCTGCCGGTCCCAGCTCGCTGCCGGTCCCAGCTCGCTGCGGGCCGCCCGGCGCCGCGGCTCTTTAAGCGGGAGGCGGGGCGGCCCCGTCCCGTCCCGTCCCGTCCCGTCCCACCGCCGCCGGGAACCCCCGGGGCTCCCTGGGGACCCGCCGCCCCCCCAGCCCTCGGGGACACCGCGCTGGGTCCGGCCATCCCCGCCGGGTGCCTCCATCCCCGCGCAGTTCCTCAAATCTGGCGGGATCCCTTCATCCTCGCTGGGTCTCTCCATCCCCCCGGGATCCCTCCATCCCTGTCCCGTCCCTCCATCCCCACCGGGTGGCTCCATTCCCATGGGATCTCTCCATCTCCGCCGGGTCCCTCCATCCTCTCTAGGTCCCTCCATCTCCGCCGGGTCCCTCCATCCTCTCCAGGTCCCTCCATCCTCGCCGGGTGCCTCCATCCCCGTGGGATTCCTCCATCCCCGCCGGGTCCCTCCATCCCCGCCAGGTTTCTCTATCCCCGCGCAGTTCCTCTATCCCTTCGGGATCCCTCCATCCCCCTGGGATCCTTCCATTCTCCGGGATCCCTCCATCCCTGCTGGGTGCCTCTATCCCTTTGGGATCCCTCCATCACCCCAGAATCCCTCCATCCCCGTGGGATCCCTCCATCCCCCGGGTCCCTCCATCCCTGCCCATGCCTCCATCCTTTTGGGATCCCTCCATCCCCGCGGGCTCCCAACATCCCCGTGGGATCCTTCCATCCCCCCGGCACCCCTCCATCCCCGTGGGATCCCTCCATCCCCAGGGGTTCCCTCCATCCCCAGGGGATCCCTCTATTCCCCTAGGATCCCTCCACCCCCCGGGACTCGGCTCCAGCTCCGGGATGCCCGCAGTGCCCCACGGAACGACAGCCGTGGGTGTGGCAGGGGAACTTCCCCTTTCCAAGGCTCAGCGCTGCCTTCGGGCACTTGTTAGGGCAGGGAAGAGGTGAAGAGGCACCTGCTGTGCCCGGGCACCCAGCAGCCCCCAGCACACCCCTCCTCGTGCTCCATCTCACTGCTCTGCTGCTCATGGAGGTCGATCCCAACACGTCCCAGCTCCCACAGACACGTGTGACCAAACCTGCATTGCACAGGTGGCATCTCCTGGAAATGCTGGGGGCAAGGGGACCCTTTGGAGGGCTGCAGACAAACCTCCCATGCCGAGACAGGCAGCTGTCAAATCTAGACAAGGGTGGCTGAGTGCCCTGCGAGGTGTGGGGGTCCTTTGTCCTGCAGACCCCCAAGGATCCCCACACCTCTCAGGGCACTCATCCTACAGGTGCACAACCCTACAGGGGAATGGGTTTTAACACAGCCTGATTCCTCCAGGGGAAGGGGGCTAACACACTCCAGGGAAGGGTTTAACACCCAGCCTGATCCCTCCAGGGAAGGGTTTAACATCCAGCCTGATCCCCAGGGAAGGGTTTAACACCCAGCCTGATTCCCCCAAAGGAAGGAGGTTTAACACCCAGATTGATCCCCCCAGGGGAAGGAGATTTAACACCCAGCCTGAATCCTCCAGGGGAAGGGGTTTAACACCCAGATTGATCGCCCCAGAGGAAAGGGGGTTTAACACCCTCCAGGGGAAGGGTTTAACACCCAGCCCAGTCACTCCAGGGGAAGGGTTTAACACCCAGACTGATCCCTCCAGGGGAAGGGTTTAACACCCAGCCTGATCTGCCCAGGGAAGAGTTTTACACCCAGCCTGATCTCTCCAGGGGAAGGGGGTTTAACATCCAGCCTGATCCTCCCCAGTGCAATCACACAAACCCTCACAGAAGAGCTCAGTAGCAAATTTCCAGACCCCCAAAAGTGGCCATTGGGATAAAGGTGCAATGCCTACCCTTGAAAACACTCCCACAAAATGCCAGGACTGTGGAGCTGCAGGTGTGGAAGGATCTGGACAGGCACTTGAAACCAGCCAGGCAATGAGTGAGTGTAGGAAATGGATTTATAGAGAATGGATTCATATTTTAATTAAGAAATAGTTGGCTTTTAATTGTGATGGCATTAATTATAATATCTGTATTGTCTCACCCTTCCCACGAGACTGAAAATGGAATAAAAAATTTTTAAAATGCCTCTCAGTTACCCCATATCTAGACCAGAAAAATCCAACACATGAGGAGGGCTCTGTGCCCAGCTGGAGGTGCCCTGGTGCCCGTCCCAGGCTCCTCCTGACCCCAATACCTGGGAGGTGCCTGGCACCAGCCCCTGTGTGAGGGGTTGACAAACCCAGCACGTCCTGGAGCAAAGAATCCCAGCAGGATCCTCAGGATGTGGAGGGACAGGACCTGTTCCCTGCTCCTGACACCCGTGCTGCTCTCCAGTCTGCACCATCCTTTTTGTTTCCCTTCTGGCCCACCTTTGAAACAACAGTTAAAAGTAATGCATCCTTCACTGAAATTGAAAGTGATTAAAGAAAATTAAAGACATGTTGCAAGATTTGATCAGCCTTGTCCAGCATTTATGGGCATCCTTAAAATATGGGATCTGAGCAGACATCGCCTATCTGAATAAGTTTGTTTCAAGTTAAAGCTTGTTTATTAAATATTATTTATGCGCTGTTAAACTTCAGAGGGAGAAATATTAAACCTATTACATTATATAAATAACCTATAAATATTATATTTAAAAATATAATACAGGCACCAAAATTGGCTGAGCATCCCTGAGCCTTGTCCCTGCCTGGCTGGCAGAGATGAGCTGTGTGACAAAAATAAATTTGTGATTTTAGGAGAGAGCTTGAGGTCAGCAGGGACAACATCAGCAGTCAGCATTTCACACCAGTCCTGCTACAGGAGGAAGAGGAAGATCTGCACTCCTCCCCTGCTCCTTCCTGAGCTGGGCTGTGCCCCTGGCCCTGGTGGCACAGGGGGTGCCCCTGGCCCCGGTGGCACAGGTAGCTGAGCTGGGCTGTGGTTTGAGAAGGGAAGCAGAGGAACGTGCTTGGCTCGCTGTCACAAAAATCTGTGGCTTCACACAGGGGGTGAGATGGGAGTAGCAGATACCATGAAAAATGGAGTGAAGAAGGGCAGGGTAACTGTGTCAGCCCTTTCAGAGTTCCCCAACACCCAGGACTGTCCCAGGACCCTCCTGACTGCCCATGAACTGCTCAACTGCAGCTTCATCTCAACCTTGTTGCCCAAATATTCAAGGAGCAGCAAAGTTCTATTTCTGTGCTCCTCTGAAAAGCTTTTCTCCTCCCTGCTCTTGGCAGGGCTCATCGGGTGAGACACAGAGATTTGCTGATTTTGTCCCTCCTGTTCAGGGATATTTGCATTAAAAAACCACTTTTGATGCTATTTTTCAAAGAATCAAGAATGGTTTGGGTTGGAAGGAACCTTAGAGCCCACCTCACTCACCCCCCTGCCATGGCCAGGGACACCTCCCACTAGCCCAGGTTGCTCCAAGCCCTGTCCAGCCTGGCCTTGGACACTTCCAGGGATGAGACATCCACATTTTCCAGCCAATTGGATAGGAATGGCTGGGAGAGGGAGTTGCTTTTGATAACCCTCTAATTTTTGACTCCTTGCTACCATAACTTTAGGAAGAGGATACAAGACCCCAGGCGAGACCCCAGAGAGGAGGAGGTGACAGGGAAGTGCCACCACCATCCAGCCCACCCCTCTAATTCAGACACAGTTTCCTTTTGGCTTCTGTGCAGCACCGAGCTGGCAGCTCCCATCCCCAAGAGCTAAGCAATACTTCACATTACTGTCATGCTGGTAGAAGTTTGTCCATCCGAAGGGCCAGCTCAGATCTTCTGCAGTAATTCATAATCTCCTTCCTACCACTGCCAGCAGCGCTGCCTGGGCACAGCCTCTCACAGGACCTTTACAGCAATAAAAACCAAAACTCACGAGCAAGGCCTGAGGAATTCCCTGATATCCCAACACCCTCAGAGTCTGGGGTGTGCCATGGCACTGCCTGCTCCAAACGTGGCCCAACAGGAGAAAAAACCCACAGGCCATCCCTGGAGGGAACCCCTCAGGCAACAACCTTCTTTGTAGGCGGGAAAAAAGCTTCTCCCAGCATGCCTTGCTGTCACATGCAGATGAGATTTATCCCATTGGTCCTTCCTCTTTGCTCCGCCCCCTGCCCTCATCCCATTGGCTCTGGTGTTCTGCCCCGCCCCTTGAGAGCCTATATAAAATCCTGCTTTCCTCAGCAGCTCTTTGTCCCTGGACTCTTTCATGGGAGAAGGTTGATAAGGGCTCTCCTTGGAACCCCTCACTAAGATCCCAGAAGAGCTGGAATCACCTGGACTGAGCCCAGCTGTGCCTGTGCCCCCCAGGTATCTTTTTCCAGGAGTTTCTTTGGGAAGTTCGTGGTGCTCTGACACCCAAAGGCTCCTCCTGAGGCACCTTTGGCCAGCTCATGGTCCTCTTGTTTGTGCTGAGCTCAGTCCCTGTCCCAGCAGTGTGGGGACACACCTGGACTGTGACTCCAGGCCTTGGGGTGCCCTGAGTGTGCCCAGGCTGGCAGAGATCCTTCCTGTGGCTGCCAGGAATTACAACCAGCATGAATAAAATTGCATTCATCCCTTTTGAGAGAGCCCAGCTGAGGAGCTGTTGCGTTGTGATTTCAGGGTTTACCTCAGAACTCCGGGTCCCTCCCCTGATAATTCCCTCCCAGGTGTGTCAGTCACCTCTCCTTTCCCCTCCCAGCGCTGTCTGTCAGTCCTGGCATTCCAGAAGGTGTCGAGTGGTTGGCAGATTCAAAGGATGCCCTCTGCCCCCGGGGGGCATTGGGCCATCCAGGTGTCCTTTGTCCCTTTGTCCCTCCCCTCCTGTACCTGCTTGGTGGCTCCCTGCCCCTCCCCTGCCCCTCTCCCCGGGGTTCAAAGGAGCAGCAACCACGGGGTCAGGGAGTTCTGTTGGAGCTGGTGCTGCATTCAGAGGCCTGTGGGCCAGAATAAAGCTCTGGATCCAAACCCTCCATCAGAACCGACTCCTTTCCTTCACCATCGCCTTAAAGCTTCTCCACAGAGGGAAACCTGAGGAGCAGCCCCTGTTATGGGGGGAAGCTCCATCCCACCACCACCAGAGCTCCTGAAGGCCTGGACTTGTCTCCAGTGCCCAGCTGCAGCACCCAGCCAGCCAAAAGTGTCTGTGGGGTGAAACACCACACACCCAGCCAGCCAAAAGTGTCTGTGGGGTGAAACACCACACACCCAGCCGGCCCAAAGTGTCTGTGGGGTGAAACACCACACACCCAGCCAGCCAAAAGTGTCTGTGGGGTGAAACACCACACACCCAGCCAGCCCAAAGTGTCTGTGGGGTGAAACACCACAGTGCTGCTGTTTGGTTCAGCACCAGGGGCCACACAAGCTCAGGCACGTCCCAGTGGTTAAATTGGTAATTGTTCCAATAAGGAGCCCCAGCCCCTCTTCAGCCATCCCATCCCTCAGGACCTTTGGTTCCCTTCACCACAGCTCCCAGCACCTGCCCTGGATCTTCACTGGCAATGAGGAGAACACAATGGCAGATATTCCCTCTATTTTTTCCTGTTTTGGTCCTGTTCTCCTTGCTGACCACCCAGGAGGTTTGAGATGATCTGTTTATAGAAGGCTGTGCTTAATTAAGCCCTTGTTGTTAATTGGGCGCTCATTGTCCATAAGGAGGTGATGAATTAGCTCAGATGTCAACGTTCCATACCCCAGACACGAGACAGATCCTTCCTCCCTGCCCCACTGTGCTGCATCATCCTGTGGCAGTGGTGCTTGGTGCTGAGGAGGGAATCAACCCGCAGCTCATTGCAGGGAATGTTCTGAAGCTCTGCAGCTTCACCAGCTCCGCTCAATGGCCCTGTAACCTGCATGGTTTGGGGTTTTCCTCTGCTCATCCCAGTGAGCTGCCTGATTTCATGGCGCTTTAATGGAGATCAGATCAGGGCCCCTCCCAGCTCCCACCTCAGCCAGGGGTGCTGGGGAACAGGGAAAAGGGTGGAGAGTCACAGCAGGGTCAGAGCAAGATCAGAGATCTGGAGAAGGAGCTCCAGGGCTGGGATCCCTCAGTTTGGGTGAGAGACAACAAATGCAGGAACAGAACTCATCCAGACCTCTCTGATAGAGAGTGGAGAGGAACTTAGAATTATTGTGACATTGAGTTAAGCCATTAAATAGCATTTAAAATAGCTTAATAGAAATAAAATAAGCCCCCACACACTGGATGCTGTCCCTCACATAACCAGGGTATTGTCACCAGGAGCTCTGGGACTGCAGGTGACACCAAGAGAAGCCAAATGTTCACATGCAGTTTAAGGAGAAACCATATAGATTTATGGAAGGAAAAACCCCTCACTGTTACTAAAGCCATCAACACTACCTTGGGCTGGGGAAGTCCCTAAACTGCAAATTCTTGCTGTCTGGGGAATTTTTCAGGAGAAGTCTCGTTACGTGCACATTCTGTTCCTGTGATTTCCCCAAGGAATCTGCTTTTGCACAGTGTTGCTGCTGGAGAGGAGCCAAATTTCAAAATCTAAACATAAAATTGGGGAAATTGTGAAACAGATCAAAAGAAAAATCAAATTACAAAGGTGGCGGAAAATGAAAGCAGGGGGGACATATCATGGATCAGAAACATGCAACCCTGGGGAAGATGAAAGGCAGAAGGGAACATGATGAGACTCCTTGGGGAAAGCCCAGTGCTCCCTGACAGCATGCAAGGACCTGGTGGGGATTTCCTGGTGGAGCTTTGTCTGGAGATGGAGCAGGTCAGGGTTGGAGCCACAGTCCCCTGTGGGGTGGGAAGTGCCCCATGTTCCTCTTCGTGCCATGGAGAGCAGCTCAGCCAGGGCAGGGCACACTGCTACCCCAGCAGGGTCCAACCTGCACTCGGTCACAAATGGAAATCCTGGATTTCCGACTTCTTTTGGCAGGATATTTTGGTCTCAGGGCTTTTTGTGACCAGCCATGGTGGTGTCACTTGTCCTGATGAAAGGGACAATGGCCTGTGTTGGGCCATTCAGGAAGGGTGGAGAGGCTGCAGCCTGCCAGGGAGGCATGAGCAGGTCCCTGTCCCCAGCATGGGGCTGGAACTTGATGATCTTCAATGCCCCCTTCAACCCAAACCGTTCCCTGATCCTGTGATGAGGACCCAAAATGAGGAGGAAGCAGAGCTGCATCTCTCAATTCTGATCAGACAAGGGTTTAAACTAAAAGAGTACATTCAGATTAGATATAAAGAAAAAAAATAAGGGTTGTGGGGCCCTGGCACAGGTTGCCCAGAGAAGCTGTGGCTGCCCCTGGATCCCTGGAAGCGTCCAAGGCCAGGTCACACAAGGGTTGGAGCAGCCTGGTTTTGTTGGAGATGACCCTGCCCATTGCAATAGATGGTCTTTAAAGGTTCCTCCTTTAAAGGATTCATCTTTAAAGGAGGATCACCTCCTTTAAAGGTTCCATCTTTAAAGGATGAAAAAAGATGGTCTTTAAAGGTTCCTCCCTACCCAAACCACCCTGTGATTGCTCAGACAGGACTGGGGAGCAGGGCCAGGATAATCCTTGCACACCCTGGAGAAAACAGGAGAACAGAGAGGAGCTCCTCCACCCTGGTCAGTCTTTCTGAGCTCCTAGGAAAAGGCCAACAGCCCAGAGAGGCCTTGGTGGAGGTCTCTTGGCTGGATGGAGAAGGATTGTTCATCCCAATTAATAATCATTCCCCTGGGCTGCAAGAAGGGAATCAATGACAAACTTGGCCAGCCGAAGGGCCCAGTGCTGCCTAAAGAGGAATCCCTCTCCCTGTCCTTTCTTCATCCCCTCTGCTCCCAGCTGCAGCCCTGAGCACTGTTTGACACCATTCTCTGCATAATTCTGCACAATCAGGGACCTGAACCAGTCCATGGAGAGCTCTGTGGGCCCCAGCTGGTTCCAGGGGGATGTTTGGGTGGACATCCAGCTTTTAGCAGAGAGGATGGGCTGAGCTGAGCTGGGCTGGGCTGGGCTGGGCTGGGCTGGGCTGGGCTGGGCTGAGCTGAGCTCACCCAAAGTAGCTCTGTTAGCATTCAGGAACACATCATCACAGAATGATTCTATTCAGGTGCTTTTATTGAGAGCTCTGGGTGTCAAGGGTACAGACCCAAATCCGACTCCACCATGGGTTTGGGATGGACATGTTTTATATTCTATCATTATATAATTTACATGTTAATTTTTAAACTTATATTGTTCTATTGATATTACAATATCACAATACAATGTTCTATTACATTGTTCTATACATTGATTTCATCCAAGCATGGGTTTCTCGTGATGCCCCTCAAACCCCTAACATAGTTTCTCATGATTCTTTCAATAAAAATTATATCTATTCCCATCTAACAATTATATCATTTATCATATACTGGTTACACAGGTGAAGTTTCACATGATGTAGCAAATACAAGATCATGTGAAAAATACATGTACATTTTTACATGTATTTTTTACAAAAATACAAATACATTTCCCAGGCCCTACTAAGCCTAACTTTCTTTCTAACACCCTGAATTTTCTGTGATTTTAAAATCTTTTACTATCAGCTCCAGCTGGCTCCTTTCCCCCATGAGCCCAGCTGGGCCTGCAGCTCCAGGTGCTGCCCTGGGAGGAACTGGTGGCTTTGCAGGGAAGAACAAATTGTAATTCCCAAAGCACTGAACACACTCCTCATCCATCAGGTGCATTTTGGTGGATGAGTCAGGCTGAGGAGAGCAAAAATCCAGGGGGGTGCAGCCAAGCAGGGCCTGCCTTGCCCCTTACCCATCCTCAACCAGTTCCAAGAGCGGGACCAAGTCCTGCATCATTTTTGAACACATATCACTTAACAGATGCTTTTGGGAGCTGTGTTTTGAGTCCTCTGGGTTTGCTGCCAACCACAGTTTCCTGGCCACAGCGTGTGGGCCAGTGGCTACGTGCTCTGGGCTTCCTTCCTTCCAGCCACTGCTCTGTGGAACGGCCACGGAGGGGACAAACAGGAGCAGGGAAGTGATTAAGAGGAAACAAAGTGGATGTGGATGCCAGACTGGAGGGTTCTGAGAGCAGGAATGAACTACAAACAGCCTCGAATCGATCATCTGCTATTGCTTCAGCAAATAAATGGAGCTGGGGTAGGCTCAGAGGCGAAGCACGGTGCTGGGAGGAATAGGAAAGGACAGAACAGGAATAAATTGGGGCTGAGAGGAAAGGCAGGGCATGCTGATGTAATGCACAAGCAGTAAAGAAGAGGTTAAGGGCTGAATAAATTAATATTTAAGCAACAGATTAGTAAGAAACCAAGGAAAAAAATTATCATGAACCTTCCCCCCAAATTTGGCAAAGTGGGTCTGTCTGGGGATTTTCTTTCCTTCCTTCTGCAGATGGAAAAACATCACAGCCCGAATTTACCACTCTGAAACCTCCCCCTCGCAGGGATGCATCGAATTTGAACTCTAAATGTGCAACCTAAAGGTGTTCAATTGGACCGAACTGGCAGAAAATGTGAGTTCTGATTTGATCGTGGGTAAAGCCGAGCTTGCTGCCCCTCTCCCATCCGCGGCTCCGCTGCCCGGCGCTGCCAGCAGATGGTACTGCGCCCCCGAGGATGGCCGGCTGCTCCGCCAGGGATGCTCCGGAGCTGGGCGAAGGCGTCTGCTGCTCTTCCCGAGCCTCCCGCCTCACCCACCGCCCCTCTCCGAGCCCCCGAGTGTTGTGTTCGATAGTTGTATTAGCCGGGAACCCGCGGCGAGGGGAGGGAATGATGCATCTGACTCCGTGGATATCAAAAGGCTAATTAATTACTTTATTATACTGTATTATTCTATACTATATTACTATATTACACTATGGTACACTATATTACACTATATTACACTATATTATTACTATATTATACTATATTACACTATATTACACTATATTATTACTATATTACACTATATTATTACTATATTATACTATATTACACTATATTACACTATATGATTACTATATTACACTGTATTCCTTGCCCCGGACGAGGGGAGGGAATGATGCATCTGACTCCATCTTATCAGAAGGATAATTAATTACTTTATTATACTGTACTAGTCTATACTATATTACTATACCATATTACAGTATTACTTTATTTCACTATATTACATTATATTATATATATTACACTATATTATTACTATATTACACTATATTATACTATATGACACTATATTTACTATATTACACTATATTATTACTATATTACATTATATTACACCATAGTATTACTATATTACACTATATTATTATTATATTACACTATATTCTCTCCCCCCGAGAAAGGGAGGGAATGATGCATCTGACTCCATGGATATCAGAAGGCTAATTAATTACTTTATTATACTATATTATTCTATACTGTATTACTATATTACACTATTACTATATTACACTAGATTACACTAGATTACACTATATTATTACTAGATTACACTACATTACTAGATTAGATTATATTATTACTAGATCGCTCTATATTATATTATATTACACTATATTATACTATATTACACTACATTACACGATATTACACTATATTACACTATATTATACTATATTACACTGTATTATTACTAGATTATACTATATTCCCTCCCTCCAATGAAGGGAAGGAATTATGCATCTGACTCCATCTTATCAGAAGGCTAATTAATTACTTTATTACGCTATATTATTCTATACTATATTACATTATTACTATATTACACTATATTATACTATATTACACTATATTATTACTATATCACACTATATTATCACTATATTACACTATATTATGCTACATTTCACTATATTACACTATATTATTACTATATTATACTATATTACACTATATTATACTATATTACACTATATTACTCTATATTATTACTATTACTGTGTCGAGGCTGTGAGCAGTCACAAAATTTTATTATCATTCCTCCTTTCAAGCTTTCTGATGTCTCCTTTCTCTTTCTTTAGTATAGTTTTAGTATATCATCTTCTTTTAATATAATATATATAATAAAATAATAAATCAGCCTTCTTAAACACGGAGTCAAGATTCTCATTTCTTCCCTCGTCCTGGGGACCCTCGAACACCACCACACCTGTGCAGTGACAACAATGGCTTCTTCCTTATTGCAAGTTGTTTTTTAAGTTTTATGCCCCCAGCAAAGTGTGATCATAAGTCATTAGTTACATCAGAACAGCTGATTGTGTTCATTGGACAGAGCTCATTGTATTTTATTGGTACAAAATTTAATGTCAATAATTAATTGGCATTAATTACAGCAAATTATTAAGGCATGTATGCTGCTCACTAAGGCAAATATCTTCTAACTGCAAATATCCCTGATGTGTCTATTTTGTTTCCATGCTAACAGCCTTGCTTTCTTCCTTGCTGTGGATAAATTCATATTTTATCAATTTCTTCTTCTGCTAACTCAGTTGTTTGGCCTGCAGACCATCCACAGGCTTGTCCTTCAGGTGTGGTTCTCCCAGACTGATTGTCCCCCTGCATCCTCAGAGCTGGGACACCCCAGTTCCCCAGGACCCCCCAACCTTGGGGAAGGTGTTTTTGGGGACAGACCCTGTACCTGTGCTCTGCTGGGCAGCCCAGCCTTGTCTGTGATGGGGCCAGGGGACAATCAGTGACCCAGGGCTCCATCCACACCACAGATGGACACAGAGCAGCTCTGGCTGCCCCTGCATCCCTGGAATGTCCAAGGCCAGGTTGGACAGGGCCACCTGGGCTCATGGCAGGTGTCCCATGGCATGGGATGCTCTGCAGGGTCCCTTCCCATCAAAGCTCTGTGACTCTGTGGTGCCCTGGCAGCTGTCACAGCCCACTGGGTGGCACTTGTGTCCCACTGTCCCCAGCTCCCCTGGAAATGTCCCTATCCAGCCAAGCTCTTTCCCCAGGACAGGGAGCTCATCTGCTCTGCAGCTCAGCAGGAGGGACTGCACCACCCTCACTGCATTTTAGGAGAGCCTTCCTGCCAAATTAAGATGGTCTTGGAGAAACTCAAGTGATTGAGGGTCAGCAATGGTTGCAAAAGGGTGAGCAGGACACAAGATGTGCCATTTCTGAATCCCAAACTCACACTGTGATCACAGACAGAGGGATCCTGCTCCAACACACAGAAACTCTCCCTCCTGAACACATTTACCACCAAAAATGTGATAATAAAATAAATGGAGCTGTAGGTAAAGGTGGTACTGAGGTAAACAGAGATTTTTTCCCCCTAATAAAGGTTATTCTTACAGCTGGGATTCACCCCTTAGCTCCAAAAACAGGACACCAGGGTAGCTGAGGGGGTAATCCTGAGGGGGAAACGTGGCTGTGGTGACACAGGGACAGAAAAGCCAGAACAGTGACCAAGGAGAGCCTGAGGAGCTCTCACCTGAGGAACCCTCACCTGAGAACCTTCACCTGAGGAGCTGCCACCACTCTCTCTGCATTGGGAACACTGTGGGATGGGCACAGAGAGGACCACACTGATGGGGGATGCTCCTGTTGGCTTTTTTTGCCCTGTTATGGAGCAGAAGCGGATTTACAGGCATCAAAAGTGAAGCTCTGGTACCTTTTTAGCTCCATGAAGTTCCAGCTTCCCCTGCAGCAAGTCCTCCAAGGGTGGCACACTTGTCAAACTCCATGACAGGAAGGATGATGCTCAGACACTGAGGGGTGCAAGTTCCTTTTATTTTTCACTGAAGACAGCAGGAAAAGCCCTGCAGAAGTGCCAAGAACAGAGCCTGAAAATTATCGGGACCAAAGCAAAGCAGGACACGGCAGGAGCTGGGGAGGAAGGGGCTGGGAGCAGGGTGGGATGCAGGGTGGTGTGTCCAGGGAGCACAGTGGGAGCAGGAAATCCAGCTCCAATCTGTCAAAGGCAGCACAAACCTGTCTGCAAACATTTGTCCAGCTGAGTGTCAATTGATGCAGCTGCTCTTCATTTAAAGATATTAACCTGCCTTCATTACAGGTCAGTTCTTCCTGAGCAGGGAGGTTCTCCAGTGGGGTGGGGTGGCTGATGGGGGTCTAAGGTTGAAAGATTTAGCTGGGTGTGAATTCTATTGCCATCTGTTAGAGGTGGGACAGTTCTGTTCATTGGGCATTTTCTTTATCTCTTCTACAACCCATCCTCCCTCCAGAAGATATCTTCTGTTAATGGGCCATTAATTATTAATTATCTTCTGTGATAATTAATAATTAATAATTATCACAGAAGTGAGTGTCCCTGCGTGGCTGATCCAATTCCATCATCCCATTGGATGCCAAGCATTCCTACCTGGATATAATCTGAGGTTTGGGACACCACAGCAGCCTTTGCCCACTGCATTCCCAGAGGAGCAGCTTTCTGCTGCCCTGCATTCCCAGAGGGAGCCCAGGCCCATCTCCAGCAGCCCTGGAGCTGCAGAGGAAAACTCCCCCCTTGTGCAGGATCCCTGCTGCAGCAGAACCACAGCTGGCACTGCAGGAGGGCTGAGCCCCCATGGGATGGGGCTGTGCCACCCCCTGACACACAGGGGGCCAGGGCATGGTCTGACTCTGGCACTGTCTTTTTGTTTTTTTGGTTTTTTGGGGTTTTTTTGTATAATTGCATTTTTATTTTAAATTTTCCTAATAAAGACCTGTTATTCCTATTCCCATATCTCTGCCTGAGAGCCCCTTAATTTCAAAATTATAATAATTCTGAGGGAGGGAGTTCACATTTTCCATTTCAGGGGAGGCTCCTGCCTTCCTCAGCACACACCTGGCTTTCCAAACCAAGTGTGATTTTGGCTGTTGGGGAGCTGGGGCTGGTGTGAGGACAGACAGACAGACAGTGTGAGCTGCTGGCCAGCCCTGAGCACAGAAACATTCCCCAAGAGCAGAGCAAGCAGGGGAGGAGGGCTGTGCTGGGGGAATAATGGGCTGCAAGAGGCAGAGATCTGCCCCCCAAGGCAAAGGATGCACAACTTGTCCTAAATTTCCCCCTCCCTTTTTTTTTTTATTTTCTGAGATCTGAATGTATAATTGCAGGAGGGTTTTTTATTACAATTACAAGAGAGAAAATGAGCTGAAGGCTCGTAACTGCAGAGGCCGGTCCCTGTGAGCAAAGGGCCACATGTCCCCTTTTATGGCCAGCCATAATTCCCTCCCTGGCTCAAAGGAGGCTGTGAAAAGAGCAGGACTGGTTCAAACTTCCTTGGGGTCTCCGTGGCAACCAGCCCTGCAGGAGCCTTTTCTTCCTTTCCCCTCTTTCCTCTTTTGTTGTTGTTGTTGTTGTGTCATTAAAACTTCCCGGATTGAATCCCCACCAGGCTGGGCAGGATCCAGAGCTCCTGCAGTCCCCAGACAGCTGCCCTGTACCAGCAAAGCTCAGCCCAGCAAAGCCCAGTCCAAACTCTGCCCCAGGCCAGCAAAGCCAAGTCCAAACTCAGCCCCAGCTCAGTAAAGCCCAGCCCAGCTTCACACCAGGAGATTTTTCCTCTCCCATTCCCTGGTATTTTGGCTCCTTGCAGTTGACCCCATCCCCAGAGATGTCAGACAGAAATGGGGACTCTGCTCCCTCCAGGCTGGGCCTCTGGGAGGGATGTGGGGCAGCCCAGCCCTGGCTCTTCAATTCTGGTGCAGCCCAGCCCTGGCACTCTCATTCTAGAACAGCCCAGCCCTGACACCTCCATTGTGGGCTAGCCCAGCCCTGGCACCTCCATTCAGCCCTGGCACTCCCATTGTAGAGCAGCCCAGCCCTGGCACCTCCATTCTGGTGCAGCCCAGCCCTGGCACTCCCATTTTGGTGCAGCCCAGCCCTGGCACCTCCATTCAGCCCTGGCATGCCCATTCTAGAGCAGCCCAGCCCTGGCACTCCCATTGTGGGGCAGCCCAGCCCTGGCACCCCCACTTTGCAGAGCCCCTCCTGCACCAGGGGGCTGAAGGGGCTCTTGGGGAGCTGCAGAGCCCCTGCCCTGGCACAGCACTGCCAGACCCAGCACCCACTGCACCCTCTGTGAGAGCAGGGCACAGCCCACATGCAAGATCTGTGCCCTGTGCCACCCATCCCTCCCTGGCACAGGAGTGCAGGGGATTGGAGCCAGGGAAAAGCAAACCCCATGGATCAGAGCTTGTCCTGCGCTCAGCTGCCTGTGCTGGGCTGTGCCACGTCCCCAGGGGCATGGCCAGGGCTGGCTGGGAGCAGATCTGGGCTCTGGGGAGTGAGGCTCCATCTCTGCTGCCTGTGACAGGGACAGGAGCCAGAGGATGGATGGAGCTGTGCCAGAGGGATTTAGGATGGAAATCAGGGAAAGGTTCTTCCCCCAGAGGTGCTGGCACTGCCAGGGAATGGGCACAGCCCCGAGGCTGCCACAGCTCCAGGAGGGTTTGGACAGCACTGCCAGGGATGCCCAGGGTGGGATTGTTGAGCTGTCTTGTCACCCTGATTTTTTAAGATTTTCTAAACCTGGTGATGTTTACATTCTTGTGACAAACTTTCTCACACACTTTCTGTTAACAACCTATTGATTTACGTTCTTTTATAGAAGAGAAATTTGATGGACTGTTGGTTTGTCCATTGGAGGAGAGGTGGCACTTTCACCCTCCAATCTACTGTCACTTTTGGAAATCTATAAATGTTAAAAAATAATCTTCCCTTTTTTCACCTTGAGAGCAGCAGTGTGTGCCCTCGTTTTGTGTCCTACAGTGACAGTGTCTGGGCAGGGCAGGAGCTGCCCTGGGTGATCCTTGGGGGTCCCTTCCAGCTCAGGACATTATTTGAGTCTCGTCCATGATTCCAGGTGGGAAAATTTTCTGTGGGCACAGCAGCTCAGTGAGGAGGAGCTCTCCAACCCTCACAGTGCTCCAGGGCACTCCCAGCCAGCCACAGCCCACATGGAAATCCATCAATCTCCTTTTCCTCCACTCGCCCACATCACAAGGGCTCCAGCTACAACATCGTGGAAAAAAATCACAGCCTGCAGCAAAAAATAGCTGGTCTCATTCTTTTACCAAATTCCAGGATCCTGCTGGGCTGGAGTGCTGGGAAGGAGAGAAGGAAGGGCAGGAATGACTCTGCTGCTCTGCTCCCCATCCCTCCCCCTTCCCTGGGATGCATTCCTGCAGATGTCAAGGTAGAGCTGCCTCCAACAAGCCCAGGACCTGGGGCACAGTTCCTTCATGTGCTCAGCTCGTCCAATTAATCAGATTTACTGCAGCCCTGAGAGGCAGCTCAGCCTCTCCCGTGCATCCAGGCTGCCCCAAACACCAGGTGAAAACTTCACTTCCAGCTTCAGAGGGACACCACAAATTGGCTCTTTTTGTGCAGTGGAGCTGCTCCAGGAGACCCCAGAGCTGTCACACCTCTGGCACATCCTCACCCAGCCCTGCTCACCCCCAAACCCCTCACACTCACCTTGGCAGCTGGAGCTCTGCACATCCCACTCATTTCTCCCCTGGATCCCCAGCTGCTGCTTCAAACTGGTGCAAAAATCACATTATTGTGCAAAAAAACCTTCTGAGACATTTCTCAGCTGAGACCTTTCCTTAGACTGCCCTGAGTGGCTCAGGTGAAGACTGAACAGAGCCCTAAATGGCATCTGGAAATAATTTTCCCACTAAGAGCTGATGGGAAAAGTGTCCTGGAGGACCAGACTTGATTTCCCTTTACTGCAGAAGAGAGTGGGGATGACTTGGAGCAGGGACAGAAGAGCAGGAGGTGAACAGAGAACATTTTAAAGCTGCAACCCAAGCTCTGTGAGCCCAGAGCAGTGACCCCACATGATGCCAACACTATTCCAGTCAAACATAATAAAGTCCTTGTGTTTCCTGAAGTTTGAGATGGTTTCATTGCTCACTCTGTGCTCCACGTTGCCATAGCCACTAAAACCCATGAGTTAGGCCTTCATTAGGGCTGGGTATTTTTGGGGGTTTTTTTTTTGGTTTTTTGAACATCTCCTTGGCAAAATAGAGCAAAGATCTGAAATGTAACGGAGTTAGAAGGAATTGAAGTGGATGACATGAAAAAAAAGGTGTTTTTATTGACAGTCTGTAGCAGCTCCAGCTCATGGGCACTCAGGCTCTGAGGTGAAGTGTCCTCAGAGCACTCAGCACTTCCACTTCCCTCATTTCCTGTGATCCACAGAGGATATTTGTGACTAGGAAGAACAACTGAACCCTGGGCAGCACCATTTCTCCTTTTTCTGCCCAAAAGAGATGAAATCTGGGGTTCCAGTTCTGCTCCTCTGCTCGGAATTTATCCAGCCTGAGATTCACAGCTGCCCCTGGGAGGCAGCTCCTTCCTGGAGCAGCCAATGGGATCCACACAGAAAATGGGATTTTTCCCCAGGTTTACAAGAAATCCAGGGGTAGATAAAGAACCTGGGCCAGAAAAATCATGTGAGGAGCTTTTGGGAAAGTGGAGAAAGTTGAAACACAACACAAGTTTCTTGATTTGGATCTGAGAACAGGTTCTAGAGCAGGTTACACTGCTGATGTTTTAAAATGCAAAATTTCCTTTGTAATAAAAATATATATTTTGTTTAAAAAAAAAATCAAATTTTTAACAAAAATATACCTTTTGTTTTTCCTTTTTAAAGGGGGAAAAAAAACCAAAACAAGATAAAAAAGACACAAAAAAGCAAAGAAAAAACTCCAACAGAACAAACAAAAAACCCCAAACAAACAAAAAAAAACAACCAGAAAAAACCCCAAAATAAATTAAAAAAATTTAAAAATTAAAAAACAGCAACAAAAAAAAACCAAAACAAAAAACCCAAAAACAAAACTGAAATCCCAGAGCCTTGGCCACAAGATTGGGATGTTTGAGGAAATTGTCCGAAATAAGTTTCTACCATCACTAGTAGACAAAAAAATATCCCTAGTGGAGGAATTCTACTTAGAATAGTTAATAAATAAATGGAGTGAGGTAAAGGATATTTGCAGGGAAAAAAAAAAGGGCCATAAAATTATTGCTAAACCAGTAAAAGCAGTGACAAAGGGTTTTTGAGAGCAGCCCAGGTAACACCAACCCCCAGCATCCCCAGCAGAGGTGAAGAGCCAGGAGCAGCAGAGGAGCAGAGCCTGAAGAGCCAGAGGGGACACGAGGATCCAGGAGAGAGGTTTGGCCAAGAAAAATGAGAACAGGGAAGTTCAGAGGGAATGTTATTGTTACCTGTCACAGGTCAGGAGCAAACAGAGCCCTCAGGATTTCAGGAGTTGGAGATAGAAGGAGTCAGACAGTTCATCAGGCTTTGAGGAAGGATTTCCTCAGCTCTTCACAGATTTTCTATAATTATTTACTTTAGGACTGATGAGTACTAATGTCCCATTTCACCTCCACTTTAGACTCTAAAATTGAGGTCTTCAAACCGTCAAACCCAGCTTGTTTTATTTACTTTAATTAAGTAAGTAAATAATTATTTACTTTAGGGCTGCTGAGCCATCAGAGTACTAAAGTCCTATTTCACCTTCACTTTATATTCTAACAACAAAATTTAGGTCTTCAAACCATCAAACCCAGCTGGTTTTAGGACTTGCTAACCCTTAAAAGAGCATTGCCCAAGAGATCCACCTCCAGCTCTGCTCCTGGCCATGCCCAGACCTGAAATTCAACCTCAGCACCCACTTGTGCCACCCTTCACTGTGACCTGGGGTGGCCCTGTAGGTCCAGCCCTCTGACCCCTCTCACTGCACCACAGGCCTTGTGCATCCCCTGCCAGCCCCAAAACTCTGAGCCAGGGCTCCAAACCCGCTCTGAGAGCTCATCCATCTCTGTCGGGTGTGGGTTGTCCCCTGCACATCACCCCGACCCTGGCGTGGCTCCACCAGGAGGGCTCTGAGCTCCTGGAGCTCCTCAGGGGTTCCTCAGGTTGAAATCCACGCCGAGCACAAATCCAGGAGTCTCCATGGTCCCATCACCTTCCCCAGGCACTCGGTGTCTTCCTGCTGGTGGGTTCAGGTGGAGAAAGGAGGAAAAGCTAAAAGAAGGCAAAGTTGCACAGTTAGAGCCCAGGGGGAAGGAGAGGCACGTTTCCAATGGGATCACAATGCTCCTTTGCTGGAATAAACCAGAGATCCCCTCCAGCAGTGCCACAATGTCCCACGACACACAAGGACCTCTGTGCTGACATTGTAAAGGCAGCAGGACTTTTCTTGAGCAGCCAAACCTCTGACTTCCTCAATTCCTTTCATTTCTGGGCATATTGAAACTGGGCTCTGAGAGTCAATATTGCCAAACTAGACAGAGTGATGTGATTGAAAAGACCCTCAGTTAATAAAACTGTCACTCAGCAGCACAAGGAGCTATCTATGAGGGAAATTTTGAAATTGTACTCTTTTGGGGAACTGTCATTTGCTCTTAGAAATTACATTTAAAATTAATGTTTGCTGTAGAACTTATAAATATTTGTTCAGGCTAGCATGAAATATGTCCAGGATAATTTTAGCATGTACGCATCAGATTTTCATTTCACATCAGAGGAGACTCAAAGTGAGTCTGTTCCCTTCACAGCCAATGGAGTCTTCATCCCTGGGAGACAGGTCCTCCTCCTCCCTGGGGAGCCCTGCCTGCTGCCTCAAGGCTTGGGGGATCAAGGCTAACACAGCTGAGAGCTGCCATTGTTTTTCGGCTCGTTTCACTGGGAGAAACTGGGAGAAACTGGGAGAAACTGGGAGAAACTGGGAGAAACTGGGAGCCAAGAGTCTCCTGGAGTTAGATCAGGGACAGGCAGGACCTTCTGCTCCCAGGATCTCCAACCCAAAGCAATTAAAACACACCCCAAACACAATCCCCTCACCAGAGGTGGGGCAACACCAATTCCTTATGATGCTGGGACAGATGTTCAGAGAGCAGTGGGATGGGGAAGTGGAAGGATTTGGGGGGATGAGCATCTCCAGAGACTTCCTCAGAGCCATTCCCATGAATTCAGTGTGCTTGGGATCAACCCTTCACATCTCTGAGGACCTGCAATGGCCATATCAGTGTGTGGGAGCTTTGTGTCCCTGCTCTTGCTGTAGCACACTGAGATCCCTGCCCCACCACAAAGCAAACAAACCTCTGAATTTGGGGCTGGGGTCACTTTCCCTCCTGGTTCCTGCAGAGGAAGCACTTTGTAGCTCATTATTGGCTTGGTTTATAAATAGCAGCACCCAGAAATGGATAAGGAGCATTTTGTGCTCCCCAATGTCTGATGGACAGGAACGTCTCAGCCACCACGGAATCAGTGATGCTTCAAAAAACCTTAAAGATCATCAAAGTTCAAACATTAACCCAGCACTGCCAGGTCCACCCAGACCTTGATGATGGTCTCCAACCAGCAACAACTCAATTCTGATCTCCCCAGTGGATTTCTACCAAAAAAAAACCCTATTTCTGAGGTTTTTCTCCTCTCCCATGGGCTCAGCCACCTGCAGTATCACCTGAGACATCTCATTTCACTCTCTCCACTTGCTGCCTCTCTAGCAGTGACACTTCAACCACAAAAATTCTGTCCCTTGGCACTTTTAATCCTTATTCTGATTGTCCAGCTCCAAAACATCCACCAGCACAAACCTGGGCAGCATTTCCAGTTCTGCTTTTGCCAGAGCAGCTCACAGACACTTCAGTGCATTTCACACAGCCCAGGGCTTTGTTTAGGCAGTAAGGGAAGAGTGCCTGGGACCATTCCCTGGCCCTGGGATGAGGCACACAGGGACACCTTCATCCAGCCTGAAAAACTCCCTTAAGCTCCAGAACAGGTGGGTCAAATCTTAAGGGTCTATGTGGAATATTTCCTGCCCCACACTAACCCCAAACTGTGACTAAAATCTCTTTAGGGCTGGGTAAATTGGCTGGGCCAGCTCCACACCAGGATCCATCTTCATGGTTAAAAACATGGGCAGTAAATGTCAAGATCTGGGGAAGATTTCCAGATAATGTTAAATTTACTGGAGCATCTTAAATCCACGTGTCCCTAAATGTCATTGGACAATTGCTGCTTTCTTAGACCCAGTTCAATAAAACCCATCTGGGTTCCAGGAAGATTTGCCAGGACAGACTACACCCAAAAGAACAAGAATATTTGGGATTCAAAACCCCCCAAAAGAACAAGAATATTTAACATCTGTGGTGGGTCACTGTCAGCTGGAAAGGCCATTGGAGTAAGCCTGGGGAAATTTGGCCTCACCAGGAAATTTCACCTCAGCAGGTGCAGGGAGGGATGGAGAGGGAAAATGTGAGCAGCTGCTTTGCCCTCCCTCGGGTGTGCCATGGCCAGGACAGCACCCACCCCTTCTGAGAGCAGCAGTGCCCCAGCTCAGCACCCAAACAGCAACATCAGGCAGAACTGGCAATCCAGAAGGGCAGGAGCAAGAGGCAGGTGCATCACAGGATCATGGAATGGTTTGGGTTGGAAGGAACCTTAAAGATCATCTCATTCCACCCCTGCCATGGGCAGGAACACCTTCCACTGTCCCAGGCTGCTCCAGCCTGGCCTTGGGCACTGCCAGGGATCCAGGGGCAGCCACAGCTTCCCTGTGCCAGTGTGTGATTAAACACAACGAGGAATTTGTTTGTGCCCAGAGCTTTAAGATCCAGAGGAGGTCTAGAGCTTTCAAAACCATGAGATGCCTTGAGCTGCCCAAGACAGGACCTTGAATCTCCGTTATTGCCACGGTTCTGAAATAAACTGATTTGTTGGCTGCTCCTAAAGCACCTGATCTCAAGCTGTTTCCACCCCAGGGCAACAACAGAGCTGTGGTTGCTGAGATGCTTTAGGAGAAAAAGCAACTTGTTTGGCTTCTCCCATTTCTTTGTCCCATTCTGTCGAGTCATCTCCTCTGGCTGCACAATAGCTCCTGTTCAAACAGGCTCTCTACCCAATAACAAGGATTTTTAAAGTAAAATCTTTGTTGGGTCTATTTGCGAATCATGAAATGGATTAGGTTTTTTTTGTTACACGTGTGGGGTTTTGATAATATTTTCATCTTCCTGCATCCAGAGAAGCACTTCACAAGCAATCCATCCTTGGGACACGTCCCCATGGCATTTTTTTCCTCAATAGAAATCCAAGCTGCCCCTGCTCCCCCCTCCATCCATCACCCCCATACACTGAAAACCTGGGAACTGCAGGTTTCATTTCAACTTTATCACCAGTTTTGCCCACATTATCACAAGCAGAGGAATTTCTGCCCCTCTGTGCCCCCATCCCTGACCATCTGAAGATCAAGTTCTGTCTCACTCCCTCTGTGAGATTAAGCCACCCCTCACCACAGCCACCCTTCATCCTTACCTTGCATTCAGGGGCAGCACATCCTGGGCTCCAAGTGAAAAAAAAAAATTTGAAAAAAAATTGAAGAATTGAAAATCCTCACCCCAAATCCCAGTGCCCCTGTGGAGTGTGGTGCACAGAGGGTTTGTCCGTGGCAGCCAGGCTCGGAACAAAGTTGTGGGGTGGAGGGGGAGGAGAGGGTGATTGACAGCCCTGGGCTGAGCCTCATCCCTCACCTTGGGCCATGCGGTCTGATTGGCCGCCTGCTGACATCCCCGAGCCCTGCACTTTTTAATAGACGCTTTTGGATGATCTACGGGGGAAAGGCTTGGAGAGGTGTGTTTCTGACAAGCCAGAAAAAGTCACCCGAGCCACGAGGGACTTGGCTTCACTCTTTTTACCCCCCCCCCTTTTTTTTTTTTTTTTTTTTTTTTCTTTTTTTTTTTTTTTTTCCTGGGAGGAGGGGGATTCTTCATTTTGGCACTTCATGTTTTTCTGAAAACTTCGCGGCGATTTTTTCCCCCTTGCACCAGCCTGGACTGATGGATTACCACCTGCTTGGACTAATTCTGTCTTTTCTCTTCAATGGCACAAAGGTCTTAGCCGGTTACCCAATTTGGTGGTAAGATTCCTTCCTCCCCTCGCCCTTCCTCTCCCTATGATTGATTAATGAATTCATTAATTATTAGCCATGGGAGCTGTGTGTTCCCTTCCTTTTCACCCCTCGCCCTGCGGAGCTGCATGCTGGAGTTGAAGCGTAATTTCTTCAGATTTGACCTGTAATTAATGAAATCAGTGAAAAGTTTGGGGGTTATTTTGAAAGGGCCATGCCTGGATTTCCCTTTGCACAAATGGAGGCTTCCCTACCACTCTTAATTTCTCCATTTTCGGCACTGTGGCGATGGGCTCTTGGTTCAGATGTGAAAGGATGCGGTTTTATTTCCTTGTGCAATGGGAATTTTGTCTCTCTCATCACTCTGCCACAGGGATTTTCTTCCTTTCCATGAAACTGCAATTGATCCTTAAAAAAAAATATTTTAATTCTATTTTCTGTTTGGTTGCTGCGGTTTTTTTGGACTTCTTTCCCTTCTTTTGTTGTATTCTGTCATGTGAATTTAGTCCGGCAAATAACGTAAATGGCACCTGAGAAAACATTCATTAGTAAAATTGCTCAAAGGTGGATTTTGTTCATTTTAATTATGGAAATGTCGCTAATTTCCTTGCACCAACAAGAAAAATAGATTTTAAAAGAATTGGTTGTATCTTGTAATGAGGCTAATAAGTAACCTGAGTTACCTATTTTAAAAATAAATCCAACTCTATATAAATGAATACAGTAACAAAATGCAATTGGAAGCCCTTTAGAACAAGAAATATAGAATTAAACATTCCAGGTCATTTAAATCCAGCTGCCAGCGAGTTGCATAACAGAATGTTTCCGTTTATTTCTGTCTTTATGTAGGATTTCTTGCTGGAATATCTCTTGTTAAGTTTCTGTATGTGCCAGGTAGGGGCTGTGAGCCTGATGATCCATAGGGAAAAGAGGGAGATGGTGGAATTTGGTGCTACTGAGATTCTTGGGTTATTTTCGCCTTTCCAGAAAAGTCTCTCTTCTTTATTACTGAATTAGATCCATTCAGTGCCAACATGGAGATGGCAAGAAGTAGGTGGGAGTGAACTTGGGAATGGACTGCCATGTCTGGGAATATTTAGAATTCAGGACGGAAAATATGAAATTTTTTAATTTTTTTTTTTTTTAATAATCCGTTTATTAGCGTGGACTTTGGGATGAGAATGTGCCTTTCCAGAGGAGAAAGACTGAGAGCACAATGAGAAGTCCCCGCGCAGGAAGCGTTTCAAAGCTCCGCAGGTTCATGAAATGGCTAAATCACAGCAGGTTTTCCTGGAGAATTAAATGATTTCCTCGCCCTGAGCGTGGCTGCCGAACTTCAGGCCCTCAGCCCTGGGCAGGGGAGGCTCCTGAAATACACAGAGCAGCACTTTGATTCCTTCCATCCTTTTTCTGCCCCACCTGGGCACGGGGCACAGGTCAGGATGCCAGGGCTGGGTCGGAGCTGCCTGGGGCAGGGACATCTCACCATGGCATCACCTCATCCCACCAGCCCCTGAGCTGCCTCAGGCTTTGATATAAATCAGGATTTAATGCCCAAATCAAGGAGGGTTTCCAGTCTCAGAGCGTTTCAAGTCTGTTTTCTTTTCTCCATGAAAAGGTCTCGTTTTCCCCCGTGAAGCAAAAATGTCCCCGTGAAGCAAAAATGTCCCTGTGAAGGAAAAATGTCTCCTGTGCCTGTTTGCAGGAGCAAATGCTGCAGACAGGTGTCTGCCCCATCCCCTCCTCCCAAACCCCTCTGAGTTCACCCCAAAGGAACAATACAGAGGATGTAGGGCACAGACAGCAGGGGCATGGCAAGCAGCATCCCTGGGAGAGGAGGGAGTCGAGCACACTCTGCACAGAATCTCATCCACAGATCCAGGTTTTGTGTATTTTTATGTATTTTTATAGATTCTGGCAGCACCAAAGTGCCAGAGAGTCTCTGCTGCTCTGGAGGGACGTGAGGAGTGCCCCATGTAGGGTGAGGTTGCAAATGCTGTGGGGTTTTAGGGGTTTTTTGTGGGCTGAGGGAGCAGGAGGGCAGAAATACCTGGGCCAGGGCTCAGGCACAGACAATGCTCCCAGAGCACACAAACTCAAGGTTTCCTTTGGGCCCATGGAAGGCTTTCAATATCTGCTCTGTGGAAATGAGGTTTACGTGGTTCATTCTAGCATGGTGATATCCGTGCTCTTAAAAAATCATTTTCCAATTGTCTAACTGACCCTCTGCTCTTGAGGCAGGCACAGAGGAGGCTTTGGGGGGATGAGCCCCCCTTGCAGGGTTCAGCACACCCCAAAACAGGGCAAGGAGAGCAGAGGTGGGGCTCAGCACCAGCCTGGTGCCCTGTGCTGATGTCCTGCAGCCCTCCAGGCCAGGCTGCACTGGGGCTCCCAGGCTGAACCTGTCTCTGCTGAACTCGAGACTTTCAGGGGGACAGTTCATGTGGCAGAGCCCCAGGGCTGCTCTCCTGCTGGCACCACCTTCCTGGGGATTTTCCTCCTGGATAGGGAATATTTTGGCAGCAACATCCAAACAAGTCCTTTCTGCTGTGGGACAGAAAGGAGAAAAGGGTTTGTTTATTCCTGTGGTGGGGAGGAAGTGTCTGTGTGTGCCCTAGGAAAAGGAGAGAGATGAGAATGGGGTCTGATCACCTTGTAAATGGGTTTGGGGGTGGCTGGAATGATCCTGCTGCCCCACTGTGAGCCAGACAATGCCAGGAGCTGGCAGCAGTGACAGTGCAGGGGATAAAGGCAAAGGGATGGAGCTGCTCAGGGTTTGTGGGATGTGTTTTATTGAAGGGCCGGGGAAGAATGTGGTCCTTGACATTGTCCAGAGAGTGGAGAGCCCAAGTGCAGCCCTGGAGCTCTGCAAGGAGGTCCTGCCCCAGCTCCCTGTGCTGCAAACCCAGAGTTTGGGGTCCAAACCCACTGGTGCAGCAGGATGGAGAAGCCAAGAGGGGGTTTCAGCCCAGCTGGGATGCTGGAAACCCCCTGACATCGCCCTGTCCCTGTCCAGGCAGCTCTGAGTGAGCTCCAGGGGTGGCTCAGGCTGTGGATGCAACCTCCAGTGAGGTATTTTGACACAGGTCCAACCCTTCTTCACATGCTGCCATCCCATCAGAGCCCTGAGAGGGAACAAACGGGGCACAGATGGGAAAAGGTCACTGAAATGCTGCCTGTGAGTGCTGACAGGAGGAGCTGAGGCCAACAAAGCTCCCTCAGAGACGTGTCCAACACTTGGGCTGTCTGCTTAGTGCTGCTGAAAGAGAAGGAGGAGATGGGGAGCTGTGGTGGGGCCATGCAGAGCAGGCTGCAGCTCCTCCTGACCCCCCAGGAGTGCTGGGGGCGTGGGCAGGGTGGGCAGCAGGGCTGAGGGGCAAAGCTGGGCTCAGACCTGGGGCTGGCCATGAAAACAGCCCTGAGTACCTGGCTGGCCACAAGTGCTCAGGAGCTCGTGGATCTAAAGGGTTTTGGGGCTTCAAGGGTTTTTTCAGTGTTTTTCTCAGCCAGGTTAGCTGGTGGGAATCCCTGCTGGGTGGGATGGGCAATCCATGCCATGGAAAGCAGAGTTTTGGAGCTGGGATTGAGGTGGATCCTGAGTCCTGACCAACCCCAACCACTGGCAGAGCAGATCTCCAAGGATGCACAGCCTCAGGACCTGGCAGAGGGCTCCAGGTGACACTTCTTGCTGGTTTTGTCCCTCCTCAGTGCAGAATCCCAGCGTGGTTTGGGTTGGAATCAGCCCTGAAGCTCGTTCTGCTCCACTCATTCCAGCGGAGTCCTGAGCTCAGCAACAGCTTCAAAATGCTCCCAGGGCATGGCAGCACAGAGCAATCTGCACTGTCACACTGCTGGCCTTCAGGAGGTCTCAATCCCTCAGAAATTAACCCCTTGTGTCTCCAGGACAAGGCCAGGGCAAGCCTGGACCCACCAGAGCCCAGGGAAAAGGGCTCTGCCTCACTCAAGAGCCTTTCTGCCCTTAAGACACAAATCTCTGTCTCGTAAGTGAAGTCAGAAATAAATTTAAGTGGCCACAAGGAGCTCTGAGGAAGCTGCTTGATTGCAAGCAGTTCCTTATTTGACTCCTTCACTAAAAGCAGCATTTGCCAGAGTGAAGCACTTGCTAAAGGCACCCCAAGGAACAGCCCTGGGAATTCAGGGGGGGTTTTGGCCACCCCACCCTCTCAGCTGGAGGTGCTGAGGTAGAGGAGGCCACAAAATAGTGATTTCCATGTCCTGCCTGCTGAGCCACTGCCCCATCACCCTGATGGGGTCCAGGAGGAGCTCACACCCTGGGACAGAGGCAAGGGGATGCCTGGAGAAGGCTGACCTAGAGCAGAGACTGGACAGAGCTCGTAATAAAGCAGGGATTTATCAGGAGGCCTCAATGGATCCACTTTGGGTAGAACAAGAGCTCAGCCAGAACAAGAGCCCAGCCAGATGAACCAAAATGGTCACAAAATGAACCCAAGATGAACCAAAATGGTCACAAAATGAACCCGGGTGAACCCAAAATGCCCACAAAATAGGTCACAATGTCTCTCACTTTTCTAAGTTCTGCTCCATTTGCATATTGGAGTTAATTGTCCAATTACAGCTCTAGTCCATGCAGTCCCATCCTTCTTGTTTTTCTCTCTTCAGCCCATGATGTTTATGCTCCAGTGGAGCCCCAGGACAAACCCGGAGGTCCCTCCTGTGTCACCAGGGATGACACAAACTCCAGATCAGGGAGTTAAAAGCAGCCAATTTATTGAAACCCCTTCTTTTATACCCCGGTCTGATACAGGTGGACCTGACTGGTCATTTAATCAACTCATTTCTCATGTTTGGTTAATTAAGAAGACACCCTTTGAGGAAAACAACCTGTTACAAACACCACTTGCAGATAGATCACAATTCTTTCTCTCTGCTTCCCTAAAAGTTTCCAGAGCAGTACATGGCAAAGCTTCTCTTGCTTGGTCTCTCTCTCTGAGCAGACTGTCACATCCACATTCCTGATTTTTTAATTTCACCCTCTAGCTGACACTCAGGGGGTGTTTGATTATTCCTGTGGCACTGTCATATTTTCTGAAAAATCCCTTTGCCAGGATTTCTTCTCCTGGGAAGCTGAGAAGCCTCAGAGAAAAAGGAAAACAATAATTACCTGATTGCTTCTCCTGTGTTTTGCTGCTTTGGAATGTGGTTTGGAGATTGTTTATGCAACATGTGAATTGTTTTTACTTAATGACCAATCACAGCCAGCTGTGTCAGACTCTGAGGAGTCAGTCACCAGTTTTTAATTATTATTATGTTAGGCCTTCTGTAAGATACTTTCTCAATTCTTTAGTATAGCATATTATACTATAATATACTATGATATACTATAATATACTATAATATACTATGATATAATATAATATAATATAATATAATATAATATAATATAATATAATATAATATAATATAATATAATATAATATAATATAATATAATATAATATAATATAATATAATATAATATAATATATAATATAATATAATATAATATAATAATATAATATAATCCCTGGGAATTAATAGTATTCCAGCTTTTCAATATTAATTTTTAAAATATTAATATTTAATAATAATCCCGGGAATTAATATTATTCCAGATTTTAAACGTATTCTTTTTAAATATTAACATTTAATATTAATTCCTGTGAATTAATATTTTTCACAATTTAAAAATATTTTAAATATTAATATTTAATAATAATTCCCAGGAATTAATAGTATTCCAGCTATTTTAAAATATTCTTTAAAAATATTAATATTATTCAAGGGTTTTTTTAATATTAATTCCAGCTTTTCCTGGGATAAGCTTTCCCTTGGGACAGAGGGATCTTGAGATTCCCCAGCTTTCTCACTCCATGAGCCCTCTCCTTCTGGGACCATCCCCAAGACTCCTCAGAAATCCCAAATTAACCCCAAAACCAGGTGTTTGTTTGCACACCACGGGGTCCTTTACAAACCCTGCTCATTGCCCTGGCTGGGCTCCCTCTCTCCAGTCCCACATCCAGACACCAGGGCTGCTCCTGAGGCAACAAAACATCCCCAGCAGGGACTGGGAGCCTTGGCTGGAAGGGATTCCAGGCCTGGAAATGCATGTTCATCACCAGGCCTGTCAGTGCTGTGTTATTTCTTTTTATGTTTGAAGTAAAAAAGTAAGTTTTGGGGATTTTTGGGGTTTTAACGTGTTTTTTACAGAGGCGTGTTTTATTTTTTAGTGGCAGTTTTGTAATTTTTAAAAAATTTTTTAATGTAAAATTATTATATTTTATTTTTTGATTCTGTGAAATATATATGTTAAGAACTATATATAAAATTATTATTTATATGGTGATTCTACATTAAAATTATATTTTTTAATGTAGAATAGTAAAATGCCACCCCTGGAACATGAAAGGACCACACTCTGAAAAGCAAATTTGCCCTGATAAAGGAGCCAAAATCTCTAACTCCTTTTCTGAAGATGGGTTTCCTGATTTGCTAATTTGCTAATTTGTCTTGTTCACAATTCACTGAACCTGTCTGCTTTTAATTAATCTTACAAATCTAATCAAGTCTAACTGGCACCTTTCCCAGTGCTCACAATTTTAAATGAGAAACTTTCCTTGCTGCCCTCCAGCCCCACCCTGGCTCAGGCTCCAGATCTTCTGCCCCCTTTTCAACAAAAGGGTGATAAAACCGTCAGGGTTTTTTATTCTGATCCCATTTCTATGTCACAGACTCACTCAAGTTCCCTGTAGTTACTTTCTAGAAATTGTGGATGTTTATAATAAATTTGCAGTGGTCCTTGAAAAATGTCACAGGAGTTTCTTGCAGCCAGGGGCACATTTGCAAGGCAGGTTTTACCTGCAGAGGTCTCTTAGATTTTAGGCAGGGTTTCTTGTTGAGTTTTTAGAGTTTTTTGTTGTTGCAAAATATTTCAATTGTGGTTTTAAGTTCTGATTATTGCTCAGGCCTGATTAGGTCTGGTAACAACCAACTCCCCTTTAATAAGTTTTTAATGAAATTCACGTGTTGTCTGTCTGACAGAGTTTATGCAGAACACCAAGCCATAGCTGTCTCTATATTTTCACTTTTCCTTTCAATTTGCTCTTTTTTTTTTCCTACAAATCTAAAAATAAGATCTCCAGACACCAAGTTCTCGTTTGTGGGTTTGGTGGGGCTCAGGCTGCTGCTGTTGGTGAAGTGAGGATGTAAAAAGAGTGGATATAAAAGAGACTCTTTGCCTCCAACAGTGGTACAATGCTCAGGAGCACAGTTTTGGAGGCAAAACCCGCAAAGGAGACCCTTTCCTTGTGTTCTGGGGCTGGGGCTGTGATTTTCACATCCTTTTGGGAGCAGTGGCCCCTTTGTGACATCCCTCATCCCAATGCCAGGAGGGTTGGGAAGAGCCAGACAAGAGAGGGACAGCACCACCCTGGACCTGCCCAGAGGCTCTGGAGGTTGCCAAAATCAGCCTTTGGTGCCCAGAGGACACAGATGAGCTGCTCAGAAGTGCTGTGAGCCCGTGGAGCGCAGATGTTTCCTCCCACCACAGCCCTGCTCTGCAGGAGCTGCCTCTGTCCAGTCCAGCCCAGTAATCCTGGCTCAAGGGGTTTTAATTTCAGTCCTAACACTGTCCATGGTCCTTGTGTGTTGGATTTGTGGGGTCCCTCGTGGCAGGAGGGAATGATGAATGTGACTCCATGTTCTCAGAAGGCTAATTTATTATTTTATGATACTATATTATACTAAAAATACAATACTAAAGAATACAGAAAGGATACTTACAGAATGCTAGAAAGATAATAAAGAAAATTTGTGACTCTTTCCAGAGTCTTGACACAGCTTGGCCCTGATTGGCCAAGGAGTGAAAACAACTCACAGCAGAATCCAATGAAACAATCACCTGTGGGTAAACAATCTCCAAACACATTCCAAAGGAGCAAAACACAGGAGAAGCAAATCAGATAATTCTTGTTTTCATTTTTCTCTGAGGCTTCTCAGCTTCCCAGGGGAAAAATCCTGGGCAAAGGGATTTTTCCAGAGAATGTGAATGCCTCACTTGTGGGACAGGAGTCTTGGTCTGTGGTGTAAACTTAAGCTGAGCTTTAGTTGTGGCTCCTCCTAGAGCCCCTGAGCCCAGCACCAGCTCCTGAGGCTGCTCCAGGGACCAGGGATTGGTGCAGGAAACATTTGGGTTCCACCTCAAGCCCTGAGACCTCGGCTCAAGGTGTGTCTTGGCTTCTCTGTCTGGCTGGAAACCACACACAAAGTGGAAAATCAGATTTCTGGTGGGGTTCTGAAGGCTGTGAATCCAGGGCTTGCTGGGGAAATGAAGAGCTGGGGGTAAAATCTCCCCTGAGTGCTGGAATGAATTACATTAGGAAAGTGTTCTGTGGGACAAGATGCTCAAAGAACATTTGCCTTGAGGTTGGGCTTTCCGTTTTTTGAGTCAGATCAGTGTCCAGTAACTCCCCATTTCCCTGGCCTTACACAAAATTTCACCTGAGAGAGGAACCGCTTCCCTCACAGTCCTTGAGCAGCAATCCAGAGCCAACCTTCAGCTCAGGCCACCCTGATGCCTTGTGCAGGCTGGCCTAGAACAGAGACTGGACAGAGCTAAAGAATAAAACAGGGATTTATTAAAAGGACTCAATGGATCCACTTTGGGCAGCACAAGAGCCCAGCCAGGGCTACACCCAAGATGAACCAAAATGGTCACAAAATGCCCCACTGGTCACGGGGTCTCTCACTTTTATCAGTTCTGCTCCATTTGCATCTTGCAGTTCATTGTCCAGTTCCAGCTTAGCCCATGCAGTCCCATCCTTGTTTTTCTCTCTTCAGCCCTCGTTGTTTGTGCTCTTGGGCTGAGATTTGGATCATTTGTCCTTGGTGCCCAGCTGGAGCAGGAATTGTTTTGTCTCCCTGCTCTGTGCACAGAGCTCACCATCCCTAAATATGAAACCCAGAGCCACACACTAAAGCAGCACAGAACCTGAAAAATAGAAAAGCCAAAACCTGAGGCATCATAACCCACACCCAGTCCCTGCTGGGACCTGAACTGAGCTGAGCCAAATTCTACCCTTGCCTTGAGGTTCCTCGGAAGGAGGCAGCAGCACCCACACTGAGCTGTGGAGCAGAGCCAGGGTGGCACATGGTTCAGTCTTTCCTGCACTATTCATGGCAGTTTGTGTCTCACACCTTTCCAGAGCCCAGAACCTTCCATTCCAAGTGCTTTGCTCACCAGGACCCAGTAGTAAAGCAGCCTCATTTTTCACCACAAGAAACCACCAGGACTGGTTCTAGGCCTGGTTTGTACAAGATTCAATTTGGTTTTTCTCCACAAGAAACCACCTAATCCAGGACTAATTCTAGATCTGATTTCCACAAGACTCAATTTGGTTTTTCATCACCAGAAACCACATAATCTAGGACTAATTCTAGATCTGGTTTCTACAAGATTCAATTTGGTTTTTTCCATTCTGGATCTTTAAGTTCCACTTTAGGTTCCACTTTCTCCAGCTGAGACAGAACTGGTACCACAGTGCCCAGGATGGGCAGCCCAGCTGACCTCTGTCCCCTCTGTCCCCTCTGTCCCCTCTGTCCCCTCCCTGCCAGGCTCCTCTTTCCTGGGGTAACCCCAGGCTGTTCATGGGAGCAGAACCAGCCTGGGCACTCCAGTGCTGCTCTCAGGGCTCAGGGAAGGACTCTCCAAAGAGAGGCAGCCCAGGCATCCCCCTTAGATCCCATCCCAGGCTGTGGCACAGCTGAGTGGATGTGGCAATTCCCACCCACGGGGTGTTTTCCATGATGTTTGGGTGTTGGGAAGCTGCTTCCCAGTGCCAAACTGTGACTCACCCTGGGTGATTTCGGCACACTTGGCACCAAACACTTTTTGGGGCCACCCACCACCACTCAGGGACTCCCCAAAGTGGAGTTTGCCTTCCCAAACTGGGGTTTGCCTCCCCACAGGGACTCCCCAGACTTGAGTTTGCCTCCCCAGAGGGACTCCCCAAACTGGAATTTGCCTCCTCAAACTGGAGTTTGCCTCCCCAAAGGGACTCCCCAGACTGGAGGCATGGCTGGAGGGCTTGGCTGACCAGTGGGAGATGACCAACACCCTCGCTGGCCTCAGTGGAGAGCTGTTCCTTCCTTCCCTGGGTTTCTGATGCTCGTTCTGGTCCCAGTGCCCTGTCCCCTGTCCCTGGCAGGACACATTTCCCTCCCCAGTGCCAGCTGTGGGAAGGAGGCAGGAGAGGAAGGTGAGTGGTGCTGGGAATGGCTGGCAGTGGCAGCGAGGGGACAGCAGTCCTGGGAGGTGACATGGCCTCGCTCACAGCCCTGCCAGGACCCAAACAAACCCCAGCGTCTCTCTTTGGAGGAAAGGTTTTACAGCACTGAATATCTCACTGTGGTTACTGCAGTCACAGCCTGGATGCCTACATTTGCATATGCAAATCATATGCATTTATGTAAATTTCAGGTCGAATAATATTATCACAGTCCCTGCAGAAAAGATCCTCTGCCATGGCAAATCAGTGGATTGTGTTTTCCAGGCGAGAGTGGCACTGCTTCGAGCAGGCATTGCTGAACAGAACATTTCTATCTGGGGGGGAAAATGCAGGACCCGCTCCTGGGCACACCCAGTCCCTTGGCAGCAACTTCATTCACGTTCCTGAGGAGGAGAAGTGGCTCCATCCCCACCCCCAGCTCCAGCTCCATTCCCAGTCCCAGCCCCATCCCCATCCTCATTCCCAGCTCCAGTCCCAGCTGGACCCGCTCCTGGGCACACCCAGTCCCTTGGCAGCAACTTCATTCACATTCCTGAGGAGGAGAAGCGGCTCCAGTCCCATCCCCATCCTCATCCCCATCCCTATCCCCATCCCCAGTCCCAATCCCCATTCCCAGCTCCATCCCCATCCCATCCCCTTCCCCAGTCCCATCTCAGTCCCAGCCCCATCCCATCCCATCCCATCCCATCCCATCCCATCCCATCCATCCCATCCCATCCCATCCCATCCCATCCCATCCCCATCCCATCCCATCCCATCCCATCCCACTGCCCCCACTGACCACTGTCCCCTCTGTCCCCTCCATGCCAGGGTGGCACATGGTTCAGTCTTTCCTGCAATATCCATGGCAGTTTGTGCCTCACACCTTTCCAGAACCTCCACTCCAAGTACTTTGCTCGCCATGGAAAGAGAATTACACTACCCAGTAGTAAAGCAGCCTCATTTTTCACCACAAGAAACCACCAGGACTAATTCTAGATCTGGTTTTTTCAAGATTCAATTTGGTTTTTCACCAGAATAAACCACCTAATCCAGGACTAATTCCTCCATGCCAGGAGGGGACAGAGGGGATTCCCTGTCAGAACTTGGGGTGGGTCTGACTGACCCCAAACTCTGCCCCAAAATGAGCAGGGTGGGGATTTGACAGAGCTCCTGTTGCTGTCTGGGCCAAATTCTGACTTCTCAACGAGGCCACTTGAGGCCTCAAAATCTCAGCTGGGCTGTTCTTCACGCCCAGTCTGATCTGAGGAGCATTTTGGCCCCAATTCCTCCCCAATAATCTCTCTGTCACCCCCAGGCCCTAATGCCATCAGCACCACATCAGTGACCCCTCTCTGTGCCCACTCCAGGGAATCACAGAATGTCCTTGGGACTGGAAGGGACCCCCAAGGATCACCCAGTCCCACCCCTGCCCCTGCACTGACACCCCAACAATCCCACCCTGGACATCCCTGGGAGTGGTGTCCAAGCCCTCCTGGAGCCCTGTGGGGCTGGTGGGTAACAGAAGAGCAGAGGGGGTGACACGAGGAGGGGTGGTTGAGATTGCAGCATGAGGCAAGAGGGTTAAAATGAGCAACAGAACAAAGTGGAGCAGAGAAACCCAGGGGTGGGAGATTTATGGAGAAAAGAATTTGTGACTGGGCAAATAGGTGATATTTTGGGGATGAGACCTTCTCCCATCCGACAGTTAATGGCTTTCAGGGCGGGATTTTTCACAAGAGATTCTGGGTGTTAGAAACCAAACTGGAAATGAGAGGCTTTTGGGGCCAGGTGTTAAAAAAGTGAGAGGTTGGGAAGTTTGAGATTTGGGATCATTCCTGTCTCAGTATTGACCAAGGAGGAGACAGGAGGGAAAGGGGAGAAAGGAGAGGTGGGGAGGAGGAGCTGCCCAAGTGTGGGAAATGGATTTGCAAAGAATTTTTAAAACTTGATAGAAAGTTTATATAGTTCTGTATATTTGGATGTAAACACTGGGAGAGAAATGTCCAGAGTAGGTGATGCCTCAGGTTTTAGTTTTTCTATTTTTCAGGTTCTGTGCTGCTTTAGTGTGTGGCTCTGGGCTTCACATGAGGAGATGGTGAGCTCTGTGCACAGAGCAGGGAGACAAAACAATTCCTTCTCCAGCTGGGCACCAAGGACAAATGATCCAAATCTCAGGCCCAAGAGCACAAACAACGAGGGCTGAAGAGAGAAAAACAAGGATGGGACTGCATGGGCTAAGCTGGAACTGGACAATGAACTCCAAAATGCAAATGGAGCAGAACTGATAAAAGTGAGAGACCCTGTGACCAGTGGGGCATTTTGTGACCATTTTGGGTTCACCTTGGGTGCAGCCCTGGCTGGGCTCTTGTGCTGCCCAAGGCGGATCCTTGAGGCCTCCTAATAAATCCCTGCTTCATTCTTCAGCTCTGTCCATTCTCTGTTCTAGGCCAGCGTGCACAGGGCATCAGTCAGGGCTGTGTTCCTGCACCAGCAGCCTCACCTGGGGGTTGGAGCAGCCCAGGTTTGTGGGGGTTGCAGAGTGTGGATGTTTCTGAGGTTTGCAGATTTGGATGTTTTTGGGGTTTGCAGAGTGTGGATGTTTCTGAGGTTTGCAGATTTGGATGTTTTTGGGGTTTGCAGAGTGTGGATGTTTCTGTCACGTGAGCTGTAGACAGAGCACCTGGGAAAGGTTTAAAGCTGATTTCTTTACAAAGCTTGTTTGGGTCACAAAGGAATAGAGCAGTAGGAGAAAAACATCAGCAGGGGACAGAGGAATTTTCCTCAGTGCCTGTGTGTTTAGGGAACCCTGAGCCATTGCACTGGAGGGGTCAGCACAGCCCATCTGGGGAATTCTGGCATTCACATGCTCTGAACACATGCTCTGAATAATTCTCTCTTACAAGTTTTTTCCTAGAGAAGCACAAAAAGAAGAAGAGAAAACAATTCTTATCTCTACTTGCTACTCCTGTTATTTTCACACATGTAAAATGTGTTAAGAAAATTATTTACCTAAAATATTTTAGTTAATTGAACAGCAGTAAAAGTTATTTTATTGCCTTAACCAATTAAATCAAAGATATATTCTATCTCAAACAAACACAACTTTTTCTTTATTATATAGAATAATATGATGTGATAATAAGATATGATATTATATTATATAATATGATGTGATATAATGTAATATAATGTAATGCAATGTAATAATATAATATAATATAATATAATATAATATAATATAATATAATATAATATAATATAATATAATATAATATAATATAATATAATATAATATAATATAATAATATAATATAATATAATATAATATAATATAATATAATATAATATAATATAATATAATATAATATAATCTCTTTAATATAAGTATGATATAATATATCTCTTTGATATAATTATAATAAATATAAATATAACATCATATAATTTTAATTAAAAATTATTCAACCTTCTAAATCAATAAAATCAAATAGCAATCATTCCCTACATCAAAAACTCCCTAAACACAATAGGGAACCTCTGTCCTTCCTCCACCACGATGGAGCCTGGGATCCCTGTGTGCCTTGCAGTTACCACAATTATTATTTGAAATTTGAGTTACCTTGGACTCGTGGTTTGCACAACTCCTGTGCCCTGGCCATGCCCTGCAGAGCTCAGGTGTTTTACCAAGGGCTGCTGGAGGACTTTAGCTTTAGTCAGAGAATATTGATGTATTCAGGAATGTTGATAATATTGATCCCCACACACACAGCAGCTCCTGTGCCATCCTCCTCTGCCAGCACAACACCCTCTGAGCTGGGTGAAGGGGGCTCTCCCTCCTCATGGGCACAGGGGGCAGGAAAAATTCCCCCTTGCAAAGCCAGGCAGGGCAGTGTGACCCTGAGTGTGGTCCCCTCACCCTGAGGGTGAGCAATTCCCCTTCCCTGGCTCCAGCAGCTCTGTTCAGACAGGCACAGGCTGGGTTTGGGGACACTCAGGGTAAGAGAATCTGCAACAAGTGTTGGGCACTGGTCTTTTGCTTTGAGATTTGTGCCTTTGCACCCCTGGTCTGAATTCCCTCTCAGCAGCCATTGTCCTGCCCTCTCCTGCTGGACACAAAGTCTTAATCTTCCCCTTCTTCCCACTGAAACTAAACAATCTCTCAGAAGTCTTTCCAATAGACTGATCAAACTGTCAGCATAAGCCACTGCCTCAGCTCGCTGCTGTTGCTCCTTTGTCCCCTGCCCGTGTTTAACATCCCATTTACAACAGGGAGGAGGCTTAAACCACCCCAGCTCCTCCAGCAGAGCCTGGCTCAGAGCTTAAACCACCCCAGCTCCTATAACAGTGTCTGAGTGAGAGCTTAAACCACCCCAGCCCTGCAGCAGAGCCAGGGTGAGACAGCACAGCTCCAGCCACAGCTCCACAGAGCAAACAGGAGGACAGAACCACCCTGGACACATCCAGGAGGGAAGCTGTAGGAAAATCCAGAGCTGAGGAATCCAATTTCATCAACACCACCCTGTCTTCCTGCCCCTGGATGTCTCTGCTGAGGGTGAGGGGGTGGCTGCACTCCCCTGGAGATGCCTCTGAGGCTCAGCCTGCAGCAGCTCCAGGGCTGTGCCACGTCCTGCCTGCTCCCAGAGAGGTGACATTTGTGACATTTGTGGCTCACACCCCCAGACACCTCACCAGGCTCCTCTGGCAGCATCTTCTGGGCTTTGCTCAGTGCCAGGGGGTCACAATGGCTTTTTCTGTCTGGCAGCTCAACTTGGAGCTGGTCACTCCTTCCCCAGCTCATCCTGCCTGGTGCTGGGGGAGAAGAGAGGTCCCTGCTCCCCCCAGACCACCAGGAGAGCATTCCTGATCCTCTGACATCCCCCATTCCTCTTGCCCTTTCCATAGGAATTTCTGAGCCCCCATGTCCCAGACATGACTCCAAGTTCCAAGAGTTGGACCCTGCAGCTCAGGTGTCCTCTGGGGGTTGGTTTTACATCTCTTCAGCCAAACTCAGCTGGTTTCCACCCAGAAGGGCTTTGATGCAGCAAGGTCAGGGTAACAATTCCCCCTCTCAGAAGGGCTCAGACCTGCAGCTCCATCTCTGCTCCCTTTGAGGACACTCAGTGTAAGAGAATCTGCCACAAGTGCCGTGGTTTGAAAAGCCAGGTGTGTGCTGAGGAAGGCAGGAGCCTCCCCTGAAATGGAAAATGTAAACTCCTCTCTCTGAATTATTATAATTTTGAAATTAAGGGTCTCTCAGGCAGAGATATGGGAATAGGAATAACAGTTCTTTATTAGGGAAATTAAAAATAAAAATGTAATAATACAAAAAAAAAAAAAAAAAAGAAAAAACATTGACAGAGTGAGAACAGGCCTGACCCCCTGTGTGTCAGGGTGGTGGCACAGCCCCATCCCATGGGGGCTCAGCCCTCCTGCAGTGCCAGCTGTGGTTCTGCTGGAGCAGGGATCCTGCACAAGGGGGGAGTTTTCCTCTGCAGCTCCAGGGCTGCTGGAGATGGGCCTGGGCTCCCTCTGGGAATGCAGGGCAGCAGAAAGCTGCTCCTCTGGGAATGCAGTGGGCAAAGGCTGCTGGGGTGTCCCAAACCTCAGATTGTATCCAGGTAGGAATGCTTGGCTCCTCCCCTGGGCGGAGCATCTCCCCATGGGATGATGGAATTTGATCAGCCATGCAGGGACACTCACTGGCCATGGACAGAAGATAATTAATAATTAATGGCCCATTAACAGAAGAGATCTCCTGGAGGGAGGATTGGTTGTGGAAGAAATAAAGAAAACAGAGTTAAACAGTCAAACCCAACATCCCATTCCTGCCCTCACCCTGGCTGGGCCATCAGCCTCTAATGCTCAGGCAGTTGAACCTCCTTTTAAAAAATGAATTTTTAGTCTGTTTTGGTGACCCCCAAGGACTGCAGAGCTGGGTGGGGAGTCTGTGGTGACACAGGTGCCTCCTCTATGGAAAAGCTCCAACCTCCAGACATGCATAGAGGGGGATTCCTGAGTGAAAAGCTGCTATCCCAGTCCCTCTCCTCATTGGAATTCTGTCAGGTTTGGTCTGTTCTCCACATTCAGTCAAGACCTGACATTTCCCCTCTCAGATGTGAACATCCATGGCATGCTTTGACTTGCAAAACTTTCCCTGCTGCTGCTCTTGATCTTCAGGCAATCCCAAGAACTTGTGTGTTCCCCTGCCCACAAAGGGCTGCAGTCAGCACAGCACCAGAACTAAAATAGGTGAATATTGCAGCAGGTGTGATGTTGCGTGTGCTGGGGTCCCCAGGATGAGGGGAGATTTTTCTCTCAGCAATGTCAGTTCCATGGCATTTCCCAGTCAGCATTTCTTATCTCCAGGTTTGCAAACCTGGAGATAAGAAATGCTGGTCTGCCAGGCTTGGAGAATTCCCTACAAATCCATTTCCCACACCCCTGGGGATGGTTGGGGCAGGCTTAGGGTGATTAGCAGCACCAGGACAGGGCATGGACAGGCATGGGGGGGTTCCCCAGCCCTGCCACTGTCCCCTATTGATGCAGGGTGACCCTAATGTAGGAATAATGTGTTCTGACTCCATGATGAGAAGGTTGAACAACTGCTTTATTAAGCATACTATATTACATAGATAGTGTATATAATATATAATAAGTATATAATATATAAGTATAGAATACATATAAAGATTATAGTATAAGTATATAATATATAAGTATAGAATACATATAAATATTATAAGTATATACTATATAAGTCTATAATACATATATATATTAAGTATACTATATTACACTAATACTATACTAAATTACATACTAAAGAGATACTATACTAAAAAATACTAAAGAAAAACCCATGACTGTCTGAGACAGTCAGGACACAGCTTTTGACTCAGTTAACCATGGAATCGAAACAACTTCCACCAGTATCTGATCAATAAATCACTTTGGGTAAACAATCTCCATAACACATTCCACATGTGCCAAACAGGAGCAGTGAATAGAGACAAGAATTGCTTTCTCTTCTTCTGTGAGCTTCTCTGTAAGAGCTGAGATGAGAGATGCAGGACTCCAGGTGGCTCTTCAAAATGCAGTTTATTCCATCCAAGAGGTTACAGCAGTCCAGGGCCGTGGGTGACAGAGCTGTGCCTACAGCTGTCAGCTCCAGCTGCAGGCAGCCCTGGAGACCCTTAGTTTAGGTCACAATGCATTATTTACTTTTCTTTTGGTTACATTGCATTATAGACTTTTCTTTGCTGAGCATCTTCATACAGTAGAACCAATCTATACCTTAACTTTTATCTATAGCCCATCATAACTACTGTAATTCCCATATTCATGTTACTGTTCTCCAATCACTAACAGTCAGTACATTACAGTTTAAGCTAGAAGTTGGTTTTCCGTTTTCTTGCAGTGGAAAAAAAATTCTGAGACCTTTTTCCTACTTGCAACATCAGCAGGCTTGTTTGCCTGTGCTATCTTTCTGCTTCCTAAAAATATTTTCTTGTTTGAGGTGGGTTTCTCCTTTGCTCTAATTCATAAAAACCCCTTCTATCTAACTTACTGTTAGGAAAATTAATCTACAAACACCAGAGGTTTATGTCCAAAAAGGAGACAGAAGAGTCCTTTGACTTTATTCCAATAAAGGGAGAGGCCATGGGGCATTCCCCTGGGGTCTGCAAATTTTTGGAGGACTTAGCCTACTTTTTATCCCAATTTCCCACATTTCCTTTCTCTCTTTCCCCATTTCTGAGGTACTTGAGATGTTCAGACTTCCCAGAACACCTGATACCAAAGATTTCCTTCTAATGTATAACCCTCCCTTTTATTTTTTAATTCTTATGGAATTTAGGACTTCTTCTTCCCCATTGTTTTTTCCATCTTTCAATGTCTAATTTCATTTATCAGCAAACCTAAAGTTTATTTGTAAAATCAAATATCTTTTTCTGTTCATCAGTGGAATCCTTCCCATTGTTTCTTTTATCTCCCAGTGCTGGTTTTATCTACCAGCAGACCCACAGCTTGTTTGAAAAGACAAATCTGCTATTCCTCTCAATACCCTTTGCCTCCTTGGTTAGGGCTCTGTCACAGACACATTTTATGAAAAATCCTTTCCTTAGGATTTTTTCTCCTGAGAAGCTGAGAGGTCTCAGGAACAAAATGTAACCAATGGTTATCTGCTGCTGTGGGATGCAACAGGTGCATCTGTGATTGGTCTCATGTGGTTGTTTCTAATTAATGGCCAATCACAGTCAGCTGGCTCGGACTCTGTGAGAGCCACAAGCCCTTGTTATCATTCCTTATTATTCTATTCTTAGCCAGCCTTCTGATGAAATCCTTTCTTCTATTCTTTTAGTATAGTTTTAACATAACATATATCATAAAATAATAAATCAGCCTTCTGAAACATGGAGTCAGATCCTTGTCTCTTCACTCATCCTAAGACCCCTGTGAACACCATCACAGGGCTCAGCAATTCTTTTCTTCTATATCAAAACTTGCTTTCATTTCTATTCCTTCTTCAGATTCTGCATTCAGAAGAATGCTGCCAAGCACAAATATCTGTGAGACCTTCTTGTCAAACTTTCATCCTTCCCAGCTGAAGGAGCATCGGGGGGTAGGAGGGTCGGGACGGATGGAGATGAGAGATCTCTGCAGCCAGGTTGTGGAACTTGGGGTTTATTGCAAAGGGCCTGGGTGCAGGGCCCTGCTGGGAGCTGCCAGACACAGCTCAGAGCAGGCTGAGAGAAGAGAGGGGGAGAGAGGATGAGAGGGTGAGAGAGTAAAAGGGTAAGAGAGTTAGAGGGTAAGAGAGTGAGGTTCCCATTACGATACAATAAATCTTCTTCTGTGTTGAATATTCTGATTCTCACTAACCAATCTAGTACAAGATACAAATCCTATAGCATTTACATACAGCCTATAAGAATCATTACATTACCACACTGTGTTACATTTTAAACCCTAAAAACTCCTCTTTGGGCCCCTTCTGCCAAGCTGGCAGGGTCTGCTCTGACCCTTGGGCCTGTCTGCAAGCAGAGGGTGTTGTTCCATCAAAAGTGGATCACCTTCAGCTGGCCACACCATTGTTTTCCAGTTGTTCAGTAACTGAGGGATCTCAAAGCTTGCTTCCATTTCAATCTCACTGATAGTTTCTATATTCTCAAAATCTTTTGCCAGACAATCATATTTATAAGGCTTTCCTGTTCCATCTTCCCCAACACCCAACATTTCTCACTGCTTTCCCCTAAGAGAAACCCTGCGGACCCTGTGCCTGCTGCTCTCAGTGACAAGAGCTGCTGTCCCTGTCCCTGCAGGTCCCTGGCCCTGGGCCAGCAGTACAGCTCCCTGGGCTCCCAGCCCATCCTCTGTGGCTCCATCCCCGGCCTGGTGCCCAAGCAGCTCCGCTTCTGCCGCAACTACATCGAGATCATGCCCAGCGTGGCCGAGGGGGTGAAGTTGGGCATCCAGGAGTGCCAGCACCAGTTCCGGGGCCGCCGCTGGAACTGCACCACCATCGACGACAGCCTGGCCATCTTCGGGCCTGTCCTGGACAAAGGTAACCCTGAGGGGCAGCTGGGCTGGGGGCAGAGCTGGCACAGCTCCCCTGGGCTTTGGGGTGCACCAGGATTGTGCATTGAATTCCCCACAGCTTCCCTGGGCTTTGGGGTGCACCAGGATTGTGCATTGAGCTCCCCTGGGCTTTGGGGTGCACCAGGATTGTGCACTGAGCTCCCCTGGGCTTTGGGGTGCACCAGGATTGTGCACTGAGCTCCCCTGGGCTTTGGGGTGCACCAGGATTGTTCTGCTGGACAGGGAGAGGGTCTGATGTGTCCTTGCAGGCTCTTAGATGGGTAATAATTAATATTGACTCTATGATTGCAAAATATTGATTAATTGTTTTATTATACTGTATTATTAAGAAGCTTGTAACTCTTACAGACAGTCTGATACAGCTTTGACTTAATTGGTCAATCTCTTCAAACACCATTTACTGTCCAATCCTTTGGTAAACAATTCTCATAACACATTCCACAAGTGCACAACAACAGGCGTGGCAAGTGGAGATAAGAATTGTTTCCCATTCTTTTCTCTGTGAGTTTCTTCCCAGGAAAGCCCTGGGACAGAGCTGTGTCCCTCTGCTCGTTACCACACTCATGGGTCAGTTTTCAACCCTGATTCCTCCAATTTCCTTCTCTTCCAAGTTTTTGGTGTGTTCCCATCACAAGGAGGGAAAGGTTCCCATCCCAGGAGCTCAGAAGGGCCAGGGGGGATAGAAAGGAAGGGGAGGTTTGGCCCCAAGCACTCTCACATGTTCTGGGATCAGGAACTCCACCTCCCTGTCCATTTCCAAACTGGGTCCAGCAGACCTGTGGGAAAGGAGAGGGGCTGTGATTGAGTTCTTTGGGATCAAGGCAGAGCCCCTGAAGCACAAATCACCCACCCCAGGAGATCCCTGGGCTCAGGTTTCCCCTCCATGGTTGAAATCCATGGTCCTGATCAGCCTTACTTCAATAAATCTTTTTTTCAGTGGGATTTCAATGAACATTTTCACAAATGAGCCCAAAAAGCAGGAAACAAGGAGAGGTTATAAATTCATTTTCCCTCTCTTCTCTCCAAACTCCTCTTCATCCCCTGCTCCTGAAATGCCACTTTTCTAAACTGGCATGGATCAGGCACACTGGAGCATTGATGAGGCACCAGAAAATTGGGATTCCCAATAAATCATGGGGCATTGATGAGGCACCAGAAAACTTGGGATTCCCAGTGACATCAGGGTCATTCCCAGTGACATCATGGCCATTCCCAGTGACATCCTGGGGCATTGATGTCGTCCCAGAAAATTGGGATTCCCAATAAATCATGGGGCATTGATGAGGCACCAGAAAATTGAGGTTCCCAGTGGCATCATGGACACTCCCAGTGAGATCATGGGGCATTCCCAGTGACATCATGGGGCATTGATGAATCACCAGAAAATTGGGATCCCCAGTGACATCATGGACATTCCCAGTGACATCATGGCCATTCCCAGTGAGACCATGGGGCATTACACTGGAAAAAGTGAGAAAGGGCCCCAAAACAGCCTGGAAGGAGAGGCTGGAGAGACAAATGATAAAACCACAAAATTCCCTGAGTTTGAAGGGATGATCCAGCCCAGCTCCTGCCCTGCCCAGACACCCCAACAATCCCACCCTGGGCATCCCTGGTGTTGGTGTCCAAACCCTCCTGGAGCTCTGGCATTCCCTGGGCAGTGCCAGCACCTCTGGGGGGGCAGAACCTTTCCCTGAGCTCCATCCTGACCCTCCCCAGCACAGCTCCATGACAATCTCAGATGTCCCAGAGCCCAGAGGAAAAAGGCATCCCCACAAAACTGAACCAAGTGGTGAATTAACAACTCCCAGCAGATAAAAATCTCCATTTTCTCCCGTGGATTCTGTTCACTCTGTGCCACATTCAGCACAAGGGACATCCACAGGTGATATCTTGGTTTCACAGCTTCATAAACGCAACAAAAAACCATTTCCCCTTCCTCTTCCTGGGTGTTGACACCACTGGGTCCCTGCAACCCAAAATCTCTTTATTGCACAGAAATTATTGTTTGCAGTGGTGCTTTGGAAAAGGGAATTTTATGGTACAGACTTCAAGGATGTGGAGAAATTGGAGTGAGAGCAGGACTTTGAACTCTTTCCCATCAGTCCCCTGGAGAATTCAGGAGTTCTGGTGAATCTTTCCTACAAAGCCCCAAAATTCTGCAAAGAAACAGTTCATAAAATCCTTTTTTTTTTTTTTTTTTTTTTCAAGTTTCAGCCTCCCAGTAAGGGTAGGCATCGTTTCAGATCCCAGAAATGTCAGTTGAGAATTTCAGTGAAAATCATTCCTTTGTGTTAATGTGGGATTCTTTGCAGGAGCCAGGATTGTCAAACCTTATTAGAGCACTAATAGGCACCACGAGATTCATTTCCCCTCTGTTGTGCCAGGCTGTATTTTGGGGTAACTGTTGGATTTACTACCAAATAACTTGTCAGCAGGGCTCAACACATTCTGATTTTCTGCCTAATTAAAGCCTGTCCTAAATTTCAGCACTTAAAAGATCAGAAAGTTTTAATTTTCTCTAAAAACGGCCACCAAGAAACTGTCATAAAAATTCTAAACAAGTTATGAAAGAACTGCTCAAGCATTGAGACACTGAAAATCTCTCAGCACCATTTCTGTCAGCAGGAAAGCACTTAAAGATCAGATTTGAGCCATCCTCCCTGTAATGAGCAAAGTGAACTTTGAATTTATGAAGAATATTTTAAGATTCTTTTCGGCTGCAGGGACTCGAGCAAAGCCTCAAGTGTGGACTTGCCTCAGCATCTCCACACACTCTGAGCTGACAAGGTAAAATATCACCCAGAGCTCTGAAAATCTTCTGACAGATGGAGAAAAATGAGTGAGCACGTTGGATATATACTTATTTTCCCACTTCAGACAGCCCTGCCAGGCTCCCAGGGTGGATTTATCCTGGTGTCTCACTCACCTGTAAGTGGAGCAGTTAAAAATAAACAGCATCATCTGCAAAGGAGGACACATCAAAGCCCAGCCCATCTGATGCTGGGGATTATTCACATTTTTTGAACCATGCTCATGTCTTTTCCCTGCTGCCTTCAAAATTAATGAGCAGACTGAGGATGGGATTGGTGTCACTGCGTGGCACTGAGGAGCACAGGGAGCCTTTGAGATTCCCAGAGTGGAGCAGAAAAAACCAGAACTTTGCAGGCTGTGAGGGAGGAGAGAAGGGGATGTGGCTGAGCTCAGAGGGTGGTGACGGAGCTGAGAGGTCCTGGCAGATGTGAGGAGGGTGGGAGCAGCTCTGTGGACACTCCTGGGCCTTCAGAGGAACAGTCTGAGCTGGAAGGGATCTTCTAAAGAGCATCTGATGCCACTCAGCTTCTCCCTTGGATGGAACAGGAGTCACAGACGGGGTTGGGTTGTGTGACAGTGCTCACAGGGGTCTGAGGATGAGGGAAGAGATGAGGATCTGACTCCATGTTTCAGAAGGCTGATTTATTATTTTATGATATATATTATATTAAAACTATACTAAAAGAATAGAAGAAAGGATTTCATCAGAAGGCTGGCTAAGAATAGAATCAGCAGGAATGATAACAAAGGTTTGTAGCTTGGACAGAGTCTGAGCCAGCTGACTGTGATTGGCCATTAATTAGAAACAACCACATGAGACCAATCACAGATGCACCTGTTGCATTCCACAGCAGCAGATAACCATTGGCTACATTTTGTTCCTGAGGCCTCTCAGCTTCTCAGGAGGAAACATCCTAAGGAAAGGATTTTTCATAAAATATCATGGCTATGGGATTGGGTTGGACAAAACCCACCCAGTGCCACCCCTGCCATGGCAGGGACACTTCCACTGTCCCTGGGGGCTCCAAGCCCTGTCCAGCCTGGCCTTTGGCACTGCCAGGGATCCAGGGGCAGCCACAGCTGCTCTGGGAAATCCATTCCAGGGATGGATTCCACAATTCCTGCCCAATATCCCATCCATCCCTGCCCTCTGGCCCTGGGAGCCATTCCCTGTGTCCTGTCCCTCCATCCCAAGTCCCTCTCCAGCTCTCCTGAAGCCTTTTGGGTGATCCTCAAACCAAGAGTTTTGGGCCCATAATCTGGATAATAATCCATAATTATGGATGATATATTACATTATATTATATTATATTATATTATATTATATTATATTATATTATATTATATTATATTATATTATATTATATTATATTATATTATATTATATTATATTATATTATATTATATTATATTATATATATTACATTATATTACATTATATTACATTATATTACATTATATTATGGATCCTGTGGCCACCACTGCCACGTTCCCTTTTCCTGACCTCCAGCACACCCAAACCAAACCCAAACCCAAACCCAGGCTTGGACAATCCCTGTCCCAGCTCACACTCTGCATTTGGCCAACAAAGGGTTGGGGTTTCACCTCACAAACACCTGGGGGAAATCCCCTGTCAGCTCCAGCTTGGATCATCTCAGCTGCTGCTCCCTCAGGTAGATTGAGGCTATTTTGGAAAAGCTTCAAAGGTGCAGCTCTCACTACAACAGCATCAAAACTAATTTCTAATAGAGCCTGAAAAGAAACTGAGCATAATTTCATTTTAAAGGAGCTGCAAACATGTTAACCATGGTCACTTCCAGTGGAGGAGGGCTCAGCTGAGCAGAGCCTTGTGTCCAAATGTGGGTCCAAATGTGTGTCCAAACCTTCCTGGGCTGCTCCTCCCTGGGGCATCCTCCAGGCTGTGAGCTCTGCTGCCACTGTGGGACACAGGGCTGCCCTCCCTGGATTCCCTGCATTCCCAAGGGATTCCTGCCTCTGGGGCCTCCCCTCCCATCCCTCCCCAGTGTCACCCACAGCTCCAACCTCTCCTCCTGCAGCCCCTGGCAGGGCAAAGAACACCAAAAGCAGCTCAGGGGCTGAATCAATTTGGGAGCTGCTGAACAACACCCCTGGTGAGGCTCTGCCCTCACCCACCTGGATTTCTCCACATTTCCCACCCCAGAGGCACGATCCCAAGGGTTTGGCTGCTGTAGCTGCCCAGGGTTGGCATTGCTGAGGCCAGTGATGATTCTCCTGCAGGGAAGGACAGGCTGGGAGAGCTGGGGGTGCTCACCTGGAGAGGAGAAGCTCCAAGGAGAGCTCAGAGCCCCTGGCAGGGCCCAAAGGGGCTCCAGGAAAGCTGGAGAGGGACTGGGGACAAGGGATGGAGGGACAGGACACAGGGAATGGCTCCCACTGCCAGAGGGCAGGGCTGGATGGGAGATTGGGAATTGGGAATTTTCCCTGGCACAGGGTGCCCAGAGCAGCTGGGGCTGCCCCTGGATCCCTGGCAGTGCCCAAGGCCAGGCTGGACAGGGCCTGGAGCCCCCTGGGACAGTGGGAGGTGTCCCTGCCATGGCAGGGGTGGGATGAGCTTCAAGGTCCCCTCTCAACCCAAACTTTTCTGTAGTTCTGTGATCCTACATTTTCTTTTTTCATGTCTTATTTTATAATCCAGGCCATAAAAAAAAACCAAAAAACCCCAAAAAAGCAACCCCTGAATGTGGGGTAAGATCATGTTTTTACAAGCAGATTCCCCAGGATGATTTATACTGCAGGTGTGCAGTCTGGGATAAGGAGGGAAGAAAAACCTGCTTTGCCCTTCCCTCCTTTCCCTTTTCTTTGCAAAATGAGGTCAGCTCTTATCTAAAGCCAATGGCTCCTCCAGCCAAGCCCTGCCCAAACCACGGCTGAGCCAGCAGCCACACATTGCTGGGAGAGGGGGGAACAATCACCATTTTCTGGGTAGTGATGAAATCCAGGATTTTGGTTAAATCTGGCCAAAAAATCTGGTTTAAAATCCGGTTAAGTGTGGCCTGAGAAGAGCAGGTTGAGAACATGAGAGAGGAGCAGCTCTGCAGACCCCAAGGGCAGTGGAGGAGGAGGAGGAGGAGGAGGAGGTGGAGGAGGAAGAGGAAGAGGAAGAGGAAGAGGAAGAGGAAGAGGAAGAGGAAGAGGAAGAGGAAGAGGAAGAGGAAGAGGAAGAGGAAGAGGAAGAGGAAGAGGTGCTCCAGGCAGCAGATCTGAGATTCTCCTGCAGCCTGTGGTGCAGACCATAGAAGAAGGATGCAGAAGGATGGAGGAAGGTGCAGAAGGATGGAGGAAGGTGCAGAGCATAGAAGAAGGATGAAGAAGGATGAAGGAAGGCACAGAAGGATGGAGGAAGGTGCAGCAGGATGGAGGAAGGCACAGAAGGATGGAGGAAGGTGCAGAAGAATGGAGGAAGGTGCAGAAGGATGGAGGAAGGTGCAGCAGGACGTTCCCTGCAGCCCATGGAGCGCCCCGGGCTTGGTGGTCCCCACTCCCCGAGCTCCTGTCCCCTCTGGCCCGGGGAGATGCTCCAGACCAGGGCAGGTGCAGGGGAGGCAGCTGGGCCCGGGCTGCCCTCGGGGGTCCCGGTGAGCTCGGCTAAGCCCCTGACACGAGCTGTGAAAAGGCACAAGACCCGCACCACGATAACCCAGGGCTTTTCTCAGCCATGACACCCGCAGTCATTTGCATCTAAACAGGGGTGTGTGGGATCAGGGGGCCGGCTCGATATAAACTCAGCAGCTTAAAGGGAGGGGGGAGGGAAAGCAGAGAAGGGAGAGAGAGAAAAATAAGCTTATAGCGATGAGAAAGAGCTAAGCTTCCTCCCCTACTGTGAGGCAGGGCGAGCGATACCATCGCAGCGCCGCAGTCGTTTCAAATCGCTGCCGCATTCACACGCCCTTTAGCCATTCTGGGGGGCTGGGGAGCGCCTTCAAAAGGGATTTCCCAGCCGGGCTGGCGGGATTGGAGGGTGACGGCAGGACAGGGGAACATTGCCCCGTTGCTACGAGGTGCTCCTGGGGAATGCCAGTGCTCTGTGCCGTGGGTACGCTGGCCGGCGGAAACATTCCGCATTATGCGGGTAATACAGTGTGACACCGAGGGAACAATGGCAAATTGAGTGTCCCAGCAGGTAACGGGGCTGGCTGGGAGACAGTCGCAGTGGTGCACTGTCAAGGCGGCTCTAATCCTCCCTCGCCAGCCCCTCCCCTGGTTCTGGGAACGCCGCTCCCGCCTTTCGTCTCTGGGAAATTCTCCCGGCTCCTCGCCCAGAGCCCGGCGAGAGTTTCCAGCGGTTTGGTGGTGGCAGCTCGATCCCCCCGCGCTGGCACCGAGCGGGGCACACGGGGACATGGGGGACATGGGGGTACAGGGGGTACAGGGGGCATGGGGGACACGGAGGACATGGGGGACCTGGGGGTACAGGGGGCATGGGGGACACAGAGGACACGGAGGACATGGGGGACACGGGGGGGTACAGGGGGTACAGGGGGCATGGAATGTACAGGGGACATGAGGGGCATGGGGGCTACAGGGGACAAGGGGGGCATGGGGTACACAGGGGGTACAGGGGACATAGGGGGCACAGGGGACACCGGGAGTACAAGGGGTACAGCGGACACGGGGGGCATGGGGTGTACAGGGGACACGGGGGACACAGAGGACACGGGGGGTACAGGGGACACAAGGGACACGGGGGGCATGGTGTGTACAGGGGACACGGGGGACACAGAGGACACGGGGGGTACAGGGGACACAAGGGACACGGGGGGCACGGGGCAGCTGCGGGAGCTGCGTCCATCGTGCCCGGCGGGTACTGCCAGCCCAGCCTGGCTCCGTCCCAGCCCGGCTTGATCTCAGCCCAGCCCAAAGCAGCGAAACACAGGAGAGGCTGAGGCTTCTCAGCTTCCTAGGTGAAGATCCTGGGCAGGGGGGGTTTGCAGGAATTATGACAGTGGCGGACCAGCCGGGCTCTGTGTCTTGCAGCCACGCGCGAATCCGCCTTCGTGCACGCCATCGCCTCGGCCGGGGTGGCCTTCGCTGTCACCCGCTCCTGCGCCGAGGGCACCTCCACCATCTGTGGCTGTGACTCCCACCACAAGGGACCCCCGGGGGACGGCTGGAAGTGGGGGGGCTGCAGCGAGGACGCCGACTTCGGGGTGCTGGTGTCCCGGGAGTTCGCGGACGCGCGGGAGAACCGGCCGGACGCGCGCTCGGCCATGAACAGGCACAACAACGAGGCCGGCCGGACGGTGAGTGACCACTGGGGACAGGCTGAGTGACCACTGGGGACAGGCTGAGTGACCAGTGTGACAGGCTGAGTGACCACTGGGGACAGGCTGAGTGACCACTCAGACAGGCTGAGTGACCACTGAGACAGGCTGAGTGACCACTGGGGACAGGCTGAGTGACCACTGGGGACAGGCTGAGTGACCACTCAGACAGGCTGAGTGACCAGTGGGACAGGCTGAGTGACCACTGGGGACAGGCTGAGTGACAACTGGGGACAGGCTGAGTGACCACTGGGGACAGGCTGAGTGACAACTGGGGACAGGCTGAGTGACCAGTGGGACAGGCTGAGTGACCACTGAGACAGGCTGAGTGACCACTGGGGACAGGCTGAGTGACAACTGGGGACAGGCTGAGTGACCAGTGGGACAGGCTGAGTGACAACTGGGGACAGGCTGAGTGACCAGTGGGACAGGCTGAGTGACCACTCAGACAGGCTGAGTGACCAGTGGGACAGGCTGAGTGACCAGTGGGACAGGCTGAGTGACCAGTCCTGTGTGGACAGCCCAGTGCAGCTCCTCCTGATGCAGTGGGACCACAGGAATTCCCAGGCAGTGACTTTCTAGGATTATTTTCCAGGGCATGGCATTTCCTCTCCCTCCAAACAGGCACGTGGGGTTAAGAGCTAAAATATTCCTTGATTCCGGGGCAAACAAAATTCCAGAATGGTTTGGGTTGATGGGACCTTAAAGCCCAGCTTGTTCCACGCCCCTGGCACGGGAAGGGACATCTTCCATTACCCCAGAGTGCTCCAAGCTCCATCCAACCTGGCCTTGGACACTTCCAGGGATCCAGGGGCAGCCACAGCTGCTCTGGACATCCTGAGCACCTTCCAAGGCTGTAGAAACCCAACCCCAGGTCAGCACTGGATGAAGAGGATTTTCCTCACAGTGCCTCCCTCCTGCACGGTCCCTGTTATAACATCATCCCACCCCATCATTCCTAGGAGTAGATGATAGTCAGAGCCCCATCCAACTGGAATATTCCATCCCATCCCATCCCATCCCATCCCATCCCATCCCATCCCATCCCATCCCATCCCATCCCATCCCTGCAGTCAGCAGGTACCTGGGTCTCTGCCTGCCCTGGGCCATTTGCAAACCCATTGGAACTTTTCCAACCATGCTTGAAGCCAACACTGATCTGGGTTTTCCACACCACAGCAGGTAGAGCTGGAAGGAGAGAAGCCTGACATCTTCCAGTACCAAATCCCCCCACCAAACTCCAGTAATTTTATTCAAAATCAGTGATTATTTTGCTCAGCACAAAGGAGGTTCTGGTGAAGAGTCCTGCCTGTAGATTCCCAATTTCACACGCTTTTTAGTACAGACTTCACATAAATAAAGGGTCATTACCAAGGAGAGGACAGGGATCAGTCTGCATCCACAGGGCTCAGAAACATCTCCAGCCCTCAGCTTCTCTGGGCTCTGACTGTCCACACACACAGGACAGGAGGGACCCCCACAAAAGGATCAGACATTGGGATTAGAATAGACTGGATTGGGGTGGATTGGGGTGGATTGGATTGGATTGGATTGGATTGGATTGGATTGGGTTGGGTTTGGGTTGGGTTGGGTTGGATTGGATTGGATTGGATTGGATTGGATTGGATTGGATTGGATTGGATTGGGTTGGGTTGGGTTGGGTTGGGTTGGATTAGATTGGGTTGGATTGGATTGCATTGGGTTGGGTTGGGTTGGGTTGGGTTTGGTTTGGTTGGATTGGGTTGGTTGGATTGGGTTGGATTGGGTTCTGTTGGTTGGATTGGGTTGGATTGGGTTCTGTTGGTTGGATTGGGTTGGATTGGTTGGATTGGGTTGGGTTGGGGTTGGGTTGGATTGGATTGGGTTGGATTGGATTGGATTGGATTGGATTGGGTTGGGTTGGGTTGGGTTGGGTGGATTGGGTTGGGTTGGGTTGGATTGGGTTGGGTTGGGTTGGACAGGGTGGATGATCAGAGCAGCTGCCCACCTCAGCTGTGCTTTTGGAGTGTGACATCTCTGGAGATCTTTAAAGCCCCCCAGCATCTCCAACCAGCCCATGCTTACAGAATCACAGAACCAGAGAATATCCTGGGCTGGAAGTGATCACAGGGATCATTGATCCAGCTCCTGCCCTGCCCAGACCCCCCCAACAATCCCACCCTGGGCATCCCTGGCAGCACTGTCCAAACTCTCCTGGAGCTCTGGCAGCCTCGGGGCTGTGCTCATTCCCTGGGGAGCCTGGGCAGTGCCAGCACCCTCTGGGGGAAGAACCTTTCCCTGAGATCCAACCTGATCCTCCCCTGGCCCAGCTCCAGCCATTGCCTTGGGTCCTGTCACTGGTCATGAGAGTGAAGAGATTGATGCCATCCACTGCTCCTCTTGAGGGTGCTGAGGGATTGATGCCATCCTCCTCTTGAGGGTGCTGAGGCATTGATGCCATCCTCCTCTTGAGGTGCTGAGGACCTCAATGAGGTCCAATCTCATTCTCCTCTCCTCCAGCTGAACAAACCAAGTGCCCTTATACGGCCCCTCCAGACCCTTCCCCATCCTGTTGCCTCCTTTGGACGCTCTCTAGTGCCTTAATGCCTTTTTAATGTTGTGGGGCCCAAAACTGCCCCCAAAACTCAAAGTGAGGCTTCCCAGACCGAGCATAGATCAGACATTTAGGCCCAGGTGGCACAGGTGGGTGATGGAGAGCAAACCCTGTGACCATGTTCAGAGGCGTCCGAGGATAAGGGAAGAGATGAGGATCTGACTCCATGTTTCAGAAGGCTGATTTATTATTTTATGATATATATTATATTAAAACTATACTAAAAGAATAGAAGCAAGGATTTCATCAGAAGGCTGGCTAAGAATAGAAAAAGAAAGAATGAATAACAAAGGTTTGTGGCTTGGACTCTGTGTCTGAGCCAGCTGGACTGTGATTGGCCATTAATTAGAAACAACCACATGAGACCAATCACAGATGCACCTGTTGCATTCCACAGCAGCAGATAACCATTGTTTACATTTTGTTCCTGAGGCCTCTCAGCTTCTCAGGAGGAAAAATCCAGAGGAAAGGATTTTTCAAAAAAGATATCTGTGACAAAACCCTGTGTTCATTCTGTGGGTGTTTCTGCTGCTGACTGTGCTTTGTCCCACACAGACCATCCTGGACCACATGCACCTCAAGTGCAAGTGCCACGGGCTCTCGGGGAGCTGCGAGGTCAAGACCTGCTGGTGGGCCCAGCCCGATTTCCGAGCCATCGGGGACTACCTGAAGGACAAATACGACAGCGCCTCGGAGATGGTGGTGGAGAAGCACCGCGAGTCGCGGGGCTGGGTGGAAACCCTCAGGGCCAAGTACGCGCTGTTCAAGCCGCCAACAGAGCGGGACCTGGTCTACTACGAGAACTCCCCCAATTTCTGTGAGCCCAACCCCGAGACGGGCTCCTTTGGGACGAGGGACAGAACGTGCAACGTCACCTCGCACGGCATCGACGGCTGCGACCTGCTGTGCTGCGGGCGCGGCCACAACACGCGGACTGAGAAGCGCAAGGAGAAATGTCACTGCATCTTCCACTGGTGCTGCTACGTCAGCTGCCAGGAGTGCACGCGGGTCTACGACGTCCACACCTGCAAGTAAAGCACACGTGGGGCTCCACTGGTGGAGGTGGCTCCAGAGCAGGGTCCCAGGGGTCCCTCAGACCCACACGTGGCCTCACACTGCCGGAGGATGGCACAAAACTCCTGGTGGCCCCAGCCAGGGCACTGAGAAGGCTCTGGGCACCTCACCCAGGTGAGGTGTGACTGCTGGTGCCTCGGGCAGGACAGGCTGCCTGGGGAGGGCAGGGATGGGACAGGGAGAGCAGGGACAGGACAGGGAGGGACAGGACAGGACAGGGAGAGCAGGGACAGGACAGGGAGGGCAGGGATAGGGAGAGGGGGGACAGGACAAGAGCAGGGACAGGACAGGGAGGGCAGGGACAGGACAGGCAGGCAGCAGAGACCAGGGACAGCTGGGTCCCAGCAAGGCACAGCCCCACGAGGCAGAGCTGCTGCCACAGCAGCCCCTGAGCTCCCAGCTCTGTCCTGCTCCACAGGTCCAGCCCCTGCAGGCACCGACACGGGGGCTCAGGTGGAAATGGATTGGGTTGGATCGGGTTGGGTTGGGAAAGCTCCCCCAGCTGCTGCTGTCCTGCTCTCAGCAGATGCAGGGGGGACAGGAAGGAGCCCCCAGCCCAGCCCAGCTCCCTCCTCTCTGCTCTGAGGTGATGCTGGAGAGCCAAACCTGTCTGAGCACACCAACAGAGCCCAAGGGTGGTCCCTCCTTCTCCCTCCCCTCTGCCCTCTCTGTTCCCCCTGCCCCACATCTCCCATGGAGCTCTTGAGGAAGGCAGAGCCCAGGGCTGACCCTCTGGCACCTGGCCAGGACAGGAGCAGGGCACAGGGCACTGCTGTCACCTCCTACAGGGGACAGCACTGTCCCATCACCTCCTCACCGTGCAGCTGCCCAGGAGAGGATTTTAAGGATCAGGGCAGTACCCATTGACTGAGCATTCCCTAACATGACTTTACATCCCAGGGGGAGCTCAGGGATCTCTCTGGGGACAGGTTACCTGCCAGGTGAACATGAGAGACTCCAGGGAGAGAGGAAATCTCTGTCCCAGCCTCCTTGTCAGCCCTGTCAGTCCCACAGCACAATGGCAGGCAGAGCCTTCCCCCTGCCAGGGGATTTACTGAGCTGTCAGCAATCACCCAGAAAGTTCCATGAGCAGGGATTTGGGCTCCCCCCCTCATCCCATGGAGCAGAGCCAGTGTTTGTCCCCCCCTGCTCCCCAGGCCATCCCCTGTCCCTGGGTTTCACCTCCTGTGAAATTAAAAAATGAATATTCCCTCTGTCCTGTGGGGCTCCAGAACCAAGAGCCAGGCTCAAACCCACCCCAGGCAGTGAACCCCAGGGAATGGTGGCCCCTGGGGCTGGGGCTGCTGCTCCAATCTCTCTTTTCCTGGGAATGAGCAGCCCCTGGAGCTGCACAGAGCAATAAAGGGGAGAGACAAAGCCTTTGGCTCAGGCAGAGCAGAACCCCAGGTCCCTCCTCCCTCCAGGCCCCCTTCTGAGGAGCCTTTGCTCCCAAAAATTCAAATCCCAGAGAGCTCCAAAAGCCTCCCCCAGCCAGAGCCACGCTGTCCTCTGATATGCATCTATTTAAAGTATATATTAAATCCCATGGAAAGACTCCCAGGACCCGACTTTTAAAAAAATCCCTTCTTTGTTTGTTTGTTTTTTAATCAAGAAAAGGTATTTAATATTAAATAGAACATTTATTGCCTTGTAATTATTTTACTGTAGCCAGGTATTCTAGCACTGAATGGAAGATCTTTTTCCATCAATCTGCTGTATCCAAAGTTTTGTATAAAGTTGTAGAGGTCGATTTTTTTTTATTTTATATTCAGAAAATTTCTCTTTTTATAAGCATTATTTATTATACAATGTATATACTTGAGTTAACTAAGATTATATATTATATAAATATATATATTTGGAGAAAAATATATTTCAACTTCCATTTTTTTGTGGTACATCATTAAAGAAAAGGTAAAAACTCAAAAATATGCACTTGCCAGCTTGTGTGGTTTGGCTCTGAGGGTCAGCCATGGAATCATGGAATCCCAGGGTGGTTTGGGTTGGAAGGGACCTTAAGGGTCACATAATTCCAATTCCCTGGCATGGGCAGGGCTATCTGTTAAAGGAATCAAGACAATGATGGCAAAAAGAAGATATTTTACAGCTGAATGCTGAGATTTTGATTCAGGGAGTGCCAGGGCACAGCGTGAGATTCAGCAGAGGGCCATGGAATCCTTGGGGCTGGAAAAGCCCTTTGGGATCATGGAATCCAACCATTCCCAGCACTGACCCCTGTCCCCAAGTGCCACACGCAGGGATGGGGACTCCACCCCTGCCCTGGGCAGCTGTGCCAGGGCTGGACGATTTTCCACGAATAAATCTCCCTGGTATCCCACCTAAACCTCCCCTGGCACAATTTGAGGTCATTTTCTCTCCTCCTGTCCCTGTTCCTGGGAGCAGAGCCTGACCCCACCTCACTGCCCCTCCTGGCAGGAGCTGTGCAGAGCCAGATCAAATTAATCAATGGATCAAGATCAAATTTAGCAATGGATCAAGACCAAATTAAGGAATGGATCAAGATCAAATTAAGCAATGGATCAAGATCAAATTTGGCAATGGATCAAGACCAAATTAAGGAATGGATCAAGATCAAATTAAGCAATGGATCAAGATCAAATTAATCAATAGATCAAGATCAAATTAAGCAATGGATCCGGATCAAATTAATGAATAGATCAAGATCAAATTAATGAATAGATCAAGATCAAATTAAGGAATGGATCAAGATCAAATTAAGCAATGGATCCAGATCAAATTAATCAATAGATCAAGATCAAATAAGCAATGGCAATGAAGCAATGGATCCAAGCAGGCTCCAGACTTTGCACACTCCCCACATGTCACAGGCTGCCTCTGAATCCCCTTCCAACACTTTGGACAGACCAAAGTTCACATTTTCTCATATAAAAACCTGTTCTCCTGTCCATGAATAGTTCTGTGGGTGTTTCTGCAGCATCCCCCTCGCATCAGCAATGCTTTTAAGTGCACACAATTTTCCACTGCACTGGCCTCAAATGTACCTGTCTGAAAATCAAAATAAATACAGAATCACTCATATTCTTGCCCTGATCCCCAAATTACTCACACAAAAGCCATCCCATGGCCCCTCCTGCATGGCCAGGGTGTCTCTGCTGGTGCCACCACCCCTGACATGTCCTACCTCACCAGAGAACCTGGCCCATGGAGGGTTCTGGACTCCACAGCTCTGGGGGTGAAGCTCCCCCTGTGTGCCCACCTGCCCCAAACCTCCCTCCACCCCACACTGTGCCCCCAAAGCCCATCCCAGCACCTTCCAATCTGCCTCTGGTCAACAACTCCACTTCAGGGACACATTTCTGGAAAGTTCAAACAGGGTAAGGAAGGGGGTGAAGAACCCAACCCTTACATTGAAAGCAATATTGTGCATTTATTATAGATTTAAAGCCTCTCTGCCAAGAGGAGCCATGGAGAACACAGAGGTGGTGGGAAGGTGCTGCCCTTCCCTGCAGGGAACATCTCAGATCTTGGAACAGAGGTTGGAATGGCTCAGGTGTCACACCCAGCAGCCCAGCCTGGTTTTCCAGCCCTCCCCAGGGGTGGGATACTTTCCATGAATAATGGAAATTAATAATTTCCATGGGTACCCCCACCCCACACACACACAGAGCCTCCTCAGCCCTGCAGAGCCCACACAGCTCCAGAATGGGCTGGAGCAGAGTCCTCTCACTTAATTTCTGTCAGAGTAAGAGGAGCCAGCTGCTCAGGCTGGGCTAAATTCAACCCATCCACACTCTGAGCACCCCTCTGGCTGCAGTAGCTCTGCTCCTCACACACAGCAGCAGCAGACACAGATCATCACAAGGAGTTGTGCTTTTTATTGAATCCATTGAATGTGCAATTACACCAGATATTTATTCATCAATATAGTTCTGGACACAGACACGATAAGGTTTACATCATTTACTCTGAAATATAAGTTACTGTGTGCTGCTGTCACCTGGACTGGCAGAGGGAAGGGAGGAACAAATAAATTCACAAGATCCTACACAAAAAATGAGAGGGAGCCACCACTGGGACTCACAACAGCATCACAACACAACAGCACTGCCAGAGGAGCAGAGTGGAGTGCCTGGAACACTCCAACTGCTGTGAGCACACTGAGGACAACAGGACCTGGAAGGACATGGGGACCCTCCTTCCCTGGGAACACCCCCTGCATACCCTGCTAGCCCTTACAGTGGGTCTGCTCGGGGTTAGGAAGCTACACTGACTAACATCTGCTAAATGGCTTGGATTTCATGCCCCACCACACTGAGGTATGTTCCAGGAACCTTCTGGAAGGAGTGGAGCCTCAGCATCTCCCTGAGGCCACAGGAGCAGGGGAAGGAGCGTGGAGCAAAGGTTTGATACATTCCTTTATTTCAGTGCAAAAACATGGGCAACACACATCTCCTGCACCTGCAGAGCTTGGCTTCCTCTCTGTCTCTAAGGAGGAATTTCAACCTTTGGTAACATGGAAGGAAAAAGGGATAAAATGAGGCTGGAGGATACCAAAGCTGCCAACTACAGAACTCAGGAAGAGCTGGAGGCTGGAACCAGCATTGCCAAAACTCTTGTTGGATTAACAACAAGGTCTGATGCCTTAAATACTGGATTTGGAAATTTCCTCTACTCTGATCAGCACTTCCCTGCCCTCTTCCAGTGCCCAATCCCACCAGGCCCCAAAATACCTGGATATAAATGAAGAGGGTGCAGCATCCAGGCACTCCTGGAGCTCTGTCTGTGGGCATGGGGCTGGCTCAGAGCTCACTGAGGGCTGGGGTGGCACCACAAAAGTCTTCACCTGACCAGGATCACACACAGAGCAGTGCTTCAACATCCCTCCACCAGACTGGCAGGTTTATTAGAAGCCAGGATCTCTTTCCTACTGCAGGAATGCTGGACACAAGTGAGGGTCAGCCCCAAAGCTCCCAGGACATTCCCCCTGCTCACCCCAAAATGCACAGAGACAGAAGCACAGGGCTCCAGGAGACACTTCCACGTGACATCAGGGTATGAAAGACAAAGAATAAAGGTACTGAATTGCACTACACATGCAGGTTCCACATGGGGCTCTGGGGATCAGGGGAGCATTTCACTTTGTCCAGAAGAGTAAAGATCCCAGTGTTTGTTCTCCAGGTTGGTCACTTTTCCAGCTGTTGATCTTGCACTTGGTCCACCTTCAGTCTAGGGTAGGGACTCTTGCAAAAGAAGCCAAATCCATCAGGAAAGCATCATGCACATGTATAAAGCATCAAGCACACACTGGAACCCACTCACATGGAGCCAGGATAGATAGTTTGGTGTGAGTTTCCCCAGCACAGGTACTGCCCTACATGATTAGAAAGTCATTCTCTAGGAGATGCCACTGTCCCACTGGGCTCAACTACTCCCTGTGGCACCTATGGGGAAAGAGTAGGACATCCTTCTCTCAGACAGCAGACACAAGAAACCAAAATTCCAGATTTTTTAACTCAAGCAGAATCTCTTTTGATTTATTTAAATTAAAAAAAGGTAAATTTTGGCCCAATATCTCACGGATACTTTAAAAGTTAATGGTAAATTCAGAAAAACAGAGAATTCAGGCATGCAGGTTCCCAAACTTTCAGGAGCTCCCCCCTCCCAAATTGCTCTAAGAACTGATCAGATACAGCTCTGACAATACAGAGGGCCAACAGTGAGAGCAGATCCACCCCACTGCAGGCTCATTTCTGAGCAGAAAAGGAGAATTCAAGCACTGCTTTAAAATAAAAGTACTTACGTTCCTTCTTCTCTCAGAAGAGCCAAGAACTTCTTCACCCGATACTCAGGATCCATCTAAACACCAAACAGATCCCCATTAGTGCCAAAGAGGAAAGCACAGAATCAGGAATGTCCTGAGCTGGACAGGACCCACAAGGATCATGGAGTCCAACCCCTGGCCCTGCACAGACACCCCAAAAATCCCACCCTGGGCACCCCTGAGGGCTCCACAGAGCAGTGAGGTGAAACCTCAGGGAAGTCATCACAAGCAGGAAATAACAAAGATCCAGACAAAGAGTTCTGCTAAAAACCCAGTATGACCTGACACAGTGAGACAAATCTCTTATCAGCCTTAGAAAATCTGTTCTAAAGCCACCAGCTGGAATTCAAACTTGCCAAGGCCAGTGTTCTGTTCCCAAATGGAAGATGCTGCCTCCCACCCCTCTGAGTCCATAACTGAGTCCATAACCTGCACTGGCTCCTGGGGAGACACAGCATTTACCTGCACACACAGCTCCTTGTCCAAAAGAATACAGCTGGCAGCAGAAAACAATTGCAATTTGAAAATTTGAAAACTCAAACTTGATCAAATTGCTTATTAAAAATGCAGGCACAAAGCCCAGAGGCTGATCTGCTCAGGAAGGAGCAGAAGCTGGAGTGGAGCAGAGGGGCAGCAGGGTCAGGACTCCTGGACACAGCCTCTGGTGCTCTGGTGAAACAGAAATGGTGCTGCCAAACTGGGGGGAGATTCTCTGGAACAGAACTCAGAGAGGTGACAGGAACATGGATAGTGCAGCATCCCCAGGACATCCAGGACCCTCCAGAAACAAAGGAACTGAAGGGAAGGTGTTAATCTCCAGTCCAGAGAAGAAGAACCTCCACCAAGATGTGATGAGCCCCCCTAAAACCCTGCCATGAACCCCAAACCCTCAGCACATCCAGGTGCAGTGTTTGGTTTAAAATAAAGCAGGCAATATTTATTCTCTGGTGATCTTTCAAAGTTGCCATGAAAGTTAAGATGCATTAAAGATAAGCACCTTAGATTAAGTTTTATTTATGCTGATTAAGCTTTATTTATGCTAATCAGGAAAGCCTGGAGGTGCCAGAAGGGGCTTTTGGGAACATTTCCTGACTCATCCAGGCTCAGGAGGAGACCTTGGCTTTGGGAGTGCTGCCAGCAAGGTCCAAGAACAACACCACAGGGAGAGGAAGCAGGAGGAACCATGGAGAGAGCAGCCAGGGCAGGCTGAAGCCAAGGTGGGACCCAAGAGCACTGGAGGTGGCCCTGTCCTGCAGCCAAGGCCACTGCAAACACCTGGGGATTCCCATGGCAAACCCTGAGTGATCAAAGGCTTCTTTTGAACAAGAACAGAATCATTCTAGGATACTCAGTGTACACAAATGACCAAAGGATGTGACACAAAACACAAGCAGCTGGACATTGAAGAAAGCATTAATAGAGTTTGGGGGAAATTAGGCTGCCAGAAATTGTGGGGTTACACAGCTCATAAACAAGGTAACAATTCACCCAGGGCACCAGAGCAGTTCAGGTATCCCAAGAAAGGATTTTGATATTGAGGGTCTGGTTCTCTGTGACTTTAGAGTGAAACACACTGGAAGGTTTTTGACCAGCTCAGGAACCCCTGCAGGGAGCTGAGGGTGGGGTCACTGCTTTCACAAAGCAAAACCCACCACTAGATTCAGAGGAAGACACAATGTGCACATATTTTACAAAGAATTCAGTCACCTGGCATCCAATCAGCTGAATTCTGAAAAATTTCATCCACCACTTGGAATTCTTAGGTGATTTCAGACTGAAATCTCCTTCTGAAAAGCTGTGGTACAGCTCAGTGAAAACAAGATGCAGTGCTGCATTTCTTACCCAGTGCAATTGTGCTTTCCTGTCAGGGCCTGGCAGATCCCAGCTCTCTGTGGGTTCCAGGTCTCTGTTTCCTGAGAGCCTGCACTGCTCTCCTGTATTTATAGCACCTCAGCAGATGGAGTCATGCAAACACCTCAGACCTTTTGGAACAGAGCTGCTTCATATTTAGCTGCCATATGCTGCTACCTCTGCTGTTACACAACCACCTGAGGCCAGTGCCAGAGCAGGAACCACCCTGCTGCCAACCCTCCATGGGCAGCAAAGGGACACCCCAGTGGCCCTGGGGACAGTGGCAGCACCTCATGTGTGATGTTCAGTGTGTTAGAAAGGGCACATGTCGTGGTGTTGTGAGGTCCCCAGGGTGAGGTGAGAGATGAGAGCTGACTCCAAGTTCTCAGAAGGCTGATGATATATTTATTATATTATATTATATTATATTATATTATATTATATTATATTATATTATGTGATATATGTGATATTATATTATTATATTATATTATATTATATTATATTATATTATATTATATTATATTATATTATATATATTATAATTATTTTATTATATTATATTTATTTTATTATATTCTATTATGCGATATTCTATTCTATTCTATTCTATTCTATTCTATTCTATTATATCATATCATATCATATCATATATTTTAAAACTATACTAAAGAAAGAGAAAGGAGTCATCAGAAGGCTGGAAAAGAATGAGAATAAAAACCTGGGACAGACTCAGAGAGTCCGACCCAGCTGATTGTGATTGGCCATTAATTCAAAACAATTCCCATGCTGGGTAAACAATTCTCCAAATCACATTCCAGAAGAGCAAGACATGGAGAAGCTGAAGCTTCCCAGCTTCCAAGGAGAAGAAATCCTGGCCAAGGGATTTTTGATAAAATATCACAGTGACAGGCACTGTCACTCTGTCTGTCTCTCCCAGCCTGGCTGGTCCTGCACTCACCGACCCAGCAATGGTCTGCTGGAAGAAATGAACACCCAAGAACAGCTTGGCTGCACAGCCTCAGCAGAGTGAGGACTCTGTGTCTCTGGTCACAGGATCATGGAACAGCCTCAGTGGGAAGGGACCCACAGGGATCATCCAGCCCAACCCTGGAACTGCACAGACACCCCAAAATCCCATCCCTGGGAGTGGTGTCCAAGCTCTCCTGGAGCTCTGGCAGCCTCAGGGATGGGACCATTCCCTGGGGAGCCTGGGCAGTGCCAGCACCCTCTGGGGGAAGAACTTTTTCCATATATCCAACCTAAATCCCCCATGCCCAGCTCCAGCCATCCCCTGGCTCCTGTCCCTGTCCCAGAGCAGAGATTGGAGCTGCAGCCCCACTGAGCTCTGCCCTCACTCTGCTCCAGCTGAACCAGTGACCTCAGCTGCTCCTCCTATGGCCCCTCCAGACCCTTCCCCATCCTCAGCTCCCTCCTTTGGACAGTTCCTAATTCCTTTCTATCCCTATGACATTGTGGTGCCCAGAACTGTCCCCCAGGAACGGGCACAGGGGCCAGGCTGGGGACAGGGCTGGGTCAGCACTGCCCCCTCAGAACTGCCCATGATTTACAGAACCTCCACCTTCAGCTTTGGAAAGAACCAGCACTTGAGGAGAAAGCAGCACAAGAGCATGTCCTGAGGCAGAAGAAGGGAGCCATTGTCAGGGCTCAGGGAGCAGGGCAGCAGCCCCTGAAGGGCAGCACCCCTTAAATCCATTTCATACATGTGAGCAATGACTTACTGACTTGCCTCTAGGTATGGAATTAAAAGCCAAGGAAGAAGAGGAAAAAGTAATCTAGATAAATGACTTTATTCCCTGAGGTGACATGCAGTCAGAGCATATCCTCAGAGCTGAGCAAGTTTTAACAGAATTGTGAGGAGTGAACAGAGGGGTGCACGACTCTGAGCTCTCAGCTACAAGTCTCTTCACTTCTGCCCTGCCTCTGAGAGGGAGATCTGAGAACAGCTCACTCAGCTGCACTAAATCCATTTGATGGGAGCAGAGGGGGGCCTGGGGGAGCACTGGGATGTCAGGGGAGGATTAGGGCTGCACCCTCAGCCCGTGTCAGCATGAGCAGGAGCTTGCTGGCTGGCTCCAGGCATGGGTGCTGCTGCGGGGGAGGGCTCAGAGCTGCATAGTTCTACCCTCTGCAATTATTTTCTTTAAAGTGCTGAAAGTGGTAAATAAAGAGAAGAGCAGCTGAACAGCCTGACAGATTTATCTTCTTCAGGGAAAGAGCACATACACCTGCACAGGCACCTTCTTCTTTAAAAAAAAAATAAAAAACCTGAGGTGATTGCTATCTGCAATCTTAACATGCTGGGTGGAGAAAAGAAATTCCATGAAAGGTGAGTTAATCCAACCCCTCCCATAGCCAGATGCTCTGTAAGAGCAGCTCTGAACAGCCCATGGGCACGAGGGGGGGATTTAAAGATCTCTGTGCACCAAGCTGTGGTGATTGCTTTGTTCTGAACATTTCCCCTCACTGCAACTCTTTTCCCAATGAAACCAATGCAAAGGCTGCCACCAACACCAGGGCTCTGCAGAGAAGGGAACCTCCAGGAGTGCTCCAGGAGCCCAGAGCCATTCCCACCTGTAAGGACATTTCTATCAGCATCAGCAGCTTCTTGATCCCAATCCACACCGGCTTCCCTTTGACGTTCTGAGCAATCGTGCTGCGCTCTTTGTCTTTGAAGTTACCCAGGAGCTGGGGGGAAAATCAGTTTAAAAAATCAACAACAGGAGGCTGAGAGTAGGAATAATGGTACCTGCCTTGGGACAAAGGAAATGGGAAGCTAGAAGCATTTACTAGCTAAGAGGAAAAATTTGTTGCAATGTAACCTAGACAAGGCAAAACACACCACAAAAATTATTTAATTCCCTCATGGTTTTTTCCATAATATCCCTTATCCAACAGTTAGTGCTGTGCTTTTAAGGTGCACTCCAGGTCTTCTCCAGACCAGGGTCTACAAGGAAACAATGGTTCAAGCCACAGGGAGTTTCCACACCTGCTGCAGGAGTATCTCTGTGTCTCAGGAGTGTCTCAGTGCCTCTGTGTCTCTAAGGTTTTGGTGACACCACCACTGGGACAAGTTTGCCAATGGCACCAAAGATTTGCCTGTTCAGTTTATTTTAACAGCCTTCAGTACTCACTACAACTCCCACTAGGGCACAGAATAAGGGGCACTGAAGGCAGGAATTTATAAAGAACTTGTAATTCCTCAGCACCAAACGCCTTCAGTTGATGCTGTTCCAATTCACCAGAGCACCCTCTGGGCACATTCAGTTTAAGTGCCCCAATTATGCTCATTACCCACTTCCCTGCCCTTGGAATGCCTCAATCCAGACCACAAACCCTTCCCCAGACCTACTGTTCCCTAATTTTGCCTTAATTTAATTCATTAAAAAGCAAATTTAAAGCCTCAGAGCTGCTGTGTTATGACACGATGACAAGCGGGATGGTGTTACCAGGCACAGCTACTGCAAAATCCCTCAAGTTTGGAGTCTTTTGTCATCCTTGAACTTTTGCTCACCTCTAAAGCCTCCATGAGCTGCTCCCCTGTGGCAATGTTGGGCACGTGGATGGTGGTGCTGAAGGCGTTCAGCATCTCCATCTCCTGCAGGACGTCCTTGCGGCTCGTGGTGCCGATGATCAGCAGCTTGCGGCCCTGTCCAGGCAAAGGAGCCACAGTCAGGAAAGGAAAACCTGGAGAGAAGCAGCCTGGGGAAGGTTCAGCTAACTACAGATGATAAATGGCCATTTAAAAACCCACTTCAAACAAAATTAATGGGATTAAATGTGCCAGTAAATTGAAGGGGCCAAGAGCAGCCACAGGAGACAGGATCAGCTCTCGGAGCAATGCCACCAACAGGGTCCAAGGATTGTGGTGCACAAAGCCCCACCACACTCACAGCTCCTTCTGAACCCAGCTTTATAAATAGCTGGATCCTCATTAAATTTAAAAGCCTGAGCAAACTCCCACTCCCAAAAGCTGAATTACAAATGACTTCTCAGGGGAACAGCCTGTCTTTAGGAATCTGTGGGTACAGTGAATTCCCTGCTCCTGCACAGGCAGTTCCAGTGGATTTCCAGCTCAGGCTGTTGAGCAGAGGCTGCTGTGAGTCCCTGAGTTCCCCCTGCAGCTGTCCAGGACAGTCCCACTCCAGCAGGCTCCAATTCCCAATGCAGAGTGCACAGAGTCAGCCCAGACAGTAACAGCATTTATGAACAACAGAGCAAATTGTGGAAAACATCAGCTGCAAATGCAAATCCACTGCTGTTTGTTCACCTTGCAGAGCCCTTCCCACTGCTATTTGAATTTCCCTGAGCAGGGTTTGGACACTGATCAATACTGGCTGATAGCAGGAGCTGCTGGGATTGTCAGGCAGGACCATCAGTCCCTTTTCTGTCCCAGTGCACAGGGACCCCACGGGCTGGGAGGGGTCTGGCTGGCCAAGGACCCCCCTCTTTTGCTGTCCAAAGTTTGGTGAGGCTCCAGGAGTGAAGGGAATGTCCAGTGCCCACCCAGAGGGTGCTGCCCTGGGCACTGGGCTGCCCTGGGCACTGCCCAGGCTCCCCAAACAGCTTCACTGCCACACAGCTGAGGTACCAGGGCACAGAGGAAGCCAAGGACAGACTCTTGACCAGACCTGAGACCTCCAAAACACAGAACAACCCCTCCTGCAAGTGCTGGAACACTCAGACCTGTCTGCTTCACGAGTGGTTCTCCTAAAAACTTGTTCATTACTGGATGGAACTCTGAAAATCCCGAACAGTTGGGCAAGGGGCTGTGTTGATAACAGTTTCCCATGAACTATGAGCATTTAAGAGGGGAAAAACTGCTCAGCTGCACCCAGGCAGTGTCTGTCCCCCAAATATAGCTCTCAGCATGTGTACAGAGCCTGGCACACTGATCAGGCATCAATCAAGGGATAACTACCTCAGAGAGGCTGCCTGAGGGATGCTGCCCTCATACATTAATGAAATCTGTGCCTGATTACAATAAAAATGGAATTTAGCTTGGAGTTTCACCAGGAAAGGACACAGGCAGCACAAGAATGTCACCACTAAGGGGAGTTTTACCTGCTGGCACTTCAGGTGTCCATGACTGATGTCACTCTCAGCCTTTCCTTGCCCAGATGACACATTCCTCCTCCTAGGAAAGCTGCTCACCCTCTGGACTCACCCAAAAAAAAAAATCCCTAAAGGATCAGTTCAGAAAAGGATCAGTTCACTGCCAAACTGGGCAGTGCCACCCCGAGCCAGCTGGACCCAAAGGCAGCAGGGCAGTGGGAGGTGGCTGCACACACAGAAAGGGCTCTAAAGCCCTATGACACTGAGGGAACCACTGGCACTGCTCCCTGTGGGAATTCTGTGGGAACAGCAGCTCAGTCTCACTCTGTGTGTGACCACTGGGACAGACTTAGAACAGGAAAAAGCAAAACAGGATCATCACTCTGCCATGTGGATCCAGGAGCTCCTTCCTGTTCCAAATACAACTTCAAATCCATCATTTCCTGGAGAAGGGAAGGGCCTGGGGACACCTTAGAGCACCTCCCAGTGCCTAAAGGGGCTCCAGGAGAGCTGGGGAGGGACTGGGGACAAGGGAGAATGGATTCCCACTGCCAGAGGGCAGGGCTGGATGGGATATTGGGCAGGAATTGTTCCTGTGAGGGTGGGCAGGCCCTGGCACAGGGTGCCCAGAGCAGCTGGGGCTGCCCCTGGATCCCTGGCAGTGCCCAAGGCCAGGCTGGATGGGGCTTGGAGCAGCCTGGGATAGTGGAAGGTGTCCTTGCCATGGCAGGGGTGGCACTGGATGGGCTTTAAGGTCCCTCTAACCCAACCCATTCCATGTTTCTGTGATTCTGTTAAGTTGGAGAAGTCAGAGAAAGGTCAGAAATAGGGAATAACTTCCCTAAATAGATCCTTGGTAAAAACAGAGAGGTTTATAAAATCATAGCTGGTGTAGAGGGGATGAGGGAGAGACTGCTGCTCATCATTACAGAATCCAGGGAGCACAAGAAGGAATCTCAACCATCAGATAAACTGAACTAAAGGGGGTTTGGTCTCACCAACAGCTCAGCTGGACTCAGGCACGCACAGTGCTAAGAATGGAAAGGCTTAACAAGGTTGAAAAGCACCAGGATGAGTTTCCAGAGGGCAGATCCATCAGCAATTTTTAGATATCTCTGTTAAAATCTATTCCCAGGTCCCTGAACCACTGACGTGGTTGGGAGCTCCTCAGAACAGATGGCTACTCCTCAAAAGTGCTTCCAATTTTTAACAGCTCCACCCAAAAGATCCTGATTTTTCCCTGTTTTCCTCAAAAGAAGCCATGCCTTCAACTCCCTGCTTTAAACCTGACCCCTGGAAAGCAGCCACAGTGACCTGACAGGGCAGGAGTCCCTCGAGCTCCTCCAACTTTCAGGCAACCCAACAAACAAGTGAGAATCCCCAGGGCAGCACTGCTTGCCCCAGGAATTATGGAGGCAGCAGGAAAAGCCAGCAAACTGAAAAAGCTGCCCTCAGCCAGCTCCTCTGCACTGGTTTGCTGGGATTTGTTCCTGTTCCAGGATCCCAGGATGGCTCAGGCTGCAGGGGGCCACGATGCCACTGCCTGCTCCTGGGGCTGTGGGCTCAGGGAGTGATGGAAGGGCAGCCCCAGGCAGGAATCTGACCTTGAAAGTGGGGCTGGGGGCTCTGGGGGCAGTGGAAGGGCAGCCCCAGGAGAGAAGAGAAGGGCTGGGGGCTCTGGGAGTGATGGAAGGGCAGCCCCAGGCATGAATCTGACTTTGCAAGTGGGGCTGGGGGCTCAGGGAGTGATGGAAGGGCAGCCCCAGGAGTGGGTGTCCCTTGGAGGAAAGGAGCTGGGGGCTCTGGGAGCAATGGAAGGACATCCCCAGACATTAATCTGACTTTGAAAGTGGGGCTGGGGGCTCTGGGAGCAGTGGAAGGGCAGCCCCAGGCAGGAATCTGACTTTGAAAGTGGGGCTGGGGGCTCTGGGAGCAATGGAAGGGCAGCCCCAGACATTAATCTGACTTGGAAAGTGAGGCTCTGGGGGCAGTGGAAGGGCAGCCCCAGGAGAGGGTCTCCCTTCAAGAAGAAGAGCTGGGGGCTCTGGGAGTGATGGAAGGACATCCCCCAGGGCAGCCCCAGGAGTGGGTGTCCCTGGAGGGAAGGGGCTGAGGGCTCTGGGAGCAGTGGAAGGGCAGCCCCAGAAGAGGATCTCCCTTCAAGAGAAGGGTTGGGGGCTCTGGGAGTGATGGAAGGGCAGCCCCAGGAGTGGGTGCCCCTGCAGGGAAGGGGCTGGGGGCTCAAGGGGCAGCCCCAGGAGTGGGTGTCCCTTGGAGGGAAGGGGGCTCAGGGGGAGGGGGTGTCCCCTGGAGGGCTCCTTGCCCAGGCACACACTCCCTGAGCCTGCCCAGCCCGCTGGGGCTCGCTGGGGATGCCGAGGTCCCTCCCTCCCTCCCTGGCAGGCCGATTGTTGGGAAGCAGCAGGGAGGCACATGTGAAACCTCGCTGGGGCTGGGCAGAGCCTGCAGGCCCCGTGTGACTCTGCATGTAGATGAAGCAGCCCCGGCTTTGGGAGCTGCTGCTGCTCAGTTCTCAGGGAAGGCTTTTTCTGCTGCTTGGCTCCCTGCTGAGACAGCCCTTTTCAGCCTTTCCATCCCCCAGTCCCTGCTCCTGCACAACACAGGCAAACTTGATGGAATTAAAGACCCAGGAGAACGTGGTTTATTTTCTCCTCTTCAAGGCATTTCAGAAAAGATTTTTAATTGGTTTAAAAAAAGATGCTGAACAAAATGCAATGGTTTTCAGCCCTCTTGAAGCAGCAGTAACAGATAGCACTATTTAACACTGCTGAGTGGAACCACAAGCAGGAGCTGTGACTGGCAATTTAAAGCAAGCTCAGAGTGGTTTCTAGTTTATTTAAAGTCTAAAGTGTTTACCCTCAAAAGAAAACCAGAACCTTCAAGTGTTTGCCCTTCCCACACCACGTTCCAATAATCCAGCCTGGGAGGAAGAGTGGAGCCTGGGAGGCAGCTTCAATTCAACAGAGACACACACCTCGATGCATAATTAATAACATTTCATCCCAGAAATGCTTCTCTTCCACACAGAGCCTGCAGTGATTGCAGGGAGCTGCTTGCACATCAAGAATATCCCTGCAAGTGACGTTGACACCCCAGTGAATTCATAATCTGGGCCACAGCAGTGGTGACAGGACAAGGGGGAACAGCTTCCCCCTGCCAGAGGGCAGGGACAGATGGATATTGGAAGGAAATTCTTCCATTCTCTGGAATGAATGGAACCCCAGAGAAGCCCTGGATCCCTGGAATTGCAGGGAGTGGAATGAGATGGGCTGTAAGGGCCCTCCCAACCCAAAGATTCTTTGAAATCAGCTCAGTATTTCAGGTGCCCCCCACGAGTGAAGCAAAGGGTAACAGGTATTGTCACCCCAGCATCCTGCCAAGAATTCCTCTCTGCACATTATTTTACAAGGAATGATGCTAAACCATGATCCCAGTCCCACAGAAATCCAAGGTGCTTTGTCCTCATGCAGATCAGTCCCACTGATGCACTTAGAGCCTGTATCTGCATCTCAAATTCCAGCAAAACGTGAGATCCAAAAAAACTGCTCCTCAGGCAACTTGTAATCTCAGAGGGGACTGGAAGGTGTTGATCAACCCTCAGGGTTATTTCCATCATGGGTTCCTTACTCGAGTTCAAAACCCCCAAAGAGTGTCCATGCCCAAATCCAACATGTTTAACAGTAAAACTGTCACAGCAGAAAAGGCCTTTCCTGCACAACTCTATTTCTTACACACAACTTTGGGTTTTTAAATACCCAAGATCCCCATATGCCATGGCTGTCCCAGGGAACTCACTACAAACACACCAAGGAAGAGCCAGAAGTGCCAGAGCAGGGCAGCCCAAAGTCCTGATTCCCACAAAACCAACACTGGACACTTAAAAAGGAAAAAAAAAGAAAAAAAAATCCCACATGATCAATCAACCAGTGACATTTCCTCAGCAAACTCACTCTCTATCCTCCAACAATTTATGGCTTAAGTCACCATAATATTGGCTGTCAAGGCAGAGTCTCCCAGCCCCCAGGGCATTTCAAACCCTGCTGAGCACAAATCTCTGCAACAAGTGCAAACTTGGCAAATATCTGAGCTGCAGCCTGTGTCCTGCTCTTGGGAGCCCCAGGTGCCACCCAAAGGGCAGGAGAAGCCAGCAAACTGAAAAAGCTGCCCTCAGCCAGCCCCTCTGCACTGATTTCCTGGGATTTGTACCTGTTCCAGGATCCCAGGATGGCTCAGGCTGCAGGGTCATCCCAGAGCACACAGCACAGGGTTCATGTACTGATGATGCAGTCCCATTTTCAGAAAAATTCACTTTTTTCATCCTTCATTTCTACAGCAGCCGTGGTGAAGGCAATGTGCCACTTGTTCAGCCCACAGAAAATCAGGATTCAAGCCAAACTTCCAAAAATCAGGCAGAACATGGGAGTAAATTACCAAGGAAGGAGGAACAGCTTAAGATGATTTGGTGTCAGATTCACAACCAGGGCACTTCCAGCCCAGTTCTTCCATCACCAGAGATCACACACAGGCACAGCCTTAGGCTGGATTCATCCCGTCCATTTTTAGGCAAAATGCCCCAATTTGGAGCCCAAGATCCCTCTGTGCTAACAGAGGGACAGAACAGAGGTGTGGTCCTGCCCTTCTGCCTTCTAGAAAAGGGAAGAGCCCAGAGCTGAGCCCTGTGCTGCAGGGTTTTACCTGCCTGAAGATGTTTTCATGCAGCCAGCACCAGCACACATCCAGGATGCAATGGGCAAATGGACAATTCAATACTTTAAGTTCCTTTGAAATCATGTTCTGTTTTCCCTACTGATTTTTGGGAATAGCCTGTAGCAGGTCAGAGATGACAGGAGATGAGGGGACCAGGAATGGCTGTGCTGCTGCACACAGGCAGCTGCTCTGCTCCAAGCATGTGATAAAACTTGGATGCTGTTGTGTTACAAGCTTCACATGGCCTAGAAAGCTCACTGGGAAAATCTGTGTTCTCCCAGGCTGACACTCACACAGGCCTGTGGCATTACAATTTAGTTCAAAGTCCTGGATTTGAAAGGTCTTTTCACCAAACTCTCTAATGAAAACAACACTCACACACTCCTGTGCCAGGATATTAAACATGACAAAAAACTGACTTCATCCAGACTGAGCTTCTCTGCTTTTTCCTGACACCAACCTTCAAGGTGTTCCTGTTAGGATGTTATTTATTCATGCAGATCTCTCACACACAGAGCAGAAAGGCAGTGAAGGACAAGAAAATGGCAAACAAGAAAGGAGGCTCAGCCAGCACGAGCTGCAGAACCCTCAGCACTTGTGATGTTCCTAAATCTCATGGAGCCACAAAGTGCAAACAGACAGGATCAGCACGAGAGACAAGATCTTAAGCTTCCCTCAATCACTGTAATTAACACCTGATCATTTCAAGTTAAGAACAAATTAAACCCCTGACAAGCACAATCACAGATTACACAGAAATTGATCTATAAATAGGGAGGGAGCACGTGGCTGAGCCAGGGCTGGGTCTGGCCTGAACAGCTCCTCAGAGGGCACAGCTGGCACAATTCAGCTTTACATGGTGAAGGTTAAACTGCTTTCCTTAGTCAGTAGTTTTAGGACTAAGTGCAGAAGATACAGCCCCCAGTAATTAGATATTTCAAGCTGAATCCCTTGTGGTTATCCAAGAAATGTCCAAGTGAATGAGGAGCAGCAGGCTGGGATTAAGGTGGCTGACTCAGACAAAGCATTAACAGCACTGGCAGCTCTGAGGCAGCCACAGAACTCAAACTGCCCATTCCTGCAGGAACAGGGACAGGGACAGGGACAGGGACAGGGACAGGGACAGCTCCCACTGCCCATTCCTGCAGGAACAGGGACAGGGACAGCTCCCACTGCCCATTCCTGCAGGAACAGGGACAGGGACAGGGACAGGGACAGCTCCCACTGCCCATTCCTGCAGGAACAGGGACAGGGACAGGGACAGCTCCCACTGTCCATCCCTGCAGGAACAGGGACAGGGACAGCTCCCACTGCCCATTCCTGCAGGAACAGGGACAGGGACAGCTCCCACTGCCCATTCCTGCAGGAACAGGGACAGGGACAGGGACAGCTCCCACTGTCCCATTCCTGCAGGAACAGGGACAGGGACATTTCCCAATGTCCATCCCTGCAGGAACAGGACAGGGACAGCTCCCACTGTCCATCCCTGCAGGAACAGGGACAGGGACAGCTCCCACTGTCCATCCCTGCAGGAACAGGGACAGGGACAGCTCCCACTGCCCATTCCTGCAGGAACAGGGACAGGACAGCTCCCACTGTCCATCCTGCAGGAACAGGGACAGGACACAATGTCCACTGCAGGAACAGGGACAGCTCCCACTGTCCATCCCTGCAGGAACAGGGACAGGGACAGCTCCCACTGTCCATCCCTGCAGGAACAGGGACAGGGACATTTCCCAATGTCCATCCCTGCAGGAACAGGGACAGCTCCCACTGTCCATCCCTGCAGGAACAGGGACAGGGACAGCTCCCACTGTCCATCCCTGCAGGAACAGGGACAGGGACAGCTCCCACTGCCCATTCCTGCAGGAACAGGGACAGGGACAGCTCCCACTGTCCATCCCTGCAGGAACAGGGACAGGGACAGCTCCCAGTGTCCCATCCCTGCCTTACCTGAGGGGGAGCTTTCTTCAGCAGCACCAGAAGGGCTTGCAAAACCAGATTGGAGAACCGAGGTCCAATTGGGACATAATCTGAAAGGAAAAACTCATTTTAGTGTCCATGGAGCAGGTGCACATTTAATCCACTTCACTGTAGCAAAACCAGTTCAGTGTTCCTGCAGTAAATGGTTCCAGATATTTTCCAGTTTGCAATGTTTCAATATTGGAAATGCATCAATATTTTTGCATCATCCAGCACAGCTCTCCCTCCTCCTGACTCACCTAAAAGTCGCTCAATGTCGTCCACAACAACACAGCTGAGCTGGGACTTGTAGGCATCATCAAAGATCTGAAAAACAGTGAAATATCTCAGGGTTAAACCTCAGCCACAGGACTGGGACAGCCACAGCTGGGCTTGCTGATGTGGGTTCAGCTGAACACAGCAGCACTGAGAGGAATAATCTGAGAATGAAACAGGTGAGTAATGAGAGATCAGGCTCCCTGCAGGCAATAAAACACTGCCATCTCCACAAATTTGGTTTATTTATTCATTTACTCCCCACCCCTGGCAACAAGCAGCTGCCCTGAGGCTCACTGTAAGCCAGGGAGAAACCAGCACCATTCCTCTGGTTTTGGAGCTGGGGCAACACTGATAATGTGACACACACACACAGAACCTGCCCAGCTGTGACACAGCTGGGAAGCTTTTCTCCTCAGGCTATTGGGCACTGTGCAGAACAGCCCTGCAGGGAGAAGGGACTGACTCAGCACTGGATCTCACCCCAGTCATCCTTCCTGGAGCAGCTCTGGGTGTGAGCAGGAGGCAGCACTAAGGACAGCAGTGGTGCTGCAGCCCTGCCTCCAGCAAACCCTGATTCCAGTGAATCCAAAGGCTCATTTTGGAATCCAGGTCACAAACTGGACCTCCACTGCTTCTCCTAAGAACCTTCCTTCCCTTACAAACTCTACAACCCTGCACCAATGTGATCAGAGTAACATTCAGTTCACATACAGTACCATTTCCAGGAAATGAAAATGTTCCACTCATTCACACCCCCTGGCTGCCCAGGCTGCTAAACCTCGTGTTTAAATAAAATCCCCACCTCAGAACAGGTCCCAGTCCCACTAAGGCAGGATGTGCCCTCCCCAAGGGCAGCCCTAAGCCCTTCCTGGCTCCCTCTGCAGAGGCAGAGCACCAGCCCTGCTCACCCCAGATCTGTTCTCCTGCTTGCCAGGATCTCACATCAGAACTGAGAATTGAAACCTTCCCTGAGACACTCAGTGCCACATTGGGACAGGAGTCTGGTGTGACAGGACAGGAGGGAATGGCTTCAAACTGCCAGAGGGCAGGGTTAGGTGGGACATTGGGATGGAATTGTTCCCTGGCAGGGTGAGAGGCCCTGGCACAGGGTGCCCAGAGCAGCTGGGGCTGCTCCTGGATCCCTGGCAGTGTCCAAGGCCAGGTTGGACAGGGTTTGGAGCAGCCTGGGACAGTGGGAGGTGTCCCTGCCATGGCAGGGGTGGCACTGGTGGGATTTAAGGTCCCTCCCAACCCAAACCATTCTATAATTATGTGATACATTCAATTTTATAAATAAATATATGCAGGATTTCCAGACCTAGAGAGAGAAGCAAACATCATCCCAAAGGTAATTCACCTTTCCCTGCAGGAGAGAACCCAGAACTGGGCTGTCACCAGGCACAGGGGGTGACACACACGTACCTTCTTCATGGCCTGGCACTTGGCTGTTTCAGAAAACCCAATCATCTTATCAGGAGAACAGATCTTGATAAAGGGGAAGTTGGACTCCTCTGCTATTTTTGCTGCTAAAGCAGTCTTCCCACTGTGGGGGGGGCCTGAAGCAAAGGACAAACAAGGAATAAACAAGGGAGAAAACAGCTCTGACAATGCTCAGTGTGACTGATACCAAGGGTATGTTTAGAATCCCATCCAGAGGCATCTGCAGTGTGAAATGAATGTTTTTCCTGCTTGCAGAAGAAACACATTAACTCCTGCTGCAACCCAATCCTCCACATCAAGGGAATTAATGGAACTACTTGAGCATATGCAGAATGATTTGCCAGGACACAAAGGGGGACATTGCACTTCCTGTAGGAGCAGCCATGGCACCAAAATGTGTTTAGGATAAATTTCTTGAGCTTATGTCCTGTCTCAGTATGATCTCTGCTGGCACCTTGGCAAACAAGGTGCACACCAGGGAAACACTGGCAAAGATAATTTGTTATTTGCCTGAATTCACACCAGGATAATTCAGAGACCAAAGACACACCTGAATCCATGCAGCCAGCATGAATCAGCTGGGAGGGACAGAAGAAATTGCTGGGCACTAACACAAGGAATTACTCAGGGTTAACTCCAAAGCTACAGACCACAAGCAACAGTGGTAATGCATCTTTTTGGACTTTGGGAAAGGAAAAAAGGGAAGAGATAAATAACAAATTCTATTCCAAAATAACAAATTCTCCTCCAAAACCTGTAACACAGATACTGGAACCAGTTCCCAAAACCTGAAAACTCTCCTTAGGCAGTAACTGGATAGAGGATAGGCAGTCTGGATAGAGGGAATCCACCTTTAACTGACAGAGACACCCAAATGTGGCTGTTTGAACTCAGTTAATTGCACTGATGAGCTCTCCAGTGACTTCAAAGAGAATTTAGACAACTGACTCAGCTAGAGACATCTCCACTGTAAACCAGCCAAATTCAGATTACTCACTGGGTACATTTGGGTTATTTAGTGGGTACATCTGGGTTATTCACTGGGTACATTTTGGTTTTTTACTGGGTACATTTGGGTTATTTAGTGGGTACATTTTTGTTATTCACTGGATACATTTTGGTTTTTTACTGGGTACATTTTGGTTATTTACTGGGTACATTTGGGTTATTCACTGGGTACATTTTGGTTATTTACTGGGTATGTTTGGGTTATTCAGTGGGTACATTTGAGTTATTCAGTGGGTACATTTTGGTTTTTCACTGTGTATATTTGGGTTATTCAGTGGGTACATTTTGGTTCTTCACTGGGCACATTTGTGTTACTCACTGGGCACATTTGGGTTATTCACTGGGCACATTTGGGTTACTCACTGGGTACATTTGGGTTATTTAGTGGGTACATTTTGGTTACTCACTGGGCACATTTGTGTTACTCACTGGGCACATTTGGGTTATTCACTGGGTACATTTGGGTTATTTAGTGGGTACATTTTGGTTACTCACTGGGCACATTTGGGTTATTCACTGGGCACATTTGGGTTACTCACTGGGCACACTCCCTTCTCCCTTGTTCCAAGCACAGCATCCCTTTGGCTGAGCAGTTTTAACATCCAAACCAATTTCACCCAAGCAAACTCCAAGAGCCCAGCTCCATTTCCCCCCCAAGGTGTTTCCTGCAGGTGCAGGGTGTCAGAGGTGAGCAGGAGCAGTCTCCAGGGGGATTCCCAGGTGATTCCCTCAGCTGTACCTTCCAGCAGGACGCTGACCAGGGGAGTGCGGTCGCTGTTCTTGGTCTGCTGCACCAGCAGCTCCCCATCATCCAGCACCCTCGTCACTGGGTCCCCCCACTTGATGATGCCATTCATGATGTAGCTGGCATAGTCCTCCTGGTTGGTTCCAAATGCCTGTAGAGGAGAGGGAACACTTCTTTTACCAAAGAATTTTTCATCCCATCAGAGAAAGCATGAAATAATTAAACAAAAATGATCAGGAGCAAGGCTCTGGGAGATGCTGAAGTGAGACAGCCACAGCCCCTGGTGACTCACAGCATTCCAGCTCAGAGGGCTGAACACAGGTGGAGACCAGGCATGTTCAGAATCATCTTTTCATAGGCCCTCACAAGCAGTTCCAGTCAGTGCAAATTGCCAGTGGGTTCTGACTCCACACTGTGTGGAGACAATTCTCAGAAATGAGGCTTAAACCTCCTCCTACAGCCCAGGGTAAAGCTGTCATTCCAGCTCCAAGAACTTCACCCCAGCTGATGGTCAGGTCAGTCCCCATCCCTGCCTCCACCTGTCTGAATTCTCTCTCCCAGAGGACCCCCAAAATTCCCTGGCATCCTGTGCACTGACATCCTGCCAAATGCCCCCTGCAGATCTCCACTGGTGGTCTTTGTCTTTATGCCCCCAGGGACTGAAGTGGCCTAAAAGGGAAAGCTGTGACAAGGAGAAGAAACCCCCAGCTGTTCTTTAGCTGTTCTGGTTCTCTTTATGACTCTCTGGGCAGCAACAGAGAGCTCAGAGCTCTTCACATGCCAGCCCATGGGTCACCACTGCTGTGTGACCCCAAAGGAAGTGTCCTTCCCTCCCATCTGACTGCTCTGGTGGCTGTTCCTGCAGCCCCACAGTCCCCACTTACTGGTTTGATGTCGTTCTCCAAGGATGCAAAGAAGTCTCCTCTGGTCACTCGCAGGCTCTCTGCCTTCTCCATGTCCACCTCCACTTTGTTGCTGGCCTAGAAAGGCAGAAAGGCCACACTGAGGTGCAGCAGCACCACCCAGCTCCCTCCACAGCCCCAGCACTGCGGAGTCAATAATAAAAAATCCTCCTATGGGGGCATTTTCTGGAGCCACAGCCCCACAGAGCCACTCAGGGCAGCTGTCCCACCCCACTGTGTCACCATGATGTTTTCTGAAAAATCCCTTTGCCAGGATTTTTCTCCTGAGAAGCTGAGAAGCCTCAAAAAAGAAATGTAAACAATAATTATCTGATTGCTTGGAATGTGGTCTGGAGGTTGCTTCCCAACAGGTGCATCTTTGATTGGTTTCATGTAAATTGTTTTTAATTAATGACCAATCCCAGTCCACCTGTCTCAGGACTCTGGTCAGTCACAGGTTTTTATTATTTATTCTTGTCTAGCCTTCTGATGCCTCCTTTCTCTTTCTTTAGTATAGTTTTAGTATATCATTTCATATAATTTATATAATATATATATTTTAATATAATTTCGTATAATATGAATTTGTACAATTTCATATAATTTCACATAATATAATATGATATATTATATAATATATAATATAATGTATAATTTCATATCAAATTTCATATATAAGAGGCTGTTCAAACTTCTAGAACTCACTGGGATTACACAGGTACCCCTTGGAGCTGGGAACTAAGATAAATAAACTACATTTAACCCTCAGAGATGTGTCTCAGACATTCCCCTCCAACAGGGACGTGCAAGAACAGAGTGCACCAGAGCATGGGAAGGAAAAATAACAATAATAAATAATAATAAAAATACTGACATGGTGCTTGTCTAGAGGAGCAGCAAATGCAGCCCCTGAACAGCAAGCACAGGACCCCAGCCTGGGCAATCCTGCTGTGCCAGAGCATGGCTGAAATGAGAGGCCCTTCTCCCAAAAACACCCACCAAGCACAAACACAGGTGCCAAACAAACAACTGAGGGGATCTTTAGTACAGGTGATCACTTTTCTACTTTGCAGAGGGAGATGAAAGGACCTGAAACACTCCATAAATTCCTGAAGTTGTGTGTACACTTAAAACCAGGGGGGCTCTTACCTCCCCAGCCTTTAATGAGCTCATGTTTTAATTTTTCACACACATGCTTTGAGAGATAATCACAAGAGTTTAAATGATTCAGAAGACAATGCCCCTTCATTTTCCATTTGTGCTCTTGCTTCTCACAGGTGCTTCTGAAAACTAGGTCAGGCCTGTGATGTATATTTTAAGTTTTCAGTACTTGTAGGAAAGAATAAAGTATTTTACTGCTTCAGTTAGCTAAAAGCAATTTCAGAATAAAGAATATTACCCAAAATTACTATGTCAAAGTGTTTGAAAAGCAAAACAACACGTGGCCACTTCCCATGTGGAAAACACAGGCATATGCATTGCTGAGATGTGGATCACAAAGCACCCAGAGGAGGGGACTGCTCTTTCACATTTGCACATTGCCATCTCCCCTTTTCCCACATGATTTCTGGGCACAAGAGGGAATAGATCAAAACACCAACAGTCCCCAAACTCACCCAAAACTCAAACACTGAGATAACATCAGCTATAAGCAAAATTAATTATTTAAGGAAAACGTTTTGCCTGCAAAAGGAAGAATCCAGAAGTGCTGGTTTGGGTTTTTTTTTGAGACAGAGCACAAGAAAATGAGAAAGTGATGATGTTTGTGGTTTTCTTCTATGTGAAACAATAACTTGTCAAGTATTATGGTTATACAAGACTAATTAGCAGGAAGAGTAATTTTTCCTTTAGAAAGAGCACTCCCAGGAGACACAAATGTCTAAGCAGCAAATGATTTCTCACTTAAATTAAACTGTGATTTGCTCTTCTCACATTTGAGGCTGAGCAGATTTTTACAGTCCCTGTGCTGTGGGATTGATGTCCAGGGCTTCTCCCTGCAGGAGCTGCCCCAATCCTGGCCAGGGGAGCAGGGGCTGTGCCTCAGGCTCCTTCCTCACCACCTCATCATCTCATATTTCAACACCATTGAATACTGAGCTTTGCATCTGCCTTCCCAGCCCTGACATTTCACGGCCCTGAGCTCCCTCCTGCAGCCGGAGGGACTGGGAGGGCAGGGAGGTGTTCCCTGAGGACAGAGGGACTTGGGAAGGCTGCATGAACCAGAGGATGTGGGGTGATCACCATGTCAGCACTTATCTGCAATGGGAAGATTGTACAAAACCCTCTGAATTTGGATTTGGAGCAGAGGATTCCTTCCATGGCTGCAACACTCCTCCACACAAAGCACATTTCCTCTGCCCTTCTGGTTCTTGCATGAGGAAACAGTGAGGAGCCATCCCCATACTCTGATCCCAGCCCACTCTCCATGACCCTTCCCATGCTTTTTCAGGCTCAGAACTCCCAGTTTAATAATTTTTCCAAAGAAAACCCTCCTGCACCTCTGACTCCCTGCTGCCATCCCACACCCTGGTTCCAGCACGATCCAAGCACACCAGGGATTTTATCACAGCCCCACTTTTGCTCTTTACCTCTCCTAGTAAATTCTAACCTTGTTATTTTGCTGTTTTCACTGACAAGGACTGAGCTGGGATTTCCAGACCATTTCAGCTCCAAGAACTTGAGCCCAGGTGATGGTCAGGTCAGTCCCTATCCCTTCACCTGTTTGAACTCTCCCAGAGGACACCCACAATTCCCTGGCACCCTGTGCACTGACATCCTTCCAAACGCCCCCTGCACACCTCCACCTTTGTCTTTATGCCCTCAAACCAGCTCTGAGGTTGTAACCTCCCCCTCCTTACAGAACATTTACCAACACATTGAGCTGCTCAGGCTCCAGCAGAGCCTCCCTAGAAATGGCTGTTCTAATTCCCACCTCATCTCCTGGGTCCAATGCACAAACTGTGCTCAAGACTTTCAGTTTTTAGCAAAATATCCTCAAAAACCACCCCTTCCACCCCAGCAAACTGTGCAAGAGGCACCTGGAGGGCAGGAGAGGGAAGAGGGAATTCAGAACTAAAGAAAAGCACAGCAAAAAGGTGAATTTCATCTCCTAAGGTACACTGACAGGCCCCTTTTCGTTTGGAGGTAAACATTCCATATTCCAAACATAATTACTTTCCCTTTTTTGCCCCAGCAGGAGATGACAGGACTGACCTTGATGTGTCTGTTCATGGCAGTGGACTGAGCAGCTCGAACCAAACCTTCCAGCTCAGCACCACTGAAGTTTTTGGTCTCCACTGCCAGTTCTGCAATGTCCACATCCTCAGCCAGCAGCTGGTGCTCCCTCATCCTCACTGTGTGGATGTGCAGGATCTGGAATCGGCCCTTCTCATCTGGCAGGCCTGGGATGGGGGAGAAAACACATCCAACCCCTGAGCACAGCACTGCAAACCCCCTGGCCCTCCCCTCAGTGCTGGCACTGTCATATTTTCTGAAAAATCCCTTTGTCAGGATTTCTTCTCCTGGGAAACTGAGAAGCCTCAGAGGAAAAGGAAAATATTATCTGATTTGCTTCTCCTGTGTTTTGCTGCTTTGGAATGTGGTTGGAGATTGTTTATCCAACAGGTGCATGTTTGATTGGTTTCATGTGAATTGTTTTGATTTAATGGCCAATCACAGCCCAGCTGTGTCGAGGCTCTGGAGAGAGTCCCAAGTTTTTCATTATTATCTTGCTAAGCCTTCTGTCTGTATCCTCTCTCTCCTTTAGTATAGTTTAGTATAGCATTCTTTAATATAATATAATATCATAAAATAATAAATGAGCCTTCTAAGAACATGGAGTCAGATTCATCATTTCCTTCCCTCATCTGGGGACCCCGAAAATCCCACACAGTGTCCCCTCCTTCCAAGGCCCCTTCTCACCAGGAGCAGCTTCACTCACAACCTTCACTGACCAAATTCTGATCTCAAATGCAAAGTCAGTGATTTGTTCTCATGAATCTAAGATGATTTGGGCTTATTCTCTTAATAAAGCCTACATGATCAGATATTCCCTAATTTACCCTGCACTGGCTGCACAGTGACAAAGGTCCCTTTCTAGTTACTGACAGACAGCTGCTTTTCCAATTGCTTTTCCAGTTGCCAGATGAAATAGCAAACCAAGTTCTTGGCCCACTTTAGTTCACCCAGTGCTCTTGCCTGTCCTTCCTGCAATTTCCACCCAGGAATGACCTGTACCATTATTTGCCTCCTTTCCTTCACACAAATATTCAGGGTCCTGCCTGCCCACTCTGCTGGGCAGGAACTCAGATCAGGTTTATCACTAGGGAGCTCCAAAGTGGTGCTTTATTGGTCTGATTTAACTGATGTTCTGGAGGGAGCTGCAGGAATTTCAGCACCTGAGCCATGCTGGGGATTGCTCACATTAGGATCTGTATTTGCTTTGCTGCTGTAGGTCCATGGAGCTGAGGAACTGGGCTCTGCAGTGTGCTTACCAATCTCCATCTTCACCTCCAGCCTCCCCGGCCTCAGCAGGGCCTCATCAATCAGGTCAGGTCTGTTGGTCATCCCTGAAGGCAAAGTTAAAACAAAACACTGTTATCTGACCAGCTTGAGTGGGTTTCCAGCCCCTGGTACAACCCACAGAGGTAGGGAGACACTCAAAGAGTCCCAAGAAAACAGACAGAAGGCACCCATCTTCTGAACTGCTGGGAAATGCTCAGGGAGAGTCAGGGCAACAAGGATCAACCTGTTCCTGTGGCTCTACCTGCCTGTCCTTGGGCTCCTGCAGCAGGACCAGCACAGCAGGAGCAGCCCCACTCCCCACAGGCTGATCCATCAATTCTACCAGTCCTTGCAGGTTCCTCTAAACTATGAAACCCTCCTTACCAAAAACTAAATAAGGAAATTGCTGAAAGCAGCAATATCTGCCAACCACAGCAGCACCTCCCTTTAAACCTGCTCCAACAGCAGCCATGGCACCTGAGCTGACCCAAACCCCAGCCCTGAGGACAGAGCAAGGCAGCCCCACCTACCAATGACCAGGATGTTGTTGAGCTGCTCCACACCATCGATTTTGGAGAGCAGCTGGTTCACCACGGTGTCGTGCACACCGGTGCTGCCAGCCATGCTGCCCCTCTGCTTGCAGATGGCATCAATCTCATCAAAAATGATGATGTGCACCCCACTGTTGGCTCCAAGCTGTGGGAGAGAGGACAGGAGTGTCACCAGATTCCAAAATCAACACCAAGCTCAGTCACACAGACACAGTATTGTATTTGCAGGGACCCTCGTGGCAGGAAGGAATGATCAATCTGACTCCATGTTCTCAGAAGGAAAATTTATTATTTTATGATACTATACTATATTAGAGAATACTATACTAAACTATACTAAAGAATACAGAAAGGATACTTACAGAAGGCTAAAAAGATAATAATGGAAACTTGTGACTCTCTCCAGAGTCTCCACACAGCTTGGCCTTGATTGGCCAATGAGTCAAAACAACTCACAGCAAAATCCAATGAAACAATCACCTGTGGGTAACAATCTCCAAACACATTTCACATGAGCAAAACACAGGAGAAGCAGATGAGATAATTATTGTTTTCCTTTTTCTCTGAGGCTTCTCAGCTTCCCAGGAGAAAAATCCTGGGCAAAGGGATTTTTCAGAGAATGTGAATGTGACAGACACACCACTGAGATTCCCTGTGTGCTCAGTATCACACCTGTGTGTGTGTCTCACCCTTCTCCAGGGGAACATCCTGCCCATCCCCACATCAGGGGGCTCTGCCCAAACTCAGACTTTGCAGCTGCACAGGTTTTTGGGAAGAGCACGAGGCTGAGCAAGCCAGGCAAAGGCCAAAGCTCAAAGGGTGCCAGCACTCAGCACCTGGGAAAGGGACAGGTACCAGGGACAGGGAACAAGGCCTGTCTGTGGAGGGAGGGATGCACCAGGGGGGAACACCCCAGCTGGACTGAACTTGGTAAATACAGAGCTTGCCAGAGCAGCTTTGTTGATAATATTTTTAAGGAGCTCAGTCAGCCCCAGCACTGCCATTTCCAGGTTCACTCAGGGGTGAGGCAGTTGCAGCTGGTAAGAGAACAGGATACTTTTTGTGATTGCATTATGAAGCTTTTTCCCTTCAAATTCCACCTCTAAAACATCTTTTGTGGCCAGGGCAGACCATGTTATCACTGGGTGTGTGTGCTGGCACTGGCAACCTGCCCAGACACAGGCAGCACAATGCCAACCTTTTGGAGACCTTTTAATCTCCCAGCTGTCATCAGACCCAGCCCCTGCAGCCAATATTGAGTGGATTTTAACAGGTGTGTTATTGCCAAGGGAAAGCAGCTCCCAGAGATGCTGCAGCCACCAGGAGATTGCTCATATGGGTCTGTGTTACCACACAGAGCTGATTGACTGACTAATAAACCTTTTGCTGAAGAAATGAAATTATTTCAAGTCACCACCAAAGTCTGAGTCTTGTGAGCTCAGTAAAATTAAGGGATCATTTGCTAATGACTTCTTAAATGACTTCCCTGTATTTAACTGAGACAAGCCTGACATTTGATTTTCTTTATCAGAAAAATCTATCAAGATCAAGTGATCCACAGCAGAAAAAATTATCACAGCACACATGAAAGAAGTACTTACACCATGAAACTAAAGATTGGGGTTTTGAAAGCCAGTTAAAGCAATGGAAAAAAACACCACTGGAAAAAAACAGACTTTATCTTCACTTCCAGTTTCAAAGATCTCTAGTTTCAAGACATTATTCTCATCCATGAGATAAATTAACCCTGTCCTGATTATAGTAAATGCTGTAACATACCAATATGCCTGCAACCTAAAAACCTTAAAGCTTATGTGCCAGCTTAATTTAGTCAGGTATATCCAAACAGATTCAACTATGTCTCTCTCAAAAAAAAAAAAAAAAAAAAAAAGACTACAAACAGAGGAAAATTTGCACAATCTGAGTTTTAGGGAGCCCAGCTGCCTTTTCCAGCTTCCAAGGCTGTTTTCACAGCTGATAGTGAGTGAGCCTGCACAACACCAACAATCCACAACCCACCCATTATTATTTATGATTATGTGATATAATATGATGTGATAATAGTATGATATATAATATAGTATGGTATGTATATAATATATAAATATAATATAATATAATATAATATATATATAATATAATATAATATAATATAATATAATATAATATATATAAATAATATAATATAATATAATATAATATAATATAATATAATATAATATAATATAATATAATATAATATATCAGCCTTCTGAGACCATGGAGTCAGATTCATCTCTTCCCTCGCCCTGCAGACCCTCACAAAGACCACACTGGTCTCATTCCCACCACCCCCATGGCTGTGTGTCCTTACCCTCCTCTGCTCCTCCTCTGCATCAGCAAACAGCTTCCTGATGTTGGCCTCGGACTCCCCCACGTATTTGTTGAGGATCTCGGGCCCGTTGACCACCTTGGGCTCCCTGGCATTGAGCATCTTCCCGATCTGCCGCGCCATCAGCGTCTTCCCGCAGCCCGGGGGGCCGTAGAGCAGGATCCCCTTGACGTGCTTGCAGCCTGCAGGGACAGGGAAGGGATGCCTGAGAAGGCTGAGCTACAACAGAGACTAGAGGAGCTAAAGAATAAAGGAGGATGGGGGAGGAGGAGGGAAAGTTTGACAAGAAAGTCTCACAGATATGTGTGCTTAGCAGAAAGATTTTGGAATGTAGAATCAGAAGAAGGATAGAGATGGAAGCAAGTTTTGATAGAGAAGAAAAGAATTGCTGAGCCAGTCTCACTGGATAACCAAGGAGGCAAAGGGTGTGTTAGTTAGAACATCCTTAGACCAAAGGATAAACCCACCCCAAACACGAAGATGTTTTTACCAAGCACAAAGATAGCACAGGCAAACAAGTCAGCAAATGTTGCAAGTAGAAAAAAGGTCTCAGAATTTCCCACTGCAAGAAAACTGAAAAACAACTTCTAGCTTAAATTGTAATGTACTAACTGTTAGTGATTGGAGAACAGTAACATGAATATGGTAATTACAGTAGTTATGATGGGCTATAGATAAAAGTTAAGGTATAGATTGGTTCTACTGTATGAAGATGCTCAGCAAAAAAAGTATATAATGCATTGTAACCAAAAGAAAAGTAAAATAATGCATTGTGACCTAAACTCAGGGTGCTCCAGGGCTGCCTGCAGCTGGAGCTGACAGCTGTAGGCACAGCTCTGTCACCCACAACCCTGGACTGCTGTAAACCTCTTGGATGGAATAAACTGCATTTTGAAGAGCCACCTGGAGGCCTCAGGAGTGCTTGGGGAATGGTGGAGCTCAAAGGGATTTTTCCATTTTTAATGACTACATGAAAATCTGATTTTACTCCATTTTTGTGGATTGACTTCTTTAAGAATGTGACCCATCCAACAAGAGCCCTGCAGTGCTCAGGGTGCACATTTTAAAAATCAAAAATCAACAAAAAGGCAGCAAACTGATGGCCCCAAGCCAGACTGAGGGATCTGAGGTCAGTTTCTGCCAGGCTGAAGGAGCCTGAGCACATGGAGCTGTCTGGCACCCACAGGATGATTTCCCTCCTGGGGCTGCTTGTCTCAGCTCCACCCCATCCCACAGAGCCCTCAGGGCAGTCACCCACCTCAGGGCAATTCTGCCTGTAAAGGACAAACACCCCTTATTGTCACGGACATATTTTATGAAAAATCCTTTTGTCAGGACCTTTTTCCTGAGAAGCTTCAGCTTCTCCATGTTTTGCTGCTTTGGAATGTGATTTGGAGAATTGTTTACACAGCATGTGAATTGTTTTTACTTGATGACCAATGACAGCCACCTGTGTTGAGACTGTGAGCAGTCACAAGGTTTTATTATCATTCCATTCCTTTCAAGCCTTCTGATGAAATCCTCTCTTCTATTCTTTAGTATAGTTTAATGTATCATTTTCTTTTAATATAATATATATCATAAAATAATAAATCAGCCTTCTGAAACATGGAGTCAAGATTCTCATCTCTTCCCATGTCAGGGTTGTCTGCAAATTCCACCCCTTATCACCTCCCCAACACTCTGCTGTGATTTCACTTACTCCTGAAGGTTATGGCAATAAAGAATTGATTTCAGTCTGAATAACTGCTGAATATTATTTAATTCCTGTGACCCCACAGGCTCTCCTCCCTCTGTCTCTGGTTCATTCACTGCAGTGAAGCTCCAGGACACTGCCATGAGGAGCAGCTGATCCTCCCAAACCCCAGAGAGCAGCAGTGCTGCACTGGCTAAGCCCAGCAATAAAGCTGAGAGGGAAAATAAATCCTGCTGGGCTTTCTCGCAGATAAAAATTCACTACAGAAATCCAGAGCTGTGCCTAAGAACTCATGAGTCAGCACTGAGGCATCTGCAAGCCAAAACCATAAACAACACAACCTGAAGACAAATCTCACAGGAGAGGGAGTGAGGCACAGATAAATTAAAAGCTCCTCCTGTCAAATCCCTGTCATGAGGGCATTGTCACCATGAGGGAACAGGATCTGCCCTGTAACCAAACTGCACCAGCCAGGGTGGTGCTGACAAAGTGATCTCTGCAGGGAAACCCCAGCACAGCAATGCTCCAGCAGCTCCTGGGCTCCAGCACGAGGCCACCAAAGGGTTACAGAGGCCACCAAAGAGCTACAGAGGCCATCAAAGACATGCAGAGGCCACCAAAGGCATGCAGAGGCCACCAAAGAGCTACAGAGGCCATCAAAGACATGCAGAGGCCACCAAAGGGTTACAGAGGCCACCAAAGACACACAGAGGCCACCAAAGGCATACAGAGGCCACCAAAGAGCTACAGAGGCCACAAAAAGCCTACAGAGGCAACCAAAGGGTTACAGAGGCAACCAAAGGGTTACAGAGGCCACCAAAGGGTTGCAGAGGCCACCAAAGAGTTACAGAGGCCACCAAAGAGTTACAGAGGCCATCAAAGACACACAGAGGCCACCAAAGGGTTACAGAGGCCACCAAAGAGCTACAGAGGCCACAAAAAGCCTACAGAGGCAACCAAAGGGTTACAGAGGCCACCAAAAAGCTACAGAGACCACCAAAGGGTTACAGAAGCTAAAATCAAAGTTTTAAGGACAAGCAGGACTATTAAAATAGACAGGTGATGACAAATCACAAATGTTACCTCTCAAATCACAGTGGGATCCTCTGCTCCACACAGGAATTTTGATTAAGTTTATCTCCCCCTCTGCTGATTTCACCAATGTGGCCCAAATGTCAATACTATTATGAGAATCTTTCTAAACACAAATTACAGTTGTGCAGACATCTCCAACCAGTTCAGCATTTTATGAGCTCCAAAAAAAGGTCATTGCTGTAACCTGAGCCTTAAATTCTGCCATTCAATGAGAGTTAGAGGCTGAATAGGGACATTAACAGGAACTCAAATACGGGAAACAAAATATGAGGGAAAATTCATAAAAACTGCTGAGAATGGGAGAGTTACTGGTGTTACCAATGGAAGTCAAACTCTGTTTTGACCCAGAACATCACCTGCCCAAGACAAGATAAAGTTTATTTGTTCAATTCTCCCTCTTCAATTTATTGGAGAGATCAGAAGAACTGATTTAGTATAAGAGGGATTTTCTACTTGGGAGTGTCATTCCCCTTTTAATTAAAATCAAAGCATTCTGCTGGGATTGGATCACTCAGATGCACCACCAGGAACCTGCATGGATGGGAAGGCCCCAGCACAGCAGGGAGATTTTTATCTCTGCACATTCATCTTGGGGCAGGTTACAGGAAGTTCAGGGTTCCCAGGCTTCACCTGCCACACAGGCAAAATTCCCTACAAGTAGAGCTGGGTGGATTTCCCTCTCATGCTGCAAGCCAGAGTGTCTGCTTTGAATTCAAAGCTGGGGCAGGGAAAGGGCCACACCTGAACCAGAATTTTTATTTCTCAATGGTCAGAGTTTTGGTTTATCAAATCCTTTGCCACTGCAAAGAGAAGACCAAGTGAAGTTCTCCATGGAGCTTTGGAAAGGGATTCCTCACCACATCCCACTGGCTCTGAGGAGTTCAGTGCACACATCCATCAGGAGGCAATAATGAGATTTATGACAAGGGCATTTATCCATTTCAGAGGGAATGTGCTAGAATAAAAAATAATCAGCATCTCAGAGAGACACTTCCAACAGAATGCCTCTGGCTACAAAACCAGCATCAGGACACTCGGAAAAGGGATTTTGGTAAGAGCATAAACAAGAAAAACCAAGCACTAAGGGAAATCAGCACAGTAGCAAAGAGTAAATGTCTCTTAGGAGAGCTGCAGAAAGACCCCAGATTCCAGAGGCAGGTTCTGTGGGAAGCTGAGCACAGCCAGGATGCTCAGTGCCCCATCCCACCTGGAAGCCAGCAGCACAGACCCCACCAGCATTCCTGCATCCTGGCACAGAGCTGGGTCATTCCCACCTGCTCAGAAAGCCAACACTGGGGTTTGGGAAGGTGCTGAACACTTCCTGCCTTGTGAACACACACAGACACCCCAGGGCAAGGGGACACCCAGCTGGGGACAAACTGGGGGTGCCAGACCATGGTGATGCCACCAACCAACACTGCTGCAGCCACCTGGAGCAGGAGCAAAGCCCTCCCAGAACCCACTGATGGCTCATGCAGAATTCCTTGCTGCAGGTTTGGTGTAAGGCCCCTTCCCCTCCCTCCATCCCATTTCCACATTCCTGTGTTAAAGGGGAATCATTTCCTTTGGTGACTGTGCGGAATTTGGAAGCCCCATCTCTCACACCCCTCCCAGGACTGAAGTTCTTCAAGTCAGCTCACTGTGCCCAGAAGCTTTCCTGCCCCCACCCTGTTCCCTCTCCAAAGTTGTCCAGTTTTACTCATCCACATGAACAAATTACATCAGTAATTCTGATTAATTCAGCTCCTTCACTTTCCTCCCCATCTCTGGAAAGTCAATCTCTGATTTTCAGAAGGAGAGGCAAGTGACAGAGGTCAGGGACTTCCTCACTCCTCTCCCAAAAGGAATTCAGTGCCCAGACCCAGCCTGGCAGGCCCTGGATCCAGGTGCCTCAAGGTGAGCAAAGCACTTCAGGTTAAATCCCTTTAGGATGAGAAGGACAGGAAAGCATTGGTCCCTCCTCCAAAATTTTCCAGTTGTATTGCATCCAGCAACCCAGCACACGAACAAATTACATCAGAATTCTGATTAATTCAGCTCCTTCACTTTCCTCCCCATCCCTAGGGGATACCAAAGTCAATCTCTGCTTTTCAGAAGGGGAGGCAAGTGACAGACTTGTCACTGACTTCCTCACTGCTCTCCCTAAAGGAATTCAATGCCCAGCCCCAGCCTGGATCCAGGTGCCTCAGGGTGAGCAAAGCACTTCAGGTGAAATCCCTTTAGGAAAGCACTGGTCCATCCTCAGCAAGGAAGAAGAGTTAACAGCAGCAAATGCTGAGTTCAAGCTGTTAAATACTATTTACACCAGTGAAGAGTTGACATTTTCTGTGACAGCTGATATTAAAAGTGACAAATGGGTAGGAACAGGCAACAGAAGCAGAAAAAGAACAAGGGACACAAGAGCCCACAAGTGTTGGATATTGGCAGATTACCTGGACATGAGCATCACCCAAGGGAACTCAGAGTGGGTGAAATCATCTCAAAGACAGTGAGAACCTGAACAGGGTGGGTGAGAAAGCAGGGGGGAGATGGTGAATGCCATCCCTGGTGTTGTAAAGGGAAAAGGGAGACAACTCAGGGCTTGGACTAAATTGAGAGGTCCCTTTCAACCTCAGCTGTTTTCTGATTGTGTTGTACAGAGCTAGCACTAACCTGATGGTTGGGAAATTCTGAGATAATGTCTTTTTAAGTAGGTAGAAGAAAAGAAGACTACAAGAAGTAGCCAGAACAACTTTATTAGGCCAGTCTGAGACAACTTCCCTCCAGGAAAACATGGGGGTTCCCACACAGAAGGTTTGAGGAAACAAAGAAAGCAAGAGAGGGACATTTAGACTTCCCTAAAGATATAAATACGTGTTAGACACCCTCCTAGACATGCAGGAAAAGCACAGGGTGAATGAAGTTAGAGGTGGATGAAAAGTAGATTAAACCCCACAAACTTTAAGGCACAGTGAGAAATGATCCACCCTGAATTTAGTGGCATGTGGTGCCTGGGAGATGGAACAGAACAGAATGCTCCAATTAAATCTGCACACTGCAAAGCCAAGAGCTACAAACACACAGACAGGCAGGATTAAATTCATCTGAAATCCATGTAACCTGATGCATGAGTGTCTAATTGGGGAAAAATAATGAATTGCATGCTGCAAAACACAAAAAATCATCCCAGTGAGGATTCTGCCCAGCCCAGACAGAGAGGCACAACCAGAACCCAGTGATCCAGAATGGATCCATGGTTTGGGTTGGACACCACAGTCCTGAGCAGGGAAGGGAGCAGAAATAATGATGGGTGATGTAGAGGTTACAGCAATGGCCTCAGAATCCCAGAGCTGCCCTGGAGAATGCTGGAGAGAAGGACCAGGCTGGATGCAAAAGCTGAGAGCTGCCCAGCCTGGCAGTCCCAGCACCCCAGCTGAGGTTAAACATGCCTGACACTGATTTTTCATTAAAATTACTCTCAGAATAGCTGGGTGAGAACCTTTCCATCATTATTCTTCTCTTACAGTATCTGAGTACTTTGAGAACATTAATGCATTAATTTTTAAGGCAGCTTAACAGACAAGCCTCCACTTCAGACAGAATCTGAGGAAGAAAATAATCTGAGTGTCTGCTCATTTCAATGTTCCCCTTGAGTTCTTGATACTTCACTTCTCCATCATGAGCTGGACTTCAAAATTACAGAGCTCTGAGACCAACTGATCCCAAGAGGGCAGGCCAAGAGCACAGGTTAAGATGATTCCCAGAAAACACAAACCACCATCAAAAAGTTTGATTTAATGTATTTATGGTAGCAGGAGAGGATGGGGAATTTGGGGTCCATTTCAGTCTCTTAGAAGGAATGTGACCTGTAAAACCAAACATTTCTCTACCTGTTATTAAACAACATGTCCATGCAGAATTTGCTCTTGGAGGTCTCTACAACAATTAATGTGCCACAGGAGTCAGAGAAATCCCTTTTCTGCTGCAAGTCAAGACTCTGTTTCAAAGCTTGGGGTCACCAGAGTGTTCTTAAATAAGGAAAAAAGGGGTCAGCACAAGTGTTTTGTTTTCAAAAGGGTCAGCACAAGTGTTTTGTTTTCAAGTCTGAGAAGGGACTTTACAGTTTTGTTGCAAGTTACAGCTCCAGGCACCAAATATCAAAAATGTTGTTCCAAGTGGATAAATATCTGCTGGAGTCAGGGGGAAAGAAAAAACAACAAGAAGAGAGAACAGTGGAATGAGCTGGGTTTAAAGCCTCAGCAGAAAACCAGCACCTACCACGGATGGGAAAAAAACACAACATTTGTCAAACAAACAGAGGAGCTTCAGCTGGAGCAAGAGGATGCAGCAGAGAGTAACCAAAGGCAGACTCCCTTCAGCACAGAGTGCCACAGCTTTACTCTGAGCTGGCACAGACACCCTGAAAGGGCTTGGAAAGGAGGAGGATTCCCTGGAAACGGGGCTGTGAAGGGCTGTCCCTCAGGAGAACTGCCTGGTATCTCCTCCACCAGTGCCCCAAGGTGTGAAGTTCCCTCCTCAGAAGTGTCATTCCTATGAGTGAGGCACCAAAATGTTTCCAGACATCTTCCTGAAACCTCATCCAGGTAAGGATTTAATTCCATTTGGCAGCCACAGGATTGGCACCAGTCAATCTTCCCTGGCAGGGTGGGCAGGCCCTGGCACAGGTGCCCAGAGCAGCTGGGGCTGCCCCTGGATCCCTGGCAGTGCCCAAGGCCAGGCTGGATGGGGTTTGGAGCACCCTGGGACAGTGGGAGGTGTCCCTGCCAGGGCAGGGGTGGCACTGGGTGGGATTAAGGTCCCTCCCAACCCAAACCATTCTGGGATTCTGGCACATCACACAACCAGGGAGCTGATCTAGCTGAATTCTGACCCTATAAACTGTCTTTATTAATAGCATTTTTGCTGCCAGCTGTATTAGCTGCCTACAGAGCCATGCAAGCCCAAAGCCACCAGAGCAGGGCTGGGACATCCACAGATGGCAAAAAAGCAAACTGCTCCTTCCAGGCCAGGGCTGGTGCCCAGCTGGGGCTGATCTAACATTTCTGCTCTTGGATAAACCAAGGCTTGTACCAGCAGAGCAGAGTTTCCCCCCTTGGATGATATGGTTAACTAACACTGATTTATGTGCTCCAAACCCAGAACATTCCATGGAACTTAGATAAACCACACACAAATTGCAAGTAATGCTGGAAGGGTCTATAGAGCCTCTGTGTAGTTCTGGACAGAAATATTTATTGCATTTGGCGTGGAAGCTGCAGTCTGGGAGCACTGGGCAAAGAACACAACTGGGTGAGCACTGCAGCACCAGGCAGCAAGCAAATTCCTTTCTTTCCATCTTTTCCTTTCCCAATAAATTATTCACAAAGGTGAACAGCTGTCACACTGACATTTCAGATCTGAAATATAGTTAAGAGCAAGTTATAACTAAGGCAAAGAAAATGAATGTCAGAAAGTTTTTGGTTTTTTTTCAAATTTCAGATAAGCTCTTTAGCCCTGGGGTTAATCAGAGCTCAGGAGCTCTGCTCCCAGTCCAACTTCTTCCCTGAAAAAAGTCTCTTTGTGCAGCCTGGGTGCAAACATGCACAGCAAGGGTATTTGTACTAAATGTAATTTAATGGGGCACACCTTTAATTCATTGCCCAGGGTAATCCAAATACCAGTGGTCCTTCACAGAATATTTGTCTTCCTTTATTAAACAACACCAATTATCTTTTACCTTCACATGTGGTCCCAGCCAAGGGCTCTGTACTGCAGCCACAGAATCAGAGAATCCCAGAATGGTTTGGGTTGGGAGGGACCTTAAATCCCACCCAGTGCCACCCCTGCCATGGCAAGGACACTTCCACTGTCCCAGGCTGCTCCAAGCCCCGTCCCACCTGGCCTTGGGCACTGCCAGGGATCCAGGGGCAGCCCCAGCTGCTCTGGGCACCCTGTGCCAGGGCCTGCCCACCCTCACAGGGAACAATCTATCCCAATATCTAACCCAAATGCCTCCTCTGCTAGTTTAAAACCACTCCCATTCTTGTCCATGTAAAAAATCACTCCCCTCTGTTTTATAAGCCCCCTTTAGGCACTGGAAGGGGCTCTAAGATATTCCTGGAGTCCTCTCCAGGCTGAACAGCCTCAGCTCTCCCAGCCTGGCTCCATGGGAAGACTTTATGAATACACACAATAGCTGCTTCAAAAGGTAAAATATTTCAAGTACAGGAGGCTGAGCTGGCCACCAGTGCCTCTGGGTAAAAGCTGTTCTTTCCACAGCCAGCACCATTTCTCTTCTTTCCTCTCTCTGCAGAGCAGTAAATATTTAACAAATTTAAGCATTTTATGTTCTCTAGCAGGAGCAGAGAAAGTTTTATCTTGCCCACAGCACAAAACCCACAAGACCCAAGAGCATCCCCCAAAGGCCTCAGCTCCTCATCAAGAGGAATTAAAAGGCAGGAGAGAGAGAGAATCAGCCCTGGGGTTTCTCCACAGCTCCTCCATCCGTGCCCAAATCTCCAAGACAAGACTGAAGGCACATCCCAGGGAAGTTTATTTTGCATCAATTCCACAGGCACTGGAAGCTCCCACACCCCCACACAAACAGGATGTAGCTCCTGATGGAAATCTGGTTTGTAATCAAAATCTTGATTGCTTCATTTGTGGGAGAGGGAAGGTGGATCAGAAACATAAACATACACAGAAATTATACAGCTATGCATTCCAAGTTCAAATAGGAGCCCACACAGATTATATTCCAGAACAAGGAGCAGCCAGAACATCCCCAGCCACGTTCTGGGACAGAACCAGACACCTGCAGCTGCACACTGCTTACTAAAAATTAAATCCTGCACCATTTATCTGCCTGCCAGCAGATGTTTACCAAGTACTGGGACTGCCTTTCCTTCCCTTGACCCAAAAAGAGAAGTTATATTTAGAATCTGTGCTTTTATTTCACAGACTCCACGAGGTGCCATGGCGTGTCAGCACTTCAAACCAGACCAGCAGAGCTCACAGCCCATGCTGGGTTTACTGGGCTCATGGTGCAGCTGCCAGGAGAAATGGGAGGTAAAAGAGATTATGGCAGGAGCATTAAAACAGAATTTCCTCTGAGCTGCACGGACAGACATGGCCAGGCAGTCAGGAACAGGAGCAGTGTCACTGCTATGGATAAATGAAGCATTCAAGGAGGGAGGGTTTCACAGAACCATGGGATGGTTTGGGTTGGAAGAGACTTTAAATCCCATCTCATTCCAACCCCTTGCCATGGGCAGGGACACCTTCCACAGACCAGGCTGCTCAGAGCCCCAGTTTCAGTTCCACCAGAACAGAATCCAGTTAAACCACATGTCTCATTCCTTCAGACATTCCATGTGCAGGGATGAGTTTCAAACTTCAAACCAGACCAGCAGAGCTCACAGCCCATGCTGGGTTTACTGGACTCATGGTGCAGCTGCCAGGAGAAATGGGAGGTAAAAGAGATTATGGCAGGAGCATTAAAACAGAATTTCCTCTGAGCTGCATGGACAGACATGGCCAGGCAGTCAGGAACAGGAGCAGTGTCACTGCTATGGATAAATGAAGCATTCAAGGACGGAGGGTTTCACAGAACCATGGGATGGTTTGGGTTGGAAGAGACTTTAAATCCCATCTCATTCCAACCTCCTGCCATGGACAGGGACACCTTCCACCAGAACAAGCTGCTCAGAGCCCCAGTTTCAGTTCCACCAGAACAGAATCCAGTTAAACCATTCCTTCAGACATTCCATGTGCAGGGCTGAGTGTTGGTGCTGGGTTTGTCTCCTTTCCCCAGCCAAGCAACAAGAGTCCAAAATACATCTGGGAGCACCAGAGGAAGAAGAGGCTCTGTTGGATCCCTCAGAAACTGCTGTGTTACAGCAGCACAAGAGTGTGTCCAGCCCTCACACACCAGGGACTGTCCCCCAGCCACACTGTTCCAGGTTATACCTGGAAAGATTATAATCAGTGTAATCTTTTCCAGGTTATACTCAATATAATCTTTTCCAGGTTATACTCAATATTAGCTTTTCCAGATTATCCTCAATATAATCTTTTCCAGGTTATACTCAATATAATCTTTTCCAGGTTATACTCAATATAACCTTTTCCAGGTTATACTCATTATAACCTTTTCCAGGTTATACTCATTATAACCTTTTCCAGGTTATACTCACCCATTTGTTCCACAATCTCGGGTGGGAAAACTCGTGAAGCAAAAGCTCTTCGGAAAATATCAGAGAATTCTTTATCCAGGCCTCCAATGCCCATCTTCTCAAAATTCCAGTCAGGGTTGATGATTGACTGCCTGTTCTCCTTGGTCTTTGATTTACCTGCAAAAGCCAAGAAATGGTTTCAAGCACACAGCCCAGCAGAAGTGCAGCACACACAGGAGTAGCTCTACAGGTCAGACTCCATCCCACAAACTCTGTGCTCAGTTTCAAACATTGGCCAGGAGGACACACTGTGACAAGGACACAAGGACAGGACACCAGGGACCCAGCTTGGTAAATGATCCCCAGCCTTCCCACTGCTCAGATCAGGGGTTTCTCCAGCCAGGTGTTGTTCCCATGTATTGAAGAATCCACAGGAGATTTCTCTGCCACAGATTCACCCTGGACCCACATAAGCTCAGCACCCAGCCCATGTGGCTGCTGCCAGAACCAGTGTCCACCTGTTCCAGGCCAGCTGGGATGATGCAGGTTTGTCCTGCATCCTCCTCAGTCCTGCCTTTCCCAGTCCCAGCTGTTCTCCCCTGTGCAGCAGCAGCTCCACACTGGAACCTTTGTTCCTCTTCTCTCTTCCTCCCACACCCTCTGACAGGCAAATGGACCTGCAGGTGCTGCAGTTTGGTTGTACCTTCAGTACAGGTACAGAATGATGGATGCTCTGCTTTGTTCACATCCCTCCAGAAAGAGATGTGATCACTCTTAGCAGCCAAGTTTAACAGCTCCTAACAACAGGAACACACTGCAAGATGGGTGCAGCATTCATTTCCTTGATCCTCCTGTCACATTCACATTCTCTGGAAAAATCCCTTCGCCCAGGATTTTTCTCCTGGGAAGCTGAGAAGCCTCAGAGAAAAAGGAAAATAATTCTTATCTCATTTGCTTCTCCTGTGTTGTGCTCACATGTGGAATGTGTTTGGAGATTGTTTCATTGGATTCTGGTGTGAATTGTTTTGACTCAATGGCCATTAGGGCCAAGCTGTGTCCAGACTCTGGAGAGAGTCACAAGTTTTCATTATTATCTTTTAGCCTTCTGTAAGTATCCTTTCTGTATTCTTTAGTATAGTATAGTTTAGTATTCTTTGATATAATATAGTATCCTAAAGTAATGATTGTTTCATTGTTAATGATTGAATCATTGTTTTGATTCTATGGACAATTAGGGCCAAGCTGTGTCAGGACTCTGGAAAGAGTCACAAGTTTTCATTATTATCTTTTTAGCATTCTGTAAGTATCCTTTCTGTATTCTTTAGTATAGTTCAGTATAATATTCTTTGATATAATATAGGATCATAAAGTAATAAATTAGCCCTCTGAGAACATGGAGTCACATTCATCATTCCTTCCTGCAAATACAATAATCCTGCCTGGGATCTGAGCCCTCTACAGCCACCAGTTTTACCCAGGTCAGGAGAGCTCTTCCTCCCAACACATCCCTGACAGTTCTCTGTACTGAATCTCCCCTGCCATTTCCTGTCTCAGTCCCTGAGCTCAGAGCCAGCCTGGGCACCTCATTGCTCCAGCCTTTTCCCAGCTTATTCAATAATTACAATGAGCAGCAAAGAGATTCCCACTGAACTCCACTGACATCAGCTATTTCCTTCTTCCCTTTCATCACTCACTGACTCTTGCAAGGACCTTCTCTCCCACAGATCTCTGTTTTGATTCTTTCTTAAGGAACTTTGACAAAGAACTTTGCTGGAGGAGCTTTGACAATCAGCCCATGTCAGCCCTGCTGCCAGAGCTTTCTGATTGCTGTATGATCATGAGGCAGGACTGTCCTTAGACAAGACAGGCTGGCCCTTCCCAGTGCATCACCCTTTTATTCTAATTCAATGCTTTATTACAGTTTCTGTTGATTTTTTTCTGTACAGACCTCAGGTTCTAAATCTGCACCTCTCCAAACCTTCTCCAGACCCCCTTGGAAAGCAGCAGCACACTCACCACTCAGTCCCCAGACACTGGAGCAATCTGCAGCAAAGTCACACAGAACAATCCCTTTACAACTCAGAAGAACCAAGGCCAGTCCTGATAAACCCTCACAGTTCATTGTCTGCTCCACAACCTCTTCCCAGAGCCCTGAGCACAGGTCTGCAGCCCTTTAACCACCTCCATTCCCTGCTGCTGCTCAGCCACTGGCACCACAGCCTCACAGAGCCCCCCACCCCTCTGCAGGGGAGATGGGGAGTACTCAGAGTGTTCAGGAAGCAGAAAAGAGGCACAAATGCTCCTGGAAGGATGCTGGCAAACCCATGTAGTTCCACCCTAGGTTTATTCAAGCACTGACACTTTTATCAGTCAGATCAACCTTGCACATGGCTTTCAGCACCCTCAGCTACCAGGGAAACACACAGAGATCTGACAATCCAGAGAAAAAGCAAAGACACTGCCAGTTATCCTTAACTACTGCAGAAGTGGGATGTTCCCTTAGACCTGCACAGTGCTTTAAGGGTTAATTCTAGGAAACCCTTCATGGTTTTCCCAATGGGGGCCATTCCCACCCTAGAACATGACAGAGAGCACAGGTGGCTTTGGGTTGGAAGGAACTTTAAATCCATCCAGTGCCAGCTCTGCCATGGGCAGGGACATCTTCCACTGTCCCAGGCTGCTCCAAGTCCCACCAGCCTGGCCTTGGGCACTGCCAGGGATCCAGGGACACCCACAGCTGCTCTGGGCACCCTGTGCCAGGGGCTCCCCACCCTCACAGGGAACAATTCCTAATTCCCAATACCCAATTCTAGCAAACAACCAGTGTGCATTTTGCTGCTCTGTTCCACAAGCTCTTCTAAGAGTTATTTCAAGTTCAGCCAGATAATGAATGAGCAGCAAGAGTCCAGGAAGTACAGCAAACAGCAGCTCTGTGTGAGCTCAGCCAGACTCTTTAATCCTGGTCTAAACACATCTGGAATCAATATTTCAATTCCAAGGGCAGCAAAACAAACAAACAGGAACGTGCCTCTGGGTCAGATGCCAGGGACAGCACTTGGGGCACAGAGCACCTACAGCCCTGCAGGGAGATCCACAATTCCCCTGTGTTTATTATCCCAGTGCTGCACTCCAGCTTTTAGGTCAGACCCTCAGTCAGGGCTGTTCCTGCTCCCACAGAGCTTGGCCTACACTCCCCCCTTCTGGCTGCACCTCAGCACAGGAAAATTCTTGCAGATTGGATTAAAACCTCTTCCAGTGGTTTCATAACACAATTTTATGCTAAACAGAACAAACAGAATTGGCTTTTAAAAAATTACTACAATTCTTCTCTATTGAAATAATGCAGGCCCTTCACTGAAGGCAGAGCTCAGTGACACTCACTTCACTTTCATCTCCTCTCTCACAATTTAATTATTCAGAACTTTACAATTCCCCAGAGACCAACAAAGCACATTAAGCAGCTCTGCCTCAGATCAATGAGGAGATTAAATGAAGTACCAATTTGACACAAGTAAATTGAGGCACAAGAAGATCTTTTGTCTTGTCTGAAGACAACGAAACAGAATCCTGGGGAAGGGACCCTATTCCCAGTGCAGCAGCTCTCCCACATGTGCCAAGAGGGAAATGCCAGGGCATTTTATGGCTCTGAATATTAACCAGGTACAATCCCCTGTGAATATAATATATTTAGGGTTATTTCACACTGTCCTGGCAGCAGAGTGAAACCTGAATGTGTGTGATCCCACAGTCACAGGTGGGAACTCACTGCCCTGCCCCTGCTATTAACAGCTGTACCCTCATTAGGATGCTTAATTACAGCCATCAGCCTACAGAGCTGTGTTAGTGTCACATTCACATTTTCTGAAAAAATCCCTTTGCCCAGGATTTTTCTCCTGAGAAGCCTCAGAGAAAAATGAAAACAATAATGATCTCATTTGCTTCTCCTGTGTTGTGCTCACATGTGGAATGAGTCTGGAGATTGTTTACCCACAGGTGATTTTTAAATTGGATTCTGGTGTGAGTTGTTTTGACTCTCTGGCCAATCAGGGCCAAGCTGTGTCCAGACTCTGGAGAGAGTCACAAGTTTTCATTATTATCTTTTTTAGCATTCAGTAAGTATCCTTTGTGTATTCTTTAGTATAATATGATTACGATATGATATGAATATGATATGATAATGATATGATATGATGTGATATGATAAATTAACCTTCTGAGAACATGGAGTTAGATTCATCATTCCTTCCTGCCACGAGGGTCCCCACAAATACAATAATTTAGGGTTTCAGCACAGGCTGAGTGCTCAGACCAAAACTGCTGAGGTGCAAGGTGTGGTTACACAACAGCCTCACACCCTCCCACTGCCTGCACTGACTGTGGCACAAAAAGCAGCTGCAGGACACAAAGTCCCAGCCCCAAATGTGGCCCTTCAGTGCAGCACCAAAGCTCAGCCCCTGCCACAGGCTCCTGCAGAGCTGGATGAGCTGAATTCTCCTTTCCTCAGTGGCTGCTCCCCTCAGAGGGTTTATTCCTGTACCAAGTACTCACAGCACTGAGCACTTCCAGCCAAGCAGAGCTGTGCTTTGCAGCAAAAATAAACCTCATGGCTCCCTGAGCCCCCTCCCAGCAGCCTGCACCTGCCACTCCTGATCTGTGCAACAGCAGCAGCAAAAGGAGGAGTGGCCCTAGCTCATGGATTCTGAGAGGAATGAACAAAACAGAGAAGAAAAACAAGAAAAAATTAAAGAGTGTGTTCAGCCTTGAATCACAGCCAGGGAGGGATCTGCAGCTGAAGCCTGGAAAGAGTCACCCAGCTCATACCACTGGGACAGCCAAAGGAGGAGCAGGTGGCCCTGGTCTCCAGGAAACCCCCCAGTCCCAGGGCACACAGAGCCACTGCAGGCAAGGGCCTCCCTGCCCTCTCCAGGGTCAGCTCCCACCTCTCCCACTGGTGCCTCTATGGAACACCCCAGACCCAGCCCAAACCTGCAGCAGTTTCTCTCTAAAGGAATGTGTGGAGGACACACCAATTATTCCTTAATTTCTTTGATGGCCAAGTGTGATATTGTACACAGGGATTTGTTTGGTTGAGGTTTTAGAAACTGTTTAAATCACAGTTCCCAGTTGTGTGAATAAACTCCTGGAAGCAGCTGCACACAACCCCCAGTGCTGTTCTGCAGCTCCTTCCAAAGAGCAGGACTTTGACATTTTGACCACACATTTAAAAAGCTCTCAATTTCCTAATCCCTTCTCCTTTAATTAAATTTAATGTGAGAGCTGTTGGCTTGTTACTGTCCCTGAAAACATCATTCATCTGATGAAATAAATATTAAAATATTAAATAAAATATTAAATAAAATATTAAAATAAAATGAAATGAAATGAAATGAAATGAAAGAAAATATTTCAAACAGCTGCTGCCTCTGGATCTACTGGTCCATTTGGCCTTGCTAATCTCAGCCTAGGAGTGAAGACAAACAACAGCCTGGAGGCAATGAAGTCTCCCTGGCTTGAAAAGCAGCAGATCTCAAGCATTATTTCTTTGTGGGTGCAGGAACTCACCAATCAGATTGAGAGAGGAGTTCTCAGCTTTCTCAAAGGCAACTTGGCTGTTTCCAAGAACCAAACCAACCTCGATCTGCAAAAGGAAGGGAAAAAGAATAATTACAATAATTACCATTAGACTCAGCTTCAGATTGTTCCAGGTATCTCCAAGAACATCTCAGAAGGCGGGAAAATGCAGCAAAATCTCCACTTCCTGAGAAGAATGAAAAATACCAACCCCTCCTCTAAAACAAACACCACTGAATGGAGAAGCTCACCAGGTACAACAACCTGGCTTTTAGAAGTTCCTGGTTTAGCTCAAACCCAACTATTTTATTTCAGCAAGTAAAGGAGAAAATAAAATCATGTTCTTTCCACAGAAGGAAAAATCAAAACTGGACATATCTGGAAGACAAAAAACTCAAGAGAGGCTGTTTTCCATGAATTAGTACTTAAAGACCAAAATTCCTGTACCCTCCCCAGCTCTGCAGTTTAGTGGAGGCTGCACTGAACTGCAGACAAGGCTCTTTGTCTCTCTGACACACAGATGAGGCAGATGAGTGACTTCTCCAAAGGCAGGTCACCCAAACTGCCCTAGGTGGCATTATCTGGTAGCATTTGCAGCTCTGCAGTCCCCAAGGAAGGCACAGGAGTTCCTGGGAGCCCACCTTCTGCTTTTTGCTTGTTCCAGACTCCCCTTTGAGAATGCTGGGGTCCATGGCTTCCATGTCCTTCACCAACAGCCCAAACAGCTTGTCATTAAAGCTGAACACCAGCTGTGGAAAGGGAAAACAAATCTCATTAAAAAAAGCTGAGAAGGATTCTGACAAGACTAGTAAGATTTGAAGGGAGAGAGGCCTGAAGACTGAGTTAACCACCCAGCAGCTCCACTGGAAGGAGTCCCTGTAAAGCTCTGGATTCACAGGAATCCCTGCAAAGCTCTCAGTCTGGAGTGCTGACCATGTGCTTTCCCTGCCCCAATATCAGAGTACAGACCTAACGTCACAGAACACAAAGTCAGCTGGAGAAACTCAAAGAAAAATCCTCCTTCAAGAAAGTCATCTATTCCCCCTCCTTTCTCCCCAGCTCAGTGTTCTGTATCATCTGATGACATTTCCCTCTCACTTCAATAATTGGTGCTAGTCATGGAGAACAATTTAGCTCAAAACTTTCAGATATTTTCCATTTCAGCTTGACAAGGACACCCCAGGAACAGTGCTAATGAGAGACAGAATGAGTGTAATGAAAAGTAGAGTCCATCCCACAGAAAAGCAGGCTGGGTCTGCAGCCTTGCCTCCCTTTCCTTGAGTTTATATTTCCAACTGGCTTAAGATTCACACCCTGCAAGGTGTAAATGCTATGAGAGACCAACCTTGACCTGTTTTGAGAACAAGGCAAAGCAGAGGCAGTCACACAGGGCTGTGCAGGGGCTGAAGTCCATCTGCTGCAGACTCCTGCAGGCTCAATTACAGGGACATCAGCTTTCCAAGGTCCCCAGTGAAAATATTTCATCCCTGTTTCACTGCTGAAGTCCCCAGAGCAGCAATAAATTGTGGAATCCCAGAATAGTTCAGGCTGGAAAGGACCCTAAAGCTCATCCAGTGCCACCCCTGCCATAGCAGGGACACCTTCCACCACACCAAGCTGCTCCAAGCCCTGTCCATCATGGCCTGGGACACTTCCAGAACAATAAAATACTCTGCACTTGGGAGGTGACACTGAGAATGAATTAAACTTGGTGTTTGTCTTGATCTTATACAGAAGGAGGCAAAAGTGACTTCCCAAAAGATTCCAGGAGTTGCTATGCTCACATCCAACCAGGCCACAACACAGAGAGACCCAAACTCTCCCAAACCCTGGGATTTTCCTCACAGATTTAGGATAGGGCAGATTCTAAACCCCTCTGCCCATGATCTCTGTGAAAGTCACAATGGTTTTACTGTTCATAAAGACATCCTTATCAGGCTGGCCTAGAACAGAGACTGGAGGAGCTAAAGAATAAAGCAGGGATTTATTAGGAGGCCTCAATGGATCCACCTTGGGCAGCACAAGAGCCCAGCCAGGGCTGCACCCAAGGTGAACCAAAATGGACCACGGGGTAATGAGGTCTCTCACTTTTATAAGTTTTGGTCCATTTGCATATTGGAGTTCATTGTCCAATTCCAGCTTTAGCCCATGCAGTCCCATCTTTGTTTTTCCCTCTTCAGCCCACGCTGTTTGTGCTCTTGGGCTGAGATTTGGATCATTTGTCCTTGGTGCCCAGCTAGAGAAGGAATTGTTTTGTCTCCCTGCTCTGTGAACAGAACCCACCATCCCCTCATGTGAAGCCCAGAGCCACCCACTAAAGCAGCACAGAACCTGAAAAACAGAAAAGCCAAAGCCTGAGGCATCCCTTCACACCAGGAACAATTCCTGCCCCTCACCCAGCCTTTGCAGACCTCCTGGCACCCTCAGATGGTCCCTCAGAGCCCCAGAGCTCAGCTCACCTGCTGGCCCACAGAGAAGGCCTGGCTGTTGAACTGCTGGATGAACTCTGCAGCCATCTTGTCTGTGTCATAGGGGTTGGAGTCAATGTTCTTCTTCTGCAGGAAGTCAATCTCAATGGTCATGGTGCCAATGCACTGCTTGGTCTTGTCAAAAGTGTATAAGGAAACTGAAAAAAACCCCAAGAAACAGCACGTTTAAGGACAGCAATGTCCCCCAACATATTAAATATGTTTGGCAACACACACTCTTCCCTTGAGAATTTCACTTGGTAAAACTGAATATATTATTTCTGCTAGAGACTCTTATTTCTCTTAACCCCTGTTCAACTACAAGGTCAAAAATACAGTAAAATTTTCACTGAAAAGTCACATTTTTCACTGAAAATGCCTGCATTGCTCTAAAAACTCTTAATAAGCCTTTAAAACAGCTCAAACACCACACAGACTTTGGGGGATGAGGACAATGAAAGCAAATCCAGACATGCTATGGTCCCACATGGCTGTATCTCCACCCAAGGGTTTGGACATACCTCCAGGAAGCAGCTTCAAGTGTTGCCTTGCCCAAAAGCAGTGACAAGAGGCCATCACTGGGTTTCTGTGACAAGATTGCTGAGCTTTTCTCCAGATGAGGCAGCAGAAAGTGAATTACTGCACATTCAAATGCAGCAATGCAATCTGTCAGCCCAAAACAAAGCACACCCCTGACACTGAGGCAACAGCCCCTACCCCAGAGGTGCCCTTGGGCCCACACTGACATTTCCAGGTTCCCTTCAGTGATGCAGAATCCCCTGAACAGAAAGCCAAGGGGCAGGGAAGGCACTGCAATGTCACTGCCACCCTGATCCCACAGGCACAGCTCGTGGGAAACAAGAGCCCACTCAGGGTGGAAAGAGGATGAAGAGGATGAAGAGGATGGAAAGGAAAGAGCAGCACAACCTGCAGCTCCAGGGACTGCCCAGCATGGTGCCCCAAGGGCAGGAGCTCACAAACAGGCAGGCCCAGCAATGCAGAAAGCAGCCCAATGATTCTCCAGAAGACTGAGGAACATTAAAGGTTTGCTTTGAATCTGGAGAGCAAAGAGCAGCAAGGATGAAGTAGGAGAAGGGGGATGTGGGAAAGGTGCTTCACTCCATCTGTGAGTTCCTGTCCAGTCCCTGGCAGCAGAATGGCTCCAGAACAAACCTGCAGATGCTGAGGTTGATGGCAGAACAAGCCCCCAGGACTGTTCACTTGAAAGGAACAAGGAGAGCCTGTCTCTGCTGAAGGTGTGACCAGAACACACCCCAAATATCCTCCCTGGGAGGAGCTGCCACAGACAGATCTTCAGCAAACAGGGATAAAGATGAAAACACTACAGCTGATCTACTGCACTGAGTTCTTTCAAAAGCAGCAGGGTGGTCCCTTTGGGCCTGCAAACACCAGGAGCTCCTGTCACCTCACAGGTCACCTCTGAGCAGCTTCCTTTTCCTTGCTGAACCTCATGGCTCTGTCAAATAAAAGTTTCTGGAATATCAGTCCCTGGATTTGGTCACATCACAGGCCTGAGGTGTCAGCAGCCCTTACAGCCAGGACTGAGTGCTATGGGGATGCAGCAAACCCAACAGAGCACAGCACCAGCTCCAAGAGCCTGGAATGTCCCAGAGAGAGGCTGGGAATGCAGCAGGAACCTCCTGGCTCTGGGAAGGCAGCAGGAATCTCCCTGGGGTGGGAAGGCACAGCCTGCCCTGGCTCCAGCTGAGCATCTCTGCTGGGAACACAGGAGCTGGTGCAGCTGGAGTGCACAGAAGGCAGGACAGACACATCCATCAGGGCACTGTGCCTTCCCACCAGGAAAATCACTCACCTGGAAAACCTTTACTGCATCATCAGGGGCTCAGCAGGACTCATCACTGCTCCACAGAGCTGTGGGCTGCATTTACATTGACATTTAAAACTCAGCTTCCACATTATCAGGGGACCAGGACAAAGCAGGAGCCCTGGGAAATCACTGACTTTGTGAACACTTCTCCCTACCTGCAGAATGTTTTTACAAATCCCTTCCACCCAGCACGGAGTCAGATGACATTTAGTCACTGTGCACAGAATCACTGCATTATTTTTGTTAACACAGGCTCCCACGTAGCTGGGAGGTTTCACAGCAAAGCCCAGGACAAGGACAGTCACAAACTGCTCTAAAAGCTGATCACAAAATACCAGTGCTTCTTTCCCCAAAAGACCTGAGTACTGAAAAGCATTGTGAGTTGGCACATGATCAGCCAAACAAGGGTGAGAAACAAATTACTTTATGACAAATTAATTTATGAATTCATTTCCCCCTGTTATAGGTCCTTCATCAGTTAAAACAAGACCAGCAGGCAAAAAAAATCACAGATTAACAGAATCATCAAGGTTGGAAAAGGCCTCCAGGATCAACTGTCAACCCAGAATCAGCCCCATGGTCACCACTAAATAATGTCCTGAAGTGCCACATCCACCAGTTCTTCCAACATGCCCAGGGATGGTGACCCCACCACTGTCCTGGGCAGCCTGTTCCAAGCCTTTACAACCCATTCTGTGAAGAAATTCACATTAATATCCAACTTACATGTTCTCTGGCACAACCTGAGACTGTTTCCTTTCATCCTGTCCCTTTGCTCCTGGGAGAAGAGACCAAGCTCCTTTCCAGGTCACTGTATGGAGCAGGAAGGTCTCCCCTAGGTTCAAATCCTGGTGGGACATCCAGGGAGGCAGAGACACCAACTCCAGCTGTCCCTACAAACACATCTGAGTATGATCTGTGCTCATGGAGCTGCTGAGACCACAGGAGCTGGGAAAACAACCAGCCAGGAGGGAGCTGCCCCAGGAGCACCTGACACCCACAGTGTCTGAGGCTGGAAATGGGGATGTGAATTCTATCACCATCTGTTAAAGGTGGGACAGGTATCTTCTGTTCATTGGGCAGTTTTCTTTATCTCTTCCACAGCCCATCTTCCCTCCAGGAGATCTCTTCTGTTCATGGGCCATTAATTATTAATTATCTTCTGTTCATGGGCCATTAATTATTCATTGTCTTCTGTCCATGGCCAGTGAGTGTCCCTGCATGGCTGATCCAATTCCATCATCCCATGGGGAGATGCTCCTCCCAGGGGAGGAGCCAAGCATTCCTACCTGGATCCAATCTGAGATTTTGGGGCACCAGAACAGCCTTTGCCCACTGCATTCCCAGAGGAGCAGCTTTCTGCTGCCCTGCATTCCCAGAGGGAGCCCAGGCCCATCTCCAGCAGCCCTGGAGCTGCAGAGGAAAACTCCCCCCTTGTGCAGGATCCCTGCTCCAGCAGAACCACAGCTGGCACTGCAGGAGGGCTGAGCCCCCATGGGATGGGGCTGTGCCACCTCCCTGACACACAGGGGGTCAGGCCTGTTCTCACTCTGTCAGTAATTTGGTTTGTATTTGTATTTTTAATTTTCTTAGTAAAGAACTGTTATTCCTACTCCCATATTTTTGTCTGAGAGCCCCTTAATTTCAAAATTATAATTCTGAGGGAGGGGGTTTGCATTTTCCATGTCAAGGGAGGCTTCTGCCTTCCTTAGCAGACACCTGGCTTTTCAAACCAAGCCACACAGCCACAGCACTCCTCAGGCCCAGACCTCCTCATCCTCACAGAGGATGCAGCCACCAGCTCTGCCCACAGCCCCAAAGGAGGGAATCCCCTGAACCACTGTGAGCTACTGCAGAGGCAAAGCCCCTTGAACAGTGAGCTCCAGTGCAGGATCCCAGCAAGGCAGAGGAGGAGCTGCCCTCTCCAGGAGCACAGAGGTGACTCCTGATGGTCCAAAGAACAATCATGATCCATTACCTGGACCTGCTGTAGCAAAGAGCACAGAGACCCTACTGTAACTCCTGCTGCCAGGAGTCTGCTCAGCACTCCAGCAGCTGCACCTGAAGCTGACAGTGATCCAGGCAGAGGCAATAGTGACACACAGCACAAAGTGACAAAAGAGCAAATGGCTCTCCTCCAAACATTCACCAATGCTTGCAAGGCTCGAGGAAGACTTGAAATAGGAATAGAGATTCACCTCAGCCCTTCACCTTGCTGCAGAATATTGTGGTCAGTCACTGGTGCAAACACCAGTGCTGCTCCCAAAGCTCAGCACAGCAGGCACACTGCTGCTCCTGGAACTAAAACATCCCCATCCATTCCACTGCTGGTGCCAAGAAATTCCCCAAGGACAAGAGCTGTCCTCTGTTAGTGGGAGTGTTCTCCAGAGACCCAGAACAGACTACCCAGGACATGTTCAATGCTCATATCTGCATGTGGACACTGACAGCCCACACAGAGCCAGGCTGAGATAGCAGCAGGTATCTGGAGAAACTGCCAAAACAGCCTGCCCAGGTCTGGAAAACATTAAAAGAAGAAAATCTGCAGAGAGGAGAGCGGCTCCTTCACTAAGAGGGCCTCACATCACCTGGAGAAGGACTGGAGCTCTGTGAGGTCCCAATTCAGGATGGAAACATGAATTCAGATTTATGAACACATCCCAATCACTCTGACTGACAGACTCACCATCGATCTCCTGCCCGATGGAAAGGCCGGCCCATTTTCTCTGAAAAACAAGAGAAAAAGGTCAGAACACCTGTCCTGCAGAACATACACCTGTCCTGCAGAGCACCTGGCCCTCAGAACAAACACCTGCCCTGCAGAACAGCTGCCCTCTCAAAGGCAGCCTCCTCACCCAGAGGAGCAGGATCCCCCAGAGAACCTTCAGCAGCAGAAAAAAGGGGCAGAGTGGAATATCCCAAAGACCCCCAGATTAACAGGAAATAAGTCAAAAACATTGAATAATCTCTCCAAATGATTCTTGTGATCTCAGAAGGTTGTTCAGTCCAACCTCCTTCAGGTTGCTGGTCTCCCCAAGATGCTGGAGGTAGAAGTTGTGGTGCTGGATGGGGCTTTTTGTCCTTTTGCTCATTTCCTACCAAAGCCCAGGTTCTGAGCATCCACAGGTACAAGAATGGCTGTTACATGAGCATTTGAAAAGCTTGTTCTAATGTGCTCCAAGGTACAATATTACCTGAACCAAGAGAACCAATAAAAATGAAACTGTTCAAACCTTTAGGTCCCTTGGAAATTCCTTTAGAGAGGCTCGTGCTGCATGAAACTGCAGAAGTGGGAAATGGTTCACAAATTATGTGACACAAAAAAATCTATAACCTTTAAAATTCCAACAGTTCTGGCTTGATGACTGCAAAGTTGTGGTTTTCCCAGTGGCTGCTGCTGTGTTACAGACTGGCTGCAGTGTGTTCTCAGCCCTCATCACAGGCTGTGCCATGGTCACAACCCCTCGGGTATCAAACAGAGGCACCAGGCACATGTAGGTGTCATTACAAACAGCTCTGGGGAGATCACATTGGAAAAGCTGTAGTTTATGGTCATTTGTGTTTGCCTTTTTGTCTGGGAGAAGGAACACAATGACTTTGCTTAAAAAGTGAACATTTCTCCCTTTACACCCTCTCCAATATCCACAGAATATCCTGAGTGGGAAGGGACCACAAAGGATCATCCAGTGCAGCTCCTGCCCTGCACAGACACCCCAACAATCCCACCCTGGGCATCCCTGGGAGTGCTGCCCAAGCCCTCCTGGAGCTCTGGCAGCCTCGGGGCCAGGACCATTCCCTGGGGAACCTGGGCAGTGCCCAGCACCTCTGGGAGAAGATTTGTCAGGATCTTCTCTGTGGATTTTCTTCTTCTTCAACCCCAACCATGCTCACTTGGCTGGTTTCTGCTAAAGGTTTATCATCACTGCACAGCAATTCGTGTTTTAGGCTCTCAGGATACAAAATTTGTCACAGCTCTCAGTGTTAGGAGTCAAGAATCAAGATTACCACAGAATAAAGGTGGTCAAGAGCTCCATGTGAATAGTGGGTGTACAACAAAGAGATGTTCTGGAGGCCTCAGAGCACAGACACCCCTGAACAGGAGCAGTAAACACACAGTGGGTGTCAGACTGACTGCAACTATCTGAGGCTCTGGGAAATACTGGGAATTTTAAAATTAAAACCCAGTATCAGGAATGGCCAATGCTCAGAGGGCTGAAACAGCTCTGCTGTGGAATCAGGCTGAGGGAATGGGGGTTGTTCAGCCTGGAGGAGGCTCTGGGGGATCTCATTGTGGCCTTTCAATACTTAAAGTGGGCTTGAATCTTTTTAAGGGAACAGATTTTTAGCAGGGACTGTAGCAAAAGAAAAAGGGGAAGTGGCTTTAAACTAAAAGAAGGTGAATGAAAATGGTAAAACCCTGCCCAGAGAGGTTCCAGGGAACGCTCAAGGTCATACTGGACAAGGGCTGTAGACAAAGTGGCCTGGTGGGAAATGTCCCTGTTCAGACAGCCTTTAAAGACCCCTTCCAAGCCCAAGAGCTCTGTAACCCTACACACCAAGCATTCACCTCCCAGAGGCTGCAGCATTCCCTGCACAGCCCCTTCTCCAAGGGGAGCACCAGGCCTCCCCCCTTGGCTCCACAACAACCACAACACACAAAAACCAACCCCAGACCTGAGAGCACTGAGCTGACCAGCACCAACATCTCCTGCTGGGCACTTTGGGCATCACAAACCACAAATCACAGCCAGACACTGGTGAACATAACATCCCACACCCACTCATCAGGACAGACCCAGTTCCAGGAGCACATCAAAAGGCAAAATGGCATTTGGGGGCTTGTGCCAAGATGTGCTGAGAAAAAAAAAAATCTGCTGTGTTTGCAGCACAGTGGCAGGGAGATATGAAAGCACTGAAACAGAGACCTCAACTGCTGCAGGTTCATGGGATGAGACTCAGTGTGAGCTGAGTGGCTTCATTTTTCAATTTAGAAGTTAATTATATTCATTATTTATTCTAACCATCATTTAACATCTAATGATGACTTAATTAAGAAAGAGGAGACAAAGGGGTTTGAGGTTTTTTTTATGCATTCCATTGCACTTTTCATCTAAAAATACTAACAATGACTGAATGTGGTCAATAAAACTTCCAGCAGGTCTTAAAAATGAAAAACACAGCAAAGAAACCCTTTAAAGCCAAGGGAAAATGGGGAACAATAAAGATTCACAAGGAAGGGCAGATATTGCTTAGACTTTTCCTTTTCAAATAGTTTCTTTCTGGTGGATTTTTAAAAGGTTAAATTACACATTTTCCAGTATCTTTATCCCACCATGCACTAAAAATATATCAAAGCAACATAAGCACAGTCACTTCACTTGCAGTATGAGTATCCTTGAACATTTGCTGGCAGAAATCAAATTTGCAGCACAACATTTATTCCAATCAGAGAACTTATCATCAATCCTGATCCTAAAAAAGAGATTTTGCTTATGGTGTAGCAGAGTAGAACGTCCAACCATGCCATACCTGGGGCAAGCTGAAGGCAATGCTGCCAGGGACAACAGAGGGGTGAGTTCTCAGAGTGAAGATGTACTTGTGGTTGGGAGAGGTCTTCACCACAACATGCCTGGAAAAGAGATCAGTATTTTATTTTGATGTGTGCCAGGAGGGTTTTGCATTGCTCACAGGGCTGTGGGAGCTCAAAAGGAACACCCAGCTTATCTCCAGGGCTACACAGGAAAACCAAAAGCACTGGAGGCACAGCCTGACTCAGACACACAGCAGGGTGACAGAGCCCACCACCCTCACTGGTACAATGTGATCTCAAAGCCCAAGTGCAAGACTTTGCACCAAAAATCAATATTTACATCCTGTCACTGTGATATTTTCTGGAAAAATCCCCTTGCCCAGGATCTTCTCCTGGGAAGTTGAGAAGCCTCAGAGAAAAATGTAAATAATAATTATCTAATTCCCTTCTCCTGTGTTTGGCTACTTTGGGATGTGGCTGGAGATTGTTTACCAACAGGTGCATGTTTGATTGGTTTCATGTGAATTGTTTTGACTTAATGACCAATCACCATCAGCTGTGTCAGACTCTGAGGAACCAGTCACCAGTTTTTATTATTCATTCTTGTTAAGCCTTCTGTCTGTATCCTTCTCTTTCTTTAGTAGTTTTAGTATAGTAATATAATATAATATAATATAATATAATATAATATAATATAATATAATATAATATAATATAATATAATATAATATAATATAATTTATAAATTATAAATTATAAATTATATCATACATAATATAGAATATAATATATAATATATAATATATAATATATAATATATAATATACAATATATAATTATATATTATATTATATTATATTATATATTACATAACATACTATATAATTTATAATATAATAATATAATATAATATAATATAATATAATATAATATAATATAATATAATATAATATAATATAATATAATATAATATATATTATATTCTATATTATGTATTATATATGATAGAAGATATAATTTATATTATATTATATTATATTATATTATATTATATTATATTATATTATATTATATTATATATATTATATTATATTATATATTACTATATATATATTATTCTATTCTATTCTGTTATGTATATATAATATTATAAATTATATAATATGTTATGTAATATATAATATAATATAATATAACATAACATAACATAACATAATATAATAAATATAATCAGCCTTCTGAGAACACAGAGTCAGATCCTCATCTCTCACCTCGTCCTGGGGACCTCACAAACACCACAACATCCCCCCAGTACCCCTTTACTTCAGGATTGCACTGTCCAAATGAGGGAGAACTAAACCACAACCACAAACACCACAGCTAAAAACCAACACAGGTTTCACATCTCAACCATTAACACCAGAGCACCAATATTTTACCCCACACAAACACCATGCCCAGCAGTGATGCCAACAAGAAGTAGATGCAAAGCCCATACAGGGATCTGAGTGTATTGTTTAGAAATTTGATAGTAGAAAAAAATGGGAGGGATTTCTGTACAAAAAGTAAAATCACACACGCCCTGGGGCTGTTCTCCTGGCACAAATGACCAGCTGATCTTGAACTCATCTGTGTGGCTGGAAAAGCAGCACCAGTGCTGCAAAGTGGCCCTGTGGGTGCTGATGGATAGCAGGTGAACAGAAGCTGATGTGTGCCCAGGTGGGCACAAAGGCCAAGGACACCTGGCCTGTACCACAAACAGAGTGGCCAGCAGGCCCAGGGCAGGGACTGTCCCCTGTGCCAGGCACTGGTGTGTCAGAATAAATCAGACTCCATTTTCTTCATGGTGGGAAAAGCTCCCTCTTCATTCACATAATTGGTTTTTATCCAGTTTTACAGACACTGTGGGTGACTCCAGTTGGTCAGGAGCTTTCTTGGCAATTACTTTATTGGTTAGAAACAAGCTGTCATTCTGTATTGATTGGTCACTCAAAGCCCTGGGGTGTACATGCAGGAAAAGTTGTGTATAAGAGATAGTTTTAATTTTTCTGTCTAAAAACAGTTTATACAGGTGCTACTGTTTTTCACCCAGGAATAGATCGATATGCTAATGAACTGCTCACACCAGGATTTCTTTCACATGGGAACTTGCAAAGTGCTACCTTGATAGGGCCAGCCACTGATTTTAGAAGAGCTGGCTTGATTTTATGAGGCCTTTTTTTGCAATTTTACCTTACTGTAACACTGGTGAGGCCACACCTCGAGGACTCGGGTCAGTTCTGGCTCCTCACTGCCAGGAAGACCTTGAGGGGTTGAAATGTGTCCAAGGAATGGAGATGGGGAAGGGTCTGGAGCACCAGGAGTGGCTGAGGGACCTGGGGAGGCTCAGCCCGGACCTTCTCACTCTCCACAACTCCCTGGCAGGAGGGGGCAGCCAGGATGGGAGGGGGGCTGGCCTCTGCTCCCAGGGAACAGGGACAGCATGAGAGGAAATGGCCTCAAGATGTGCCAGGGGAGCTTTGGATTGAACATCAGGAAGAACATCATGGAAGGGGCTGCCCAGGGGGGTTTGGAGACCCCATCCCTGGAGGTGTCCAAGGAACACTCAGTGCTCTGAGCTGGGGACAAGGGGGGCACTGGGCACAGGTAGGACTCAGTGAGCTGGGAGACCTTTTCCTCTGTGATTCCATCACAGAACAGTTATAAAACCAGAGCAGACACAGCAGCAGCCATGGCATGTGTCTGTCTGTCACACTCAGAATTGAAGCTGTCAGCAACAAAGATACTCAAAAGCTGTTTATAGCTTCCTCAGACTATGCCTGATAGCTCTTATCATGTGATAGGCAGACAGCTGGCTGGCATGAGAAAGCAAAACCAAAGGAGGCTGGGATTTGTGTGCTCTGGCAGCAGGGTGATGCTGGAATCAGGGCTCACCTCATCTTCCTCTCACAGCTGCTGGCACTGTGAGCACCCTTGGGGTACACATGGCACCATCTCCATGGGATCTCATGGGAGGAAGGGCAGGATGAGCTGTGCTGGCAGCCAAGGTGCTCACTCCTGGTCCTCCTCCCTCCCTCCAGCCCATGTTTTCCATGCACATGTGCTCCCTGTACTTCCATTTGCACATGCCCAGCCAATCCAGCACCATCCAAGTGAGGATCTGCACTGGCTCCATCCTGTGTGCACAACAGCTCCAGCCACACCACAGGACGGAGCATATGGCCCTTGGAGACAAGAGGAAATGTAACTCAAACTGGGAGCCATGGCAGCCCAAACTGGGAGCCGTGGCAGCCCAAACTGGGAGCCGTGGCAGCCCAAACTGGGAGCTGTGGCAGCCCAAACTGGGAGCCGTGGCAGTTTAAACTGGGAGCCGTGGCAGCCCAAACTGGGAGCTGTGGCAGCCCAAACTGGGAGCCGTGGCAGCCTAAACTGGGAGCCATGGCAGCCCAAACTGGGACCTGTGGCAGCTCAAACCAGCAGCCATGGCAGCCCAAACTGGGAGCCGTGGCAGCCTAAACTGGGAGCTGTGGCAGCCCAAACTGGGAGCCGTGGCAGCCCAAACTGGGAGCCGTGGCAGCCCAAACTGGGACCTGTGGCAGCCCAAACTGGGAGCTGTGGCAGCCCAAACTGGATTCTGTTCACCAGAAACATCTCCAGCAAAGCAGAAAGAGAGCAGAGCTTGGCAACAGACAAACAGATGTCAGGAAGAAAAACTAAGAGAAAAAAATGAAAAAAAAAATCAGCTTTCTGAAAGAAAATACTAGGAAAGGCCAAATCCTGACAGGTTTTGTGAGAAAAATCTGCATAAGACACAGGAAGAGCCATGTTTCTTCTCAAAGACAGCAGGAGCAGGCAGCTTCCAACAAGCTGTAAGCAACCTGAGTACTACAAATGCTCAAAATAAGGCAGCAGCAGAAAAACTAAATGCATTTTCCTACACTGATGTTCACAAGGAAGGAGCTCAGAGAGCTCATGGATTCACAGAGGGGAAATCTCAAACTCATTAAGAGCTTCTGGTTATACACAAACAAAAGGAACAACAAATCACCAGGGCCAGGCAGCTCCCAGAGCTCTCCCAGGAGGAATTGCTGCTCTGTTCTGTGTGTAAATCCTGTCAGATCCAACCCATGTGCTGCCAGCTCTCAGGAAGAGCTCCAGGAAACTGGGCCCAGGAAACTGCTGGGAAGTTTGCTGGCCAGGCTGAGCAAACCAAGAGAAAGTGCAGCAGACATGAATTAACCTGTGAGTGCCCCAGATTTGCTGGTGCTGAAGCACGAGCAGGGCTCCTGTGAGGGAAGGGATGACTCAGGTATCCATGAGGAGGTGCCAGCAGGGATCTCATCCCATGCAGGGCATGTTTGGAAACCCACAGCAATCATTCAGCAAGGGCTCCTCAGAAAACCAAACTGGCCTAGGAGGGATGGGCTTCCCATGTGAAAGGGAACAAGTTCTTAACAGGAATAAAAACCCGCCCTGATTGCTGTCCCCTCAGCCTGCCTGTGCTCAGAATTGGTTTCTCTCTCCAAACTGCACCAAGAACTGTTTCTCTCTCCAAACTGCACTCAAGGTAGGAGCAGGACACAGAGCTGAAGGTGCTGCCACTCCCCAAACCATTACACAGCACACGCTGTGTGTGCATGGCCTGGTGTGAACTCAACCATGACTCATGCCTGCCCAGCTCAGGAGTACAGGAAGTGAAGCATGAGAAGATGATCAGCAGCACCCTGGGCTTCAAACATCTCCTTGATCCAAGGGCAAACTCCAGCTCTACAGCCCCAGCTGCAAACAGAGCAGAACCTTTGTGGAGGTACCACCAAAAACCCTCCTGAGAAGGCAACATGGTGAGGGACCTGAGACAGGGGATCTGCAGCAGGGCTGGCCCCAGGGATCTAATGTGTGTTCACAGGGGTTCTTGGATGAGGGAAGAGATTTGAGGCTCTGACTCCATGTTTCAGAAGGCTTGATTTATTATTTTATGATATATATTACATTAAAACTATACTAAAAGAATAGAAGAAAGGATTTCATCAGAAGGCTGGCTAAGAATAGAATAATAAGGAATGATAACGAAGGGTTGTGGCTCGGCTCTCTGTCCGAGCCAGCTGACTGTGATTGGCCATTAATTAGAAACAACCACATGGGCCAATCACAGATGCACCTGGTGCATTCCTCAGCAGCAGATAACCATTGGTTACATTTTGTTCCTGAGGCCTCTCAGGAGAAAAAATCCTAAGGAAAGGATTTTCCATAAAAGATGTCTGTGACAATCTAAAGCCAGGGATGGCTTCAGGGATGTGCAGCATCCAGGAGATCTGCAGCAGGGATGGCCCCAGGGATCTGGAGCTAGGGATCTACAGCAGGGCTGGCTCATGGGGATCTGCAGCCAGGGCTGGCCCCAGGGATCTGCAATGCAGCACCAGCTCCAGCACTGCCAATGCCAGGAGCTGCCCGTGCTCCCTCTGACACTGAGCAGCCATCTGCAGCATCTGCTCCTGACCAAACACACTGCTGGTGTGTGAGCACCACTGCTAGAAATAAACAGCTCCCAGGGGCACAGGAACAGCCAGAATCACATCCAGCCTGCTGAGGCAGCACATCCCAGGGCACTGCTCCCTGCATGCTGCCACAAATGCCAGGGGAGAAGGTTCTGGAAGCAAAAGGAGCACAGCCGGCTGCAGGGCTGGCAGCTGGGTCCCTGCAGGACATCCATTCTGGAGGAAATTAAAGTTTTTATAATGCATGAGGTACAATGCTCAGTTCAGGTATTTTTGTAACTCAATTATGTTGAAAAAAAATCCACCTGGGGGAAACCATACTTTGAAAAGACCAGGAGACTTTTCTGCCCAAGCAGACACTTTTGCCTACTTCTGACTCAAAAAGTTCTGCTGGTTTAGGGGGTGGCTTTGCTTGGTTTTGGCATTTTGTACTCCAGTTGGGCTCATGAAACCACAGCTCAGTTCATCCCTCCAGAGCCATGAGAGGTGCCGGGGCAGCAGAGCTGGCTGAGAGCACAGACAGGCTGAACACATCCCTGCACTGCAGCTCAGCACTGCTGAGCTCTCCACCCTTAGCAGGGTTCACCTGGGGCAGGTATTTTATATAAAGGTGGACATATCATTCAGTATCTCCTTTATCATATCATTCAGTATCTCCTTGAAAATTTTCCCATTTTTCAAATCCAAGCCCTTGTGCTGCACGTGATATTCCCTTTCAGCTGAAATTAATGACTTCTGTCTACAACCTACATAGTAAAATCTGTCAGAGCTTCCCTAAAGCTGCAGCAAAGCAAAGAATCTGAGTATGTGAATTGGCTTCTTGTAATCCAAAACCCTTCTGTGTGGGCTGAGCTGAACAATGCAGGTGTTTTCCATCTAACAGAAGTAAACCCCAGAGTTGGGTTCCATCAGCTACCCCAAAACTGCAATTAAAGAATCCAGCTTGTGGTGCCCAGACTCTGGCTGCTTCTCCCTTTTGCTCTTGTGCATGAAAACCCCAAGAACAAGAGTTCTCCTGGCTCTGCTCAGCACTCCCATATGATGTGAAAGTGAGAGGATGCCCCAAGTAACACAATAAAAATGATAAAAGCGTTTTTGAAATAGTTCAAATATTCTCACTATGCAACAGGAACAACAGCAAAACCAAAACAAACAAAAATTATCACAAGAAGGACTTCATTAAAATAATTATTCTGTTAGTTAAGCAGATGCAGTTCCCAAGAAGGAAATACTTTAGAGAAACAGTCACCCTTCTTCCAGTATCTGCCATTTCCAGAAAGAGCCACACTGAAAGTTCTGATCCCTAAAGACACACAAGTTTTCTTAATCAAACTGCTGTGCTCACCTTTCCAAACCTGAAATGTCATTCCCCCTCCATACAAATTTTGAAAACAATTCCTTTTTGGTTAAAAGCTGAAAGAGCAACAGTGTACACTTACTGCCCAGACTGGAAGTCCTTCTCATTCACCACAGCACAGTTGGTTAAGGACAGCTCATCAGTGGGACATCTCGCTGCTTGCATAGGCTGCAAGAGAGGGGTGGAAAAAACATCAAATAAAATTCTGCTTTTCCTTTACCAAGCCAAGCCTCAAGACTTCTGCAAAAGCACAAAGCACAAAAAAGATTTTCTGAGTCCTGGCACACTCTCAAAGCCTACTGGTATCAACAAGCTCCTCTCCCAGGTTCCTCCAAACATTTCCACATGTCACAGGTGTTTGTATCCCAAAGCTCTGCATTTTGGGACTATTATGTACTTTGTATTTTCTACCCTACCTGCACAAATACTTTAAAATTAGCTGGGAGAAAGCCTGCAAGGCAAACCCTGTTAACTTGCAGGTGAACCCTGGCACTGAGGCAGGAGCAATCAGCATGCCCTGGAAGGTGTTTCTTGCACAGGGCACTGGGATTTTCTGGAAGCTGCTAAGGAAAAGCAGCCTGGAGCCAGAGCAGTTCCCCTACAACCCTGTCTCAGTGCTGGGCTGGGTCACAGAGCCCATGTGGGGAAGAAGGGAGGGATAAAGATGTGACCTTCCCTCTTCCCTGAACATAACCCAGAAAACTGGAATTTCAGCATGTCCATTCTGCATAAACCCCTTCACCCAGTGCAGTGAGAGTCCACAGGAAGGTTTGGCCTCAGCCAGCTGCTATCCAACCCCACAATCCCTTTGTATCACTTCTCAAAAGAAATACCACATGTGAGTATTTTCCACTCCATAGGAAACATCCCAGATCCGTAATACACAGAAGAAAATTAGGTAAAATAGTTAATTCCAGCCTATCATTATGAAAAAAATTACTACAACAAATTCTGTGGGGGAGTCCTCTCCATCTTTTTATTCTCTAATGTCAGAGGACCAATCCTTTTTCAGGAGTATCTGCTCGTTTTTGTCCCTTCCATTGTTACTCATCAATCAGCAATTAAAAACTGAAATAAGTTTTTAATTTGCCAGTTTTAATTTTGCCGCCCCATCCTACACCCTCATCCCACCTGCTCCTGCAGAATTATACCACAAAACAAGGGTTGGACGATGAAAATTGTGATCAAAATGCCTCCAGAGGTGGAGAAAGGGACAGAAAAGGCAGAATGTTTCTGTCATTAGAAGACATTTCATTTGGGGAAAAGCTGAACTTGCTCCCCAAGGTGTCATTTGGAGAATCAAAGCACAGCTACCTCTGTCAGATACAAATTTGCAGGCAGTGCAACAGAAACTATCTGACAGCCTCAACCTATTGCAAAAAGTAATTCAGGAGGGATTTTCTCTTAAACCACCCTTAAATCCCAGCAGCAAGCACAGGAAATGCACTGATCCCAACACACACATCTAAATCATTTCCCAGGAGCTCCTGCCCTGCTCAGCTTCCCTCCCCCAGCCCCTCTGGGACAAGAATCACAGAAATTCCCCCCCAGAAATTCCCCCCCAGCCTGCTCTAAAGCTCAGATCAACTTTTATGGCACAATGTGATTTGTCTCAAGTACTTGCTATTTAGAAAAGGACCAACTCATTACTTTTACTAAATAATGCTCAATTGCCCTTGACATATGTGACAACCAAAAATCATTCCATTTGCAGGCCTGAAGCAGATTTATCTATCTGAATGCTGAGTGTAATAAAAGACTCAAATGTTCTTGTAATAAAATATATGACATGGGTGGATTTATGAGATACACAGCCTGTGTGCTGAGGCCTCTTGGCTCGGGGCACTTCACAGCAAACATTCACCATTTTATCACAGGGCACAGTTTTGTGAAGGACATGCCCTGATAAAACGCATTACAGGGGATATTTCTGGAGAAAAGTGGACACGGAGCTCCTGGATTAAATCTTTTTACAGCACTAGTCCTCGAGTGCATTTTTAATCCTCAGTGACAAACTGCTCCCTACACAGAGTGAGCACCCAGCCGAGCTGCTGCTCCTGTCTGCACTGGGAACAGAATCCCAGAATCCCAGAATCACAGAAACACAGAACCACAGAACCACAGAATCCCAGAATCACAGAATCCCGGAACCACGGAACCACAGAACCTCAGCATCACAGAAACACAGAATCCCAGAATCACAGAAACACAGAATCCCAGAATCACAGAATCACAGAACCACAGAATCCCAGAATCACAGAGCCACAGAATCACAGAAACACAGAATCACAGAAACACAGAACCACAGAATCCCAGAATCACAGAATCCCAGAATCCCAGAACCACAGAATCCCAGAATCATAGAACCACTGAATCACAGAACCACAGAACAATGAGGCTGGAAGAGGCCTCTAAGATCAAGTCCATCCTATGTCCTAACACTTCAAGTAGACTATAGCACCAAGTGCCATGTCCAGCCTTTTTTTAAACACATCCAGAGATGGTGATTCTACCACCTCCCTGGGAAGAGCATTCCAGTACTTTATTATTCTTTTGGTGAAAAAATTTTTCCGAATATCCAACCTACACCTTCCCTGATGTAGCTGGAGACTGTGTCCTCTGGTTCTGTCAGAGAAAAACCCCACCTGGCTACAGCCTCCCTTCAGGAAGGTGTGGAGAGCAATAAGGTCACCTCTAAGCCTCCTCTTCTCCAGGTATAATTCTGGTTTACACAAAGAGGAGACTCCAAGGACAGCAGAGTCCTGAGGAGGTGACTGCACAGTGCTAAAGCATTCCCAGCATCCATCATCCAGCATCAGCCAGGCAGCACCTGCTATTAAACCCAGACCTGTTCCAGCATCACTTCTGATTGCCAGGAGGAAAACAAGACCATATGGGGCACTGATAAATATCACTGTGAGAGACAAACATGCAGGACCCCACCTCTGGGTTTGTGACAAAGCAGGAATGTTGCCTCAAAACACAGGAGGCTTAATGACACTGGCATATTTTATTTTTACAAAGAAAAGTTGCCCCGAAGAACAAACAACAATCACCACAACATCTGATCTTTCAGAGATTTTTTTTTTCCTAAGCTGCAAGGACTCATTTTCCTCCACAGAAAATACAAAACTCAAGTGTGCACAAAATCACAGAACAGTTGGGGTTGGAAGGGCTCTCTGGAGATCATCCAGTCCAAACGCCTGCTAAAGCCCAGAAAGTGGTGCTGCTATTTGGATATTTTATACATATACACAAACCACACCTCTCAAGTTTTGTCAATTCACCTCTTGTGAATCATTGAGGCTGGCGGCAGAGGAGGCCAAGGAAAAACATGTTTCTCCCCACAGAGATAAGGTGGTGGCAATGACTGAAGAGCACTGCTGACAGCTGGTACTGAGAAGAGCTGAAACATTAAGTGCTAAGGCAAAGATGCTCCTCATCCAAGACAACTGAACTCATTTCACTTCCTAATGCTGAGCAAGAGATTATGAAACAGCCTCTAAAGCTCAGGCAAGTTTGGTTCTGTGCCCTGTGCTCACATGGTTTGTACAAGACAAATATTGTTCAAGTACTGTATGTTCCATAATCTCCTTTGTGTAAAACAGACACAGATACACATCCCATGTACATGCAGGTGCACAGAGATGGAATTTCTGGCACTCAGGTGCTGGCAGAGGAGTGTTAGGAAACACTCTGGGTACCAGACATTTCCATTTCCCCAGCAGAGCTGCACTGAGATGGGGATCCCTGCTCCAAAAAGCACCCAAGCTTTCCTGTAACAGCTGTTGGGCACCAAAGTGTGGGAATCCACAAAATTAGAAGGTTTTGGGAAAGCTGCAAAAGACAGGCCCCAGAGACAGCAGAACTGTGATTAGAGCTAAGCAGTAGCCATGAGATTGGTCAGCAGAAAAATTATTTAAACTGTAGAAAAGCAAAGACAAATAGAACAATGGTCAGTGTATTAACGCTTGTCTAGAATAACTCTCTAAGCTACAGAAAAGTTTATCTAGTGAGATATTAGGAAGGTTGAAGCTTAATAATGGAGCTCTGTGCATTGTGTTTGAAGGTTTACAAGCAGGTATTGTATTCAAAATAAGCAAGCATTGTTTTAAGCACAGGTACCTGTGCTTATAGTGGTTGGATACAACTACTGTCAGAATGCTTTTGCTTTGTGTGACTGGTCAAAAAACTTATAAAGTTGTAACATTAAATTCTTAGTCTGCTGCCTGAGATGTGAGCTGGTGGCATCTTCCCATTGTCATCACCATGTAATGAGACTGATGCTGAAAAATAAAACAGCTCAAGGCACGTTCCGCAGCAGCCCCGTCCCGTTCGTGATTTGTAAATAGCCCCCGGCTGGTGTCACCAAAGTCTCTCTGAGCCCAGAGCCTCATCACCCAAAGAGGGCAGAGAGGTGCAATACACCTGCAGAGCTGTAATTCCTGGTGACCAATGCAGTCCACAATCCCCAGAGCCCCAGCAGTGGTTCCTCTGTGGGTGGAACCACGGCTGACTCCAAACCAAACACTCACTCACCACCACGGCTCTGCCAATAAAATGAAGTTTGAATACTGACAGGAAGAATGATGATGTCAAAGGAGCTCTGAAGATAAACAGGGAACTGACATGATGAATCACAGCTCCTACACATTCTCCAGGAGTATGCTCCTGACAGGAAACACAAAGCTGCATCTCCAGATCCCAGGGACACCAGACGTGGACATTACACCTGGGGACACAGGGGACAAGCAGCAGCTCCAGCTGGAGGAGGAGCTGGCTCAGCACCAACCAAGCTCCCAGCACAGGGAAGCCCAAGGACTGTGCCTGCTCTCTACACCCATAACACACCACAGAGCTGAGCAACAGCCCAGCACTGCAGGACACAAGAAATGGCCATAAAACAGCAACACCAGCAGAGCTCTGGGCTGCCAGGTGAGAGTGGGGTCCTGACCTGGATGGGAAGCTCTGTGACAGGGGGAAACAGTAAAAACAAAACCAAGGCTCCTCTAAAGAACAATTCTGTAATATTCATAAAAGGAATGACAATGTGCTGTCATCATCAGGGACACAAGTTGTCCTAAATGCTGTGGTGTCACAGACACCTTTTATGAAAAAGCCTTTCCTTAGGATTTTTTTCTCCTGAGAAGCCTCAAGAACAAAATGTAACCAATGGTTATCTGCTGCTGTGGAATGCAACAGGTGCATCTGTGATTGGTCTCATGTGGTTGTTTCTAATTCATGGCCAATCACAGTCAGCTGGCTCAGACTCTGTCAGAGCCACAAGTCTTTGTTATCATTCCTTCCTTTTCTATTCTTAGCCAGCCTTCTGATGAAATCCTTTCTTCTATTCTTTTAGTATAGTTTTAATACAATATATATTATAAAATAATAAATCAAGTCTTCTGTAACATGGAGTCAGATCCTCATCTCTTCCCTCATCCTAAGACCCCTGTGAACACCATCACACTGTGATTCTAAATAATTTTAAAAATTAACTAAGGAAGTTTAGTAGCTTGCAGAGGGTTTTTCTGGACATGTCAAAAAAACCCACTGAATAAATCCTCCATATTTCTGTGGCCACAAGAGGAAATCAACCTACAAGGAACTTTCTGGACCAGCAGGCCTGGCCAGACAGGCCCTTCCAGACCTCCTGGCTGTGCCAGGATAAGCTGCTGTCCCTGGAACACACAGCCCTGCTCAGGCCGGGCCATTCCACCTGCTCCCCATGACCTCTATTTGTTTGCTGGAAGCTTTTATTCTCTTCAGAAAGGAGCTGCATTCTCTCTCGACAACAAACTCAGAAATACGAATTTTCTTCTCCTATTAAAGAGGACTGCGTTGGGAAGCTCAAATCTCAGAAGTAATATTCACATTTTTGACAAAGGCAGGGAACACTGAGTGAGCTGCTGCCAAGGCAGCCTCAGCACAGCACCCAGGGATGCCTGGGTGAGATGGATCCCTCCTTCCCACACCCCCTGAGCCACTCCCACGCTGTGAATCACCCCCCGTGATCATGCTGCAGCACAGAAACCCAAACAGCTCCCAGGAGGAGAGAGGGAAGAGCTCCCATCAGCTCCTCCTGCATCAGCCAGGGCTGGAAACGAAACAGGGTGTCACTGTCATATTTTCTGAAAAATCTCTTTGCCCAGGATTTCTCTCCTGGCAAGCTGAGAAGCCTCAGAAAAAAAAAAGGAAAACAATATTATCTCATTTGCTTTTCCCGTGTTTTGCTGCTTTGGAATGTGGTTTGGAGATTGTTTCATTGGTTTCATGTGAATTGTTTTTACTTTTTGGCCAATCAGGGCTCAAGCTGTGTCAGACTCTGGGGAGAGAGTCACGAGTTTTTCATCAGTATCTTTTAGCCTTCTGTCTGCATCCTTTCTCTGTTCTTTACTACAGTTTAGTATAAAATTTTTTAATATAATATAGGTAATATAAAATAATTAATTAGCCTTCTAAGAACATGGAGTCAGATTCATCATTCATTCCTCCCTTCCTCAGGGGTCTCAGAAAATACAACACAGGGAATGTTCCCCTGCATTGTCTGTCCGTGGCAGGGGGAACATCCCTGCCTGGGAAAAGCTCTCCCCCAGCACAGAGAGGAGCAGGAGACAGGAAAGTTTCAGCTTTCATATTTTCCAGATTCTGCATTAGTATTTAACTCTGAACTTCATATAAAGTGTTAGCAAGTTCAGTTTAGTTAGACAAAACAATCTTTTTCTAGCCCAAGAAGGCCCAAAAAGTACAAACAACAACAAACTGAGGAGAGCAAACTGGTAGGATGGGACTTCATAACCTAAAGTTGTAATTGGAAAATTAATCCCAATATGGAAATGGACCAAAATTTATAAAAGTACAAAAATTCATAACTCTGAGTCCATCTTGGGTGGAGTCCCAGCCAGGCTGCCCAAGGTGTATCCTGTGAAGGCCTCCTAATAAATCCCTGCTTTATTCCTTTACCACTGTCCAGCCTCTGCTCCAGGGAGCCTCTCAAGGCATCAGCCAGACACTCTGCACTGAGCACTCCTTATCAAACACTCAACACACTGCCCAGTTTCTGTCTCTGAGAGCAGCCCTGCACTCTCTGGGTCTGAATGCAGAAATTACTGCCTGTCCTGGCACTCCAGAGCCACTTTACCAGGGCTGAAGGGCCTCTCCCACAATTAAAGGATACTGGATTTTACTGCTGCTTCCCTTTGTTTGCAAAGTTGGAATGAACTCAGGTCTGCAGGGGCAGCTCTGTCACTCCAGTGCTGTTTACCTGCAGTTACCAGGTGCTCACAGCTTTAATACCCAGCTCTGCTATTGCCAGTATTTGCCAACATCACAAGAAAGACAATTTACAGTCCCAAGAACAGAGTTCCAAGTGCTTGCCAGATCCAACAGAGCAGAACAAACAAGAGTGCTAAAGGAGAGCTTCTCCAAGCAGAGCACCAACAGATTTACACAGACTGCTCTGCCCAGAGATCCTTCTCCAGATCAATTTTTCACAGTATGATCAGTAATTTGGGGAAATGCACCTAAAGCTGCTGTGCCACAGCACAGGGAGCTGCTCTCTGCCAGCTCAGCAGGAACAGCAGCTCCACCTTCCTATTAAGCAATAATGACCCAGGATATGTCCACTTTAATTAACACATCCATTTTTTGAGTGAATGTTGGCTCACATTCCTTCCTCAAGGCAGGATGATCAACAATTTAATTACAGGGAATTGTTGCTTGTTGTGTTGCCTCTAAACATCTTTAAAAAATGCCAAGGGAATGAACCAGCACCTCACCAGAGTAAGCTGAGGTCCTGGGATGCAGGTCACAGGATTTTGCCACATGAGCAGTGAGGACACCTCATGGATGCAAATTTCATCCCATTTATTTAGCAACAGGGATGGCAACGGGGAAAATGTGAATATCTGTTCATGTTAAAAATATCCCCCTTGGAATTTGCCCTGTGACAGCCCAGGATGCTGCTGTCCCTGGCACTGAACTCCCCAGGATTCTGGGATCCCAAACACCACACAGCCATCAGCAGCTTCAGATGCAGCAGCTTGCAAGTCTTGCTCTATTTTTTACAGAAAAAGCACATGACACAACTCCAGGGCATCAATTACTCCAGATTTTTTGATAGAAGGTCATTGCTTTATTGCATCCCAGGAGAGCAGAGAAAGGTGTTAAATCTTTTCATCCTTCAAACCTTTGGCCTCCCTGAGGGCAGGATGTGCCTGCACAGGGAGGAGCAGAGCAGCAGGGCCTGAGGAGCTGCACACCCAGCCTTGGTTTATGAGCAGCAGCACAATCAGCTGGCTCAGACACAGCTCCAGGGCACTGCAACAGAAGCTCTTCCATTCATTTTATCAACTGGGTTTCTTGTTTGTTTATTTTTCTGTTCACAGAACCTTCTCCAACACAGCTCTCCAATTCCTGGGGGTCTGAAAACCTTCTGGAGATGGGCAATATGGGTGTTCCATCACAAAACTCTGGTCTCTGCCAGAGAACCTCCCTGATGTGAGACAGCATCTTGAACACATCATGCAGAGCCCCCAGGCTGAACCTCATCCTTCCAAAAGCCACTGCAGCTCCCAAGATCCCTGTCCCACTGCTCAGGGCTGTCACTGCACCCCTCTCATCCCCTCCTGCAATTGTGAGGGCACCTGAACACTTCCACCAACCCTGGATCAAAAAAAGATCACTCCATGACACGAGGAGCAACATTTTAGTTCTTTTCATGTAAAAGAAAAAGATCACTGCATGACATGGGGACCAACATTTCAGTTGTTTTCCTGTAAAAAAAAAGATCACTCCATGACTTGGGGACCGACATTTCAGTTGTTTTCCTGTAAAAAAAAAGATCACTGCATGACTTGGGGACTGACATTTTAGTTGTTTTCATGTTAAAAAAAAAAAAAAAATCACTCCATGGGGACCAACATTTTAGCTGTAAAAAAAAGGAATCAATGGTAATTTTATTGCACTGAATCTACGTCCTGCCTGGTGGGGAATTCAGCAAAACAGAAGTGCCACTACTTTCCAGCAAGTGCTTTGCTGTGGACTCAAGCAGATCTGCTTTTATGGCAGAACTTCTTCCAAATTCAGTCAGGGTTTATCCTGAACCTGATTGACCTCTGTGGTCTGAGGCACAGAACCCAGAACAGGAGAGGAAAAGAAAAGATCTTGCTGTGCTCTAGGGGAAAAAAAATAAATTAAAACTAATACTTACAAAGTTCACACTTTAAATGATCCTCAAAAAGATTCTCTGACTTTTTTAAAATACTTTTTCCTATTAAAAAAAATTATTAGCTAAGTTTAATTATTCTGGCAAGTCCACATAATAGGTGTGACACAGCAGCACCCCAAAAACTGGAGATGGAGAGGCAGCAGTGACATCTCCCTTTGGCAGTGACTTTTTAAGCACAAGATTAGGACACACTGCTTCTGCAGCACTGAGCCAAGCAACAAATTAATCAAAGATGACAGGGCCAGATATGCCCACAAACATTCACATGGTCTTCAGAATTTTATTCTAAATAATTTTAGGTTTTTTAACAAATTATGTGGTTTTATTTTAAATAATTCAGCAAGGCAGAAGTCCTGAACGCAGGCCACAAGCTGATTTGTGATGATTTCACAAGACAGTTATGAGGTTGCAGAAGTGATTACAGGAACAGAGATTCAAGATAGAGTTTTCTCCCATTTCCCTGAAGCATTGCTAAAAACCCATTTCTTCATATTACATGCTAGGAAATACTAAAAAAAAACCAAGTGACGATAGCAGGAACAGAACCAGGCTGCAAGAAGGAGCTAAGTTGATTCATAAACCTTTCTTTAGTTGCCTGACAACCCCTGCATCTCTGAAGGCTGGTTCCATATGTTATCAGAAATCACCTTCCAGCTTTAACCCATCAACATAAAGCCCAGCCCCCATTATTTCAAATCCCTACCCCAAACCATCCCACCTAAAACCACACTGTCTGCATTTTAAGTATTTTTAAATAATTCAAGGAAATAATTAGCCAAATGTTATTAATTGTCTAGTGCTGTTTCAGCATTATATATTATATATATAATTTTAAATATAAAATATATTATATATTATATATGTGTGTTATTATATATCATATATAATATATTTATTATATAATATCTAATATATAATCTATTATATATTATACATAATATTGTATAATATATAATCGATTATATATATTATATATTATATATTACATATATATTATATATATATATATTATATATATTATATATTATATATATTATATATGTATATTATCTATTATTATATATTATATATTACATATATTATATATAACCTATTATATATTGTATATTATATATTTTATATAATATTTTTATATATTAAATATATATTATATATATTTTATATATATAAATATATATTATTTATATATTTTATATTGATTATATATACATTAAATGTTAGGAATTGTTCCCTGTGAGGGTGGGCAGGATGCCCAGAGCAGCTGTGGCTGTTCCTGGATCCCTGGGAGTGTCCCAAGGCCAGGTTGGAGCACCCTGGGACAGTGGAAGGTGTCCCTGCCATGGCAGGGGTGGCACTGGGTGGGAGAGTGGCCCCAAAGAGCAGAGGAACAAAAATGGGAGTTTTACACCAGGGACACCCCCTAAAACAGCCACTATTTCTAACCATGAACTGTTACACAAGTTCAGCTATTGGAAATCTCAAATCCCTCAAGAAAACCCCACCAGTGTCTGCTGAGGGATCCAAGAGCACCCTGCACACAGAGGGGGTCAGAGGAGCAGCACTGCCCCACCCCAGTCCCATGGAGCTCTCCAGCCTGTGCAGACACAGCAGAAATGCAGCTTGTGCTGGATCCACTCACTGGGACAAGGCACAGAAATCACCTGGCCTTTCTAGATCCTTTTGGGAACTAATTCCTGATGTAGCTCAAATCAATTAGTTACAGACAGCCCCAGGGAACTTCCAGGGGTTTTCTTGGTACAAGAGGTCCATAACCAGCTACAGACACAGCTGCTTCCCACCACTCCCTCTCCTGCAGATGCCTCAGTGCTCTGTGTGCCTAATGATCCCCATGCAGAGATACAGAATAAATTATTACAGAAACAGCCATTATTTCTAATCACCATAAACTGTTTTTCCTGTAAACTTCAATCACTGCTAATCACCATCTCTTCCTTGCCATGGAGAGCCCCACTGCAATTAGGGGAGCACACCTGAAACAGCATCACACAATTAATCAGATTTGGCTTATCATTCACCTGAATTATTCAAAATGTTTAAATATTTTGTCTCTCTGGTACATCAGGACAGCCATTCACTCCTCCCTGAGAGACTGTACGTGCACAAATCAAATCACACCAGTCCAGCAAAAGAGATTAAGCTCTAAATGGCACTGCAGAACAGATTTGCAGGGCAGGAGGAGTCACTGAAGCTCCTCTTCCCACCTTGCAGGTTGAAGCACCTGTTAAAAATGCTGACAAGAGAACAGCACCTGTGTTCCAGCATCAGCTCACCTGTTGTGCCTGGAGCTCTCACACACCTCCACCCTCCCACCAAGTGTTCTGTGTTTACCCAGACACAGCTCTGGGTCGCAGCCCAGGGTGCTGCTGCCTGCTCCCCCTGCTCCTCAGCCTCCCCAGCACTGCTGGAAGGAGCAGGCAGCTCCCTTGGAAAGCATTTGAAGGATCAGACCCAGCCTGGAGAGGGAGATGGAACACTCAGCTTAAGGATTCTCTCTGCAGCATTAAACAACCTGGTAATTCTGCAACAACTGCATTTGTAGGCAATTCATGAAAACACTGAATACTGAGGAGCTTCCTGATAACCCAAGGAGAGCATCACTCATCCAAGTGCCAGATTAGGAGGCAGCTAAACATCAATCTTTCCTTTAAATCCCCCTTTCCTTCACCAGGCTCCCAAGTTGGTCAAATTTTTCTCACATTTTTTACTAGCAGAAAAGCTCAAAGCAGAAGAATAAAGTTGAGGTTGATTTTTCTCCTTCCTCCCCACATCCCCAGTTCCAATTCCTGCACTCAGCATGCATCAGGGTGTTCCCTGAGGACACAGCTGGGAGGGCCCAGGGAGCCTCAGAACCACATCCACTGTGAGTAAAATGATCTCAGCACTGACCAGAGCACTGAGCTCCTGTTCTGGGCAACAGAATGCTGAAAAAATCCAGTCAAGGCTCACAGATTTCCCCGGGGAAGTGCAAAGGGTGAGATGAAGAAAAGAAGGTGCAAGGAGGAATGTGGAGCAGAGGAAAAGCTGCTAATAAGAGACAGACCACAAAATGTGGGGGTTTTCTCAATCACTCAGCACATTTCAGGGGTGGCAGTGGATGCACAGCAGATTCCTCAGCCCTGCACCACAGCACTGCACCAGCTGCCCTCCATCCACCAGCACAGCACAATGAAAAAAGCACTTGGAAAACCAATTCCCCAGCATTTCAACCACTGAATGACTTGGCCAAGAAAGAAAAATGTGACTTTCCCAGGCTGACACCCAGCAAAGCATGACTGAGCTCCTGGCAAAGAGCAGAGCAATCCAAACACATCCTGCAGCACCTGGACACCTGAAAAAAGGGGATGTGCAGGCCCCACAAGAAGGGATTTCACATTTTAAAGCCTTTCTGGCCACTTGCTGATGTGATCTATCACTAATAAGGGATTTTTTTTTATTTTTAAATTAATACAGAATAAAACCACTGCACAACCCTTAAGGTGCTTCCACACAACAAAAGGAGCACCCACGTTATAAAACAGCACAGGAGAAAATCTCCCCATATCCCACAGCACCAAGGGGTCACCAGAGCCTCACAGCACATTTAGGGGACCCTAAAATCTTGCTGCACACCCCATGGAGACTGGGGCACCCCAGACTCACAGAAGCCTCTCAGGGAATCCCAAAATTCTGCCCCACATCCCAGAGCACCATAGGCTCACACCCCATGTCACAGCATCCCTAAAGGTCCTTGTTCACAGGGACAGGGGTCACCAGAGCTTCACAGCACATTTAGGGGATCCTAAAATCTTGCTGCACACCCATGGAGACTGGGGCACCCCACAGGCTCCTCAGGGAATCCCAAAATTCTGCCCCACATCCCAGAGCAGCAAGGGATCACATCCCCTGTCACAGCATCCCTAAAGGTCCTTGTTCACAGAGAGAGGGGTCACCAGAGCTTCACAGCACCCCGGGGACCCTAAATCCTGACAGCAGCACCGAGACACCCCTGAGCTTCACTGCACCCTCAGGGGACCCCAAAAGCCTGCACCACAACTCCTGAGGGAGCCCTACACTCATCCCACAGCACCAAGGGGTCACCACAGCCTCTGAGCACCCCCAGGAAACCCCAAAATCCAGCTCTGCACCCCACAAGGCCACTGTAACCTCACAACACCCTCAGGGAACCCTAAATGCTGCCTCACACGCACACGGAGAGGGGTCACCCTGCTCCTGAGGGAACCCCCCAGTCCTGTCCCACACCCCACATTGCCAAGGAGCCACCCAGAACCTGGGGGACCCTAAAATCCTGCCCCACACGGAGACGGGTCACCCTTGCCCCGGCTCCAAAGGAACCCCAGTCCCGTCCCACATGCCACATCACCAAGAGGCCACCTCAGCCTCGGGAAAGCCCCGGGGAACACCGAGAGAGGGGTGACCCCCCAGCCCCCCACACCACCGGGGGTCTCCACACCCTCACAGCACCGCCAGGACCCCTCACACTGCTGGGGGCGAGGGGGTCCCCACAGCCTCACAGCGCTGCCGGGGGACCCCCCAAGGGCTGAACGGCCTCCTGGCAGCGGGGGCTGCGAGAAGCTCGCAAAGCCGCGGCGGCACAGGGAGGAGCAGGAGCGGAGGAGGGGGCAGGGGATGGGCGAGAGCGGCCGGTCCGTGTCCCCCCCACTTACCCGCCCCGCCATGTTGCCGCAGCGCCGACCGACAGGCCCCCCCGCGGCCGCCAGGGGGCGGCGCGGCGCAGGCGCCGCGGCGCGCCTGGGCGGGGCCTCGAGGGAGATGAGGCCACGCCCCCTGCGCGAATCCGCCTCCTCATTGGTCGATCTGCCCGCCCCTCAAGGCAATGACGGGTGCGTCACGCAACGCCCCGCCCATGGGGCTGGCGGTGAGGGGCGGGACGTTCTCCTGTCAGTCATCGGGAGGACTGCGAGGATTGGTCGGCGAAGCGGGGTGGGCGGGGCCGACGGTTCCAGCCTGTCCCGGTATTCCCGGGGATCCGCGGGGTCGGTCCCGGTCTCCGTCCCGGGATGGCCCGAGTGCCGTGGTGTGAGACTGAGCGGGACCGGGCCGCCAAGCAACCCCTGCTTTAATTACTTAAATTATTTCATTCTATTTTAATGTGGTTTTGATTAATTGTGTTTATAATAATTGTTCATTTTGTCGTAATATTGATATATTAATGATAATATTTACATTGTATATTGTATGTTATAACTATATTATATTATATTATATTATACCATATTATACTATATTATACCATATTATACTATATTATATTATTAACATATTACACTATTATTAATATATTATATGATATTATTAACATATTATTGTATGTTATAATATAGGATGCTATATTTATACATATAATAAAATATAATGCTAATTTTTTATTATTTTTAGATAATTTAAAAAATATTAATTCTGTTTTCGTTTCTTTTTATTTATTTTCACTTCATTTTTCATCTGGATTTGATTGTTTTCCTGCTCCAAAGAGGCTGCACAGCAGCTGTTGTTAACCAGGGATCGTGGTCTCCTTCAATGACATCTAATGGTTTAACTTTCCCTGACGGGGCTTCCCTTTCAGCAGCACCTGGCTGACGCTGATGGTTGTTTATATTTGATAACAATCCCAGGTGTGTGAGCCTGAGATAACAATCCCAGGTGTGTGAGCCTGAGAGGCAGCAATGGGAGCTCAGAGGTGTCACCCAACCTCTCAAAGGTGTCACAGCCAGGCCTGGCTCGTCCCCAAGGGACTCGGGGCTCCTCCAACCCATCCCCTGTTCCCCCACATTTCTCTTCACAGAGAAAAGCAAGGCACAATTCTTCCCAAGAATATTCTCATTTTCTGTGCCTGTGTTTGTGCAAAAGTAGAATGTGTGGTGGTGTTTGCAGGGGTCTCAGGACAAGGGAAAAAATGAGAATCTTGATTCTACATTTCAGAAGGCTGATTTATTATTTTATTATATATACTATATTAAACGAAAATTATAAACTAAAACTATACTAAAAGAATAGAAGAAGGGATTTCATCAGAATGCTAGCAAGGAAAGGAATGGAATGATAATAAAATCTTGTGACTGACCAGAGTCCAAGACAGCTGGACTGTGATTGGCCATTAATTAAAAACAACCACATGAGACCAAGCACAGATGTACCTGTTGCATTCCACAGCAGCAGATAATCATTGTTTCCATTTCGTTTCTGAGGCCTCTCAGCTTCTTAGGAGAAAAATCTTAGCAAAAGTATTTTTCAAAAAATATGTCTGTGACAAAATGCAGCATGGAGATTGTTTACCCACAGTGATGGTATTTTGTTTCCTTGGCCTGTCAGGGCCACGTGTGTGTGTGTGTGTGTGTGTGTGTGTGTGTGTGTGTGTGTGTGTGTGTGTTGGGACTGTCAGGACAGTCACGAGATTCTGTGCAGTGTGAGCAGAGTGAGTGCTTGGCAGATTCAGTTTAGATGTAATGTAATATAATACAGAATAATATAGTATAATAAAGTAATTAATTAGCCTTCTGATATCCATGGAGTCAGATGCGTCATTTCTCTCTCCCCTGTCGCAGACATCTTTTCATTAAAATGCTTCTTTAGGATTTTTCCTTCTGAGAAGCTGAGAGGCCTCAGGAACAAAATGTAACCAATGGATATCTGCTGCTGTGGAATTCAACAGGTGGATCCGTGTTTGGCCTCGTGTGCATGTTTGGAATTAGTGACCAGACATGGCAGAGCTGGCTCTCTCTCTCTGTCCGAGCCACAGACCTCTGTTTTCATTCTTTGCCATTCTATTCTTAGCTTAGCTGGCCTTCTGAGATGAAACTTTTCCTTCTATTGTTTTTAGTACAGTTTTAATGTAATATACATAATAAAATAATAAATCAAGCCTTCTGAACATGGAGTCAACATTCTCGTCTCTTCCCTCACCTGAAAACCCCTGTGAACACCGTCACACTCCCCCTTGTTGGGGTTCCCTGCAAATTCAGTAATTCCCAGCCCATTGCTCACCACTGCAGCTCTGCTCCTCTGGTCCTGTCTGAGCACCAGGAGCCTCCAACCAGGCTTTGGGATGGGGATCCCCTTGGAATTCACAGGAAATTGTGCTTTGCTCTGGAGAAGCAGATCACACTGCAGGAGCGGTGCTGAGAGGTGACAATGGCTTCTTCACAGAGCTCATCCCCCTGGCTGGTGTTCAGAGAGATTAAATCATGAAATCCCAGCTGTGCTCTGAGGTTTGTGTTCTCAGGGAGGTCATGGCAAACGCTCCAACCCCAAAGCTCAGTGGTGTCTGCAAAGCCAACCCAAACATCCTGAGAGGTTTAACACATTAGCAGCCTGTCCCAGCAGCTCCCTGCGTGGGCTTTGACAGCATAATAAAATATTAATGCTGATTGTAACTGCTGCTTGCTGCCTTGAACAGGTACCAGGGTGGTTTTTTAAATTTTAAATGTTTAATAGTAACAAAATGGTAATAAAAATAGCAATATAATTTGAGTCAGCTGGGACCCAGAGGGATTGCCAGGACCATGGAAAACTGACACCAAGGAGAATTCACCAATCCCTGCCCCAAAACTCTGCCCCACAGCTCTGTGGGTTTGGGACACACCCTGTGTGAAAAACCCTGTGTGAATAATTTGTTTTTAAAATTTTAAATGTTTAATAGTAATAAAATGGTTATAAAAAGAGCAATATAATTTGAGTCAGCTGGGACCCAGAGGGATTGCCAGGACCATGGAAAACTGGCACCAAGGAGAGTTCACCACACTGGCCAAAGTGGTCAGTGAGGGGAAGAAGAAATTGGGTCAGTGCCTAAATCTGCTGTGGGCTGATGCCAGCAGTGCAAGGATTCAGTTTCCTGCAGTGAGACTCTGCTGCCCCTGCCTGCCGCTGAGCACTTTCATTGTCCCTCGACAGAAATCACAGAAAGTGGTTGTTAAATATTGCAAACAAGCTTCAGGATGGCAGTGGCCAGACCCCAGCAGGTGACAATGCTGACACCTTTGTCCTGCACAGCTGGAGAGGTGCCCAGGCAGGAGGCTCAGCCCAGCAGTGAGATCTGGCTCAAGGATGAGTTTTGGGGAATTCTCGCTGCTCTCAGCTTCCTAGATCTCTGCTCTGTGGCCTTAAGGGAGTCCCTTGCAGCAAGAAATGCAGGAAATGCAATGTATTAATTTATAGGGAATAGCTGTGGCCATGCTTCCCCACTTCTCACCATCTCAAAAGAGGGAGAAAAACAAAGCAAAGCTCCCCCAAACCAAGCACAAAGATCACACTGACTCCTCTGTGGATCTGGGACTAAGGGGGACCACAGTCCACACCTGAGCCAGCCCCAAATCCCTGCCCCACAGCTCTGTGGGTTTGGGACACACCCTGTGTGAAAAACCCTGTGTGAATCACTTGTTTTTAAAATTTTAAATGTTTAATAGTAATAAAATGGTTATAAAAATTGCAATATAGTTAGAGTAATAATAATTTTGGACAATTTGGATTAGGACAATGTGAGGCAAGAAAAACAAAGAGTTATGGACAGTCCAGGCACCTCTTTCTGGGCAAAATAAGCCTTATAAAGGACCCACATTAACAGAGGGTTAACCCTTAAAAGCAACAGCCTGTTGCATATTCATACACCTCATACATGATGCATAAATTCCATTCAAACACAGGATTCTGCCTGGTCAGTGTCAACTTCTTCCTCTGAATCCTAAGGTGTCCTCAGGGCTGAAAGGCAGGAAGAGGTTCATTTCTTCTGCTAATGGAGCAATAAATTCTCTTTCTAAGAAAGATTTAGGTGTCCTGTGGCTGCTATCTCAGTGCGAGTCCTTTCTTTAGAAAAAAAGTATCTTACTTAGCATAGTTTCTATTTTAACTTTATGTTATAACCTAAAACTATATTTAACACACTACTTAAGAAAATTAATACAGGATAACTTTCTAACATAACACATATAATATTCATTTTAATATTTGCCAAAAGCCAATCATAAAATACGCATTTTTCACGCCCCAGAACCAAGACCTTTATTGATGCCCCCCTCATCTCCTGGAGTGAATCCTCTGCCTTCCAGCACACACAACATCTGTGTCTGCAGTCCTTGGGTGGATTTAGGAAGGGGCTGGGCAGAGCTGGCTGCCTTCCCCATGACCCTATGGGCTGGCAGCACCCACTGAGGAAGTGGGAGATGTAAGGCAGCACAAAAAACCCCAAGATTCATAAAATAACATCTGCATTTTACTGCCCTGAGTGGCCCAGAAAGGGGTGGCAGCAAAAATGCTGTCGCAGACATCTTTTCATTAAAAATCCTTTCCTTAGGATTTTTCCTCCTGAGAAGCTGAGAGGCCTCAGGAACAAAATGTAAGCAATGGTTATCTGCTGCTGTGGAATGCAACAGGTGCATCTGGGATTGGTCTCATGTGGTTGTTTCTAATTAATGGCCAATCACAGTCAGCTGGCTCAGACACAGAGCCCAAGCCACAAACCTTTGTTATCATTCCTTATTATTCTATTCTTAGCCAGCCTTCTGATGAAACCTTTCTTCTATTCTTTTAGTATAGTTTTAATGCAATATATATCATAAAAATAATAAATCAAGCCTTCTGAAACACGGAGTCAGAGCCTCGTCTCTTCCCCAATCCGAAAACCCCTGTGAGCACCGTCACAAAATGCTGTCTGCGGGTTCCTTAAAGACAGCTGGAGGAGTGCAACACAAAGTATCTTTAGAAGTGAAAACAAGTTGGGTGTGGCTTCAGAGCTTTTCTTGGTCATTTTCTGTGAGAACAGTGACAGTCCTGCGCTGGCAGAGTATCTAAACCAGCAGCAACAATGAAAAGTATAAACAAACACGGGCTGTGACCCCCTGCTTGTCCCAGCTCCCCTGCGGATTCTCTGCCAGCCGAGCTGCCCTGGGGCTTGGGGACAGCTGTGTCACCTGTGAGGAGTGACAGAGGGGTTCTCTTCCTCCTGTGAGAGATGAGCAGGACTGAGGAGAGGAAAGCCGGTCAGGGCTGCCATGGAAGGGCTGTCCCACCATCCAGGAGCCACTCTGGGTGTCACTGTCACCACCTGAGCTGCCACCAAAGCCCCTTTGCAGATACGGAGTCTCAGCCATCTCAATCCAGGTTATCTAATCTTGGTGCAATCATTAAATAGCAAAATTACAGCTCAAACTGAGGAAATCCTTGGCTTGTGTACCTTTACAGGTGTGTGCAGTGTCTGGGGTCACCAGCTCCTTGGTGGCAGTCCCCTGGCCAGGCCACAGCTCCCCAGGTCCAGTAGCTGTGGGGGACTGAGGGACAGGGCCGGGGGTGACAGGGTTGGGGGGTGACAGGGTCAGGGGTGTGACAGGGTTGAGGGGTGACAGGGTCTGGAGGGGTGACAGGATCTGGGGCAATGATGGGATCTGAGGGGGGTGACAAAGTGCAGAGGGGTGACAGGGCCCGGGGGTGACAGGACCCAGGAGTGACAGGGTTGGGGGGGGTACAGGGCTCGGGGATAACAGGGTTGGGGGGGGTGGTGACAGGGTTGGGGCGTGACAGGGCCCGGGGGGGTGGAAGGGTCTGGGGGTGACAGGGGACAGGGGGTGTGGCAGGGCCCAGGGGTGATGGGGTTGGGACAAGTGACAGGGTCCGGGGTGTGACAGGGTCCGGGGGGGGTGATAGCACCCGGAGGTGACAGGGCCCGGGAGGTGACCGGGCCTGGGGGTGACCGGGTCAGGGGGTCACAGGGCCCAGGGGTGACAGGGTCAGGGAGGTGACACGGTCTGGAGGTGACAGGGTGAGGAAGGTGGCAGGGCCCGGAGTGACAGGGTCGGGGGGGTGACAGGGTCTGGCAGTGACAGGGCCCAGAGGTGACAGGGTCTGGCGCTGACAGAGCCCAGAGGTGGCAGGGCCCGGAGGGTGACAGGGTCCGGGGGGGCGCTCGGGGCTCTGTCTCCGGGCGAGCGGCGCCTCCGCGGCCGCTCATTGGCGGGAGGCACGAGCGAGCTGTTTTCCCATTGGCTGCGGGCCGGCGGGCGGGGCCAATCGCGGCGCAGCGCCGCCCTCGCCGGGCGGCTGTCACCTCATGGCCAACAGAGCCGCGCACGTTGCGCGGGGAGGTGCGAGGCGGCAGCGCGGTCGCTGATTGGCCGAGCGCCTAGGGCGCTGGCCAATGGGCGGGGGCGCGCGGGGTGGGGCGGCCGTTGGGCCGGCGCGAGGACAACGGCCGGAACTCGCCTCAGGCCGCCCCGCGCGGGCCCGCGCCGAGACCGGTCCGGAGCCATGGAGGTGAGGGACGGGAGCGGGACAGGGACCGACACGGGCACCGGGGTTCGCTGTGGGCCCTCACCCGTCACACACCCAGCGGGCCGCCGCGGCTGTTGTGGGCTTGACCCCCTGGGCGCTGAGGAGGCACCGAGGCCCGACCCCGGTGGGTGTCCGAGCCCCGCTGCCCCCTCCGGGATCCGGCGCCCTCTCGTGTGGGAGCAGGTGTGAGACACGGAGCTCAGGCCTGTGGGGAAATACCCCTCAGCATCCTGAAAAACACTGTTTGTGGAAAAAGGAAGAAAGTGTGGGTTTGCGGGTGTCTTAGGGCTGTTTGTGGCCCTACAAGTTTGCCCTTGTTCTGTGGGGTCGCAGTGTCAGGTGTCCCTGTGAATGGCAATCTCTGAGGAGAAAATATGGCACAGTAAGCTCAGGACATAGAGCCGAGCTCTACAGTAACTCAGTGTGCTCACTTATTTGGAAAATGTGCCAGAAAAACACCAAAAATTACCAGGGTATAAAAGTGGTGTGAGCTACAATGAAGATCATTTGGGAGCTGCAGAGTGATGGGTTTCTAGAGAGTAGAGCTTATTCTGAACCCTGATCCTGGGAAACTTTGACTCTTCTGAATTTATTCATCATCCCAAATGAGCTGCTATGGTAAAATGCCAATAACTTCACTTTTTTATTCGTTGGCTAAAAGGGGGTTTTAGCTGGCCAGTTTAGCTTTTCCTTGTGTGCCTCGCCCTTGGGAGAAAAGGAGAAGAGTACACAGCTATTGTTGGTCTCATTCTTGCTCCTGCTAGCCTGTGGTTTCTGGCGTTGGAGGGATGTCCCTCTGGTTGAAGTTGTTTTGCCCATAGTTACAGGACAGAGCAGATTCCTACCACAGCTCCCAGAGTGGGTATTGTAGGAAATTTCCAGCTCCTGACCACTGGAAATACACATCCGTGCCATCATGTAACTTAAACAGTGTTTGGGAGCAGTGGTGGAGGGGCCGGAGGTGTCCAGGAATGTGTGAGGGCTGAATAACTCCTCTGCTGCTGTGGGAGGAAGGGTTCCCTGCCCATGGCTGGAACTGGATGAGCTTTAAGGTCTCTCCCAAACCACGCCATGATTCTGTGAGCCTTCTTCTGTGTTTGATGTTCCCCTGTGGTGGCTCTGATGTTGGGAAGCTCAGCTGGTGCAAACAGGGAGAGTGCAGATTTCCTCTTGGTCTGCACCTCCTCTGTCTCTGAACACCTTTGGAGTTTGTTGTGCTTTGGCAGGTCCAGCTTTTCCTTCAGGGTAAATAGCAAAGTGTTTTACATCCATAGATAGAGCCACATCCTTGAAAACTCAGATGGGACAGAATCCAGCAGTAAATTAGAAGTGTTAAAGACGTTAACATTGGTATAAAATCCATAACTGTCAGCTGTGTTTATAATTGTGTGTCTGTGTGTAATTATGACTGTGTGTTCTGATGCCCCTGTCCCTGCAGCCCCTCATGTTCTGTGTGTACTGATGTCCCTGTCCATTCTCTGTCCCCACAGCCCCACATACCATTCTGTGTGTTCTGATGTCCCCAAATCCCCTCATGCCATTCTGTGTGTTCTGATGTCCCCAAATCCCCTCATGCCATTCTGTGTGTTCTGGTGTCCACAGATCCCCTCATGCCATTCTGTGTGTTCTGATGTCCCTGTCCTCTGTGTTCTGATGTCCCTCTCTCTGTCCCCGCAGCTCCACATGCTATTCTGTGTGTTCTGATGTCCCACATGCCATTCTATGTGTTCTGATGTCCCCACATGCCATTCTGTGTGTTCTGATGTCCCCACATGCCATTCTATGTGTTCTGATGTCCCTGTCCTTTCCCCGTTCCTGCAGCCCCTCGTGCTGTTCTCTATGTACTGATGTCCCTGTCCTTCTGTCCCCACAGCCCTTCATGCCATTCTGTGTGTACTGATGTCCCTGTCCTTTCCCTGTCCCCACAGCCCCTCATGCCCCTCTGTGTGTTCTGATGTCCCTGTCTCTGTCCCCACATGCCCTCTGTGTGCTCTGATGTCCCTCTCTCTGTCCCCACATGCCCCTCTGTGTGCTCTGATGTCCCTGTCCCCACATGCCCCTCTGTGTGCTCTGATGTCCCCACATGCCCCTCTGTGTGCTCTGATGTCCCCACATGCCCTCTGTGTGCTCTGATGTCCCTCTCTCTGTCCCCACATGCCCTCTGTGTGCTCTGATGTCCCTGTCCCCACAGCCCAACGTGGCGTTCCGAGGCGGCGGCCGCTGCTGGGGCAGTGCGGAAGCGGGCGGGAGGCCCACGGACGTGTTCAGCACCGCCCTGCCGGGCTCTGCCTCGCTCTATGGCTGCTACAAATCACAGGTTTGCTTGGTTATTGATTATTTTTATTTGGGTTGCTTGTCAACAAAATGGTCAGAAGATGTTTCTAAAGTGGTTGCTTACAGTGGTGAACATCAATCTCAGTGTTTGATGTAACTGTAGTAAATCTTCATTGTTGTAACTTTCATCAGAGGGGACAATGGCTTTTCTAATGCAGTCACTGATGAAGCTGTGGGGATGTTTGTAAAAATGGTATTTCACCGTTGTTCTGGTGAAATGTTCATGGTAATTGTTCTTCTGTAGGCAGAGTGAGGAGCAAATGACTGTTTTAGGAAAACTGGAAAGTGGGTAAGAAGGAGAACCTTAGCTGTTGCCTCAGATATTCCTGTAGTCCAAGAGTTTGTATGAACCAGTTCTCAGTCTGATCAGCAGAAAGTGCCAGGGCAATTAAATATGTCAGCTCTCTCTTGGAATTTTTGCCTTTTGTAGCCATAAACTTTCACTGAGGTAAAAGACTCAAATGAAAATTCATTCCTAGTGCCTTCAACACCAGACTTGCTACTTCTTCCATCCAGGACTTGTTATTTTGTCAGACTACTCTGCTCCACAAAGGAATGTATTGTGAGTCTTTAACATTTAACCATGCAAAAACACCATTTAACCATGCAAAAACCACCATTTATTGTTTCACTTACTGAGGGTTAAGAAGGCCTGTTGTGTCTAAACCAAACAGATACGGTAAAGGTAAAGATGTTCCTTTTCACTTAATCAAGATATAATGCCTTTCCTCAAGAAATCAATTGGCTGTAAGTTTATTTCAACACCTTAACACTGTAATGATGGGGAGAAAGGGGGTCTAATTCCTAACTGCTGGCAGGGGTCAACCAGTAGAAACTGGAGCACATGTTTTAGTCCAAAATTGTTGCTGGTTTTAAGAACTCTCCAAGTGTAGAGGAAGGGTCAGGTTGAGAAAGGAGACATTGTTTTTTCTGTGCATGGTGCCCAGGGAAGTTTCCCACAAACCAGGCACACCAAGGAGTGACAAGCGAGAGAATTTAGACACTGAAGTTTGCATAAACCTGCCTGTGTAATCCACAGTTCCTGCCTGCCTAGGGCAGTCACTGAGCTTGTGCAGCCTTAGATAAAACATCCCACCTGTGGTGATCTCCATCTTTCTTTGCTCATTCCATTACCTGATGGATTTCTTTAGTGTCATGATGGATAGTAAGAAAGCGTTTCTGCTATTGTTTTTAGCTGCTTTTAACTGCCTGTGCAAATTTTTACATTGTAGCAATTTCTATACTAGCATAAGGCTCATACCCATAGGGCTGGGTTGTATTGTTGAAATTAAGATATAGGGGATTTCTGAGTAGTTTAAAGGAAGCTATTGGGACTTGAATAGTTGGAATCTCTGAGCTGGGTAAATTTACAAACACAAAAATTACAATGTGATTTAATTGGTTATCTATTTCTATATGTATATATTTCTATACCCACCTTTTACTCTTGTGTCTGAGTATCATTTTTATATTAATCACTGATGGAATTTTAAAATTACAGATGTTCTGTTCCATATCTAGGCAGAAATCTTGAATTTCAATTGTATTTCCCTCAGCTGTTGTCCATCTGCTGCACAGGTGCTGACACCTGTGGTTCCTTTCTCAATGGGTCCATGCTCTGTGTCCTGTTGGATGCCTTGTGGTTCCATTACTGATCAGGTCTAGAGCAATAATAGCATGACTATTATATACTATAGCTTAAAGTACAGTCAATGTTAATAGTCAGTGTTGTTTCCCTGCTTCCTTAATTACATACAGGCTGATTCCCCAGATTTGAGGTGCTTTGGGAGGTGTTAATGGTCAGGGGTTTCCTTTTACCTTTACTTGTATCTATGGCCTTCTGCTACTACTTTATCTCCTATACCTCAGCAATGATATTTACCTTCATCCTTCTCATGCATCAAAGGAAATTTTAGAGAGTGTGTGTTGTCAGATTCCCATCTAGTTGTATCATTAATTAATAATTTAAATTCTCTTCCATTCTCCTTAAACCATTGTACAGTTGGTTTCCTGTTACTGTCTTTGACTGGACAAGAAAGAACAAAAGGATTCATATGTAAGTTTAATATTCAAAAAGGTTAAGGCAATTCAGGGAAACATGTCACAGTAAGAATCCTAACCAGTGGAAAATTATACCAACATTATAGCGAGTTTGACATCTGGCACTGTCTTTGCAATCCTGCTCTGTGCAATTGTGTTTGTCTGAAGTAATTACTGCAGTTGGAATCGCTGCTGCCCTTGAGGGCATTCAAGTTCTGTGTAAGACAGGCCTTCTTCCCAGGCACAGTTCATGAAGTTACTTTTTAACTTTCTTAGTCCCAAAGGTCCAGAGGAGGTGATTTCTCACTTACCTGGTGCTGTAGTTTTTTCAGTCCTAATGGTGCTTCCACGGCTCTAGTCCTTGAAATTTCCCAGCTGTGTTTGTTGTGAAATGAACCTGGTGTGGTCCTTTCCTGTGTTCCTCTGGTGCCTCATTGTTCCATGGTCTTAGACCAAATCTCCCACATGGATGTCATGAACAGGAAGGTCCAGATCAGTTCGATTTCTGCAGTGAAAGTACTTGTTGGTAGAGGACAAAACTCTCCTTGGGGAGATAACATAATTACACAAGTGTTCTTGACCCAGATATTCACAGGATGTGGTTTGTAAGAGACTGCCTGATAAGGTCTCCTGTACAGATTTCAAAAGGACTGAGTTTATCTCTGGGTTTAGGTGTTACTCTGACCCTGGTGGCAGCATCTCAGGCCTCTTTGTTTTGTCCTTTGTTCCTTCTATGATACATGGAGGTTTTGATGGCAGGGCCAGCTGGATTGGTGTAGCCTCATGTGTTTACTGACCAGGTGGTCTTCACTAAAAGTAGATCCCAATGTTTGAAGGTCCCACAGCCACTGTTTCCAGTGTGGTTTTTAACAGTCCACTGTACTGTTCAGCTTCCCCAGGGCCTGGTGCTCCACACCCACTCCAACAAATGCTTGGATCGGGTTTGTTTCCAGCCTGCTCTGGGCAGATCTGTTGTTAACCCAACCCTTTGTGTGTCAGGTTTGTTGGGTGCCTGGTTTGGGAACGGCCCCTCCCAGTTCAGCTCTCCCACTGAGACTCTCCAAACCACACACTGCCCTCCCCTTCCCCTCCCTGCTGTGGCACAGTGGAGAGGAGAATTGGAGGCACAAAAGGCGAAGATCACAGGCTGAGCTAAGAACAATTTACTGGGAGCAGCGATGAGAGAAGAAAAGGGAAGGTAACGGCAACAGCACTCATGGAGTGGGCACTCCATGAGGAGGATTCACATGGAAAAGTTTCCGGTTATTCTGGATGGCTCCCTCCAGCATGTTTTATTGACTGGGAGGATCCCCTTCTCCCTGGGAAAGAGCCCCTTTCCCTCACCCCAGGCAGTGAGGTTGGGTGGTTCAGAATAACTTCTGGGTCCCCTTCCCAGCTACTGCAAAAATTAACCCTGTCCTGGCCAGAGCCAGGACTCTTTGCTGACATACCTGTAGGTATTGTGTACCTAGGAATGATCAGTAGGGCCTCACCTGACTCCTCAGCCTGGTTGGCTTGGCAGGGAAAAGCTTCAGGCCCCAAGGAAATGTATCAACTATTACCAATAAGTATTGATACCCATTCTGCCATGGCAATGAGGGAAATCTATTTGCCAGTAATTTCCTGGTATGTTCCTTTTTTGGCTTGTCCTGGGGGAGGCTGATGCTGGATCTGTGGATGCACACTGTGGTTCATATTTCTTCACTATAATTTTTGTGATGCCTCCCATTCCAGTCCCAAAGGTACACAGTTTTACATTGTTTTCCAAAAACCTTGGGCTCTTCTTAAATCCCTGTGGATCCACCATAATTGAGGCTTTGGCCCCATTTGTGGATTCTCCCATTCAAATGCAAACAGCTCCTGGGGTCTGATGGGATAGAAGAAAGCATCTTACAAGTGCAGTATCAATACTTGTTACTGTGCCTGTCTGGGCCTTTTTGGGAGGTCTCTGGATGGTTGGGGACGTCTCCCCTACTCAGTTTCCAGCAAAGCTCAGCTCAGGACACATAGAACACAAGGCTGAGTGACAAAGAAGTTGTGATGTGCAGCTCCAGCACCTTCTTCTTAAACAATTGCCAGGCAGGATGTCAAATACGAAAGTTTCCATAAGCCTTAAGCAACACTAGTTCAGCACACCTGAGAGCATCTGTTTGTGCTCAAAAGAGGGTGAAAGGTGAGAATGATACCATCAGCTTCCATCTGCAACAGAGGGCAAGGGAAGGGACAGAGAGTTCTGCTTGAGAATTCTGCTTGAAGACCTTAACATGGCCTGAAATAAGTTGTATTCCAAGTGTGTGGCTTGCTTACTTCTCATGTGCTGGTTTCTCCCAGAGTTAACTTAGCTACAGCAATGTACAATGACAAAATGACAGTTTGATGTGTTTCATGTTAAATAAATGCTTTTATTATACATTAAATGCAGAATGAAGAAAATGTGGAGTTACCTCAGGCCTACAGTTCTTCCCTTTCAACATCAGAGTACTCTGCACCCATGGACCCTTCCCTTTTGTACCCCCCTTGGTCTACGTGTACAGATGACACCAAGCAGCCTGCTGCTCCTCAGATTAACCTGAAGCCCAGGTAGTCATCCTTGACAAGGAGTGAGTGTGGGTGTGTGTTGGAGTAGATGGATTCTATTTTTCTGTTTAATTTAACGTAAGAAGTACTTTGAAGGAAGGAATTCTTTTTATTAATACACAGTTGGTTTTCAGGATTCAGCCCGAAAGAAATGATTATGGCAGTGAAACTGATTTGTATGGACTCGTGTCAAACATCCTGGAAGAGCAAGACAAACCACAGCCGTGCTTTGCTGAGGGGTGAGTGAGGTGCAGGTGACCGAAACTCCCCTCTCTGTTCTCACTGTGCTCCTGAGTCAGCTCCAGCTGCTGCTGGCCAGGCCCCCTGCTCTCCCTTCCCTTCTCTCCCTTCCCCTCATCTTCCAACATTTTGCTTGGGATACTTGGAAGCTTTTCCCAAAGCACTTAGATTGCATGGCAGCTTCTGGCTCTCTGATATTTACAGAACTTGTTAATTGGCCCTTTTTTAATAAGATCTTAACAAGTGTTGTGGACATGCTGTATTCAGATGAATCCCCTGGGTGTGTGCCTTGGTCTGTTTTTTTATTTTAATCAAGATTGAATTCAGACATTAGGTTTCTTTCTTAGTTAATGACAATTCACACAAAAAAATACACAAAGCACAGACTCCTTCACATTTGTCTGAACTGGCAGGAGAAAATTCCATGCAAAATTAATGTTTCTTGCTGTTAGTGCTACCTAAGCAATATTTGTGTTTCTAAATGTCAGGTTTATTTTGCCTCTATTCCTACACCAGAAGAGACAATTCCATAGTCATAACAACATGAACTGAAGGGGGCAGGTCCAGCATCCCCATGATACTTACAGAGCTCTCTGTCTTTTCCAGGTCTAAGAGACAAGACAGGGAGCCCAGTTCTCAGGTTCCCAAGCCAGGCACTGCTTTTCTTTTCTGTCTTCTCAAACAATTCCAGTGATTTCTCTTGTGTGGCTGAAATCAGGGAAAACTTAAGAGTCAGTCTTGATATCACAAAAAAACTCATTAATTCCTTAGCTATGGACAGGCAGGGCGGGTTCAGTACTCCCACATTTGGCCTGCAATGGCTTCCAGGAACATTTCCCCTTTACTTAGTCTGTTTACAGTTCTCCTTGGCAGTCAGGGATTGATGGTCCTGTGTTCATTCATGCTGGTTAGTGGAAAGAAATGAGGTGTGCTGGGATGCTGCCTCTGGCTTTACCTGCAGGAAGCAGTGCACAAGTGAGGTGAGAGAGAAGCATTTTCTCTGGAGTGCTGGGACATGGCTTTGGAACACTGAGGGCAGTCTGGGTGCCTGAGCTTGGTGCTGAACCAGGAGTATTTTGGTGATGATGGACAGGACTGACAAACCAGGGTTTGATGTGTACAGCTTGAAGGCCTGTCCATAGCTCCTGAGCTGCGGTGGTGTGTTCAGACAAGGCAGAATCCGTTTTCTCAGATAGATATGGGAAACTGAGGATGACAGGACTGGGTAGAAATTGAAGTCAGACATCTTGGAATAATTTGAGAGAAATGATTTGGGAACAATTCATTTCTCAAACCTTGTTTTGTGTTTGGGAACAAAGAGCAGCAGCACAGATCAGTGTCTAACCAAGTGTTTCTTGGTTTTCAAGGAGTTGCCCTCCCACGCTGAAGTCAGTGTGGCCAGTGAACACGAGCAGAATGGAGCACCATGAGCTGTTGCCAGAAAGCAGGAGGGCAGTTGTTGGAGCAGTGCCCCAGCAGGGTTTCTATGGCACGGAGTCCCTCCCTGCTGCTGACAAGCAGTTCCTGCAGAGTCCCACCCTGGTGCCACAGCAGAAGGCAGACGATTGTTACCGCGGCTTTGCCGCCGTGGACCTGGAAGAGCAGAGCTTGTACTCTGCCAGGAGTGATCGTGCCAATGGCTGCAACTTGCAGGCTAATGAGAGTGTGAAGGCAACACCTGTCTATCAGAACTACCCCTACCTGAAAAACACCTTTGCAGCCCAGGCTGGGTACTCAGAAGCAATCAAAGACTCGGGAGCCGATGCTTATTCTTATGGAAGGGAGAAGGTGTGTCCCAAAGGAGCAGAGGCACAGGTGCACCCAAAGCGGGCAGAAACATTCCTTCCACAGTGTCACAGATACAATGAGAACACAGATTTTACCAGATACACTGAATATTCTCATGCTGGTAAAGCAAAGCCCAACAAGGGCACCAGTTGTAGCCTCCAAGAAAATAGAAAGCTGGTAAATGGAACCCCTGAGGCACCATCTCTGGATGCAGAGCCCTACGCTAAATTATTTCAAGTTAAATCAGGAACTCAGAAAAAATTTGAAGATACAATTTCAGATCAGCATGACTTTACATTTCCCAAGTCTGTAGGACTTGTATCAGAAAAACAATTTGCAAGCGAATCTTCCTTCGGCACTGATTTTGGGCAAAAATTTGAATATGGACTAAAATCTTTTGCAGCTTGTCCAGGGAATAATGGTGTGGAAAAGCAGCAGTTTTCCAAGGCCGATCTTCAGAATCCTGAATTCTATAAATCACTCCCACTGTTGCCCAGTGCAGCAGTCCCCTCAGCAGGCTCTAGTGCCAGGCCAGGGTGGATGAACATCCAAACCAAACCCACAGCCTCTGGCCCTTTCCAGAATCCAAGTCCTTTGTTGAAACTGAATAATCAGTCACCTGCATTTCCAAAAAGCTCTCGTCATTCTAATGATGTTTTTCAGTTGCCATCTTCAAATTTGCCTTTAAATAGTAATTTACTTCACAAGTACTGTCAAGACAACCCATTCCTCTCCAGCCTTGACTTCGGCTACAGCACTGCAGAGCGAGCTCGGGCAGCTGCGTGCATGGAAGCCCTGGTTAGGGGTGGGGAAGAGAACCTCATCGAGTACCTCAGTGAGAAGAAGTTGAAGCAGCCCAATGGATTCTGTGACAGTTACTTGGCTCAGCAGTTGGGGATCATTGACAATCTGAACAAACAGCGTTTCCAGCTGAAGCCACAGAGCGAGCACTGCGATCTGGAAGGGCAGAACCAGGCAGATGGGGTGTTCCAGGACATGTACCAGGAGTTACTGGAGTCTCAGGGGCAGCTGCATCTCGGGGCAGGGAATGGGGACACCAGTGCCATTGGTGCTGGGAGCTGCCTGCAGGCTCCAGGCATTCCCAACTGCGTGGTGGGTGACTTCAGGAGGAACCGGCAGCTGGGCCCCAGCACCTTCCCCATGAGATCTGCTCACCTCTTGGGCCGCTCCGTGGTGCCTCTGGTGGAGCCTCACACCTTGTTCTCCCAGGACGATCTCAAACGCCTCTACCCCTGCTTCACAGAGAAGATGTATGGTGACAATGCCCTTTCTGGTTTTGTGTCAGCATTTGGATTTCAAAAGCAAGTTAAAAGTCGCAATGGGCCTGCCAGTGAGCTGCATGTGAGACTGGAAGAGTGTTATGAGCAGTGGAGAGCTTTGGAGAAAGAAAGGAAGAAGGTAAGAAAACCAAACTAGAAAAATATCACAGATTTGATGTAGATCTCATCCTGCTCAGTGCAGTCACAGATTGTTCTGCTGGGAGAAGCTGAAATGCTTGATGGGACTTCAAAGTTACAAGTTTGTTTTTGGATAGAAAGTGAAAGGTGTGGAGATTTGTAGCCTGGCTGGAAGCATAGCTAATGTGGTATGGAATGTTGCACTAAAAGCAGGAATTCAGGGGTTCTTCCAGTCCCAGGGCTGGGGAAGGTGTGTTCATAAGGAACAAACATGTGCTATACCCTTTTTATTGATACAATAAATGCAGTGCCTTTGGGACTTTGAAAGCAAATCCAGTAAACATGTTTTGAATTGAAACTAAACTTTAATTCTTTCAATTCCATTTTTTAGAAGCTATATACTGAATTCCTACCTCCTGTTTCCCTGAAGGTTTAAACCTAAGGTGTATATGAAGGGGTTCTTGGTTTGGTTTTTTTCCCCAGAAACAGAGGCTGAGGGAAGGGTCATTTAATTAAAACCCTTGCAGTAAAAGGCTCAGGTAGTGCTGTGTGGAGCCCTGCTAAAAGCAGTTTCCTCTTTTGGTCTGTAGGAAAACCTGTCTTCATTTCACCAGCTGAGATGCGGTTTGAATTTCACTACCTGGGCTTGTCTGTGGGGGAAGCTGGGCCAAATGTCACCTGGCAATTGTGGGGCCTTGGAGAGTTCTCCTGTGCCAGCCCCTACAAGGAAACCAATTCCAAGAAGATGTAATGTGGGGGGTTTTTGGGTGGTGTTTCCTGACAAAAACCAGGAGTTGCTCTGTATAGCGGGGTTGAGGAAGAGTGAGCCCAGCTTAAGGAGGGGAGGTGGTGTCTGGGGTGCATGGAAAGTGCAAGAGAGAAAAAGTTGGCATGTGCATGGCCAGGAGCCATGGTGGGAGAAATTCAACCTTATCACAATCTCAGAATGGTTTGGGGTGGGAGGGACCTTAAATCTCCTTCAGTCCCACCCCCTGCCATGGGCAGGGACACCTTCCACGGTCCCAGGCTGCTCCAAACTCCATCCAGCCTGGCCTTGGACACCTCCAGGGATGGGGCAGCCACAGCTGCTCTGGAAAACTTGTGCCAGGGCCTCTCCACCCTCACAGGGAACAATTTATTTCTAATATCTAGTCTAAAGCTGCTCTCTCTGTGTGAAGCCATTCCCCCTTGTCTTGGCACTCCATGTTCTTGTTGATTATGGACCACTTATGAAACCATCCAAGAATTGCAGTTTAAATCAGTTTTAGCTAATTCTATGTTATGGGTGTTTTAGAATGACATAACAAGGGGATGAAAGAGATGGAAACTTGGAATATTGCAAACAGTTTTCAAAATAGTTTTCTGATGGCTGAATAAAATACAGAATCCTGAAATGGTTCGGTTTGGAAGGGACCTTAAAGACCATCCAGCTCCACCCACCTGCCATAGAACACCTTCCACTGGACCAGGGTGCTTAGGAAAAAATCTTTCTGTACAAAAATTTAATTTAATCTGTAGTTTAATCTGTACAAAAATTAGGTTAATTGCTGACTGAACCAGTTTTATTTTAATTTTATGTGTGAGATCCACATCTGTTTGGTCATTTTTTTTCCCTGTAATTCTGACTTGCCTCCATTTTATTTCCAGGCAAAACCAGTACAGGCTGTAGTCAGAGTGAGCAGACATAGCACTGCTGGAACACGGTGTGTTGGCACGATTGCTTTAGTTGAACTGCTTTGAGTAAAGCAGTTGTTCACTTAAAGCAGGTGATTGTCTCACCAGAGGGTTAAATCCCAAATGCCTGAATCCTCATTGTCTCCTTTAAAAATCTCCAAAACCCCGATGGGAAGAAATTGAACCTGATATTTTTTCTTGTTTCTGTAATGAAGCACACTCTGCATGTACATTCTGAGGGAGTTGTTCTTTTGTTTTCCTGCAGACTGAATCAGCTCTTGCTAAGAATTTCCAAGGGAAGAAGGTTTCCAGTACTAACAACATTCCAATTCCAAGGCTGACATCAAATCCATCAAGGGTTGATCGCTTAATTGTGGATCAGCTACGGGAACAAGCCAGAGTGAGTTGTAGGACTAAAAAAAATCTATTGAACTTATCCCACAGAACTTAGAGTACAGTGTGAGATAGGTAAGATGATCAGAGCAGCTTTTCCCAAAATAGCTTTGTTCTTCATTGCTGTGCAGGGAATGGCATTTCAGCAGTCCCTGTTAGAGCTTCTGCAGCTCCAGGGTGCTGTTTCCAGGGAACCACAGAGGGGCTGAGGCTCACAGTTACATCCCCACGTGTCTGGAGGATGTTGTTCCTGGTGCAGGAGTGTGCAGCATCCAGTCCTGGAGCCTGTGCACAGCTCTCAGGGGTGCTGCATTCAGAGCAGTTTGGCAGGGAAATGTTCACTGTGGATTTGGACACACTGTGATGGAGGAGGTCTTTGTGTGGTGGGAAAAACCAGGTTTAGTTAATGTTTGGAAGGTATTGACATATATATTTCCTTGAGAGTCTGGCATATTTTAATGCAGAATGATTATTTGATGCACCTTCAGCCTGAGTTTCTGTTACCAGTTTGCTCTTTAACCCAGTAGGGCAAGGGAATCTGGCATCTGCTGAGCTCTATGGGCAAACAGAGCCAGGGTCCTTGGGGAGGTGACAGCTGGGGGAGGAGGCAGCACAAACTCTGCCATCAGAATGGTGAGGGGCTGCTGTGGCCCTCCTGAGGCCCAGGGACCAGAGCTGTGGTGCTGGTGCTGCAGGCAAGGAGAAGAGAAACCAAGCTGTGCCCCCTGTCAGAGGCTGTGGGGTTGAAGGGTTCTGGGAAATGCTGGGTTTGGAGGCTGCAGCAGTGCTGGGGCAGCCACTGGGCAGCAGGGGGGAGCAGCAGCCTGTCCTGCCTGCCTCTCACAGCAGAAATAATCCTTGGAGCTGTGTCTGCTCCCTGCTGCAGGACCTGCCTGGTGCTGCCCATCCAGCTGGGGGATGGACTGAAAGACATGGATGGGCTTAGGGTACTAAAACTCCTGCTCTGTGAATCCCAGCCTTAGTTTCCATGTTTAGAAGGCTTGCCTACCCTTATTTTGGTAATTCAAAACTGCCTCCAAAACACTGCTTAAGCCTCTCCAGGCATTTGAGGAACCAAATTTCAGGGTACAGCACCTCAAACCCTCGTTAGGTACCTTGTTAGGTAGTTTTAAGGATGTTCAACATCAGAGTGGGGCTGTTAAACCTGGACTCTAACATCAAAAACCTGGACTGTAACATCTGGAAACATCTTGGTGATGGCCAGAGAGGAACCCTGGTACAAAGATTTGAGTGGAAGCTGAGTTGGTTGAATCTGGGATTAACTCTTCATAGTTGGAGCATCCAGTTAAATCTTCTTGACAGTCACATGCATTTCTTTAAGGCATTAAGTGTAGCCATGGCTCGAGGAACATCCCAATTTGGGGATTTTTAGTTTCTCTTTTTCTGCAGACCAGTAACCAGGTTCTCAGCATTATGTGACTGTGGCTGAGGAATCACTCACCACTGGGAAACCCACAAGTGATGTGACTGGTGTAAGATAAGACAACAAAAATGCACGTTTTCAGTGGACTGAACAAACCTGAATTATTTCTGAATGTTTGTTCTCAGCCCCCTTAGTGCCGAGTGTTGATCCCAAAGTCAGCCATGGTTCCACAGCAGCTTTCCCTTTCTCTGTGCAGCTGTGACTGCTGCTGGCCCAGGCTGCCCTGCACAGCACAATGTCCCCACCTGGGTTTTCACCCAGAAATTTCAGCTGTGAGAAGGGAGGGCCCCAGTGCTCTGAATTCAGGAAAATGCAAAAAAAATTCAGAAAAAAAAATTGTTCAGAAAACACCTTTTGCTCAGGGATGTCTCAAAGCTGTACAGATCTGATATTAACCAGTAACCTGGGGTTGCTGGTTGTTCAGGGATGTCTCAAAGCTGTACAGATCTGGAATTCACCAGTAACCTGGGGGTCCTTACTGGGGTGTTGTAGCTTTGCTGTTGTCCTTTGCACACCCAGCTGTACCACAGCTTTGGGTTTGGAGATAACAACTCCCAGATAAGAACTTAAACTGCTTCAGCTGTAACTTCTCTGCTCTCAAAAGAAAGTAATGATGATAATTAATCTGTTCTCCCTGGTTAGTTCATCTCCCTGTAAGTGTGAACCCCTGTGAGATGTGCATTGTTCACCAGGTGGTGACTCTGCTGGGGAAGATGGAGCGCCTGCGCAGTTCCCCGCTCCACGCCAACATCTCCACTGCTCTGGACAAGCACCTGGAGTCCATCCACGTGGTGCAGGCTCGCAGGAAGGATGAAATTGTCAGCGCCTCCAGCCGGCAGCGGCACGGCCCTCCCAGGTGCCAGGATGAGAGAGGTATAGCTGGGCTTGTGTACCCTGATAAGGTAGCTGGGATGTTGAACATCTTGCAAAAATAAGTGAGGGGGGTTGTAATTCAAATTTTAACTTTTCAATGTTAGAGCTTTGTCAAAGGCAGAATGGGTGGGGTTTGGGTGAAGGTTTGAGGAGACACTAAAACTGGATTTTAGAGATAAATAGGTTAAATCAATTTGGAGGTGGTAATTCAGTTAATAAACTAGCAAGGAATAAAAATTAGTGGGTTTTTTTGATAACACATTCAGGGACTGGAGGTGTTCCTAAGCTGTTGCCTCTTGCTTCTTGTGATGGTGCTCACAGGGGTTTAGAATGAGGGAAGAGATGAAGATCTGACTCCATGTTTCAGAAGGCTTGATTTATTATTTTGTGATATATATTATATTAAAACTATACTAAAAGAATAGAAGAAAGGATTTCATCAGAAGGCTGGCTAAGAATAGAAAAAGAAGGAATGATAACAAAGGTTTGTGTCTTGGACAGAGAGTCTGAGCCAGCTGACTGTGATTGGCCATTAATTAGAAACAACCACATGAGACCAATCACAGATGCACCTGTTGCATTCCACAGCAGCAGATAACCATTGGTTACATTTCGTTTCTGAGGCCTCTCAGCTTCTCAGGAGAAAAGATCCTAAACTAAAGGATTTTTCATAAAATACGTCTGTGGCATCACTTGAGATGTCACCTTATTTTAACAGAATTTCAGAAAATGTGTCTGTGACAGCTTCTCCCTGTCCCTCATATTCCTCTTCCTATGAACCCTCCAGCTCTTTGTCTAGAACCTCTGGTATCTCCATGTTGAAACTGCCCAAAGTGACCAAGATGGCCTTAGATTATAAATGGATTTCCTCTTCAAGCATCTTCTGTCTTAGACTGGCATAATTACAAATTATATTTTGGATGGATGCACAAAAATACAATGGGCAGAATGTTTTCATTCTTAATGGTGTCCCAAAAAAGCCAAATACTCAGGTTAATCTTTCACCAGGGCACAGGCAGAGTGGCAGGTTCCCTTGTCTCTGAGATGGAGTCAGGGTAAATTCCTGCTCCCTGCAACACTCTGACCTCCTACCTTGTGTCAGAAGCTGTTTCTGAATCTTCTGATCCTTTCTGCTGTTCTTTCTCCATCTGAATTATAGGGATTCTTTTACTTCTTTGGGGTGTCCCATCATGCAGTTCTGTAATGCTGAAGTCTACCTCAGAAAATTCACTGCAGCATTCTTTCTTTTCACCTGTTCCCCATCATTCTTGTTTCTCTTTACCTTGATGGAAGGTTATGGGACTCGTTAAGGTGAAGGGTTTTTTTGGGTGTTGAAGCCCATGAAAATAATTGTCTTTGGAACAGAGTAGTCTGGGAAGGAGTTGTCAGGCCTGGAGATCCAGGTTCTTGTGCAGCTGTTGGGAGAGGAGAGGAGGCTCTGCACAGTGGGATCTGATCACTTACCTGGAGGGGTGGTGCTTGGTCCTCTGCCTCCCATGGCTGTCTTGGGGTGTTGAACCTGGAGCAGCAGTTGGGGAGGATTTTTTTGAACAGTAAATTATTGGATGCAGTAACTGTATTTGCTCTGTCAGGCAAAACCTTGAGGGAAAGGCCTGAAGCTGTTCTGGTTTGCTTGGGAGCAGGTCTTGTTTCCACAGCACCTTTCTATTCCATCTGATCCAATATTGAGCATTTATTACAGAATCACAGGATGGCTTTGGTGGGAAGGGTCCTTAAAGCTCACACAGTTCCACCTCTACCATGGGCAGGGACACCTGCCACGTATCCCAGGGTGCTCCAAGCCATGTCCAACCTTGGGCACTTCCAGGGGTGGGCATCCACAGCTGCTCTGGGCAGCCTGTGCCAGAATAACGGGACCACAGCCCAGTGGTTCAACACCCATTCACAGAACGTGAGCTGTGGGCTTCAGTGCAGTGCCCCAAACCTGTTGTTCCTTCACCCATGGTAAGGATTTCTTGGCAGCACAGGTGAAGGACCCTGCTATGACCAGAAGGGGAGGGCCCAGGTGCCATTAGGGGGTGTGTGTACATGGAGCACCCCAGCCCCGGGGTGCAGCTGCAGCAGGAAGGTTCAGAACCTTCAAACAAACTCAGAACCTAAAAACCACACACTGCCTCACTTGTGTGAGGGCAGAGAAATTCAGATGCAGCTTTTATAAACCTGTAAAGGGACAGACAGGGTGTGGGGCAAGGGCAGCCCCAGCAGTGCTCAGGACTAAAGGGCCCAGGTGCCATTAATGTCTGTGCACACATGGGGCACCCCAGCCCCGGGGTGCAGCTGCAGCAGGAAGGTTCTGTAACAAACTCAGAACCTAAAAACCGCACCCCTCGCTGTGTGAGGGCAGAGAAATTCAGACCCAGCTCTTATAAACCCGTAAAGGGACAGACAGGGTGTGGGGCGAGGCAGCCCCAGCAGTGCTCAGGACTAAAGGGAGCGCTCTTTTCCTTCCCCTGCAGTGGTGCTGGCTCTGGCCGCGGCGCTCCGGGCCCTGTGCCAGGCCACGCGCAAGGTCCGCACCGTGCTCTGGTGCGCCTTCCAGATGACCCTGCCCAAACCCTCCGCTGGCAAACGGGCTCGGGAGAGACTTCCTCAGGAGGGGGCGGCGCCCGAAGAGAAGCGAGCCGAGACCCCCCCGGCTGCGGCCGCGGCCCCGCGAGGGCCCAGGGAAGGGGGGGCAGAGGGAGCCCCGGGGCCGTGCACGGACCTGCTCCGCAGTGTGTATGAGAGAGGAGATGTGAATTCCTCATAATTTTTGGTTCTTTTTTAGTTACTTCAAAGTTTCAACTGCTAAAGTTCATATTTAAAGCTATATCTTGATGAGAAGTGAGATTTGCCTTAAGGGCTCTCAGGTTAAGCTGTTAACGTGATGGGCAGGGTCAGAATGTTGTAAAGCCAAACTGGTGAATGTTAACTTAAAAAAAATAATCAGACTAATTCATTAACAGCCAAGATATTATTTAACTCCTGTGGGTGAAGCCTGGTGTCCAACTCTCCCCATAACTCCTTTTAGTTTTGCTTTAGGAAATAGGTTTTTAAATAATGATTCTTAAAGACTGTGGTGTGACGGGGTGTGAGGTTGGTGTCAGATCAGATTGTGATGTAAAATGGTTTCCTTATTGAACTAAAACCTGGAAACAAAGAAAAAAGACTAGAAATACCCAATATTCATGTAAAACTAGATATTTAAAATACAAATATTTATGAATTTGAGATTTTAAAGTCTACGTTTGGGAAAGGCAATATGCACCAGGTGCCACTAAATTACCAGTAGAGCATAATTGCTGTGTGAAACCATGAATTTAGTGAATGTGTTCAGGTATTTGGAATGCTCTTGGGAACTAATGAACTACTGTTGTAAAGTATTTAAGCATAATCAAACTACGACAGGCAGACAGGATTGTCCTGCAGAGCTGTGAAGGAGCTTCAATAATGAGCGTTGTTTTTAATTTAACTTCAGAAAAGGTCGTGCCAAGTTCCGAAATTTGGATTTTCTTGAAGTTACTAGTTTGGTTTGAAATTTGATTGTCAACTTCTAGACTTCTTAGTTCCCTTCTGCATTTGGGCAGCTCCCAGCACTGGTGTTTGCTTGCAGCTCTCAGTCTTTAGGAGCAGGAGTGATGGATTTACCAGCACCCAATGCTGGTGCTCAGGACAGAGTGGCCCTGGGAAAAACCCACTTTAACAGTGGGTTAAAGTTACTGAGCTGACCATGCCTGCACACCCTGGTACCCACATGGCTCTGTCCTTCCTGCTGCTGGGAATGCTGATATGCAGAAGGGGTGATGGCATTAGATAAATTGGCATTAGATGATGTGCAGAAACGACTGAGAAAGGCTCAGCAGAAGGTGGGGTGTGATCACGGCAACGACAGGAGTGCTGCCGGGGGAGAGGGGCAGAACAAGCACAGCTTCCTAACAGCCACTGCACTGGGAGTTGTTCAGTTTGACCCAGGCTGTGTTGATGTTAAAGCAAAACTGACTGTGCTGACTGGAGTTGTCTATAAAAAATAAATTCATTTTTGTTGAAGAGCTTCTGTTCTGCAAGTGTGTTTCCAGGGCAGGCTCCTCGAACCTGAACCGGTTCCAGTTCCTCTGTTGTGGAACTGAGTTCAGGAAAAAGCAGAGGGGAGGCTGAAATCCCTCTCTGGAGACAGCTCTGACCATAACATTGGACGTGCCAAGGGAGCCAGAGCAGGGAATGCTTCTTCCCTGCAAAAGTCTCAGCTCCAAGCTCTGCACTGCCAGGGAAGGCTGATGCAGCAATTCTGTCATCTGCACTGGGAATCTTGGGGGTGAGTCCAGAGTATTCCTGCTCTATAAATAACTCTGTGCTGTCAGTGCCAGCTGTGCACTGCTGACTGTCCTGAATGGAGCAGCAGTGGCTGGAGCTCCAGAAGCTGAGCCTGCCTGGGCACTGATCCATGGCACAAACTGCTGGCATGGGAAGGGGTGGACCCATAGTCCTGGGGGGCAGAGGCAGGACCGTGGGGTGGGCAGAGGGGGCAGCCCTGCAGCCTCATGGGCTGGGAAGCATCAGCTCACTTTGGGTTTCCAGCACCACTGGTGCTGCTTCTGGCCACGGTTCCACTCTGCCCCAGGGCAGCTGCTGGAAAGCAAAGGGCTGGACTTGCCCTTGCTCCTGATCCCTGTCCCTGACAGGGCCTTAGTTTAGCCACACAGACATAACAGCCCAGCCCTGTGCCTGGCTGGGGGTGCAGGGGACAGCGGTGCCTGCAGGGGGATCTGCAGGGCTGTGGGAGCCAGTTCCACCCTCTGTGTGACTGTGCCCTTCTTGCATCCATGCAGACTCCCGTGGATGTGCACACACACAATGGTGTAGCCTGTTATTCCTGGACAGGCTCTGGAGCACAGCAGTGGCAGAACAGGCTCAGGGCCTCCTCCCCTGAAGAGGTGAACACTGCCCTTCCCTCAGCCCTCACAACCAAAGGTCTCAGGAGGCCATGACAGGCTCAGGTGGGCTGTGCCCGTGCAGGTAGGCAGCTCCAGCCCTCAGCTTGCATTTTCCTTGGAAGCCAAAGGCTGGGCACTTCAGTGCCAGGTCACAGAGCTCTGGGAAAAGCCACTTTGGCTGACAAGGATGGGCAGCAGCTGCTGCCAGAGCAAGTGGGGTGCCAGCAGGAGGTGAGGTCCCCCTGCTGCCAGCCTCCTGAACCCTGCAGGTGGCCAGGGCTGCCTCGGGCAGAGCCAGTGCCTTGTCCAGCCTCAGCCCAGGGTGGTGCACGGGGCTCCAGGGCACCAGGATGTGAGAGCTGGTGCATGGAGCTGGGGCTGAATGACACCCCCTCCCTCAAGAGCTGCCCCCTGCCCTGTTCCACACCCTGGCAGCTGCCTGAGCCCACCTGAAATACCAACCAGGAACAGCAATGCACCAGGCCAGGCTGGGTCAGCTCCCAGGATAGAGAGGGCACCACAGCCCTGAGAAACAAGGCATGAATGAAGCTGCATCTGCACCAAGGCAAGCCTTGAGAAATGCTGCTGCTGGGCAAGGGGCCAGCAAGGACAAGGAACACATGAATGGCAACATCACTCAGAGAACTCCACTTCTTTGCCAATCAAGATTTATTATTCAAGTCCAAAGATAAAGCAGCTGGAGACACACACACACACACACAGCAGCAGCTTGAGGGGGAGGCCTGGCCCTGGAGTCAGGAGCTCAGCACAGGTCACCTCACAGCAAACACCTGGAGCATGCTGCAGCACAGAGCCTAGGCACACCCACTCCTCCCACAGCCCCTCCTTCCCCCTCACAGGATTAGTGTTCTCCTTCCCCAGCAGGCAACACCATGACAAAAAAGGCTGGGGCAGCAGGGATGAGCCCTTTGGGGGGAGGAGGAGCATTCAGGAAGAGCACTGCAGTTCCTGATGGCAGCTGTGCCCAACGGGCAGTGACCCCAGGGCATCCCTGGCTCACCCAGCTTCAGAGCTTCACCCTGGCAACAGCTGTGGAAGTAACAGTCCATGTTCAGCCCACAGAACATCAGGGAGCACCATTTTCCACTCTCTGGAGTCCTGAAACTGCATTAGGAGTGGGGTTTGCTGCTGCTGAAGCCAATGCTCCTGCTTGGGTGGTGTTTCCCTCACTCACAGGCCACAGGTGATGCAGTCACATCACTGCAGCTCACCTCTGTTTCACACATCTCAGCTCCAGTCCTGCTCCCCCAGCCCAGCCTGAGCAGGGCTGGAGTGTTGGCCTCAGCAGTGCAAACACGGGGATTTGCAAAGACATTTTTCAAGGCTTGTGTCAATGAATTCATGGGTGCCCCAGGGCAGCGTGTCCTGCTCACCTCAAACCACAGCCAGTGCAGGGGCTGCTCCTACACCATGCTCTGCTCCCAGGTGGTGAGAAGTAAAAATGGATCAATTTAACAAGACAGACATAATCACTTCACCCTTCTTTGGTACAGACACTGGCCACGAGCACTGACTGGGACACTGATACCACAAGCACAGGGCACACTGAGTCCAGGAGCTGCTCAGAGATTCTGTTCTGCTATGTAACAAAACAAAACAAAAAAAAAAGGAAAAAAAAAGGCACCACTTTCCAAGAACTGCTCCCAGCCACGTGCCTGGAATTCTTGCTGCTTTTTAAACACACACCGTATTCAGAATTAATTTTATCCTTTGAGAGTCCAACTGGAAATCACCAGCTACCGCTTCCGCTCGCCTTTCTGTGTTCGTTTCTTCTCCTTCTCCTTCCTCTCCTGCTTGGCCAGCTTGTCCTTCTCCCTCTGCAGTTTATCCTGCTCTTTCTTCTTCTGGAACTCATCCCGCAGCAGCTCCCGCTCCAGCTTCCTGGCATTCAGCACATCCTCCACGTTGGTGTTTCTGAACAGCGCTGGGGCAGGCTAAGGGCTGACAATGCTCTGCCTGAGGGCACCTCAGACACTGCCTTGGCACATGGGAGGTTTGTTCTACCTCCTCTCTCACCTTCTGACTCCCTGCTTCCTCACCAGGCAGGTATGGAACTGGGGAATGAGGAATGCAGAAAGCAGAAGGAATCTCTGGTTGCTTTTCCAACCAGAAAAAAACACCCACTCCTAGAGAAGGGAGGGTCTGGAGCACAAATTGGATGAGGAGTGGCAGAGGGAGCTGGAAAGGGGCTCAGCCTGGAGAAAGGGAGGCTCAGGGGGACCTTCTCACTCTACACAACTCCCTGACAGGAGGGTGCAGCCAAGTGGGGATCAGGCTCTGCTCCCAGGGGACAGGGCAAGAGGAAACAGCCTCAAGTTATGCCAGGAAAGGTTTAGGTTGGATATTGGAAAAACTACCTCATGGAAAGGGTGGTCAGGCATTACTGGCACTTGGGAACAGGGGTTAGTGGTGGCCTTGGTAGTGATGGGGGAATGGTTGGACTCAATCCCAGAGGGCTTTTCCAACCTTAGTGATTCTGTTTTTTTCCCATTGCCTACTGGTTCTTAAGATTTATGTGTAAAAATACATGTCAGACCTCTACAAACCTGAAAGGAAGCAAACACCCAGGGCACAGCCTCGAGTGGGTTCAGCTGTGTGTGACATGTCTGAACACACACATACATGTGCACACGTGTGTGTATGTGCAGACAGACAGGTCCCTAACGCAGGGACAAAAATAACTCAGGTTTCATATTTAATTATGTGATAAAACCTGCTTCCATCTTAAATGTGCCAGCTGGGAGCTCAAGGATGGTCCCAATTCTGAGACAGACATGGGTCCCTTGGTCCTGTCCACCCTGAGTGTTCAGCTGCACCACAGCCTGCCAAGCTTCATTCCTGACACCATTTCCCTCTCTGAACACCAGTTAACATTAAGCTGATGTTCTGGGAGCATTGTCCTCATCAATTAGCATGATCTATGAAGCTGCAAGAGGGAAAGAGGGGAGGAGAAGGAAATGCATGGCAGGGTTGGTGTGAGTGCTGCACACTGAGCACACAGACTGTCACTGTCAGCAAGGTCAGGGGACACAGGGAGAAAAACCAATCCCCAAGCTTAAAAGGTGGCCCTACAGAAACAGGGAGAGCAGCACAGGGAGAGAAGGATGGGAGACTCACCATGGAGGCTGCCTGCCTGACAAGCAGCCTGAGTCACCAGGAATTCAAAGGATACATTTTTCTGATCCAATATTTACAGCTGTCGTCAATCCATCCTGTTCATCCCCACCAGTGAGAGAGTTAAGGAAACACAGACATCAGTAATGATCTTGTGCCTGTCTACAGCCACACTTGACTCAAATAAGAGCTTTATAAAGCCAGGAAGGAGCAGCTGGACTCTCACAGACCAGGTGTGCACAACTCCCACCCTCAGCTCCTGCTGCTCCAGGGCCAGATGCAGTTGCCTACAATTCACTCTGCTGGGCAGGGAAAAGCTCATTCTTCAGCACCACAAAGAGTTAACTTCTAACCCTCCCACTCCACACACTCTCTCTGTAAAGGATTATTTCAGCAGATTTCTCCTGGGAAAGCAAGAGAGATCAGCCCCAGCTGCTGAGGGATGGGGGCATTCACTGCTGTCCTGCCACACCTGGGCTGGGCAGAGTGCCACAGCCACGTGCTGGGGACAAACCCTGCCAGGAGCATCTGCTCACAGCACTCCACAAACAGGAGCTCCCATGCTTTGTCCATGGCAGTTATTTTATTGAAGGAAGACTGCAAAGCTTCCCCAGCAGACCCTGCAGAGCTGGGAGAGTGTTGTTGAGGAGGTTTAGAGCAACTGATGTCCCTCAGAGCCCCCAGCAGTGCAGGAAAAGGATATTCCTCCTCGTCAGTCACGTTGGCATACTGGGCCAGGAGCGCAGCCTTCCTCTGCTTCTCCTCCTGGGACACCTCCTTGGGCTTCACCACTATCCTGGCCTGCTTCTCCATCATGCTGGCGATGGCCTGGACCTCATCTGGCAGGAAAGGAGTGACAGTGTCAGACAAGCCACAGACAAGGCCACCGAGCTCCTGGTGGCGCTCACTGCCTGCTCCCTCTGCAGCTCCACCAGCCCGTGTCCTGCAGGGGAAATGCACCCACCCAAAGGAAGATATCTCACCCCAAAACACCCCTGAGCTTTTCCCAAGGGCATCAGTGGTGCTGCTTTGGGGAATTCCAGCTGGGATCTGGGGGAGATGGAGCTGCTGAGTAGCCACCACAGGGCTGGGTAGGACCAGCTGACACCCTGAGGTGACAGGTGATGGCACCCTGAGGTGACAGGTGATGGCACCCAGTGCTTCTCTCTTTGAGGGGAATTCCCTGGGCTGCACCCAGCCATCACCAGACACTGTTGTTATTCCTGGAGCAGACACTGATATTTATTCCTGGAGTAAGGGAAGTTTCATAGTGAAACTGGAATCAGTCAGGCTCTGGCTAATGAAAATCCATTTGACTCCAAATCACATTCTCTTCTGCTTCAAAGCAGCTTAATAAGTTTATTTAATATGTACTTAACCCCCATCAAAGAGAAATTCTGAAAACCTGAAGTGAGGGATCAGTTCCATGCTCTCCCTTTCTTTCCAACCAAGAGAGACCAACAGCTGATTTACCTTTTAACACTGAAATTCCACTGCCCATTTCCTAAAATGACACCTGGGTTTTGACACCAATTTTTTTTTAGTCTGTTAATCACTTATCCTCAGGACTCTGTTATTCTGAGTGGATACACACTTCAGTGGGGATTTATCCCTTTATGGAACCCCAGTGATATAATTTCACCCTGGAATTCCATGAATCCAGCCACACTGTGCTGCCTTTTTATAACAAGAAAAATCCCTGTGGGTGAGCACTGTCAGGAGCAGGAGGAGCCCAGCAGCAGCTCCAACAATCCCAGTCACTTGTCCTCAAGAAGAATTTATTTTATTTAATGCATAGAACAGCATTAACTTCTCCCTGTCCCCAGCCAAAGGCAAGGTGAGGCCAAGAGCAGAATTCCAGGATTTCTGGGGAAAGCCACTGAGCTGCTGTGTCCAAGCAGGGGTGAGGCAGAGGGGGATGCTGGGGCTGATGCAGTGACCAGGGACTGACAATGAGTTGTTTGCAACCAGAGGCAACAAGAAAATGCAAAACCAACAAAAAGCAGGATTTAGATCAAAGGGACATTCCATTGTCACGATCTCCTGTCAGGTCTGTGCCACTGCAATGTCACTGATCCGTGCTTGAACCACAAATGCTCCCACTGCACAGGGACCAGGACAAACCTCCCACAGCTGAGGACAAGGGATGGACACAGGCACAGGAAGGAGCAGTGACAGTTTATCTGCAGCCTCACAGAGCTCCAAGCATTTATGGGAAAAAAAAGGAGAGTTGTAAGGGAAAATGTTGGAAGAGGAAATACAGACATGTGAGTGGGGTGAGCAGCAGGGACAGCCCAGCTCTCACAGGGGTGCTGCAGTTGGACAAAGCAGCTGCTTTCCAGAATGCCAGAAACAGAAGCAGCACAGGTTTCTATTCCATAATAGCTGCAGTGCCAGCACTGAGCAGAGACAGCCCTGGACGTGCTGGGAAAGGAGGTTTGTGAAAAAACCACAGAATGGTTCAGGCTGGACCTTAATGACCATCTCATCATAAGAAAAAAAAAAATCCTGTAGGGAAAAAAACCCACACACACAAAAAAAAAAACTCCACCAAAACCACACACACACACACAAAAAAACCCCAAACAAAACAAAAACCAACAAAAAACCCAAACCAAAAAAAAAAAAAAAAACCTCAAAAAACACTTTTCCCCTGCAGGATGATGAACCCAAAGAGCAGCAAATGCTGGGGCAGCCCAAAGTGAAGCTGCTCATCCCCATGCCAGGTGAAAAAGTACCTGAGCAGTAATGGAGTGAGAGGCATTGGTTTAACTCCTACCAGGACAACCACAAAATTCCCTTTGAGGTGAGGCCCTGCAGGTCACCCCACACTGAGGACCAGGGCACAGCACCTCAAGGCACAGCACTCTACCTTCTTTCTCCTCTTTGGAATCAACGACCTGCGAGTCAGACCACCTCTCCACAACCTCCCTGCACACATCATTCAAGAGATCTTCTTCCTAGAAAGGGAAAAGAGACTCCTCAGACTTGGAACAGAGCTGGCTGCTTCAAACAGCACCAGTCAGACAAGAAAAGCAGCAGCCACAAAGGATCTGCAGGCCCAGCAGTCAGCTCAGGAACCGCTTTTCACCCCAAATCTGCCTGTTGAACACACACAGGACTCTGGTTTCCCTGGGATGCCTGGTCACTGTGCACATGGACACTGACACACAGTGCAGGAGAATCTCTGCTCCAGTCTGGATCCTCCAGGGCCTGTAGGAGAATCTCTGCTCCCAGGTGGATCTCCAGGGGCTGCAGGAGAATCTCTGCTCCAACATGGATCTGCAGGAGAATCTCTGCTCCCACGTGGATCTCCAGGGGCTGCACTGCTGCCTCACCATGGTCCCACCACAGAATCTCAGGGGAATCCCATCCATGGTGCCTGGAGCAGCTCCTGACCCAGCAGAGCTCTCACAGCTTCTCACTCCTCTCTCTCTCTTCTCACTCCTCTCTCCAGCTGTGCTCCTCCTCAGAATTTCTCTTTTTCCCCTGCTTAAATTTGTTACCTAAAGGTGCTGAATGTCTTGGAGCCCATTGGTATTTGCTCCATGGAACACAGGAGAGCCAAACTCCACTGATGGGGTTCACAGAGCTCAAATATTTCCAAACAAACAAGAAATTATTTGGTTTGGCATTCAGTAAATACAGGAAAAAAAATCAACCATGGAAAATACAGGTGAGGTGGATTCTGTCTGGTTTAAAGAGAAAAGCTAGACAGAAATAGAACTTGCTTTTAAGTTTCTTGATTAGGAATGGTAGAAAATCCCTAATGCAAGACATGAGCAGGACTGAGGAACCATGGACATGAGGGCAGATGTCACTTTGTGGTGGTGTTTGCAGGGGTCCCAGGACGAGGGAAGACATGAGAGTATTGACTCCATTTATTATTTTATTATGATATTATTTTATTATATTATTTATAATATTATTTTATTGTATTATTTATATTATTATTTATTATATTATTTATTGTTTTATTATATATTATATTAAAAGAAAGTTATATATTAAAACGATACTAAAATAATAGAAGAAAGGATTTCATCAGAAGAGAAAAAGTAGCAAGGAATAGAAAGGAATGGGATGATAATAAAATCTTGTGATTGGCCATTAATTAGAAACAACCACATGAGCCCAATCACAGATGCACCTGTTGCATTCCACAGCAGCAGATAATTATTTATATTTTGTTTCTAAGCCTCTCAGCTTCTCAGGAGAAAAGATCCTAACAAAAGGATTTTTAATAAAATATGTCTGTGACATCACTTGAAATGTCAGCTTATTTTAACACTGTTTGTGAAATACAAACAAGTGAACAAAAAAAAATTCCCCTGTAATTTGTGTGTGGAACTAGGAGAAGAGAGTTGGCAAGAAAACCCCCAAACTCACCAAATAAAATACTGTTTCAACAGTCAGCACAGAAATAAGCACATAGTCTAAAAATAAACCAAAAAAAGACATTAAAAAAGAACAGAGTACAAAGAATAATTACAAAGTCTGAGGGTTCAAGAGACAAAAATGTTTTACAGGAATGGCAGAAAAATCAAAGTGAGCCAGAAACTGCAAATGAGGCTCTGGACTGGAGGGACATGGGAACCTCACAGCTGCTCAGTCCTGGCAGCAGCAGCACAGAAGGGAACTGAGCACTGAGCAGAAAAGGGGAAACAGCAGAAAACTGGAATATCAGGAAAGGGGAATATTCCAGCCAGCACTGCTCAGCCAGGACACACTTCACAAGCCTGGAGAGAGCCAGGCACAGCGATGGGGATGGAATGAAGTCTGGTAATTACAGGGAGGTTAATTAACCTCCACTACTGCAGAGCAGCACTTTGCAAAGACATCTGGCTCCATCCCTCAGCATGCACCGTTTGCTTCTCAGGCTCTCTCAGGCTCCAAGCTGCGCTGCCACAGCTGAAGGAAAAAATCCAGAGCACCCTCCCTGCTGTGCCCAGGGTGGGCAGGGGACAGGGACAGCAGGGGAGGGTGCTCTGGCTTTTAGGAAACCCTAAAAGTGGGATGGCACAGTCAGTGTACAGAAGGAACGGTGTCACACCTGTGAAAACAAACAGCTGATTGTACCCTCCCAGTCCTGTAGCCATGGTATTTTCTGAAAAATCCCTTTGCCAGCATTTTTCTCCTGAGAAGCTGAGAGGCCTCAGGAACAAAATGTAACCAATGGTTATCTGCTGCTGTGGAATGCAACAGGTGCATCTGTGATTGGTCTCATGTGGTTGTTCCTAATTCATGGCCAATCACAGCCCAGCTGGCTCAGACTCTCTGTCAGTCACAAGACTTTATTATCATTCCATTCCTTCCTTTCCTTTCAAGCCTTCTGATGAAATCTTTTCTTCTGTTCTTTTAGTATAGTTTTAATATATTATTTTCATATAATATAGATCATAAAATAATAAATCAGCTTTCTGAAACATGGAGTCAAGACTTTCATCTCTTCCCTCATCCTGAGACCCCTGTGAACACTGTCACACGGTCCCTGTGGGTTTTGTGCTCCCACACTGATATTTGGGAGGAAAACTGAGCAGACAGTTCCCAGCACCAGCACTACTCATGATTTAACGTTTTACACTATTGTGAAAAACGCCAATCACTTGTTTTTAAATTTTTAAAAGTTTAATAGTAATAAAATGGTTATAAAAATAGTAATACAATTAGAATAATAATAATTGGGACAGATTGAATTAGGACAATATGAGACAATAGAGACAAAGAGTTACAGACAGTCCGGGTACCTTTTCTGGGCAGCACAAGCCCCGAAAAAGGACCCACGTTAACAGAGGATTAACCCTTAAAAGCAACAGCCTGTTGCATATTCATACACCTCACACATGATGCATAAATTCCATTCAAACACAGGATTCTGCCTGGTCAGTGTCAACTTCTTCCTCTGAATCCTGACAGCGCCTTCGAGGCGGGAAGAAGTTCGTTTCTTCTGATAATGGGGCAATAAATTCTCTTTCTCTGAAAGATTCAGGTACCCTGTGGCTGCTATCTCACTGTGAGTCCTTTCTTTAAAAAAGTATCCTACATAGCACAGTTTCTATTTTAACAACTTTTATAACCTAAAACTATATTTAACACAGTACTTAAGAGAATTAATACAGCATTACTTTCTAACACAACACATATAATATTCATTTGAATATTTGCGAAAAGCCAATCATAAAATACATGCATTTTTCACAACTATGAAACATCAATTTATGAAAAACCCCGAGACACAGACACTTTAGAAATCATCCAAAGAGGATTATGGAAGAGAAACCCCTCCCCGCACCCTCCTGGCTCCAGGAATCCGGCAGGAGCAGAGGCGAGCGCTGCCACCCACGGCTGTTCCTGTCCGTCCCAGCCCCAGCGGATCCCATTCCCGACAGACAAGGCGGGTGTGAGGCACCACAGCACCGCCCCACACCCTCCTCCAGAGGATTTACCATTAAATTCACCTCTCGGTGCCCACCTGGCACTGCCAGACCGCCCAGCTCGGGGTGAACGCTAAGCGCTGCACCCAAACCAGGGGGATCCCCACGAACAGAGCTCCCACCAGCCCGAGCCTGGCACAAACCCCCAAACAAGCACCAAAAACCCCGCAAAGCTGGCGCTTAAAAAACACTGATGTCGGTGTCCTCCCAGTAACGTCCTTACCATTAAATTCACCTCTCGGTGCCCACCTGGCACTGCCAGGCCGCCCAGCCCGCGGTGAACCCCGAGCGCTGCACCCAAACCAGGGGGATCCCCACGAACAGCCCCTTCCACGGAGCTCCCACCAGCCCGAGCCTGGCACAAACCCCCAAACAAGCACCGAAAACCCGGCAAGACTCTCGGGTGGGGGTTAAAAAGCCCCTGATGTAGGTGTCCTCCCCGTAAGGGGGTGACCGGCTCCGGGAAGGGGGTGATGACCCAGGGCTGCGGGGAGCCGCCCCGCCCGGCCTCCTCCCTGTGGAGGCCGCAGCTCCTCTGTGGGCTGCAGGGGAGCCCCGGCGGGAGCACGGCGCGTTCGTCAGCACGGGGCGGACGGCAAGACCCCCTGGCCCGGGGAGGCGGAGGGACCCCCGCCCTTACCAGGCAGGCGGCCAGCACGGCCCGCAGCGCGTCCAGCCGCTCCTCGTCGCTCTCCTCCTCCCGCAGCAGCCCCTCGATGTAGGCACCGTAGACGGCGCGGTCCAGCCCCAGCGCGTCCAGCCGCGCTGCGAGCCACGCCGGGAAGGGCGGCGGCTCCGGGAGCAGGATGGGGGCCGGGATCGGCATCGCCATCGCCATCGGCGCCGCGCCCGCCCCGCCGGGCGCCGCCATCTTGGGCCTGCAGAGGGAGGGGACGGCGGCCGCGGCGGGACAAAGTTGTGGCGCCGGCGGGAGCGCAGGCAGTGCGGTCAGGCTCGGTGCGGCCGTGCCCGGACCGGAGCGGCGGGGCCGGGCGGGCGGCCCGGTGTGCTCGGTGTGCCTCGGTGTGCCCCGTGTGCGCCCCGCGCCACCTGCGCCTTTAGCGCAGCCTTTCCTTCCCCCGCAGAGCGGCTTCGCGGGGAGCGGCGCGTCCCTGCGCGGCCGCCGTGCGGGGCGGGGCGGGCGGCGGAATTTAAACAGGGACAAGCGGCGGGCTCCGAGCTGAGCCGGGCAGGGCCATGGCCAGCACGGCCTCCCCTCGGCCCCTCCGCGGACAGTCCTTCTACCTGGACCTGCCGAGCGGCCGCAGCGCCCGGGACCTGGCGGAGGCCATCGGGCGGCTCGGTGGGGTGAGCGCGGGCCGGGGCCGTGAGGGGCTGGGGGTGACCCGGGACTGCGGGGGGCTCTAGGGGGGTGCCTTGGGGCGGCCTCGCCCCTTTTCTGACTCTGCTCATGTTTTAATGTTTCCTGATTTTCTTGTTTTTCCGGTGGGCCGGTTCCCTCCCCGGCTCCCCCGCAGCGGGGCTGGTGGAGGTCGCCCCTGTCCCCGCGCTCCGGTCCTCGGGGGTCCCTGGGCTCGGCACTGGCCTTTCCCTCCCGACATTCCGGCTGTTCTGGCCTTTCCCTCCCGACATTCCGGGTGTTCTGGCCTTTCCTTCCCGACATTCCGGGTGTTCTGGCCTTTCCTTCCCGACATTCCGGGTGTTCTGGCCTTTCCTTCCCGACATTCCAGGTGTTTTGGCCTTTCCCTCCCCACGTTCCAGCTGTTCTGGCCTTTCTCTCCCAACATTCCAGCTGTTCCAGGTCCAACCAGTGCTGGAAGGACTGGTGTGTGTGTGTTTCATCTCGGCTTCCCTCCTCCCTCTGTGGAGCTGCTTGCCCAGTTGTTCCCTTTCTCCTTTATTTGTCTAAAACTGGTTGTGGTCTCCTGAGGACAGAGCCTCTTTCCTTCCCAACATTCCCGGTGTTCTGGCCTTTCCCTCCCAACATTCCAGGTGTTCCAGGTCTAACCAGTGCTGGAAGGACTGGTGTGTTGTATGCTTCATCTCTGCTTCCCTCCTGGCCTGTTTCCTGTGGAGGAACTTGCCCAGTTGTTGCTTTTCTCCTTTATTTTCTAAAACCGGTTATTTTCTCCTGGGGACAGAGCCTCTTTCACTCCCGATGTTCCAGGTGTTCTGGCCTTTCTCTCCCAACATTCCAGCTGTTCCAGGTCCAACCAGTGCTGGAAGGACTGGTGTGTTGTATGCTTCATCTCTGCTTCCCTCCTCCCTCTGTGGAGCTGCTTGCCCAGTTGTTCGCTTTCTCCTTTATTTTTCTAAAGCTTGTTATGCTCTCCTGAGGATAGAGCTCCTCCAGGCTGATCTGTGATGTCCAGGTCCTTTTCCTCAAATGCTGGGGTTTTTTTGAAAGCACTGTGTGAGGAGTAGGTGGTGGTGACAGAGTCCTGGATGTCTGGATCTGAATTTCTGGTGACTGTTTGCACAGTGAATCTCTAGGGCATCACAGGATCTCCTGGGCTGTATGGAATGAAAGAAGGAATGTGTATATTCCTGCTGTGTGGGGGTTGAGCCCAGCTTTGTTCAGCAGGGCTGTGTCAGCTCAGGGTCAGGCACTTGCAGAGCTGCTCTGTTCTGTCTCTCTGCAGGTGACAGAAAGCTTCCTCAGCAAAGAAGTCACCTGTGTGGTATCCAGCAACAGAGAGGCCAAGAGGGGCCAGCCCAGGGCTCGGGAGGAGAAGCAGAACAACCCAACTGCAGAAAGCACAAAATCCACGAGCTCAGTGCCTGCTGCCCCCAAAGGAACCCCAACCAGAGCTCGCCAGAAGCCACCATACACTGTAAGAGCTACAAAGGTTTTATCCAAAGCCACCATACACTGTAAGAGCTACAAAGGTTTTATCCAAAGCCACCATACACTGTAAGAGCTACAAAGGTTTTATCCAAAGCCACCATACACTGTAAGAGCTACAAAGGTTTTGTCCAAGAGGGGCTGGAGGGCAGAATCTGGGGTCACTTTTGGAAGGTAGAGTTGTTTCTGCTCTGAGCAAATATTCTGTGTGGTTTTTTTTTTTCCCTGCTCTGTTCCTGTTTCCCTGGCTGTTCTTATTCATGCTCTGGTTCTTTGTGTCTGCCATCATTGTGCATGTCACAGCTTTGGGCTGTAATCAAGGAAATGTGCTGGAATGGCAGGGGATGTGGAGGCCATAGCTGGTTTCCAGAGGTGTAGTGAGAAAAAACAGAAATATAGACAGGGAAAACCATTGCAGACTCTGGGTAGTCACAGGCAAGGCCCCTGGACCCTGGGAGCAGATCCATGAGGGCCTCCTGCAGGAAGGGGCTTCTCCTGGTCCCATTTTTCTCCTGGTCCCATTTGCCTGTTGCAGCTGGGCTTTCTGCTCACAAGTGCTTGTGGCCAAACTCCAACATCCCACCTTGAACGTGGTGTCTGCTGGAAGCTGTGACTGGGGAAAGGCAGCTGCCCCCGTCCAGGCCTGGGGAATCTCTGCCAGCTGGAGCTGAACCACCTGCAGTGGGAAGGCTGAGCTGCAGAGGCTTCTCCCAGTTTTTGTCCCCTGTCCTGGCTCCCAGCACTGTCCCTTCTCTTACAAAGAGCTGAACCAATCTGCTGAGACTGTTGGCTCAGTTCCCAGGATGTTCCTAACCCTGGCCAGCATGTTCAGATGCCTGGAGAACAGGGGGCTCAGGGGAACCTGATCTGTCTACAACTCCCTGATAGGAGGTTGTAGCCAGATGGGGCTTGGTCACTTCTCCTGGGTAACAAGTGACAGGACAAGAGGAAACAGCCTCAAGCTGTGCTGGGCAGGTTTAGAATGGATGTTAGGGAAAACTCCTTCATGGAAAGGGTTGTCCAACCCTGACACAGCTGCCCAGGGCAGTGGTGGAGTGCCCATCCCTGCAGGGATTGAAAAACTCTGTGGATGTGGCACCTGGGGACATGGGTCAGTGGTGACCTTGGCTATGCTGGGGATGAGTTGGGCTTGGTGACCTTACAGGGCTTTTCCAGCCTGAACAATTCCATGATGCAGCAGGCACTTTCCAAGCTAAATTGCTGCTCCCTCCTGGCTCACTCTGGAGCCTTCATTTCCCTGCTGGTCAATAATTTCAAGCCTTGGCTGCTGCTGCTGGTGCAGTTGAGTGGTTCTCTCTGCAGTTTGCATTCTCTGAAAGGCTCTTTGCCCTGGCAGAGATGAGCCAGGGATTGTTGCTCTCTCCAGCTCTTTGGGATCCCCAGGGATTGTTGCTCTTTGGGGATCCCTAGGGATTGTGGCTCTCCAGCTCTTTGGGGATCCCCAGGGATTGTTGCTCTCCCAGCTCTTTGGGGATTGTTGCTCTCCAGCTCTTTGCCATGACCTGTTCATGTCTCCTCTCCCCACAGGCACTGCTGAGCAGGGGGAAGGAGCTGCTGAACAAGGCCATGAAGAACCAGGTGAGCAGCCTTGGATGGGCTCTGCTGGGGCTGGGTGTGCTCAGAGCTCTGCTGAGCAGAGCAGAACCAGTGCCAGCCTTCCTGCAGAGCCCCTGCCCTGCTGACAGAGCAGATCCTGGGGCTGGGAAAGGCACAAAGCAGTTGCTTGTGACCTGCAGAAGGTTGTGTAGTGCTCCTGATCACTGCTATTTCTGGAGCCATGGCATCCAGTGTTGTACCTCTGAGACCTGTCCCAGCCAGCTGGGTGCTCAACACAAGAGAATTATTAACACAAGGCCTGTTGTTAGATGAATTTTTAGCCTAAGAAGAGTTAAAGCAATGTAGCTGGGGCAAAAGGCTCCCCTGCAGTCCTTCCCCCAGATAAATCTCAGTGCCCACTTAGAGGCTCATGCTGTGTCAGGGATTAAACATCTGCCCAAGATGCTGCTGTTAATTTGGATGGATAAAGCATGAGCTCCATCCTTTACTGCTGTGCCCTGATTTCAGTACCAGCCACGCTCTGTCAGTTGGGCAGCAAGAAGGGCTCTGAGCTCAGTTTTGAGCTGGGCTTTGCCAAACCTCTCTGTGCAGGACACCTGCAGTGGCAGCAGCATCCTCGCCAACGCTCGCCTGTGGGGAGTCCAGATCCTGCATGTGGATGGTATCCTTCACTGTGGGGTGCAAGAGGCTGCTGGAATGAGGGATTTTGGAGACAGGTGGAGCAGAAGTGATGTAAGGAGAGTAGAACAGAAGGAAGAAATTGCAAGCAAATCTCCTGGAGTGATGCCATCCTGGCCTGGCTGAGTGATGCCATCCTGCCCTCACACCGGATTTGTGTGTACAGAATGTGCCACTGTCACATTTGCAACAGCAAACACAGGGTACATTGTCATCCACTGAAGGTGGAGCATTAGGAAATGTCAATATCGTGGTCAGTACATCAATTTGTTCCAAAAAAAAAACGTTTTTACTAATTAACCTGGAAGTACAATCATTAAAAGAGTAGGATTTGGTCCTAATTAAGGAAGTGCTGGTGTTTGAGGACCTGTCCTGGAAGGCACCTCCTGTCTCCATTGATGGATGGGGAGGGGGTGATGGGAAAGGCAGATGGTGGAACTCTGGTACTAATAATAGGTGTGGAGTAAAAGGTTCCTGAGTGTCTGGTGACAGTGACACACAGCTGTGGCTGAGCCTGTCTGGTTCATGTCCCTGGGCTCTGCTCAGCCTCTGGGGCTGCCAGACCTTGGGCTCTGCTCTCCTGCCAGTGCCTCCTTCTGCAGAGCCCCAGCAGCCTCCAGCTCTGCTAGAGAGCAAACAGAGGGGCTGTCCCTCAAAATGTTCTCTTGGCTTCATCTTGGACCATTCCTGCTCTGCCAGGGGCTGCAGGCTCCAGCTTTTCCCAGTGCCATGGGGGTGGACTGCAGTCTGAGGGGAAGCAGCTCCCTTCCCTGGCTCAGCTTTGGCTCTTTGACATCCCACCTGCACAGAAATGTTGTCCTATGCCCAGCAGCTGCTGCGAGCCATCTCAGGAGCAAGGAAACAGTGCCAGAAGACAGAGGTAACAACTTAACCTGCAGCCAATTTCAGCAGTTCAGGGTTTGGACAGTCCTTGTAGCAGCTTCAGTGCCAGTGGGCCAGTCAGGGGGGTGCTGGATCCAATCTGGTGCTTGTGCTAGTGATGAAGATTAAAAAATTCAAATAATTTTTAGGTTTATAAAGTTGGGGGTAAATCCAGCTGAGAATGAGGCAGCTGTTGCTAAGTATCAGCATTCATAGCACAGCTAATGCTGACTTTGACCCTAAGGGTCATGGTTTAACCCTGAGCCCTACACAGCCACCCTCTGGGATCCCCCTGGGATGGGGAGAGGGCTGGGAGAGAAAAAGTGACAAAGCTCATGAATTGAGATAAAGATGATTTAGTAGAGAAAGCAAAAACCACACACACAAGCAAATCAAAGATGATGATGATGATGATGTGGCTGGTACACTGGCTCACCAAAGGATTGGTTAATGCATTGGAGAGGTCAGAGGGAAGATGGGATGTCAGGACAGGGCATGGCAGCCTTTATGTTGTATTTCAACTAACCCTGGGTAACTTGGGAGGCAGAATGAGGGGAGATGCTCTAGGTGGTACAGGAGCTCTGGAGTGGTGGGTGAGGCTGCTGCTGCTCTGGGATCAGCAACTGCAGCTCTACTTGTGCTGCTCCCATGCTGAATGTGTCCCTTTTTCCTCTAGGTGAAATGCCCTGCCTCCAGATCCAAAATTCACAAAGGTAAGCCTGGAAGTTGTGCTGCTGTTTATGCTCAGATGTGGAGCTGCTTGGAGAAGCCTCATTTAAATTTTGAAATACATCAAAACCTTTGGCAATCCCAAAATATGCCAACTCTTTAGGAAGTTCCCCTTGAATGGGCTCTGTTACTCCTTGTTGGAGTCTGGCTGCAGCCTCCCAGGACATCTGAGGACCTTTGATGTCACAGTGTGTTTAAAAATCCTAAAAACCCTTTGCTGCCAGCTCCCAGAATCCCAAGGCACCTGAGAACAGGGCTCCTGCACATTGAATCCAGCAGCTTCAGGGAGGTTTTGAGGAATAATGCATCCTGCAGAGGAGAGCGTGTTCCTCCCAGCCCACTCACTTCTGTTGGGCTGAGATGTGCTGCTGAGACACCGAGCTGGGGATGGCTCTGGCAGGGAGGAGGGAGGGGGAACAGCCAGGTTCTCGTCTCATCTGCAATTAGACAAGAGCCAATTGTGGGGCTGAAATTGGCACTGCTGACGTCAGCTGGTCTGCGACTCGTTTGACTGCGTGCGTCGGTTTGGAGCAGACTCCAGCCTGGGTGGTGTGTGAGACACACTTGGGAGTTATTTCCCAGTTTGGGGTGAGGGGAAGGTGCTGAAGAAAGGCTCAAGAAGCTGTTGGATGTGGCAGATTGTGCCTGCAAGCTCTGAGACCTGTGCTGGGCACGCTCTGAGCTCTCACAGTGGCATCAGAGCCACTGCTGGGATCACTCACCCATCTGAGCTGGATCTGGGGCCTCTCTCTCAGAAGTGCTGAGCATTTGGCAGTGTTTGCATGGAAAAAACTTGATCCTGTACTGAAATAGCAGCTCCAGTGACGTAGCAGCACATTTGAGGCAAGCAGAGGGCGAGGCTGCTGAGGACAGGTGGGCTCAGCCTTTCTGGGGAAGGAGGGTGAAATATCTTTGCAAAAAATAGCATTGAGTGCCAGGATCACAAGAAAACAAAACTCCTTGCCCTTCAGAGGCCATGAGGGAGGCAGGAGAGGCTTGGTTTCAGGATCAGGCAGATGTCTTGTGGGAGCACCTTGGTGTTTTTTGTTTCTTAGCCAGATCGGGACTCAGGTTTCCAAGGTGAGCGTAATGTGAGTGGAACCTACAGGACAGGAGGGACCTTGGAACCTCCCCTCCCAGACTGGCTCTGAAAACATTTTCCCTCAATGCACTGCTGAGGCTCTTTTGCTCTGTTCTTGCTCTCCAAAGGAAGCAAAGCTGCTGTTTGCCCTCCTTGGGAACTGAGCAGAGGCCAGATCCTGCTCTCGAGTAGTGTCCTGATGCCAGGCTTGGCTGGCAGCACCTTGGTTTGTCTCCAGCATCTCTTGCTGCTTTGACATCCCCATGCTGGCCTGAGCCAGGCTGATGAGCCAGGTTCTGCACTTGAGGCAGGCTGAATGGAGGAAAAGGTGCTGGAGGTTGTTGCAGAGCTCTGAGCCAGTGCAGCAGCTGCTGCAGTTCCTGAGTTCCCTTCTCATACTCAGTGACACATTGTGGGGGGGTTATGTGACAGTTCTTGGGGCTGCAGTCAGAAGGCTCAGGGTTAGGCCAGTGGTTGTATGGCTGAGGAGGCATTAAAGATGTGAGGAGATGGCTAAACACCCTTCCAAAGGTGGAAATGTCCCATGGTTGGGCTGCCTAGAGTTTGGTCACCCCACTGCACACTTGGGCCAGGCTGTTGGGGATCACCTAGAGATGTTTTGTCTGTGCTTGGCCACCACTTGGCATTCACCAGTGCCAGAAGTTCTGGTGCACTCAGCTCTGGAGCCCGGTTCTGTTGGGGAATGAGTGACTAAATAGGGAATTTGACCAGGAAAAGTAACCAGGTTTCTCTCTGGCAGGAAAATTGAAGCCCCCTTTTCTGAAAGTTGAAGACCAGAGCAGGTAAATGAGACCTTTCTAAATATCCTACCCTAAAACCTCGGGGTCTCTCCTTCCCTGGTTTCATTCCTGCCCATGAGGCTGCCCTGGCTTCTGTGCAGACCCTGTTCCACACTGGGAAGTTGATTCTCTCCTAGAGGGAGGCAGATGGAGTTTAGAGAAACAATCCAGGTGTCTTGTATGTCAGGGAGAAAAAAGGTGTTAAACGAGACTTGACAGCAGTTTCCTTCCTTGCTCAGATTCCCTGTGTGATCCTCAGCAGGTCACTTAATCCACCCAAGCAAGCCCTCAGCAGAGAGGAGTGAGATTGAAGCACAGGAGGTCAGGGCTTGTAACCTGAGGCCAGCCTGGGGCACAGGGGACCTGATCGCTGTGGTGTTTCTGAGGAGTCTGTAACTCTACCAGCATCCACGGGGCCAATTAATTATTCCAAAGGCAACATTTAAGGCATCTCAATTAAGAGTCAGATACTGGGGTTTACATTCTGCATGCAATGAAGTGTGAGAGGAGAGATGTGGCCTGGGAATCAAAACCCTCCTGTGCAGTGGGGTAGCTGGAAATGCTGCACTGCTCTGAGCTGGGGCAAAAGGTGGAATTTGGGCTGAGCAGGCAAATTTGCCTTCTGTCCAAAACATGTTCCATTGGGGCTGTTACTGGGAGCTGGGTTTAACACTTTAAATGTGTTAAATGAAATGAGAATTTCATTCTCATGTGAAGTCAGAAATGGGAACTCTGGCACAGCCCCAGGAGAGCATTGGGCAGCATCTCCTCATGAATGAGGTGGCACCTTGAGCCCCTCCAGGCTACAGGAGGGACAGCTCTGAAGCCTTGCCAGCACTGCCATGAGTCTGATGTCCTGATCTGCTGCTTCCAGGCAATTCAGGCCCTTCCATCACCAGTTCCAAAGCTTTCCTGCCCTCAACTTCCTGGCACCCAAAAGCTCCAGCCCATTTGAGCCTCTGAAAAGCCTCTCCAATTCTGCCAAGCCAGGTAGGCTGCAGCTCCTTCTGTGCAAGTGTTTAACCCTGCTCCTGCTCACTGCTGGTTCCTGGGCTCTGGGAGCCACCAGGCTTTGGGTGTGGGCACAGAGAGCCCTGTGCTGGTCCCTGCCAGCCAGGGTGACCCTGTGCTGTCCCTTGCAGGGGTGCTGAGGGCTGTGCCCTGCACAGTGCTGGGGGGAAGAGCCCTCGTTCCACACACGTCACCGTGCCCAGGAAAAGGAGGGGGTTTTGTGAGTGCTGCCAAGAGACCTTTGAAGAGCTGCAAAAGGTAAAGGTTCCCCTGGGAGCTGGTTCCTTGCAGGAGGTGTGGGGGGCACTCAGAGGCTTTGTTAATCGTGTCATGCTCGTTAGCACTGTGAGCTCCTTTGGGAGGAATTGCTGCATCCAGCAGGATCTGCCTCTCAGGTGGGAGCGTGGTGTGCCCACACCAGCAGGTCAGAGTGCAGGGGGTTTGAAGGTTGGAGCACAACATGCTCCTCTCTTGGGGTGCCAGAGCCTCAGGGATCATCCTGCTGCATGATCCATAAGGTGAAGAGGCTGTTCCATGGCAGCCATGGGGCACAGGCAGATTGAAAAGGTGGGAGGAGGTTTTATATGTGCCAAGCAAGGGGGCTTTCAGAGCCCAGCTGTTGGTGCCAGACAATGGTGTTGGAGTCTATTTCCTGCTGAGGAGGCTGTGGGCTGCTCTTGGATCCAGACACAGCCTCCTCATCAGCAGGAGCAGGGAACAGGACACTGTGTGTTCCCAAACCTGGCAGACACTGGCTCTGTCCCTTTGCCCTCTGGTCTGTTAGGCTGTGGGCAGTGCCTGTTACTGCAAATTCCCCTCCTGGCAAAGCTTTGAGTGTTGTTAAAGGGCCTCTGCCACCTTCCAGCATCTCCAGAGCCCCAGCACCAGAGGTTTGCCCAGGACAGCTCCCAGTACATCCCTGTGGATCGTGTCATCTCCCAGCTCACCAACAGCTTCGTGGAGGGGTCAGCCAAGTAAGTCTGGGGATCTGGGAACTCCTGGAGCCCGAAGGCAGCAGGGTGCACATGGCACAGCCATGGAATGGGGTCCCTGTGCCTGGGGATCAGAGGCTGAAGCAGGACCAGCCTGGCTGGGCAAAGCTCAGACAAACCATGGGACATTTTCCTGCATTTCCAGGGGTTTCTCCTTCTGGGAACTCCCCATGGACTCCTGGTGCCTCCTAAATTAGAAAGGGCAGCTGAGCCCTCCTCTTCTGTCCCTGCTGCTCTGTAGCCCCCCTGTGCCTGGGCACTGGGCTGAGGAGGCTGAGATCCCTTGTGCTGCCCATCTCTGCCAGCAGCAGAGTCATTCTGAGCCTCACCAGGCTAAAACTGCTTCCCAGCTCCTGAGCAAGGGCTGCAAACACCCTGCACTGCAGGAGAGAGGCCTTGTCTCCCTGGGGAGTGCTGCTGGGGCTGGGTGAGCATTAACTGATGGTTCCTCCCAGGGTGCCCTGGTCCTGCCTGGCAGATGAACGTGTAGTGCCTCAAGCACACAGCACTGGAGGAATGAAGCTGCTGCCAGCAGAGCTGGGAGAGGAAGGGGAGCAGCCTGAGCAGGATGCTGTGGAGCTGATAACAGATACAGAGCTGGATCATGGCCTGAAGACCCAGGGACATTCCCCCTGCCTGCCCAGGAACAGGATCAAAGATCCCAGAGGAGGAGGGGACTTGTCAAAGCACAGCTTCCTGCAGCTGCCAGGGGGAGCAGGGCTCAGCAGAGGGGTCTCTGCTGCCCATGGTACCATGGGGGAGGCTGGGCTGGGGGCTTCAGGTTTAGGTTTGGCTCCTGAGCTGGGCTGGGGACCTCCTGCAGCACCCACTCCTGTCACAGAGGCAATGGCTTCTTCATGTGAACCTGTCAGCCACCCTCCCCAAGCCCAGGCTGCCTCCAGGAAGCGCCAGCTGTGCTCCAGACACAGCTCCCAGGTGGGAAAGAGGCCCAGGCTGGAGCTGGATTCTGGCCTGTCCCCTCTGGGTGAGCAGATGGAGCTGGTGGGTGGTGGGATGGGGGCACAGCGGGCAGGGCAGGTGTCTGAGCCAGCCCTGCCCACTGTAGGGAGGGCTGGCAGCCTGCCCCTGGGCACAGAGCTCTCCAGCAGACCTCACAGCTCCCTTGCTTTGGATCTGTGCCTGTGTGAGAGCCCTGGGGACCCCGTATCCCAGCCAGGATCCCCAGGAGCTGTGGCTGCAGGTTGGGCTGCTGGGAAGGCAGCTGCAGCCAGCACTGTCAGCGAGCGTGGCCGGAGCAGGGACAGATCCCCAGGGAAGCAGCACGGAGGGGACGGTGACAACACACCCAGGGATGGGAGCAGGCCTGCTCTGGAGGGCACAGCGAGCAGGACCAGCTGCCCTGCTGGCTGCCTGCCCTCTCCCACACTGCCTGTGGCTGCAGCCAGATGTTGCTGCTCGCTCCGTGTCAGGGCAGCAGAGGCAGCAGCCCCTGGAGCTCCCGGCCTCCTCCCGCCTGCTCCCCAGGGCCCCGAGGCTGCTCCCGGCTGCAGCAGGAGCTCCTCGCAGTCAGACTGGGATGTGCAGCTGCTCCCCAGGCTCCCGAGTGTCCGGGGCTGCAGGATTCCAGCTGTGGACAGGGATTTGCTGCAGCAGCCCCGGGGCAGGGTGAGGGACAGCGGGTACGAGTCCCAGCTCTGCTCTGTGCTCAGGGAGGCGGAGCTGGACAAGAGCTGCAGGAACTGCTGCACTGAGACCCGAGGAGCCTCTCTCCCCATACTTGGAACGTTGTTTGGCAGCTAAAGCCATCTCCAGGCTGCTCTCTGGAGCCTCGGTGGGAGCTGGGATGGGATTCACCAAGGCACACTCCATGTCAGGACCAGGAGGCACATCCAAGAGTGAGGACAGCACTGGCAGCCTGGACAGCTCTCCTGGTGGGAATTGATGGGGATGCAGTGGCTTCCCTGTCCTTGGCTGTGATCTTCCCTCCTCTCTGCTGGCCACGTTTAGAGCCAGCAGATTCCTCTAATTCCTTACAAGACTCATCACTGACACAGTGGTGCTTCTGGAAGTCTCCATCCAACAGCTGTGTGCTCCTTACCCTTCCAGAGGGAGAGCTGTTCCTCCTCTCACATGGTCCCCAGAGCTGCCAAGACATGTGAGAGGAGGGTCATGGGGATGAGATTTGTCCTCTTGTGGTCTTGGGGTTGTTTTTTGCATATTTTCAGGTGGTTTTAACTTGTTTGAGTTTTTTTTACAAACTTTTGAACTTTGAAATAAAATGGAGGGATGAGATTCTGCTCTGCCTTACTGTGGGTGGAATGTGGCTGGGGGCAGGAGCAGAGCAGTAAGGGTTGGATGGAGGAAGATTTGTGAGCAATGGGCACCACGATGAAGGGGGCACAGCAGTTTGTCCAGACCCAGAACATCACCCCATCTGTGCTTTGCCAGAGGAGTGTGGCCAGCAGGCACTGGGAAGCTCTTGTACCCAGTGCAGGGGTGGTGCCCAGCAAGGAGGGGTGTGGAGAGCCTGGAGAGCAGCTGGTAGGAGCCTGTTCACCTCTTCTGGGCATGGGGCAGAGGGATGGAGGTCGGGGATGGGCTGGAGAATGTTCTGGAGTGTTTTAAGCAGCCTGTGGCTTCTTGAAGGGCAGTTCCAAGCAGAATGGAGCCAGCCCTTCTGTGGTGTCAAGCTGCTTCCACGCGTGGGTTGGGAAAGGAAAGGCTCAGGGCCCAGGAGGGTGGGACAGCCCTGGGCCAGGCACCCAGAGGAGTGGGGTCTGTCTGTCCTGGAGATGTTCGGTCCTCGAGTGAAGGACAACACTCCCTCCTTCACTCCAGGCTCAGAGGGAAGGCTTGAAGTGGGATCATGTAGTGGCAGCAGGGACTTGGGACACACGAGGCTTCAGAGGCTCCTCCTGAGCTGAATCCTTCTCCAGTGCAACAGCCAAACTCCAGTTCTTTACCTGCTGGAGCCCCTGTCATAAAGGGCTGATCAAACCCCACTGGGCTCAGGGTTCTGCCATGGAGCTGTCCCTGCAGCCACAGGCTGGCCCAGCAGGAAGGTGATCCCTGGAGAGAGGGGCTTGGAGCACCAGCCAGCCACTGGCCGGGTGGGCTTGGCCTCCTGGAGGGAGTGTCCAGCTCTGTGCCCCTCACACAGCAAAGAGGGTGCCCTGGGGACAGGGGAATGGCCCCTCCAGGCCCTTGGCCTGTGTGACCAGAGCTCCAAGTGACCCTGTGGAGACTGGTTACCTCACGGTACTGAGCTGACCTGGGAGATCAGCAGTTGTGTTTCACCAAGCCTGGCCCTTCCAGGGAGGGGAGAGGGACCCCAAGTGCCATCCTCCCCCTCCTCATGCCGACCAGTGGCTTACACCATGGACTCCCTGCCCTAGGGGACTGAAGCAGTTGCTTCATGGCCTTTTGGGGACCTTGTAGGCCTTGGATCAGGCGTTCAGGCTGGAGATGGAGAATCTTGGAAGAGACTTAAAGATGATCCATCCCCCTGCCTGAGGCAGGGACACCTTCCACTGGAACAGCTGTTCCCTGGTACCAGGTGTAGATCCACCCTGCTGGGCACCTCTTTGTCCCTGTGGTGCTGAGGAGCACCAGAAGGGCACTGGGAGGGACTGTCCCCTTCGGGCTGGCAGCCTCAGAGCTCCTGAGGAGCCAAGCAGGTGCTGGATCATCTCTGCTGCGCCTGATGCTGCAGTTCCTCCCCTCGCTGCATGGAGGAAGAGGAAGGTCCAAGGGCAGCAGGTCCCGGTGTGGAAGCCCTGCCTGCCCCATGCTGATCTGCCTGGAAAGGACCATTTGCCAGTCAGGAACCCCCTGAGTGTGGCTGAGAAGGTCCTGGAGCCCCTCTTGTGCAGCTGCCTTTCAGGTTTCAGTTCCTGATGGCTCTGCCAGCATTGGGGATGACAGGCTGAGCTGCAGAGGGACTTGGAGCCATAACACAAAATGGGCCAAAAAGGTCCAAAAAAGTTGTCCTGGAGGAGGGTGAGGGATGTGAACTGGGAGTTCAGCCCCGTGTGCCCACTGCTGTGGGCACCAACACTCCCTGGTTCCAGCACCATCCCCTTGGCACAGGGGGCCCCCACAGCCAGCACCAGCCCTGGCACCAGGCAGGGGCTCAGTTCCAGCTGGGAGGGTGGGGCTGGCTGGGAGCTCCAGTCCCGTTAGGGGGCTCTGATGATGGTGTGGGTCCTGGTAGCGCCAGGACAATCTGCAGGGACTCTGGGACTGGCTGGGGACCAGCTGGGGACTGGGGACAGGTCAGGGACTCAGAACCAGCTGAGGGGGCACGGTGCAAGCTGGGGGCCTCCAATCCCAGCTGGAGGCCCTGAACTGGCTGGGGAGCCTGGTGCTGGTGCTGGGAGGGTTTGGGACTGGCTGGGGAGCCTGGTGCTGGTGTTGGGAGGGTTTGGGACTGGCTGGAGGGGCTGGTGCTGGTGTGGGGGTCCTGCACTGACTGGGGGGCAGCAGTTGCTGAGGGGGGTTTGATTCTGTCCCGAGGTTCCAGTATTGACTGGGGAGCTCTCGTCCTGGTGTTCCTGTCCCGGTGGCTGTGGGGGGACACAGTCTGGTCTGGCTGGGGGGGTCTGTCACCGGCGGTCCCCGCTGCTGCGGGGTGCCCGGGGCTCCGGTACCATTCCGGGGGGTGATGGCACCGGCAGCTCCGGTACCGGCCGGGGGGTGATGCCAGCGGGGCTCTGTGCTGCAGTGCCGCGGGTGCCAGCGGCGCTGCGGCAGCCGGGGCGGGGAGGGTGGAAGGGGCCGGTACCGGGGCGGCGGGGCCGGGCGGGGCGGGGCGGGGCGGGCCCGGGGCGGCGCTGCCGGTGCCGCTGCCGGCGCTGCCGGTGCCGGTGCCGGTCCGGTCCGGCGGGCCCGGGGCCGCGTGCGGGCGGGGCGGGGGCGGCGCTGCCGGCCCGGCCCGGGGCGGGGGGGCCGGACGGGACGGTGACGGTCCCCGGCGCGGCGGGCCCGGCACGGCCGCTGGCGGAGCATGAGGGAGCCATGAGCCCGCTGCGGGGGTGGCTGCTGGCCGCGCTGCTCTCGCTCGCCCCGCGGGCAGGTAGGTCCGGACCCGCTCCCGCTCCGCCATCGCCCCGGTACCGGCCCCGGTACCGGCCGCGCATCGCTCCCGCCGCGCTCCCGGCCCCGCTCCCGGCCCCGCATCGCCCCGCTCCGCTCCCGGCCCCGCCGCCGCCGCTGCGGCTTTTTCGCTGCATCGACACATTTTTCCGCAGCGCCGCCCCGCAGAGCCCCGGGAGGGGCCGGGCCCGCGGTCCCCCCGCACCTGCCCGGCCCCGGCCCCGCAGCCCCGGCTCCGCACCGGCCCCGGCCCCGCAGCGGCCCCGCAGCCCCGCGTCCCCCCCCGGCCCCGGCCCCGCGCCCTCCACCGCGCTGTCCCCGCAGCGGCCCCGCCGCGCTCCCTCTCCGGAGGTGGCCGCATCGCAGCCCCCCGTGTCCCCTCCGGGACGTGTCCCCATCTCGCATTCCCCGTTCCCTGCATGCCCCATGGATGTCCTCACAGCAGCCCTCCGCGTCCCCTTGGGATGTGTCCCTGTAGCGGCCACGCACCATATCCCCTGGCTGTCACCTCCAAAGGTGTCCCTGCACCATTCCTGCTGTCCCCTCGTTGTCCCCTCTAGGGGGATGTCCCCATACCAGTCTTCCATCTCCAATTCGGTGGCCCCATCCCGGCCCTCTCTGTCCCCTCGGTGTCCCCTCTCAGATGTGTCCCCATTCCAGCCCCTCCTTTTCCCTGCATGCTCCCTCCAGGATATGCTGACCCCACCCCAACCTTTCCTCCAGGTGTGCTGGCATTTCTGAGCCCCCTCTCCCCTGCATGCCCCCTTCCGGGATGCATCACTATAGCAGCCACGCATGTCCCCTGTGTGTCCCCTCCAGGACATGCCACTGTATCTGAGACCTCCTGAGCTTCCCCACCCTGCTGTGCTCCCCTCCTGGTCACCCCCATGCCCTGGGCACCCCTCCCAGCCCATTCTGCCTGGCTGTCCCCTCCTGGGGACACCTGGATGTTCCCCAGCTGTGCACCCTGGGACAATCCCTGTACCCATCCTCCACGTTCCCTGGGCATCCCATCCAGGACACGAGTGTCCCCTTCTTGGGCCATCCCCTGATCACATTCGCCAACTCTGTCCCCTCCTGTTCCCACCCCTGCGTGTTCCCACCTCCCTGTCCCTCCTCATCCCCTTGTCCCCAGGCCCCGTGTCTCTGTCCCTTCTCCTCCCCAGGTCCCTGTCCCCCCAGCCCTCCCAGGGTGGCCGTGACCCTGTCCCCTGTCCCGCAGGTCCTGCCACGCAGGCCGGAGCGCTGCCGCGGCGGCTCCCGCGGGCCGCATGGCAGGAAGGGCGGGTGCTCTCCCAAATCACCCACCCCAGCAGGCTGGTGGGGCAGAGCTCGGGAGGAGAAGTCCCAAAGCATCACTTGGACACCAGGGTCAGGCATGAGCCCGGAGGAGGAGGAGGAGGCGGAGGAGGACCCGTAAGTGAACGAGAGCCCCCAGCCCACTCCCTTCGCGGGGTCCCTGGCAGGTGGCAGCTCCAGGTCCCCAGGCAGCGCCGTCGCTGGCCCAGCCACACCCCAGCGTGCACCGGCATCCCGAACCGGAGCCCTGATCCCCCCAGGGACCATCCCGCTGCCGTGCTCCCCGTGGGGACACGGACTTGTGCCGCAAAATCCCGTTAAATCTGGGAACCGGCGGCGAGCGGGTGTTGGGAGAGACGAAACGGGAGCGGGCGGGTGGCGAGCGCAGGAACTGACCGTGGGTCCGGCAAGGACGGGCTCAGGCCCCCAGTCCCACCCGGTGCCACTCCCCAGCCCAGCCCAGGCTCGGGCAGTGCCCCCCATCCATCTGCGCGTTTCGGGGTTTGTTTCGGGGAGCAGCACACGCGCCCCATCCGGCCCGGGGGAGTTGCGGTTCTGGCAGCCGCGGAGGCCGGCGCCTATCGATCCCCGTGCGCGCCGGAGAAAGGCGAGATGAGGAGCTGCTCTGGCCGCAGAGGTGATTTACACCGGGCGTGGAGTGAAACCGCCGGACGCCGGGAAGCGCCGGCAGCCGCCGCGCTGGCGCGGGGCCAGGGCCGTGTTAACCCGGGGTGTCGCGGCGGGAGGATCCGGGGCCGCTCGGGGCTGGCAGAGCCCTCTCCGACTGTGCTGGAGATGCGGTTCGGGCCCGGGACATCCCTTCCCTGCGGTGACAGACAGCTCCTCATCCCGAGCTGCGCCGGGTCCCAGCAAGCGGACGGGGCACGCCGGGGTTGGGTTTGGCTTTGCTGCGTGAAGCGCCGGAGGAGCCGCAGCCGGTGCCGGGCTCTCACCGGTGTGCGCCGAGTTTGCCGGTGTGAGGCCGCGCCGCAGCGCTCGGCTCCCGCTGCCGGCGGCAGGAATTGAGAATTAGGAATTCGGAATTAGGTCAGGAGCGGCGGCGCCGCAGGGCGGGAGGAGCGGAGGCTCCGCTGCCGCGGCCGGGCTGGGCCCAGCGCCGGGGGGACCCTCCGGCACCCCCACCCCAGCACGGCAACCGGGACCAGGTGCCATCCCAGTGCTCCAGGGGTGATGGGTTCAAGGAAAAAAAAAAAAAAAAAAAGGTTTTTCTTTATGCTGAATATTTCGCTTAAAAAAAAAAAAGGGGGGGCTCAGAAATGCCAGCACACCTGGAGGAAAGGTTGGGGTGGGGTCAGCATATCCTGGAGGGAGCATGCAGGGAAAAGGAGGGGCTGGAATGGGGACACATCTCAGAGGGGACACCGAGGGGACAGAGAGGGCCGGGATGGGCCACCGAATGGGAGATGGAAGACTGGTATGGGGACACCCCCCTAGAGGGGACAACGAGGGGACAGGCTGCGTATTTGGGTTGGGGTTTTAATGATTATTTTAGTTATGAATTTTTGGGGGGGCTGACTGCTCTGGCTCTGCCCCCTGCAGGGGCTGCACCTGGCACAGGTGAGCTTCATGGTGCGTGCCTTCGGCTCAGCCTTCACCCTCGATCTCCGGCTGAACCAGTGAGTGACCCGGGGGTCCTGGCAGGGGAACCGGCACCAACCAGGGGGCGGAGGGGAGGACCTGGGGGTGCCCGGGAATGGGGGAGCTGTGCTGAGCCATCCCAGCACTGCGGGCAGAGCAGAGGGGACAGGGACCCCAAACTGGAGGTGTCCCGTGCTGGGGTGGTACCTGTATATGGGTGGTGGGTGGTCTCCCACACCGGGGTGGTGCCTGCACGTGGATCGCTGCTGTCATCTCCCTCTTCCTCCTCTTCCTCCCGACCCCACGGCCTCTTACCCCCCACCTGCTCCCGGCAGCCACCTCCTCGCCTCCCACTACGTGGAGCGGCACGTCGGCGCGGGCAGCAACGGCAGCCACAGCACGGTAAGATGTGTGCCGTGCCGTGCCAAACCACGCCGTGCCAAACCACGCTGTGCTGTGCTGTGCCAAACTACACTATGCTGTGTCAAACTGTGCCATGCCATTCTGTGCCATGCTGTGCCAGTGCAGAGGTTGTGGTGGCCAGTTGATAAATGCCACAAAATTCCAGGAATGGTCCCCAGCAGCTCATTATCCCCCCACCGGCCTTCTGGGTGCCCCTGGGTGCCCCTGGGTGCCCAGCCCTGCCTGGTGGGGTGCTGCCATGGTGCTGGGATGACATCCTGGGTGCTGTGGGCACCCTGAGGGTGCCTGGCACTGAGCTCCAGAGCCCTGAGCCCTGGGCGTGCGGGGCAGGGCGGCACCCGAGGCTCAGCGCCGTCCCCGCTCCGCAGGGCGCAGGGGAGCACTGCTACTACCAGGGCCGGATCCGGGGGCAGCCCCGCTCCTTCGCCGCTCTCTCCAGCTGCCAGGGCCTGCGGTGAGTATCCCCAGGGCCGGCAGGGGGGCCGGGGGGCTGCACCCCTCTTCACCCCGACACGGCCGCCTCTGTTTGCAGCGGGGTCTTCTCGGACGGCCGAGCCACGTACCTGATCGAGCCCCAGGCGGGCGCCGAGCGCGGGCAGGTGAGCGGTGCCACCGCCCCAAGGTGGCTCTGGCTGTGGCTTGGGGACAGCCATGGGGACACGGGGACGTGGCAGTCCTGCTGTCGCACGCATGGCCGTGACACGCCTCCCCCCGTGGCAGGGTCTTCGACCGCACATCGTGCAGCGCATCCCCAGCTGCCCCCGACTGGGTGAGCGTTCTCACAAAGCTGTCCCCTGGCGGTCACCTCGGTGGCCCTGTGTCCTGGTGTGCCACCAGCTCTGTCCTTTCCTTCAGGCTGCCTCTTCCCTGCGCTGAGCCAGCGTGTCCCGGGTGGGATTCCAAAGCTGCGGCGGCGGCGGCAGGTCAGTGGGGACAGCGGGGTACACAGGGGACAGAGGACACGGGCAGGGGACCGGGGCTGATCTCTGCTCGGGGCTGCGGGTGCAGCCAGGCTCCTCCACCACGTCCAAGAAAAGGACCAGCTAGAGTGGCAGAGCTCGGAAAATGCAAAAGGCTTAAGCCCTTTAACTCAGAGGTTCAAATCCTCTTCCTAGCTTAACTCAAATCATCTCCCATGACTAACTACCCTCTCTTAATCAACCTCATCAGAGCCCTCTCCTATGCCCTCCCAATCTTAATTGCAGTGGCCTTCTCACGCTCCTCCGTGGGTGTTTGCAGAGCGCTGCTCCTGCCTGGGCTCGGGGGAGCTCTGGTGGGGCCGCATCCCAACATCCCGCGGCTCTGCCCTCTCCCTGCATCCCAAACATCCCCGGAGGGTTCGGGAGCTCCATCCCGGCTCAGCCGCGGGTTCCCCCTGCAGGTCCGCCGAGCCCAGCACACGGTGCACAGCGAGACCAAGTACATCGAGCTGGCCGTGGTGAACGACCATCAGCTGGTGAGCGGGGGGGGGCCGGGGCTGGCGGGGGCGGTGAGGGGTCGGTCTGGCCCCCTCCCCAACCCCACCTGGCCCTGGTGTGCCCCCAGTTCCTGCAGCTCCGCAAGTCCGTAGTTCTCACCAGCAACTTCGCCAAGTCCGTGGTCAACCTGGCTGACATGGTGAGGGGGGTCCCTGGGAGGAATTTGTCCCTGGGGGGGTTGTCCCTGGGAGGATAATCCCGGCATCTGAAGGGTTTGTCCTTTGGAGGCTTCGTTACCCCTCATTCCCAAGGGATTTATCCCCAGTGGGCAATTCCTGGGTTTGTCCCCTGCCCTGGTGGGTTTGTCCCAGGGGGTTTATCCTTGAGGGGACTGTTCAGCAGCTGTTCCCAGGGAGTTTGTCCCTAGTTCCTGCTGGTTTATCCCGGGGTTTGGTCCTCAGCACCTGCTGGGTTGATCCCTTGAGAGTTTGGCCCCAGGGAATTTGTCCTGCTCTGGTTTTTCCTTTAGCATCTGGTGGGTTTGTCCCTGTGGAATTGTCCCTGGTGACGGATGTGTGTGCCCAGCTCCTGGAGCTGTCCACGGGGGTTTGTCCCTGGGAGGGGTGGCATCCCCAGCCCTGTCCCTTTGTCCCCACAGATCTACAAGGAGCAGCTCAACACCCGCATCGTGCTGGTGGCCATGGAGACGTGGGCGGCCGAGGACCGGATCCGGATGGGGCAAGACTCCCTGGAGACCCTGAACGAGTTTGTGAAGTACCGGCGGGAGGGGCTGGCAGAGCACAGCGACACCGTGCACCTCTTCTCGTGAGCGCTGCGCCCACGCGTCCCCCCCGGGGCCGGGGACGGCGTCCCCCGTCCCCACCATCCTCTTCCTCGCAGGGGTCGCACGTTTCAGAGCAGCCGCAGCGGCACCGCCTTTGTCGGGGGCATTTGCTCCGCTGCCCGCGCCGGCGGCGTCAACGAGGTGGGTGCGGCGGGACCCCCCCGAGGGGCGCTGGGGACAGGCACGGGGGTCCCCATGGTGACACCGCGTCCCTCCCGAGCAGTACGGCAACGTGGCGGCCATGGCGGTGACACTGGCACAGACCCTGGGGCAGAACGTGGGCATGATGTGGAACAAGCACCGCACGGCCGCAGGTACCGCGGGGACAGTGGGGACAAGCCGCGGGGCCACCGGGCTGGCGGGGCGACATTCTGCAGCCTCAGCCCTCTCCTCTCCTCGCAGGGGATTGTCGCTGCCCGGACGCGTGGCTGGGCTGCATCATGGAGGACACAGGGTGGGTGCCCGCTCGGGGTGGCACTGCCACACCCCTGTCATATCCCTGCCACATCCCCCGTGACATCCCTGCCACATCCCCCTGCCACATCCCCCTGCCACATCCCCTGCCACATCCCCCGTGACATCCCTGCCACATCCCTGCCACATCCCTGCCACACCCCTGCCACACCCCTGCCACATCCCTGCCACATCCCCTGTCACATCCCCTGCCACACCCCTGCCACATCCTCTGCCACCCCTGCCACACCCCTGCCACACCCCTGCCACACCCCTGCCACATCCCCTGCCACATCCCTGCCACATCCCTGCCACATCCTCTGTCACATCTCCTGCCACATCTCCTGCCACATCTCCTGCCACATCCCTGTCACATCTCCTGCCACATCCCCCTGCCACATCCCCCTGCCACATCCTCTGCCACATCCCTGCCACATCCCCTGCCACATCTCCTGCCACATCCCTGCCACATCCTCTGTCACATCCCTGCCACATCCCCCGTGACATCCCTGCCACATCCCTGCCACATCTCCTGCCACATCCCCTGCCACATCCCCTGCCACATCCCCCGTGACATCCCTGCCACATCCCTGCCACATCTCCTGCCACATCTCCTGCCACATCCCTGCCACATCCTCTGTCACATCCCTGCCAGACCCCTGTCACACCCCTGCCACATCTCCTGCCACATCTCCTGCCACATCCCCCTGCCACATCCCCTGTCACATCCCTGCCACATCCCTGTCACATCTCCTGCCACACCTCGTGTCACCGCTGCCGAGCCCCTGCCCGGGTTGGTGTGTCCGGCAGTGCCCCCGAGCAGGGTGTGGCGGTGACAGTGACAATGACAGTGACAGTGACAATGACCCCCACCCCACAGGTATTACCTCCCGCGCAAGTTCTCCCGCTGCAGCATCGATGAGTACAACCAGTTCCTGCAGGACGGCGGCGGCAGCTGCCTCTTCAACAAACCCCTGAAGGTAAAACAGCCCCCCAGGCCCCTCTGGGGGTCACAGTGGGGACCGATGCTCTGGGGGCGGCTCCCGGGGTCCCTCGAGGTGTCCCCAGCCCCTGCTGAGCTCCCAGAGCAGGGGGACCTCGTGCCTGGCAGCAGTTCGGGGGTGCTGCCGTTCCCCGGGGATGTGATGCCCTTTTCGGGGCGTCACGGCAGGGGATGGCTCGGGGTCCCCAGCAGCTCCCGTGTGTGTGTGTGTCCTGTCCCCCCTCGCTGCCGGCAGCTCCTGGATCCCCCGGAATGCGGCAACGGCTTCGTGGAGGCGGGCGAGGAGTGCGACTGCGGCTCGCTGGCGGTGAGCAGGGCCGGGGGCTGCTCCCCCCGCTCTGGGGGGCTGCAGGGCTGCCAGGGGGATGATTCCAGCTGCTGTCCTGGCAGGAGTGTGCGAGGAGCGGGGGAAACTGCTGCAAGAAATGCACCCTGACCCACGACGCCATGTGCAGCGATGGGCTCTGCTGCAAGGGCTGCAAGGTGCGGGGCTGGGGGCATCCGGGGGGCTCGGGGGGGCAGGGTCAGGATGTGGATCCAGTGGGGCCCTGTCCCCTTCCTGCTGAGTCGGGTTTGTGCCCCGGGCAGTACGAGCCACGCGGAGTGTCCTGCCGGGAGGCTGTGAACGAGTGTGACATCCCTGAGACCTGCACTGGGGACTCCAGCCAGGTCAGTGGGGCCAGGGGACGCTGTGGGACACATTGTGGGGCTTTGTGGCATCACCCAACCTCTTCTCCATGTCCCCACAGTGTCCCCCCAACCTCCACAAGCTGGATGGATACTTCTGTGAGAACGAGCAGGTGAGTTCAGCCCAGCCTCACATCCCCGCAGGCTCCAGCACTGGGGCTTGTGCATGTTAAAAGTGCATTTGGGACTGTCCAAGGCCCCACTGGACAGGGCTTGGAGCAGCCTGGCCTGGTGGGAGATGTCCCTGTCCATGGCAGGGGATGAAACTGGATGGGCTTTAAGGTCTCTTCCAACCCAAACCAGTTTTGTGATATTTTGTCAGCAATTGCAGCCACAGCTGAGCCATGCATGCACACCTGGGTGTGGGCTTTGGGGGTCCTGAGCCCCTGGGTGTGCATTTTGGGGGTCCTGAGCCCCTGGGTGTGGGTTTTGAGGGTCCTGCTGCCCCTGGGTGTGCACACATGTGGCTTCTGATCCCTGCACCACATGAGCTGGGACAGTGCTCCTGGGACCAGCCATGGGGGGGATGTGTGGGGGGATCATTGTCCCTGCAGCACCTCCCTGCAGGGCATGTGGGTGAGCCCCTCTGCAGCCTCGTCACCCCTCCCCAGTCCCCTGGCCCCTCTTCAGCCCCTGAGCCTCCTGCAGGACCCCTGATCCCTCTCCAGCCCCTGAACTGCCTCCAGGACCCCTGACTGCTCTCCTGTCCCCTGAGTCCCCTCCAGGACCCCTGACCCCTCTCCAGCCCCGGGGCCTCCCCCACCCTGACCCTGTCCCCTCCCCGCAGGGCCGGTGCTACGGCGGGCGCTGCAAGACCCGGGACCGTCAGTGCAACGCGCTGTGGGGCCGCAGTGAGTGCGGGCCGGGGCCGGGAGGGGACACAGGGGTGACAAGCGGGTGACACTCGCTCCTCTCTGCCAGGCTCGGCCGAGCGCTTCTGCTACGAGAAGCTGAACGTGGAGGGGACGGAGCGGGGCAACTGCGGCCGCGAGGGGCTGGGCTGGCTGCAGTGCAACAAGCAGTGAGTGTCCCCTGTCCCCGCGCCACCACCCCTCCCGGTGCCACCTGCCCGCCCTGGTTATTGGAATAAAATCCCGATATAGCCAGATGGAACATGCCTGGGCTCGTCTGGCCCTTGCTGCTTGACCAAAGGCGGCAGCTGTGGTGGTTTCACCTCAGAGACACCTTTGGCTAAGCTGGATGCTGCAGCTGGGCGCTTGGGACAAGTCCAGGCATGCAGGAGCTCAGGTTTACCTCTGGAGGAAAGGCTTTAGGCGGTGGTGAAGGAAAAGGAGTCGGTTCTGCTGGAGGGTTTCGATCCAGAGCTTTATTCCTGGCACACAGGCCTCTGAACCCAGCAACAGCTCCAACAGAACCAAGGAACCGCGTGGTTGCTGTGTCTTTTAACCCCGGGAGAGGGGCAGGGAAGGGGTAGGGGTCCCACCAACCAGGTAAGGGGGGGAAGTCCCAGGGACAAATGACACCTGGATGGCCCAATGTCCCCAGGGCTGAGAGACATCTTTTAAACTCTGCCAATCACACGATGCCCTAGCTGGCATACCGAGATTGACGGACAGCTCTCAGCAGGAGGCAATGGGAGGGGAAGGGAGAGGGTATTGGCACACCTGGGAAAAGAGCTGGGATAGCTGAAACAGGCTATTACATCACACTGCAACACCTGGTGACACCACCGCTGTCCCCTTGAAAGGGACGTCCTCTGCGGCTTCCTCCTGTGCGCCAACATCTCGGGCTCGCCGCGGCTGGGGGAGCTCAGCGGGGAGATCGCCACCACCACCTTCTACCACCAGAACCGCTACGTGGACTGCAGGTACCGGCACCGCTGTCACCGGCACCGGCCGCGGCTCCTCGGGGTGCCGGTGTCACCCGGTGTCACCCGGGGCTGTCCTGCCACAGGGGCGGCCACGTGCAGCTGGTGGATGGCTCGGACCTGAGCTACGTGGAGGACGGGACACCCTGCGGGCCCGGAATGCTCTGTCTCGACCGCAAATGCCTTCCAGCCACCGCCTTTAACTTCAGCTCCTGCCCCGGCAGCTGGGACGGGAAGATCTGCTTCGATCACGGGGTGAGGGACGCGCCGGGGACAGGGGGACACCTTGGGGGTGCCACGGTCCATCCTTACGAACGGGGTTTGTGATGGTTCGTGGGTTTGATCTCAGGGTGCAAAAAACCGACACAGGGGGGTTTTTTTTTGCAAAAAACAAAGGGGTTTGCAGTGATAATCAAAACAAATGCACCTTTATTGAATGACCACAGCAAAATGCGATACAGGGATTAAGGGAGAGAAAAAGATAGAGAAAGACAGAGGAGAGAGAGAGAGAGAGGGGGATAGAGCTACCAAACGTAGCTATATCCCCGCACTCATATGGGGATAGTTTTTCTGAGTCAGGGGTTATTCGGGTGAGTCAAAAGTTTACTGCAGTCAGGAGGATACTTAGGGTTAGCGATAGGGTTAGTATGAATAAGATTATGTTTATTACTCTTCTCTGGATTTAAACCAGATTCTAAGGATTGGAAGTCGATTGTAATTAATATACTAGAAGAGTAAGATCCTCATCAGTAGATAGAAATGTCCTTTGGTCCAGTCCAGTCGAGGATCCGCCTGTTACGCTGGGGAGATCTCAAAATCTCTTGTAACTCAGAGCCTTTTATTATGATAACTCTATTGAAAACTGAGAGGGGGGGAAACAGATACAACAAGGAATAGATGTAACAGGTAGTCCATGTTCTCAGCAGTGAGCGAGAGCCATTGTCTTCTTGGTCCAGTGGTCACAACCTGCAGGCAAACATCTCGCTTTGGTCAGCTTGCCTCCCCCACACACCTGCCCCGGGCTGGGGGTTTCAGTCCCAGTCCTTGGGAGGAGCAGAGGGGCCTTTTCACATGGGGGTTCCATGTCTCAGTCCTTGATGGAGACGCTCCTTACATCTCAGTCTGTCTGTCACGGTGGTTGTAAAACAGGTGAGGGTCTTCTGTGGGGGACCACCCAGAACTCAGGAGAAAGTCCAGCCAGGCCGAGAGGTGGGACAGCTCCCGAGGCCGTTGTTGCAAAAAGGGCACGGTGCTCCCTTCTTTGGGCTCAGTGTAGCATACAGCAAACAACACCTGTGAAAACAATAACTTAGCACTGTGCTCTCAGGTCTCTGGGCCTTGTTGGCGTGTGACTTTCTCCTTCAGAGCCAGAGATTTAAGACAGGGAGGGGTCTTCTCTTCAGTGATCCCCAAATGACCATTGTGAGGCAGATGAGGGAAAATTCAGACAGCCTCTCACATGGGGTGACACTGTCCTGTCACAGGTTTGCAGCAACGAGGGGAAGTGCATCTGCCGGGCCGAGTGGACGGGCAAGGACTGCAGCGTCTACGACCCCATCCCGGAGCCGAAGCCCACGGGGGAGATGGAGCGATACAAGGGTCCGTGTGCCCGCGGGGACAAGGCTCCCTGCTGTCCCCAGGCCACACAGGCTGTCCCGCTTTGTCCCCAGCCAGAGTGTCCCCACCCCACCCTGGTGCCGCAGCTCAGCCGGGCAGGGCTGGGTTTGTCCCCCCTCCTGGGTCCCCACAGCTCTGGGCCATGCCTGGGGCTGTGTCCTGGTGTCCCCATGTCCCCTCCCCACTGACGTGTTCCCTGTGGCTGGGTTTGTCCCTTTCCCGACTCCCCAGGGCTATGTCCCCATGTCCCCATGTCCCCTTCCCACTGACGTGTGACCCTGTCCCCTCCTCCTGTCCCGTCTGTCACAGGTCCCAGTGGCACCAATATCATTATCGGCTCCATCGCGGGGGCCGTGCTGGTGGCTGCCATCGTCCTAGGGGGGACAGGCTGGGGATTTAAGTAAGCAGCCACCACCGCATGGCTCGTCCCCTCTGCTGCTGTCACCGGCCACGTCCCCTCTGCACAGCGCCACCGCCGGGACACTGCCAGTCCCCCCGCGCTGTGGCCTCGGGTCCCCTGTCCCTGCCTGGTCCGCTGACCCTGCCTGGTCCCTTGTCCCATCCCCTGCCTGCCCCCGGCCCTGCCTGCCCTGCCTGCATGTGCCATCGGGGTGTCACTGTCACCCCGAGCCCGTGGCTGTGTCCCCAAGCATGGGGGTGCTGGGGCGGGGGCCCCCCGTGTGTGGCACCGGGACCCTGCTGCTGCCTGTGGGGGGACCGGGGACACCGGGGTGGGGACAGCGGGGACACGGGGGTGGTGGCACTAACGCTGCTCTCCTCTCCCCCTGCCACCCCCCCAAGGAACATCCGCCGAGGAAGGTACGACCCGGCGCAGCAGGGAGTGTAACCGTGTCCCCCCCATCGTCCCGTCACCGTCCCTGTCACCGTCACCGTCCGGCAGCCTGACGGCGTGGGAGCCTGTCTGTCCGTGTGCTGTGTGTCCGGCCGTGCTGTCTCCATCTCTGTGCCCCCTCGGCTGAAGGGGAGCAGCGCCCGGGGGGGGCCTGACAGCAGCGCCCCCCCTTGGTGCTGGCTCGTTTCAGCTCAGTGTCCCCCCGTGTGTCCCCCCGTGTCACAGCCCCCCACTAAACGCTCCCCACTTCTGTGTTGCAGGTCCGGGGGGGCCTGAGCGGGGCCGCTCTGCCCCAGCCCCCCAGCGCCTCATTAACACCAATTCAATGGGGCGGCGCTGCCGAGGCTCCGGCCGAGGAGGAGAGCGGGGGGGGAGCACCCGGGAGCGCCCCCCGGCCCCCCCAGCACGGCCACGAATGTACGGGGACCCCCCGGCCCCCCCGGCAGGCGGCACGGGAGCGATGAATGTACCCGCGGGGCCAGGGGACCCCCGCCCTCACCCCCACATCCCCCTGCCCTCCAGCAGCATCTTCCAGCCAGGCCCTGGCACCCCAAAAGGCAGGGCAGTGTCCCCAGGACCAGGCCAGTGTCCCCAGGACGAGGCCACTGTCGCCAGTACCAGACCAGTAACACCCAGTACCAGGCCAGTGCCCATCCCCAGTTCAGGGCTTGGAGTTGTGCCCACCCTGCCCAGTGCCCACGGGGGCCAAGTCCTGCACCCCGAATGTGCCTCCCCGCCCCCCCAAAGCAGCTCAGCACCCCCCATGTGGGGTTTGTCCCCTCAAATTCTCCCCCCATCCCAAAGCCATGGGACCCTGAAGTCCCCAGTGGTGGGACAGGCACCCAGGGGTGTCCCCCAAGGCTTCCCCCACTTGCCCAGCTCAGGCAGGTGAACCCCAAACTGGTGGCACTGGGGCTGGGGGGGCAGAAGGGCCCCCCCGGGCTGGGGACACAGGGCAGCTTGCTGGGTGGCACTTGTCACCCCAGCCCCAGGGCAGGCTGGTGGCACCCCAGGCTGGCAGGTCGGGGGGAGGCATCACCCCCTCCTGTGGCACGTGGCACATGTCACCCTGCATGGGGGGGCTCTGCAGGGCCACCCAAAGCACAGCACCACGGAGCACTGGGGGCCACACCGGTCCCGTTAACCACTGGTGACACTCAGCATGGAGGGGGGACATCCCTGGTGACACAACCCAGTGTGTGTGGGGACACTCCTGGGGACACCCAGCACGGGACAAATGGGGACGGCACCCACTGTCCATGGCAGTGTGGGGTGTCCCCTCTGTGTCCCCTCCTTGCCCCCCCACCAGGTCCCTTTGCCATGGAGACAGAGAGTGACCAAGGGTGTCCCCAAGCCCAGCCATGGCCGTGTGGTGGCACCCAGCCTGGTGTGACACCCCACTGGACACCCACGGGTGCTGTGGCTGTGGCGGCACCCCAGGGGACAGGGTGGGAGGTGACAGCAGGACGGGGGTGGCTGGACATCCTCTGGCTGGGATCCGGTGGTGGCTTCTTGTCTGGGCTGGGACACCTGGGACCACCGTGGGCATCAGGGCTCTGGGATCAACCCCCATCTCTGCCACTGTCACCAGAGTGTCCCCACAGCTGCCACAGCCACAGTGCCGGGGTGCTCCCTGCAGCGAGGGGCCACCCCCGGTTCAGAGCAAGAAGCCACCGTTGTCACTGGGTTTGGGGACATTCATATATATATATATATATATATAAATATAAATACTGGGATTTTTCTTAATGATTTTAACGCTGTCAGGGCGGCGGGGGGAGGGCAGGGGGGGCACCCGGTGCTTCCAGAGCCAAGAGAGCGAAGCCCCCCGGCCCCGGCCCCGAACGGGCACAGCGGGGCCGTCCCGCCCCCCGCACCGCCGCCACCCCGCACCGAGCCCCGCTTTGCACGCGCTGGGAGCCGCCCCCGGAGCCCGCGGAGCCGCTCGGCCCTGGCTCCGGCCTCGGCCCGCTCCTGCCATGTCGCAGAATTTATTTACAATAAAGATTTGGAAAAGGACCCGGGGCTGCGCCTCTCAGCCGCGTGGGGAGGGGGGGCGCGGCCAGGGGGGCGGGAGGGTGCCCGGGTTTCATCTGCGAGGGCGCTGCGGCCTTGGAGCCCTCCAGCTCACCCAGTGATGTCCCCCATGTCCCACGTTCCAGCCTGGCCTGTCCCTCACGCTGTCGGGGGCCACACCCGGTGCGGCTCCCGGCATGGAGGTGATGGCACATGGTGAGTGTCACCGAGCTCCCGAGCTCCCTCCCGGTTTTGCCTGGCTGGGGACCCGGTCCCACCGTGGGGACAAGTGGCTGCTCCTCGTCCCGTCACAGGGATGCTCAGGACCTGTGCAAGGACACGGATCCGTCTGTCCCAGCACGGGGCACTGCCACCCCTGTCCCAGCACGGGGACACTGCTGCACCCCTGTCCCAGCACGGGGACACTGCTCTATCCCTGTCCCACTGTGGGGACACTGCCACCCCTGTCCCAGCACGGGGACACTGCTCTATCCTTACCCCAGCACGGGGACACGGTGCCATCCCAGGGACAGCGCCCTCAGCTGAGCGAGCACCCTGCAGGTCCTGGCAGGAGGGGATTGGGGACAGGTCCTGGCAGGAGGGGACTGGGGACAGGTCCCCAGCCGCCAGAGGGACCCACGGGGACGGAGCGCGGCACCAGCCCGGGGCAGCGCGGTCACCGGGCACGGTCGGGCTCCCGGCACTCCGGGCTGATCCCCGGGCACACCGGGCTGATCTCTGGGCACACCGGGCTGATCCCACCGGGCACACCGGGCTGATCTCTCCGGGCACTCCGGGCTGATCCCCGGGCGCACCGGGCTGATCTCTGGGCACACCGGGCTGATCTCCCCGGGCACACCGGGCTGATCCCACCGGGCACACCGGGCTGATCTCTCCGGGCACTCCGGGCTGATCCCCGGGCGCACCGGGCTGATCTCCCCGCACACCGGGCTGATCTCTCCGGGCTGATCTCTCCCCGGCGCTCCGCTCTCCCCGCACTCCGACCAGGAGAGGGCTCTCCCAGCACGGCCCAGGGACGCGCAGAAGCCGCTCCAGGTCCCCAGGACGCAGAGGAGCCACGCGTGTCCCCGCGGTGCCATCCCCGCGCATCCCTGCTCGGGGTCCTGCGCTGCTCAGGGGGCACCACGCGATCGTCCCTGCCCGCCGGGAGCCAGGGGCAGCATTCGGGACAATCCTGCTGTGCCACCTCCCCCAGAGCCCCCGGAGTGGGGCTGGCAGTGCCCTGGGGGGACTCACTCTGGTGCCCCGGGGGTGGCAGGAGAACGCACCGGCCCCAGCTCCCGGCGGGGATGAGCTGAGCTCAGCCCGGGGTGCTGGGGGTGTCTGAGACCCTCGGGGTGCTGCTGGGGGTCCCTGAGCATCTCTGGGTTTTGGGGGTGCCTGAGCACCTCGGGTGATGCTCCCACGGGAGGACACCCAGCCCCAGGCAGTGTCTCCCACCTTATAAAAGCCATCACCTCCTGCTCTGCCCCCATGGCAGGACAGGGTGAGGGGTGAGGAAGGAGCTGGAGGCACCTCTGGTGACAGTGACCAGGGGGTGAGGGGGGTCTGCACCAGGGCCTGCTGACCCCTGTGTCCCCCTGTGTCCCCCCTGTTCCCCCCCGGGGGGCTGCAGGGGCAGCTCTGCGCCCCAGGAAGGGTTTGGTGCAGTTTTGCTCCATCCACAGCAGAGCTGTGCCACAGCACTGAGTTATTTTGGGCTGGTGTCGAGATACCGGCGCGATGAGTGAGTCAGAAACATTCCAGATGCACTGGCTGCTTCTGAATCTTGAGTTATTCCAAATCTTCGGGGTCAGGAGGGCAAAAAACAAGGAATTCAAGTGGGCCCAGCTGAGCCTGCTGCCCTGCAGGGTCACACAACACCCACAGCTCTTGAGCAGGGCAGGGTTCCTCTGCCAGGGGCTGGGACACAAGGACACCACAACGTGTTGGATGTGCCTGGCAGAAGGGAGATGGTCCTTGGCCAACTGCCCAGGGCCACAAAAGCTGCAGGAGGCAGCAGGTCTGGCGCCCAGTGGCACCCAAACTCCAGGCTGCCCTTTCTCTGCATCACAAACTTTCCTTTCCAGCTCCCCCCGTGGCTGCCCCAGGCACGGAGCATTCCTGCCCGTCCTCAAGCTCCTTCTCCCTCCTAATTCACTGCTTCTGTCAGGGACTGTCCCCGTGCTCAGCTCTGATCTCACTCCTCACCCTCTGCTCTTGCTGCACCTGCCACAGCAGCCCGTGGGGGAAGCCCCAGTCTCTTGTTCCTGTGCTGAGATCAGAGAATCAGGGAACTTTTTCAGCTGGAAATTCCCTCTAAGATCAATGAGTTCAACAATTCCCAGCACTGCCAAGGCCACCACTGACCCCTGTCCCCAAGTGCCACATCCACATGGCTTTTAAACACAGTGACCCCACCCCTGCCCTGGGAAGGTGTGCCAATGCCTGACACCTTTCCACAAAGCAATTTTCCCAAGATCCAGCCTAAACCTCCCTGGCACAACTTGAGGTCATTTCCCTTGTCCTGTCCCTGTTCCCTGGAGCACAGCCCAACCCCTTGGCTGTCCCCTCCTGTCAGGAGTTCTGCAGAGCCACAAGGTCCCCCCGAGCCTCCTTTGCTCCTCATCAGACTCCTGCTCGAGACCCTGAACTTGAGAAACAAAAAAATCCAAGCAATCCCTCATTATTAGTAAACCCAAAGCAAGAAGGAGCCAACGCCTCCCCCACGCTGTGTCTGTGCCATTGCATAATGGGAAACCCTCAAACCTAAAATATCCCAGCTCCTCTGGTGCTTGGAGCTCATGATTGACCATCTGGCTGCCATTTCCCAACGAGGCAGGAGCTGCTTTGGGGTGAGCATGAGGATAAAAGGCCCCGAGGAGTCCCAGGAAGACGTGGGGGGCCAGGCTGGGGGTGCTGAGAGGGCTCAGGCTGCTCCCCCACCCCAGAGCTGGGAGGTTTGGGGCACCTCATGAGCACAGGACACATCAGATGGTTGGGAAGCACCTCTGCAGAGTGATGGGGAAATGGGAGCCATGGGGGACATCCGTGGATCCTGGGGTTACATCCCAAGGAGCATCCCAAAAAGATTTCACAGCCATGCAAATAAAAGGAAATTCTGAGCACAGAGCAGGACAAAGGGGTTGATGGCAGCTGAGAAACCCTCCCAGGGCTGGCCCCTGCCTGGCACAGAGCTGCCACAGCACTCACACCTGGAGTAATGAGAGCTTCCTGCTCCAGGAGTGATCCTGGAACACAGCAGGGCTTCATCCAGCTGTGCCAGCTGTGCTCCAGGTGAAAAACAGGAGAGGAGAGGTCAGGACAGGACAGTCTGGTTCTCTCCCAGAGTCCCAGCACAGCATGCCCTGTCATGGAGCATCTTCACTGAGCCTCTCTAAGTTGAGGCCTTTGTTTGACACATGGAAAATTCAGGGAAATTCAGGGATGGGTTTGTCACCATGGAGAAGCTCAGCAGGAGGAGTTTGCACAGCTCAGGTGGAAGCAGATCCCAGCTCTGCCTCGCCCACGATGGGAATTTTGCTTTTTAGGCTCCAGATGGAAACAAGACACAAACCCAGGCACGGGGAAGAGGCCGTGTGGGGAAAGAGCTGGCACTGCCCAGGGCACTGAGAAACAGCCATGGGGGAAGGACAGGCCAGCACCAGCCTCCGAGGCTCTGCCGAGCACAGCACACCCAGCACAGCTGGCTGCACCTCTGGGGGCACCAGGAGGAGCCAGACAGCCTGGACTGGAGTTAAGAGAGGTCACAGGAGCTTCAGCAAGGGCAAACCCAGCAGGTCGTGGTGGCTGCAGTGACCTCCCAGGCTCTCCCTGCTGGTTGTGCTGCCCCATGGGGCTGAGCAGAGAATCACAGGAGATTAAAATCAAACCCATCTCACTCCAGCCCCCTGCCAGGGCCAGGAACACCTTCCAGGCTGCTCAGAGCTCCATCCACTTGCAGGGATGGGGCAGCCACAGCTTCTCTGGGCGAGCTGTGCTATGCCTCAGTAACAAAAATATTGCTTTTATTATAATAATTATTATAATAAAATTATAATTATATTACAACTGTTATAATAATATATTATATAATTTATATATAATATATTATTATATATATTATTATTATTATATATTATATATTATCTATTATATTATATATTATATATATATACTATATAATATATTACTATATAATATATAATTATATATAATATATATAATTATAATAATATATATAATATTACATAATTATTATAATTATATTATAATTATAATATATAATAATATATATAATATATATAACATCTATATTATATATAATTATATGCATATATATGATATATTATATATATGATATAATATATATTATATATTATAATATATATATTATCTATATAATATATAATATAAAAAATCTATAACTATAATAAAATATAATAATAACAATAAATAATATAGTAATAAAAATCTTCTTTCTTAAATTTAATCCGAATCCATCCTCCTCCAATATAAGGAGGAGGATTGATTTAGATTAAATTTAAGAAAGAAGATTTTTATCTTCCTCATCCCCCCTCGTCCTGTCACAACAGGCACCACTGAAGAGTTGGTCCCCATCCTCTTATCCCCTTAAATGCTGAGAATCCTGGGATAACCCAGAGTTTCCCAGTGCTCAAGGAAGGTGCAGGGGAATTATTCAGCTTTTAGGTAAAAATCCCTGAGCTGAAACCTTTGCTGACCACCCCTGACTCGATTTCTACCAGCAGAGGGGACCCCACAACAGCAGAGAATAAGGACAGGAGCAGAAATTCGGGTTTCCCCCACAACAGGTTTGGGCCCAGCCCCAAATCCCTTGTCAGGATTTTCAGAGGCTTGAGGAGCTCAGGGGAGGGACCAGCCAGGGCAGCGGGGATGGAGCATCGCCCTCCCGGAGCACCGAACGAGGGGGGAAAGGGGACAGGGAAGGGGAGCTGAGCCCCGGGGTGAGCTCAGGGACTGAGGGGCAGCAGGAACAGCCCCGGGGCACCGGGAACCCCGGCGGGACCCAGCGGGAATCCCAGGGACAACGGGGAGGGAGCTCAGGGGCCAAAGCTCAGTCACGCCAGCGCTGCTGGAGCCCAGACGGGCGGGAAGGGAGGGATTTTCAGCAGCCAAAGGCCCGGAAACAGGACTGAAGGCTTTGGTGTCCTTTAACTTCGCCAGCTCCGGAGGGAGGGCGCAGAATTCCCGGGGAAAACGGGGGAAACCCAAATCCCCGGCTGGAGCGAGCAGCAGCATCTCCCAATGCCCTTTAAGGAGCGCTCTCCTGCTGCCAGGCATCCCTTGGAGCTCTTTCCCAGCTCTTTTCCAGCTCACAGCCCGTGTCATCCTAGCTCGCTTTAACCCCTGCACTGCCAGGTGTTGGGAAGGAGGAAAGTTTGACGAGAAAATCTCACAGATATCTGTGCTTAGCAGAAAGATTTTTAAATATAGAATATGAAAATGGAATAGAAATGAAAGCAAAATTTGATATAGAAGAAAAGAATTGCTGAGCCAGTCTTGCTGGCTAACCAAGGAGGCAAAGGGTGTGTTAGTTAGAAGGGGTTTTTATGGCTTAGAGCAAAGGATAAACCCACCCCAAACAAGAAGATGTTTTTACCAAGCAGAAAGAGAGCACAGGTAAACAAGCCTGCCCATGCTGCAAGCAGAAAAAAGGTCTCAGAATTTTCCACCGCAAGAAAACTGAAAACAACTTCAGGCTTAAACTGTAATGTACTGACTGTTAGTGATTGGAGAACAGTAATATGAGTATGGTAATTACAGTAGTTATGATGGGCTATAGATAAAAGTTAAGGTATAGATTGGTTCTACTGTATGAAGATGCTCAGCAAAGTATATAATGCATTGTAACCAAAAGAAAAGTAAATAATGCATTGTGACCTAAACTCAGGGTCTCTGGAGCTGACAGCTGTAGGCACAGCTCTGTCACCCACGACCCCGGACTGCTGGAACCTCTTGGATGGAATAAACTGCATTCTATACACAATAAACTGCATTTTGTACACAATAAACTGCATTTGTATACAATAAACTGCATTCTATATACAATAAACTGCATTTCATACACAACAAACGGCATTTGTATACAATAAACTGCATTTTGGAGAGCCACCTACAGTCCCACATCTCTCATTTAGGCTCTCACAGCCAGGCATCCCCTGGAGCTCTTTCCCAGCTCGCTTTAACCCAAAGGGAGGGTTTGTTTTCCCCATTTCCTGAGCTTTTCTTCCTGGTCTTTGGGAATTTAGAATGAGCAGTTTGTTCAATCAGGTCTCCTGAGGTCCTGGCTCTCCTCTCTGGGATGTTGGTGGTGCCTCAGCCTCCAGGTCAGAGAATTTTATGTAACTCTCTCCTCACCCTGCTCTGACTCTCCTTTCTTCACAGGATCCTCCCCTTCCTTCCCTGGATAGCCAAATACCCCAAATGGCTAAATCTGAGCACTGCAGAGCATCCTAATGCACTGTTTTGTTAAAAACCCAGCAGGCTCCTTGTGCTGCTCCATCCCGCTGGTCAGCAAGGGGGGAAAAGAAATCAGATTTCAGAGGCAACAATTAAACCAGGATTTCATTTCACAGAATCACAGAATCACTGAGGCTGGAAGAGACCTCTGTGACCATCAGCCTTGGACCCAGAGTCACCCAGAGTGCCCCTGAGTGATTAAATCCCACCCTGCGGAGCCATGGGCTGTCCCCTCCTCTGTGCACAGGGGACAGTGTGGCCTCTTGGAGACCCTGTCAAAGGAAACTTTGGGGCAATCCCAGCTTCTGGGTGAGCCAAAGGATGAGGCTCTCCCCGCTGCTGTCTCTCTCTCACCACAAATCTCCATCCTTTAGGGTGAGGTGGTTGATTTATTCCTGTTCCCAGCCTGCCCAGCAGCACCCACGAGCTCCTGGCAGCACCAGGTGGGATTCACTGCTCAGCATCCCCACATGGGCTCATCCTCTGCTCCCCTCTCTGAACCTCTCTCCCTGCATTTCACTCAATAAACTCATTTTTTCTGAGATGCAGAGGATGAATCTGGGTTTGTTCTCTGTGGGAACTCAGCACATCCCTCCGGATGTCCAGAGTTGCCGAGGACCCCGTGGGGGGCTCGGAGACCCTGGCAGGCTGCCCGGAACACCTGGTGGCTTGGCTTTGATCCTTCCAACGAATTGCCAGCTTGGCATGGGGATGTGAAGGCCACACAGGTTTGAATGGTGTGATAACAGGGTATTCACAGGGTGAAAATGTAGATTTTGGGATTTTTGGTGTGGGGGTTATGGGGACAAGATGGAGGAATCAGGGCCTGTCCAGCCTTTCTTCTTCTTCTTCTTGTTCTCCATTTTCTGCAGTGATGTTGGCACTTGGGGATTGGTTTAGAATAGAAGTGCACTGTCTAACACAGGTGATAGGTATTGGGAATTAAAGGTAAATATGATGTACGTGGTTTGTAGTATAAAAATACGACACCGCCTCGGGGTGGTGGAGTGTGCTTGTGGTTGCCGTGCTGAGCGAACCTCAGCTGGGCAGAGAGAAAATTTTGTAGATAAGAAATAATAAACAACCTGAAGACCGAACAGCGAAGAGTCCAGAACCACCCCACACATCTCAGGGCAGAGAACAAAACAGCCGAGCCGAGAGTTCTCAGCACTGCCCAGCCCCACTCCCAACTTCCTCACTCTGTTCTTACCCGTCTGCAGCAGCAGCACTTCGGTCACCCCCAGAGGGAATCCAGGCTTGGGGCAGCCACAGCCACAGCTCGGGCACGGCAAAAGGGCTCAGGGCCACCCTCCCAGGGCCCAGGTGGAGGCAGCCACAGGGGTTCCACTGTCACTGTCACTGAAAAATCCCTTTGCCAGGATTTCTTCTCCTGGGAAGCTGAGAAGCCTCAGAGAAAAATGAAAACAAGAATTATCTGATTTGCTTCTCCTGTGTTTTGCTGCTCTGGAATGTTTGGACGTTGTTTACCAACAGGTTCTTGTTTTATTGGTTTCATGTGGATTGTTTTGACTCAATGACCAATCATGGTCAAGCTGTGTCAGACTGGAGGGAGTCACAAGCTTTCATTATCATTCTTTGTAGCCTTCTGTCTGTATCCTTTCTCTATTCTTTAGTATATTTTTATACATATATATATATAAAATATATAATTATAGAATACTATATAGTATATATATATATTCTATATAAAATATAGAATATTTTATATACCAAATATATAAAATATATATTCTATATAATTTTATATGTATAATATAATATATAGAATATATAAAATTACATATATATAGTATTCTATATATTCTATATGAATATATAAATTATTATTATATAGTATTCTACTAATATATATAATATAATATAATATAATATAATATAATATAATATAATATAATAGCCTTCTAAGAACATGGAGTCAGATTCATAATTTCCTCCCAACAACGGGGACCCCAGAAAATCCCACAGCTCCACTCCTTGGGTCCTCTGCCCCAGAGTCACCAGAACATCCTGTGCAATAAAAACAACAGGGAGGAGGACAGCAAATCCTGGCCTGCACAGAAATGGCTCTCAAGTCCCAAAAAGCACTGATCAGATGTCTTTAAATCCTCCTTCCAAGGCATTTTGCCCAGCTATCAACGTGGAATTTACACAACACAGATAATGTCATGCTGCAGAAAACAAAATGTCATTTCCCCAGCAATGATGAGCTGGTATTTGGAGCCTCCTCTGATACACAGAAAACGAATGACAATTTCCATGGGAGCAGAAGCCCTCAGGCTCCTTCCCCTGCTGCTTTGGAGGGTGGATTACAGTGAGTTATGGATTAACAGAGCATCCTTTAACTCATGCAAACGGCTCTGCCCTTCAGGAACTGCTGCACGCTGTCCCATTCACAGGGATCAGGCACTGAGCACATCTCAATGAACAGCTCCTTTGGATGGAGCCTCACAGCAGCAAATTGTGTTCCTGGGAGTAGGAATTCCTGAATTATCAACAAATCAAGCTACAGGAATGTAACACACTTCCACAAAAGCGTAGCTGAACTACAGGCAGGAACATTTAACGTTAACAATATTTAACAGCCAACCTATGCCTCCAAAGGGAAAATCACTCTGCAGAGAGGATCTTGTACTGGCAATACCCTCACCCTCCCTTCCCAGCAGAGGAAAAGCACGTGGAGCTGTCAGCAGGCACCACAAAGGCTCCACTGGGACCTCGTCTAGACGTGTGGTGCTGGGAGAGCCCCTCAGGCACCCCAGGCATCCTCCCAGGGCTGGCAGACGTGACAGGGACCCCTGGGAGCCGCTTTGCTCCCTCCTGGAGCTGCAGCTGGAGGCCACACAAACACCCAGGGGCACCTCCAGCAGCTCTGCACATCTGCCCACATCTGCAGAGCTGGGTGTGATCCCAGCTTTGACCTCTGCTTCTCCCCCTGAGCACAGGATCAGACACAAACACCACAGGATGGGATTCCCCCCCAACCATTGTCCCCCAAATGTGTCACCAGGGCAGCGTGCTGGGGCTGTACCCACATTTCAGCTGTGGTTAAAATCATTTCAGATCTTCTCACCATGAATTTGCTGTTTAACAGAGGTTTCTGACCCTAAAACCAAGAGGCTTCTGTACCTAAATTCAAGATGTTTCTGACCCTAAAACCGAGAGGCTTCTGGACCTAAAACCAAGAGGCTTGTGTACCTAAATCCAAGATGTTTCCGACCCTAAAACCAAGAGGCTTCTGTGCCTAAAACCAAGAGGCTTCTGACCATAAAACCAAGATGATTCCCAAGAGGCTTCTAACCCTAAAACGAAGAGACTTCTGACCCTAAACCCAAGAGGATTCTGTACCTAAAACTGAGAGGCTTTGGTGCCTAAAACCAAGAGGCTTCTGAGCCTAAAACCAAGAGGTTTCTGACCATAAATCCAAGAGGCTTCTGTACCCAAAACCAAGAGGCTTCTGTACCTCAACCTCACCAGGGCATGGCTGAGCTGGGGGCTGCGGCTGCCTGCAGGGACCCACCCAGGGATAACCATGAGTGTAAAGGGGGGTCTGGAGCAGCAGGAGCCCAAATCCCAGTGGTCCCTGCACTAGTCCAGCAGCAGCCCTGGTCCCAGTTGTCCCTGTGCCATGGCTCAGGCTGGTGCTGCCCTTCCCAGGCATGGAGCTGGAAAAGGCATTCCCTGACCCTCTTGGATTTAGGTACAGAATCCTCCTGGTTTTAGGGTCAGAAGCCTCTTGGATTTAGGTCCAGAAGCCTTTTGGTTTTAGATACAGAAGCCTCTTGGATTTAGGTACACAAGCCTCTTGGATTTAGGTACAGAAGCCTCTTGGATTTAGGTACACAAGCCTCTCGGTTTTAGGGTCAGAAACCCCTTGGTTTTATGGTCAGAAACCCCTTGGTTTTAGGGTCAGAAGCCTCTCGGTTTTAGGGTCAGAAACCCCTTGGTTTTAGGCACAGAAGCCTCTCGGTTTTAGGTACAGAATCCTCTTGGATTTAGGTACACAAGCCTCTTGGTTTTAGGGTCAGAAGCCTCTCGGTTTTAGGGTCAGAATCCTCTTGGTTTTAGGCACAGAAGCCTCTCTGTTTTAGGTACAGAATCCTCTTGGATTTAGGTACACAAGCCTCTTGGTTTTAGGGTCAGAAGCCTCTGTTAAACAGTGAGAAGGTCTGAAATGATTTTAACCCCAGCTGAAAATGTGGGTACAGCCCCAGCCCCCCCTCTCCCAGGCTGTGCACTCTGTGGGCTGCCCTGGCAGTGGAGGAAAGAGAATTTGTCAGTGCTGGAGCTGGCCTGGGCGGCCGCCACCCCTCCTGCCCAGCAGCCCGGGAGCAGGGCAGGGACAGCCCCGCTGCCCTTTCCTCCCTCCGGACAAACAGCCCTTGTTCCAGCCTCCGGAATAAAACCCAGCTCCCTCCCAGCTCGCTGCCAGCTGCAGGCAGGACAAACAGCCCGCGCCTCCTTCCGCAGCCCGGGGTCAGGCTGGCAGCGAGGGGACAGCGGGGACACCGAGCGGAGCCACCCTGTGACAGCCACAACCGGGACAGCAAACCCTGCCCGGCTCGCTGGGCACTGCCCGCCTCTCATCCATATGCAGAAATGCAGATTTCCCTCTTTGCCACCCTTTCCAAGGTCTGGCTTCCCAGCTTGGTGGGTTTTTCCTTTTTCTAATGTGGTTGTTCTCGTGCCATTCTCATCCCGTTCTGAGCTGACCTAAACAAGGTCACATCTATGAAAAATTCCAAATTGTGGCTCTAAGACAAATTGTTAAATATCCCTCTCCCTCCCCCCCATATTCTATTGCTGGAAAAAAGAAGCCATCTCACTCAGATTGGAGTAATCCACTGGATTTAATACATTTTTTTGTTTGCTTTTCAAACCCAGAAAATGTCACCACAAATCCAAATTCCATCCAGCATTTTTTTGTCCCAAAGTCTCTCCTGGATGTTTATTTCAAAATGGTCTAAATTAAGCCAAAGCAAGAGCATTTTAAAGCAAATTATTGTTTCTTCAAAAGGAAAAACAAAGTCTGATATTTCAAAACCAGCCACAGCCAGAACAGAGCTGGGACAGACCCCACAACCAGCAACACACGCTCAGCTTCAACCCAAATTGCACAACAATGAAAGTGAAAATAAAAAGCAGCAACAGAAACAGCTCCATTACTTGGGATTTTCAGAACGAATTCAGCACTGGGATTGGAATATTGTGGACACTCTGCTCATTAACAGGGATTTACAGGGTGGGCAGAAGCCCACAGGACTGCCCTGAGGCAGCAGCTTCACACAGAGTAACACAAAACCAGGGGCAACAGGTGGGAGCCTGCTTTAAGTCCTTGATAGGAATTTGCTGTAGTTTGGGATGAGAGCAGTGAGAAGGATTTTCCCTGCTCTCAATGGGGAAAGGCTGTTCCCAAAGCACCACATGGGGTTAAATGTCACCTTTTTGGGACACTGAACAGAGTTCAGGGACACTGAACAGAGGAACTGGAGTGCTGGGGGTGCCCTGTGGTCACCAGTCCTGCTTCTCTCCAGGCTCCAATGTCTCTCCCTCATATTTTCAGACCTGGTTTCCACCCAGCTCCCCAGCCACACTCAGCTCACTCTGGCAGAGCCTCTGCCCATCACTGTGACTTTCTTCAGGCCAGTTCAATCAGAGGAACACAAAACACAACAGCTGAGCTGCCCTGGACCACACAGCTCACCGGGTCACCCCTGCCCACATCCACTTGCCACACACGTCCTGGGGCACTCACACTTCCTTGGAGACCACCCTGGCACTCCTCCACCCCTGGAGCAGCCAGGGGGCAGTGCCAAAGGCCAGGGGGGCAATTCCCTTCCCAGAGCCCCCCCAGCTCCAGAGGGGCTCCCACAGGGGCTGTGCTGGCTCTGGGCACAGCAGGGTTGCTCAGGGATAATCTGGATCCATGCCTGGCCTGCCTGGTGTCCCAGAGGGAAAACAGACCAAAACAACTCAGCACAACACCCTTTTACAGGAGGTGCAGGGGCAGAGGGGACAGCAAGGACATGCTGGTGTCCCTTTGGAATTAATTTAATGTGGGGATTGCCCCTGGATGTTCTGAGGGACAGGAATAGGGCAGGGATTTATCTGTGTCCTCATCCCTCACAGCTCCCAGGCTGCACAGAGCAGCTGTGGCTGCCCCTGCACCCCTGGAAGTCTCCAAAGCCAGGCTGGACATTTCTTGGAGCACCCTGGGATAATGGAAGGGGTCCTTGCCCATGGCAGGGGGTGGAATGAGATGCTCTTTAAGGTCCCTTCCCACCCCAATCCTTCTGGGATGAATCCTGCTCCTGACCCAGCTCTGATGAGGGACAAGAACAATCCTTGAAAGAGAACAATCCTGCTTGAAACAGGCCCCCAAAAGATATTAAAATGCATGGAAATCTGAAAAAAGGGAGCAGAGCAAGGTCCTGAATCCCTTATAAATAGCAGCAGAAAGCAGAGACATTTATCAGTGTCTCTTCCAGCACAGCCGGCTCCTTGCCAGAAAGACAGAGCCAAAGGCATCAGTCCCTCACTCCCCTTCTGCTAATTGTAAATTCAGGTTTAATGCCAAACCCACAGAATGCCAGGTCGGACTGGTCTCTCAAGCAGAAAGCTAAATTATACATATTGCTGTGTCTGAACAAAACTTGGACAGAAGGGGAGGAAGAGGGGTCTGGAATAAGGCAGAATCATTGATATTCTGAGAGGGCTGAGACTCCCCAGCCAGCTCGTGTGTGCTGCTGCAGGAGAGGGAGGGGACTCCAGTCAGAGCTACCAGGACTCCATCTGACCCCATTAGTTTGGAAAGCACAGGAATCCTCCCCAAAAGGTACCACTGCCTGCCCTTGGGCACAGGGTGTTACACAACAGGAGGCCTCACAAATTTCTCTTCCCATCACTCTCACAAAAACACGCTGAGTTACTGAATTCAGTCACTTCTATTCAGTTTTTTCCTGGATGTTTTGCAGGAATTTGAAGTGTCTCCTCTCTCCTGCTGTGTGTGGGGAACCCTGAGCCCTCTCTGCCCCACAATTGGCACTCCTGCTCCCTACACACACACACACACACACACACACACACACACATATTTTTCCTATAAGTCATTTTCCATAAAGGAAAGAGCCTGGAGGACACAGGAGCTTACGGGATGACACTTCCAGGTTGCAAGCAGCACGTTAACTTAGTAAAGAAGCACCACTGACAGAGGTTTCCCAAACCTTTCCCCAGCCATGAGCTGCCCAGAGACTCCACTTCTGCACGTTCAAGGCACTTTGGAAACGCAGCATAGAAAAGTTTTATAAAAAGTTTTACTTGGAAAACAAGGAAGAACAATGACATAACTGCAGACAACAATAATAAAATTAACAAAATGCTAATGGCTATCCATTGCTTTGTCCTTGTTGATATAAAAAGTGTAACATCAGATCCAGTGTACAAATACAAAAAAAATTGTGCATAATAAATGTACTATAATCATGTACATACAGGATAAACCGTTCAATGAGAATGAATTAAATATACCTATTTGTCTCCTGACTTGGAAGACAAAAGAATAAAGTTCTAAAGTCCTAGAGTCAGTGTATAAACCCTTTCTGGGGCTGAATCACGAGCCAACGGTATCCCTGAAAATCAGCAGAGTCAAATATTCCCTTAATGGAAGCCATTATTCATGGGACTGCTGGTTATGAGAAACTGGGGGAAAAAAACCACAGCATATCAACTGAGCCAACATTAAATCCAGACCGAGTTCTTCCCATCTCCTGACTTGCTACTGGCACTGCTTTTGTTGGAGCCCGCTTTGGATTTCTTCCCTCTGGAACTGCTGGGGTTGTTTTGGTTGTTGTAAGCCTGGATGGCAAGGTCCAGGCGGTCCTGAGCCACTTTGATTTCCCTCTGCAGGATCTCCAGGTCGCTGGGAATGTTGCCTTCGTTGCTGCCATACTGCTGTTCCTGAGCTATGTTGGCTTTGTTCTGCCTGTAGGCCATCTTGGCGTTGGACAGCTCCGTGCACTGCATCTGCTCCGGCTTCAGCGCGATGTTGTAGCCCGGGGGAGCTGAGGGTGTGTTCCAGGTGAAGGGGTAGTTAAAGGTCCCAGAGTCAACCAGCTCCTTCTTCTTGGCATTCAAGGTGTCCCGGATGGTGCCAAAGCCCAAGTGCAGCATCTCCCAGACGTTCAGGAGCAGGCACATGCAGCTCACCCCGTACATTATCAGCAGGAAAATGGTTTTTTCCGTCGGCCTGGAAATGAAACAATCGACGTTGTGCGGGCAGGGCTTCCTGCTGCACACGAACACGGGGCTCACCTGGAAGCCGTAGAGGAAATACTGCCCCACCAGGAAGCCAACCTCAAACAGGGCCCTGGCCAGGAGCTGCAGGACGTAAATCCTCATGAGCCCGTCCTCCCGGATCTGCCGCCGGCTGTCGTGCTTGGCTTTGGCAGGGCTCTGCTTCTCTTTGCTCTCCCTGACGCTCTCCACCTCGATCTCCGGGTACATCATGGGATCTTCCTCGTGGTCACCCTCAGCTTCCTCCAAGCCCCGGTGCTGTTTCCAGCGGATGGGCAAGCTCCTCCTCCTGGCTCTCCTGCTGGCCTCGCTGTGCTCCACCATCCTGGCGATTTTGTGGATGGCATAGCCCAAGTAGAGCACCGAGGGAGTGGCCACGAGGATGATCTGGAACACCCAGAAGCGGACGTGCGAGAGAGGTGCGAAGGAGTCGTAGCAGACGTTCTCGCAGCCGGGCTGCTCCGTGTTGCACACAAACTTGCTTTGTTCGTCGTAATAAATGGATTCTCCTCCCACGGCAATCAGGACAATCCGAAACACAATCAACACTGTCAGCCAGATTTTGCCAACAAAGGTTGAGTGGTTCTGGATCTCCTCTAACAGGCGGGTCAGAAAACTCCAACTCATGGTGGTCAAATGAGTTTATCTAAGAAAACAAACAGAAGCCCCACATATTTGTGAGTTTATCAGCTCGAGCCTAAATGGTTCAAACTCAACTTGACTTTTACACCCAACACCCCTCCATGTTTGTGACCACCACCTGCTATCGGGATCCAGCTGCCAGAATTTGCTTGAAGATCCTACGTCTCCTCCGCAGGCTTTTGAGGAATCTGCTGGAAGAAAAAGTAGCAGTTCAGTATAATTTCATTTTAAAAGTGCTCCCAAAGCTACTCCCCAGCCCAAGACAGACACAGCTGCTCTGTATGTCACAGGTTAATAAAAACATTTAAAGTGGAAGCTGAAGACTCCAAAGCACAGTGGATGGGAAGACAAGCGCCCATGAAATTTTTGGGTGCTGTTGGCCACATTCCACCACCGACAAGAGGATTTATTTTAATTTGTTAAAGCCTGGGCTGGTGATCATGGTCTCAGCCACAACCCACAGGACACACTGCTGTGTCCAAGGGCAGTACCAGCTGTCCTAATTCAGGAAGGGATGGCCCAGCCCACCTGTGATGCAAAGGCAGGACAACCTGGTGGCCTGAGCAGTGTCACCCTGCTGGGCCAGCCTAAGGACAGGCCTGGGCCAAGGAACTCCTATCCTGTAGATGGATTTGGGTCCAGCCCCTCTGGGAGGCTCAAAACCTTCCTCCCAAGGTCAGAAAATATTTCAGTGTGGATTTTGCAGTGAAAACCTGGTTAGAAAGAGTTACCTGTCAAAACTTTTAGAAGAGCAGTGAGTGGTGGGAGGGTGAGGGGAAAGGGAGGGCGCTGGCAGGAGCTGAGCGAGCGCCGGAACTGCCGGGCCTGGCCACGCTCCCGAGCAGGGCTGGCACAGCCTGCCGGGGGCAGCCCTGCCAAATTCCAATGCCTGCAGAGCCCAGGTTGCCCAGAGAAGCTGTGGCTGCCCCTGGATCCCTGGAAGTGATCAAGTGTTCAAGGTGGAACGAGCTTGGAGCAAGCTGGGGCAGTGGAAGGTGTCCCTGCCCGTGGCAGGGGGTGGCACTGGATGGGCTGCAAGGTCCCTTCCACCCCAAACCATTCCAGGACTCCAGGATAAATTTGCAATCCTAATAGTAAAAATCCCAGCCTTGGAAACTCCAGTCTGGCAACCCCAGCAACACTGCAGGCCCTCCTGGAGCTCCAAGGAGTGAAACTGATAAAACACTGTTGGACACTGTTAGAGTAACAGGGGATGAGGCATCTTTCAGACTTTGGATGATGTCAAGCATCAGTTTGACATAAAGATTATTAAAAGAAATTATTACATCAGAAAAACATTTGGAGACAGATCCTGAACCGAGAGCTGGACAAATCTCTAGCACTCTGATCTTAACCTGAAGAAATTCTTATTCTTAGAATAAGAATTAAGAATTCTTATTCTTAAGAATTCTTTTTCTTAACCTGAAGAAATTCCAGGAGACTGGAGGAAAACTAATTCTTGAAACTATTCAACTTCTTCCACATAACTACAGAGTTGCTTATAAGCAAAATAATGAAATGTGAGGAGATGCAAGCAATGCAGAATTAAAGGATATCAATGTGATCTCCCTCTGGTGGAATTCAGTGTTTCACTGAAAAGCCAAGAGCAGGGATATGGCGTGGATGGGCTGTGCAGGACATTTGATTTATCCCTTCATGACAGTGGGAGAAAAAAAATAGCACAGGAGAGTATAAAAAAAGGCCATATTAAGTGATCAGAAGTAAGAAAAGTCTTGACAAATGATTCCCATATTAGGTCCAAGATCAGTTCCATAATTACAGCAGCTCTGAAAATCCCTGGCAGCCAGGCTGATCTTCCCAAGCTCAGCTGGGAAATGGACCCATGGGACACGAGTTTGCAGGCTGAGAACTGGAGATGAGAGTTACCAGTACAGGAAAACACAGATTGCTGGGGGGGCTGGAACAGCCCCACTGCCTGAAGCACACTCAGGGCAGCTCAGGACCAGCAGAGCAGGGTTTTGTAACAGGGGAGAGGTTGCTGTGGGTGTTCAGTTAACAGGGAAGGGAAGGAGGCCCCTGAAGGATCAGGGTCTCAGGGGGAGCTGTTGATAGAGTGCAGGGGATGGATGGAGCCCTGGCTGTGCCACCTGCAATCAGCAGCCAGGGGGGTGATCTTACCTCCTTGTTAGCGAGACAGCCCCGGGCGCCTGCGGCTGCATCCTTCAGCAGTTGCTCCAGCATCAGAGAGTGGGGACAGGAGGCTCAAAACCAGCTGAGGGACAGAGAGGATGCCTAAAAGTGAGTGATTTACAAAGATCAATTTGTTTAGTTAGGAAACATAGGCGGAAAATGAAAGTGAATCCCAACAGTAATGAGCTGGGATCATGATGTTTCATCAAAATTACCAATTAGGACAAAAATCCCCAGCCCTCCCTCAGGTGGACAGGCCACCTGCACTCAGCCCTGAAGAAGGACATGTTTGAATCAGATGTGTTCCATAGATAACAGCTATTAGAGGTGCATGCAATCCTCCCAAAACTTCATCCAAGCTCTCCCTGCTGCCACCATTCCATAGAGCACTGACTGAAATAACCCATTTTTAACAGGCAAAGGGACCAGAGGTTCCAGTCCCAGAGCAGCCCCTTCCTACAGCAAGGACTTGGCACCCCCATTTCAGAAAGGCACCCAAGAGCAGCTCTGCCACTCGAGTTCTGTGTTAGTGGGATGAGACAGTGCTTCAGACACCCCACACTCAACATTTCCCACTCACATTTGGGGTCCAGATGAGGGGAGTGAGTCTGGGGGTCCTGCACGTGCCTGAGAAGGGCAATGGGCAGCAAAAGCAGTTGAACCCCACACCTGGAACAGGAGGTTAACAGAGGAGAGGAACCCCAAAACCCCTCTCCCACCACACTGCTCTGCCCATCTCATCACCCTGGGCACCGACAGGACAGGCATGTCTCCCCCCTCATGATTCATCAACTAAAAAAGAGACAAAACCCAAAGGAGTTTAAGAGGCTAATTCTTATTTGCTGAAAATGTCAGGGCCACACTTTTCACTGAAAGCAAACTACTAAGTAAATTTGAAATTAATTAAACACTGTTGCCAATGTAAATTTGGAGTAACAGCAGGAACCAGCCTTTAAATTTTCATATACTGTCACATTCCTCAGGAGTTAAGGACAGGGAAGTTTGAAATGAGTGCAGATTTCAGTAAGAGAATCTTTACTTTTAGACGAGCTGCTACCTCCCATCTAAGAAATTTCTTCAAGGTATGTGCCAGCTTTTCACAGTGCATTTTCTACCTGCAGACAGGTACCAAAAACAGCACAGGAATCATTCCTGTGATTCCCAACCTGAATTCCAGCAGTTGTATCAATGCAAAGAGTGCCAGACCTATGTACAGACATATGCTGGGGCTCCCACAGCCCTGGGGTGCAGGAGGATTTACCCAACCTGTGGCTAACAACCAGGACCTGCCAATTAGTGGGTCCTGGCTGTGGAGCTCTGAAGCTGCCCAAGTGCTGATTGTCTTTGCCAAGAAAGTGTCACTTTGTCCATTTAGTCCTAGCCCTGACTGCTGGGACTAACACAGGAGGACCCATGAGCAGGCAAAGAACTTCCTGGTCTTTAAGGAAATGTTTTGGTTCAAGCAAAATGACAGTCATTAAGTCTTGGAAAGGTTCAGCCCATCCAAATTCAATGCAGAACAAACCCAAGAGCTTCCAAGTGGATTCCGGTGGTGTCCTTCCGTTCTGTGGGATCAGCCAAGGTTAGAGGGGCACATTGTGCCTCTCCTCTGTCTGATCCTTCTGTCCTTGGGATCAGCCAAGGTTAGAGGGGCACATTGTGCCTCTCCTCTGTCTGATCCTTCTGTCCTTGGGATCAGCCAAGGTTAGAGGGGCACATTGTGCCTCTCCTCCACTGTGTGCTGCAGCACCCAGCCACATCACAGTAACCTTCACCCAACGTACACCCACGCTCCTGCAGCTGCTGTTTCTGGCAACATTTAACTCAATAATTTTCCAATGTTTGAAAGAAAAGTCTATGGACACTGACATGCATCTGAGAAAGGCAGAATGTCAGCAATTTCAGCTAATTTAAGTCATGCCAGAAAGTGCATCTGAGAGAGACTTTCATTTCTTGTATTTGTCATAAGTTCATTTCAGCACTTCCAGCCGAGGAGGCTCCTTGGAGCGGGCAGGATCCATGATGAAATATCAGGAGGCTTATCTCTGACAGTGGGCTGGCTCCTGAATTAAAGCTTTGCAGGCTCTGACACCCAGAGAGAATGAAGAATAATTTGGAGCAGGTACATGGGAAAAAAGAAATCAGCTTCAGGTGAAGAATTTCTGGAGTCAACACAGCTGCTGTTCACACACAGCCAGGGAATGGCCCCTCAGGTGTGCCCCCTCCTCTACCCAGCCCATGGGGCTTGGCTATGGATTTAAACATTTTTAACATTCAAATTTTCACCTCCTTTCAGCTTTCTCCTCAAACAGAGACAACCTCCTGCCACTCAGGGTGGGAAGAACTGCAGTGTGGAGCAGCAGTTATTGTAAAATGCTCCAAATCCAGCCCTTGGATGGGGCAGCTGAGGTGTGGCAGGGACAGCAGTGGGGCAGGAGGAAACTAAAACTGCTCCAGCAGTGTCCCCATTCCCCTGAGATGGAGGGCAGGACAGCCAGCACCAGGTGGGTGTCAAGGCAGCCTCATTCAGGCTGTGAGGCTGTGAAATCCCAAACACCTTCAGAACCATCTCCTGACCTTGTCTTGGCACAGACTGGGCCCAGCCCAGCACAAACTGGAGCCCCTTAGCCCCAGCCCAGTCCAAACTGGAGCCCCTTGGCCCCAGCCCAGTGCAAACTGGAGCCCCTAGCCCCAGCCCAGTCCAAACTGGAGACCCCTGGCCCCAGCCCAACACAAACTGGAGCCCCCTGGCCCCAGCCCAGTCCAAACTGTTGGAAGGTGTCCCTGCCCTTTGATGGCAGGGAGGTGGTGGAGGGTCCCTAAATTTTCATCTTCCACCAGCAGCTCCTCAGACAAGGCTTCTCTGAAGGCTTCATAGCCTCAAGGCAGTTGTTAAGGAGAATGAATATACCTACAGAAGACTTTTTTCCTCCCTAAATGATGTCTTCCCAGGTCATGCTAATGAAATTTGATTAATTTATTAATGATTTATTTGTTTTGTTTTGTTTTTAAGCAGTTTTAAAAGACATGTGCTGAGCAGGGAAAAAAAGAAGAAATGCATGGCAATTCTGTTGTTAATGAAAAGAGGTTTCATGCTGCATCAAAGTGAAACTGGGCCCACAGGCTAATTAAAATAGTATTTGAATTAGGATGAATGAATAATTAGCATTATTCATTCAGATCTCATTTACATTGAAAAGTAAGAAATTACATGATTTACAAGTACTTTTGAGGAAGCAGAGGGGTTCCTTTATTTTTTTTTTTTTACCTGGAAAATGAGTAAGACTTTACTGCTACAAGAAAGCAGAGCCGTGGCCAGACTCAGCACTGGAATGGTGCCTGAATCCTGGTGACACAGGATTCAGGCACCACTCTGAATCCTGAATCCTGGTGAGTGTTGTGCTGGTGCCACCTGCATTCCCTGAGCAGCAATTCCAGCGTCCACTGTCCTGAGTGACACAAGAGCAAGCATGTGGGGATACCCCTGGGATAACACAACTATCACCCTTCTATCCTCTGTGAAGGAAGTGGGTTCAATCACCACCAATTTGACTCCTATTTTCAGCAATAAAGATGAAAAGGAATAAGAAGAGTGCACTGAATTTTATTTTTAATCTTATAGAATATTTGGGAAGGAAAAGGCTGGGACTTTTTGGAGAACACACAGTGCTCTTTCAAATAAATCCTCTGTCATCTGGCAGGGCTCACGTGGCAACAGCAGAGAATGGTTTGGAAAAAGCCACAATGTCAATGTCAATTTGGAAACCATTTCTGAATGGTGCCTTCCAATTCCAGGCATGCTAACAAGGCTCTGCTGATTCCCAGACCAATCCCCTGAGTCTACAAAACCCCACGCTGAATGATGAGACCACAGCTCCTATGTGGGATATAAATAGAACAGGAAAATATGGGTAAGAGGTAGGGATATAATAAGATTCTTGCGCTGTCAAAAAAATCAAGATGTCAAGTACATATCTTTCTGAAAATCAACATATACCCACTCCAGCATTCAGCTTACAGATAAACTGGAATTTGCAGCTAAGACATGAACCTCCGGTCGCCTCGGCGTGCCCTCTAGGTACTGCTAACATGGGAAGCCAAGTGACAATTTTAGCAACACTCCCCCGCAGTGACAAAATTCAGATGAAATCACGACGTGTTTTGTGCTGGCCCAAACCAGCTTTTACTGCACCTCCAGCAAGAGTGCTGCTGCAGGAGGCAGTGTGTGCAGGGCAGGGCAGGCACCCTGGAAATCTCAGAACCCAGGAAATTCCTCTGGCTGCCCTGGAGGACTCGAGACCCTGACAGGGGGCTCAGAGTCAAAAACACCTGTGCCTTCGATTTTAGCCCTTGGAAAAAAACAATTACCAACCTTATATGAGGATTCACAAGCCATGAAAGTTTAAGTAGAATGTTAGTTTGTCACAAGATAGAAAAGTAGGATTTTGAGTTTTTAGAATGGAGGTTCAGAAGCCAAGATGGAGGGATTTGGGTGTGCCTTGTCCTTCTTCTTCTTCTTAGCCTCCATCTTCTGGGTGATGGTGGCACTTTTAGATTGGTTTAGAGTAGAAACTCACTGCCTAACATAGGTGAATATTGGGAAGTTATGGTAAATAATGTACATGTAGTTTTTAGTATAAAAGATAACACCAGTGTGCCTCAATCCCACCTGCCAGACAGACCTCAGTGGGTCAGAGAAAGAAATGTTATAGATAAGAAATAATAAACAACTTTGAGAACGAGAACAGAAGAATCCTGACTCCTTCTTCAGCTGCCAGGCTGGGAAAAGAGACTTTCGAACACATTTTGGGGTCATCCTGACCACAGAGACCCCCGAGACCGGCAGGGACAGCGGGACCACCCCAGCAGCACCGGGACAGGATGAGCTGAGCCTGACCAAGTTCATCTGAGAGCAGGAGCCTGCAGTGCCAACAGGCTCCACGGTGTAAGAGCCTAAATGAGAGATGCAGAACTTCAGGTGGCTCTCCAAAATGCAGTTTATTGTATCCAAAATGCAGTTTATTGTATCCAAAATGCAGTTTATTACATCCAAGACTTTCCAGCAGTCCAGGGTCATGGGTGACAGAGCTGTGCCTACAGCTGTCAGCTCCAGAGACCCTGAGTTTAGGTCACAATGCATTATTTTTCTTTGCTGAGCATCTTCATACAGTAGAACCAATCTATACCTTAACTTTTATCTATAGCCTATCATAACTACTGTAATTACCATATTCATGTTACTGTTCTCCAATCACCCAAAGTTAGTACATTACAGTTTAAGCCAGAAGTTGTTTTTCAGTTTTCTTGCAGTGGAAAATTCTGAGACCTTTTTTCTACTTGCAGCTTTGCTGACTTGTTTGCCTGTGCTCTCTTTCTGCTTGGTAAAAACATCTTCTTGCTTGAGGTGGGTTTCTCCTTTGCTGTAATTCATAAAAACCCCTTCTAACTAACACACCTTTGCCTTTTTGGTTATCCAGTAGGACTGGCTCAGCAATTCTTTTCTTCTCTATCAAAACTTGCTTCCATCTCTATTCCTTCTTCAGACTCTACATTCAAAAATCTTTCTGCTAAGCATCTGTGAGACTTTCTTGTCAAACTTTCATCCCTCCCAACACCACGGGAAATGGACACTGGGCTCTGTCACCCCATGAGATTTTTGGAGGCCTCCTCTGGGGTCTGTGTCAGCCTGAATCCCTTCACACAGGCTCAGCAATCAGCATCCCTTACAAAGGATGGGAATGACCATCTCTCCTCCAGCCTCAAACATCTCACAGCTCTTCTCCACCACAGTTTAACCCCAGGAGCCCACACTGTTTGAGCAGCTCCTGTAGGAACTGGGCTCCTGCAGCCCTGGGTCATGCTGGAACTGACAGGTCCAGCCTGGAGAAAAGGAGACTCAGGGGTGCCCTCATCACTCTCTGCAGCTCCTGAAAGGTGCCTGTACTCAGCTGGGGCTGAGCTCCTTCTCCAGGAACTGACAGAACCAGAGCACACAGCCTGGAGCTGCACCAAGGGAAGTTTAGGATGGATATCAGGAAAAAGTTTTTTACAGAAAGGTGATCAAGTTCTGGAATGGAGGTGGTGGAGTCCCCATCCCTGGGTGTGTTTAACAAAGCCTGGATGTGGCACTGGGTGCCAGGGTTGAGTTGAGGTGTTGGGGCTGGGCTGGACTTGATGATCTTGAAGGTCTCTTCCAACCCAGTGATTCTGTGAATTCTGGGAATTCAGTAAAGCCCAGGGGAGCTTTCCCTGTGTAATTCAGCTGGATGTTGAAAACAAGGAATTACAGGGTAGATAAAAGACAATTTTAATTTTTTTTAAAGACTTTGAATCTGAAGTTCAAGCCATACTGGAGAAAATGCCCAACACTACTGTTCTGAAATAAAGACCAAGTGTTTAACCAAATGCTGAGCTTTGGACTGCCAGCCCAGGCTGTCTGCAAACAACAGGGCTGGGGACTGATACCCTTAAAATCCAAAGATCCAGAGGGCATCCTGGAGAAACACTGCTCCTACCAGCTGAAGTGACCACCAGACTGGGTGAGGGTGGCCTCAGGTGCACAGAACACTCCAAGTGTGAGCTGGCAATTCCCATTCTCCCTCACCACAGGGATCCTGCAGGCTTTTCCATGATCACACACAGTCAGCATCATCTCCCAAACACCAGAGTTCTCCTTCCAGGAGCAGCTCCTGGACCAGACAAACACCTTCTGAGGTACCACGTGCTCCTCAGTCAGGGCCATTAACCCTGGCTCAGACACACAATGTGCTGCCTCTACAAAACATGAGACCAAACACCCCAACACTGACTGCTCTGAGGCTCTGACCGCCCCTTTGTAAGTGACAGAGCTTTATTTCAGTCACTTCTGAAGGTGCTTAGCCCCAAAGTTCCCTTGTACCAAATGCTTCCCTTTCAGAAATGTGCAATGTTCTGATAACTGGTAGTTTAAACCATCATATTTTACATCCCAGAGCAGGCTGGAAGGCCCATGTCCAGACAGATTTTAAATAACTCCACCACAAGCTCTCTGGGCAGCCTGATCCTATTAAACACCTCCAGAGACAGAGGCACTGTAAAGTCAGATTGGGCAGTCTGATCCTGCATCTGACCACGCTCACAGTAAAAAAAACTTAAATTTAAGTGGAATTTTCTGTGTATCAGTTTTACATCGCCATTCCCTGGGCACCATGGAGAACAGTCTGGGCAACAGCAACAGAAGCAAAGCAATTTAGCAATTTTTCCTGTAAGAATGAACATAACAGAGAAAGGACAACTTGCAGAGACTTGAGCCACACAAGGAAGTGAAACTGTGACCTGAGATCCTTCCCCCTGCCACACAGTGGCATGATATAACAGTACATTATTAAAATATTGTACTGCTGCCTATTGGAAATTGTATTCCCAGCAGTTATTTTAACAAATATGGCAAATGGAAGGGTAAAGATGGAAAGATTGCAGTGAGGAGAATGACAAAAGGCAGATCCTGAGTGACCAACAGCAATTCAAGCAAGAGTGTGATGGATCAGGGCTGGGGCTCCTGCACACACCTGCCAACCAATCCCAGGGCTTCAGCCCCTTTCAGGACATGCTCAGCAGTCTGGGAATAGCAGAGGGAAAGAAAGAGAAGAAAAGGAAGAGAGAGAGAGAGAGAGAGAGAGAGAAAGAGAGAAGAAAAGAAAGAAAAGAAAAGAAAAGAAAAGAAAAGAAAAGAAAAGAAAAGAAAAGAAAAGAAAAGAAAAGAAAAGAAAAGAAAAGAAAAGAAAAGAAAAGAAAAGAAAAGAAAAGAAAAGAAAAGAAAAGAAAAGAAAAGAAAAGAAAAGAGAAAAGAGAAGAGAAAAGAAAAAGAAAAGAAAAGAGAAAAGAAAAGAAAAGAAAAGAAAAGAAAAAGAAAAGAAAAGAAAAAGAAAAGAAAAGAAAAGAAAAGAAAAGAAAAGAAAAAAGAAAAAAGAAATGGCAGGAGAGGGTCCTGCTGCAAAATCTGCCTCTGCAGGGACACCTGGGGTGAGCAGAGCCTGGACAATGCAAACCCACCTGTGACACCCAGGGAATGGCAGCACCTGGGCCCAGCCCAGACCTCAGAGTGTGACCCCCCAGCCCTGCAGCAAGGCAAGAAGGAACAGTCTGCTTCCCCAGACAAACCCACAAGGGTCTAAAGGGAAGAAGACACAGAAAACACAGCACCTCTGGGTGCTGCATCTCTGGGAAGCACTGAGGGACAGGCACTGCTGGTGAGCAGGAGCCTTTGGACAGGCTGCACATCCATGTGCTCACCTGGATCCCTGCAGCACATCCATGTGCTCACCTGGATCCCTGCAGCTCTCTGGCAGTGAGGTCTGGGGAAGGCCATCCTCACTCCCACACAGCTCCAGTCAGGCATCAGAGAGACCTCTCTGCCTTCAAAGCTGGGGTGAGCAGAGCCTGCAAACCCACCTGTGACACCCAGGGAATGGCAGCACCTGAGCCCACCCAAGACCTCAGACCACAACCCTGAGCCTGCAGTGAGGCAAAAAGGAACAATTCTGTTTCCCCAAACAGAGCCACAAGGGTCCAAAGGGAAGAAAGCACAGAACACAGAGCACCTCTGGGTTTTACATCCCCAGGAAGCACAGAGGGACAGGCACTGCACATCCATGTGCTTACCTGGATCCCTGCAATTCCCTGGCAGCAAGGTCTGGGGAAGGCCATCCTCACTCCCATACCCTTCCAGTCAGGCATCAGAGAGACCTCCCTGCCTGGATGTGATCAGAGACTCAAATAACCACAACACCCCTTTAACTACACCCGATTCCAGTGCAGCCAACAGCTCCACAGCGTTTCCCCAGGGCTCCTCCTCTGTGCTCACAGGGATGAGTGTCAAAAGAAAATGACACACTGGAGGCAGCTGACCCAAATATCACTCTCACGGCCATTTCAGGGAAGGAAAGAGAAGCCAAAAGAGAGCAATTCTGTCGGCTCCTGTACATCAAAATCAAAGGCTCTCACTGGGCTGAGCGGGATGGGGATGAACACCTAATGCTCCCACCACCATCTTATGGCAGTCAAGAGAAACCACGGCAGTGTTTGCTTCATAGATAAGCCTCAAAAACTTCCATGAACAGCTTGTGAATGAAACAGATACCACACAGCCCGACACTGTCTGCCACAGCCTCCCCAGTCACCCATCCTGCAACATGGCAGCTGCTTTTCTGTGACCTACATTCAAAAAAAACCCAGAGTTTTATTCCCCAGCTCTACGTGGTCTAGTGGGAGCCACCGCCTCAGCCTGCAACTCCACCAAATCCACATCACATTTTCTACAACAGCAGCTCTGCAGAGAGGCAGAGGAGGACACTGCAAACCAAACATCACCACTGCAAACCCTCCCTGCCATGCTGGGGCTTTCAGGGCACCCAGCACTTGGAACAGCTCTGCTAAACTGGGCCTGGATTGTTCCATGCTGGGACAGGGAGGAGCAGAGAGCCCTGCAGCCCCTTGGGACTTCACCAAACTCGGTATCTGCCCAGTGGAAAGCACCAAACTGAGCAGGACAGCAGCCAGCTGTGCCAAATGGCACAACAATCCATGAGGATGCTGAGAGGAATAGTGGATTTGTCTTTCCAAACAAGCTGTGGGTCTGCTGGTAGATAAAACCAGCGCTGGGAGACAAAAGAAACAATGGGAAGGATGAATGGGAAAAGATATTTGCTTTTACAAATAAACTTTAGGTTTGCTGATAAATGAAATTAGACATTGAAAGATGAAAGAAACAATGGGGAAGAAAAACTCCTAAATTCCATAAGAATTAAAAATTAAAAGGGAGTGTTAGGAAAATCAATCCACAAACAACAGAGGTTTATGTCCAAAAAGGAGACAGAGGAGTCCTTTCTGGCTTTATTCAAATAAAGGGAGAGATCCCAGTAGAATGTCCCATGACCTCTCCGTTTATTCGAATAAAGCCAGAAAGGACTCCTCTGTCTCCTTTATGGACATAAACCTCTATTGTTTGTGGATTCGTTTTCCTAACAGGAGGGTTATACATTAGAGGGAAATCTTTGGTATGAGGTGTTATGAGAAGTCTGAACCTCTCAAGTACCTCAGCCAATGGGGAAAGAGAGAGGGAAGTGTGGGAAATTGGGATAAAATGGAGGCTGCGCCCTCCAAAAATTTGAGAGATCCCAGGGCAATGCCCCATGGCCTCTCCCTTTAGTCAAAGGACTCCTCTGTCTCCTTTTTGGACATAAACCTCTGCTGTTTGTGGATTAATTTTCCTAGCAATGGTGTTGGGACAGACAGCCAAGGACAGCACCTTACCAGAGAACCACAGCAAGCCAGCACCTCACTCACTCTACTGCTGCTTCAACTTCTCCCAAGATGCTGCTAAACCACAGAAACAGCTGAAGAGTTTTGTTTCAATAAAGTTGGTTTTACACACAGTTTATTCTGAGACAAGGAGCAGAGTAAGGCAGCAGATTGCCATATTGGCATTAAAATGTTACTCCAGCTTGAGTTCAACGGGAGTCTTAACAGCTTTATTTTGCCAAAGATAAAATTTAGAATATAAATATGCATAGATTCGCTAAGTGACTTATTTGTTGAAAAAAAATATCCCTGTAATGAAATAAGAAACATAAAACTGTCCATTTCTGAAAGACTTGAATACTTTGAGACTCCCTTGGGAAGAGACCTGAAGCACTGATGAACTCCCTGTGCTCCACCACTCCAGCTGGGAAACACACACACCAACTGGGGCTTTTCCCCCTGAGAACAGCTGGAAATAACTCCTCTTTCATGAAAGGAGGCCAGGAGCCCTTTTCCCAGTGACAGGCACTCTGCGCCAAGCACACAGTGGCAGACGGGTCAGTTTTTCCACCTGACTGCTCTCCCTTGGCCAAGGATTTTATCTGACTTATTATCGACACAGCTTGGGACAATTAGCAGCAAACTGAAGGCAGAGCAGCCTCCCCAGTGCTTGAGTCAGGAGTGAGACTTGCCAGGGGAGCACCAAGGAGACCAGGGGATGGTGTGCACTGAGTTGTGGGGCTGCTGGAGGCAGGAAAAACCCACTGAGACACCGCAGCCACAGCTACGGTCAGGGCAGCAGTGCCAAGATTCCCCCAGCTTCTTGTTTCCAAGATTTTAGGAGGCTGGTGACATCTTGTTAATCACGGCGTGAACTTCATGCTCCAACCAGGAGCCAGCAGATCACCTCTATTGGGTGACTTCCTAACAGAGCCCAGCAGGTCTGCTCGCAAAAACATCCTAAAAACAAAGGGTAATTGAGTATCTGCCGTGTCACAGCTCCTTCACTCTCACAAAGGGGAATTAGCTGCAGATAAGATCGCTGCTGATAAGGAACCGCTGACTGTTTGGTGGTTTGTCTCATTAGGGCAATCGTACCCACTGTGCCAAACACAAGCACAGACTGGTTTGGGTTGGAAGGGATTTTAAAGCTCTTGTTCCTTCCCCTGCCATGGCAGGGACACTTCCACTGTCCCAGGCTGCTCCAAGCCCTGTCCAACCTGGCCTTGGGCACTGCCAGGGATCCAGGGGCAGCCACAGCTGCTCTGGGCACCCTGTGCCAGGGCCTGCCCACCCTCATAGTAAAATATTTCATTTTAATGCCCCATCTAACCCTGTCCTCTCTAAGTTTAAGTGTTGCCCATTGTCCTGTCACTACAGGTCTTGGTAGAAAGTCCCCATTTTTTTCTAAGCCCCTTTATAAGCTGGAAGGCCACAGTAAGGTCTCCTCAGAGCCTTCTCTTCTCCAGCTGAACACCCCCAGCTCATCTCCAGAGCTGTTCCAGCCCTCAGACCATTCCCACTTCAGGTTCTCACCTGTACCTCGACAGACTCTCCCTGCAGAAAGCCACCATCAGGAACAGGCTCAGCTTTAATGTCACTAAAAGAGATGACAAACCCATCCAGGGAAAACGATGTGACTCCTTTACACACAACTCACAGCACCAGGAGCAGTTCCAGGCTCTCTGCCAGCCCCTTCCCCTGGGATTCACTGGGAAACTGGTTCCCACTGCTGGAGGGACTGGAGGGGAGGTTACAGAGCAAAGAGCCAAACTGAGGAGTCACAGTAGGAAGGGCTGGATGCATCCACCAAGGGGTTAATGGAGCATGGAGCACAGCCATTCCTAAAATTGTCTTGGGACAGGGAAGCAACTGCCATGTCAACTCTGCAAGACAGGGGTTGTGAAGAAAATCCTGGCCAAATGTAGTTGTCCAAACCCAACACACACAGAGCACAATGAGTGGGCATTGATTCTCTGTAGAAATACAATAAACCAGGGGAAAAGTCAGCGTGGCTTCTGGAAAGGCACCTCCAGCCCCACAGAGGGCTCCAGATCTTCTGGGTTTTAACCTCTGTGAGTCTCCCTCATCTGAGGCTTCCTGTAGGGACCCCAAAAAGGCACTGGAAAAGGGATTGTCCCTGCATGGAGACAGCTGGGTGGGAGGCAAGGGAGTAGGAGTAAACAATGATTTCCTGCAAGGGAGGGAAGTCAGAGCAAGGGTCACAGGGAGAGGCTGGCTGTGCCACACTAGGACACTGCCTGGATGTGACCCAGCATCCTGAACGAAATATTCAAGGGGGGGTGGAGAAGCAACCATGAAGAGCAGCACAGGGACCATATGAGTCTATGCAACCTGGAAATGAAATGGCAGATGGAATTCCACATGGATAAAGTGATGCATACATTGAATAAGAATAATAAATCTCAATTTCACCTAAAAATAGATATGCCCTGAGATGGCCTCAGCAAGCAGGAGGTCTTGGGGCTGTCAGGCTGCTGTGTGAATGCTCTGGCACTGCTCAGCACAGCTCCAAAACAGTTTCACCAGTGTCAGAGGACAAGCACACCCAGCACACACTGCTGTGCCACCCTGTGCCTGTGACATGCATCCACGGTGTGTGGCTCTGGTCACTCTGCCATGTCCCTGAGTGCCCATGGCTCACCCATGGTCTGTGATTCTGCTGTGTCCCCCTGAGTGCCCATGGCTCAGCCATGGCGTGTGGCTCTGGTCACTCTGGCCACCTCCTACCATGGGAAGAGAGAACAGAAGGAGCTTGGAGAACAGCTATGGAGTGGCTGGTGAGGGAAGGACAAGGGAAAAAAGCCAGAAGGCTGAGGAGGGAAACAGGCAGGGAGCTGTGACACCCGGAGCAGCCTGGAGAAGGAAAACCCCTCAAAAAGAGCCAGAGCAGTGCCTCAGGCAAGGGTAAGTCTGTAGGCACAAAGCAGAGCATGTTGAGAGAGTCCAGAGCTTCTCCCCTGCTCTGCTGCAGCCCCACACGGGGCAGGTCAGGAACAGGACCCTGGAGCAGGCAAGATTCCTCCTGATCCATGGGGCTGCTCCAAAGGAGCCAGGAGTGAGCGGCTCCAGGTGCTGGGGGAAAGCCCCTCCATGAAGCAGCAAGACACCAGAGAGAACAGAACTGGTTCAGGGGCTGTTAATCACTGCTCAATTCCAGCCCCCTGGAACTCTGCATGTGCCAGACGACCCTGGGCAATGGGAACACCTGAAGGGCAGCCATGATTTATTTCTGTCCAGCACAGCCCCCCAGGGAATCGGATTCCACCCGGATCGATGGGGTTTGGTCACAGATTGCAAAGAGAGCAAGAGCAGGTGAGGAATACAAACCAAGCTGGGGACAGCACTGAGGAGGAGGCTCCAAGTCAGCTCCAGAAGGAGCAAAGACTTCACACAAACCAGGGAATAAAGATAATTTCCATATGGCTCTGTGGAAGATCGCCATGTGCTTCCTCCCAAACACTTCAATTTTATTTTGCTTTATAATATCTCAGGAATCACAGTTTCCACCATGAAGATTCTTCTCATTTCAAAATAGTTTAACTCCATATCTGAGCACAAGCTGAGTAACTCCTGCGAATGAATGTGCTGCAAGTAAAATTCAGTCATTTCTCAACTACTTCAATGTTTACCCTGAGAAGCAGGAGATTTTTAGATTTTTAGGAGGACATGCTGCATGCAGGGCAGCACAGCTGCAAGACACATTAGGAACTTCAACTATTTTAATTTTATGCCATTAAAAAATGTACTGACACCAAGGGCAGCCCCATGTGGGCTACACCCACCCCCTTGCCTGCCTACAGACACATCTCTAACCTCAGGATTACACAGTGCTGGGTGTCATCTTTGTCCCTGCATCCACAGCAGAGCCAGGCCTCCAGGAGTTAACAAGGAGTCAAAACTCCCCCTCAAGGGAACATGGGCACACACAAGACATACAATCACCCTTCCAGGCTCTTGACTATTTTAAGCACGGGAGAGATACAGAACTTCCCAGGCAATGGATTGCTCCCAGTCTGGCAGGGCTGCACCACTCATGCCAGGAAGTGACCGCGGGCAGGAGCTCCATCCCCTGCTGCCACCAGCATCATCCCCCATCCTGCAGGAGCTGCATTCCCCAGCCAGACCCATATTCAGACCCAGAAGTCATTTTTCTACATTCCTTCATCAGAAAAGCAAAGTGGACAGCATCCCCAAGACGTGGCACTTATCAGGAAGATTTTGGGGATATTCAGAGGAGAGGGAATGCTGTGCACAGCCACCTACAAGGCAAACCCTGCTGCCACCAGCATCATCCCTCATCCTGCAGGAGCTGCATTCCCCAGCCAGACCTATGTTCAGACCCACAAGTTATTTTTCTACATGCCTTCATCAGAAAAACAAAGTGGACACAGAAGCATCCCCAAGATGTGGCACTTTTGGGGAAGACTTTGGGGATGTTCAGAGGAGAGGGAATGCTGTGCACAGCCACCTACAAGGCAAACCTTGCTCCCCAGGACAGCAGATGAATGGCTCAGAGGGACACCAGAGCAGGGACTCGATGGAAAATAATCCAATGCAGTTGTCAGCCTCCTCCAGCGCCACCGACTGTGAATTCGACATTGGGACTGGAAAGGACACGAGGCACAATCTGCTGGTCATCCATATGGATGTTCCCTCCCTCCTTCAGACCTCCTCGGTATCTCAATCGAGGTCAGGCACGCACACTCAGACTTGTTTTCTGACAAATTTGTAACTAAAAAGCTGGAACTAATAACTGTAAGAGCCCAAAGCTGGTTTCATGGACTTGTTTAGGCAAAAAAAGCTGCTTGACTCCACCAATTTCCATCTAGGCAAGGTAATAGAGAGAAATCCTTCATTCCCGTGTAAAAATGTAAATCCCAGCTCAGTGAGTCATTTAAACACATGCCTAATGCAAAGCTTGAAACAAATCCTGCTAATAAACCGGGCTGCTCGCTTACTTACAGCTAGGCATGGCTTAAGTGCTTATTTACAGCTAAGCATGGCTTAAGTACCTGGATGATCTGGGGTGCTTATTTAAAGCTAGGCATGGTTTAAGTACCTGGATGATCTGGAAATACCCCGGAGCCCCCTGAAAAGAGCCTAAACCAGGCTGGTCTGGGAATTAATCACAGTGGTATGAGCAGAAGTTCTAATATGAACCGGGGGAGGACTGTGTGTGTGTGCTGAAGCATCTGTTCAAGTTTAGGCATATAAAACATTTTTCAGCCCAATGACTCCAGAGGGGAATGCTTCATACATCAGCTCATCTGACTCAATTTTTCCATCACATTTCCTTTAATACAGTTTTGTCCATAAATACACTATTTGTTTTTTTCCAAATATAGATTTTTTTATTTATAGCCAGAAAACCTTGTAACTTGTGTTATTGCTTGGGTTCTGCCTGGGTTCTGCTTTGAAATAGAATCACCATTCTTCCTTAAAACAGAATCACTGAGGAATTACTGGCCAGTACTGAGGTATGAAACCAAGCTCTCTATGTTTGCAGAAGGAAAAGGGATTTCTTTTTGCCAGAAATTCTCAGAATTTCCTTCACCAGGAATCACCAGTAAGATCACAACTGCCCAGCCACACGTTGAGTATGTCAATTATCCCACATCACATGCAGGAACTTTCACTTGAAATCTTCATTTTACACCAAAATGAAGTCAAGTTTTTAAAAATCCCAGCCAGATCTTCCAGACAGTCCTGAATTTGGGAAGAACTGTGTGTCACTAACCAAGCAGCAATAACAATTCATATTTATGGTATGAGGAGGTCAGAAAAGGAAATGCTAACATTGCCCTTTCCCCTCCAAGAAGCATTTTGGAGATAAATTCCTTTTTGTAGCTTTTAATGGAAAGCAACGAGCTTCCCAAAACCAGGACCAAGAATGAGCAGTGAATGGGAAATTTGGTGATATTGACATTTTAAAAACACGGGTTTATTCCAAGAGCAGAATTTACGTACTGAGCAATACTGAACACAGCAAGTGAAACGTGATTTAATACATTTGACCATTATTAACCATAAATTGAGTCAATAAAAAGCACAAGCAGGGGACAGTGGAATTGCTCTCCTGCTGCTTGCAGGAAGTACCGAGAGCAGCTGCAAACACTGATAAATGCCAGGAGCTTCTGCAATAAAACCTTCGCTCCTTTCCAAAGCAGGGGACACAAAGTGGCCCTGCAGCCACCCGGCTGGCAGCAGGGTCCAGGGGCCCTCTGGCACTCAGGGAGTCTCCCTGCTGGCTGGGCAGGGATGTGCTTCCCTGTGCAGCTCAGCAGGGACAAAGCAGAGCCACCATAAAAATCAGGGAATTGTCATGGAACTTTTTAAACGGCAATAATTTGCTTCCTATGAAGCAGATGAAAAATACATCAATCTGGAGCACAGGTCAGCTTTGTGGAGTGGCAGCACAGAACACAAAGTGTGGAAACAGGATGGGAGCAAAGGATCACCTTCCCCCTAATGAGGCAGCAGTGCCCATCCCCCGGGAGGGACAACAAAGGGGTCCATTATCCACCAGGGTTTCACTCCAAGTGTTTAATGATCACCATCCTTGTCCCAGTTCCTGCTGGGCTTTGGGGAATCCTGTCCCAGCAGGAAGGGAGAGGCACAAGAGAGGTCCCTCGTACAAAGAAATGTTCATTGTGGATTCCACCTTTAAAAAAGGTGCTGAAAATGTGAAGGGGTGTAAGGAAAGAGCCCCAAGATCAGCCCCCCGTGATGGTGAGGCACAAGAGAGGTCCCTCGTACAAGGAAATGTTCATTGTAGTTTCTACCTTTAAAAAAAGGGCTGAAAATGTGAAGGGGTGTAAGGAAAGAGCCCCAAGATCAGCCCCCCGTGATGGTGAGGCTGCAGCCTGATGTCTGAGAATCCCAGAATACCCTGAGCTGGAAAAGACCCACAAAAATCATCCAACTCCTGATTCTATCACTTCTTTACTCAACCAGCAGCCCCTTGCAGGTGCCAATGACCACAAATGCCCAAAATTCACCTCAGTGAGCAGGGTCTGCCGGGGCTCACACACTCTGTGGGGTTCCAGCAGCTCTCCATGGAAAGCTCGAGATTCCATAAGGACTCCTCACTCTCCAGCATCACAGCTGGGTCAGGAACGAGGCAGCAGCAGCAGCACCAAGCCCTTGTGGCTCTGGATTCTCCAGATCCCCAAAGCACTGGATTTTCAGTGACCCAATCCCAAGGAAGGCACCTTCTGCATTATCCAGCTCCTAAATGGGTGTTCCTAAACTGCTCTGTTGATCCTTTGGATCACCCTTAGGTACAACTTCAGGCACTGGATCTCATCCTTTCCCTGGTAAAAGTGGTGGATGAGGAAAGTTTGGGGATTTTTTTGACTCACAGAAGTTGCTAGCAGTCAGCAAATTACTAAATCAGCAAATTTAGGTGCTAAAATTCATCACAAACTCTCCATCAGTGATTAAATTTCACAGCTTATAAGAAATTCGTTCTTGTAAACTCTAGAACTATCCAAACCCAGAAAATACTTTTTAAGATAAAGTTTCACCTAAGCAGTATAATTTCCACACCAATTACATTTAGAACCACAGAATTCTTTAGAAAAATCTGTGCCTATATTTAAAACTCTCCAGGGTGCACCAAAATAAATTCTTAAAATTGGTCTCAATTTGCCCAGCATCTGAGTTTTAACTTTCCCCCTACCAAGGGCTGGGACCCCAGGAATTCCTCACATTCCCAACCCTCTCTGCCTCGTTCAAAGCAAGCACTGTGCTCTCAGTCCTTGACCCAAATTTTCCAGTTATTTACCAGTATTTGCATCACTTGCACGTTATCTGTCATGAGCTGGGTGTTTGCTTTGAAGTGAGGGGCAAAAAAAATCCCTTAATGAAGGGCTGAGGGTGGTACACATCTAGAAAAGAGGTATTTCATGACAATCCCTTGTCTAGAATCCTGCATTCAGACTTGTGAGTTGTTTTAAAAAACCCAAAATTTGCAATTTTGTTCTATAAATAAGAAAACGGATTTGTAAATGGGAATGCTTCTATTAGCAATAACTCAATAGTCTCCTCCATCAATGGAGGGAAAAACTTACAAACTCTAGTCTGAAAGCACTAAAGGCAGTCAGACCTTTTGGTAAGGTAACAGCCTGCCAGCAAAACATTTTTAATAACTTTTCATCACTCCAATTGATCTAAACCTTGATAAAAAAGACAAGAGGTCCTGGGTGACAAACTCCAAAGAGCAGCTGTGTTTCCAACACAGTCCAAAAATCAGAGACACTCCTGTAAAACAAGTTGCTTTAAAAAACCCCAACAATTGTAATTTTGTTCTATAAATTAGATTTATACATGGAAATGCTTCTATTAGCAATATCTCAATAGTCTCCTCCATCAATGGAAGGACAAACTTACAAACTCTAGACTGAAAGCACTAAAGGCAGTCAGACCTTTTGGTAAGGGAACAGCCTGCCAGCAAAACATTTTCAATAATTTTTCATCACTCCAATTGATCTAAACCTTTATAAACCCAGTTCAAAAAAGACAAGAGGTGCTGGGTGACAAACTCCAAGGAGCAGCTGTGTTTCCAACACAGTCCAAAAACAGAGACACTCCTGTAAAACAAGTTGCTTTAAAAACCCCAAAAAATTGCAATTTTGTTCTATAAATTAAGAAAACGGATTTGTAAATGGGAATGCTTCTATTAGCAATATCTCAATAGTCTCCTCCATCAATGGAAGGACAAACTTACAAACTCTAGTCTGAAAGCACTAAAGGCAGTCAGAGTTTTTGGTAAAGGAACAGCCTGTCAGCAAAACATTTTTAATAACTTTTCATCACTCCAACTGATCTAAACCTTGATAAAAAAGACAAGAGGTCCTGCAGCTGTGTTTCCAAAAACCACGGATGCTCCTGTAAAACAAGTTCCATGTGATGTGACACCTCCAAAGGGACCTGTCACCGTGCTCCTGCTGGCATTTCAAATTTGAAAATTGAAATTGAATTGAATTTCAATTTGGAAATGTCAGACAAGCTCCTGATTCTGGAGAAGCACCCTGCAAAGGGCTCTTCTCAGCAGAGGAAGGCTCAGAAAGCCCACGCCCAGCCCAGCCCCAGCCCCTCAGCTCTTACCTGGCAGCCTCGGTGCCCGCAGACATGCTCAGAGCCCCGGCCCTGGCGGCCACGGGGACAGCCAGCGCTCCACTGCTGCCACCTCAGTGTCACCGAGGGCCAGCCCCTCGCTGGAGCTCTCGGTGCATTCGCCAGGCACAGAATGTGACAGCTCAGCCCACCCCCAGGAGCCACCAGTGACCACAGAGCTCCGTCCCTGCTGCAAATGCAGGACTTTCCCTCCGAGACAAACAGCACAATAAGGCTCAAATTCCCTCTTAAAACTCCTTACCCATCCTGCTTTCCACAGAGCTGATCTGTTCCCTCAGAAAGCACAAGCAGAACTTTGAACAGACTTGGAAAGTACCAAAAATACAGAGAAAGGCACCTTGCGTTTTCCTAAACATGAGTCTTGACAGAAAGCAACATTTTCCCTTAAATGACCCGAAGAACGGAGGGTTTGGTAACTGCACTGACAGCTGGTTCATTGAACATCCCCAGGACACAGATTTCTAACAGGAAGGGACAGTTTGGGGTTTTTTTTTTAACCAATTATCCTGACTTAGAGCAGGCAGGAGACATGGAAATAACAAGAGCAATCAACGGTCTGTCAGAGAGAAGGGTTTTGTTCTCTTTCTCATTTCCAAATACCAATCAAACACCCAATGAAAAATCAGAACCTGGTGGTACCAACTGTTGCTCCAGAATCCATATGGTACATCCATGCCCTAATTAATCCCTATGAACTATCTCCTATTTGTAATTAATTTGACGGTGGAACAAAATCAGCACTTCACTGGGAAGCAAGGTCACACTGACCAGAAAGTGTCAGGACTAATTCCTACCAACAGAAATGAGAATTGCCTTTAAAAAGCCAGTAAAAATAGCTGCACAAATGTCACTCCTGTGAAATTTTATGACGCTGGGTGAAACTTGGGCCCAACGGAGGCCGAAACTCCCATCTGACACCAGAGCAGGATTCTTCTCATCGTGCTCAGAGAATCACAGAATGTCCTCGGTGAGAAGGGACACACAAGGACATCAAGCCACACTGATGGCCCTGCACAGGACACCCCCAACAATCCCCCCACGTGTCTCAGAGCTTTGTGCAAACACTCCTGGAGCTGCAGAACTATTTCCTCAAGCAATGCCAAACCGCAGGGCTGCGGCCCCTCAGCTCCAGGCAGGGCTGGCTCCGGCTGCCAGCAGTGCTGGGGAGGTTTAACCGGGCAGGGATTGGGAGCAGGAGCTGCTGCTGCTTCAGGGACTGTGCTGGGGATTCACTGCGAGCCCCGTCCTGCCCGGAGCTGGGAGGGCGACAGGGGTGACACTGGAGGTTGGCACAGGGGTGACACTGGAGGTGGGCACGGGGTGACACGGGAGGAGCGGTGGGCACGGGGTGACACCGGAGAGGTTGGCACAGGAGTGACAACGGAGCCTGGCACAGGGGTGGCACCGGAGAGGTTGGCACAGGAGTGACAATGGAGGCTGGCACAGGGGTGACACAGGTGGCGTCTCCCGGTGCGGTCGCTCCGTTCCCGCGCTCCGTTCATCACCGAGGGGCTCGACACGTGCAGCCGCGGGCGGGCGCCGGCCGCTCCGCCCGGGAAAGCCCTTCGGGCATCACTTCCCCCGGGACAAACACCCCGGGAGGCCCGTCCGGAGCGCGGAAGGCAGCGGGGAACGGGGAGGACGCGGGGACCCGGAGGGTGACACCGGCCCCTCGCGGCGGCACCGGCGGCGGAGCGCGCCCGGCTCATCCCGGGGCGCTCAGGGATCCCCCCGGAGCGCCCGGCTCGGTCCCTCCAGGGTCAAGGACTGGGGACAGCGCCCGGCCCGGTCCCTCCGGGCTCCCGCCTCCCTCAGCCCGCAGCAGCTCCGTCCCCTCGGGGCCCGCGGCTGCGCTCCCGCCTCCCGGTGCCCCCGGAACGGCCGCTCGGTCCCGGGGGCCCCCTGCCGTCCCCCCCGTGGGTCCGGCCCCTCGGGGGCGCCGCTCGGAGCCCTCAGGCCCCCGCCCGGCCCGGCCCGGTCCCGCCCGCCCTCAGCCCGCACTCACCGGGTCCGGCCCGTGGCGGCGCCGGGGCCCCTCGGCCGCCGAGCCCGGGCGGGGGGCGCGGGGCGCATGCGCGGAGCCCCCTCAGAGCGCGCGGGCCGGGGCGGGCGGGGACGGGGGGAGCGGGACGGGAGCGGGGACGGGGACGGGGACAGGGACAGGGACAGGGACAGGGATAGGGATAGGGATAGGGATAGGGATAGGGGACACAGGGACAGGGACCGGGACCGGGATAGGGACTGGGATAGGGGACACAGGGACAGGGACCGGGATAGGGATAGGGACAGGGATAGGGGACACAGGGACAGGGACAGGGACCGGGATAGGGACGGGGACAGGGATAGGGACGGGGACAGGGATAGGGACAGGGATAGGGAACACAGGGACAGGGACCGGGATAGGGACGGGGACATGGATAGGGACAGGGATAGGGATAGGGATAGGGATAGGGGACACAGGGATAGGGACAGGGACTGGGACAGGGATAGGGATAGGGGACACAGGGACAGGGACCGGGATAGGGACAGGGATGGGGACGGGGACAGGGATAGGGACAGGGAACACAGGGACAGGGATAGGGACACAGGGATGGGGGACAGGGAATAGGGACAGGGAATAGGGACAGGGACACAGGGATAGGGATCGGGCTGGGACAGGAATGGGGACAGGGGGACAGCGAGGACAGGGACGGGGACAGGGACAGGGATATGGATAGGGACAGAGGGACAGGGCACAGGGACGGGGACAGGATAGGGACAGGGATAGGGACAGGAATGAGGATAGGGACGGGGATGGGACAGGGATAGGGGACAGGTTCAGGGATAGGGACAGGGACTGGGATAGGGACAGGGATAGGGACAGGGGCAGGGACACGGGACTGGGGACAGGGACACGGTACAGGGACACAGCAGGGACAGGGACACGGCAGAAAACAAGGACAAGGACACGGGACTGGGGTCAGGAGGTGGTACAGGGACAAGGACACGGGACAGGCACACAGCCGAGAACAGGGGCAAGGACACGGGACTGGGATCAGGATGAGGACACAGCAGGGAATAGGGACAGGGACACAGAGCAGGACAGGACATGGGAAGCAGGACAGGAATAGGGAGAACACTGGAGCAGGGCTGTGGACAAGGACAACATAAACAAGGTGGGGACAGGGACATTGGGAGCAGAATAGGGACAGGAGCAGAGTGAAATGGGGACACTGAGAGCAAGATGGGGATGGGGATAGCAAGAATAGGACGAGGACAGGGACACAGGGAGCTGGACAGGGACAGGGGCAGGGTGGGGATATGGAGACCAAAACAGGGTGGGATGGGGACATTGGGAGAAGGACAGGGACAAGGACACAGGGAGTAGGACAGTGATGGGGACAGGAGCAGGATGGAGGCAGTGGAAGCAAGAAGGGGACAAAGATGCTGGGAGGGGGATGGGGACATAGAGAGTGGCAGCAAAATGGGTAATGGGGACAGTGGGAGCGAGATGGGGATGGGGAGAGCAGCAGGATGAGGACAGGGACTGGGGCATCAGGAGCAGAAGGGCAATGGGGACACAGGAAGCAGGATTGGGACAGAGACATGGAGAGCAGGACAAGAATGGGGACACTGGGAGCAGGGCTGGGGACAGGGACAGCAGAAGCAGGGTGGGGACACTGGGACAGGTGTGGGGATGGGCGCATCAGGAACAGGGTGAGGACAGGGACATGGAGCACAGGAGAGGGACAGGATGGGGACAAGGGACACCAAGAGCAGGGTGGAGGTCTGGGACAGGGACCAGGACACTGGGAGCCAGGTGGGAACAGGGACATGGGCAGCAGGACAGGCACACCAGGAGCAGGATGGGGATGGGGACATCAGGAGCACAGAGGAAACCAAGGACATTGGGAGCAATAAAGGGACAGGAGAAGGGTGGGATTGGGAAATCAGAAGCAGGACAGGGACACAGGCACTGCAAGCAGGATGAGGTCAAGGACACAGGGAGCAGGACAATAATGGGGACAGTGTAAACAGGATGAACAACGGGGGTAGAATGGGGGCAGTGAGATCAAGAAAGGGACAAGGACACTGGGATGGGGGATTGGACATGGGGAGTAGGAAAATTATGGAGGCACTGGAAGCAGAATGGGTGGTGGGGACAAGATGGGAATGGAGAGAGCAGGAGCAGGGTGGGGACAGGGACATTGAGAAGCAGGACAGGGACTGGGATAGGATGGAGACAGGGACACCAAAGCAGAGTGGCAATCAGGAGCAGGACAAGGACACAGGGAACAGTGCACAGTGGGAATGGGGCTGTGGACAGGGACACCAGGACCAAGGTGGAGGCACTGGGGACAAGACAGGCACGAGGACAGCAGAAGCAGGACTGCAACCAGGGTCGCCAGGAGCAGGATGGAGACAGGGACACGGCACAGGGCGGGGGCTCATCCCACGAGGCTGCTCAAGGTGCCAGATCCTGTGGGACCTCCCAAATCCCTGGGGATGGGGACAAATGGAACAACTGGGGGGGGGTCAGCACAAGGTCACTCAGTGCTGATGGCCCTGCTGAGGGTGGGGGCACATCCCAGGGCACGTCCCAAAGCTGAGCCCAACTCGTGTCACGGATGGAGCCCCAGGGCGTGATTCCACGTGCCTCAGTTTACCTGCACCACGCCAGGGCAGGCACGCCCCAGGCACATCCCTTGGCACAGATCCTTTGTGTGGGGAAATTCCAGCCGGACGGCAGGAGCTGGGGTCAGGGCAGAGCAGTTTCCGCGGAAAATCCCCAGCTCCCGTGCGCAGGGCCAGGTTGGGGCTGGCAGCCCCACTCCGGGTCGGCGTTTTCCAGCTGCACTCGCGGGGATCCACCGGGCACCGCAGCCTCGGGGCTCTGCTCTCCCAAGGCAGGCGCGACTGGCAGCGATGCCAACCCACGGGTGTCCCCAGGGCCCTGTCCCATCCCGTATCCAGCCCTGGAGAGCCCGAGGCTGGGATGATGGATGTCTTCTTCCTACAAACCCACCCAGAGCAGCACCCGGCTCCGGAGGCAGAGCCAGCCCCGAGCCCCGGTGCTGGGGAAGATGAAACAGGAAAGCCTTATAAATATGATTGTCTGGCAAAAGATTTTGAGAATATAGAAACTATCAGCGAGATTGAAATGAAAGCGAGCTTTGTTACTGAACATCTGGAAAACAATGGTGTGGCCAGCTGAAGGTGATCCCCTTTTGATGGAACAACACCCTCTGCCTGCAGACAGGCCCAAGGGTCAGAGCAGACCCTGCCAGCTTGGCAGAAGGGGCCCAAAGAGGAGTTTTTAGGGTTTAAAATGTAACACAGGATGGTAACGCAATGATTCTTACAGGCTGTATGTAAATGCTATAGGATTTGTATATCGTACTATGTCACAGGCATCTTTTCATGAAAATCCTTTCCTTAAGATTTTTTCCTCCTGAGAAGCTGAGAGGCCCCAGGAACAAAATGTAAATAATGATTATCTGCTGCTGTGGAATGCAACAGGTGCATCTGTGATTGGTCTCATGTAGATGTTTGGAATTAATGGCCAATCACAGCCCAGCTGGCTCAGACTCTCTGAGCCACAAACCTTTGTTATTCATTCTTTTCTATTCTTAGCTTAGCCAGCCTGCTGAGGAGAACGTTTCCTTCTATACTTTTAGTATAGTTTTAATGTAATATATATCATAAAATAATAAATCAAGCCTTCTGAAATATGGAGTCAGATCTTAATTTCTTCCTTCAACGTAAGATGCCTGTGAACACTGTCACAGTACTAGATTGGTTAGTGAGAATTAGAATATTCAACACAGAAGAAGATTTATGGTAACGGGAACTTTGCTCACTTACCCCTTTTACTCTCTTTTCCTTTTACTCTCTCACCCTCTCATCCTCTCTCCCCCTCTCTTCTCTCAGCCTGCTCTGAGCTGTGGCTGGCAGCTCCCAGCAGGGCCCTGCACCCAGGCCCTTTGCAATAAACCCCAAGTTCCAGCCCTGGCTGCAGAGATTTCTCGTCTCCATCCGTCCCAACCATCCTACCCCCAACACTCCTACATCCCAGGACCAGAGCTCCGGAGGCAGAGCCACCCCCAAGCCCTGGGACGGGCAGGGCAGCACAGCCAAGCCCCAGCCACTGATCCTGCTGCAGCATCCCAGGGTTTGCTCCAGGAGATGCCTGGCCTGGTCTCTGCAGGCCCAGTTTGGTGCTGGGCTGTACTGGGAGGTGACAAGCACCCCCAGTGTGGCCATATGTCACAGACACATTTTATGAAAAATCCTTTCCTTAGGATTTTTCCTCCTGAGAAGCTGAGAGGCCTCAGGAACAAAATGTAAGCAATGGTTATCTGCTGCTGTGGAATGCAACAGGTGCATCTGTGATTGGTCTCATGTGGTTGTTTCTAATTCATGGCCAATCACAGTCAGCTGGCTCAGACAGAGAGTCCAAGCCACAATCCTTTGTTATCATTCTCTCTTTTTCTATTCTTAGCCAGCCTTCTGATGAAATCCTTTCTTCTATTCTTTTAGTATAGTTTTAATATGATATATATAATAAAATAATAAATCAAGCCTTCTGAAACATGGAGTCAGATCCTCATCTCTTCCCTCGTCCTGGGACCTCTGTGAACACCGTCACAGCCATGGGGGTGCCAGGGTTGAATTCTGCTTGCACCAAGCCAGGATTTAGCCCCACTTTCCCCCAGGACAGAGGGGGGACACACCATCGGTGAGGCCACAGTGCCAGGGCAGATGTGGGAGGTGAGGGGGACCCTCCTGGCACTGCCAGCAGGAAAGGCTGAGCCTGGAGAAGCAGAATTGCATCCCTGGAAAAGCTGAGCCTGTTGACAGGGCTGGAGAAGCAGGATTGCAGCCCTGGGAAAGCTGAGCCTGCTGATAAGGCCAGAGCCCTCCTGCTGGCCATGGGGTGGGGCAGCAGCATGGCCTGGGGGGTGATGCTGATGTCGGCTGACAGGAAATCCTTCCCCTCCCTGCTTTTGATGCTCCTCTGGCCTGAATTATCCCCCACAACATGCAGTTTCCACAGAGAGCCAGCACCTGCTGGGATGGCTGGATGTGCTGTCCCATGGATGTTTCCTATCGCCTGCTTATGCCAGCCCAGTGCCTTCCAGTTTCCACCAGCAGCTGGCAGGTTTTGGGCATTGAGGAGGAGATTGTCTCAGCTTTACCCTCTGCTGCCCCTGTGCTGCTGCCCCAGGGCCATCTCAAGCCCCCCTGAGCACAGGGATGCTCTGGGACAGGTTCCCAGGGGTGTTGCTGGGATGAACGAGGCTGTCAGGGCCAAACTTGGCCAGGCCGGCCCAGGCTGGGGGCAGCCAGGGGACAGGGAGGGCAGGAATGTCCCCAGCACACATTCATCCCTGTAAATCAGCCCTGCTTTCACAGCACACACTTGGGACAGAACTGGGGCAGAGTTCAGAGAGAAAGACAGAGCAGGGGAGTGGAGAGGGAGCACCAAAAACCTCTCAGAGGATGAGCAGCTGATGAAATCCCTGAAAACTCAGCAAAACTGAGCGAGAATGGAAAAAAATAAGCCTGGGATGGCTGGTCCATTCACTGCCAAAGGCAGGAGTGGGATAGCTGGGAGACAGGGAGTCTTGGGAGTGGTACAGTGCTGAGGGCAGGGGGAACTGGGGCTGAGGATGGGAGAAATCCTGACTGTGTGTACTGGAAGCACTGGGAAAGCAGAGCCTCCCCCAGCACTGCCATGTCAGGGCACAATCAGACTAAGTCCAGCCTGGAAGTTTGTACTAAACGTTTTAAAGGGTTCAAAAAAAGGGTACAGAAAGGTCAAAGCCACATTTCTCCTCCTGGGGAGGCTGGTAAAGCACTGCCCCCCAGCATCCCCCCCTTTCTCAGCTGCCTGAAATGCTTGACACAGTTGAGGCCCAGTCCTCAGCAATCCACACTGACACTGCTCAGCTCTGTGAGCTGGAGGAGCCCATCCAAAAGGAAAACCTCCCTGGAGGCAACAGCAGCTGGAGACCAACAATACAAAATGGATCAGGGCTCTGGGCTGCTCACAATTGGTCCACGGAGACTCCTACAGCCATGAGGAGCAGCTCCCTGCCTGCCCTGGAGCCTCCAGGAGCCAGACTGGGCAAGCAGGGATGGGGAGGGACCAGCAGGTGCCAGCCAGGGCTCAGGTCAGCCCCCATGCCAGGGCAGCAGGGTTACATGGGGTAGTTGAGAACGACGTCCTGCTTGGCCAGTTCCAGCAACATGGGGTCATCAAAGAACTTGCTGATGCTCACGTCCTCACTGAGGCCCTGCAGGTAACACAAAGCCAGGGTTATTCCCCACACAGCCACTGCCCAAACCTTGTAAGATAAATTTTCAGGCTCCAAAAAAGGCATGAGATTCTTCTCTGCAGCCTGAAGGCATCTAACACTCTTCAGGAACCTGCAAACGTGGTTTCTGCTGCTGAGCACATCTGCCAGCTCACTGCTCCCCACAGGAGAGCTTCATTCCCTCTGCAGCCCCTCAGTCCAGCTAAACCAGCACAGAAACCAGTGCTGCTGTTTCTGCTGGACAAGGAGGCTACACTGAGGGTTCAGAGGGGCTGGGGAGGGAGCAGGGCCCAGCAGAGACCACAGGATCCTGTTTTGGACTGGAGTCACTGGTGGGACTGGCAGGTTCTGATGGGCAGCACAGGGGAGGTTCTGGGACACAAAGGGCACCAGACCACTCTGGGAACACAGAGGGGACATGGCACAGCCAAGGGACAACACAGCAACAGCAACAGCACAGGGATTTGTGCCAGACACACCTTCCTACGCCTGGTCTTGATCATGAACTCCCTGGCCAGGTGTGGGGCTGGCTGCGGCTCCAGCGGCCGGATGACGATGCTCTTGTCCAAGGGGTCCCCAGGCACGATCTGAAACACAGGGCCAGGGTGTGAGAGTGATGCTGGGGCTGCTTCAACCTCCTGGAGACACATCCCTGGGTCCCACAGACACCCCAACGCCCCACCTGCTTTCCTGGCACAAAAACCCATGTCACTGTGGGTGATCATGACTGTGAGAAGTCAATACTACAGTGCTGAGAACTCAAGCCAAGGACATGTCCCTTCCCCAGGGAGTACTGCAAGACCCCATAACACCTCCTAACAGAACAATCCATGCAAGCCCTGGTCAGCACAACCCCCTCCACAAAGCAGGCATGCTTATTGTTTCAGAGCTGAGCCTTGGGCTTTGACACACCAACCTTCAGGCCAGGGCTCAGCCTGCAGCTGCTGCTCTCATGGAGCTGCACCCCAAAGCACTGTGCACCTCACAGTCATGGCTCCCACAGGACCTGATCTGCCCCAGACACAGAAGTGGCCAGAGAACAGTATTTTGTCCCAAACTTGTTTCCTACAGGTTTAAAACACCATCTCTGAGAGGCACAAAGTGTGGCACAAATCAAACTTCCTATGGCAGATCAGTGAGTCTGAGCCTCAGTCCAAGACTTCTGCTGCATGGAGTGGACCCAAACAGGTTCCCTCCTCCCAAGGGGGATGTCCTCTCCCCAGGCACTGCAGGACCCTGACACTCAGCCAGCAGCAGCTTCCAGGGCTCCCTCACGAGGACTGGGAGTGATGGGACTTGGAACAAAGCCCCGGCAGACATGGAACAGCTGGTGCACAAAGCCTCCCCAGGATCCTCCCAGGATGCTCTCCAGAGCTTTCCTGCTCTGTTGGTGCCTGATCCTACCTGTCCCTCTTCCCCACCTCCCCAGGGCATGGACTCACCTGCCAGTGGTGGAAGACAGAGAGAGAGAAGGCTTGTCCCTGCGTGTGGGTCCTCAAGTCTGTCTCAAAGCCAAAGGAATCAATGGCTGGGATGAAGGCTTTGATGGTGTAGAGGGGAGAGCCTGGGATTGGAGCATCCTGGGTCACGTGGCCTCTGCAAATGTGTCAAAGGATCAGCATTCCTAGGTGTCACAGAATCATGGAAGGGACCTCCCCACACAGTTCCACCCCCTCTACCATGGCAGGGACACCTTCCACTGTCCCAGGCTGCTCCAAGCCCTGTCCAACCTGGCCTTGGACACTGCCAGGGATCCAGGGGTAGCCCCAGCTGCTCTGGGCACCCTGTGCCAGGGCCTCACCACCCTCACAGCCAAGAACTTCTTCCCAATATCCCATCTAACCCTGTTCTTTGGCACGGGAGGCCATTCCTCCTTATCCTGGTGTGGCAACAGCTCTCTGGCCACAGAGAAAAACAGACAACTTTCCCAGTCTTTGTTCTGGAAAAGGCTTGAGAAGATCAGAGAAAAGAAAGTTCTTATCTTAACTTGCTGCACCTGATATTGTGAACAAGTGGAATGTGTTATGAAGATTTGTTTACCAAAGGGGGGTTTCTTAATTAGCCAATGGGGATGGTGTTTTAAGTAAAGGACCAATTTATATTTTTTAAACCTGGGTATAAGAAACCCATTGCTTTTTTATACCCAGGTTCACCTGTAGTGAACTAGGGTATAAAACAGCAATGGGTTTCTTAATAAAGAAAATTATCAGCCTTCTGTAATACACAGAGTCTATGGCAATCATTACCCAGCTGGGGACTCACTGTGCTGACTCCCTGGCACTCCAGGCCCTTTTCCAGCTCTCTTGGAGTCCCTTTAGGCATTAAAAGGGGCTCTAAGGTTTCCCTGCAGCCTTTTCTTCTCCAGGCTGAACCACCCCAGACCTCCCAACCTGTTTTTAGTTGCTCCAGCCCCCTGAGCATCTTGTTTGGAGCCACTGAAGGAGGTCCAAGTCCCTCCTGTGCTGGGGCCCCAGGGCTGAGCACAGTGCTGTGCACATTCTCCTCTCTGACACTCAGCAAGAACCAGGCACAACCCAAAGGCTGCGTGTGATCCTCATCATCCCTCCCCACACTGCTCAGGGCCAGGATCAGTCAGGAAGCCTCCAACTGTCACTTCACAGAGATTTCACCCTCTGCACCAGTGGCAGGAATTCTCCAACAGCCCAGATCCCAACAGCTTCACCCTCTGCAGACTTCACCCTCTGCACCAGTGGCAGGAATTCTCCAACAGCCCAGATCCCAGTTCTGCTGCTTTGCAAGCCCCCAGCGCTGGCAGCAGGAGCAGCTCACCTGCGCCGGGCCAGCACCGTGTACACAGCAGACACGCAGTCAGCAGGGGCCTGCACCTCCACAAAGTAGTAGGGCTCCATCAGACGAGGGGTGGCCTGCAAGGGGACAGGGACACAAGCCACTGAGTCTCTCACTGCTCAACACACAGCACAGTCAAACTCAGCACTTGATGAGGTTACAGTGTTCCTGCTGCCCCATGGCTGCCCAAACCAAGAGCACAAACACTGCAAGGACCTTTTCTCCCTCTGGGCATGAGTCACATGCCTCCCACTCCCCCGTGCCCACCCTTCCCAGCAAGCCCAGCAGGAGCAGGAAGGGGAAAGTGAGCAGATGCACACCAGGCCTGCAGGACTCGTGTGCCAGCCCACAGGGGCGCTGCAGACATTGATGGGTGAATGAGTCAGAGTGCACCCAGAGCCCCAGGCAGGGCTGTGGGGATCAGCCCAGCTCAGGCAGGCCCTCACCATGAGGAAGGCAGAGTACACCACCCTGCGGGCCGTGGGGATGATCTGCCCTCCACCCCTGTGCAAGGGCTCCTGAGCAATCACTGCATCCAGGATCTTGAACTTCACGTTGCGGATCACTGCAGAGGGAGAAATGACAGCCAGTGACCCCAGGGGACATCCTCTGCCAGCACCAACCACATCCCCAGATGCCCAAACACCCAGCAATTCTGCTAAATTGAATTCCAGCATCGCCACATCATAACCCTGCATATCACGGAGTCATGGAGTGATTCGGGTTGGAAGGAGCCCTAAAGCTGATCCAGCCCAACTCCTTGCCATGGGCAGGGACACCTTCCACCAAAGCCTGCTCAGCCTGGAACACCTGAATGCTTAAAAATGGAAGACTTTAACCAATTTCTCTGTCTCAATTTCCACACAGGTCCCACTTACATTCATCACAGAGAGGCCCTTCCCTGGTCCCCCACTGGAAGCCCTGCACGATGCTGTCCTTCACTGAACCCAGCAGAGACTTGTCCACCTAGAGACAGACAGACAGACAGACAGCTTTAGAGACCACACCTCATCCCAGCCAGTAACACAGCCAGTTTCCAAACCAGCAGCAGTGTTCCCCTGTGCCCCCATGTCCACCCCTCCCTCTCACAGCCCAAGAGCATCAGCACTATGTAATTTCTAGAGCACTAGAAATTAAGAGCCCAAATTTTGGGGATTCTGAAAGGCAAGGCAAAAAAAAGAAAAAGGTTTTTTTTTGCTTTTTGGCTCAAACAGCAACACCTGAAAAATAACAAGTGACCTGGTAGGATCATTGTGGGGAAAGTGCAGCAGATCTAAACTGTGGCAAGCAATGAGCAGCCCAAAAGCAGCAGGGCCTTGCTGAGAGTTCTGGGAGCAGTGAGCACCTCTTGGCACCATGGGACAAAGGTCTCATTGAAGAATGGCCCCCACTCCTCACCTCTGAGGGCAGTGTGTCATCCACCAGGATGTTTGGGCCAGTGGCATCTGGCCCAAAGGCCCAGATGGAACGGGCAGCCAGCAAATCCCAGTCGTATTTGGTCTGGAAGAATTCACCCAGCTTCTTTCTGATAGAGAGAGAAAGGGAAGAAGCTCTAGGAAACAAGAATCTGACCTGAACTCATTATGAATTTACAACCCTGTTCCCTTCAGGCACAAAACAGTCTCAGCCAGAGATGCTCACAGACTGGCTGGCAGGAAAACCAAACCAGGATCTCTGCCTGATCCTGTGCATCCTGCAGATTCCAGCATTCCCTTTTCCCCAGTCATTTACTTCCAGCTGCACTCCTGCCCTCCCAGATTGCTCATACCTGTTCCATGTTATCTGCACCACTTCATTCTCAATGTCCTCTGCCAGTCCCTTCTCCAGGGGCTCAGCAATCATTGTGATCTTGTTCCTGAGGAGAGACAGTCACCATCAGCCACAGTGATGGAAATGGGACTAACTGGGAAGACTGGCAGCCCTGGAGGAGCAGGGATGTGTCCAGAGAAGGGAACAGAGCACCAGGAGCAACTGAGGAGCTGGGGAAATCAGCCTGGAGAAAATGAGGCTCAGGGGGCACCTTCTGGCTCCCCACAATTCCCTGACAGGAGGGGCAGCCAGGGGTGGGGGTCAGACTCTACTCCCAGGGAACAAAGGATGGAGTGAGAGGAAGAAGCCTCAAGTTGAGCCAGAGGAAGTGTAGGTGAGATATGAGGGAAAATTTTACACAGAAAAGGTTGTAAAGGCCTGGCACAGCTGCCCACGGCACTGATGGAGTCCTCATCCCTGGAACTGTGCAAAAAACACGTGGATGTGGCACTTGTAGATATGTTTTAGTGGTGAACATGATGGTGGTGCTGGGTTGACAGCTGGACTTCATTTAGGGTCTTTTCCAACCTTAAGAACTCCACAATTCTGTGATCTTCTGACTGCACCCAGCTTGGATGCAGCTGGGTTGATGAAGCCACCTTCATCCACTGCTGTCCCTGTGAACACAGCCCAAGTGCTCCCCAAAGCCTGCCCAGCCCCAGAAGGGGACAGCTGAGGGACAGAGTGGCTCCAGCCCTCCTGTCCCACATCCAGGGCTGCAGGAGGGAGCCCATGGGCTGGGCAAGTGCCTCTGGGAGCTGAATCTGAGACACCAAATGCTCCCTCAATGCCTGAAACCTGCCCCCAGCACAGGTCATGCCATGTGCCTAAAAGGTGCCTGACCTAAGCCTGGGAACAACCTGGTCTGGTGGAAGCTGTCCCTGTCCTCAAGAGGGCTTGGAACTGGATGGTTTTTAAGGTTGCTTCCAAGCCAAACCATCCTGTGATTCTGTGAAGACTGGAACCTCCCTGTTCCCAGAAATAAGGCTGCCAAACATGGCTAAATTGTCTCAGAATAAAGGAAGGCAAGAAGAACCAGAAACCAAAGGAGAACACAGGACAGTCCACTTCAGCAGATCATGATTTCTATGAAACTTCAGGTATGGGAACATCCTGTGCACTCAGATGTTCCCTCCCAGGCCTCCCTCTTCCAATCACATGCACTGTGAGGTGCTGGAGGAGGGAGATGAGAGCAGCTGCAGGGCTCCAGGGCATCACCAGGAGAACAAACCCAAGATTACATATGGATAAGAGAACACACAGCTCTTGCTCATGAAACTCTTGGGGGAATTACTGAAGGCAGCACTTTGGCACCTGCTCCAGGATCTCAGAACTGCTGAGAAGGTGTGACACTTAGGGAAAAGGGAGGATGTGGATTTGGCTTTATTCCCTCCATTCTCAGAGCTCCCACGCAGCACAGAAACATCCCTGGGACTCTGGTGTGTCCCTGAGGAGCTCAATGGGACACTGCTCACTCAGGAACGTGTCACTTGGTGGACAACAGCCAGTGGGAACAGCCCCCCTGAAGGGATGGACCCTCCCTCTGCCCCCTCCCATCCCAGCTCACCCACAGCCCTTACTTCTTGTTGGGTGTCTCAGCAAAGCACTTCAGGGAGGATGTTTCCACCACTGTCTCACAGAATGTCACCACTGGATCAGCCACCTAAAAGAAGAAAAAGTTTGTAAGGTTTTCAGCACTTTTTTGTTTGTAAAGAGACTGTTTGAAACCTCTGAACACCTACAAGGAAAAACCAGTTCAATCAGCAGTGTTTTAATCAGGGTTGTGTATGAAGCACTGAGGCTTTCAAATGAGACAGGAAAATTTAAATCCAATTGCAGGTATGAAAAATCCTACTCAATTTATTTATTTGATGCTAACCAGGCAATGGCTAGCATCAAATAAATAAATTGAGCAGGCAATGCTCTAAGCACAGGGAAGTCTGGAATAAATAAATTGCTAACCAGGCAATGCTCTAAGCACAGGGAAGTCTGGAATATGGAAAACTTTTCTCCAAGCCAATGTGCCAGTCTCAGTCCCACTGAGTGTGTGTGACAGGCTGGAAGAGGCCCTTTTACACCCTAACAACCTTTTTATTACTTTTACAGGAACAAAATCCATGCTGTATGTTCAGGCATGTTCTTTTTCTCATCTTTCTGAGAGAGGGGACCAAAACCCTGTCCAGTGTTTCTAGTGAGAAAATCCCTCTCTGATTCCCTCACCTTGATGTCAATCTCAGAGTACATCTTCCTCAGGTCGTGCATCACACAGTCCAGGTACAGCTCTCCTGTTCCCAGGATCACATGTTCCCCAGATTCTTCCACCTGGAAGAGAAAAGAGGGATTCAGCTGGCAGCCCCCTGCTCACAGCTCCTTCCTACTGAAGCCTGAGGAAGAATCAGCCTTAAATAGACTTTGTTAGAGTCAGAACACCCCAGGAAAGGTCCCAGAGCCTTGTCCAGGAGGAAGTGCTGCTGGGCTCTTCCCTGGCACAGCAGGGTGTGTGTTTTTCTGCTGGATTTACATTTTTCTGCTATTTCTACATAATTTATGAGATCAACTGAAACAGCATGAAAAGACCCACAACAAACATAACAACCTGTGGTAAAAAACCTGATTATTTTGAAGATCAGCCCAGAGGCTGCCCCCAGCACTGGCTGGAAACAGCCACACACACAGAGAAATCACAAAACAGTTAAGGCTGGAAGGGACCTCTGGAAATCATCTGATCCAGGTGTCCCCAGCAGTACCTTGGTTGTAAGTGAGGGGTAGCTCTTGTTGACTTTGCGGAGACCATCCAACATTTTGGGCAGCTCTGAGGGGTTCACTGGCTCCACAGCTATTTTGATAACAGATGTGGTGTTGAACTTCAAGGGACGAAAGATCTGAGCCTGGAACCAGAGAGGACAAAGAGCTGAAACTGCATCCCTGCATGTCCTCAGGGTAATACACATCACACGAAGCTCTTCTCTTTCCCTCAGTGTGTCACAGACACATTTTATGAAAAATCCTTTTGCTAGGATTTTTTCTCCTGAGAAGCTGAGAGGCTTCAAGAACAAAATGTAAACATTGATTATCTGCTGCTGTGGAATGCAACAAGTAGATCTTTGATTAGTCTATGTTAGTTGTTTCTAATTAATGGCCAATCACAGCCCAGCTGACTCGGACAGAGAGTCCGAGATGAAGCTTTTGTTATCATTCTTTCTTTCCTAATCAGTTCTTAGCTAGCTTTCTGAAGAAATATTTTCTTCTATTCTTTTAGTATAGTTTTAATATAATATAAAATAATAAATCAAGCCTTCTGAAACATGGAGTCAGATCCTCATCTCTTCCCTCATCCAAAAACTCTGTGAACACTGTCACAGACCAGAGTTTGTAACTTTATCAGATGATTAAGTAAAATTCTCTATTTTATTTAGCAAATTTCTGTAAAATGGTGTTGACTGGCATCAGTTTTGTTCATATAATTTCCCAGTGAATTTATCCTTTGGAAGTTCAGTGGTTATTTTGCCTGAGATTAGTAATGGCATAGAGCTCTATAATTACTGATATAATTAATTATCATACTGCTTACCATCCTCAACCATTAGCAGAAAATGCTAGCAGTCTTACTGAATTTCTCTGGTGCTCCAAAATGTATTGAAAAGGAGCATCAATGAAATGATCCTCTCACAAACATTTTGAAGAAGGCCTCAGAAACAAAATGTAAGCAATAATTATTTGCTGCTGTGGAATGCAACAGGTGCATCTGTGATTGGTCTCATGTGGTTGTTTTTAATTAATGGCCAATTACAATTCAGCTGTCTCTGACTCTCTGGTCAGTCACAAGATTTTATTATCGTTCCATTCCTTTCCTTTCAAGCCTTCTGATGAAATCCTTTCTTCTATTCTTTTAGTACAGTTTTAATATAATATATACATCATAAAATAACAAATCAGCCTTCTAAAACATGGAGTCAGATCCTCATCTCTTCCCTCATCCTGAGACCCCTGTGAACACTGTCACACTCAGTGAGTGGCTCTTGTGCCCTGGCACCACATCAGACAGGGATTCTTTAACCCCACTAGAGGAGCTTTTGGGCTGTACCCCATCACCCTGCCTCCCTGGAAGGCTGAGCAATGCCAGCCATGCCTGGTACCTCCTCATTGCCCCGAGGCTCTGTCACAGTTGCTGTCTTCACTATGGGCTGGTCCACGCCCTCAATCAGCACCCAGTTGCCAGCAGGAACTCTGTTCACCTCAATGTGATACCTGAAAGGCAGGAGAGCATCACTGCAGCCTCAGATCTTCAGCACCTTCCTCCTCCCTCTCTCTGGCAGCTCTTCCTCCCTCCCAGCCCCTCACCAGGTGACTCCTCTCCCAATAAACACATTTCTGTACCTTGCAACTGAGATCCAGAGGCGTCCAACAGTGCAGATCTGGGAATCCTCCTCATCTTCCAGGGTGTAGTTCTCCCCAAGGACCTTCACAGGCTGCCCAGCATGGATGGTGCCACTGAGCACCCTGCCAAAGGCGTGGAACTGGACACCATCATCAGTGCTGTACATTTTGGTGGTGTGACACATCAAGGGACCCTTCCCGTGACACAGAGAGACAGAAATGAGCTTCTTTCAAAACACAGTCAAGAAATAGACACAGACCTGGCAGGACTGGACTTTGATAATCCTTGTGGATCTCTTCCAACACAGAATATTCTATGATTTGTGGATAAAAGGGATAAATGGGCTGGAATTTAGAAATAATTGCTAAGTCCTTCAGTTTCTGCCACTAGAAGACCTACATCTCCCTGCCCTGTATGGAAAGCCCTGGAATGACCATGGCAGACTGTTCTGGAGCTCCTGTAGAGCAGCAAATGGTGGCTGGGACAAAGCCATGAGGAAAAATGTCACCTGCTGGCCTGCAAGCCTGCTCAAGGCAGAGCACCTGAGCTCCCCAGGATCACAGCTCCCAGTGCCACAAGGTCACCCCACACTGGTGATGTGGTGTCAGTCACCACTGTGGAGTTTTACGTGGATAATCACAACTCATTAAAATAAATTTCTCTGCAGACATCAGAGCAGAAGTCACAGGCAAATTTCTCACTCAGCTGCCAGCGTTGGTGGCTCCAGACAACTCCAAATGACAGCTCAGTGCAAGCTGTTGGGGGAGGAAGGGTTTGCAGGGCTGGGAGAGGAAAGGTGCTGACTAACTAACACAGGGTTATTTTTATCAGCACCATGCAGTTTTTTGGAGTTTGGAGAGAGAATTAAACTTCAAGGAAAAGGGACAAAAAGACTGCAAAAGGACACAAAACTACCCTGCAGCTCCCACATGCTCTGGAGTCCTGACCTAGTCCTGTTCTTCTCTGAACACAGTGAAACAATTCCCTCTCTCCAGGGCTGCCCTGGCAGGCAGCTGAAGCTCCTTGGAGCGAAGAGATTTGTTCCAGTGTCGGATGAGAGGTTTCAGAATGCTGCAAGTCAAATCTGTGCAGAGAGCTGGCTGGGAGGCAGCAGCCCTGGCAGGGCAGGGGGAGCAGAGCCTGCTGGAATTGGTTCTGCACACTCAGAGCAAAGACAGGAGTTTCCTTACGTCAGGGTCACACTCGCTCATGGCCTCGCCCAGGTCGGAGTCGACGCCGCCGGTGTAGGTGTGCTCAATCTTTGTCTTGGCCCCCACTTTTGGGGAGGGAATGTGCTGCACACACATGTCCACAAAGCCTGCAACAGGAACAGGGTTAAGCAGTGTGGAGGAAAGAAATGGACTCCATAAACACAAGGCAAAGCCATGGTGACTGCACACCCAGAGCAGCAGGGAGAGGTGAGCAGTGCCTCAAGATGTCCTGTGGGCAACTGGTGTCATAGATTTGGGAAATTGAGCAGGATCTGTGCAAGTTAGCACTCCCTGGCCAAAATATAACCCTCAACTCTTGGTGTGAGGTCCTGGGGATCTAAGGAGGATTGTGGAAGGGAAGACAAAGAGCTTGTACCTGTGAACTCCCCAAAGAACTTCTTGCAGACGAGCCGCAGGAGGGGTCGGATGTTCAGTTTCAACTCCTCTTTGGTCAGGTGGATGCCAAGTTCATCCAGAGTCCTGGGCAGGGTTGTGTCCACATCCCCCACCACCTGCAAGACCACAAGTCCCTCTCTCAGGTTCACTGTGGGGGTCCCAGTCAGCATCACACACCAGCCACCACCTGCAGGGCTCTGGACCTGCACTGGGTTATGGCTCACACAAGAGCCAGACGAGTCAAATCACAGAATCATGGAATCATTAAGGCTGGAAAAGTGACCCAGCACTACCAAAGTCACCATTAAATCATTTTAGTCCCCAGGTGCCACATTTACATGGCTTTTAAATCCACCCAGGCATGGTGACTCTACCACTGCCCTGGGCAGCTGTGCCAGGATTGGACAACCCCTTCGGGGAAGAAATTTTTCCTAATCTCCAATCTAAACCTCTCCCTGCACAACCTGAGGCCATTTCCTGTCCTCCTGTCCCTGTTCCCTGGGAGCAGAGCCCACTCTCTCCCAGCTGTCCCATCCTGTCAGGAGTTGTGCAGAGCCAGAAGGGCCCCCCTGAGCCTCCTCTTCTCCAGGCTGAGCCCCCCCAACTCCTCCTCATCTGACTTGTGCCCCAAATCTTTGCTCCAAGTCCAAGCACTGTCACTTGGCTGCTACCAGAGCACACGAGGAAGAGCAAGGACTGTTCTATACACTGCAAATACAGCACTGCACTTGCAAGAAATAGTGATTACTGTGCACTCCTCTGTGCAGATCCCACTGCAGAACAGGACAGGACCAGACCCAGTGCCCAGCCCCAGCTGCTCCTGCTTGGAGCTGTGAGAGGCAGAATGAGCCATGACAGACCTGAGCCAAGATCTTGTACAGGGGCTCCAGAATGAACTCCACGAAGCTGCGCTGGGAGCTGCTCGTCGGGGCCTTCTTGGTGAACTTGCGGCTGTTGGAGACCAGAGAGGTGAGGAGCAAGAACTGCAGCACTTCTACACAGCCTCTGCTCCTCCCTCCCATCCCCTGGGAAGCTGTCAGGGACACATGGGCCAAATGAAGGCCAGAGGAGCCTCTCTGCTCCTGCTTGTGGGATTCAGGTGTGAATCCACATGGATTCACGTTAGCCAGGAGGGCTGACTCAACCCTTCCCAGATACCAGTCCACTGTCATAGACACATTTTATGAAAAATCCTTTCCTTAGGATTTTTTCTCCTGAGAAGCTGAGAGGCCTCAGGAACAAAATGTAACCAATGGTTATCTGCTGTGGAATGCAACAGGTGCATCTGTGATTGGTCTCATGTGCTTGTTTCTAATTAATGGCCAATCACAGCCCAGCACAGCTCGGACTCTCTGTCCGAGCCACAAACCTTTGTTATCATTCCTTCTTTTTCTATTCTTAGCCAGCCTTCTGATTAAATCCTTTCTTGTATTCTTTTAGTATAGTTTTAATGTAATATATATAATAAAATAATAAATCAGCCTTCTGAAACATGGAGTCAGATCCTCGTCTCCTCCCTCATCCTCGGACCCCTGTGAACATGGTCACACTCCACCACAGGATCACAGGGTCAGGAGTGACCTTGGGTCCACATTTTACAGGGAAAGGAGGGCAAAACCCAGGAATAAAGAAACATTAAAACATTTAAACAGGGTTCTTACGTCTTCGGGTTGAAGTAGATGTCGCCCCAAAGCCGCTTTGCAAACTCCTGGTAATTGATGTCTCCTAAAGGAAAAAGCAAATGAAAAAGCCTCTCAGATATCACTGCTTTTTTCTTAGCTTAGAAATCTTTATATTTTGGCTTTTAAAACAAGCCTGAGGATTCAATTTAATGAACTGATGCTGATGAGTGAAAGGCTTGTCCCAATTCTCAGTGAAAGATTAAGAACTGTCCTGGGGAGAGCAGGCAGAGATGAGCAGAGAGAGTCCAGTGGGGATGTCCCCAGCAGCCCAGGGACACTGCAGCTCACAGAGTGACTGCCCAGCTCTCTGCTACACACAGGGTCAGAGCTGAGAGTGCTGCAGGAGCTCAGCCTCATCTGCTGCACTTCCAAACAGGAATGCTGTGACTGCTGCTGCAGTGCCAAGGTGCTGGGATGGCCTCCATCCCTCAGCCCTGCAGGCTCAGCACCAGCATCTTCTGCCCTGCTGAACATCTCCAGGTTTCTTCCTCTTCCTCAGGGAGCACACAGCCAAACACCCAGCACTGAAGGTCCTGTCATGGTGAATTTACAAATCCCAAGATGGAATGAGAACCTGCAGCAGGTTCCAAACAAGCTTTTGCTGTGGGCAGATGTGTGAACACAAGGAATTGCCTGGTGGCTGCAGTCTGGACACTGATGCTGCTCTAACTCCTGTCAGTGACATGTGGTGGCTGCACACACAATTCCTGGGGACCAGAATTCACTATTCCCAATTCCAAGCTCCTGCCTTCCCCACCTGGTTGGCATCTCCTGCCAGCTGTGCTGTCCTCAGCTCTCCAAGGATGGGTCTCACCCCAGCAGGCTCTGAGTTAATGCTGTGACACTCAGGGAGCTCATTTATTGCTCCAAACTCTCAGGACACGTGACAGTCCTGGCATCATCAGTCCCTGACCTCAACAACTTCATCCTCCCTCAGGCCAAGTTCTCTGCAAGAGCTGCCCCAGCTGCTTTACAACCTCCTTCCCCTGCTCTCAGCTCCTCCAGATCCCCAAATTCCCCAGTGGGGGACTTCAAAAACCTGGGCTGTGCAGCTGCTAATGCCAGCACAGAGCCCACTGCTACATGCAGCAGATTGCCTTGAGTGAGCACCTGGGGAGCAGAAAATTAAATCCAGGCCAGAAAAAGACAATTTCTTAAAAAAGAAAGAGGGCAAGAGTGCAAAACCTTGTGGGCAAAGCTTGTGCCCAGCTGCAGCTGAGTCTTGGACTTTTGGGAAAAGGCAGGAAGAGCTTAACTGCTTCACCCCTGAGCTGCTGACAGGGAGGCAAAGCACAACACACACACACCTGCCTTCAACTGCTTGTTATTTCTGCTCAGGGTATGAAAAAAATCTTGGCTTCCGACTCAAGAAACATTTATCAGGAGAAAATATCTTTGCTAAAACTGTGTTTCTGCTTTTTAACCCCCGAGGCTCAGCTCTGCAGCACCACTCAACTCTCAGCAATTCCAGAACACAAACACTGGCCATGTGCAGGGGAAGCTGAATGGCTCAGAAAACCCCCACAAGAAAGGTTGGGAAATGAGATGTTGAAGTGCACCAGGTTTCTGGCTAATCCTCACCATATGTGTCTGCATAAATCTTTGCAAAAGACCCCAGTGTGAAGCAGATGCTGTACTGAGAGCTGGAGAAGCACACGTTCCCCAGAAGGGGAGACAGCACGAGGTTCTCATCGGTGGAATACATGCTGAGAGGAGAAAAATAAAATCAAATCAATGTTATGAACCAAAGAAGACACTTCAGCCCACTTCCCACACCCTACAGCAGTGACAGGCAAGGAGCCTGCATTGCTAAAAAGCATCTTTAAACAGGCTGCAGCTTGCTTGCCATCAGAATCTCAGGGTCAGGAACATTTTCTGCCTATAAATTTCAAGCATTAATGCAAAGATTTAAAGATCCTAGAACTAAAAAGTCACCAGCACAAATGCTTCAGATTTTTTTATCTGGTATAACTTTTCTTCCTCTAAAAAAGCAGCTAAGTTGGTCAACCAAGTAAGAGAAAAGAAAATACAGGGATATAATTCAATCCAAACAGGTTTAATGAACTCACAGGCATGCTAGGCAGGGTGAATTACTCTGCTCCCAGCACACACTGAACAGAGACATGCCAGGGAGCTTGTGTGCAAACACACACACACTTGAAGGGCAAAATGCTGTTTAAAAAATCCCTGGGTGCAGAAGAACCCACAGAAATGTCTAAGATGTCCCTCCCTCTCCTGGGCAAAGCTGGCAAGGAGATTGGACTGTGTCAGTATCATAATCCTTGTCCAGGAGTTGAGACAGCAAATCCTCTTTTAGTTTTGTAGCAAGTATTTAGGAGCTTTGAGACACCTCAACCTTCAATTTGGGATACAACCTGGATCATTTCAGTGTATTTGAGACATTTGGGAGCATAAATTCTTTCCTCTGCTCATATGTCCACTTTCTCTACTTTTTAATGGAAGAAAAATGAAATGGGGCGGGGGAAATGAAATCCCTGGAGTTTGCCAGGAACAGCCAATCCTGCTTAATTCAATGTATCAGCTGAGATGAACTCCCAGTGGTTCTTCCTGGCCCATTTTCTATGACTCAACACATCAAGAGACAAACTGATGAGTTTTCAGGCACGTGCAGGGCTCACAGAGACCATAGGACAGGGACAGCAAGCACTAACAATGCAGCCTCACCTGATCAGACCATTAACTTCATCCACAATGTGTCTGAGTTTGTAGTAAGCATCTGTGGGGGGCAGTTTCAGCTCTAGGATGAGTCTGTCAATCTTGTTGATGCACACAGTCACTGCCAGCCTCTCCTGCACTGCGTGCTTGATCAGCCTCTCCGTGTTCAGCATCACCTGCAGGGAGCAGCAAGCTCAGAGCCCCAGGAAAGCCCCCCCAAAATGTTATCGGGGGCATGAGGGACAACCAGTGACCCTTACTCTGCTGCCAGGCTGCAGAAAAGCCCAAGCTCAGCAAGCAGCTAATCCTGAAATTCAGAAATAGGTGCTAACCCAACCAAATCCCTTGAATCCAAGCCTGTGGACATCTCTGATATAAATAACCTGCCCAGTTTTAGGTATCATGGGGATGGAGATGCACACAAGTCACACAATCAGCCTGCAGGCCACAGCATCACATCAGTCTGGACACAGCAGCCACAGGCTTGGCTGCCTGTTCAGCTGGAAAACACCCTCAAACTGCCCTCCAAAAACCCTTCACCCCAGAAAGCTGAACCCAGCCCAGGCCTTCGTGCTGAGGCAGGAGCACAGAGTCCAGAGGGAGGGATGGAAGCCCCAGGAGGAGGTGGCACTCACCCCCTCGGCCGCGTCGATGAAGAGCACGACGCCGTCCGAGATGCGAAGGCCGGCGGTCACCTCGTCAGAGAAATTCACATGACCTTCAAAACCACACAAAGGGGAGCAGTGAGAGGCACAGAGAGCCCTGGGGCAGCAGCAGCAGCACACAGGGTGGGAAGCCATGGGGCTCTGCAGATTTCTCTGGTTGCTGGTACCCAGAGAGGCAGAACGGAGATGGCTCCCCCTCAGACGGGGACCTGGGAGCAGCTGCCAGAGCTCTCCATGGAGGTTTAGCCTCAGCTATTTTTTGAGAATGCACACAACTTGTTTAACAGGCACTTTTCCTCACATTTGTGACTGTTTTTCTCACAGCTCTGTGCAAGGACTTCGGGAAAAGGAGGAAGATTTCTTCTCAAAGACAACAGATGTCTCTCCCCCCAGCCTCCTCCTGCGCTCTAACCTCCCTCATCCTGAGCTGTGGCTCAGCAGATGTGTCCCAAGACCCTCTTCCCTAAAGTTTCTTACAAATTCATCTGTGATTATGTTCCCTCCACAGAAGCCTGAGGAACTTGCTGAGTCTCACTGTAGGGCAACAGCACTTGAGCAAAGCAGGGTCAATACTGCACATGGCAATAGCTGGGAAAGAAAATTCTCCCTGTGCTGCTTGAGAAACACCTCTGCAGCCTCAGCAGCTCTTAATTAGGCCAGCTAATCAGAGACATGAGCCTGACTCGTCCCTGCCCATGGCAGGGGGTTGGAACTAGATGGACTTTAAGGTCCCTTCACCCCAAACCACCCTGGGTGCTTATGGGTCAGTACTGCTGAAGTGACTTCACAGGAATGAACTCAGCTGAAGGCTCAGGACTAGGCTGGAGTCAGCCATAAAAAGTACAAAACACAGCTAAGTCCCTCCCACAGCAGGATTTTCAGGACCGCACAATCACCTGGAGTGTCAATGATGTTGAAGAGGAAAGATTTCCTTTGGTGTCTGGCAGAACAATCGTCACCGGGGTGCTCTTGATCCCCACCCCCCTCTGAAACACAGGAAATCAGGATTACAGGTAAAAAAAATAAACAAAAGGATCACCCTGTACAGAAACACAAGGATCACCATGTACAGATGCAGAAAATGATCAGGGAAAAATCAGAAAGATGGAAAGAAGTAAACATTCATCCTGGAAGAGAGTAATAACCTCAGATCACCCAGCCCAGCTCTCCCATCTGTCCTGGTCAGACTGGTGAGCCACCACTGTACCCTCCACACCTGATTTCAGCTGAGGAGGTACTACAGGCAACACCTGAGGCAGAATGTGGGTGTTTGTTTGTGCTTTCACCTCCTGCTGCCACCAAGTTACGCCTCAAAGCACAAGAGTTGATCACACAAAGTATAAACACTGAGAGTAGGAAAAAAAATGCTTCAAAGGATTGTTCTGGTCATGACACAAAATAACATTCCCACTCATGCCCAACCACATGGAGTCAGAGCTAAGGAACACAAGCAGAAATGTATTTATTTTGAAATATTTTTTTTCCTCATCTACCACTGCTGCAAATCCCTTCGTCCTTTTTCTCTCAAAGAAAGTAAGAATTAGCCCCAAACTGGAGTGACTCTGCTGCAGATTTAACATTACATAGGTTATAAAATCATACATGGAGATGAGGAAAGGAAGTTGGATCAGGAATCTTCCTGAGGCAAACAAGAGGAGCAGATTGTTTTATTGATAAAGAAAATAACCAAAATGTGGAAAGCACAGAAAGGCATTAAAATGGACAAGGGAACTGCCTACAAGAACTGTGAGTAAAGCATGAGACAACTGGATAAAATCACTACAAGACCACTCACCTCCTGCTCTGTGAACAATATATCAGTGTAGCAGAGCTGCAAAGGCAAAACAAAAATCAGAGAGTCTCACATTTTGGTACCAGATACTCAGTTCGAAGCAGGACAGAATAACTCTGACACATCACTAAGGGGACAAGTAAGGGACAGAAGCAGGAACGTTTTCATATAATTCATATATTCATTTTCATATAATTCATATATTCATTTTCATATAATTAATATATTCATTTTCATATAATGCAGAATGTGTATATTATATACATTTCACATATTTATATACATTTTCATATAATTCATATATTCATTCTCATATAATTCATATATTAATTTTCATATAATGCAGAACGTGTAGACTATATACTCCCTTAGGGTGTATACAATACATAATGCAGAGCTAGGACTGAGCTCTGCCTTCCCAATTCTACATTCCAGTCACAGAACCACCCTGTCCCCATGCAGTGTCCCCTCCCTGAGGGTGTAGAAGCCACCCCAGGGTGTCCCCAGGGTGGGAATTCCCCAGCAGCTCACTCACATCCTGATCGTCGCGTTTCCGGATTTCGGGGTGCGTCTGCTCTATCAGGCAGTCAACAAAACACGTCTGAAAAAGAGCACAGAGAGGAGCTGCCTCTCTTCAGACAGACACAAACACAGCCCCATCCCTCCAGCAGCAGCACAGAGCATGCTGGAAACCTACTCAATCAACCTACAAAAATATCTGTACATTTCACAGGGAAACCTAGTGCCAGGACAAGGGGGAATGGTCTTAAGCTGGAGGAGGGCAGGGTCAGGTGGGATATTGGAAGAAATTCCTCCCTGGGAGGGCGGTGAGGCCCTGGCACATGGTGCCCAGAGCAGCTGTGGGTGTCCCTGAATCCCTGGAAGTGTCCAAGACCAGGCTGGACAGGGCTTGGAGCAGCCTGGGACAGTGGAAGGTGTCCCTGCCACGCCACTGGATGAGCTTTAAGGTCCCTTCCAACCCAATCCATCCTTGGATTCTGTAAAAAGGTGCATGAGCAGAGGAGCAGAAGGTGCTGCTGCAGAGAACCAGGGGCCAGGAGGGCTTGCAAAGCAGCAGGTCACCCTCACTACCCCTGATTTTGGATTATTTTGGCCATTGACAGCACCTTGCCGTGGTGCAGGTGCCCACACAGAGTCACATTCCGGATCAGCTCCGAGTTGTCCATCAGATCTGCCAGGAAACTGCAGGAACAAAAACACAAAAGGCTGTTGGAGGGCTTCTGCTGTGTCTAAGAAAAGTAGGTGCTGCTTTTCAGCTCCACTTTCTACCCAAGGTGCCCCCTGAATCTTTGCCAAACTTTTATCCTGGCAGTGCCCTGCGGAGGAAGAATCCCACTTTCCAGATGGGGAGGACAAGAGAGTTGGAGTCCCAGACAGATGGCAGTGGGTGGGAGGATTCAGAGCTGGTAAAGCTGCCAGCAATTGAATATTATTGAATATTTTTCTTCTCTTCTAGTCAGTACTGGAGGAAAAATCACATCCACGTACTCAGATGATGAAGCACTTCCACTCAAACCAAGGCAGGCGGGCAGGTAAATGGTGGTGCTGGATAACAAGCACCCCATGGAGCTCTGAAAGCAGCCAGGGGCTCCACAGACCATTAATTCTGATTTTCAGGCCTTAAAACAGTGACATTCCAGGGACTTAAGGAATTAAGTCTTTTTCAAATTAGCAGCTGAGCTGGGTAATGATGAGCTGGTCACTTCTGGATGGATGCTGGCCAAAAGATAATTGAGATCCTAAATTACCACCCCTAAAAAATAATGGGAAGCTATAAAACATGCAGTCACTGCCAGAGGCCTGCAGAGAATAAGTGCTGTCAAATAATTTCCTTTTTAAACAAATGAAATTTTCACTGATGCAATAGACTTCTTAATGTAAAACATTTTGATTAAGAGCTAAAAAATACAGCAATCAATACTAAACCCGATTAGAACCTTCCTAATTGGTCTGAAAATAAGGCTAAATAGGAAATCAATACCAAGCTTGCAGGTTTCTGGCTACATCCCACAAGGAATTTCTGGTGGCCCATCCTAACCATTTCTATCAACAAATAGGAGAAAAATGAATTAATTACAAATGGAATGAGCAGAGCACACAGGGATCAGGGAAGTGGTGGGTAATGCAGAGCCCAGGTCAGGGCTGAGAAAAACCAGCCCCAGCAGCTCCTGGGCTCTGCTCCAGCTCTGCTGAACCCCCCAGGCACTGAGCACATCCCCAGGGACCCCTGAGGGAACACCAGCTCCAGGAACACCTCCAAATTTTAATGTAATTTTTTAAATGCATTTGGAATTTTTTCCAGGTTTTCTCCCAGCCCTGGTGCCCAAGAAGCTGCATTGGGACACAAGGAACAGACCCACCCAGCACAGCTGCAGTGTCCTGCTGACTGCACAGCACTCTGCACTCACCCAGCAGCAGAAAAATTCCCAGTGGAAACTGGAATGGATGGGATCTAATCTGGGATCAACCCAAAATGTGCCAGTATGATGTGTGCCACACACTGACCATGTGGATATTTAACAGGGTGCCCAGAGCAGCTGTGGCTGCTCCACCCCTGGAAGTGTCCAAGGCCAGGTTGGACAGGGCTTGGAGCAGCCTGGTATAGTGGAAGGTGTCCCTGCCATGGCAGGGGTGGCACTGGGTGGGTTTTAAGGTCCCTTGCAACCCAAACAATTCCAAAAACGTTTCCTGAGCCACAAGCTGCTGCTATGGAGCTCAATCTCAGCCCCTGAGGTGAGATTCCTTTTGTGCCCATCCCTACCCTGTGCCCATTTTCCATGGGGAGGAAAAGTGAAATAGTTTGTCCTGCACTTCCTCTTGTTTTGGGTTCAGAACCTGGGAAGTGGCTCCTCTCAGGTCAGTGAGACCCCCAGATCCCCCCAGCCCCACACTCACTCCATCTCGTAGACAGTGACTGGCAGTGTCTGCTCCATCAGGGAGAACTTCTTGGTTTTCACAGGTTTGATAATGGGCTCTGAAACAAGAGACAGAACAACAAACTGTTCCCAGAGCCCCTGAACCAGCAGGGTCAGGAATGGCCCCCAGGAATGGGGAATTCAGCTGACAACCCCTCAGTTTTCTGGCTGACAGATTCTCTCAGCTGTTGGTCAAAGCTGCAGGAGAAGGTCACAGCAGGGCCCTTCCAGCATGCAGGAATCAAAGGAGATCATTTAAATGTATTTACTTCTCCCTTAAATCACTTTCCAATCTCTGCTGATTCCTGTTTTTCCAAAGACACCTTTGCTTGGGTTTGCAAAAACCTCAAGTGCCCAAATCTGCACACACCAGGCAGAGCTCCTGAGGCTATGAGGGGGCTCCAAAGGGGCAGGACAGAAAGAAATATATCATATTATGTTATGTTATGTTATGTTACGTTATGTTATATTATATATATTATTATAATATATCATAATAATATGTTTCATTCTATATAAATAAAATATATTATATATCATATTACACTATAACTTATTATATTATACTATACATACTACTATATATTATATTATATATTTTAAATATATAATAATTATATATTAATATTAAATAATATTCTGTATTATTTCTCCTTTCCAATGATCTCTTGAGAGCCTTCCCCTCCCTCCACCCCTCCCCACTCACCAGTGAGTGGCTGTGTGTCCTCCTCCTGCACGATGGTCTCCACCTCAGGCCCATAGACCTCCTCTGCTGTGGGGTAGTACTTCTTGTCCTCATGCAGCACCACCTCCATCCCAGGGTGCTCCTCGTCGTGCTCCCCCATGTCATCATCATCATCATCATCCTCCAGCTGCAACCAAGGCTCGCCCTGAGCTGCTGTGGAGCCCCCCAGGGGGACAGGCCTGGGCTCACCCCCGAGCCAGGGACTCCCAGAGCAGCCCCAGCACCCACAGGGGTGTCCTGGGAGCAGCTTCTGGCTCAGGAACAGCCCCTGGGCTTGCAGGGACCCCACACAGCACAAGAATCACACCTGGTAACACAAACCCCACCCACAGAGCAGCAGGACACCAATCCCAAAAATCAGCCAGGCACAAATCCGAAAAATCAGCCCCAAATCCAGGGCACAAATCCCAAAAATCAGTCCCAAATGGGAAGGGGCTCCCTCAATTCCCCCATGGGACAGCCCCTCTGCTCCCCCCGTGTCTCTGGGGTCTCGCTCTGCCTCTCCCATGAAAATCAGGCTCCCTGCAGCAGCCTCAGCTCCCTCCTGAGGGGCTCCCAATGGGACCTGACACCAAACCCGGCCAGACCCAGTCCGGCCAAACCCGGCCCGGCCAAACCAAACCCAGCCAGACCCGACCCAGCCAGACCCGACCCAGCCTAGCCAAACCAAACCCAGCCAAACCCGGCCCAGCCAGACCCCGCCTAGCCAAACCAAACCCAGCCAAACCCGGCCCAGCCAGACCCAACCCAGCCAAACCAAACCCAGCCCAACCCAGCCCAGCCACAGGAGCTCCCGTTCACCATTCCAGCAAGATCTGGGTGTTTCTCTTTATCACAGGCACAGATTTTGTAAATCCTTTAAACACCAGCCCCACTCGGACCCTCGGCACTCCGGCCCCTCCTCAGACCCGCACGGGGCGGGAGCAGCCGCGGGCCCGTCCCGCTCCGGCCCCGGGGCTCGCTGGCCCCATTCTGGCCCCGGGGGTCGCTGTCCCTCCTCACCTCGTCCAGGTCTTTGGCCTCCCGGCCCAGCTCGTCGTCGTCATCGTCCGAGTCCAGCTCGGGCCCGATGTAGTTGCCAAACTCGTCGTACAGGTCGGTGTCCATGCTGGGGGGCGGGAAAAGGGTCCGTGGGGGCGCAGAGACCGAGGCCGGGACAGAAACCCCCCGGGGCCGTGACAGAACCGCCTCAGGACCCGTGGCACCGAGACCCGGCCCTGCCCCAGCGCAATTCCCGGCCCTGCCCGAAGCCCTGGTCCCGCTCTCCCTCTCCAGCCCCGGTCCCGCTCTCCCTCCCCGGCCCCGGTCCCGCTCTCCCTCTCCAGTCCCGGTCCCGCTCTCCCTCTCCAGCCCCGGTCCCGCTCTCCCTCTCCAGCCCCGGTCCCGCTTTCCCTCCCCGGCCCCAAGCTCCGGTCCCGGTCCCGCCCTCCGTCCCCGTTCACAGTCCCGCTCTCTCTCACCCTCCCCGGTCCCGCTCTCCCGCCCCGGCCCCAGCCCCGGTCCCGCTCTCGCTCTCCCTCCCCGGTGCCGGCCCTGGTCCCGCTCTCCCTCACCCTCCCCGTGCCCGCTCCCCCCGTTCCCGGTCCCGCTCTCCCTCACCTGCCCCGGCTCCGCTCCCGCCGCTGCTCTCGCCGGCGCCGCCGCTGCCGAAGGCCCCCGGGCTGCCCTCGCCGCCTGTCGCGATAGAGCGTCCCGCGCTCGCCGCCAGCGCCGCGCCCGCGGGAGAAGCGCCGGGTGGGTCCGGGACCGAGTCGGAACCGGCTTCGGAGCGTCCCGGGGGGCCGCGGGACGAGCGAGGCAGCGCGGGGCGGCGGGGCCGGTTCTGCCGGGCGCAGCCGGGGCAGCCCCGGGGGCCTTGCGCGGTGCCGGCGCTCCGGCGGCGGGAGCGGCGCTGTCGCGATAGAGAGCGCGGCCCCGGGGCCCCGGTGTTCATCACCGGGCGGGGGCTATCGCGACAGAGAGAGCGGCTGCGGGGCCTGCAGTGTATCAGGGGGGTTCGGACAGGGGAGAGGTTCCCAATTGCCACCCACGTGCGCGGCCTTGCGCTGTCACAGTGCGGGTCACAAGGCGGGACTGTCGCGATAAGATCGGGCCCGTCCTGGCAGCGCTGTTGGGACACAAGTGTGTCCTCGAAGCTATCGCAGGCAGGGCTGTCCCTGTGCCCCCAGGCCGACCCCTGTGCCCCCGCGGCCCGGGCACGGAACCGGGGATGGATCCGGGGATGGATCCGGCCGGGGCGTTCCCGGTGCTGGAGCGGGAGCTGCGGGCGGCGCTGGCGGAGGACGAGCGGCGGCAGCGGGAGGGCGAGGCCAAGCTGCGGGCGCTGCGCCAGGGCGTCCCCGACTACGGCCAGTTCAGGTCCGGGGTCGGGGAGCGGCCCGAGGGGGCCCCGGGACCCCGAGGGGTCTGATGGGCCCAGCACTGCTCGGGGGACCCGAGGGGCCCGGAACAGCCCCGAGGACAGAGCCCAATGGCTGAGATTTGTCCCAGAACTCCTCGGGGTGGCCCCGTGTGCGCCGAGATCTCTCCCTGCTCCTGTGGTGGCCTGGCTGTAGCCAGCAGTGGAGTGGCACTGTCCCCTCCCCAGGGCACTGTCCCCTCCCCGGGACACTGTCCCTTCCATAGGGCACTGTCCCCTCCCCAGGGCACTGTCAGCTCCTCCCATTCCCACCCCAGCCCCCGTTTCTCCCCCAGGCCGTGCTGGGAGTGCAGAGCAGAGGGTGACTGTCCCCTGTGTCCCCTGTGTCCTTCCCAGCCTGTCCCTGCTCCCAGGTGTGTCCCTGCTGTGCCCAGGGGGTGTGAGCAGGCTGGGGTGGCCCGGCTGCCCCACAGTTGGGCACTGCCAGTGCCCTCCAAACTCCAGAATTCCCCAGGGATCCCTCTGGGGGCTCCCTGTCCTTTGACATCCACAGGTAGATCCAGGACTTTGGTCCCACATTCTGGGACCAGCTCAAATTCCATTCATGGGGTCACATCTGTCTCATTCCCCCATGCCACTGATCCCTGAGGGGCAGGAAAACACCTTCAAGGGGCTTCTCCCCCAAATACCTTGATGGGATTCCAGAGGGATTTCAGGTCAGGGTCTGCTCCTCCAGCCTGTCCAGCCCCTCTGGGTGTTCCACATGGCCCAAAATCAGAAATTGGCTCAGAGCATCAGCCTGGAGCCTCACAGTGTCCCTCCTGTCCCTGTTCCCTTCAGGGAGATTGTGCTGGCTTCTCACCTGAAGCCTCTGGAGAAGAAGGACAGGCTGGGACAGAGGAGGAATGTGCTGTGGAATCCCTGTGCAGCCCCAGCTGAGACAGCATGTGCCTGCACTGTGGACATCCCACAGGTGAGGGAGAGGCCCCAGCAGCTGGAAATTCCTCAGGAATCACCTGGGTGTAATTGGGATGAGGGATTTACTCAGGATTCACTCTGGGTGTAAGCCAGCCCTCCTGGCCCCTGGAATGTCAGGGTTTGGATCAGGCTGGATTCTCTGGCTGCAGAGATTCCCTGAGCACAGGGAATTAATTTAATGGTTTAATGAGCTGGGTTGGGTTAATCCTGCCCGAGCCTGATGAGCTCACTGGGTCCCTCAGCAGTGGGAGACAGGGACAGGACATTTTCTGTCCCTCCATTTATGGCTGGAGTCACCTCAGTCCTGCCCCTGCCATGCTGGGGTGTCCTGTCCCTGTCACTGGGTGTTTCCCATGGATGTTTCCCATGAAAAAGAAATTTCATGGATTGCCTTATAAACAATCTCAGGTGTTGTTTATGATGCTGGGGTTTCATTGACCTCTGTTTCTTGTAGCATTTTTTGCAACTCTCCTGGTTGGGGCTGGGGTCACTCCACAGCCATCTGTGTTCACACTGGGTGTCACAGCTCATCCACACTTCCCTTTTCCCCTGGAATTCCCTGGTTTCTCAGGGTTAAATGCATCTGGCTTTTCCTTGTGTTCCCCTTTTCCCCCTGAATTTTCCCCCCTGGTTTCTCAGGGTTAAAGGCACCTGGCATTCCCCTTTCTCCCTGGAATTCCCTGGTTTTTCAGGGTTAAAGGCACCTGGAATTTCCTTGTCTTCTCCTTTTCCCCCTAGGGCATTTCTTCCTGGTTTCTCAGGGTTAAAGGCACCTGGCATTTCCTTTCCCCCCTGGATTTTCATGGTTAAAGGCACCCGGCCTTTCCTTGTGTTCCCCTTTTCCCCCTGGATTTTCCTGGTTTCTCAGGGTTAAAGGCACCTGGCATTCCTTTTTCTCCCTGGGTTTTCCTGGTTTCTCAGGATTAAATGCACCTGTCTTTTCCTTGTCTTCCCTTTTCCTCCTGTTTCTCAGAGTTAAAGGCACCTGACATTTCCTTGTTCCCATTTTCCCCCTGGATTTTCCTTGTTTCCCAGGATTAAAGGCACTTGGCTTTTCCTTGTCTTCCCTTTTCCTCCTGAATTTTCCTGGTTTCTCAGGGTTAAAGTGACCTGGCATTCCCTTTCCCCCCTGAATTTTCCTGGTTTCTCAGGGTTAAAGGCACCTGGCATTTCCTTTCCCCCTGGATTTTCATGGTTAAAGGCACCTGGCATTTCCTTGTCTTCCCTTTTCTCCCTGGATTTTGCCAAAGCCCCTGGTCAAAACATCTCAGCTATCCATGAGCTGATTGGGGTGAGGGGATCAAAGTCTTCAAACAAAACAAAGGGAGCTGAGTGTCCCTTTCTGCTCCAGGAGCTGGACCAGCTGCCCGGCACCGCTGCGGAATTTCACCGAGATTGGCGCCGATGCCTGAAAAGTGGGACAGAGAAATACCAGTTTTTACTGGAGCTTGGAGGGGAGGCCTTGGGCAGGATTTTCCAGGCTGATGTGGGCTTTGGCCTCCTGGGGGAATTCCTGACAGTGCTGGCAGAGAACATCCATCCTGGGGACAGAGCTGCCGTCCTTCAGATCCTGCAGAGCCTGGCGGGCACCGAGCGCTTCGGGCTGAACGTGGCTCTGCTGAGCCAGGCAGAGAAGGAGAGCAGCCAGCATTTGTTCAGGAAGCTGCAGAGCAGGGATGGGCAGGCTGCTGGCCAGGGGGAAGCCCATCCCATGGAAAACCACCTGGAGAAGGAAAGTGAGGAGGAGAGGACAGTGGTGGAGCTGATGAAGTGTTACCAGGTCAGCTGAGGGAGCAGGAGCACCAGGATTGAGTAGAAACCTCAAAAGTTGACTTTGGCATCACCTGGGGAAGTTGTACACAATAAAGTTTAGCTCCCAGGCTGTGGTGCTGTGGTCTCTGAGCAGGGTGTCCTCACAGGTGGGTATGGAAAAAACAAGGGAAAGAAAACAGGGTGGTAGTTTTGAAGGAGAAACCCAAACCCAGATAGTCCCTTTCCTCTTCCACCCCTGCCCACGGTTACTGAGGGGTTTTAGGAGATGTAATCAATGCCAATAACAACTCAGGTCCATTTTTTCCCAATCCCAGTGCAGCAAATGGCAGAGTCACCCCAGCAGACTGGAAGCACCTGCTCCCACCTGCCCTGGAGACACCACCAGGCACCTGATGGCAGGTCCAGGTTCGTCCCTGAGGCCTGGCATGGGAATATTGGCCTTTGTGGCACCACTTGAGGGGACATGTGTGTCCCTGCACTCTGCAGTGGTGCCATTCCTCCTCCCTTTGCACACCTGATGGCAGCTGAGCACTGGAGACTTCAGCAAAAAAAAAGATCCTGGAGTTACCCAAGATTGGGATTGTCTTGGTTTGGAAAGACAGGAGTCTGCTAAGGAAGGCAGGAGCCTCCCCTGAGATGGAGAATGTAAACCCTCCTGACCCCTCTGAATTGCTATAAATTTTAAATTAAGGGCCTCTCAGGCAAGACTATGGGAGCAGGAAATAACAGTTCTTTAATAGGGAAAAGAGAAAAATAAAAGGATAAAATAAACCATGCAGTACACCAGAACAACACTGACAGAGTCAGAACCCAACCTGACACCCTGTGGGTCAGGGTGTTGGCAGCAGTCCCATTGGAATTGTGGCTGCAGCCCTCCTGCAGTGTCAGGGGTGGTTCTGTTGGAGCAAGGGGGATCTGTAGAGAAGGATGGATTCTTCCTCTGAAGATCCAGTGGAAGGAGAGACAGCTGCTGTTCCTCTGGGGAATCCCGTGGAGAAGCCGTGCTGGTGTCTCAAAAACCTCTGGATTATATCTGGGTAGGAATGCTTGGCCCCTCCCTCTGAGCTCACATCTCCCAATGGGATGCTGTAGTTCTTATCAGTCATGCAGGGACATTCAATAGCTGTTATCAGCAGATGTCCCCTCCCGAGGGAGGTGTGAATGTGGTCACTCAAAGAGAGAGATAAGGCAAACTGTTCACTTGACAAAGATAATCTGCCATACAGAAACGGGGCTGGAAACAAAACCTGCACACCTGGGCCAGGACCGACACCCCAGGGCTGTCCCCCTCAGCCCTGAGCTGGGGATGTGTGGCTGCCATGGGACAGAGAGAGAGGAACGGTGAGTGTTTCTCACAGCGGCTTCTGAGAAGTTTTAGGGAGCTGGAAAGATGTGATAACTTGTTGACTATAAACAATTTGCAAGTGGTGTTTTTCTACTTTATTTTTTCCTTCTACTTTATTTCTGTTCTATTTTTTTCTGCTTTATTTTCTGTTCCTCTGAAGGACAGTGCGCGAGAAAGATGTTTCTGTTAGTTAGCCAATAGAATAGTGTTAGGGAAGATGAAACAGGAAAGCCTTATAAATATGATTGTCTGGCAAAAGATTTTGAGAATATAGAAGCTGTAAGCGAGATTGAAATGAAAGCAAGCTTTGAGATACTTTAGTTACTGAACAACTGGAAAACACTGGTGTGGCCAGCTGAAGGTGATCCCCTTTTGATGGAACAACACCCTCTGCTTGCAGACAGGCCCAAGGGTCAGAGCAGACCCTGCCAGCTTGGCAGAAGGGGCCCAAAGAGGAGTTTTTAGGGTTTAAAATGTAACACAGTGTGGTAATGTAATAATTCCTATAGGCTGTATGTAAATGCTATAGGATTTGTATCTTGTACTAGATTGGTTAGTGAGAATCAGAATATTCAACACAGAAGAAGATTTATTGTATTGGAACGGGAACCTCACTCTCTTACCCTCTAACTCTCTTACCCTTTTACTCTCTCACCCTCTCATCCTCTCCACCCCTCTCTTCTCTCAGGCCTGCTCTGAGCTGTGTCTGGCAGCTCCCAGCAGGGCCCTGCACCCAGGCCCTTTGCAATAAACCCCAAGTTCCCAGCCCTGGCTGCAGAGATCTCTCATCTCCGTCCGTCCCCACTGTCCTACCCCCCAACACTCCTACAGACAGAATCTATCATCCCACTCTATAAAAACCACGCGGTTCTTTTGAATAAAACCTTCTTTGCCTTTTCTACCATCCTCCTGTTCCTGCCTCAATCTTGGCACAAGAATGACAGGGATGTTGCTCCCAGGGGCTCTGTTCATGTGCTCTCTGCTGCCTGGATTTCAGTCCTTTCCCAGTTCCAGGGCTGTCACTCCAGCCTGGGCAGATGGAGGCTCTGGCTGTCACTACAGCCCGTGCTGCTGCCAGGGGAGCAGCCCAGGTGGCTGCATGCTTTCCCAGCCAGCTCCCACCTGGGCTCCTTGGTGGCTCCTGGATTCCTGCCTGCACAAACCCCTGAGCTGTGCTGGAATTCTGCCCTTCCTGCTGCCGGCTCTTCTTCCCAACGAGCAAAACCACAGCTGCTGAGGCTACAGGAGCAGCCCTCAGCTTCCAGCACCTCTGGCACTGCAGGGGTTAATCCTGTGGGGGGTGAGGGGATTACAGGGCAGTGGGGGAAGCACTTTGGGTTCTGCTGGGAGATTTTTAGGGATTCAAAGTGGGAGGCACAGAGCAGTGCTGCCAGGTGAGTCTTGGTGGCTGTGTTCCCCCTGGCCTGCACACACAGCCCTGGCTGGTGCCACCCTGGGGACACTGTCACCATGGGGACACTCTCAGGCTCTGTCTGGGGGCTGAGTTTGGTGGCAAAATCTCCAGGCCTGGAGCTGCCTCTGTGTGTGAGCCCCTCCCAGCTCATGCTGGGGCTTTGTTGCCCTTCAAGGACCCAACCAGCTGTACCCTGCTCCGTCCCTGAGTGTGGGAGATGCAGATTGTTTTCCATAGCTCTGCCCCTCCCTGACTTTGCTTCTCATGTCATCACCAGGTGTTTGGCTCACCATCATCGACACAGTTCAAGTGCCAGAGCATTGCTGAGACCCACAGTGCCCTCCCAGACAGAAGGATTTCCCTTGAGAATGCTGAAATCCTCAAGTCACATCCTCAAACAAAGGAGATGAGCCTGGAGGGCACATCCTGCTCCCTGCTGAAACCCTGCAGAGATGCCACCACCTTTGGGGGGACATGTAAGATAACTCTGTCAGGCACAAATACCGACTCCCAATTCTGTGCTGAGTTGGGTGAGTTACAAACACGTCAAAAGCAGAGACAGTTCTGAAGAAAATTGCCAGATTATTTGAAAAAAACCCAAAAACTTTCCCTTCAAAAAGTCAAAATCAAACATTGAAAAAATGTTGAAACTAAAATGGGCTAAAATGGTCCTCACATTGGAAATTTCCTGCGTGAGGGTGATCCGAGGTGTCCCTGTGGGGGAGCTGCTACACCTTGGCCACTTTCCTGAACACCTCAGACCTGCAGTGGGACAGGTGGACGAGGAAGAAGATGCCAACAATGACGGCGAAGCTGATGCCCACAGCCCTCATGACGAAGATGGACTCGGGGTCGCTGGGGCTGCGCTGGCGCCGGGGCTCGAAGGTGACAGTGAGCTCGAAGCCAGCCACCAGCTCGCCCTCCCGCCAGCAGAAGTAGGTGGCTTTGTCCCTCCTGCGCAGCCGCTGCAGGTGCAGGTGGTTCCCGTGGTCGATGAAGAGCCTCATGTGCTTCCTGACCCCCACCAGGTAGTGGGAGCGGTAGAGCCGCACAGAGCCCTTGTCCCAGGCCACAGCGTGCTCCGGCCGCGCCCCCGGGCACGAAATCACCAGGTCAGTCTTGGGGGGCTGGTTGTGGTACTGGATGGGGACACGCGGCAGCTCTGGCTTCTCGCCCAGCTTGTAAACGATGTTGGAGATGGACTGCACGCCCTCCTCGGGGACTTCCTTCTGCGGGCAAGGGGCCAGGCAGCTCCTGACGGCCACCTCGGGGCTGCGGAGGCGGATGAGGCGGCCGAAGGGTTTGGGCACGGCCCTGGAGCCGCAGGAGCTGACGTTGGGCAGCGCTGTGCGGTAGCGGGGTTTCAGCTGCGGGCTCTGCACGTAGCAGAGCCCGATGCGCCGCTGCTCGCCCCGCACCCCGCAGCGGTCACAGCGCGTCCAGTCCCAGAAGGTGGTGAACAGGGTGAATTCCTTCTCTTTGTGGTCCTCTTGGACGTGCTGGTCTTTATCCAGAAAAGCCACGGTGATCTTCCTGGTGGGCTGCACGTCCACGTCGTAGCCGTAGAAGAAGAGCCCTTCCTTGGTGCCGCACAGGTAATGGCCAGAGTCCCTCACCTGGGCTCGGAACACGATCAGGCTGAACAGGCGGATGCTGAAGCGCTTCAGGAGGTCGCTGCCCGCGCGCACCTGCTTGGAATCCACGATCACGGTGCCGTTGAAGTCTGTCAGCACCGTGGTTTCGTGGCTGTGCAGGTTCTTCTGGAAGTACCAGACCACAGAGGAGGCCTCCTCGGGCTTGCACTTGCAGGGCAGCTCGAAGGTCATGTCCGCCAGGTAGGCGACGTTCTCGAACACCAGGAAGGCGGGACACGCCGTCTTCTTGAACACATCCCCTTTCTTCTCAATGGCAAAGGCCTGGAGAACATCCACCAGGGAGAGGAGAATGGTGGCTCCCAGCAGCCTCCTCCCCATCACTGCAGGTGCTCTCTGGCCCAGCAGAACTCACAGAGGCCAGGCAGGGATCTGCTGGGAGCATCCTGCCCTGGAGCAGCCCAGCCTCTGTCACCCTCTCTGAAAGCAGCTCTGGAGCGTTGTCACCCACGTGCCTGGCAACAATGGAGCTGTGCTGGGACCAGCGGAACCCCCAACATCTCATCATGGTTTGAGCTGGAACTTAGAGGGAATCTCGAGTGCAGATCAACATCTTCATGGCTGTGTCATTGGGAAGGTATTGGCTTTTGGGGCAGAGAATTTTTGGGTTGTGCTTTAATGATTAGGTCAAAGAGAACCTTCAACCATGGGCTGGCCAGTCTGATGAGAGGGGAGGCTTGGGGGGTGGGTTCCAAAGGGGCGATGTTTATGCCATTGCTTCCTCCTGGGGAGGAGACCAGGCCAGCCTGATGTTCCTTGGCTCGAGATGAGAATCACAGGGCAAACCCCATCAGTGCTGTGTGTGGCTGTGGTGGAACCTCTCACACCCCACACAGGTTCTTGATCCCCTCTCTGAAGTGCCCGGACACAAAGAGTCACAGCATGGGAACAAACAAGAACTGGAAATGTGAGTGTGCAGTGGCAGGGCCATGACCCCACTGCAATGACAGTGACACGGTGGGACAGCTCACCTGACAGGGATGTTGCCATGGATGGCCGTGGTCATGTGTCCCCACAGCCCTCACCTGCACTCTGGGACACTCAGCAGAGGAGCCCACAAGCCCTGGGATGATGGAGAAGAAGGATGGAACCCAACCCCAGAGCCAGAACCTTTTCCAGGCTCCCCACACGAGGAGGAGGCAGGAGAGAACAGCCGCGTGTTGGCCCTTGGATTTGGGACAGAACAATTTATTAAAAACACAGTAACCTATTTCCTAAACCCACCCATAACCTGCAAACACACATACAGCACTGAGCCAACAGAGGGGGCACAGATGCAGGCACGCTGCTGGAACCACGGCCAGAAGGGCGGCGCGGGGCAGGAGGGGATGCTCGGGGAGCTGCAGGAGGCGCTGGAAGCCTTTGGGGTTTGGGCGCGGGGAGAGGTGCTGGGGGGTGGGCTCGGGGGGAGCTCTGGCTGCTGCTGCTGCTGCTCAGCGCTTGGGGGAAGCGGCTCTGGAGCCGGCCCGGGCAGGGGGCTGGGGGTCCGTGCTGGTGCCGGGGTGCCAGGGCTTGGGGTGCCCGGCGGAGGGGGGGGCTGGCGGCTGGCACTGCGGGGCTCCGGGGGCACGGCGGAGCTCTGCTCTGCCCGAGGACTCTTTGCTGCCTCCCTACAACCCCGCTGGCGCTTCCTCCGTGTTCGGGGGCCGCAGGAGTTTTCTGACTGGGAATCGCTGCTCGACTCGAGCATCCTCTTCACCGGCCAGACAGAGATCGGCTTGGGACTGGAGCACGGAGAGAGCTCCTGGCAGCATTGCGGGGCCGTGCTGGGCGCAGGGGGATCTGGCGTGGTGACAGGAGCTTCGGCTAAAAGAGCAGAGAAGAAACAGAATCACCTCCGTGTCTGCAGCTCGGGAGCACCCCCAACCCCCGGGGCACCCCGTGTGCCCCCAGCTCCGCGCAGACCTGCCCTCCCCCGCGCTGTCCCCGGGTTCTGGAAGGTCCTGGGGGGTCCTGGAAGGTTCAAGGGGGTCCCGGGTGGGTTTGAAAGGTCCCGGAGAATTCCGGAGGGTCCGGGAGGGTCCAGAGGAGCTCCCAGGGACTCCCCAGGGCTCTGCAGGACCACAGCTCCCTGCCAGGACCGCGCCGTGCCACGGAGGATGAGGAGGGAGAGCTCAGCCCTGCTCAGAGCCGGCTGAGGCTCCATCCCGGCTGGCTCGGGCAGGGGAACCAGGGAGGAGTAACAGAGACGGGAGAAACGCGGCTCAGAGCTGCTGCTTTGGGCTCCTGGGGCAGGGACATCCCCCCTTCATACGAGCTGAGCTGAGCTGAGCTCCCCCCGAGCCCAGGGCTGCTCCCGGCTCCTGCCCGAGGTGCTGCCGAGCTCGGATCGCTCTGCACAGCGAGGCCGGAGCCACGACGCGCTCGGTGACACCGGGGACACGCCCGTTCCCTGTCCCCTGCCCACCGCGGGCTCCTCCAGCCCCCATCGAGACACAGGAGAGGGGCCAACCACCAGTGTCCCCATCCCAAATCCTCACCTGCACAGCTCAGCTGCATTCCTGGAGCTGGGGCAGCCTCGCTGGGCTCCTCGAGGCAACAGGGAAGTGCAGCTTCCTCCAGCCCTGGGGACTCCTCCAGCCCTGGGGACTCCTCCAGCCCTGGGGACTCTTCCAGCCCTGGGGATTCCTCCAGCCCTGAGGACTCCTCCAGCCCTGAGGACTCCAGATCTTTGAGCTCCTCCAGCCTTATGGACTCCTCCATCCCTGTGAGCTCCTTCAGCTCTGAAGGTTCCTCCATCCCTGTGGTCTCCTCCAGGCTTATGGACTCTTCCAGCCCTGTGGGCTCCTTCAACCCTGTGGGTTTCTCCATCCCTGCGAGCTCCTGCAGCCCTGTGGGCTCCTCCACTTCCTTTGTCTTCGCAGTAATTTCATCAGAGCAGAGGCTGTGAGTAGAGTTTTGGGGTAAGAGTGTCAAACTTGGAACATGGGACATTCCCAAGTTGTAAATCCCCTCCTGGAGAGCCTGAGCTGTGAAGTGTGTGTGCACCTGTGGGTGACAAGGGACCCAGGGACAGGGCCAGCATCTCCAAGCACAGCCCTGGTCCCACATCCCAGCAGTCTGCCCAGGCTGAGAGGAGGCAGCAGGACACGGGGAGGACACAATGACACTCACTTCTGCTCGTGGTCCTGCTGAAGGGGACTTGGTGTCCTGGTCTGGAGCTGCAGATCGGGCGGGGAGGCTGTTCTGGAGCTGCAGGGAGACACCCCGGGGTCCTGCAGGGACTGGGATCAGGCAGTGGTTAAAACACAACGGTGCAGCACGGACCCACCCCCGGGGCTGGAGCAGGGCTGCTCCTCAGCCTCCGGGTGGCCACAGGGGACACGATCTGTGCCCAGAGACCTGGCAAAAGCCCCGCGGGGTCTGGGCTGAGCAGCTTTACCAGCAGAGCAGGCACACTCTGCTGGAGCTCCATCGGCACCTCCTGCCCTCGGCGCACCCCCGGGCTGGGAGATTCCCACGGGATACGGGAAGCACCGACCAATGCACCCCACCGGGGACGCTCCGGCCGCAGGCAGCAGCTCCCGAGCCCCCGGGGCCCTCCCGGTGCTCACCGGCAGCAGGATGTGCCGGGCGCGGCTGGCGAAGCGCAGCGTGCTGTAGGTGTCGGGGCCGGCGGGCGCCGCGGGGCTCACGGCCGCGATCACGGCGCTGCGGAAGCTGCCCACCAGCGAATCCTTCAGCAGCAGCGTCAGTTTGCTGTCCCGGAACGGCACATGGCACGGCCCGCCCTGTCCCGAGACAGCGCTCAGCTCCGGGCCATGGGGACACCTCCCGGAGCCGTCCCGGGGAGCCACACTCACCTTGGTTCCGGCCAGAGCACGGACCACGCTTTTGAAGGCCAGCAGGGAGCGGTTGATGCTGGTGCCCTCCCACATCCCCTCTCCCCGGCCCGGCGTGTCCCAGGCTCGCTCCGAGCCCGCCAGGTCAATGAAGCTCAGCTTGGCCGCACGCGGGTCCCCGCCGGTGAGGTCCCAGTGCTTCACCTGGATCTGGGGACACAGGGGGCTGGGATGGCTCCACACGGGTGCTCTGGGCTCTGTGCTTTCAGGGCAAGAGCCAGGGAATCCCGTGGGGAGATGAGGCAGGAGGAGGAGGAGAGGAACCTGGCATGTTGGAAGGATGAGCTAAACACCCAGTGATGACACAAGGAGCAGAGCCAGGAAAGGGATGTGGCAGAGAGGGACAGCTATGGGAACAATCAGCGTCTCCCAGACTCGATGATAGAGAGGGGTATGGCTGGGCAGGTCCTCAGAGGGGCTGGAAAAGCATGCAGCCACCTGGGCTGCTCCCCAGGCAGCAGCAAGGGGCGAGGCAGCAGGCTCAGGCTGGAGTGACAGCCCTGGAATTGGGCAAGGACCTGGCTGGAACTGAAATCCACGGGCAGCTTTGCAGCCAGGCAGCAGAGAGCACATGAACAGAGCCCCTGGGGAGCAACATCCCCAGCTCAGGGCTGAAGGGGACAGCTCTGGGGTGCTGGTGCTGGCCCAGGTGTGCAGGTTTTGTTCCCAGCCCCGTTTGCAGCAGCACTGGGGCCATCCCAGGGGCAGCAGCCCTCACCTGGAAGATGGCGTGGGAGCGGGAGGAGGTGGCGTTGGCCTTGGTGGAACGCTGGGCCCGGTTTTTATTGCCTTTGGCCAACAAGTCCAGGAGCTGCTCTGGTGTCGTGGGCTGGGGGAGAAGGGGCAGGGGCTGGATCAGCACCTGGGCACCCCGGGCACCCCGAGGCCGAGCAGCCCCGGGCAGTGGCAGCTCTGCGGGGCCCTGGCAGCTCGGGGCCACCTCTGCTGCCAGCCAGGAGCACCCGGGACCTCCCCGGCCCGTGTCCCCAGGGCTCCCAGCTGCTCTCAGCCCCCGTGCAGACAAGTCTGTCCCAGGCCTTGTGCCTTTTTTGTGCCCAGACCTGGTGCAAGGAGAGGCCCTGTGCCACGACTCCTTTCCCGGGCTGCTCCCAGATGTTCAGAGGGCCCTGGGGCTCCAGCAGGTCATAGACACGCTCCTTGTACACCTGGAGAAGGACATCGAGGTCAGGCTGAGGTTTAATTCTCTGGGAGAGAGCTGGGTACCCCTGCAGGATCTGGCACAGCCAGGGGCTCCCCCTGACCCCAGCTCTGGCACCTCATTCCACCAGAGCAGCTGATGGGGCTCAGAAGGCAGGGCCAGCTCCCAGAGCTTTGCTGGGCACTTCCCCCAGCCCTGCTCCTCTCCAGCCCTTCCAGCCAGGAGGCCCTCACTGCTCTGTGGAGCACAGCAAGGAGAGAAAATCCCCAGCTCCAGCTGAGAGGGAGGAACAGCAGCAGTTCTCTCCTCCAGGTGGGTGACCCTGCTCCCAGCCAGGCTGCCCTGCCAACCCCAGGCACAGCAGGGGACACTGCAGGTACCCCGAGTGTGGCTCTGGATCAACCCCAAATCTCTTCCCTGGGGACCCTGAGGCAGGAGGGGACACACTGGGCCACAGCAAACCTGCTGGTAGGAGACAAGGACCTCACAGCTCCTGTCCTTCATGGCCTCGAGCCTCTTGTAGAGTTCCACCGTGGCCAGGTGCACAATGCCAGGGGTGCTCTTGGAGCCCATCATGGTGTGGGTCTTCCCAACCCCTGAAGCTCCGTAGGCAAACACTGGAGGGAGAAGGGGTGGGAGGTGAAATGATCTAACAGCAGGAGAGGAGAGGAGAAGGAGAGGAGAAGGAGAAGGAGAAGGAGAAGGAGAAGGAGAAGGAGAAGGAGAAGGAGAAGGAGAAGGAGAAGGAGAAGGAGAAGGAGAAGGAGAAGGAGAAGGAGAAGGAGAAGGAGAAGGAGAAGGAGAAGGAGAAGGAGAAGGGAGGAGAGCTTATCTGCTTCCCACAGAGATAAGACACAAGGTAAAACTCATAACCTTCCCCACTGCTCCTCAGGGCAGTTTTTCTCCCTGCTTTCAGCCTCTCTAATGCAGCAGGGACAGAATGAGTCTCTAGGTGAGCACTGCTCCCATGCTCAGGTCACCTCTGACCCTCTCCCCACGAGGCATTTCTGTTTCCTCTCTTTCACCCCCATCTTCCAGCACCTCCTCTGAAGCCTCCCCAGCAGGGTGGGACACTGATCTGGAGCCTCAGCCCCCTCCCGAGGGCAGCACTCAGTGCTGGGGCCTGGGGACAGGGGCAGCCCTTCAGTGGCTCTCAGGACCACAGGAACTGGAACAGCATCCCCTGGAGTGAGCTCCGGGTGCAGGGAGAGCCCGGGGAGTGCTGGGCTCCTCCTGGGAATGCTCCCGTGATGCGCAGTGCAGGGAACAGCTCGGGGCTGTGGGAGCTGTCCAGGACCTGCCAGACCCGGCTCTGTGGAGCCATTCCAGCCTGGAAAGGGATGGCAAAGCCAAGGGGCTCTTTCTTCATGCATCCACCACATTTCACCCTTTCTTCCTGACCCAGGACAGACAAGAGCAAGTAATCCTGTTCCTCCAAATGCCTGGCCAGCTCTGCCCAGGGAGGAGGGCAGGCTGTGGGAAGGGGCTGTGTCTCAAAGGGATTTAGGGTCTTTGGGGAGTCTCAGGGGAGCTGTAGGAGCATGAAGGGGTTTGTAGGGTCGTTTGGGATCCAAAGTGACCCAAAGAGGGGCCAGGGTTTTTGGGAGAGGCTGTGGGAGCCTGGAGGGGGTTCAGGCTCATGGGGAGCTCCAAAGGGGCACGGGATTGGCACAGGGAGGGGGTGGGCACAGACCCCGGGGAGGGATCTCTCTACCCCAACGCCCATATCCATCCTCTGCACCCCATTCCCAGAGTGCTGAGCACTGCTGGAACCAACTCTCTTCAGGCCGTGTGATTTTGGGTTGCTGTTGTGTCACCCCATTCCCAAAGGCCCATGGGGGCTTCCAAATTAAATCCTGGGCCCACCCAGCCTGGGAGGGGATGGGGCAGGAGCTCCTGCGAGGATCAGGACTCACCGGAGCAGTTGTAGCCAGCGAGGAGCGTGTCCAGCAGAGGGAGCGTGGTGTGCTGGAACACCTCCTGCTGCGTGGCCCTCTCGCCAAAAACGCGGTCGAACTCGAACTCGAGGTTCCTGCGGCGGCGGCCGGGGCCGGTGCCGGTGCCGCCGGGCTCCTCGGAGGTGAAGAGCACGGCGTGCTGGTTCAGGACGTGCAGGATGGAGGGCGCAGCTCGCTCCCGGGGGTTGGGGGGCCTCACACGCAGCACCACGGCCATGGAGCCCTCCTGGGGAGGGGGCTCTGCCTCCCAACAGGCACCTGGGGCTGGGGCATCGGGCTGCTCGGGGCTCCCCATCCACTGATCCGGGTCCTCGTGTGGTCTGGGGGGGATAGGGTCAGCTGCAGGGTGCAGTGGGGGAGAGACATCCCCAGGCTGGGCGAGGTCTCAGAGCCTTCCCCCCTTCCCGGGGTCTGTGCCCACCCCCTCCCTGTGCCAATCTGGTGCCTCTTTGGAGCTCCCCATGACCCTGAACCCCCTTCAGGCTCCCACAGCTTCTCCCAAAACCCTGGCCCCTCTCGGGTCTCCTTGGATCCCAAACGATCCTACACCCCCCTTCATGCTCCTACAGCTCCCCTGGACCCCACAGACTCTCCAAAAACCCTAAATCCCTTTGAGACACAGTCCCCTCCTACAGCCCAACATCCCCCTTCCAGCCCACTCAGCATCCCCAAATTTTGGCCCCCACAGCCCCTCTCACGACAGAATCCCAGAATAATGAGGTTGGAAGAGACCTCTAAGATCATCGAGTCCAACCTATGCCCTAACACCTCACCCAGACTATAGCACCATGTCCAGTCTTTTTTTAAACACACCCAGAGATGGTGATTGCACCACCTCCCTGGGAAGAGCATTCCAGTATTTATTACTCTTTCCACCCCCCCATCACTCCTTAGAGCCCCCTCCCACAGCCCTGCAGACCCCCGTGTCCCTGTCCCGTCCCCCAGAACTGACCCAGCCACCGCGTCCCCCGCGGGGACAGCAGCACCCACGCCTGGGGTCGGCATGGTCGGGCAAAGGACGAGGCACAGCTCCGGTCACCGGGAACGCCGAGAGCGGAGCGGCCACCGGAGCGCGGCTGAGCGGGGACAGCCCGGCCGTTGTCACCGGGGACCGCCGGTGCCTGGCAGCCCTGGAACGTTGTCGCTTGTGCCGCTGGTGGCCATGGAGCCGTGCCGGGAACAACGGAGCCCCCGAGGATCCATTGCCGTGGAAGCACAGCGTCACTGAGGGGTCCCTGAGCGGCGATCTCGGCACCCCCTGCCTCGCCCTCCTCTGGCCGCTCCTCTCCTGCTGCAGCCCGGGATGTGTTCGGGGTTTGGTGTTTGGCTCGGGCGCAGCTTTTCCTCCACCAGAACCCCCCAGTCCTTCTCTGCAGGACTCTCAGCTCTTCTCCCACTCTGTGCTGTCCCTGTGCTGGTGCAGCCCCTTCCCTTGGCTTTGCTGAACTTCCTGTGTCCTCTTGGTCCCACTTCTCGAGCTTGTCCAGGTTCCCCTGGATGTCACCAGCACTGCAGCTCTGTGTCACCTTTGTGAACACGCTGAGGGTGGCCTTGAGCCAGTGTGTGTCAGTGAGAAAGAGATTGCAGAGCCCCGGTGCCACCCAGAGCCCTCAGGGACACCTTTGTCACCAGCTTCCCCCAGGACAGGGGGTCACTGTCCTCTGGCTGCATCCTCACCCCCCTCTCACAGCCGTGTCCCCGCAGCTTGGGGATGAGGATGGATTTTTGAAGGGGATGAAGGCAGCTCCAGGCAGTGGATGCAGCTGTGGATTGGGGTGTCTGGGGATGGAGATTGGGGTGTCTGGTGGTTTGGGATGTCTGGGGATGTGAATTAGGGTGTCTGGGGGTGCTGTTCTGTCACAGTTTGGGGTCTGCAATGAGGCCCCTCATGCTGAGGAGCACATTTAGGGCACAGAGCTGCTGGGGCAGCTGCCCTGGGAGCTGCAGGGTGAGCTCTGTGGGGAAATGGCCAGAGTCCCCAGCAAGTGGCCAGGAGCTGGCACTGACCCAAAGGGCCCTGCAGTGCCAGGCAGGGCACTGGGACACAGCAGGAGAGGATGGCTCAGCAGGAACACCCTACTGTCAGGAGGGGATGGAGCCTGGGAGGTTCTTTGTTGGCTCCATCTCAAGCTGTTACTGAGCTGCTGCAGCACGATAAAATTCCTTAAAGGATCCAGAGCCTGGCACTGCTCTCTGGGAGCCCTGGGCTGAGCTGGAGAGGAAACCAGAAGCAAATGTGGGATGGGGTGTGGGGGAACCAACAGGGCCCGGGGGCAAGTCTGGGGTGGGAGTGCAGCTGCCAGAGCAGCTCCAGGATGGGTGACAGGGAAGTTTCCTGAACAGCTTCTGACCCAGATGGGATCTCAGGTCACCTTCCTTCTCCAAACATCCAACTGCCAGCACCAGGTGACTGACCCAGTGTGTCAGTATGTAGGGAACAATCAACCTTTTTTTGGTGATTTTATATTGATGATCCTTTCTGGCCTATGGCAGCCCTTAATTTTGTTGCTTGGTACCTGCAATAATAATGTGTGTAGGGCAGTGTTAAATCCCTTGAAACTTTTGTTTTTGAGTATATTAGCAGGGATGCCCCGTTAAAATCAAGGGAGGAATTCCTGTTGAGGAATCTCTGGAGCTACTGCTGTGAGGGGGCTTCAGTGCCAGTCTGAAGGGGCAGGAATGTGACTGCCAGAGGGGCTCTGGGATGGATGGATGGATGGATGGATGGATGGATGGATGGATGGATGGATGGATGGATGGATGGATGGCCAGAAAGTTTCCTGAACAATTGCTGACCCCAGCCCATCTTCCTTCTCCAAACACCCAACTGCTGCTGCTGGATGAGTTTACCTGGCATCCTTGCAGCAGGGAGGGAACAAAGGGAGAGTGTTAAAATTTCCTGAGCATATTCCACACCAATTCTAAGAGCGAGTCTGAGTCTCTCTGTTGTGCAGCATTTTGGTGCAGTTCCTGCAGTGGATGGAGCACGGGGCCGGGCTGTGGGTCCGAATGAGCATGCTCTGAGCCGGGCTGGGCAGGCACAGAGCGAGACCAGAGTCCTTTAACCACTTTAAAGGATGCAGTGTGAAATGTTTACAATCCTGGGCTGTACCGTGTGCTGGACACTGTGTTTGGTGCGCGGTGATTCCTTCCCGAGGCACTTCCATGGCAGAGCTCCCGGGCTGCCCGTGCTGTGTGGCCGGGCCGGGCCGGGCCGGGCCGGGCCGGGCCGGGCGCGAACCCCGGGGAAGGAGCCGTTCCCTCGGGAAGTGCTCAGGGAGCCTCCTGGGGAAGGGGATCCAGGGCAGGGAGAGGCGCCTCGGCTCCAAGCCGCTCCTGTAGCTGTTTAGGCCGTAGGGTGACACCGTCCCCTCAGGGCCCGCTCAGCCCCTCACGACCTGACGCCCCCTTCAGCCACGCCTTCCTCACTGTGCCTGCGCCTCCTGTGGGGCCGCAAAACCCCTCGTACAGGACACTGTACCCACTTAGTGCACTAACCCCAACCCTAACCCTAACCCCGACCCTGGCCCTGGCCCTGGCCCTGGCCCTGACCCTGACCCTGACCCTGACCCCGGCCCCCCGGCCCCTCCGTTCTAGGCAGGTTCCCGCTCCCGACCGCTTTTAAATTGCCCGCGAGGCCCCTCCCTGCTCCCTGATTGGCCCCGCTCCGCCTTTCCGACTCCCATTGGCTGCGCTCCGCGAGGTGCCTCATGGGGGTTGTAGTCCCGAGCCCCGCGCGATGCGCTATGGGAGCTGCGGTCTCGGCGCCACCTGCGCCCCCTGCCGGCGGACAGCGGCTACTGCAGCTCCGAGCCCCGCGGGCGGCGGAGAGGGGAAGGTCCCGGGGGTCCCGGAAGGTCCCGGGGGTCCTGGAAGGTCCCGGGGGTCCCGGGGGATCTCAGAAGGTCCCGGGGGGTCCCGAGGGAGCCTTGGAAGGTTCAGGGGGGTTCAGAGGGGGTTTGGGAGGTTCTGGAGGGTTCCGGAGGGTCTGTGAGGGTCCCCTGGTTGCGCTTCGGCCGCACGGTTCTCGGGGACCTTCTGCTCGAAGCTGCGATCCAGCCCGGCTGCGATCCAGCCGGGGTCGGTGCTGGGGAACAGCGCCGGGAGCCGCCAGGGCTTGGGACACACAGAGAGCTGGGGGAGGGAGCACAGCTGGAACACACACACACATCTGGAACACACACACATCTGGAACAAACACGCACATCTGGAACAAACACACACACTGGGAACACACACTCACCTGGGGGCGTGCACATCCCCATGACACAGACAGACAGACACTCACCTGAGGGACACACAGCCCTGTGACACAGACACACACACACTCACCTGAGGGACACACAGCCCTGTGACACAGACACACGCCTGGGGACACACACACACCTGGGGACATGAACACTCATTCCTGGGGACACACACATACATTCAGGAGGACACCCAGCCCCGTCCTGTCCCCAAGGCCACTCCGTGTCCCCAGGGCTCCCATCCTCTGTCCCCAGCACAGCCGCTGGCCCCGGGCTCCCGCTGTCACCTCGAATCGCGCCACGTCCCGCCCGTGCCGAGGCAGCGGGGACGGGCACGGCTGCCCGAGGGTCCCGGTGGCTCCGCGTGTCCCTCCCCGAGCAGTGGCAGCGCTGTGTTTCGCAGGGGACACCCTCTCATGGGGCCACCTGGGCTCTGGGGACAGGGTGGCACCCAAGTGTCCCCATGACGGCGGTGCAGGGACAGGGAGCCTCTCGTGGCTGGGCTGGTTTGATAAAGGAAGCGGCCTCGGGGTGGGAGGTGGTGGCACAAAGACCCGTCCCTGTGTTGGGGACACTGGGGACACACACAGCAGACCGGCACAAATCACAGCTCTGCTTTACCATGTTGTCACCCCGGCAGGGGGGGGGCAGGAGGGCGGCTCCCCCCGCCCCAGCACAGCCCCCCCGGCCCGGGGACCCCCCGAGAGCCCCGGCAGCGCCCCGGGGCGGGCAGAGAGCAGCGGGGGCACAGCCGGGCATGGGGGGGCAGCGCGGGGGGCACCCCCAGCCCTCTGCCGCCCCCAAACCTCTGCAGCCCCCAGCCCTCGTGTGAGCTGACGGGAACGGGGGGCTCGGGGCAGCCGGGAGCGCGGGGAGGGGGATCCGTGGGGTGGGCAGGGGGAGCCGGGGGGAGCTGGGGGGCAGCAGGGAACAGAACCACGGCCCAGGGACGCCGTGGGGCTGGGGGGCACTGCGGGGAGGCCGGGGGGGATGCGGGGGCGCCGCGCTCAGTCCGAGTAGATGATGAAGCCGGAGAAGGTGCTGTACTTGTTGTTGTTGCCGCCGTGGGCTTTGCCCCCGTCCAGCTTGATGAAGACCTCGTCCCCCGCGTCCAGGTGCAGGATGACGCTGTTGCTGGCGTAGTCGTAGTTCTGGTCGGCGTCCTGAGCGATGGCGCTGGCCCGGACCTGCCCAGGGGACACGGCGGGACCGGCTCAGGGCGCGCCTCGGTCCCGCTTCACGCGCATCAATCACATCCACCCGCCCCGGGTAGCGAGGGCTGTCCCGGATCCCCCCCGTGCGTGAGCGGGTCCCGGGGGGAGGCGGCGCCGCCAGCCCGGCCCGGAGCGCCCCCGGACCCCGCGGGCACCGACACCGGCGGCGCTGGTGTGACGGGGACATGGCACAGGGCGGGACTGCGGCTCTGGGCCTGACGGGGACAGTGGCACAGGGCAGGACTGCGGCTCTGGGTGTGACGGGGACGGTGGCACAGGGCGGGACTGCGGCTCTGGGCCTGACGGGGACAGTGGCACAGGGCGGGACTGCGGCTCTGGGGTCAGGTGTGGGATTACAGCCCGGACACAGGACCCCGCTGTGGTACAGGAACGCAGCTCTGACACGGAACCCCAAATCCAGGTTTGGATCCAGGACTGTGGGTCTGGCATGGGACCATGGTCTGACACGGAACCCCAAATCCAGGTTTGGACACAGGACCCCAGGCCAGACACGGCACCACAGCTCTGTCACGGAACCCCAAATCCAGGTTTGGATCCAGGTTTGGACGCAGGACCATGGGTCAGATGTGGCACCACAGCTCCACATGGGACCACGGCTCTCCCACAGGACCCTGGCTCTGGATTTGGATGCACAGCTCAGACACAGCACCCCAAATCCAGGTTTGGATGCAGTTTGGATGCAGGACCGTGGGTCAGACACAGCACCACAGCTCTGACACAGAACCCCAAATCCAAGTTTGGATCCAGGACTGTGGGTCTGGCATGGGACCATGGTCTGACACAGAACCCCAAATCCAGGTTTGGATCCAGGACCATGGGTCACATGTGACACCACAGCTCCACAATGGACCACGGCTCTCCCACAGGACCCTGGCTCTGGATTTGGGTGCACAGCTCAGACACAGCACCCCAACTCTGGGTTTGGATCCAGGGCCATGCCTGGCACACAGCACCCCACATCTCCCAGCCCAGTCCCAACCCCTGCATCCCGCGGCGCTTCCCGGGACCTGCACGGGGACCGTGAGCGTGTGGCGAGGGCTGAGCCCCCATCCCCGTGACACGCAGCCACCGCGGGGCAGGATGCTCCCCCCAGAAACCTCCGAAGGTTCCCCGGGCGCCGGCAGAGCCGGAGGAGCCGTCACCGCCCGCAGGAGCGGTTCCGTGGCTGGAGCCGCTGCAGAATTCTTTGGGTAATCAAATCTCCGCCGGAGCCTCGCGGGGAGATCGCGGCGCTGGGTGACAGTGACAAGGCGGCTGCTGAAATCCCAAGTGAAATGCAGGAGCGCTGCGCCGGGAGAAGGTGCCGCTAATTACAAGCGACGAGAATCGGCTCTTAATTGGCTCGCATCGGCGAGCGGCTGCGGTGTCCCGGAGCGGTGGGACAAGGACGGGTGTCCCCTGCAGTCCTGTCCTTTGTCCCCAGGACAGGATTACCAGGGGATCATCGCTCCTCGCCCAGCTGCACCTCACCGGCAGCCCGCGATGCTGGGGTGGGACGCTGTAAACTCTGCAACCTACAGACGGCCAGGCTGCTGATCCCACAGGACTCACTTTTAACACTCACCCTGTTAAAAATCACCCTGTGCCTGCCCTGCCACCGCGAGGGTCCCCATTGCCGGTGGGGGACCCCGGTCAGCCGCAGCGCCCCAATCTCCTGGGCGGTCCTGCTGCGGAACGGGAGTGAGGGAAGAAGCCAGGAAAGGAGGAAGGAGAGCCAGGAAAAGCCATTTGGCGCCGTCCCCCCCGCCACAGCTGGAGCTGCCCGGTGCCATCCGTCTTCCCTCGTTAAGGAGCCGCCTCATCACGGCGCGCCCGCCAGCCCTCGCTAACCAGGGAAGATAAATGGCAGCGCTGGGCCCGGGCTGAGCCGCTGCCGGCACCGCAGTGGCACAGGAGGGGGGCTGCCACCACGGCCACCCGCCATGGCCTCACCCCTTTGTGCCGTTCTGTGCCTCAGTTTCCCCACGGCGGAGCTGGGAGTCACGGGGGTGGCATGGCCCCAGCCTGGGCTCTGACAATGCTGGGGGTGTCCCCGGTGCTGGGGGTGACACTCTGGAGGGGTCCCCAAGGCGGCTGCACCCAGGAGCTTTCAGCAGCCAGGGGACAGTGGGGTGCTGCCATGTGCGGTGACACTTGGGGCCTTGGGGACACCACGTGCCCCGCGTGCCACCGTGGCCCAGCACCCTGAGGTGTCTTTTGAGCCCCCAAACTCAGTGGCAGATGCTCCTCAGGATCCTCGGGCGCAGCTCTGGGTGCCCCCCAGGGCCCTTGGGTGCAGCAGCAGATGCCCCCCCTGGACCCCCAGACAGGGCAGTGGGAGCCCCCAGGACCCCCCAGCATGTCCTTGTGGACCCTTGGGGACTGTCCCCAACAGCCCCCTGGGGCTGGGACCCTCCCTGAGCTGGGGAGGGCCTTCTACAGCATGGGGACCCCAAAACCACCCCGTACCAGCCCTGTCCATCAATCAATCAATCAATCAATCAATCAATCCGTCCGTCTGTCCGTCCACCTCTCACTGCCCTTGCCTCAGCTACAGGCTAATACAAATAATAATTAATGCTAATTAACCACCAGCAGCAGCTCCCTTGGCTCTCATTAACTCCAACCCGACCCAACGGTGATGGGCAGCCCCCAAACCAGCAGCACCCGGGGGATTTTTGGGGGGCCAGAGGGAGCCCCCCGAGTTCTGACTGGCTCTGAATATACCAGGATCGACCTTTGTCTGCTGGGAACCCCACACCATGCCAGGGACGGGGGATTTTTGGCAGCACCCCCCTAAATAACCCCATTTTTTAATTATTTGGGCCATTGAGGGGGATCTTCTTTCTAGATATCGATGCGGCGATGCCTTGTTAGTAATTAACAAGCTGTTAATTAAGTTGCATCGCCCGCCCAAGCACTGCTCCTCTTGACAAGGGGCTCCATAGCTCCTGGAAATTCCTCCAGAAATGTCGATGCCCCGCAGATCTGGGGGGGTAGGAAGGTTTGGGGCGGTCCCCAAAAAGATTTTGGGGGAGGCCAAAGGGTTGGGGTGAGTTTTTGGGGTGCTCAGTCCAGAGTGCTTGGGAGAAAGAGCCAGAAGTGCCAAGCAGCGCTGGAACCCCCCAAAATTTAAGGCTGGAGGGTGGGGGAAGATCACAATAATCTCAATAAAAGGAAATTTGAAGTGTTTGGATGGAGAAAAGCCGCCGAGTGAGCGGCTCCTGCTGTGCTCCCGCTCGGAAGGGCTCGGGGAGGGTGACAAAGCTCCCGCTGCTCCTCATACCCCGGCTCTTTTTGGGGTGAAAACTCCGTTTTGGGTTAATTCGGGGTCCTGGATCTCAGGGCAAGGGTGGATCGCGGGCTGTGGTGCCGGAGGAAACGCCGGGAAGCGGGAGCAGAGTGGATGGACCCGCGGGAATGCGGCTGCGGTGACATCCAGGGGAACCGAGCTCGGTGACATCCCCGGGGGGCACAGCCACATCCTGTCCCTCGAGTGGCGGCCGGGAGGGGGACACGGCGTGGGAAAGGGGCACCCCAAAAGCGTGCGGGTGGCGAGGCTGAGCCCTGGCATTGCGGGTTCCAGCGGGATGGGGTCGTGGGGATGCGGGAGAGGGGAGGGGGAAGGATGGAGCCACCCTCGGGGTGTCCCCTGCGGGGTCCCCACGCAGCCCCAGGGGTGCAGCCCCCCAAAAGCGGGACAGGCGCTGCCCCCCTCGAGGCCACCACGGACATTGTCCCTGCAGAGCAGCCCTGTCCCCGCAGGGACCTCCATGGGGACAATGGCATGGCCGGGGGGGATAGCCGGGGACCCCAAGGCACCCCAAGGAACTTCTCCGTGGCCAAGGAAAGAGCTGAGGGAACCCCTGGGGACACGTCAGGGTGGATGGTGACTGTCCCCAGCACTGGGAGAGGGACAGGGCACACAGGGCAGCGCCTGGGAACGGGAGGAGGAGGAGGATGGGACACCCCAGGGGTGCACCCGGAGCCCTGCACTGTCACTGGGAGAGCACAGGGAACCCCAGGGGTGCACCCAGAGCTGTGCCCTGTCACTGGGAGAGCCACAGGGAACCCCAGGGGTGCACCCAGAGCTGTGCACTGTCACTGGGAGAGGCACAGGGAACCCCAGGGGTGCACCCGGAGCCCTGCACTGTCACTGGGAGAGGAACAGGGAACCCCAGGGGTGCACCCAGAGCTGTGCACTGTCCTGGGAGAGGAACAGGGAACCCCAGGGGTGCACCCAGAGCTGTGCACTGTCCATGGGAGAGGGACAGGGAACCCCAGGGGTGCACCCGGAGCCCTGCACTGTCACTGGGAGAGGGACAGGGAACCCCAGGGGTGCTCCTTCAGGGCAGGGAGTACCCTGGGGACACAACCAGAGCCTGTCATTGTCACTGGAAAAAGGATGGAGCATCCTGGGGGAGCATCTCCAGCACTGGGAGAAGGAAGGAGCATCCTGGGGATGCAGCTCCAGAGATGGGAGCAGGACAGAGCCCCTCGGGGGTGCACCCCGAGTCCATCACGTCACTGTGAGGAGAACAGGACACCCTGGGGTTACACCTCTGTGCCCAAGAGAAGGATGTGGCACCCTGGAAACGCACCCAAATCCCATCATTGTCACCGAGAGAGGGACAGAACATCCTGAGGGTGCATCCCTGGGGGTAGGAAAAGGACAGGGCATTCTGGGGGTGCACACAGAGCCCATTTTCAGCACTGGGAGAAGGATCAAGCACCCCAGGGGTGCATGGCAGTGCCTGGGAGAAGGATGTGGCGTGCCAAGGATGAACCCAGAGCCCATCACTGCCACTGGGAGAAAGATGTGACACCCTGGGGATGCATCTCTGGGGCTGGGAATAGGATGGGGCCCCTGGGGAAGCACCCAGAGCCTGTAATCAGCACTGGGAGAAGGATGTGGCACCCTGGGGGCGCATCCCTGGGGCCAGGAGAAGGATGGAGCAGCCAGGAGCGCATCCAGGGGCCGGCAAAGGGACGGGGCCCCTGGGGGAGCACCGGCGGTCCATCATCAGCACAAAGATGTGGCACCCCTGGGGTGCATTCCTGGGGCCAGGAGGAGGATGGAACAGCCATTCTGAGGCCAGGAAAAGGACGGGGAAGCATCCACAGCCCTTCTCCCGAGCTGGGGGACATCAGAGCTCCCGGTCCCGCGGAGGGAGCCGGGATGGGCAGCCCTTACCTGCCCGTTCTTGCAGAGGTCGGCCCACATGCTGGTGCCGTCGCCGCCGCGCATGAGGACGTGGTAGGTGAAGAAGTAGGTGCCGGGGATGGCGCAGGTGAACTTGCCCGAGGCGGCGTCGTAGCTGTTGCCCAGGTTGGTGACCACGTCGTCGAACTTGAGCACCTCGTAGCCCTCGTGGGGGTTCTTGAGGCCGGCGTAGAAGGCGACCCGCGGCACCGTGCTGTAGGTGGCCGCGCTCACCGCGCCCGTAGCGCCCGGTCCCGGTAATCCCGGGGGTCCCGGTCTTCCTGCTTCACCCCGCGCCCCCACCGGCCCCGGCGGTCCCGGTTCTCCGGGCGGTCCCGGCGGTCCCGGTTTGCCCGGTCTGCCCGGTTTGCCTTGGGGACCCTGCACGAGGGTGGAGGGCGGCGGGAGGGGGCCGCGTTCGGCCGGTTGCTGGGGGGGGCGGCGGGGCCGTAGGGCTCGCAGACCATCCTGCAGGTGCCCAGCATCTCGTACCGACCGTCGGTACCGGCGGAGCTCACCAGCACCGGGATGAGCACCACCAGCACCAGAACCATCACCACCCCCGCCGCGGCCGCCAGCAAAGTTTTCCGGCCCAGGCTGAGCCGCCGCCCGGCCGGGGCGCGCTGGCGCCCGGGGGAGGGAATGGTGCCGGCGGGGGGGAGCAGGGCGGCGGCGGCGGCGGCGGCGGGGGGGGCTCGGGCTGGCGGCGGCGGCTCCGCTGCGCTCCGCTGCCTCCGGTGCGCCCCGCGCCGCACGGGCCACGCCCACCCCGCCGAGCCACGCCCACCTCGCCGCCGGACACGCCCCCTCGATCCCGCCCATCCAACCAGGACACGCCTCCGTCGGTGTTGACCACGCCCATGATAACGCTCCCCGGGAGGGAAACTGAGGCACGGAGGTGGGATCGGCCCCGGCTGCTCCGCTGAGCCCCCTCATCCAAGGGGGGGTCCCTCGGTGACCCGGCCCCGCGTGTCCCCTCGCCAGACCCCGAGCACTGCCAGCGTCTCCGTGGTGGAGCTGGGGACACCCCTGGAACCCGTCACCCGTGTCCCCACAGAAGAACACCCCAGATGGACCCCAGGGCCCGCCCCTACCCCCTGCCTCAGTTTCCCCTCCCACACTTTGGGACAGCGCAGGTGACACCCGCGTGGCCAAGCATCCATCGCGGTGGCTCCGGGGGAGGGCATGTCACCGCTGGTGGCGCAGGGACTACGGGGCACCCGCAGGTGCCACCGCCGGCGTGGCCGGGCTGTGCCAAAGAGCCGTGCCCGGGGCCGAGCACCGGAGGGCTCATGGCGTGGGGACACGCGGCTGCGCCCGCTCCGTCGCCTGCCATCTCCATCAGCCTCGGCGGGGACAGCGGGACGCGATGGCAAGTGACAGGCGCCGCCAGCGCCGGGGGTGAGCGAAGGACGCGGGGATGGGGGAGGGCGACACGGACACACGGGCAGAGAGCGGCCCGGGGCCGCTGCCAGTGCCATCCGCCACAGCGCTTCGGTGACAACGCCGAGGTGGCATCAGCCTCAGTGGCACCTGTGAGCTCCATAGGGTCATCAACCCCCTGCCCCCAAAAATGATCCTGGGGGTGCATCCCCTCATCCCCCTCACTGCCAAAGCCCAGGGGACACACGGGGGACAAGCCCCAGCCCCGCCCCAAAAGAAGGGGAACCAAGGGGACTTTTGACAGGCATCGATCGCCCCCGCATGTCCCCCGGCTCCTGCAGAGGCTTTAATCAGCGAGCAGAAATCAATTAGCTACCTTTAAGGAGGCAATTATTGCTGGGGTCTTTACAAGGCTGGGGAGGGGGAGAGTATTTTGGGGTGGGGGCGCTGCCAGCACCGTGTCCCCCCCTCAAAGTTTGTTACCATTATGTCACCAGCTGTTTCCCTGATGCTTCTCTCCATCATTTTTGTCGCCCCCCCCCTGCACTCCCCCACCCCCCATTCCTCGTTATCTTTCTGTTTTAACAAGTGCCTAAAAATACGCCTGGCGAGGTCACGGGCTGCGTGAGTCACCAGCAGCACGGGGACAGGGTGGCCCGGGTGGGCAGGGGGCTCTGCGTGGGGACAGGGCGGCCATGGTGGGGACACAGAGGGAGGACAGGCCCACGCTGGCTGCATCAGGGCACTCATCTCACCTGGAGGGTGAGGGGACATCCCTGGTCCTGGCTGCTGCATCCTCGTGGTGGGGACACAGCCCCAGGTCACCTTGTTGCCACAGGACATTGTGTCCCCTTGGCACAGCCACCGCCCCAGGCCACAGCATCACTCTGGGCCACCCTGTCCCCATGGCAAGGCCACCATCCTCCGCCACCATGTCCCCAAGCTGTGGCCCTGCAGCCACAGAGCCAGGACAGCCTGTGGGACAGCAGCGACCCCCCAGGTGACACTGGCTGGAGCCCCCGAGGTGCTCCCTGTCCCCAAGCCCTGCATGGGGAGGGGGTGCAGCGCAGCCCCTCAAACCAGCTCCATCCACCTGGGCACAGGGAATGGATGGCAAAGCTCCAAATGGCCACGGCAGGGAGTGCAGGAGGTGGGAAAGGGACAAAGGCAGGAGGGGCAGCAGCAGTGGCTGCCGTGAGTGGTGGCAGCGATGGCAGCAGCGATTGCAGTGACAGCAGTGACTCCAGTGGTAGTGGTGGTGGCCACAGTGGCAGTGGTGGCAGCAGTGGCGACTACAGTGGCTGTCACAGCTGCAGTGGCTGTGGTGATGGCTGCAGTGATGATGGTGGCAGTAGTGGCTGTGGTTGCTGCAGTTGTTGTGCGGCTGTGGTGGCAGCAGTGGCTGCATCTGTTGTGGCAGTGGCTGCAGGGGTTATGGTGACAGCAGTGGCTGCAGTGGTGGCTGCAGGGGTTGTGGTGGCTACAGAGCTGAGGTGGCAGGGGTGGCTGCAGCTGTTGAAGCAGTCGGTACAGAGGATGTGGTGGCAGCAGTGGCAGCGGTGGCTGCAGCTGTTGCAGTGGTGGCTGCAGGGGTTGTGGTGGCAGCAGTGACAGCAGTGGCAGCCACCACTGCAGCTGTTGCGGCGGTGGCAGTGGCTGCGGTGGCTGCGGTGGCTGTGGCTCCGCTCGACGCCCGCCGCTCCTCTGCAAAGGTTAAGCAAACAGCAGCTCCCGCAGAATCGATGCTGGCCCAGCCCTCGGCTGTTTGCTTTGGCAACGCGGAGCGGGGGCGGCTGGGCCGTGCCGGGGACGCCGGCAGCGGGGACGGGGACAATCGATGCTCCAGGGGCGCAGCTTTGGCCGGGGGTGGCTGTGCCCAGCACCTCCTGCTCACTGTGGAACTCATGGAGGAGGATTTGGGGAAGGGCAGGGGGCTCGTGGGGCTGGCACTGTGCCGTGCCTCAGTTTCCCCGTCTGGAATTGTGGCAGACGCTGCCTGTAGGACCATGCTTGGCCAGGGGGACAGGGACATTGTGCCACCGTGGTTCAGCCCAGGCGTGGCTCAGCTGGAATTAAGACAGAGCTGGACACAACCAAGGACCCCAATGTTGTCTCACGGTGACGAGCAGCCATTTGCAGGCCCCAAGGAGTTTGGGATGCTGACCCCCAAATTCCAACTGTGTCGTCAGGATGGGCTCTGGAAGGACATGGGACATGGAGGGGACATTCAGCTGTGGGCAGGGAGGCCCAGCTGTCTGCTGGCCTTGAAGGCCAAGTGGATGGCTGCTTGGTGAGCTGGTGGTTGGTGGCCAACTGGCTCCCTGGCAGTGAGGGGGCTCTGGGACACCCAGGCGGGGTGGGCTGGCTGGTGGCTTGGTTGCTTTGCTGGCCAGTTGGCTAGATGGCTGATTGGCTGGCTGGCCAGTAGACCACCAGCCTGTCCAGCTGTCTGTCTGCCTGTCTGGCTAGCTGAGCAGTTGGCTGGTGGCCAGCCAGCACCATCCCAGCATGTCCCGGCATGTCCCAGCCCGACACCGGGCACTGTCTCCAGCCCGACACCAGGCACTGTCCCCAGCCCGACACCGGGCACTGTCCCCATCCCGACACCAGGCACTGTCCCCAGCCCGACACCGGCACTGTCCCCATCCCGACACCGGGCACTGTCCCCTGCCCAGCGAGGAGAGCCCGGCCGCAGGCAGGGGGAGGGCACAAGGTGTGGGTGACACATCCCCCGTCCCTGTCCCCGTCACGCTGCCTCTCATTACGGACACGGCGGGGCTGTCACCCTCCCACCGCGCGGCAATTAAGGGCTGCCAACACCGGCAGTTAATTAGCGCCGGCGCTGAGCGCTGCGAGGCGACGGCCGCGTGGCTGGCGGAGGGGACAGGCTCGGGGACTTGTCCCCAGGGGGAGCAGCCGGGATTTGGGGTGCTGGGACAGCTGTGCTGTCGCGGAGGCGGGGTGTGACACGGAGGGGTGCGCAGTGACAAGGGGGTGCCAGCGGTGGGGTGTGCAGGGGTGGCACCGGGAGTGCCCTGCACGGTGACGGTGTGTGGCACCCCGGGCTGTGCAGTGATGGTGACAGTGGGTGACACGCCGTGGGCCGTGCAGTGACAGTGACACTGGGTGATCCACTGTGGGCCGGCAGTGACGGTGACAGTGGGTGACACCCCGTGGGCCACGCAGTGACAAAGCGTTGTGTGACAGCCCCAGCACCAGGCACTGACGGTGACTCTGTGTGACAATCCACGGGAGCTGCAGTGACACTGCGTGGCACCCGGCGGCCCCGCAGTGACAGTGACACCCTGTGCACTGCGCGGTGACAGTGACACCATGTGACACTCCGGGGAGCAACAGTGAAGCTGCACAACACCGCAGGGCTGCGCAGCAGCTCCGTGTGACACGAGTGGGGCTGTGCAGCCATGGTGACACTATGTGCCACCCCAGGGAGGTGTGCAGTGACACTGACACTGTGCCACACCCCGGGGCCGTGCAGTGACAGTGACACCTGTGACAACAGACGCCATGCGGTGACACTGGTGACACCACACTCACCCCAGCCCGACCTGTTCCCTCTTGTGGCTACTGAGGTGCTCACCCAGTTCACACCGGGGACAAATGTCCCATGGGGGGACATCACCCTGTACCTGCAGCTGCGTGAGGGGATATCTGAGCCCACCCTCTGCCCCAGCGGGTGTCCCATGGAGGGTGTGCCAAGGAAGGGGGCTCCAGGAATGGGGTACAGCAGGGAAGGGGGCTCCAGGAATGGGGTACACCAAAGAAGGGGGCTCCAGGAATGGGGTACACCAGGGAAGGGGGCTCCAGGAATGGGGTACACTAGGGGACGAGGGCTCCAGGAATGGGGTACCCCAAAGAAGGGGGCTCCAGGAATGGGGTACACCAAAGAAGGGGGCTCCAGGAATGGGGTACAGCAGGGAAGGAGACTCCAGGAATGGGGTACACCAGGGAAGGGGGCTCCAGAAATGGGGTACACCAAGGAAGGGGGGCTCTGAGGAAGGGGTTACCCCAGGGAGGGGGTGCTCTGTGAAGGGGGTGCTCCAGGGATGGAGCTCCAAGAAAAGGAGGTTTCAGGAATGGGGAAGGGGTGCAGAGGAGAGGGTGTGCCCCAGGAAGGGGGTACATTGGGGAAGGAAGTGCTCAGGGGGGGCTGCTCCGTTTCGGAAGGGGGTGTAGGAGCAGGGGTGCGGCAGGAGGAGGGGGCGTCCGTCTGTCACGAGCCCCCGCCAGCCGCAGCAGAATCGATCCGGCCGCCAATTTGCACAGTCAAATATTTGGCTTCGCGGCGCGGGGCCGGCTCTGCTCGAGCCGCCCCGGTGGGCGCGGGCCCGCGGTGACGGTGGCGGCTGCTCCGCGATCGATGGCGGGACGTGCGGGGAGCTGGGGCGGCCTCAACGCGCGGGGCCGGGGCTGTGCCGGGGCCGGGGTCGTGGTGCAGCACCCGCGATCCTCCATCAGCACCCAGGGGCTTTGGGAGCCCACGTGGAGCCCGCTCAGGGGGCAGAACCTGCGCCAGGAGCTCAGGGGCTCAGCCAGGGTGTCCTCCAGGCCCCCTCCATGGCCACTGATGGCCGATACCGCTGAGCCATCTGCCACCGACAGGGGATGGCTGAGGCTTGGCCACACGGAGCTCCATCCCTGGAACACCCCCTTTACAGAGCACCCCCTCCTTGGTGTACCCCATTCCTGGAGCCCCCCTTCCCTGCTGTACCCCATTCCTGGAGCCCCCCTTCCCTGCTGTACCCCATTCCTGGAGCCCCTCTTCCCTGCTGTACCCCATTCCTGGAGCCCCCCTTCCTTGGGCTTGTCCCCGAGGGGGTTTGGGATGTGCAGGAGTGGGACTGGTGGTGCTGACGCCGCTCCCACGGATGGGCACCACACAGCTCCCACGGACACAACTGCAGAGCCCTTCCCCCGTGGGTGCAGCCCACGCAGGGGGCTCAGCCCAGGCTCCCCCGGCCGTGGGCAGCCCTGTGCCTCAGCGTGCCCCTGGATCCGCTCGCTTTCCCGGCCCTGCTAAACTCGTTAGCGGCGGGCGAACGAACGTCAGCCGGGCGGGAGCGAAGCGCCAAATGCGATTATTCCCCGTCTCGCTCCATCCTTCCACCCCGGGCTCCATTTATCCGAGGGAGGCGGAACTGGCTCTTATCTCGGCCGAGAAATCTCGCTCCGGCCCTGATTGATGGCTGGCTGCGAGGGACTCCAGCGGCACGGCACAATTACGGAGCGTTTAGAGCAGGAGGGGTCAGCGCTCGGGTACAGCTCAGGGAGGCTCCCTGGGGCTGCTCAGGGACCACCGGCTCTCTCCTCTCTCCGGTGGGTTGAGACATGGGAGCTGCGGGGCTCAGGGGAGGATGGAGGTGGAAGAGTGTCTGGCCCCAAAAAGGGGCAGGTGCTGGGTGGGAAGGTCCCCGTGCCTAAAGGATGGCCCAGGGGACAGGCAGGAGGGGGGGAACACCCTGGAGAATCCCAGGGATCACCATGGTCAGGGGCTGGCAGCACCCACCTTTCTCAAAGTGCAGGCACAAGCAGTGGAACTGGGGACAGGGGTACCCCAGAGGGAACAGAGAACCACAGCAGATCCAGGATCACATCCCAGCAAGCCAAACCCACCCTGTGGGGCTCCCAGAGCCAACACTGAGCCACAGCCCCCCCAAGGAAAGTCATGGCAGGGCTGATGCTCCAAGCAGCTCCTGGAGCAGCTCAGGGATGTTTACTGGGAAAAGCAGGAGCAGCCAGCAGCTCTTCCTGCGTGTGCTGAACTTTACAGAGTGCAGCCGTGCCCCGGCATAGGAACAGCCTGGGAGCAAGCTGGGAAGAGCCACGGGATGTGGAGCAGCTGCTTTCAGTGTTTTATTAAAACAAAAGTGAAGACCCAGCACCCGCCTCGCCCAGGCTCGGCTCTCCCACCGGGAAACTGCTGCTGAAGGAAGCTCAAACAGCAGGAAATGAGTTTGAATGAGGCAGAGCCCAGGTCTCAGCCTGCTCCAGGGTGGATCACACCCCTGGATCCAAAGCCAAGGGTGACCCATGAGTGATGGCCACAGAGGCAGAGGGGAGGAGCAGCAAGCTCCCCATCCATGTGAATGAGGCGCTGTCCTCCCCCTCGCTGATTTAACAAGTTTCCATTAAATCAACATGAAAGAGGGGAAATCCCAAGTCTAAATTTTGATTAGGAGGGCTGAGCTATGGGGAATCACCCCAGGGGACATTGCAGGCATAACAGGGCCTGAGAAGTCACCCAGCCCTAGGGAGGAGATTGTCCTGGAAGACATTAAAGTGAGATTGTACCTGATTAAAGTGAGATTGTCCCAGATTAAAGTGAGATTGTCCCAGATTAAAGTGCCTCAGCTCACTGAAGTCCCACAATGGACCCACATGGGAACAAGGGCATCATCCCACAGGCACAGCTGAGAACCTGAGCAGGGAGAATGTGCCTGAAAAAACCTCTGGCTGTGTTCACCTTGGGAAGTGTGCAAGGAGACGCCTCTGTCTGCATTCAGCTGGCAAAGCTCATTAACAGAGGTGGCCTTTCACTGCCCTTTTCAAACGGGGAAATCCAGGCCCCTTCCCTGCCTAAGAGAAAAGGTGAATTAAGAGATGAAATGCCGGATGAGGAGGAACACCAGCCCGCCGAGCCCGGCAACGGCCGTGCCCACCACGAGCCGTGCCCAGAGGAAATCCAGGGAATCCTCGAGGCGGGTGTGCAGCTGCAGGACCTGCCGGCGAGTGCTCTCCCGGTCCCCGGAGTTGTCGATGACGTGCGTGGCCCACCGGCGCTTCTCCTCCAGGGGCAGCTGGGAGCCGATCCGAGCTTCGGCCTCGGCCACGCCCAGCCCGCTCCTCTTCATCAGCCGCGCCAGCTGCGTCGGGGGGTCACTGCCGGGCGGAGCACGGGGATGAGCCGCGGGTGGGAGGGAAAGGGGGATCTGCCCTCCTCGGGCAGCGGGGGGAATCACTGGGATAAAGTGGGAATGAGAGAGGTGCCCCCTTGTCATTTCTGACACAGCCCGCACTTGGATCAGCAGAGCCACTGCTGCCTGGGCTGTTCTCAGCACTCACACAGCTTGTAACAGTGCCCCAGATGTTGCCCTGGTAGAGCATGGGCTGTGGAAGGCCCAAAGGCAGTGAATTCCCCTCTAGGATGGTGCCAGGGAAAGCTCAGGAAGGCCCTCATGCTCTATGAAGGGAGGTGTTGCTTCTCTCAGTTGCACCAGGGCTGAGGCTGAACCTCCAGAGTGGAGGCACATGATGGTCCCATCTGAGAGAGCTGGCTTTGTCCCTGTCCCCACGGCTCCTGCAGCACTTACCAATAAACCAGCACTGTGTATTCATAAACCTGGTCAATCCACGGGTCTCAAAGAGCAGAGGGATGTCGAGGATCACGTAGCGGTAACCTGTGGAAATGGAAACATTCCCCAAAAAAGGGAACAGAGTTAAACCCCATTCCCAAATCCCTCATGCTGCACACACACCATGGCCAGGAAAAACAAAGCAAGCAGGAGCTCTTCAGCTCCATGATCACAGCCAAGCAGAGCAGAGCCTGCAGACCCTCCTCCCTCTCACAGGGAGGAAATGGTTTCATTCCAAGTTTCCAGAGGGAAAAAAAAAAAATCAGCCCTAACCTGGTTGCTCCAGACCAAAGGTGAAACTGCAGAAATATAATGAGGAGCTGAAATGAGGAGCTGAAATGAGAGCAGCAGTGCCTGGCTGGCAGGAGCAGCAGCTGTGTGCTGTGCTGGCCTCTCCCGGGAAGCAGTGCCCACAGCAGGATCTGCTCTCCACTCCTTCTCTTGTCCAAGACTTCACCATGCTGCAGCCATCTGAGCCGACATTTCCCAGCTCAGCTTTTCTCCCTTTATGAAAAGCTTTGGCTAAACAGCTCCATTTTTCCAAGGGGAGCAAGGAAATCTCCACAGACCTCCTGCAGCTGTGACACTGAAATGTGAGGGGACCCTCCAGGCACAGCCCAAGGGCTGAACTCTCACCAAAACTGGCTGAGTTTGGTTTAAAACCTCTGACAGCACAGGGAGCAGAGCTTCTCACAGTCAATCACTGTCCCCCTGGTCCTCTCCATGCCCCTGCCCTTGGCCAGTGTTTGGGGAGGTGGGAGATGCCCTGTTGAGTCTGGAGGAGAGGGTGAGGGGAAGACAAAGCTCCAAGTCAGGATTTCACTTCCCTGTGTGTCCCCCAGTCATGGGGACATCTCAGGCTGGTGTCCCCTCTTTATAACCCCCCTAAAACTGAGCTGCCCACTGCAAGTAAAGTCTTGACAAAGACATCATCATCCAAGGAGCTTCTCACAGTCAATCACTGTCACCCTGGTTCTCTCCATGCCTCTGCCCTTGGCCAGTGTCTGGGGAGGTGGGAGATGCCCTGCTCAGTCTGGGGGAGAGGGGAAAGCTCTAAGTCAGGACTTCCGTGTGTGTCCCCGAGTCATGGGGACATCTGAGGCTGGTGTCCCCTCTTTATAACCCCCCTAAAACTGAGCTGCCCACAGCAAGTAAAGTCTTGACAAAGACATCATCATCCAAGGAGCCACCATTCCACCAGCACCTCCGCCCTGAGAGGCTTCTCACTGCCCTCTGATTTGATCGATCAGAGCTTTCCTTACACAGCCATCCTCAGAGACAACATCCAGCTATCCCAAATCATTAAATCCTGACTAATGAGGACAAAGCAGCCTGCTGAAGCCACACAGAGCTCTAGCCAAGGGCCAGGACAGCATCCGCCTCCTCAGCCCGCAGCCCCGAGTTCAAGACTCCATCTCTGGCTCCTGGCATTCCTGCCTGTTGCTTCCTTTGTGCTTCCTCCTCCTCCTCCTCCTCACCCTGCAGCAGTGCTCGGCCCCGTGGTGCCCCAGCCTGTTCAGCTCTCTCAGGGCTCAGCTCTGATAAGCACCACCAATCCAGACTGACTCTATTAAGGCATCCTTCTGTCTACACGGGGACCTCTGGAACAGCTGGTGATCTTATCTGGCATTTCCCCAGCCCAGCCTGACAGCTGCATTTGTTCCTTTTATCAGGGGGAACGTGGCACTTTGGAAGCCACAGCTGTCAGCCCATTCCTCACCTTATCGACACTCAGAGGGCTCCAGAGCTTGCAGTGAAGCTGGAGCAGGCTGGGGGCAGGGAGGGGTATGTGGCCATTTCAGGATTGTGGCATTATCCTGTGGGGAATCTCAGCAGAGCTGCTCTCAGGCCCTACAGATACACTTGAAACCGCAGAGGAAAGCGGTGAAGGGCAGCAGTGAAAGGCAGGAGTGAATCAGGAATGAATCCTCCAAACACTGACACCAAAGGCCACTGCAGGCACAGCACAAAGGCTGTCACTCAACGTCCCTTCCTTTCCTCTGTCATCCCTGTCCCTCTCCCCACATTCAAACCTAAGGCAGAAGGAGCAGGGATGGCTCCTGCTTAGGCAGGAGTCTGGCAGGGTGGACAAGGCTGACACCAAAGGCCACTGCAGGCAGAGCACAGAGGCTGTCACTCAATGTCCCCTCCCTTCCTCTGTCATCCCTGTCCCTCTCCTCACATTCAAGGGAGCAGGGATGACTCCTGCTTGGGCAGGAGCCTGGACAAGGCCTCTTACCAAGTACAAAGTACTTCAGGATCTGCTTCAGCATCTCCTTCAGGATCTCAGGGTGGGTGATGGAGTTCAGCAGCCGCCGTTTCTCTGGCTGGGAGAAGATGATGCTTCCGAGAGCCTCACGATTTATCTCGCCGTTCTCCAGGAGGATCTCGGTGCCAAAGTGCTGCAGGATCTGCTGATGGGCCTTGGAGTGGGGCTGCACCACTGAGAACATCAAACAGCTGGGGGTGAGAGCCAGTTTTACAGCATAATTGGGGTTTGCTCATTCACTACAGAGCTGATGCTCGCCGTGGCAGCACATCTGCCTCCAGCACATCTGTCCTGGCACCACATCTGCAGCTGCTGCCAGCCCTAGGTCCCTTTGAGGGCTGACACGTGGAAGATGGAAGCCCTGCAGACATTAATTCAGCACCACAACCCTTGTGGCATGTGCTGCTGCTCAGGGTGACCATTCAGCAGGGAGGACACGGCGATGGCCACACGCCAAGGGCTGGGGGAGAGCTGGGCTGAGCCAATTCCCACCAGGGATGGAGCAGGGAGATCCTAAAGGAACAGGACCAGCTGGAAACTTCAGGTCTGTGTGGATACTCACTGCTGTAACAGCTCTGGATGCTGCTGAGGTGTTTTTTTTTATTGTCTTTCACATCACTCAATTCTTCAGGAAAATGAACAGAAAAAGCTTCTAAAAGCTCAATCCCCAATCAGCCCTTGCAGGGGCTCTGACGTTACAGGAGTGTGCAACTGTAAAGCCACAAAAAAAAAATCCCCAACAAAAGGGATGAAGCAATAAAACCATAATTAAGCTCCAGCTGAGGGTAACCACAGCGAGGACAGACCACAGATAATCATCTCTCCCAAATCCAGGAACATAGCCACAGGTTGTAACCTCAGGCCAACCTCATAAAAGTCTTTAAGACCAATTTTTTTTTCTCCTGTGGAATATCACATGGAGGCAGTTTCAGGATGGGTGAAATCCATATAGTAAACAAACACATATAAAAAAGGAATTGGTGTAAAATAAAGTGATTGGCAGAAAACTTTCACAGAGTATCTGTAGTGTTTTCCTACTGTCTCCGAGGGCTTTTAGCACCTCCAGCAAATTTCCTGCACCTCCAGGGGAATTACAGTGCAATAAAATGTTAAAGCATCACAGCTTTGAGTGGCTACACAGTAAGTTCTTCACCAAACAGAAAAGCTCAGACATTTCCAAATGACACCATTGCACCATGGCTCAGCAGCAGACCCCAAACCTGCTGCATGCAGGGTCCACAGCCCTCAGAAACCCAGACTGGTTTGGGGGGAAACCTCACCCAGTCCCACCCCTGCCATGGCAGGGACACCATCCACTGTCCCAGGCTGCTCCAAGCCCCATCCAGCCTGACCTGAGACACTTTCAGGGATCCAGGGGCAGCCACAGCTGCTCTGGGCACCCTCTGCTCTCCTCATTATCCTGGTGGGGTGAAGGCATTAACATCTCACAGGTAATCAGGGAAAACAAGGTCTGCTCTGGTCCTACTAAGTCAACAGATCTGGGATTTTGGGGGTTTTCTCCAGCCCAAGCAGCACAAGACTTTTTTGTTGTTGTTGTTTGGGTTTCTGTTTGTTTTGTTGTTGTTATTGTTGTTTTGAGTTTTGTTGTTTGGGTTTTTTTGAGCCCATTAATTTTGTGCTCTGATCTCTCAGCATCACCAGAAAAACAACATCCAGCACAGAGGGACATTCTCTTTCAGCCACCAACGTTACTGAGTGACAGGATGGGTGTCCTGAGGCTCAGGGGGTGTGTTGGACTCACCAAGGGATCCCACTTGACAGACAACCACATTTCCTTTTGCCCAGAGTTGGCTTTCAAACCTGGGAAGCATCACACTCCGGGATGGAAACTCAGAGTATTCAGAGTACAATCTCCCCACGGTGTTTATTCGGTCATGATCTTTTTTTTTTTTTCTTTATTAAAAATATATCCCCGTTCCAATCCCCCTTCCCGGGGCAGCTGGGACTGGGAAGCAGGAGGGAAAACCTTTCTGCGATGTACCCAGAGCACCCTCTGCCGTCAGCCATCCCGGTTGTCAGGGGAACCTCGGGGAGCGGGAGGAGCGCTGCAAAACTCACCCTGCCTGGCGATAACATCGGCATCGATCACGGCACAGCCCAGCTCCCGCAGCACGGCCACCACCGTGCTCTTCCCCGACGCGATGCCACCCGACAGTCCCACCAGGAACATGGTGAAGAGCTGCAAAACATGCCAGGATATTGTCTGAATTCTGTTCATGCTGAGCACATCAAATATTTAGTCCCAAACAGGCAACTTCATTCAAAGCTCATTTCCCAATTTTTTCAGGGTGTCACTGAGATATCAGCAGGATTTTGGCACTCTCTGAGTTGGGTGTTCCACAGGCTGGAGGACAGTGTTGGATTAAAAAATGCTTTTCTGGATGTGCCACTTGAGCCAGCCCTAAGATCCTCCAGCTGGTTTCTCTGCAGCTCCAGCAACTCCTTCCTTCCCCTTTAGCATCTCCACTCATCAAACCACAGCCCCATCTACAGCACCTGTCGCAGACATCTTTTATGGAAAATCCTTTCCTTAGGGCTTTTCCTCCTGAGAAGCTGAGAGGCCTCAGGAACAAAATGCAAACAGTGGTTATCTGCTGCTGTGGGATGCAACAGGTGCATCTGTGATTGGCCCATGTTGGATGTTTCTAATTAATGGCCAATCACAGCCCAGCTGGCTCGGACAGAGAGTCCAAGCCACAAACCTTTGTTATCATTCTTCTTTTTCTATTCTTAGCCAGCCTTCTGATGAAATCCTTTCTTCTATTCTTTGAGTATAGTTTTAATATAATATATATCATAAAATAATAAATCAGCCTTCTGAAACATGGAGTCAGATCCTCATCTCCTCCCTCATCCTCAGACCCCTGTGAACACCATCACAAGCACCCTGACCACGGAATTATGGAATTGTTTGGATTGGAAGAGATTTTAAAGCCCATCCAACTCCACCTCTTGCTATAGACAGGGACTTCCACTATCCCAGGCTGCTCCAAACCCTGTCCAACCTGGCCTGGAACACTTTTAGGGATGGGGCAGCCACAGCTGCTCTGGGCACCCTGTGCCAGGGCCTCTCCACCCTCACAGGGAGAAATTCCTTTTCCCTTATCCTGAAGCCCCTTTAGGCCCTGGGAGGGGCTTTGAGCTCTCCCTGGATCCTTCTTTTCTCCAGGTGAACATCCCCAGCTCTCCCAGCCTGGATTCAGAGTAGAGGAGCTCCAGTCCTTGATGAATCTCCATGGCCTCCTCTAGATCTGCTCAGAGCAATCAGGAAATTTTTGGCAGGTTTGTTGAGGGTGACCCAGGAGCAGTGAAAAAGGGCAGAACTCAGATCTGAGCTAGGACTGGGACACAGGAGCAGTGAAAAAGGGCAGAATTCAGACAAATTTTCCCTGCTCCTGTGTCCCAGTCCTGGCTCAGATATTGTCTGAATTCTGCCCTATCTGAGCCAGGACTGGGACACAGGAGCAGTGAACTCAGATCTGAGGAGCAGAGTGGGACTGTAGCCAAAGTGGGACACAGGAGTAGTGAAAAAGGGCAGAACTCAGATCTCAGGAGTGAGACACAGGAGCAGGGAAAAAGGGCAGAATTCAGACAATGTCTGAGCCAGGGACACACAAGGTCTGAGAGGGAGAGCCCTGCTCAGTCCCTGCAGCCAGGTATCACAGCTCAGCCACCTCTGACACCACCAGAGCCCACAAGGCACTCAGGAAATCCCATTCCCACTGGCAGCCCTAAGGACAGGGAACTCACAGCTCTGAGCAGCAAATGGGTGTCTGTGAGCTGCCCTGAGCACAGAGCTGTGATTTTGGGGTTTTTTTGGTTGGTGACACTGCTCCCACAGCTCCTGCACAGACCCTGCAATCTCTAAATCCTGCTTGGGTGCTCTCCAAATCAAGGGATTCAGCCACACAGAGGCAGCTCTGGGGAGCTGAGGGGACTGTGAGTGTGTGAATCCCACAAACAGAGCATCCTCAGCAGGGTACAGAGTCAGTGTCCCTCCTGCAACCCAGCCCAGAGTCCTGCAAAAAACTCTGCCCATAAAGGAACCAGGTACAAACTGCCCAGGGTGCCCCCCAGGACAGCAGGTGGGCACAGAGGATGGCTGGGAACACAACAAAACAGAAAACAACAACAAAAAAAGACATTTCAGTCACAATTCAGCCCTCAAACAGGAGCCAAAGCCACAGTTTGTGGGGGGAGGAAGGGGTGGGCAGGTCCTGTGGCAGAGCTGGAGCAGACACCAGGACAGCAGATGGGAACATCTTCCCTTTTCCTTCCCTTTTCCAACACCAGGACAGCAGATGGAACATCTGTTCCCCTGAAGCAACAAGGAAAAAGAGAGGGCCAAAATATGAACAGCAAACAGCATTGACTGTGGAGGCTGATCCACATCCCAAACAGGACCTGGCCCCCATGAAGAGCCTCTCTGGTGTCCCAGGGGGCTTGGAGTGACAGAGAGCCTGGTTATTTATTATTTATTTGCCATCCCACCAAGATTTTATCCTCCCACTGCTGCAGCCTGTAGGAGGAGGCACCAGGAGGAGCTGGATCATGGCAGTGCAGGCTCCTGCGTTGTAAAAATACCCTGAAATGAATAATACACTTTGTAAAAATACACTGAAAACTCTCCTGCCCTTGTAAACAGAGCTTTAACTGCATTAAGCTCAGTGTTTTGGCCTCCAGCCTCAGCTGGGACTTGCTCCCAAAACCCTGCTATTTCTGTCCCTCCTCCACAGGAATCACTGCAGGGGAAGGCAGCCCTTGGAAGGGTTATCCTGGAAAGCAGGGCCAGGCAGGGAGCTGAGCACTTGTGCTGTCCAAGGGCCTGCACAGATCTCACACATCAATATTTAACAAGCTCTGGTTTGAACTGCACACGAGGGGAGAGGGCAGCTTGTTCCTGCAGATGTTACTGGCAGGAGCCAGAATTAGTTTTCCCCAAAATACAGCATTTTTGGGGGATATATTTGGCCTGTTCCGACTAAATCTGACATGGGGGAAAACCAGAACACGACCCACAGAGGCTGGTAAGGAAAACTCAGCGAGCTCTTCCTGCAGGGAGGAATAGGGAGATGCACCCAGAGCACTGAGGAAATGTTTTTCAAAGAATTAAGTGCCTAAAAATTCCCGTGTCTCAACTCCTGGGGGTTTTGAGCACAGCACAAGCTGCCAGCCTCAACCCATCCACCAGGCAAGCACAGGGAATGGGGATGAAGCTGGAGCGTGCCCTCCAGCATCACCCTCACCCGGCCCTCCTCATCTCTGCTGGGACTGACAGAGTTGGTGTTTGGCTGGAGGAGGCTGCAGCCAAAGGGAAGAATCATCGTTAATTGGCGGGGAAAGAGCCGCCGCCACAAACACCGTGACCGACCCCGCGGGCATCGCCATGGCCGCCGCCCTCAGACTCACCCTCCGCCCGGCTTCACCCACGCCGCAGTGTCCCGCGCTCCCATTGGCTGGTAGGAAGCGGGGGCGTCTCTCCCAGCCAATCAGCGCCGCCCTCATTAGACTCGACCCATGCCTCAGGCATCCCTCCTATCCCTCGCGGGTGGAGACGCGAGCACCGCGGCTTCAGCGGGGAACGAGCTACGGCTCTCCGTCCGCCGGGGCATCCACGAGGCTGCCCGGTGTGAAGGAGCCGTCCCGCCACGGGCGGCCCGCCCCTGGACGCCACTAAAGACCTGACGGGAATTGTAGTCCCGGCCCCGGCGCAGCCCGGCCCCCGCCAGCCCACGCGGACTACCACTCCCGGCATGCCTCACGGCCCGCCGGCCAATCGCGGCGCGCTTTGTTGCGGGGGCGCGGCACGCGCGGAGGCCCCGTTCAAGATGGCGGACGACAGTGAGACAGCAGTGAGGCGGCCGCCGGCGAGGCCTTCGCGGCCCGCGGCAGAGGAGAACGACCACGAGCATTGCAGCGACTGCGAGAACGAGGCGGAGCATGGCTCCAACCGGGGGTGAGCGGCGGCCGGGACCGCGTGCCACGGCGGCGGCCGGGCCCATTGAGGCGAGGAACGGCCGGGAAGTGAGAGGCGCCCCGCCCCTTGCGTGCGCTGATTGGCCGCTGGGCAGCGTCCCGGGCAGCGATTGGTCGAGGCGCCGGTCAGTCTGGCGGGGGGGGCGGTGCCGCTGGCGCCCATTCACGCCCGCTGCGGGAGCGTGTCCGAAGCTCAGCAGGGTCGGGCGCGGCCGCGGCGTGGATGGGTGACGGCTGCGGTGCGGCGGGGCGGCCGGAATGGGGCTGCGAGCGCCTTTTTCGGGCAGAAATGAGCCCATTTAGCAGCTCTTCGTGGCTGTGCATTAGGGTGTGTCTCCCCGCATTCCGTCTGCCCTCCCGCAGGAGTCTCAGCCCACTCGTGGCATCTCCATCCCCGCGGTGCCACCCAGGGTGGTGGCACGCGTGATGCTGCTTTCCGGAGCATGTGGCATCCCTGGAATAATCCCGGCTTTCTGCACACTCATCCCGTCGTTATCCTAAACACAGCCCGGGGTTTTGCAAAGCTCTGCCTACATTGTCTCGTGGTTGGAGGAGCGCAGCCTCCAGGGGAATGGAATGGTGGAATAACAACAACAAGGCAGGGAGCGAGCACAGGCAGCCAGGCAGGTCCTTATCTCAGTCGGGAAGAGCTGGAATGCTTAACGTAGCACCCTCATTACTCACTGCCTTAATTAATACTGTGCAGAGCTGCCTCACCATGCTTGGGATTTGGGGGAGAGGCTCTGTCCCCGTTCCTGCTGGGAATGGCAACACCAACGTGTGGCTTTCCGGAGGTTCCCGGTGGTTTTCACTTTGTTTTTCCTGCGCCTGAGCTTCCCTGGGCTCCTCCTGGTGCTGCTTCCCCACCATGGGCTTGGAGAACCATTCTCCCTCCAGTCCTGCCTGCCCAGGAACCAAAGTGAATAAAAGGTCACGCAAGAAATATCACAGAGGCTTTTTTTATGACAGCACAGCTGCCCATTTATATTTCGTTTGCCTCCCGGGTGTGGCACCGTGTCTCACTTTAATCGGTTTAGCTGTGCTTGGGGGAGATTTTTATTTTCTTTCCCTCTGACATGATTAGGTTTGTGGAAGCCAGAGCTGAGCACAGGAGACACGGTGCTCAATCACTGCTGCTCCCCAGCCCAGCAGTGCCCTTTGCCAGGAAAAGGTGTGTTCTGGAGCCCTCCTTGGGATCCTGGACATCACTCTGGCCACCACAAGCAGCCTGGGGAATATCCAGTAGGAAATAGTTTGGATAACTTGGGAAATAACACCAAAAGTGTGGCTGGTGGGCACATCAGGAGCATGAGGCAGGGAGGCTTTGGAGCTCTCTGGCAAACCCCCAAAAGCCACCAGGGAGGGACCAAGTGGTGGGAAGGAGGATGGATTTCTTACAGGCATTAATTCTGTTGATTCCATACCATCCATCCCATTAGAGCAGGGTGTGGGAGTGTTTCCAGTCACCCCAGTGACACTGTCCCCAAAACCAGGGCAAGGGAAGGGCTTTGAGGTGCCAGGGTTTGTTTGCAGAGCCACACTCAGAGCCCTTCCTGTGCCAGTTTGTGCTGGGACTCACTGGATTTGGGCCCTGAGGTTTAAAACATAAAAGTATTCCTCAGTGAAAGCAATACTTCCTTTCCTTTTAAGGACAGGAGGGAGAAATTGAGTTTCCTCAGCCTCAGTCCTGTGTCAGCACGGGGAAGTGGCTGCTCTGCTCTCTGCTGTGCCTATCCAAGCTGATTTTCCAAAGAAAATAATCCCACTTGGTTGTTTTCCATATTTACTTTTATGTGGGGGGAGCTTCTGCTGTGGAGGATTTATTGCCTGGTTCTGGAAGGGCAGGAACATTGCATGGGCTCATCCCGGTGGGGTTTGTCACCTCCCAGGCACTGAGGGCGTTGGTGACACCAAGGGTGGGAGTGTCCCAGTCCCCTGAAATGGTTCAGAACCACCTGGGGAAGCTGTTCTAGGCTGGAAGAGTTTGGGAGTGCCCCTGTGTGAGGGGGAACAGGGCTTTTCCAGAAGGGTTTGGCAATCCCTGCCTGCTCTAGGCCACAAGAAAAGGTTCCTGGGACAGGCACTGGTGGCAATCTGAGCTCTGCCATCTGGAGATCCTCCCTGCCACAGCCCCTAACGAGATTAGGGATTACAGCCTGATTAGCCCCTGGCCTGGCTGAAGGATTTTCCAGCACCTAAATACAGAGCAGGGATCTTCTCATCTGGCACTTCCAGCCTCCCACCAGGCTCAGGGAGCTGCCCACAGCTGGGGTTGTCCCCTTATGCTCCCTCCCTCAGCTTTGGGAGCACCCAGGGATGGATGAGTGGGTGCTGAGCACCAGTTTGTAACTGGGTGAGTCTGGTGTTTTCCAGTTTGCACCAGTTTGTTACTGGGCGAGTCTGGTGTTTTCCAGTTTGCAGTTTGTAACTGGGTGAGTCTGGTGTTTCCAGTTTGCAAACTGGGTGAGTCTGGTGTTTTCCAGTTTGCACCTTGAGTCTGGTGTTTTCCAGTTTGCACCAGTTTGGTACTGGGCGAGTCTGAGTCTGGTGTGTTTTCCAGTTTGCACCAGTTTGTAACTGGGTGAGTCTGGTGTTTTCCAGCCTCTAGAGGGGCTGAGCCAGTCTGAGCAGGTCTCACCCTGAACAAGCCTGGTTGCTGTCTTTAAGTGCTCCCAAAATTTTATTTTCAAGTTCACTCAGGTCACAGGGGTTGTTTCTGGCTATGGTTGGGGCTGGAGCCTTTGCACACACCTGAAAACAGAAAAGGAGGGATTGGAGCAATGGCCATGGTGGTGGGGATGCCTTTCCCAGGAGAAAAGAGATTTCCTTAGCCAGGAAAGAGCCCATGGTGATCCCACAGGGAGCTGGGAGATGTTTGCAGCCAAGGTGCCTTTGTCCAGCTACTTCATCCCTCAGTGCACCTCAGAATGCAAAGGGATATGGGAGGAAAAAAAGGCCTTCAATGCAGCTGGGGAGGCTGTGGGATGTGGGATGTGGGCTGTGGGATGTGGGCTGGGCTGGCAGCTCACCCCTCCTGGGGATGAAACTCCCCCAGCCCTCTCAGCTTTGTCAGGCCACCTGCAGATTTTGGGTGGTGGTGGTTTGTCCCACACACTGTCATTAATTTGGGGAGTATCTGGGTGGTGTAGCTGGAGAAAGAAGATACTTGCTTTCCTAAAGGTATTTAAAATAAAAAATACCTGTAATTGTTGCTTCTCTGGGTGTGGTGAGTGGGATCTTTGGGTTTTCCAGCATTTTCCTACATGTTGGTGCCTCCTCTGCCAGGCTGGTTTTCATCTCCTGGCTGGAGCAGGGCCCTTCCCCAGGCCATGCCCCCTGGAGTGCAAACCCTCATCCCACCTTCTGCCACCCTGATTTCTTCCAGGTCACGACAGCTTTGCTCAGAAATCAGGGAGGAATTTTCTCCGAGCTTTCACCTGCGTGCTTGGGCTGAGCTCGTTAGCACCAAGCTGGGAGTTGGCAGCTCTGATTTATGAAGCAAAGCAATGCTGACAGAGTATGAGAGGAGCATTTTGTCTGTCACAGCTGACACCTGCAGCATCCCAAGGTGCTGGTGAGCTGGGAACTCCTGTCTCTTCCCTTTGGAAGGGACAACTTCAGTGTCAGCCCTTGAGGTGTGCTCAGGAATTCTCCTGGTGCTGTCAGTTTGTGGTGTTAACATTGACAGGAAATTGTTTGGATGTGTTTATTTGCAGCTCCAAGGTGGCTTTGCTCATCCCAGGACTTCAGTGTGGCCAGGATTTGCCTGTGCTCCTCCCCAGAGAGTTAAAAAAGCCATCAGACATTTATCACTAAAATCAATAGTGGTGTCACAGTGCTGTGCTGCCGTTGCTGCTGCTGTCCTGTCCAAGCAGCATCTCCCAGGTGCAGGCAAAGCCCTTTCCTGGCAGTGGGAGGGGAGGTGAGATTCCCCCCAGGGATGCTGGACCTTGGAGCTTTGCTCCTGCTCCTCTCCTTTCATGTTCTTCTGGAGAAGATGGGGGGCTTCTCTTCACCCCCTTTTGTGGAGCAGCTTGCCCTGAACCACTGCTTGTTCCACACCAGGAATGCTTCCATCTCCTGGTGTCCCTTCCATCTCCTGGTGTCCCTTCCATCTCCTGGTGTCCCTTTCCATCTCCAGGTGTCCCTTTCCATCTCCAGGTGTCCCTTTCCATCTCCAGGTGTCCCTTCCATCTCCAGGTGTCCCTTTCATCTCCAGGCATTCCTTTCCATCTCCAGGTGTTCCCTTCCATCTCCTGGTGTTCCTTTCCATCTCCAGGTGTCCCTTCCATCTCCTGGTGTCCCTTCCATCTCCAGGTGTCCCACACAGGCTCTGCTGATGGGTGAGGATCCTTTTCCCCAACATGTGCTGTCTGCAGAGTCTCTGCTGCTGTTCATGTTTTATCCAGAGGAAAACCCTCCCCAGCCCAGCAGCTCTGTGTCCTGCAAACCCTTCTGTGCTCCCCATCATGTTGGCTTTCCATTCTACATCCCATTTTCATCCCTCCAAAAACATTTCTCCATCCTCTTTTCCCCAGTTTCATAACCTTGCTGCTCAGCCCAGGGGTTGCACAGAGTGCTTGGGTTGGAAGGGACCTTGAAGATCATCCAGGCAGGGACACCCTCCCTCTTCCAAGCTCTGTTTTTCTCCCTGGCCTTGCTGAAATAAATAATTGGATGCTGCTCCAACAGATTTTCCAACACATTTCTTATTTTTTTTTCCTGCTGCACCCTCTTCACCACTATCTTGTGTTGGTAAAGACATCAAGCTGTGCTTTTCTGGGGGGGATTCCAGGCTGGTGCCTCTGGGCAGGCCACATCTGTGGGGTTTTCCTGTTTTGGGGTGCAAGGAGGGGGACAGCTGTGCTGTACCCTGACCCTGAGGGGCAGGACAGAGCTGAGCCATGTGCTGGCAGCTGGCAGAGCTCTCCTGGCCCTGCTCCTTCCCCTCAGACCTGCTCCAGCCTCTCCAGGACTGCATTTCCCCCTGAACCTGAGGGTCTCAGAGGCTCCCAGCTCCCCCATAATGTTGAATGTCCTGTGTCAGGATCACAAGATCACCATCATGAGTTGCCCTCTGCCATGCTGGGAGCGGGCACCTCTCCTGGGTTTTGGCACCAGGATGCCAAACAAGGGCCAGGCTCAGTGAGGGGACAAAGCTGGAACAAAAGCCAGGCTCAGTGAGGGGACAAAGCTGGAACAAAAGCCAGGCTCAGTGAGGGGTTTCACACCAGCAGCTGTTTGGGGATGATGATGATGATGATGATGATCTGGATGTCCAGGGCTGCCCTGCAGCTCTGGAAGGAGGAGCTGTGCCCTGCTGTGGGCACTTCCCACCCTGTTCTGCCAGAGATTTGCTCCTCACTCTCAATTTTCCAGCTGCAGCATAACAATGTGGTAATTTCTCAATAAACAGCCTCATCTCCCCAGAGCATCACCTCTGCAGGTGAGGTGACACTTGGCACAGTGTCACCACCTCTCTGTGGTGCCTGACCCTGCTCTGGGGCCTCATCCTGGGGCTGCACCTGTGTTTTGTGCTTCCACATCCATCCTTGGGTTTGGAAAAGAGGAAAAAGCCAAAGCTGAGCATCCCACCACTCCACAGGGTGGGTTTGGGCACGGGGGGCAGAGCAGGGATGTGGTCACCTGCAGCACAGGGCACAGTCCCCACTGCCCAGCACACCTGTGGGGTGGGAGGTGTTGGTGCTGGTCCCTTTTTGGGGGCTCCCAGGGAGTTCTGTGCCATGGGGTGTGCACAGAATATTCCCTTTCCTGGAGACTTGGACTCAGCAGGAGCCTGCATTTTCTTTAGAGTGCCTCAGAAACCAACCAAATGTTCTCCCAAAAGAAAACCCCAAGGCTCCAATGATGTTTCTTTTGTTCCTCAGGGGCCTGAGTCCAGCAAATGACAGCGGAGCCAAAAAGAAGAAAAAGAAACCCAAAAGGAAGAAAGAGAAGGGAGGAGGAGACCAGCCTGACCAGGCTCAGGACCAGCCAGTGAAGGTGAGCACCCCCTCCCAGAATCCTGGCCCACCCCAAACCCCTCCAGTGTTACTTAGGCCAAGGAAAGAGTTCCCAGCCCTGGTTTTAGGCACTGGGTTGCTCAAAAAACTTCAGATTTTGAGTGATTTCTCCATGTGTGGGAATTCCTGTTGGTGCAGAAGGTGTTTGCAGAGCCCTCCAGGGACAGTGCAGTCCCTGGCTGGATATCTCAGCCAGTTCCAGGGTCAGACTGGCACCTCCAAGTTACTCTTCCCATTCAGCAGCTGCCTGTCCCAGGCAGGAGCTGCCACCTGCCAGGTGAGTCCTGCCCTCAGCAGCACAGAGGGGACATCTGGTGGTGTTGATTTTTCCCTTGATGATCCCAAGAACAGCAGCTGGGGAGAGCAGGACCTGTTTCATCCCTCTGGGCTTTGCCTGATCCTGTCCAGCAGCCACTGATTCAGGAATGGGACACACAGGGTTTGACCCTCCTGGCCCTCTTGGCCCCTCTGGTCCTGTGGCAGAGGGGACACATCAGCAGAGGCTCTTTGCTGGCTGATACCAGTTCCTGTCCAAATATTTTGAATATTTGTCCATCTGACACTGCAGAGCTTTAAACTGGGGCTTTGTGTTTTTCCAACTGAATTCCTCAGGGATCAGAGAGGAGCTGGGGTTGGGAATTCAGTGCAGAGCCATCCACCCTGAGGAAGAGGAGGATGAAAGTGTCTTTCATCTTGACTCAACCTCTCTGCCTTGTCTAATCCCTGGTGTCCAGGGACTCCTCTGGGAGCTGCAGTTTGTGGATACAGATCCAGTTTAGAGGGAGGAGGCTGAACAGTGAGAGAAAAGCCACTGAAAGCATCTCAAGTGCTGGGTGTGGGCTGCTCCATCTGTCTGTGCAGGATGGCAGGTGGGAAGGTTTGCTCCTGGGGCTCACAGCACCCACTTAAAGCATTTTTCAGAAAATTCTGCCATCCCTTTTGTCCTGGGTGTGCTTAGAACCAGATCTAGGTGAGGGGCAGGTGGCCTGTCAAGGACTGAGGATAGGAAGGGAGGTTCCTGCCTGCTCTCCATGACAGGATCAGCTCCACATCCCCCTGATGAGGAGCCCTGTTGGCTCAGCTTACTCATTTTGTCTTTCCACCCTCCTTCTGTGCCCTCAGGTGAACTCTTTACCTGCTGAGAGGATCCAGGAAATTCAAAAAGCCATCGAGCTCTTCTCTGTAGGTCAAGGACCTGCCAAAACCATGGAGGAAGCCAGCAAGAGGAGCTACCAGTTCTGGGACACACAGCCAGTGCCCAAGTTAGGTATGTGCAGCCCCTTGATGTCCTGTGGGCCCTGGGGGAGGCCCTGTGGTCCCCAGGAAGCCCTCAGAGAAGCCTGGAGATGCTGATCTGTGGCCACCAGGTGAGTCCCTGCCTGGCCTGGGCTTCAAAGGCACCAAAACTGCTTCTCCACCATTCAGCAACGTGGGCTAGGTGGGTGGGGAAGGTCTGAAGAGCTGTGCAAGCACTTCAGGGGGTACAGAGGGACAAGGAGCCCCTTCAGACATCTCACCTGATGCTTCCTGCATTTGTGCATCCCTTAATCCCAGTCCTGCTCTGGGTCTCAAATCACCCAGGGCAGCCAGAGCAATGTCCTGGGTCCCAACAGCTCTCCTCAAGCCAGGTCTCATAAGCTCTTGGAGATCTATTTCACACCCAAGAGAGCTCAGCTGCCTTAGAAAGCAAAAAACCAGCAGCATGGCTTCTGTGGTAGTGTTGGAAACAAAAAGGTTTTAATAAAAGGCAAAATAACAAAACTCTTTACAGAGAAAAACCGAGCTAGGTGCAAGAGGTTCTTGCTGCTGGTAAAACACCTCACAAAAGCAATTTAGTTCCTTTGTTCTCTTCTTTTTCTAGTGAATTGCTCAGGCAGGACCTTTTGGCCTCTGTCCAGCTGGTTATCCTGCAGTTTGAGGTGAAGTCCCTCAGGTCCTATGAGGTGTCTTTTTCACTAACTGAGGAAAGAAACTTCTGAGCTTTCTTCCTTTTTAAGGAGACAAAAGACAGTTTTGTCACTCTGTCAACAAGGGCCACACTCCTACAGAAGTTCTCTGCTGTGTGAGGCCTCCACAACACCTCAGTCTCACATCTCCCACCCCTGCAGTGGCAGACAGGGATTGGCACTTCACCCACCCAGTCTGGGACGTGACAATGGGCAGGGAATCAAAACTTCCAGGGCAAGCTGGAGCCCCCTGGGTGACCAAACACAGCCACAGCTGCATCCTCCAGCTCCACACGTGGTGCCTGATCCTTCCCCATGCCCAGCACTTCCCTGGGAGCCCCTCCAGGGGACAGGGATCTCCTGCCAGCCCTGGAGCTGCATCTCCCCAGCCCTCTGTACCCAAGTTTTGTGTGTGGTGTTGCCACATCCTGAGATGGGCTCAGAGCTGTCCAGCTCTCCCCTTCCTGGGGGTTGGAGCTTCCCAGACTGAGATCCTTGGTGGGGAAGGTGAGCTGGGGCTGGGAGCAGCTCTAGGAAGCAAATCCAGTGCAGAGCTGCCACATCCTTGTTCTTCTGGGCTCACATCCCTCTCTGGCACAGGCAGGAGAGGGGAAGCACAAACGTAAAGCAGCTCCACCCGAAGTTGCCATGAGCATCTAAGGGTGGGGAGCCCCATCTCTTGTCCCCTGTGAACATCCCAGTGGTGCTTCCAGCTCTGGGCCTTGCTCCAGTCCTTCCTCTTGCTCCTGAGAGCCTGGAGGAGCTCAGAGCAGACATACCAGGAGAGCTGCCTGTCTGGAAGGTTCATTCCCAGGCTGATTGGGGTGCCTGGGATAACTTTGCTTCAGTCTCTCCTCATCTGCATCCCCCAGAGCTCAGGGGAATTAGAGACTGAGTCCAAGCCTACAATTTTCTAGATTTATCCAAAACTTGTCATGGTTTCAGACTTGCTGCTCTTCAGGATTTCCCTTCATGAGTTGTGACAGTGTTCACAGGGGTCTCAGGTTCAGGGAAGAGACGAGGATCTGACTCCATGTTTCAGAAGGCTGATTTATTATTTTATGATATGTATTACATTAAAACTATACTAAAAGAATAGAAGAAAGGATTTCATCAGAAGGCTGGCTAAGAATAGAATAATAAGGAATGATAACAAAGGCTTGTGGCTCGGGCTCTGTGTCCGAGCCAGCTGACTGTGATTGGCCATTAATTAGAAACAACCACATGAGAACAATCACAGATGCACCTGTTGCATTCCACAGCAGCAGATAACCATTGGTTACATTTTGTTCCTGAGGCCTCTCAGCTTCTCAGGAGGAAAAATCCTCAGGAAAGGAGTTTTCATAAAAGATGTGTGCGACAATGAGTTTGTATCCCTTTTGCTGCAGGTGCAGTGTTTGATTCCCATTCCATGTTGTCCACACCACTGTGAGGCTTTTTTGGGTCTCAGAAACTTTCCTGGCACCAATCTTGGCTTTAAGTTGAGAAAATCCCAGTGAGATGGCACATGGTCATGTGAGACAGCAGAGTCTTACATTTTCCCTTTTTTCCAACATATTGGCCTTGGAAAACATAATTTCTGCTTGGGAAAACCCTGGGGAAAGGGTGCAAGGTGTGTCCTGGGGAGTGGGAGGCACAAAGCAGCTTGTTCCTCCCAACACCAGGCTAATGTCTGTGCCCAGGCCACTCACCATGTCCCAGCGCTCCTGGAGTGCTCTGACACATGGCATCCATGGGCATGGGGCTATTTAGGGCTGGGGTTTTTGGGGCCAGATCTCCAAACAGTTCAGCACCTGCTCAGAACAGAGAGGGCAGCCAGGGGTGAGCGTTTCTGGAAGCTGCCTGGGGTGGGTGTGATGGGGAAGTGCTTGCTCCAGGCTTTCATCACCTCCCCATTGCTTGGAAACCTTTTCAATGCCTTTTTAAGGGAATTCCTAATTAGCACAACTCGCTTTTCTTGGCAGCAGTGAAGTGATGCTGCTGGACTGACATCCCTGAGACAGCCAGAGCTCGAGCTGACACCTCCTGGCTGAATCAGGATCTTTAGGAGTCAGTGGTTTTACAGCAAAAGTTGTGTTGTTCACTTCTTTAGGCACAGTGGGCAGGAAACCCTGACACTTGCCAAGTGGCAGGAGATCCCTGTCCCCTGGAGGGGCTTCCAGGGAAGTGCTGGCCCAGGCTGGGATTGTGGGCATGGGGAAGGATCAGGCACCACGTGTGGAGCTGGAGGATGCAGCTGTGGCTGTGTTTGGTCACCCAGGGGGCTCCAGCTCGCCCTGGAAGTTTTGATTCCCTGCCCATTGTCACGTCCCAGACTGGGTGGGTGAAGTGCCAATCCCTGTCTGCCACTGCAGGGGTGGGAGATGTGAGACTGAGGTGTTGTGGAGGCCTCACACAGCAGAGAACTTCTGTAGGAAGTTGACAGAGTGACAAAACTGTCTTTTGTCTCCTTAAAAAGGAAAAAACTCAGAAGTTTCTTTCCTCAGTTAGTGAAAAAGACACCTCCTAGGACCTGGGGGACTTCACCTCAAACTTAAGGATAACCAATTGGACAGGAGCCAAAAAGTCCTGCCTGAGCAATTCACCAGAAAAAGAAGAGGACAAAGGAGCTAAATTGCTTTTGTGAGGTGTTTTACCAGCAGCAAGAACCTCTTGAACCTGGCTCAGTTTTTCTCTGTAAAGAGTTTTGTTATTTTGCCTTTTATTAAAACCTTTTTGTTTCCAACACTACCACAGAAGCCATGCTGCTGATTTTTTGCTTTCTAAGGCAGCTGAGCTATCTTGGGTGTGAAATAGATCTCCAAGAGCTTATGAGACCTGGCTTGAGGAGAGCTGTTGGGACCCAGGAAATTGCTCTGGCTGCCCTGGGTGATTTGAGACCCTGGCAGGGGGCTCAGAGACCTTGGCACAGAGTCAAAGACACCTGTGCCTTCGATTTTAGCCCATGGAAACAATTACCAACTTTGTGTGAAGATTTACAAGCCACAAGAGTTTGAGTAGAATGATAGTGAATTTATCACAGGGTGAAAATGTAGAATTTTGGGGGTTTAGAATGGGGGTTCAAGAGGCAAGATGGAAGAATCCTGTCCTTATTCTCCTTCTTCTTGGCATCCATCTTCTGCTGTGATGGTGCCACTTTTGGATTGGTTTAGAGTAGAGACAAACTGTCTAACATAAGTGATAGGTATTGGAAAATTATTGTAAATAAAGTACATGTAGTTCTTAATATAGAAAATTAACACCACCCCAAGGGCAGGGACTGTGCCACAGCCTGACCTGCTGGACAGATCTCAGCAGGTCAGAGAAAGAATGGAAGAGATAAGAGAAAATAAACCTTGAAAAGCAGAACTGATGAATCTCAACTTCGGTCACAGGGCTGAGAAAAAGAGACTTTCTAACACCTCAGGGGTCATCTCAACCACAGAAACTCAAGAGAGACCCCTATTTCAAACTTCTTCATGTCTCCCTGCTCTGTCTTACAGGAGAAGTGGTGAACACCCACGGCCCAGTGGAGCCAGACAAGGACAACATCCGCCAGGAGCCCTACACCCTGCCCCAGGGCTTCACCTGGGATGCCCTGGACCTGGGGGATAGAGGTGTGGTGAGTACAGGCAGCTCAGCACATTCATTTTGCAGTGTCTTGGGTGGCAGCTCAATGCTTGGGCTGTTGGAGATGGTTTTGGGGATGGGAAGGTGTCCTTCAGCACAGCAGGTGACTCTGTGGCTGTGTCACACCTTGGCCTTGCATGGGTCTGACTCCCCCCACTGCAGTTCCATCCTACACTGGGCAGCTTGGCCTGGTTTTTCCAAGGGGATCGATATAAGGATGCCTGAAGCTTGGAGTTCTCCTGTGAGAACCCCCTGTAGAGCATGTCCCACCTCCCTGGGAGGTGACACAGGGCTTGCCTCAGCACCAGCCTCCTCCTATCCACTGTCATAAAACTCCCTCCAATCACACTACTCTACATAACCTCACCCTCCTTAAACCCTCCTCACTATCCTGGCTATCCTCTCAGCAGCCCTGGGAGGATGAATAGGACTCAACCAAACACAAATCTGAAAAATCCTAGCCTTTCCTTCCATCTCCCACCTAGGCTGAATAGCAATCATTATCATCTACAACCCTCAACTCACCCTCCTCGACTTCTACCTATACATTATAATAACTGCAACTGTTTTCCTCACCCTAAACACAATCAAAGTCCTAAAGCTATCTACCCTAATAACTACATGGACAAAATTCTGTGTCCTGCTGCTCCCCTGCTCTGTGTGACCTCCAGCACTCCCAGCAGGGGCATGGCTGCACATGGTACCCCAGTGCTGTGACCACACATTCAGTGCTCAGGGTCCTGTCTGGGGGCAGCTGGTGGCTGAGTGAACTCCTTAACCTGAGTGTTCTGTGCTGCAGCTGAAGGAGCTGTACACTCTGCTCAACGAGAACTACGTGGAGGATGATGACAACATGTTCCGCTTCGATTACTCGCCCGAGTTCCTGCTGTGGTGAGTGGCACCTGCACTGCAGAGCAGCGGTGTGGGATGCTGACAAGCCTGATCCCCGTGACAGAGCTGCAGCTGGCTTTGCTTATTCCATCTCCCTTCTTCCTGAAATGTCCCTTCCCCATCTGTCACGGTGTACGGTGTCCCAGGGACACGGTGAGAGGGGCTGTCACCCAGCCCTGCCTGCCTCTGGCTCCTTTGAGATGTGGGAGCTTAAAAGTGGAGTTTTCTCCTCTTTGGTTTGATCCCTCAAGTGTTTGTGAAAATCCCAGTAGCTGAGGGACTCTTCAGTGCCCTGGAACTGTGGGATGAAGGCAGCTGCCAGCAGTTACCCTTGGAGTCCTGTTGCAGCAGAGCTGCTGTTTCCTCAGGGCGTTCCTGAATCCAGGAACAGATTTCCTCCTGTGTCCCTAGTGAGGACTGGCTGTGGGCTGCAGGAATTGCCCTGGATGATCCCTACAGTCCTTGTCACATCCCTGTCACTCTCCCATCCTCTTGCTGGCCAGCAGGACTCAGGGTGTCCCAGGGCAGGGTGGGTGGCAGGAGCAGGTACACCAGGGACCATGGGTGTGTCCTGAGGTGTGTCCCCTCCCCAGGGCACTGCGTCCTCCAGGCTGGCTGCCCCAGTGGCACTGTGGGGTCCGAGTGGTCTCCAGCAAGAAGCTGGTGGGATTTATCAGCGCCATTCCAGCCACCATCCACATCTATGACACGTGAGTGCTGCTGCATTTCTCATCCTGCCCTTGCTGGGGCTCCAGGAGTACTCAGGGGCTCTGGCTCCATTGTCTTCCCCAGCACACACCTGCACCCTTCAGCTTTGGAGGTGTTTTGCTGCTTGAAGGGGAGGGTGGGGGATATTTAAAGGTTATAAGGGATATTTAAAGGTTGGCAAGGAGGTTCTGGGCAGGAATATTTTGTAGTTAACCATTGTGAAGGCTGTTTTCCTCAATGAGGTGGGTTAACTTAGGGCTCTGGCTTACAGAAATCATCCAGGGTTAGATGGAGATGTAGAATCATAGAATATCCTGAGCTGGAAGGGCTCTCCAGGGATCATCCAGTCCAGCTCCTTGCCCTGCACAGGACAGCCCAACAATCCACCGCATCCCTGAGAGCATTGCCCAAACTCTCCTGCAGCTCTGGCAGCCTTGGGGCTGTGACCATTCCTTGGACAGGAGATTCCCTGGCCAGTGCCCAGCCACCCTCTGGGACAAGAACCTTTCTCTAATGTGCAACCTGAGCCTCCCTGAGACAGATTCAGACAATTTTCCCTGGGAATCCCTGGGTTACAGCTTAAGGGAGGGTTCTCCAAAACCAGCTCCTGCCCCTTCCCTGAGGTGTTGATTCCTCATTCCCTTGAAGGGGTTTGGAGGTAGATTGCCCAGGGCGTTGGTCTGACCCTCCCAGGTCAGGACAGTCAAGCCTCATGCTCTGCATTGTTTCTTCCCCAAGAGAGAAGAAGATGGTGGAGATAAACTTCCTGTGTGTGCACAAAAAGCTGCGCTCCAAACGGGTGGCTCCGGTTCTGATCCGTGAGATCACCAGGAGGGTGCATCTAGAGGGAATCTTCCAGGCTGTTTACACTGCAGGAGTGGTGCTGCCAAAGCCTGTGGGGACTTGCAGGTGAGTGTCTGTGGCTCTCCCAAGATTTCTGTCTGCAGATCTTCCCTTCCTGTGCTCCCCTCTTCTCGGGTTGCAGTTGATAATTGCTGCCCCGAGATGTGCAGGATGTCTCTGCTTTGGCCCACACAACTGAAGAACGAGTCTGGTCTCTTCACTTTTCAGTCTTGAGGTTGTTTATTAATTCTTATCTATAAAATTTTCTTTCTGCCCAGCCAAGGTCTGCTCAGCAGGGCAGCCACAGGCACTCTGACTGCCCCTGAGGTGGTGTTGTCCTTTTATACTACAAACTATGTATAACATATTTACACTTAATTCCCAATACCTATCACCTGTGTTAGACAGTGCACTTCTACTCTAAACCAATCCCAAAGTGCCAACATCACTGCAGAAAATGGAGAACAAGAAGAAGAAAAAGAAGAAAGAAAGGCTAGACAGGCCCAGATTCCTCCATCTTGTCCCCATAACCCCCATAGCAAAAATCCTAAAATCTACATTTTCACCCTGTGATCATTTTGTTATTACACTATTCAAACCTCTGGGACTTTCAGGTCCTCATACAAAGTTGGCAACTTGCTCCAGGGTCAAAATCAAATGCCCAGGTGTTCTGGGCAGCATGCCAGGGTCTCTGAGCCCCCGGCGGGGTCCTCGGTGACTCTGGACACCCGGGGGATGTGCTGAGTTCTGACACCCTCTGTGCCAGTGTGGGATTCCCCAGGACAGGGGAGAGTGATCCCAGTCCAGGTTTCTCTTCCCACGCTGTCCTTCCAGGATTAAAGGGCAGGGGCTTTGCTAAAGCTGCTCATGTAACACAGGAGAGGAGGATTTGGCAGCGGAATCACTTCAGAACTGTTGGGAAAGATGAAACAGGAAAGTCTTATAAATATGATTGTCTGGCAAAAGATTTTGAGAATATGGAAACTATAAGTGAGATTGAAATGAAAGCAAGCTTTGAGATCCCTCAGTTACTGAACAACTGGAAAACAATGGTGTGGCCAGCTGAAGGTGATCCCCTTTTGATGAAACAACACCCTCTGCTTGCAGACAGGTCCAAGGGTCAGAGCAGACCCTGCCAGCTTGGCAGAAGGGGTCCAAAGAGGAGTTTTTAGGGTTTAAAATGTAACACAGTGTGGTAATGTAATGATTCTTATAGGCTGTATGGAAATGCTGCAAGATTTGTATCTTGTACTAGATTGGTTAGTGAGAATCAGAATATTCAACACAGAACAAGATTTATTGTATCGTAATGGAAACCTCACTCTCTTAGCTCTTACCCTTTTACGCTCTTACCCCTTTTACTCTCTCCCCCTCTCATCCTCTCTCCCCCTCTCTTCTCTGGGGGCCTGCTCTGAGCTGTGTCTGGCAGCTCCCAGCAGGGCCCTGCACCCAGGCCCTTTGCAATAAACCCCAAGTTCCACAACCTGGCTGCAGAGATCTCTCATGTCCGTCTGTCCCCACCGTCCTACCCCCGACACTCCTACAAGAACCATGTTGCTCTCTGTGGGGAGCTGCTGGCCTGATATTCTCGCTTGCCCCTGCAGCCACCCCACTGCCCCAGAACGAGTGTCCCACTGCCAGTGTGTTTCTGCAGGTATTGGCACCGCTCCCTGAACCCTCGGAAACTCATCGAGGTCAAGTTTTCCCACCTGAGCAGGAACATGACTATGCAACGAACCACGAAGCTGTACCGCCTGCCTGAGGTGGGTAACAGCCAGACAGAGCTCAGGGCTTGCTCCTCCCTGGGCAGGAGGCACAAAGGAGGTCGAGGTCAAGTCCTCTGCCTGGAGACCCAGGGTTTGTTCTATGTAGTAAATGGCTCTGTAAAGCTGTTGTGCTTTATTTAATCTTTATGTATTTTTGCCTGAGTACCTGCATTTTAAGGGCAAATTCTTGCAGTTAGAGGAGCCTGTGAGGTTTTGTTTGCTGGTGAGTCACAGCCTGTCGTTCTGTTACAACGAGCAGGCAGATGTGACAGCTTTCATCTGTCCAAACACAGCCGCAGTGTGACCTTGGATCGAGTTAGTCCCTCATTCTGCAGTCACACTGATCAGTTCTGGCACTGCAGTTGTCCTGCTGGGGAAGTTCCCCAGCTGGAGATGGATGAGAAAGAAGCAAACTACATTAAAATTGCCACCACCTTCCCTGACGTTGTTGGCTCCTTTTTGTCACCCCTTTGGGGTGGAAAGTGCTGCTTTCATGCTGGGCAGCTCCCAGCTCCTGCCTCCCACAGCCCACAGACAGCAGTTGCTGGGCTGGAGCTACTGGTTTTTTGCACAGAAACTCAGCCCCAGAGCAGATCCGGGCTTGCTGAGCCATCCCAACCCTAAATTAGTAATTGAGGCCAACTGGGAATAACATCTTGTGGAGCCTGGGACACATCTCCCAGCCTGTGCCTGCTGTGAGTGGGAACAGGAACCTGAGGGAAGCAGAGTTTGTGTTGTTAGTGGGTAGGAGCATTTCCAGTGGGACCTGACCTGGCACCTGGGGGTTTGGAGCATGCTGTGCTCTCTGTGATCTTTGCCATCAGTGTCACAGCAGATCACATCCATCCTTTGCTGGGCACACAGGGCTGGGGGGCTGAAAATGGGCTGATCTCAGCTGAGAGTGTCTCTGTGCTGCTCATTGGAGAGCCCTTGGGTGATGAAAACCACTGTGCAAGCAACAGAACAACTTGTCCCACTTCCTGCAGACTCCCAAGACTCCTGGCCTGCGGCCCATGGAGCACAAGGACATCCCTGCTGTGCACAAGCTCTTGACTGAGTACCTGAAGCAGTTCCACCTGACACCTGTGATGAGCAGAGAGGAGGTGGAGCACTGGTTTGTACCTCAGGAGAACATCATCGACACCTTCGTGGTAGAGGTGAGGGCAGCAGCAGGATGGGAGGGCTGTTCTCCTGGGATTTAGCTTCTACTGGAGCTGTGAGAGCCATCAGGGAGCAGCTCCATGGCTCTCCAGGATGGGAATTTGCTGGAGATGGTGCCTTCATCCTGAGCCATGAGTCTCCTTGCAGCCACCACTCCAACTGGGAGAGCCCCCTACGGCTCTGGCCAGGCTTTATCCCAGCCTGACATGTCATGGGGGGTATTTTCAGGGTCCTCTGTGGCAGGGTGGAAATGATGAATCTCATTCCATGTTCTTAGAAGTCTAATTTATTATTATATTATATTATATTATATTATATTATATTATGTTATGTTATATTGTATTATATTACTTTATATTGTATTATATTACATTATATTGTATCTTATCATAATTCATACTATATCATCTCATACTATATCATATTATACTATATAATATATATATATATATTAATTATATTATATTATATTATATTATATTATATTATATTATATTATATTATATTATATATATTATATTATATTATATTATATTATATTATATTATATTATATTATAGTATAGTATATTATATTATATTAATTATGCTATACTAAAACTTACTAAAGAATAGAGAAAAGGATACTTACAGAAGGCTTAACAAGATAATAATGAAAAATCTGTGACTCCTTCCAGAGTCCTGACACAGCTGGACCATGATTGGTCATTAAGTCAAAACAATTCACATAAACCAATCAAACAACCACCTGTTGGATAAACAATCTCCAAACCACATTCCAAAGCAGCAAAACACAGGAGAAGCAAATGAGATAATATTGTTTTCCTTTTTCTCTGAGGCTTCTCAGCTTCCCAGGAGAAGAATCCTGGGCAAAGAGGATTTTTCAGAAAATATGCCAGTGACAGTCATGATGTCACTTCTGCCTTCCAGAGTGCCCCAGGAGAGGTGACAGACTTCTTGAGCTTTTACACCCTGCCCTCCACCATCATGAACACCCGACTCACAAGAGCCTGAAAGCTGCTTATTCCTTCTACAACGTCCACACCAAGACGCCTCTCATCGACCTCATGAGCGACGCGCTCATCCTCGCCAAGTCGGTGAGTGCTGCACTGAGCCCTTCCCCGAGCCACAGAGGGGGCAGCTGAGAGCTGTTTTAAAAAGCTTTTACTCCATTTTCAGTCTCATGTGAAGGGTGAGACAATACAGATGTTGGAATTCACGCCATCACAATTAGAAGCCAGCTATTTCCTAATTACATTATAAGTGTATTTTGGCCTATCAGCTTTTTACCATGCTGTAAATGCCTTAAAGCAAATCATCTCAAATTACCCTCAAAGCCTTCAGTCAGGCTTTGAGAATTCTCTACAAACCCATTTCCCACAGGTGAGGGATGCAGGGATGGGCTGGCACTGCGGGACATTGGGCAGCTCACAGGAACTCACCAGGAGATTCACTGCAGGCTGGCCACCCTTGGGTTTGTGGGAAGGGCTTGATCCCAGCACTATAAAAATCCAAATCCAAAAGGATCTGCCACCCAGGAGAGGGATGCTGGCGTACCTTGAACCTTCCACCTTGTGGTGGGTGGTTACTCATGTCCTACAGCAAACACTCCTGTAGTAGTTGGATTGAGAGTGAGAACACCAAGGCATTATAATTCACGCCATCACAATCAGAAGCCAACTATTTCCTAATTACAATAAACTGTAAGTGTTTCTTGGCCTATCAGCTTTAGCCACACCATACTGCAAATGCCTTAAAGCCAATCATCTAAAATTCCCCTTCATGGGTTCTACTATGTGAGCCTTCTGCCAGGCTTTGAGAATTGTCTACAAATCCATTTTTCCCACAGGTGAGGGATGCAGGGATGGGCTGGCACTGTGGGACATTGGGCAGCTCACAGGAACTCACCAGGAGATTCACTGCAGGCTGGCCACCCTTGGGTTTGTGGGAAGGGCTTGATCCCAGCACTATAAAAATCCAAATCCAAAAGGATCTGCCACCCAGGAGAGGGATGCTGGGGTACCTGGAACCTTCCAGCTTGTGTTGGTTATTCATGTCCTACAGCAAACACTCCTGTAGTAGTTGGATTGAGGGTGAGGACACCAAAGGCTGAGCTCTTCCCTTATTCTGGGATTAAAGCCAGGCAGGAAAGGGAGCCAGGCTGCTCATAGGTGGGAGGAAGCAGGAACTGATGGCTTCATGTCTCCCTGTGCAGAAAGGATTTGACGTCTTCAATGCACTGGATCTCATGGAAAACAAAACCTTCCTGGAGAAGCTGAAGTTTGGGATCGGGGATGGGAACCTGCAGTATTACCTGTACAATTGGAAGTGTCCCAGCATGGCACCAGAGAAGGTCAGTGCTGTGAGGAGGGGTCTTGTCCCCACAGCCCTGGGGACAGGGGTTTCCTGTCACCTCAGCATTCCAGCCCAGCTGGTGTCCCTGCAGTGCCACACACAGTGAGGGTGGATCCCTCTGCCATCTCCTGTGCCTGCAGAGTGTGTGCCTGGGGAAAACCCCTCCACACTCGTGTTCCAAAGCTAATTTTATTCCTGGATGAGTGCAGGTTCAGTCCTTCCCCTCACACCAGCTCCTTCCCTCTAAGGAAGGAGGCCAAGCACAGAGGAGACAGCAGAGGGCTGCAGGGTGACAGATGTGACACCAGGGGTTGTGACAGTCACCTGTGATCCCTCATGGGTGTCACTGTGTCCTGGTGGGCTGGGAGGAGCAGCCACCCCTCTGGAGAGAGCAGACAGGCTGGAGCAGGACCTGTGACAAAGGAGCTGAGCCACGAGATCCCAGGATGTCCTTTGTCCCCAGGCCAGCAGCCTGTTCCCCACTGCTCCCAGAGCTGTGCTGGGTCCCCACCTGCCTGCCCTGGGCCATTCTGAGGCAGCCCCTGGTTGCTGCTGTCCCTTCACACCAGAGATGTGATTCAGCACCTGTCCGGTCCACAGGCACCTTGCAGACCAGAATCTGCCCAGCTACATCACAGCTAATTAATGCCTTAACAGCTAATTAATGCCTTGATGGCAGTCACAGGGCTTTGGTTCCCTGGTGTTGAAGCCAGATCTGTCCCTGGGCACAAGCTGTGTGCCCTAAACCAGCCTCACCTGCCTGCTCCTAGTAAGTCCCAGGATGTTCCCAGGAGGTGTCAGCAATTCCTTCTTTAACTGGAGAACTGGGGGGTGGGAGAGCCTGATGCTGGGAATGTGTCCTGTGGTGGGGCTGCCTCTGGGTCAGAGTGCATGACAGGTCACCAGCATGTCCTGGAGGGTCCCCAGCAGTGCCAGCTGCCTGCCAAGGGACATGTCCAGGGACCAGGCTCTTGGGAAGCAGCTTCTCCTGAGTCACAGAATCATGAAATGGTTTGGGGTTGGAAGGGACCTTAAAAAAGTCCCTTAGCAGGGTCACCTTCCACTGTCCCAGGCTGCTCCAAGCCCTGTCCAGCCTGGCCTTGGACACCTCCAGAGATCCAGGGGCAGCCACAGCTGCTCTGGGCACCCTGTGCCAGAGCCCCACCTCACAGGGAGGAATTTCTTTCCAATATCCCATCCATCCCTGCTCTCTGGCAGTGGGAAGCCATTCCCCTTGTCCTGTCACTCCAGGCCCTTGTCCAAAGTCCCTCTTTGGCACTGGAAGAGGCTCTGAGGCCTCCCTGCAGCCTTCTCCAGGCTGAACAACCCCACCTCCAGCAGAGGTGTTCCACCCCTGTATTCATCTTGAGCTGAGAAACACCCTCAGCTCATGAATCAAGACTGTCTCATAACCTGATGGGGCTTGTCACACCCCAAACATTGGTCACCTCCCCAGATCAGAGCTGGCAGGGCCCGTGTGCCCTCTCAGCCACAAACCCAGGGCTCTGCTGCTCTCAAATACCCCAAAACCAGTGGGGAAACCTGTGATGGTGATCACAGGGGTCTGAGGATGAGGGATGAGATGAGGATCTGACTCCATATTTCAGAAGGCTGATTTATTATTTTATGATATATATTCTATTAAAACTATACTGAAAGAATAGAAGAAAGGATTTCATCAGAAGGCTGGCTCAGAATAGGAAAGGAAAGAATGATAACAAAGGGTTGTGGCTCAGCTCTCTGTCCGAGCCAGCTGACTGTGATTGGCCATTAATTATAAACATCCAACATGGGCCAATCACAGATGCACCTGTTGCATTCCACAGCAGCAGATAACCATTGCTCACATTTTGTTCCTGAGGCCTCTCAGCTTCTCAGGAGGAAACATCTTAAGGAAAGGATTTTCCATAAAAGATGTCTGTGACAGAAACCAACACAGACAGCACCGAGCTGGGTACAGAGCAGAGGGTACCTCCTGAGCCCAATTTCTGTCCTGATGAGCCCAATTTCTGTCCTGATCCCTATTTCCAGGTTGGATTGGTGCTGCAGTAAGGGAGCCCTTGCCAGGAGAGTGTGGAGGAGCCGGGCCTGAGGAGGTGCTGCCCTCATCCTTTCTGCCAAAGCCGGAGCCACGCCAGGAGAGAGGGGCACCAGAGCCCCCCTGCTGCTGCCAGCCACCTCCTTGTTTGATTTAACTGCATCCTCCTAAAGACATGATCAAGGGAATGTAACTGCTGAAACTAGATCATGATTGGCATAGAATGGATTTAACGGGTGAATAATAAAAGTATATATTATATATATTTTAAATCTTTCCTGTTCCCAACTGCCATGAGTTACATTCGGCTGCTGAAGGTCACCACTGGGCTGCTGGACTGGGACTTTTCTCCGTGGGGACAGCTGAGGTTGATGCTGATGGTGGCTGCTGGTCAAAACCCTCCTGCCTGCCCTGAGGGTGCTTCAGGCTCTTTGCCCCAGGTCTGCTCCTGACTCTGTTTAACAGGGGGGAGCACGTGGAGATTCCTTTCCAAGGGCTATTTGTGCAAGAGATGCCTTGTCCCACCTCCTGCCCAGCCACAGAGACTCCAACCCTTCCTGCTGGACAGCAGTGCCCGAAGATCCAGGGGGGTTCAGCTCCAGGCACACCCTGCTCTGCTCCTGGGGCTCCTTCCCCTCAGCCTCTCCGCTGGGGATGCTCCACTGCCACTGCCACAGCCTCTCTGCTCAGCTGCTTTTCTCTGGAAGCATGGAAATCTGGATTCTCCACTGGCATCATCCTGCCCGTGTCACCTTGTGCTGTGGGATCCGCTGAGAGAAAGGAAACGTTGTCATGGCAACCCTCCATCCCATCCAGGGGTGCCAGCACTGCCTCCTGCCATGTCCTGACCCCAGAGCTCCGAGATGCTCCTGCCTGCCCAGCCAAAGGTTTCCAAAGCTGCACACCAAGGCCAAGACCCCGTCTATGCACTGTCACACCTCCCTGTGCTGGCGTGTCCCTGTCACACCCCGTGGCACCACGGACCCTGTGCCCACCCCAGCCTGGACCTGTGGGGCCTCAGAGGGGGCCAGGAGCCCATCACATCCCCCCTGGCAGTGCCATCACATCCCCCTGCTCGGGGTCCTGTGTCACCTATGCAAGTACCTCTGCGTCCCCCCCGGTGTCCCTGCTGTCCTGGCTGTGGGTGGGGGACCCTCCCCTTGTCCCCTTGTCCCCATGGCTGCTCCAGTGAATCCCCCCAGCTCCCCAGGGCACTGCTGGTTTGGGGGTGGGCTCAGCCCTGATCCACCCACGATGGGCCCTGGAGGGTGACAGGGACACTGGGACAGGCTCTGTTAAAATAAAACCTTTATTCCACTGGCTTGATTCCAGGGCTGTAAATCTGTGCCTGTCACTGGTGCCAGAGCTTGGCAATGTGTCCCCACCCGGGCACAGTGGAGTGTGTGGTGGCAGGGTCCCCTCAGGGACCCCAGGGTGATGATGGCACCATCCTTGCACCCCAAGAGAGGGGCTGCAGTGGCCCATCCTTGCACTCCAAGCATGGCCAAGACTGGTGAGATTTGCTGGTTGTTGTCACCTGTGTCACCCCTGTGGGGCCGTGCTGGGCTGTCGTTGGCCCAGTCCTGGTTGTCACAGCATCTCTGTCCCCTCAATGACAGGAGTGGGACACCAGTGGCTGGCACTGGGTAGGAGAGCCCCCACCCCTTTTGGGTCCTCCACAGACAGCCGAGCAGTGTCCTGGGGCTGTCCCCACGCAGGGAGGAGCCTGTTGTCCCCCACACAGCCACAATGGCCCCACGGGCACCTCGGGGACACCAAGCTGTCCCTCCTGTGCACCCTCACAGGCTCCTGGCTCGAACGTGCACGAAGAGCGTGGCAGGGGACAGGGAGGCGCCGTCCTTGGAGAGCAGGTGGATGTGGCGGTACCCTGGGGACACACAGCGGGGCTCAGCCCGTGCCAGGGGCTGTCCCCATGCCCGGGGGGCAGCGGGGTGGCACCTGTCCCCACCTTGGCGCATGCTGGGCAGGGGCAGCGTGAACTGCCCCACGAAGTCGTTGCAGGAGGTGCTGTCGTAATCCTCCACCACGAACCGCACCAGGGCCAGCTCGGGCACCCGCACCTGGAACCGCAGCGTCTCCTCCCAGCGCGGGTTGAAACCTGAGGCACCGGCAGGGGCTGGGTGTGGCCACCGGGGCCACCGGGGCCCGGCAGGAGCCCCGGGCACTGCCCCCGCCCCGCTGAGCTGCAGTGCTGCACCGGGGGATGTGGGGATGGGGGGGGCGGCTTCAGTGGGGGTGTGCAATGGGGGTCATACTGGGGGAATGGGGGTCATATGGTGGGGTGTACTGGGGGAATGGGGGTCATACTGGGGGAATGGGGGTCATACTGGGGTGTGCTGGGGGAATGGGGGTCATACTGGGGCAGTACTGGGGGAATGGGGGTCATACTGGGGTGTACTGGGGGAATGGGGGTCATACTGGGGCAGTACTGGGGGAATGGGGATCATACTGGGGCAGGACTGGGGAAATGGGGATCATACTGGGGTAGTACTGGGGGAATGGGGGTCATACTGGGGCTGGGGAGGTCAGGTTCCATTCCATGGGGTACCTGCAGGGATCAGGGTGCTCCAAGAGACCCTGGCTTGTCCTTGGGCAGTAATGTGGTTGTGACTGGATGTCCCTGGGGGCTGGGGTGTCCCCAGGGGTGTCCCCAGGGTGCCCAGGGGGCAGCACTCACCGTTGTTGAGCTTGTGGTGGGTTTGTTGCTTGGCACAGTCGGCCGGCACGCCGTGGATCTCCACGCGCACGAAGGGATCCACGATGGAGCTGCCCTTGTCCCTGTTGAGCTTGGGCAGCTGCTGGGCTGTGATCACCTGGGCACAGAGACCAGGGCACAGGGGACGTGTGGGTGTCCCCAGAAGGGACCTGGGTGGCACTTGGCTGGGGCTGGGGACACGGTGAAAGGAGGGAAGTGGCTGATGCCACCCAGTGGCTGACAGCAGCTGGATTTGGGGACAGGGATGGTGTCACCCAGAAGTGTCATGGGTGGGACAGTCAGGATGGGATGAGGAGGAGGGAGGTGCCTGGTGCCATCCAGGAGGAGGGACAAGGTGGTGTCCCCAGAAGAGGATGGCACCCAGCCAGGAGTGGGGATGGGGTGAAGAGGAGTGACATTGTTGGTACCACACAGGAGAAGGACATGAGGGACATGTGGCTGGGTCCCCAGGAGAAGGGACGTGGGTGGCACTTGGCTGGGACTGGGGACATGGTGGCTGATGCCATCTCAGAGAAGGGACATGGCTGACACCAGCTGGATTTGGGGACAGGGTTGGTGTTAGCCAGGAGAAGTGTCATGGGTGGCACAGTCAGGAGTGTGGATGGGGTGAGGAGGAGGGAGGTGGCTGGTGCCATCCAGGAGAAAGTGACACATAGCCGGGGACAAGGTGGTGTCCCCAGAAGGGAGCAGATGGCACTCAACCAGGAGTGGGGATGGGATGAAGAAGAGGGAGGTGGCTGGTGCCATCTCAGAGAAGGGGCATAACTGATACCAGCTGGATTTGGGAACAGGGTTGGTGTCACCTGGGAAAAGATGCAGGTGGCACCTGGCTGGGCACTGGAATGTCACGGGTGTGACCCCACAGGGGCCTGAGTGGCACTCAGCTGGCCCTGGGGACAGTCTGGTGGGGCGTCCTCACCCTGATGTGCAGGGCCAGGCGCCGGGAGCCCTCCCGGGGGGGCTGTGCAGGCAGGGGGGTTTCAGGACGTAGCCACAGCGCCCGTTGGGCAGGAAGCGCCCGGCGTTCAGGTCCATCTCATAGCCCGGTGTCTGGAAGTTCAGGGCCACTGTGGGGACAGCAGGACGGGCTGTCGGGGGGGTGACACCTTCAGGGGTGGGTGCCAGGTGAGGGGGGACTGGGGTCTCACCCAGCTGGCAGCCAGCGTTCCACATCTCCTGGGGGTTGTAGTTGGCAGAGTTCATCTTGAGCCCCAGCGGGTACACGCGGCTGAGCTGGCGGGCATTGTACCGGACCAGGGCTGGGCCTGGAGGGGGGACACGGCTCAGGGGGGCTGCTGGGGGACCCCAACAGAGGCTGAGGGGCCCAAGGACATGGACAGAGCCTGCCCAGATGGGTGGGCCTCAGCCTGACATGTGACCCTGAAACCAGACCCCAAACCTGACCCTGACCTTGGACACCTGACCCCAAACCTCTGAGCCTTGATCCTGATCTTGACCCCACACTTTGACTTTAGATCCCTGACCTTGGACCTTGACCACGGAACCCAGACCCTGACCCTGATCCTTGGACCTCAGACTCCAAACCAAGACCCTCAAGCCTGTGCCCTGGCCCAATCCTAATCCTCGACTCCAGACATGGACCCTGGCCCCAGACACTGACCCTGGACCCCAGACCCTGAACACCCAAAATCTGACTCAGATCTTAATCTCAGGCCCTGCCTGACCTCAGATTTTGACCCTGACCCCAGCCCTGGACCTCAGTCCGTGGACTCTGACCCAGACCTTATTCCCAGCCCCAGGCCCTGGACCCAGGTGCCCCATGCCAAATCCTGATCCAGACCTTGATCGTGGTCGTGTGACCCCAGCCCTGGCCTCTGGCCCCAGGCAGGCCCTGCCAGCAGACCCCAGACCCACCCACCCACCCAGGGCAGCCTGGGTGAGGCCAGCGTGCCCCTGACCCCTCATGGAGCCACCCTAGACACCGAGCCCATCCTTCTCAGCCCATCCTGCACCCCAGTGGCTCGGGAGTAGGGACCCACCCTGTCCCCGCCCCTGTCCCCATCTGGTGGCCCTCACCTGCCTCCTTGATGAGCTTCCGAGCCTTCCTCTCGCTGAAGGAGGACACGTGGCAGGGCTGGGGGTGGCGCAGGGCCTGGGCCAGCCCGGGGAAGGGGACAGCCTGGCAGTAGACCACCAGTGCCGACAGCTCCGGGGACACCTGTGACGCGTCCTTGGCCTGCAGGAGCCACCGTGGCAGCAGGGACACACTGGCCTTGGTGGCAACCTGCCAGTCTGAGGGTCTACAGACCCCCTGCCCTGCTAGTGCTGAGTGCTGAGACCCCCAAGGCTGTGGAGACCCCAAGGTGGTGGAGAACCCCAGGCAATGGAGTGATGGACCAGGGGCTGGTGGGGAACTCAAGCAGGTTGAGAACCTGAAGTCATGGAGAACCCAAGGGTTCTCCAGCCTGAGATGTTACAGACCTCAAGATGAGGGAGACCCCAAAGTGCTGGAGACCCTGAGGTGATGGACACCCCGAGAGGATGGAATACTTGAGGTGACAGAGACCCCAAGGTGGTGCAGAACCCGAGGCAATGGAATGATGGACCAGGGGCTTGGGAGAACCCAAGCAGGTTGAGAAGTCATGGAGAGTCCAAGGGGATGGACAGCCCAAGATGTTACAGACCCCAAGATGAGGGAGATCCCAAAGTGTTGGAGACCCTGAGGTGATGGGCACCCCAAGAGAGGAATACTTGAGGTGACAGAGACCCCAAAGTGATGCCGACCCCAACAGGTCACCCTGGATGTGATGAAGGCCCAACACGATGGAGAACTTGAGGTGACAAAGAAATCAAAGTGTTGGAAACCCCAGAAACAGGATGAGGGAGGCACAGCTGAGGGGTCCCCAAGTTCTGTCCCCTCTGACAGCCACTCTCTGCCCCCACAGCACCCACCCTGCCAGCCCCCCCAGCTCCAGCATCACCCACCTGCAGAGGTTTGATCTCCTGCAGCGACTGCAGTGACTGAAAGAGGAGAGAGCAGGGCTGCAGAGGGCACGGCAGAGCTGGCAGCGCTCAGCTGGACAGCCCCAGGATGCCCTGGCACCACCAGGGTGCTCTGATCCGTCAGGACCACCAGGATTCCATGGTCCCCTGGCACCACCAGGGTGCTCTGATCCGTCAGGACCACCAGGTCCCCCAAAACCACATCCCTGGGCAAGTCTCTCAACCCGCCGGGGGCTTCTCTCCTGCACCTTCTCCTCCTCTTCTTCCTCCTCTTCCTCTTCCTCCTCCTCGGGGTCCAGAAGGGAGGTGACACCCCGTGGCTCCTGCCACAGCTCTGGCAGCTTCTTGCCCTTCACCAGGATCTTTTCCTTCAGCTGCTGCAGAGGGCAGGTGCGAGCTCAGGGCTCGGAGGGGACATGGGGACACCGTGGTGGCACGCGGGTGGCCTTACCTCTGGTGAGGGGAGGTCCTGGGGGTCCTGGCCCTGCAGGGGCTGTGTCAGCAGCCTGTCCCCAAGGATGGCCTTCATGTGCCGGGCCATGGTGGCCTGCTGCTCCAGCCCGCAGTGGTTCTCCAGGGACAGGATGACGGGGTAGGGCGATTTCTGGGCATGGAGAGGGGCAGCCCTCAGCACCGGGCACCGGGCACTGGGCACCCCACACTCCATACTCAGCACCGGGCACTGGGCACCCCACACTCCATACTCAGCACCGGGCACCGGGCACCCCACACTCCACACCGGGCACCCCCGGGGCTCCCGCCCGGTCTCACCTCGAAGGCGGAGTCGCGGATGCTCTCGATGACGTCACGGAAGAGGATTTTGGAGGTGAGGGTGTGCCCGTGGTACACGACGGGTTCCCCGTCCGGGCCCTCCCAGCAGTCCAGCTCCACACAGCGGCACCCGGCCCGCAGCGCCCTGCGCGGCACCGGCACCGGGTCAGCGCCGGGGCCACGGGAGCTGCTGTGTGTCCGTGTGTCCGTGTGTCCCTGTGTCCGTGTGTCCGTGTGTCCGTGTGTCCCTGTGTCCGTGTGTCCCTGTGTCCGTGTGTCCGTGTGTCCCTGTGTCCCTGTGGCTGTGTGTCCGTGTGTCCGTGTGTCCCTGTGTCCGTGTGGCTGTGTGTCCCCGTGGCTGTGTGTCTGTGTGTCCCTGTTGCTGTGTGTCCGTGTGTCTGTGTGTCCTTGTGGCTATGTGTCCTTCCACCCATCTGTCTCTGCACCTCTATATCCACACATCCATGTGTCCATCTGTCCTTGTTCCTCTATATCCACACACCCATGTGTCCACGTGTCCATCTGTCCCTGCACATCTATATGCACACATCCCTGTGTCCATCTGTCCCTGCACCTCTATACCCACACATCCCTGTGTCCATCTGTCCCTGCACCTCTATACCCACACTCCCACGTGTCCGTCTGTCCCCATTCTGGCCCCAGGGGACACTCACCTGACGTAGGCCTCGGTGCTGCTGCTGCCCCCGACCTGGTTGCGGGTCAGGTAGGTGTTGTGGGACGAGGAGATGAAGTAGTGGCTCAGGGGCTGGCTCATGTCCTGGTGCACCTTGGTGTGCTCCTGGTTGAGGATGTCCCCAGCAGCTGACAGCAGGTACATCATGAACCCGTCCAGCATCATCAGGTCCTGCTGCTTGGCTGTGGGACACGGTGGCAGGTGTCACTTGGAGGTGCCATGTTCATCCCTGACCTGGCACTGTGGCACCCAGGGGATGTGTGTGTCCCATCTCCTTCCTGATGTCACCCATCCTGCTGGTGCCACATTCACTCTGGGTGTGGCATGGTGACACCCATGAGCTGTGGAGGTTCCCTGTCCCCACCTGATGCCCTCTGTCCTCCCAGTGCCGTGTCACCCCCAGACCTGACACCGTGGCAGTCAGGGAGGCTCCTTTGTGTCCCATCTGCCATCTGATGTCCTCCATCCTCCTAGTGCCACATCTACCTTAAGGGTACTATTGTGACATGGAGCTCCTTCATCCTCACCATGATGTCCCCTAGTGCTGTGCTCACCCTGCACCTGCCATGGTGGCACCTGAGGAGGACAGAAGTCTCTCAGCAGTGTCACATTCATGCTGGCATCACACCACCCATGAGATGAGTCCACCACCTGCCCATCCCCACGTTCACCCATCCTCATGGTGTCACATCCTCCTAGTGCCACATCTACCTTAAGGGCACTATTGTGACATGGAGGTCCTTCATGCCCACCAGGATGTCCCCAATGCTGTGTTCACCCTGGACCTGCCATGGTGGGACTTTTGGAGGACAGAAGTGGCACTGTGGCACTCAGGGGAGGTCACGTTTTTGTCCCATCTCTCATCTGATGTCCTCCATCCTCCTCGTGCCACATCTACCTTAAGGGTATTGTGACATGGAGCTCCTTCATCCTCACCATGATGTCCCCTAGTGCTGTGCTCACCCTGCACCTGCTATGGTGGCACCTGAGGAGGACAGAAATCCCTCAGCAGTGTCACATTCATTGCTGGCATCACACCACCCATGAGATGAGTCCACCACCTGCCCATCCCCACCTTCACCTGTCCCCATGATGTCACATCCACCAGGTGCCAGCCAGGCCATGTGTAGGATGGTTGACACTGGGAATGGGCACCAGGACAGCAACAGAAGCCTTGGAGGACCCCGTACCCATTTGGGGTGGTGATGTCCCCAATCAGAGCCCCATCCCTACATCCATGAGTGCCCAGCCCACCTTTGTCGTTGAGCTCGTGGTGCGGATGATGGCGGGGCCTGGCGCAGGCTGCTCTCCCTCTCCCTGGTCCCTCAGGAAATCCTGCAGCTCCTCGGCCGACAGCACCGGTCCTCGCCCGAGTAGCGCCAAAGAGCTCCTCGAGCTCGGGGCGCCGCAGCAGCCGCCGCAGAACTCCTCCAGCTCCCGGCCCTCCAGCCGCTCGTTGCCAGAGCGGTCGCACTCCTGATGGCACAGCCCAGCCTCAGGGACTGTGCCCTGCCTGTGGGCACAGGGTACAGCCACCCCCTGCCTTGCTCTGCCTGTCCCTGGAGCGGGCAGGGGAGTGGGGTGAGTCCTGTGCCCTCTGATCCCCCTGCCAGAGCCCCCTGAGCCCCCACTCTGGGATGGAGCAGAGCAGAGCTCCGTGCCACAGTTTCTGTCCTTGTACCTCTATACCCACACACCCACGTGTCCATCCGTCCCTGCACCTCTATATCCACACATCCATGTGTCCATCTGTCCCTGCACCTCTATATCCACACATCCATGTGTCCGTCTGTCCCTGCACCTCTATATCCACGTGTCCACGTGTCCATCTGTCCCTGCACCTCTGTATCCACATCCACGTGTCCATCTGTCCTTGTTCCTCTATACCCACACATCCACGTGTCCATCTGTGGGAGATGCCCAGAGGAGCAGGTCTCCATGGAGGAGAAATGTCCCACCTTGGGGACACACAGAGCAGTGGCTAGGACAGCTCAGCCCACCTCACCCCTCTCCACCACGTGCTCCTGGTGGACGCAGCCCTTGGTGGCTTTGGTGTGTCAGCTCTCTGTGCTGGGCAAGGCAGAGAAGGAGCCACTGGGTGGTGCAGCTCAGGTACCTT